>CM074124.1:51647283-52995497 GCA_037177725.1 Cyamopsis tetragonoloba | reverse complement strand
GAAGAAAAATGTGATTAAATTACTAGGTAACAATTAACCCATTCATGTACTAATTTAACCATATATTTATTTTTATTTAATTATAAAATTGAGTGGATATATAGATGGTTAAAATTAAAAAAAATATATAGTTAAATTATTGAGTAATAATTAACCAATTTATATACTAATTTAACTATATATTTCTTTATATTTAACCATAAAATCAATTATAAATGAATTGTATAAAATATATAAGTGTACACAAATCAGAATTGTTTATACATAAGTAAAAAAGTATAAGTAGTTTATCGTAGTAAGTGCACAGCCTCAGGTAAATAAGTGTGGCCTAGACCATAAAACAACATTCAAATTGGCTATGCTCTATTGGCCATGCTCACACAATTGCTTATATAGCTGTAGCTTAAAATTATAACAACACATTAAGAAAGTGTAGCTAAAGCTAAAAATGAAAAACCGTTGCCTACATAGGAGTGAGAAAACCGTGGCTTATTCCTATTCAAAAAAAAGAAGAGAAAAATAAACCTTGAAAAGTATGCGAGAGGGGTTCATTATGTAAGTGTGAGGTTATTAAGCTGTTCTTCTAAGATGCTGATGAAATTATTCATTCGATCTTTTTCAAGTGCCAATCCAACCGCAATTGCACCTTCTTTGTCTCTACAATCACAAAGAGAAATTGCTCCTGATGAATCTACATGTGCCGATTCAGATTTCTTAGGTTTTCCCCATCCAAAATCTGTCTCATACACTGTCAATTTTGGTGACCCTGCAATTACTAATGGACTTTTATCTCCCATCCCGAATTCCTTGTAACCATTCATCAAATTTTCTGCTTTTCTCAAAGCATCACTCCTCAAAACTCTAATTTCCTTTTCAATAGCATTTGCTGCTTCAATTATCCCCTTTTCTCTGACTAACTCACTCCTCTTTTTAGCCACTGTGCATGTTACTAGACAATTTCCGAAATACGTTGAAGGTATTGAAAATTCAGAAACATCTCTACAATCCGCTAGAAAAACCAAGTACCGAAGTTTATCAGACTCTTCCGTATTTTCTACATTTGATTTCATCATACAAACCCAAATCAAGGAGCATGTTACCACAAAAGTTGAAATGTGCGATTTCCCAGACTCATAATTAGTACATTTGAGAGCTATAAATTTCTTCAATTTGTCAACTTGTTCGCGACTCAATACAAAAGTGGCACGAAACTTGTCAACAAAAACATTTCGCATAAGCCCTCTACCACCTCCAGACTCCCTCATCTTGGACACGAATTCTTGAAGTTCTCTGTAGAATTTGAGCTTAAGCCCCTTTGGGTCTTTAATTATTACGTCTCTGTCATGGGAAGGAAGAGGTAGAGAAAGAGAACCTTCAACTTCTTGATGAAAAGAAGAAGAAAAAGATAAACAAACAGAGGCCCAATACTTGACAAAATGGTGAAGCGATTTACCGTCAGCAGCAAGGTGGTTGAAAGTGAGTGATATGCTGAATCCGGAGTTTGGTAAAACAGTAACCTGAACTGCCATGAGAGGGATCACACGAGTGCCATCATCCTCGTCACGTGCGGGAGCCAATGTGGCAACAAGAGGGTGCCAATTCCGTATGTCTTGTGGGGAATCGGACACGAGGAGGGTGAAGTTGGCAGAGGACTCAGCGACGGTGAAACAGAGTGAGTCGCCGTCGAGATAGCGGATGAAAGGGAGGTGAGGGTGTGGAGGAACAATGAGGTTGGCGGAGAAAGGGAAGAAGTGTTGGAGAGTGATGGAAAGAGAGTCCTTGAGAATAGGAAGTGCGGTTTGCATGAAGTGATGAGTGGGAAAGGGAAAGTCATAGAAGAAGATGCGTTTGATTGGTGGAGAATAAAACCATGGAATGTCAAAGAAAGTGAGGGGAAGATTGGTTGAAGGAACTGAACCTGGTGGCGGAGAAAGTTCACAGCGTTCTATGACAGTCACAGTGTGATCGTTGATCTCGTGATTCATGTTTGTGGTTGTGGATGCAGAAGTAGTGATTATGTAATAATGAATGATGATTTTATATAGTGAAGAGTAAAATAAAACAGAGTTATGGTATATATATAGACACGTTATCGACAGCGCTATGAAATTGAATACATTTGTGCATGAATCATAGATGAATGGACGTAGTGTAGACCTCGCGCATCTCACGCATGGAACGAGGGAATATAAAACTCAAAAACATTTTTCCATGCAAAACACGAGATCCCTCACTCATTAATTTAGAAATATTAAAATTGAGAAAAATACTTGCACCGAAATTTTTAATATTTTATCACGTATTTATACAATATTGTTCTATCTCTAAACATTTTAAAACTATCAATATTTGTTCCTTGAAATTCCCAAATACGAATTTTAGACATTCTACTAATAATCACTTTATCTAATATAAAAGAAAAATAAATAACTTTCGTCTAATACAAAAAAAAATCACTTTGATCACACACTTATTTTTATTTTAAATTAGTGATTAGTTATATGGCACATTAATCTTTAATTTTGCAGGGTTTGTTCACATTAATCTGTTTAATCCGTGATATTGTCGGCGGAACAAATAGGTCATTACATTTCTATTCAGCATTTTAGTTTCTTGTTGTTAGTTTAAGGTTAACATCATTAACATTCGATTCACATTGGTCCTTAAAAGTTAAAAATATAAAAATGATTTATTATATATATATTTGTTATTAAAAAATCAAGTTAGTCCTTAAGTATTTTGAAAATGTTCAATTTAGTCCAAGAACTTAACAGTTTTAATTATAAACTAACGATAGTGACTAAACTACATAACAAAGCACAATATTAAAGACTTATTTGCACTACAAATAAATATAAGGACTAATGTGAACAAATCCTATGAAGTTAAGGACTAATTGATGTATTTTGTTTTTTTAAAAAAAAACAAAGACAGCATGATGTGAATCTTTGATCACAAGGTTGAGACAATCAATAATTTGATTACACAGTTGAGAAACTCCCTCCTAAAGCTTCCTCTTACACATATCATGCCTATCTCTCACTTTCATTCTCTTCCTCTTCAATCAAGAGAAAATAGTTCATCTTTCATGCCCCTATGCCGTCACCCCTCTCTGCCTTTGCCTCCTCCTTTCATTTCACTCTTTCTCTTCCCTCAAAGGCATAGACTTTCTTTTCTTTCACTCTCTTCATCCATCTCGTAGCTCCCTTTATTTCTCTCTTTCTCTTCACGTAGCCTCTTTCCCATTCTCTTCCTCCTCTTACCACAGAACCACAAATTGTTGCTTCCACAGCATGCCGTCTTGAAGTTCTTGCCTTTCTCTGACTTATTTTCTAATGGGGTGATTAGAGACCCCTTAAAGTCTTGCATGTTGCATATCAACTCCCACTTTAGTTAGACAATTTAAAAATCATGTTTCATTTTTATTTCGAAAAGAAACATATTTTTATAGTGCATGATTTCTAAAAAATATTTTTAATTTTAAAAATATTAAAAATCATGTAAATTAAGTAAGAAACTTTAAATTGAATAATACATTATTCTCAGAATACTTTTGTTGGGGAGCGTATCTTCGAGTGCCTCATCCCCTCCAGACGCTTTCGAGGCGTAAATGGAAAAGAGAACTCGCGCTCCCCTTTTCCCATGATTTCGTAGTACGCACAAGAGCAGAGGGGTTCGAGCGCGTAATAGGATTTGACCGTTGCCCCTGCGCAGCGCCTCCCTAGGTGTCAGAGGTTCAGGGGAGTAGAATGAGAAAGAGAGAAAGGAGAGAGGGGAAAGATACCAGGACAAGAAAGATCTTTTAAGGAAATGCTCCTTAAAAGATGAAAAGAATGGGAGAAAGTGAAAAAAGGACAACAAGCAGGAATGGGGAGTCAGGGAGGATGAGGAGGCAGAGGATACACGAAAGAGGAAAGGGGGGAAGGTCAGAAGGGAGAGACAAGGCATGGCAATAAAAACCGAACCCGCGGGTACCCGTTCGACCCTGCCCGACGTTAACGGGGAATCCCCGTTTTGACCGGGTTTTTGACGGGTTCGGGTTTTTCCCGCCACCGCGTTTAGTGGGACGGGGGTGGGTTTGAGATTTTAACTATCCGCCCTGCCCCTGAACCCGCCCCGTCGTTATAATTCTATATATTTATACTTATTTTCATATTTATACACACATAATTTTATTATTATTAGCAATATTAATAATAATAAAGTTAGAATTTTATTATATTTCTAATAAATTTTACATATAATGTGAATTAAAGTATTTAATTTAATTTTTTAAAATTTTTTAAGTATTTAATTTGTGTAAAAATATATTAAAAAATTGTATTTTTTTAGAAAAAATGTGAGTATAAATTTCCCGTGGGTTCCCCAATCCCCGACAGGGGTGAGTTTGGGTTTGAATTTTTCATCCCCGCCTTATTTTTCTCCGAACCCGTCCCCGCCTCGCTCTTAGCGGGGGCGGGATGGGGAGGGAAAAATTCGCCCCCACCCTGCCCCGTTGCCATCAGAGACTAGAGGAAGGCTTGGGGTGAAGGATTGGAGGAAAATGAATAAAGGAGAAAAAAGAGAGAAAAGAAAGACAAGACACACCTCACAAGCACTCCGAGCCCAGAGAGAGATATAAGAACACTCCTCCAAACCCTAGACTGCAACAACTTCAAATAATTTAGATAATTTAAAAATTACGTTTTTCATTTTTTTAAAAGCATACTATTCTTTAAGTTTATAAAATAATGTAAGACACTGTTTGCAAAAGGCTTTAAATAATTTTATTAATTTGAAAAAAGTTATTTTTTATTTTGAAAAACACTATATTATTCCCATATAAGGCACACTATCTCTAAAAAAATGTTGCAATTTAGAAAATATATTAAATTATGTAAATTGCGCTAGGAAATTCAAAGTGAATAATGTATTATTTTTAGAAAGCTTCAAATAATTAAGATAATTTAAAAATCACGTTTTTATTTTAATTTCGAAAAACACTACATTCTTCGAATGCATAATACACGATCTCTAAATAAATTTTTGTAATTTAAAAAAAATATATATGTAAATTGAGCTAGAAACTTCAAAGTGAATAAGACATTGTTTTCATAAATCTTTAAATAATTTAGGTAATTTAAAAAATCACGTTTTTATTTTTATTTGAAAAATATCATATTTTTCAAGTGTGTAGTACATGATCTCTAAAAAACTATTGGAATTTTTAAAATATTAAAAATTATGTAAATAGAGTAAGAAACTTCAAATGAATAATACATTATTTTCATAATGCTTCAAATAATTTAAAAATCGTGTTTTTCTTTTTTTAAAGAAAAAATGCTAACTATTCTTAAAGTGTAGTACACGGTCTCTAACAAACTTTAGCAATTTTAAAATAATAAAAAATTATGTAAATTAAACTAAAATTTTCAAAATGAATAAGACATTACTTGCAAAAAAACTTTAAATAATTTAAGCAAATCCCTAATCCCTAATTTTTAAAACGGTAAAATGTAGTTATCACCCTTAAAGTATACAAATATTGCAAGAAACCCCAAACTGTCTCTGAAATAGGAGTTCGCTCCATTTAAGTGCATGTTTGGTAAAATGTTGGTAGTGTTGGAAATTAATTTTGAAGCATCAAAATTGATTTTAAATAATTAGTTTGTTGTTAGGTTATGAGTTTAAAAAAAATCAAAATTAATTTTGACAAAAGCAAAATAAATCTTGCTTTCACGTTGAGAAAAAACAGGGGTTATGAACCAATTTTTATACTCACCCAAAGCATGATATTCGCTACAAACATTACCCAGCCACAAATAGATTGAGCAACAAGCACACGCGCATCGGTCTCTTCAACAGCCAAAGCTACATAGTGGGAGGAGAAATAAGTGCAGAATTCAAGTATTACTTGTTATGCAGATAGTATTTGAAACAAGTATTACATCTACAGATCGGATTCAAGTATTACTTGTTATGCAGAATTGTGATTGATGTAGAATAAGTCTCACCTAAGTTTCGTGTTTCACGACAGTGCTATTATTATGTCTCTCTCATTGTTGGAAATTCCCTCCTTAATTAATTTGATACATTTCCCTTCAAAAACACATGCATATGAATTGGTCAAATAAATTATTCCAAAGTCTTGGATTCATTTCCTTGACTCTTGAGAACTTGCACATTCATCTTGAATGTGTAGATTCATCCTTAGAAAGGTGAAGAGAACTTAATATCCACCACCACTCTTGATGGAGAATCCTCACCCATTTCTATTATAAATAGGGGACTTGAGAGAAGCATTGGCAATCAATCCAACTGGAGAGTTGAGAATCAAGAGTGAGAAAGTGAGAGAGTTTTGTAATTCTCTTAGAGAGAGAAAGAGTGATTCCACTACACTTGGTGAGATTGTGTGATTATTGTATTCCATCCAAAAAGGGTGAGATTGAGTGTTATCCTCTTGTATTGTGGGAGATCTTATTGTAATCCTACTTTCATAGTGGAGTTATTTTCCCGTGGTTTTTCCTTCTCACATTGAGGAGGTTTTCCACGTTAAAAATTCTCGTGTGTTATTTTCTTCTCCTTACTTTCTTTTAAGCTCATTTTAAGTCACATAGACGGAGGGAAATTTTTCCGCTTCCGCATAATTGCTCCGATTTCCCAACAGTGGTATCAGAGCTCTCCTGGTTCAGGGGAGCAAGCCTGTGTGATTTAAGATGGAAGGAGCTTTTTCACATGATGGAGATATGTTCAAGCTAACTGCAGAAAACTACTCGTATTGGAAACCCATGATGGAATATCACTTGTACTGCAAGGAGTTACATGAGCCTATAACATGTAACTAGAAGCCGGAGGAGAAGACTGACAAAGAATGGGAGCTTCTGAATCGAAAAGCCGTAGCTATGATTCGGAAGTATATTGATAGAAGTTTGTTCGAGCATGTGTCGACGTACACTAATGCTTATGAGCTGTGGTCTAAACTTGAATCTATGATTCAAAAGAAAACTCCCAGAAATAAAGCACATCTTGTCAGAAGGTTGGTGAAGCTGGAGTACAAGGATGACCAAGGTATGATAGAGCATTTAAAAATTTTTAAAGGTCTTGTTAATCAATTGACAAAAATTGAAATGAAGATAGATGATGAACTGCAAACACTCCTTCTCCTTAGTTCTTTGCCTGAGAGTTGGGACACTTTGGTGATCATTCTCAGTAACTCTGTTCCCGATGGAAAACTCTCAATGGACACTGTTTCAGACAATCTGTTGAATGAAGAATCTAGACGGAAGGAGCATAATATACCTTACTAGTCTGAGGCTAATGTTGTAGACAGACGAGGTAGAAGTGAAACCCGTGGGAAAAATGAATCTCATGGAAGAGGCAAAAGCAAGTAGAAAGGACGTTCCAAGTCTCGTTCCAAAGTAAGCTGCTACTATTGTGGCAAGCCAGGACATATAAGGTCCGAATGTAGGTTCCTTAAGAGAGATCAGAAGGTTGGGACTGTCCATGCAGATATGATAGAACCCAAGAAGAAAAACGATAAATCCACTACAGCCATCGTATCAAACGATGACGTTTTTCTCATTGGAGAAGACAATTACTTGAATGTTGCCTATGGTGATTGTTCATGGATTGTAGATTCAGGCGCATCGTTTCATGTGAGTCCACATGAAGGTTTCTTCTCAAATTACAAGAGAGGAGATTTTGGAACAACCAAGATGGGAAACCATGTCACCAGTAAGATTGTTGGCATAGGGGATGTGATCATTACAACAAACACAGGGAGCAAGCTCGTGCTGAAAGAGGTGAGACATGTACCTGACATGCGTCTAAATCTCATCTCGACTGGAAAGTTGGACGATGTTGGGCTCGTGAGCCACTTTGGTGGTGGAAAATGGAAGTTGACAAAAGGAAGCATGGTGATTGCCAAAGGTTCCAAAGATGGAACTCTGTATATTACACAGGGAAGAATTTGTAGTGGAGAAGCAAATGTGGTAGACGACTCCAAAGATCTTTGGCACAGACGATTGGGCCACATGAGTGAGAAAGGATTACAGATCCTCGCCAAAGATCATCTCCCTGACATAAGTGGCTAGCAGTTGGAATCTTGTACTGATTGTCTAGCTGGGAAGCAGTGTAGAGTCAGTTTTCAAAGATCAGACGATCCCTCAAGGAGGAAGGAAGTTCTCGAGCTTGTGCACTCAGACGTTTGTGCTCCGTCTGAAAGATCCAATGGAGGTGCGTATTATTTTGTAACCTTTATTGATGATTACTCTAGGAAAGTATGGGTATATTTATTGAAAACTAAAGACCAAGTTCTTCATGCTTTCATGGAATTCCATGCTTTGGTGCAGCGTGAGACCGGGAAGAAGCTGAAATGTCTAAGGTCAGACAATGGTGGAGAATATCGTGGTCCGTTCGAGGCATATTGCCGGACTCATGGTATCAAACTGGAGAAGACCCCTCCAAAAACCCCTCAATTGAATGGAGTGGCCGAAAGGATGAACAGAACAATTGAAGAAAAGGTTAGATGCATGCTGTCTCATGCAAATCTCCCTAAGTCCTTCTGGGGTGAAGCTGTGAAGACAGCGGTGGCGTTAATAAATCTCTCACCATCACGACCTTTGAAGGGAAAGATTCCAAAGGAAGTATGGTATAGGAAGAAAGCGTCTTACAACCACTTGAAGGTTTTCGGATGCAGAGCATTCGTCCATATACCCAAAGATGAACGGGCAAAGCTGGATGCTAAGACCAAGGAGTGCATATACCTTGGGTCTCCAAAGGATGAATTTGGGTATAGATTATGGGATCCTGTAAACAAGAAGATTGTTAGAAGCAGAGATGTGGTATTCTTTGAAGATTAGACGATCAAGGACTTCCAACAGAAAAGGTAGGTGATGTCCAAGACAAGTAGTGATGATGTGGTAATCCATCCTGGGAGCAACAATTCAGGGGGAGAAGATTGTCAAAGACAAACTATTCCTGATCAGACAAATCCTGAGCAAATGCAACCTCAGACGGTGGATGATCAGATGATCCCAGATGATCAGGCGGATCCAGAACCCCAAACGATTGAAGAAAATCAGACGCAGCCTGAGCCAAGACGTTCTACAAGAGTCAGGCAACCCTCCACCAAGTACTCATCAGACGAGTATGTTACACTCACTAGTGATGGTGAACCTTAGAGCTTTGCTGAAGCTATGGAGATAAAAGAAAAGGAAGAATGGATCAAAGCCATGAATGAGGAGATTACCTCATTGCATGAGAACCACACCTATGATCTGGTGGAATTACCAAAGGGAAGACGACCTTTGAGGAACAAATGGGTGTACAAGTTGAAGTATGAAGAAGGGATTTGAAGCCCCAATATAAAGCCCGAATCGTGGTGAAGGGCTGTAACCAAAAGAAGGAAGTTGACTTCGAAGAGATCTTCTCACCAGCGGTGAAGATGCCCTTTATAAGGGTAGTCCTAAGTTTAGCAGCTAGCCTAGACTTAGAGATTGAGCAGCTTGATGTGAAGACTGCATTCCTGCATGGAGACCTAGAAGAGGAGATTTATATGGAGCAACCAGAAGGGTTTGAAGAACCAGGCAAGGAACACCTTGTGTGTCGTCTGAACAAGAGTCTCTACGGTCTAAAGCAGGCCCCCAGGCAGTGGTACAAGAAATTTGAATCCTTTATGACTCAGCACAAATTTTCTAGGACATCAATAGATCATTGTGTATTCATAAAGAGGTATGGCAATGGTGATTTTATCATACTACTACTATATGTTGATGATATGCTGATTGTGGGTCATGAGAAGAGCAAAATTACTAATCTGAAGAAGGCCTTGAGCAAGTCTTTTGCTATGAAGGATTTAGGACCTGCAAATCAAATCCTTGGAATGAAGATTGTCAGAGACCGTTCCAAGAGGTTGTTGTGGCTATCACAAGAGAAGTACATTGAAAAAGTCCTCAAGAGGTTTAATATGGACAATGCAAAACCAGTGAATGTTCCACTTGCTGGGCACATGAAGTTGAGCAAGAGGCATAGTCCGACAAGTGAAGAAGCGAAGCAAGAGATGAGTAAGGTGCCTTATTCGTCTGCGGTAGGCAGCCTTATGTACGCTATGGTTTGTACAAGACCAGACATTGCTTATGCAGTTGGAGTTGTGAGTCGGTTCTTGTCAAATCCGGGCAAGGAGCACTGGAATGCAGTGAAATGGATATTAAGGTATCTAAGAGGAACTACCAAAAGGTGCTTGTGCTTTGGTAATGGTGATCCCGTGTTAGAAGTGTACACCGATGCTGACATGGCTGGAGATGTGGATTCTAGAAAATCTACATCAAGTTACATAACTGCTTTTGCAGGGGGAGCTGTGTCGTGGCAATCAAAGCTACAGAAGTGTGTTGCTTTGTCAACCACTGAAGCAGAGTACATCGTAGTGACTGAAGCCTGCAAGGAGACTCTATGGTTGAGGAATTTCTTGTGTGAGTTAGGTCACAAGCAAGGAAGACATGTTGTGAATTATGACAATCAAAGTGCAATTCATCTAGCTAAGAATCAGACTTTTCACTCTCGTTCGAAGCATATTGATGTTCGATATCATTGGATAAGGGAAGTTCTGGATGATGGCCTGTTGCAGCTAGAGAAAGTGCAAACAGACGATAACTGGTCTGATATGTTGACAAAGTCGGTATCAGTCAATAAGCTCTTAGAATGTTGCAAGGGAGTAGGATTGATTATGCCCCTAAATTAAGTTGGGAAGGGGGAGATTGTTGGAAATTCCCTCCTTAATTAATCTGATACATTTCCCTTCAAAAACACATGCATATGAATTGGTCAAATAAATTATTCCAAGGTCTTGGATTCATTTCCTTGACTTTTGAGAACTTGCACATTCATCTTGAATGTATAGATTCATCCTTGAAAAGGTGAAGAGAACTTAATATCCACCACTACTCTGGATGGAGAATCCTCACCCATTTCTACTATAAATAGGGGACTTGAGAGAAGCATTGGCAATCAATCCAACTGGAGAGTTGAGAATCAAGAGTGAGAAAGTGAGAGAGTTTTGTAATCCTCTTAGAGAGAGAAAGAGTGATTCCACCACACTTGGTGAGATTGTGTGATTATTGTATACTATCCAAAAAGGGTGAGATTGAGTGTTATCCTCTTGTATTGAGAGAGATCTTATTATAATCCTACTTTCATAGTGGAGATATTTTACTGGTTTGGTCCCGTGGTTTTTCCTTTTCACAATGAGGAGATTCTCCACGTTAAAAATTTTCGTGTGTTATTTTTTTCTCCTTAATTTCTTTTAAGCTCATTTTAAGTCACATAGACGGAGGGAAATTTTTCCGCTTCCGCATAATTGCTCCGATTTCCCAACAGTCATGTGAAAGAAGTGGCAAAAAACCTTCAAGAGAAGAAGAAGAAGAAAAAGATAAACAAACAGAGGCCCAATACTTGACAAAATGGTGAAGCGATTTGCCGTCAGCAGCAAGGTGGTTGAAAGTGAGTGATATGCTGAATCCGGAGTTTGGTAGAACAGTGACCTGAATCGCCATGAGAGGGATCACACGTGTGCCATCCTCCTCGTTACGTGCGGGAGGCAATGTGGCAACAAGAGGGTGCCAATTCCGTATGTCTTGTGGGGAATCCGACACGAGAAGGGTGAAGTTGGCAGAGGACTCAGCGACGGTGAAACAGAGTGAGTCGTCGTCTAAGTAGCGGATGAAAGGGAGGTGAGGGTGTGGAGGAACAACGAGGTTGGCGGAGAAAGGGAAGAAGTGTTGGAGAGTGATGGAAAGAGAGTTCTTGAGAATAGGAAGTGCGGTTTTGATGAAGTAATGAGTGGGAAAGGGAAAATCATAGAAGAAGATGCGTTTGATTGGTGGAGAATAAAACCATGGAATGTCAAAGAAAGTGAGGGGAAGATTGGTTGAAGGAACTGAACCTGGTGGCGGAGAAAGTTGACAACGCTCTATGACAGTCACCGTATGATCATTGATGTTATGATCCATGTTTGTGGAGTGTGGTTCTGTAATTAGTTTACAGTGTATAAAATATATAGAAGAGTGAAACAGAGTTATGGTATATAAACATTTTTTATCAATACTCATTCATCCCACGCATCTCATGCATCCAATTTTTTATAAACATTATTCAATTATTCAATTCAAAACATGATCCAGCTCAATCATTCAATCCTTTTTTTTTTCCATCCTCGCGCATCTCATGCATCGACGATTGTAAATTTCATAAACATTTTTGCATGCAAGACACGAGCTCACTCATTCAATTCTTTTTTTTTTTTATCCATAATCATACAATTTAGGTTAAATTGCACTTTTAATCTTATAATAGAGTTTTATTTTGATGTATTGTGTTTATTTTGATTCACTTTAGTCTCTTAAGTTATATTTTTTTTTTTGTCAATTTAATCATTTTTTAAATCTATATAGTGAAAAATAGAGTAAAGTGTGTTCAAAGGTTATATATATGTGATATATTAATATATTAATTCATTTTGTACATTCAAATTTCTTGAAGTCTATCATTCTTTCTTTCTATTTTTCTTCTTATGTCAATGGATCCCAATCAAAATAATCTGAATGTATTGTTTCAAATTTAGATGCAAAATTATCAGCAATCTATAAATCTAAATTTTTAAGTTCCTCCTAACCCAAATATTCAACCACCTCAAAATTTAAATTTTCAATCCTCTCACAATCTAAATTTTCAATTTCCTCCATTTTCTTCGTATCCAAAGTTTTCAACAAAAGAAAAATACTAAAAAAAGATACAATCATGGATCAAGAACCAAAAAGAACGTAAACTAATAACAGAAAACTACATAAAAATTATAGTAAATTCATAAATCAAGAACAAAAAACAACATAAGTCAATAACAGAAAATTAAAAGATCAAAAACAGAAAATTACAAGAATCAAAAAGGCTAGTATGACAAAATAATATAAAATGAGGTATCTTATGTGCCAAATGTATGACTTTAAGTTCTATTTTAATATTTATAATAATATAATAATAGGGTTTGTTAACGTAGTATACTTACCTGTTTTATAGAAAGAATACATTAACAAATTATACCTTTTAATTGTACTTTAAAAAATCTAGTTATAATTCAGTTATAGGGGTTTCTTTGTATTTCTTTGTATTTCTTTGCATTTTAGAAGGAGTGTGTTAGTAAGTTATAACTTGAAATTTTAAAATACACTCACAATGTGTAGTTTGTTTACGCACTCCTTTTGTAAAACAATTGGGTATACGTTAGCAAGCCTTACATGAATTTTTTAAAATACATCCAAAAGGTGTAACTTGCTAATGCATTTCTTCTATAAAACAGGTGAGTGTACATTAACAAACCCCAATTATAAAATATCAAAATATTATTTGTTAATAAATTTTATGTAAAATTAATAGTATATAACATAAAATATATTATTGTAAAATTTATATTGTACCTTTTGTTTTGTTCATTGACTATCAAATGTCTCACAACATAAAAAGCTCTCTTATGCCTCATTAAAATTGTGTTGTACTGTATCACTTGTACTGTCCGATACACTATCAAACGCACCCTTAGTGTTCACGTACACAAGATAAGCTTGGTTAAATTTGAATCAATGTGTAGTTAAATTATTACGTAATAGAATTAAATCATTACATAATAATTTAATCACATGTTTCTTTACATTTAACAAGACATATATTTTTAGTTTTCTACGCATTTAATGATATGTACATATTTATTTTTTATAATTAAATAAGTATATAATAATTTAATCAACAAATAATTTAATCATTTTAACAAAAAAAAAACTAATAATTTAATCATATATTTATTATATTTAACTCGGTGAACCGAGTATACATCGAAGTTCATAAACATATCTATAAAAAGCCAAAACAAAAAAAAAACTTGAAAAGTACAGGTTGTGTGCGGGAGAGCAGGTCATTCTGTGAGGGTGGTGATGTTATTAAGCTGCTCTTCTAAGATGTTGATGAAATTATTCATTCGAATTCTTTCAAGTGCCAATCCAACTTCAATTGCACCTTCTTTATCTTTACAATCAGAAACAGAAATTGATCCCGATGAATCTATATGCACTGCTTCAGATTTTTTAGGCTTTCCCCATCCAAAATCTGTCTGGTACACGGTCAATTTTGGTGATCCTGCAACTACTAATACATGATTCTCTCCTTTCCCTAATTCCTTATAAACTTTCATCAAAGTTTCTGCCTTTCTCAAAGCATCACTCTTCAAAACTCTAACTTTCTTTCCAATAGCATTTGCTACTTCAATTATCCCCTATTCTCCAACTAACTCACCCCTCTTTTTTGCTACAAAGCATGTTACTAGGCAATTTCCGAAATATGTTGAAGGTATGAAAAATTCAGGAAGATTTCTACAATCTGCTAAGAAAACCAAGTAGTAGAGTTTATCAGAGTTTTTCGTATTCTCTGATTTCGTCATACAAACCCAAATCAAGGAGCATGTTACCTCAATGGTTGAAATGTGCGATTTCCGTGAGTCATAATCAGCACAAATTATTTAGGTAATTTAAAGAATGCGTTTTCATTTTTATTTAAAAAATCACCCTATTTTTCAAGTGAGCATCTCTACAAAAATTGTTACAATTTTAAAAATATGAAAAATCCTGTAAATTCAACTTGCAACTTCAAAGTGAATAATACATTGTTTTTCAGAAAGCTTCAATTAGTTTAGGTAATTTAAAAACGCCTTATTCATTGTTATTTCGAGAAACACCCAATTTTTATTTTTATTTTTTTTTAAATTGAGGTAGAAACTTCAAAGTGAATAAGACATTGTTTCTAGAAAACTTCTAATAATTTAGGTATATAAAAAATCACGTTTCTATTTTTATTTTGAAAAACATCATATTCTTTAAGTGTCTAAAAAAATTGTTGCAATTTTAAAAATATACAAAATTATATAAATTCAGTTAGAAAGTTCAAATAGAATAATACATTGTTTTCAGAATACTTCAAACAATTTAGTTAATTTAAAAATACTCTATTCATTTTTTTTAGTTATTACTCTATTCATTTTTTATTTCAAAAGAAATCATATTCTTAAAGAGACCGCACATGATTTTCATGAAAACTATTACGATTTTTAAAATATAAAATATTATGTAAATTGAGTTTAAAACTTTAAATTGAATAATATATTTTATAGTACGCGATCTCTAAAAAAATGTTGCAACTTTAAAATAATAAAAAAATATATAAATTGAGTTACAAACTTCAAAGTGAATAAGACATTATTTGTAAAAAGCTTTAAATAATTTACATAATTTAAAAATCGCATTTTCATTTTTATTGTGAAAAACACCATATTCTTCACGTGTATAGTACATGATCTCTAACAATCGTTGTTGCAATTTAAAAAATATATAATATTATATAAATTCAAAGTGAATAATACATTATTTTTAGAAAGCTTAAAATAATTAAAGTAATTTAAAAATCTCATTTTTATTTTTAATTCAAAAAACTCCGTATTATTCATATGTTTAGTACATGATCTCTAAAAAAATCATTACAAATATAAAATATAAAAAAATATGTAAATTGCGCTAGAAACATCAAAGTGAATAAGACATTGTTTGCTAAAATGCTATAAATAGTTTAGGTAATTTAAAAATATTATTTTTATTTTTATTTCTAAAAACACAATATTCTTCAAACGTATATATACTACATGATCTCTAAAAAAATATTTCAATTTTAAAAATATTAAAAATTATAAAAATTGTGTTAGAAACTTCAAAGTGAATAATATATTATTTTTTGAAATATTTAAATAATATAGGTAATTTAAAAATCGTATTTTCGTGTTTATTTCGAAAAACATCATATTCTTCAAGTATATAGTAGACGATCTCTTAAAAAACTTTTGCAATTTTAAAATAATAAAAAATTATCTAAATTGAGCTAGAAACTTTAAAGTGAATAAGATATTGTTTGCAAAAAGATTTAAATAAATTAAGTAATTTAAAATTTGTGTTTTCATCTTTTTTAAGAAAAGCAACATATTCTTCAAGTGTATAGTAGATGATCTCTAAAAAAGTATTGCAATTTTTAAAAAATAATAAATTATGTAAGTTGTGCTAGTATACTCAAAGTGAGTAATAAATTATTTTGAGAAAGCTTCAACTAATTTGGGTAATTTAAAATTTTTATTTTCATTTTTATTTCTAGAAACACCCCATTATTCAAGTGTATAGTACACGGTTTTTCAAAAAATAGTTTACAATCTCTAGAAAAAACCAATTGCAATTTTAAAAGTCTAAAAAATGATGTAAATTGAGCTAGAAACTTAAAAGAGAATAAAATAATGTTTTTATAAAACTTCATATAATTTAGATAATTTAAAAATCAGGTTTTCATTTTTATTTCGAAAAACACCATATTCTTCAAGTGTATATAGTACATGATCTCTAAAAATATTGTTGCAATTTTTTAAAAAATAAAAAAGTTATGTAAATTGAGCTAAAAAATTTTAAATGAATAATACATTATTTTCAAAAAGCTTCCAATAAGATAGGTAATTTAAAATCACCCTATTAATTTTTATTTCGAAAAAAAACCTATTCATCAGGTATATCAGGATCTCTAAAAAAATTGTTACAATTTTAAAAATATATAAAAATTATGAAAATTAGGTTAGAAACGTCAAAGTGAATAATACATTGCTTACAGGAAGCTTCAAAAAATTAAGATAATTTAAAAAATGCATTTTCATTTTTATTTCGAAAAAGCCTTATTCTTCATCTGTAAAATAAATGTTCGCAAAAAAACTATTCTAATTTTAAAAATATAAAAATCGTGTAAATTGAGCTAGAAACTACAAAATAAATAATACAATGTTTTAAGAAAGATTGAACTAATTTAGGTATTTTAAAAACAACCTATTCAACTTTATTTCGAAAAACACCTCATTTTTCAAATATATAATACACTATCTCTGAAAAACTGATCAATTTTTAAAATACAAAATTTTTTGTAAATTTAGGTAGAAACTTCAAAGTGAAAAATACATTGATTTCAAAAGGCTTCCAATAATTTGGGTAATTTAAAAACACCAATTTTGTTTTTATTTCGAAAAATATCATATTCTTCCCGTGTGTATTACACCATCTCTAAAAAACACAGTTGTAATTTAAAACTATAAAAAGTATGTAACTTAAGCTTTAAACTTTAAAGTGAATTATATATTATTTTCAGAAAGCTTTAGATAATTAATGTGATATTGAAAACACTTTATTCTTCAAGTGTAGAGTATATAATCTTCAAAAAACCTGTTGCAAAATATAAAAATATTAATAAAAAATATAAATTGAGATAGATTCTTCAAAGTGAATACGACGTTTTTAAAAAGCTTCTAATAGTTTTGGTAATTTTAAATTTTCATTTTCATTTTTTTTTCGAAAAGCACTATATTTTTCAAGTGATAGTGCACGATTTTTAAAAAATCGTTGCAATTTTAAGAATATAAAAAATTATGTAAATTAAGATAGAAATTTCAAAGTCAACATTACATTATTTTCAAAAAGCTTCCAATAATTTAGTTAATTTAAAAAATACCTATTTGTATTTAATTCAAAAAACACCATATATTCTTCAAGTGCAAAGCGAATGATCTCTAACAAAACTGTTGCAATTAAAAAAATATTAAAAAATATGTAAATTGGGTTATAAACTTCAAAAGGTATTAATATATTGTTTTAAAAAAAATTCAAATGATTTAGGTAATTTAAAAAATCCTGTTCATTTTTATTTCAACAAACACCTTATTCTTATAGTGTTATAGTACATGATCTATTAAAAACTATTGTCATTTTAAAAATATTAAAAATTATGTAAATTGAATTAGAAACTTCAAAGTGAATAATACATTATTCTCATAAAGCTTCTAATAATCTACATAATTTAGAAACACCCAATTCATTTTTATTTCTAAAATCACCATACTCTTCAAAAATATAAAAAATTATGTAAATTAATTTATAAATTTCAAAATGACTAAGACATTGTTTTAGGGAAGCTTCTAATATTTTAGGTTATTTAAAATCACATTTTTATTTTTATTTAGAAAAACACAACATTCTTAAAGTGTATAGTACACGATCTCTGAAAAAATTATTGTCATTTTAAAAATATAAAAAAATATATAAATTGTGTTAGAAACTTTAAAGTAGATAATTCATTTTTTCAGAAAACTTCAAATAATTTAGAAGATTTAAAAATACTTTATATTTTATATTTCAAAAAACACCCTTTTTACAAGGGTATAGAACATAATCTCTTAAAAACTGTTGCTATTTGAAAAATATATAAAATTATGGAAATTGACCTAGAAAGTACAAAGTGAATAATAAATTGATTTTAGAAAGCCATAAATAATTTATTAATTTAAAAACACCCTATTCATTTTTATTTCGAAACACACCATACTCTTCAAGTGTATAATACACGATCTTTAAAAAAACCGTTGCAATTTTAAAAATATAAAAAATTACGTAAATTGAGCTAAAAATTTCAAAGTGAATAATATATTATCTTAAAAAATCTTCTAATAAGTTAGGTTATTGAAAAACTTCCAATTCACTTTTATTTCCAAAAATACCTTATTCTTCAAGTGTATAAAAAACGTTCTAAAAAAAACTGTTGCAATTTTAAAAATATAAAAAATAATTTAAATTAAGCTTGAAATTTTAAAGTAAATAATACATTGATTTCACAGTGCGTCAGATAGTTTAGGCGATTTAAAAACACCATATTCTTCAAGTGTATAGTATACAATCCCTATAACCACCCTATTCATTTTAAATTTTAAAAAGCTTATAATATTTCGGATAATTTTAAAAATAAAAATTCAATAAAACTTTTATGTGTATAACCAGATATTTTAACGTATGTAACTATAAAGTGAGTACAAAAAATATGAGTACGAAAATTTTTTTCTTTATTATTAGTGATCATTATTGTGAGTTTGTTCTAGTTTAATTCTCTAATTTTTCTTTCGTTGGGTTGTTTTTATTTAAACTCTTATATACTTTTTTCTTTTATTAATTAAATTTTATTGCCCCTTTTTATAAAAAAAAATATAATTAAATTTGGCTTCTATGACACCCAATTACTTCAACACTTTCAGTTATAATTCACCATAGTTATTTATATCAATCATGAATTTCAACCAAAGAAACATAATTCGTCCCTCCCATAGTAAATCGCGAATTGGTTTGTGTGTATCAATTAGCAGTTCTTTTACAAATTAAGATACTTAAATTGGTTCACTAATTTGTGGAAGATGACGAACTAAAAGTCAAAATCAATCGTTTCAAACATTGTTCCTTCCATGGCTTCAGTCGTTTCAAGCTTCGACAAATTTCTAATTGATTGCTGAGAAGTGAGAACATAAGAAGAAAAGAAAGAGTGATGGTCTTGAATGGAAGGCGTACTTGTTATGGTCTAGAGTGTTGTTGGTGAATAGTTGAATGGGAAAGCTATGAGAAAAGAGAAGAAAATTATCATATATGGTTGGTGGTGACTCATGAGAAGAATAGTGGAGAACAAGAGAAGTCCAAAGAATACTTGAGATTTGGGTTAGGTGCTAATTGGTTCTTTTATCCCCTCTCACCGATGCTAGTTGGCTTTTGATTGTGCTTTGGGAAGTGAATTTGTGATTGTGCTCAATTCATGTCCTATTCTTCTCATGAGTCACAACCAACCATGTGCTTAATATATATATTTACATATGTCACATGAGAAAAATAGCATATATATATATAGTTAGTAGGAATGAACTTGTACCATAACAAGGTAGCTAATCTTAATTATTGTGAATCTATGCACTTGATTAATTATCTATACTATGCAACACCAATGCTCTCGCTCGTCTTCATCGAACATTATCTTGAACTTTAGATCTTGTTGGCCTTGCTAAAAACAAAGATCATTTATACACATAATTATCGCTTAATATCGCAATATTTATTTATTTTAGAATATTTGTTCTTATTGAAAATATATTAATTAAGTAAAATTATTCAATAACATCAAAAAGGTCATATTAACTTTTTACCAAAAAAAAAAATCATATTAACTATATCTATGATATAATCAATTAAATTTTAAAAATTATGATCATAGGGTAAAGGAGAATGTTTACTCCAACTGAAAAAAAAAAGAAAAAAGAACGAGAAAAACAAATCTTGAAAAATGCACGAGAGAGGTTCATTCTGTAAGGGTGATGTTATTAAGCTGTTCTTCTAAGATGCTGATGAAATTATTCATTCGTCCTTTCTCAAGTGCCAATCCAACTGCAATTGCACCTTCTTTGTCTCTACAATCACAAAGAGAAATTGCTCCTGGTGAATCTATATGTACTGAATCAGATTTCTTAGGCTTTCCCCATCCAAAATCTGTCTTATACACTGTCAATTTTGGAGACCCTGCAACTATTAATGGACTTTTATCTCCCTTCCCTAATTCCTTGTAACCATTCATCAAAGTTTCTGCCTTTCTCAAAGCATCACTCTTCAAAACTCTAATTTCCTTTTCAATAGCATTTGCTGCTTCAGTTATCCCCTTTTCTCCAACTAACTCACTCCTCATTTTAGCCACAATGCATGTTACTAGACAATTTCCAAAGTATGTTGAAGGTATTGAAAATCCAGGAAGGTCTCTACAATCCGCTAGAAAAATCAAGTAGCAAAGCTTATCAGAGTCTTCCGTATTCTCTAGCTCTGATTTTTTCATACAAACCCAAATCAAGGAGCATGTTACCACAAAAGTTGAAATGTGCGATTTTTCTGAGCCATAATTAGCACATTTGAGAGCTATAAATTTCTTCAATTTGTCAACTCGTTCACGACTCAATACAAAAGTGGCGCGTAACTTATCAACGAAAACATTTCGCATAAGCCCTCCACCACCACCAGACTCTCTTTTCTTGGACACCAAATCTTGAAATTCTGTGTAGTATTTGAGCTTAAGCCCCTTTGGGTCTTTAATTATCATGTCTCTTTCATGGGAAGGAAGAGGTAGAGAAAGAGAACCTTCAACTTCATCAAGAGAAGAAGAAGAAAAAGATAAACAAACAGAGGCCCAATACTTGACAAAATGGTGAAGCGATTTGCCGTCAGCAGCAAGGTGGTTGAAAGTGAGTGATATGCTGAATCCGAAGTTCGGTAGAACAGTCACCTGAATTGCCATGAGAGGGATCACACGTGTGCCATCCTCCTCATCACGTGCGGGAGGCAATGTGGCAACTAGAGGGTGCCAATTCCGTATGTCTTGTGGGGAATCCGACACGAGAAGGGTGAAGTTGGCAGAGGACTCAGCGACGGTGAAACAGAGTGAGTCGTCGTCTAAGTAGCGGATGAAAGGGAGGTGAGGGTGTGGAGGAACAACGAGGTTGGCGGAGAAAGGGAAGAAGTGTTGGAGAGTGATGGAAAGAGAGTTCTTGAGAATAGGAAGTGCGGTTTTGATGAAGTAATGAGTGGGAAAGGGAAAATCATAGAAGAAGATGCGTTTGATTGGTGGAGAATAAAACCATGGAATGTCAAAGAAAGTGAGGGGAAGATTGGTTGAAGGAACTGAACCTGGTGGCGGAGAAAGTTGACAACGCTCTATGACAGTCACCGTATGATCATTGATGTTATGATCCATGTTTGTGGAGTGTGGTTCTGTAATTAGTTTACAGTGTATAAAATATATAGAAGAGTGAAACAGAGTTATGGTATATAAACATTTTTTATCAATACTCATTCATCCCACGCATCTCATGCATCCAATTTTTTATAAACATTATTCAATTATTCAATTCAAAACATGATCCAGCTCAATCATTCAATCCTTTTTTTTTTCCATCCTCGCGCATCTCATGCATCGACGATTGTAAATTTCATAAACATTTTTGCATGCAAGACACGAGCTCACTCATTCAATTCTTTTTTTTTTTTATCCATAATCATACAATTTAGGTTAAATTGCACTTTTAATCTTATAATAGAGTTTTATTTTGATGTATTGTGTTTATTTTGATTCACTTTAGTCTCTTAAGTTATATTTTTTTTTGTCAATTTAATCATTTTTTAAATCTATATAGTGAAAAATAGAGTAAAGTGTGTTCAAAGGTTATATATATGTGATATATTAATATATTAATTCATTTTGTACATTCAAATTTCTTGAAGTCTATCATTCTTTCTTTCTATTTTTCTTCTTATGTCAATGGATCCCAATCAAAATAATCTGAATGTATTGTTTCAAATTTAGATGCAAAATTATCAGCAATTTATAAATCCAAATTTTCAAGTTCCTCCTAACTCAAAATTCAAATTTTCAATCTTCTCACAATCTAAATTTTCAATTTCCTCCATTTCCAAATTTCTAATTTTCACCGACACAAAATTTCCCACCTCCATCGTCACAATATTCCCAGTAAAATTTACGGTCTCAAATCCCAGAATTTTCGACCCAAGTGGGTTTGAAAAATATCAACCTTGAGACAGAAGAGACTACAACCTAGGGGAGTAGTTTAAAGAAAAAAAAAGTCCAGGGATAATTACACTAGTGAAGAAGATGTAAATCTCGTTGCAGCATGGCTCAACACTTCGAGAGATTCAATCAGGAGAGATTCGCAAAAATTTGAAGAAGTTTGAAAATCAATTGCAAATGCATATAATGAAACTCATGGCTCTTACAAAGCAAGGAACTAGAATCAGTTAAAGAGTCATTGGCAAAAGATGAATAGTAAAGTTCAAAAGTTTGTTGGATGCTACAAGGAAGCATCGAGGAACAAGAAAAGTGGTGAAGTAGAACTCAATGTTATAGCCCGAGCACACGACTTATATGAAAGCTCATAACCATTCAAACCATTTAAACGCCAAGAGCTTGTAGCTCAAGTGGCATAAGGAGAAGCTATTGGAGTTTTAGGGGAGGGGTTCGATCCCCGGTGGGTAGATTTCGGGTCCATTATCAAAAGGGATAGTCTTGACGGTAGTTCCAAATTGATTTTCAACTAAGGCAATAAAATTTTTAATTTGACTTTGAACTTCAGCCTTTGATTTGAGTAAGACAACCCAAGTATAACGGCTATAATCGTCAAGAATAGTCAAAAAAGTGACCATGAATAGAATTTTTTGAAAAAGGACCCCAAATATCCATATGTATTAAATCAAAGATATTGGAACACCGGTTAGTGCTAGGAGAATAAGATAATTTTCTTTGTTTTGCTAAGTGACACACATCACAAATTTCACTAAAATTGCTAGAAATAAAGGGAAAGTTTTGATTTAAAACATTTTGACGATCTCCACATAAATGTCCTAGTCTAAAATGCCAAAGGGTGGGATTATTGGTGGAGTCGATGTTGGCGTTGTTGATGGTAGAAGGTGGGTTGGGGGTTGATGCCTTGTGATTGAGATCCAAGTGATATAGTCCCTCCTTTAATTTAGCCGAACCAATCATCTTCAATGTGTTCATTTCCTGAATTTGGCAAGAGACATGAGAGAAGGTTACACAATATTTGAAATGAGAAATTAATTTAGAGATGGATAAAAGATTAAAGGTAAATTCAGGAACAAATAAAACATCATGGATAGTGAAATTAGAAGAAAACTGAATTGTTCCTGAAATTCAAGTTTTAATAGTTTGACCATTGGGTAAGTGAATAGTGATTGGTTTAATTTTAGAATAAGATTTAAAATAATGTAAAGATGAAGAAATATGACCAGTTGCTCCAGAATCTAAAATCCAAGGTGTTTCCTGCGTTTTTGTAGTGCCTAGGGTGTTGGTGGTGTGAATAGACAAAATGAAAGTGGTACCCAACACTGTGTTGGAAATGGAACTTGGGCTAGAATGAGAGAGGTTGGCCCGAATGGGCTTATCATCTGAGTGCGCACCACCATTTCCTAGGTTCTGTTGGAGAAGAGCCATGAGTTGTTGATATTGGGCCATGGTGATTGGAGAATTGGACCCTTGCACTAAGTTCTCATTCGCTCCACTTCCATTGGTTAGGGTTTTCTAGTTAGCGAAGGTGCTGTTGACGGCGGAAGGGACGGCCTTGCTGGGCATCCGCGGCTTGCCTGGGTATTTGGGATGGACGGGAGGATACCCGAACTTGGCATAGCAAACGTCCATCGTATGTCCGGGTCAAGTACAGTGCTCGCATTTAGGGACGTTGTTGCCGGGTTTCTGATAGCAGACATCGCTAGTGTGTCCTTGGCGGCCGCAATAGTCACACTTGCGATTGGAGGTGTTGAACTTGCTCCCCCCTGACAGAGAGCCGCTGCGAGGCTTGTTGGAAGTGGCATTGACAAACGGATTGACATCAATAGAAGCTGGGGAAGATGAGTGATGTTGCCTCTCATGTTGAATAATCATGGAAAATACTCGATTGGAAGAAGGCAGAGGATCGAGGAAGAGGATTTGGGAACGGACCATCGCGAAGCGCTCGTCCAACCCTTTAAGAAACTGAATGATAAAGTCTTGCTTATGGAAGGTCAAGGCAGAGCACGAACATTGCGTGAATGGGCGGAAATTGTCAAGTTCTTCCCACAGAGCTTTGAGACTGGTATAGTAGTCTGTAACAGTGGCTGTGCCTTGTTTAAGTGAGTAAATTTCTTCCTGTAACTCAGCTACGCGCAATAAATCGCCTTGAGAGAATCGTTCTCGGAGGTCATTCCATATATCTGCTGCATTGTCGAAGAAAACAATGCTCTGTGCAATGGATGGAGAGACTGAGTTAAGGAGCCAGGAAGTTAAGAGATTGTTGCATCTCTCCCAATGAGGAAACAGGGGTGTTTTCTGGAATGGAAATAGAACCATTAAGAAATCCCATTTTGTTTTTGGTAATCAGAGCCATCCGAATGGATTTGAACCATGATTGGTAGTTGTTGCCGTTCAACGCCGGTGTGACGATGACGGAGATGGGACTCTCGCTGGGATGTATGTGAAAAGGACTTGAAGGGTTCTGACTCGGATCAGTAAAGGAAGGAGGAGGAGTCGTGGTATGATGCACCTCAGAGTGTGATTCGGGATTGGCTGCCATGGAACCTTAAAAGGCTCTAGATACCATAACAGAGAAAGGAATAAAGGTAAATATTTTGTATATTGTTTTTTCTGTGTACAGGAAATTATTGATTACAATATATAGCAGAAGAATGAAAAAATGTTCCTAACAGAATTCTGAGAATGGCAGAGGATATTCTTGTACTATTGCCAGCTCATAGCTTCTAGAATGTGTGTGCTGTACAAAAGGTGAAAAAGAAAACAAAGGGAATAAATTATATGCTGAGTAATAATGTATTATGCTCCTTTAATCCTGTATTATGCTCTTGTTGATGGTCTGTTTCTGTTATGTTTCATTGTTGGTGATCATTTTTTGAAGTTAGTTCCATTTTATTTGTTTATTTCTTTTTTTTTTTATGGTTGTTTTTATTTAAACTCTTATGTAATTCCTTCTTTTATTTATTAAATTCTATTTCCTTTTTTATGAATTTTTTTTTTACTTCTATGACGCCTAACTACCGCCAATAGCTTGTAGTTCAAATGACAAAAAGAGAAGCTCTTAAAGCTTAAGGGGAGGGGTTCAATCCCCGGTGAGGAGATTTAGGAGTAGTGTAGTGTGGGGATATGTGTTTGGCTGAAAAAAAAAATGACACCCAACTACCTAAACACTTTCTCTTTCAATTCACCATAGTTACTTAGATCAATCAAGAGATCAACGTAAACAAATACTCGATCTCTAACAAGAACATAGGTAGTTCATAAAAATATATCAACATACTCTAGACCTAGATGTAACGTCTCTAGAGTCTAGACTTATTTAATGCATATCAAAGACAACATATATAGCGCATGAATACATGATTGTGCTCAATTCTCTCTTTTGCAAAGTAGTAAATCATAATTAAATCACGACTGGTTGGTAGAAATATCAGCCAAGAGCATAACATCAAACTACTGTTCCTCCTTAGGTATAGCATCCCGCTAATAGTGCGTGGCATGGTCATCTTGTATAATTCAAACATCACAAAATAGGAGAGGAGTAATTAAGTAGTGTACACACTATTAAAAACTTAAACAATAACTACATTAAAAGTGAGTGCATATAATAATATTAATTGTTAATAAGCGTTATTAAATTACTACCTCCAGTCTTATATATAAGAAACATGAGACTAAATTCACAATAAATATTTA
The DNA here is from genome assembly GCA_037177725.1 of Cyamopsis tetragonoloba. NCBI lineage: Eukaryota > Viridiplantae > Streptophyta > Magnoliopsida > Fabales > Fabaceae > Cyamopsis > Cyamopsis tetragonoloba. The sequence continues at coordinate 52,969,274 of CM074124.1, read as the reverse complement.
TCAATCATAGTATCAATGAGTCACATATATAAACATTATGAACAATATCAACCAACAATCAAGAAAACATGCCACTAGTCTATGTACCATAGAGTGTCATATCATAACTCATTTTAACTATCTGTATGAAAAACCTGATATATACTCTATTACCAATCACTGAAAATATATAGGGCCAGTGGAAATGACCTCGCGTAACTCACCGACCATAGCACAAAGTAGCTAATATTGATTTACTATTATGGATCTATGCACTTGATTAAGGAAGAACGCATGGAGCTTCTTCTAAGTTAATTTTTGCTTCAGTGGTTTGCTTTTCTTTTTTCCTATCTCTCATTTCCTATCAAATCTGCAATTTTCCTTTTGATATTCACGTTGAATTGTATGTTTATTAAGTTTTCCTCTGCATTTGTTTCTATGGAGCCCATGGACATCATTGTCAAATCGAAGGAAGATGCTTTCCTTCTTAGAAGTTTCTATTTATTTTATCATTTTTTTTGTTTTCTCTGTTCGTGATTTAGGTAAATCAATAACAGAAGCTAGCTTTTTTTTATTTTATTTTTGGGGGGGAAAAATTGGTAATAAAGTGCATGCTTCTCAAATTTGGCTAAAAGATATACTTAGTATTCTATTTTAAATATGGCCTTAACCTTTCTATTTGGGTAATCTTTTCATTTTTCTATCTAAAAGATAAAAAGCTCTCTTCTGATGCTAGGAGATTCAGACAAGAGGCAGTAGAAAGAGCATGTCTTACTAAAAAGGGCATAAGAGTACTTGAAACTAGCATGCTATTAGACATATATAAAGAAAAATTAAGTTTTCTCTGTTTTTTACAGGAAAAAGAAAGTAGAAAAACACGAAAAGGAAAGCAGATGGTGTATACACACTATCCACATTACAAGGTTCTTTTGTCATTTGCATTTGGCAGGTGAACTTTTCTAAGATGCATGCCACAAATTTTTTTTTAATGTTATGCATAATTTTATGTACGATAAATTTTATGTACCATAAAATCATCTAATGCTATTATTAGATTATTTGCCGTCAAGTTATAGATAGATTATTTTCTTGTAGTTTTTGGAATCTTGTATAAAGCCAATTCGAAAAATAATTGTTCTGATTTTTAGTTATTTCTAATTTCTGGTGCTATTATTTGTTGCTTCTTTGAAGCATTTTGTTATTTTGATTTTTCGGCTACTGCTAATTTTTTTATTGGGTGTTTAGTCTAATGGTAGGATTGTTGCTTAAGTGCGAGAGATGCGAGTTCAATTCCCGCAACACTCTCATTTCAAATGCTTTATACATGGAAAATGTTTTGTGTATACCACTGTTCAACACAACTCATTTACAACCGATTTTGTGGTTAAATATAAAGAAATATGTGGTTAAATTAGTACATGAATTAGTTAATTATAACTAATAATTTAACCATATTTTATAGATGGTTGAAAGTGAAGAAAAGTGTGGTTAAATTACTAGGTAACAATTAACCCATTCATGTACTAATTTAACCACATATTTGTTTTTATTTAACCATAAAATTGAGTGGATATATAGATGGTTAAAATTGAAAAAAAAATAGTTAAATTACTAAGTAATAATTAACCAATTTATATACTAATTTAACCATATATTTCTTTATATTTAACCATAAAACCAATTATAAATGAATTGTATAAAATATAGATGTACACAAATCAGAATTGTTTATACATAAGTAGAAAAGTAGAATTGTTTATACATAAGTAGAAAAGTAGAAGTAGTTTATCGTAGTAAGTGCACGGCTGATAAGTGCAAATTAGTGTTTTATTTAATAAAGGATTTGCACTTATCTTCTCTAGAAATTACATGTTTCTATACATAATTTCACCTATTTTCCTTACTTTGTGAGTTTAAGAGTAAATAAGTGGTAATAATAAATTTTCTAACTTTAGAAATGTATTTTCAGGTGTTTTTGGAAGCAAAATAAGAAAAAAGTTGTTGGAGCATAAAAGAGGCCAGCGCTCGAGGGCCATACAAGGCTCGAGCACTGGAAGCTAAGGAACATAGGATCCTTTCTGCCAGTGTAAATGCTCTGGCGCTCGAACGCCACACCAGGGCTCGAGCGCCACACCAAGGCTCGAGCGCCAGATTACGTTGAGCATTGGATCCTCTCTGCCTGAGTTATGAGTCTGGCGCTCGAGCTCCACACCAGGGCTCGAGCGCCAGATGCATTAACCAGGCAATTAAGCTCATTAACCAGCACGTGTCAGGCCAGCGCTCAAGCGCCAGGAGGGCGCTCGAGCGCCAGACCCCTGCCCAAAACACTTATAAATAGAGCCTTTCAGAAGTTAGGAAATATATTGAATTGTATAGAAATAAACCACAAAGTATAGGCTTTAGTCAAAATTCTAATACTCTTAGGTTTAGTTCTTGAAGTTCATGGCCTTGCTAGGCTAAGCTTTCCGCCGGGATTGAATGTAATTACTTCGTCTCTTGTTTCTTTCAATTGTTAGTTTATATTATATATGAATTGGAGTTCTTCTTCTGTTCTTCTTTTCTTGGTTTAAGTTTGATCATCTTTTGCCATGTGTTAGTTTATTTGCACAGTTGGGAAACTAGTTTATAAACCGATTTGGAGTAAAACTCTCATAAAATTTTCTAGTCTAGGAATAGATAGAAGTGCTTATGATTGCTTTATACTCTGCTTAATGCAAGACTTAGTTCCTGAAGTGCCAAGGGATTGGGCTCTAGAAACTAGTGTCTTAGAAACAAGTGGCAAAGGGATTTGCATTTGTGACATTGAGTATGCATCTTTTCTTATAATATTAAACTAAAATTGAAAGAACAAAGTGAAGTAATGAAACTCAATCCCAGGTGAATTGTTATTTTATTTGTTTATCTCTTTATCTAGTGTTTATTTTATTTTTCATTCACAACTTGATATGTTTTTGAATAATCTGTCAACTTAACTCTTAATCGAATAAATTCAAGTGCTCCCTGTGGACGATACACGTATAGTCACTATACTAAAACGAGTTAACCCTTTCTAGCACCATTAAAAGGTTAACAACGGCCACAGGTAAATAAGTGTGGCCTAGACCATAAAACAACATTCAAGTTGGCTATACTCTTTTGGCCATGCTCACACAATTGCTTATATAGATGTAGCTTAAATTATAACAACACATTAATTAGAATAGTCCTGATTTTTGTACTCAAGATTTTCTGTACTCAATGTACTCATTGGTTACGTACGTTGAAAAAAGTAGTTACATTAGTTATTTTTTTGGTTACAGTATACATTGGTTACGTACGTTGAAAAAAGTGGTTAACATTAGTTATTTTTTTAGTTACAGTGTTTTTTCGGATTTGGTGGTTACACGTGTAGAAATATGTGGTTACAACATAAAAATAAAAATTCAACAAGACTTCTACGTGTGTAACCAGATATTTTAACATATATAACCATGAGTATAAAGTGAATAGAAAAAACGTGAGTACGAAAATCTTTTTTCTAATTAGAAAGTATAGCTAAAGCTAAAAATGAAAAACCGTTGCCTACATAGGAGTGAGAAAACCGTGGCCTATTCCTATTAAAAAAAAGAAGAAGAGAAAACAAACCTTGAAAAGTGCGCAAGAGGGGTTCATTCCGTAAGTGTGAGGTTATTAAGCTGTTCTTCTAAGATGCTGATGAAATTATTAATTCGATCTTTAAGCTGTTCTTCTAAGATGCTGATGAAATTATTAATTCGATCTTTTTCAAGTGCCAATCCAACCGCAATTGCACCTTCTTTGTCTCTGCAATCACAAAGAGAAATTGCTCGTGATGAATCTACATGTGCCGATTCAGATTTCTTAGGTTTCCCCATCCAAAATCTGTCTCATACACTGCCAATTTTGGTGACCCTGCAACTACTAATGGACTTTTATCTCCCATCCCGAACTCCTTGTAACCATTTATCAAAGTTTCTGCTTCACTCTTCAAAACTCTAATTTCCTTTTCAATAGCATTTGCTGCTTCAATTATCCCCTTTTCTCTAACTAACTCACTCCTCTTTTTAGCCACAGTGCATGTTACTAGACAATTTCCGAAATACGTTGAAGGTATTGAAAATTCAGAAACATCTCTACAATCCGCTAGAAAAACCAAGTACCGAAGTTTATCAGACTCTTCCGTATTCTCTACATCTGATTTCATCATACAAACCCAAATCAAGGAGCATGTTACCACAAAAGTTGAAATGTGCGATTTTCCTGACTCATAATTAGCACATTTGAGAGCTATAAGTTTCTTCAATTTGTCAACTTGTTCGCGACTCAATACAAAAGTGGCGCGAAACATTTCGCATAAGCCCTCTACCACCTCCAGACTCCCTCATCTTGGACACGAATTCTTGAAGTTCTCTGTAGAATTTGAGCTTAAGCCCCTTTGGGTCTTTAATTATAATGTCTCTGTCACGGGAAGGAAGAGGCAGAGAACCTTCAACTTCTTGATGAGAAGAAGAAGAAAGAGATAAACAAACAGAGGCCCAATACTTGACAAAATGGTGAAGCGATCTGCCGTCGCCGGCAAGGTGGTTGAAAGTTAGGGATATGCTGAATCCGGAGTTTGGTAGAACAGTAACCTGAACCGCCATGAGAGGGATCACACGTGTGCCATCCTCCTCGTCACGTGCGGGAGGCAATGTGGCAACAAGAGGGTGCCAATTCTGTATGTCTTGTGGGGAATCGGACACGAGGAGGGTGAAGTTGGCAGAGGACTCAGCAACGGTGAAACAGAGTGAGTCGCCGTCGAGATAGCGGATGAAAGGGAGGTGAGGGTGTGGAGGAACAATGAGGTTGCCGGAAAAAGGGTAGAAGTGTTGGAGAGTGATGGAAAGAGAGTTCTTGAGAATAGGAAGTGCGGTTTGCATGAAGTGATGAGTGGGAAAGGGAAAGTCATAGAAGAAGATGCGTTTGATTGGTGGAGAATAAAACCATGGAATGTCAAAGAAAGTGAGGGGAAGATTGGTTGAAGGAACTGAACCTGGTGGTGGAGAAAGTTGACAGCTCTCAATGACAGTCACCGTATGATCGTTGATCTCGTGATTCATGTTTGTGGTTGTGGATGCAGAAGTAGTGGTTATGTAATAATGAATGATGATTTTATATAGTGAAGAGTGAAACAGAGTTATGATATATATAGACACCGCTATGAAATTGAATACATTTGTGCATGAATCACAGATGAATGGACGTAATGCAGACCTCGCGCATCTCACTCATGGAACGAGGGAATATAAAACTCAAAAACATTTTTCCGTGCAAAACACGAGATCACTCACTCGTTAATTTAGAAATATTAAAATTGAGAAAAATACTTGCACCAAAATTTTTAATAATTCATCACATATTTATACAATATTGTTCTATCTCTAAACATTTTAAAACTATCAATATTTGTTCCTTGAAATTCCCAAATACATTTTTAGATGTTCTACCAATAATCATTTTATCAAATATAAAAGAAAAAAAATAAATAACTTTCGTCTAATACAAAAAAAAATCACTTTGATCACACACTTATTTTTATTTAAAGTTAGTGATTAGTTATATGGCACATTATTTAATTTTGTAAGGTTTGTTCACATTAGTCTATTTAGTCCGTGATATTGTCGGTGGTACAAATAGGTCATTACCTTTCTATTCAGCATTTTAGTTTCATGTTGTTAGTTTAAGGTTAACATCATTAACATTCAATTCATATTGGTCCTTAAAAGTTAAAAATATAAAAATGATTTATTATATATATACCTGTGTTTGTTATTAAAAGTTCAAGTCAATCCTTAAGTATTTTGAAAATGTTCAATTTAGTCCAAGAACTTAATAGTTTTAATTATAAACTAACGATAGTGACTAAACTACATAACAAAGCACAATATTAAAGACTTATTTGCACTACAAAAAAATTTAAGGACTAATGTGAACAAATCCTATGAAGTTAAGGACTAATTGATGTATTTTGTTTTTAAAAAAAAAAACAAAGACAGCATGATGTGGATCTTTGATCACAAGGTTGAGACAATCAATAATTTGGAAACACAGTTGAGAAACTCTCTCCTAAAGCTTCCTCATACACATATCATGCCTATCTCTCACTTTCATTCTCTTCCTCTTCAATCAAGAGAAAATAGTTCATCTTTCATGCCACTATGCCGTCACCCCTCTTTGCCTTTGCCTCCTCCTTTCATTTCACTCTTTCTCTTCCCTCAAAGGCATAGACTTTCCTTTTCTTTCACTCTCTTCATCCATCTTGCAGCTCCCTTTATTTCTCTCTTTCTCTTCACGTAGCCTCTTTTCCATTCTCTTCCTCCTCTTACCACAGAACCACAAATTGTTGCTTCCACAGCTTGCCGTCTTAAAGTTCTTGCCTTTCTCTCACTTATTTTCTATTGGGGCGATTGGAGACCACTTCAAGCCTTGCATGTTGCATATCAACTCCCACTTTAGATAGACAATTTAAAAATCATGTTTTATTTTTATTTCGAAAAGAAACATATTTTTATAGTGCACTATCTCTAAAAAATATTTTCAATTTTAAAAATATTAAAAATGATGTAAATTAAGTAAGAAACTTTAAATTGAATAATACATTATTCTCATAATACTTTTGTTGGGGAGTGTATCTCTCGAGCGCCTCATCCCCTCCAGACGCTTTGGAGGCATAAATGGAAAAGAGAACTCACGCTCCCCTTTTCCCATGATTTCGTAGTACGCACAAGAGCAGAGGGGTTCGAGCGCGTAGTAGGATTTGACCGTTGCCCCTGCCCAGCATCTCCCTAGGTGTCAGAGGTTTAGAGGAGCAGAATGAGAAAGAAAGATCTTTTTAGGAAATGCTCCTAAAAAGATGAAAAGAATGGGAGAAAGTGAAAAAAGGACAACAAGCAGGAATGGGGAGTCAGGGAGGATGAGGAGGTAGAGGATACACGAAAGAGGAAAGGGGGGAAGGTCAGAAGGGAGAGACAAGGCATGGCAATAAAAACCGAACCCGCGAGTACCCGTCCGACCCCGCTCGACGTTAATGGGGAATCTCCATTTTGACCGGGTTTTTAACGGGTTCGGGTTTTTCCTGCCCCCGCTTTTAGTGGGACGGGGGCGGGTTTGAGAGGGAAAAATCCGCCCCCGCCCCGCCCCGTTGCCAGCAGAGACTCGAGGAAGGCTTGGGGTGAAGGATTGGAGGAAAAGGAATAAAGAAGAAAAAAGAGAGAAAAGAAAGACAAGACACACCTCACAAGCACTCCAAGCCCAGAGAGAGAGATTGAAGAACACTCCTCCAAACCCTAGACTGCAACAACTTCAAATAATTTAGATAATTTAAAAATCACGTTTTTCATTTTTTTAAAAGCATACTATTCTTCAAGTTTATAAAATAATGTAAGACACGGTTTGCAAAAGGCTTTAAATAATTTTATTAATTTGAAAAAAATTATTTTTTATTTTGAAAAACACTATATTATTCCCATATAAGGCACAATATCTCTAAAAAAGTGTTGCAATTTAAAAAATATATTAAATTATGTAAATTGCGCTAGAAAATTCAAAGTGAATAATGTATTATTTTTAGAAAGTTTCAAATGATTAAGATAATTTAAAAATCACGTTTTTATTTTTATTTTGAAAAACACTACATTCTTCAAATACATAGTACACGATCTCTAAATAAATTTTTGTAATTTAAAAAAAATATATATGTAAATTGAGCTAGAAACTTCAAAGTGAATAAGACATTGTTTTCATAAATCTTTAAATAATTTAGGTAATTTAAAAGATCACGTTTTTATTTTTATTTGAAAAATATGATATTTTTCAAGTGTGTAGTACATGATCTCTAAAAAAACTATTGGAATTTTTAAAATATTAAAAATTATGTAAATAGAGTAACAAACTTCAAAGTGAATAATGCATTATTTTCATAATGCTTCAAATAATTTAAGTAATTTAAAAATCGTGTTTTTCTTTTTTTTAAAGAAAAAATGCTAACTATTCTTAAAGTGTAGTACACGGTCTCTAACAAACTTTAGCAATTTTAAAATAATAAAAAATTATGTAAATTAAACTAAAATTTTCAAAATGAATAAGACATTACTTGCAAAAAAAACTTTAAATAATTTAAGCAAATCCCTAATCCCTAATTTTTAAAACGGTAAAATGTAGTTATCACCCTTAAAGTATACAAATATTGCAAGAAACCCCAATCTGTCTCTGAAATAGGAGTTCGCTCCATTTAAGTGCATGTTTGATAAAATGTTGGTAGTGTTGGAAATTGATTTTGAAGCATCAAAATTGATTTTAGATAGTTAGTTTGTTGTTAGGTTATGAGTTTAAAAAAAATCAAAATTGATTTTGACAAAAGCAAAATAAGTCTTGCTTTCACGTTGAGAGAAAACAGGGGTTATGAACCAATTTTTATACTCACCCAAAGTATGATATTCGCTACAAACATTACCCAGCCACAAATAGATTGAGCAACAAGCACACGCGCATCGGTCTCTTCAACAGCCAAAGCTACATAGTTGGAGGAGAAATAAGTGCAGAATTCAAGTATTACTTGTTGTGCTGATAGTATTTGAAACAAGTATTACATCTACATATTGGATTCAGGTATTACTTGTTATGCAGAATTGCGATTGATGTAGAATAAGCCTCACCTAAGTTTCGTGTTTCACGACAGTGCTATCATTGTTGTCTCTTTCTATTTCGGTTTAGCGCATCATCAGGAAGGAAATTGGATCTAGCCATGCTTAATTTTCTTTTAACCTATCCAATGTTAACCATGGTCAAACCCTGTGTGGATGGGTTTTATACCGTTTGTAAAATGGAGCGAACTGCTATTTTAAAAATAGTTTGGGGTTTACTGCAATATTTAGATACCTCGAGGTGGCTAGCTGCATTTTACCCTTTTTAAAACCCAACACAGAGGTCTCAATGTCTCTAACAACAACAGAAGTGGACAGCGCATGACAGAGGGAGCAACTTCGTACGACTTCGTCGTGGATGCGCGCGATTGATCCTTGTTTGGCGTCTTGGTGGTCGAAGGTGGCGCATGGCGGGGACAAACGGTCATGTCGGAGAAGACGGTCCAGAGGGAGCAGTTGTGCGATGGTTGAGCATAGTTGAAACTCACACTTAGGATGGTGTGGATGTCACTGGAGATTGGTTGGCAACAGTGGTTTTAATTTTCTTTTTGGTCTAAGTCGTTTCCTCAACGATTCTTGTTGCTGCAGCTGAATTTGTACTCACGACGAGAGATGAAGGGACAGTGTGGAAGAACTACGTTTACTATTTTTTTTTATTATTTTGGTTAATTAATAATAATAATAAAATAAAGTGTGATTTTGAGATCTGAATAATAAAGTGTGATTTAAATTTGGAAAAGAAAATAAGAAAGGTTAAGATGCAGTGAAAGTAATCTGAATAATGACTTATTAGCAATTTTAAAAAGTTAAATTAAAAAGGTGATGTGTCCAATATTAGTTTAATGAATGGCACATAATGGAAGGGTTGATTGACCCTTAGCTTTATTTGGAAAGGGCTTTGGAGAAACCACCTAAGTTTTAATGTAAACAATTACTGACTAACAAAAACATACAGAGTTCATAAAAATATAACGTAGCACATGATGAATACATATGATTGTACAAGATACTGTAGACCCAAATGTCACGCCTTGAAACCTAGACTTATTTAATGCATATCAAAGACAACATATATTAGCACCCTACATTATTGTGCTTAATTCTCTCTTTTGCGAAGTAAATCCTAAATCACAAATAGTTGGTAGAGAGCGCAACATCAAACTAGTGTTCCTCCTTAGATAGCATCTTCTTGATAATTATAATATTAAAATTCAAATATCACAAAATCGTAAAAAGGTAAGTAATTTACAGACGATCTAAAATTTAAATAATAACTATATTAAAAGTGCACATAATAATATTAATTGTTAATAAACGTTATTAAACTATTACTTAATATAACCACATAAATATTTATCAAGCATTCATCAATCACACATATAACACTATCAATCAACAGCACACAAGGATGAGAGAACATGCCTGCAGTTGAGGAAACCATACAAGATCGAGTAAACACGCGAGCCCTCTAGGATATCTTACGGTCTCATATCACAATTCATTTTAACTAACTAACTAAGATGCTATTAAACAAAAAAGAAGAGAAAAACAAACCTTAAAAGTGCAGTTCATTCTGAAAGGGTGATTTTATTAAGCTCTTCTTCTAAGATGCGGTTGAAATTATTCATTCGACCTTTTTCAAGTGTCAATCCAATTGCAATTGCTCCTTCTTTGTCTCTACAATCAGAAACAGAAATTGCTCCATCAGAATCAGTATGAACTGCTTCAGATTTCTTAGGATTTCCCCATCCAAAATTTGTCTCGTACAACATCAATTTTGGTGACCCTACAACTACTAATACACAATTCCTTCCCTTCCCAAATACCTCATAACCATTCATCAAAGTTTCTGCCTTTCTCAAAGCATCACTCTTCAAAACTCTAATTTCCTTTTCAACACCATTTGCTGCTTCAATTATTCCCTTTTCTCCAACTAACTCACTCCTCTTTTTAGCTACCATGCATGTTACAAGACAATTTCCGAAATACGTTGAAGGTATTGAAAATTCAGGAAGATATCTACAGTCCGCCACAAACATCAAGTAGCAGAGTTTATCAGAGTCTTTAACAACACAATTTCTTTCTTCCGTATTCTCTGATTTCATCATACAAACCCAAATCAAGGAGCATGTTACCACAAAAGTAGAAATGTGTGATTTTCCTGACTCATAATCAGCACATTTGAGAGCTATAAATTTCTTTAATTTGTCAACTTGTTCCCGACTCAATACAAAAGTGGCGCGAAACTTGTCAACAAAAACATTTCGCATAAGCCCTCTACCACCTCCAGACTCCCTTATCATGGAGATGAAATCTTGAAGTTCTCTATAGTATTTGAGCTTAAGCCCCTTTGGGTCTTTAATTATTATGTCTCTTTCGTGGGAAGGAAGAGGTAGAGAAAGAGAACCTTCAACTTCTTCAAGAGAAGAAGAAGAAAAAGATAAACAAACAGAGGCCCAATACTTGACAAAATGGTGAAGCGATTTGCCGTCAGCAGCAAGGTGGTTGAAAGTGAGTGATATGCTGAATCCGAAGTTCGGTAGAACAGTCACCTGAATTGCCATGAGAGGGATCACACGTGTGCCATCCTCCTCATCACGTGCGGGAGGCAATGTGGCAACTAGAGGGTGCCAATTCCGAACGTCTTGTGGCGAATTGGACACAAGGAGGGTGAAGTTGGCAGAGGACACAGCGACGGTGAAACAGAGTGAGTCGCCGTCGAGATAGCGGATGAAAGGGAGGTGAGGGTGTGGAGGAACAATGAGGTTGCCGGAAAAAGGGAAGAAGTGTTGGAGAGTGATGGAAAGAGAGTTCTTGAGAATAGGAAGTGCGGTTTGCATGAAGTGATGAGTGGGAAAGGGAAAGTCATAGAAGAAGATGCGTTTGATTGGTGGAGAATAAAACCATGGAATGTCAAAGAAAGTGAGGGGAAGATTGGTTGAAGGAACTGAACCTGGTGGTGGAGAAAGTTGACAGCTCTCAATGACAGTCACCGTATGATCGTTGATCTCGTGATTCATGTTTGTGGTTGTGGATGCAGAAGTAGTGGTTATGTAATAATGAATGATGATTTTATATAGTGAAGAGTGAAACAGAGTTATGATATATATCCTGAATCAAATCACTGGAATATTATCACGTCATTAAAATATTTTCTTTAATTTTAATTTTTAATTTCTCAATAAATTTTTTTATGACGTGACAATATTCTATTAGTAAGACATGATTTAGCAAATAATTTTGAAAAAAATGATTTGAATCTTATATAGACACCGCTATGAAATTGAATACAGCTTTTATACCGTCCACATCATTAAAACATATATCTCATTTAGAACTCTGTCATGTCAATTTTCATCTATTTTTTTTTTCTTAAATTTAGAATTAATTTGAATTAAGCCAGTTGTAAAATAAGTAGTTTTCTGCAACAATAATTTTTCAATTGAATACGTTTGTACAGACCTCAGGCATCTCATACATGGAACGAGGGAATATAAAACTTAAAAATATTTCTCCATGCAAAACACGAGATGATCACTCACTAATTAATTTTATTATTTTAATCCATACTCATCCAATCCAAGTAATACTAATTGACAAGATCTTCGTTATTGCTTTTGACTGTTTACTTTTTTCAGGTGTGACAAATTAGCTGAATGCTTTTTGTGGGGTCTCTCCTAGTAGGTGCAATAGTACATAAATTAGCTAAAATCACTCACTCATTGAACTGTATGGTTTTCTCATGTCACATTCACAATAATAAATTCTTTTTTTAAAATAATTTAAAAACTCCTTATTAATGTAACAAATTTTAAAATTTGTTAAATTGAGGTAAAAACTTTAAAGTAAATAAGATATTGTTTAAAAAAAAAGCATTAAATTTTTTAGGTAATTTAAATAACGTGTTTTCATTTTTAGTTCAAAAATCACCATATTCTTCAAATGAGAATCTCTAAAAAAAAATTGTTACAATTTTAAAAATATGAAAAATTATGTAAATTCAGCTTGTAATTTCAAAATAAATAATATATTATTTTTTAGAAAGCTTCAATTAATTTAGGTAATTTAAAAACACCATATTCATTGTTATTTTAAAAAACACTCAATTCTCCAACTATAATTTTTAGAAAACCTTATCCAAATTTAAAAATATTTTTTTTTTTTGTAAACTGAGTTAGAAACTTCCAAGGTAAATAAGACATTATTTTTTGAAAGCTTATAATAATTTAGGTATATTAAAATTCACGTTTCTATTTTTATTTCGAAAAAAACATCATATTCTTTGATTGTGAAGTATACCATCTTTAAAAAAATATTGCAATATTAAAAATATAAAAATTATGTAAATTGACTTAAAAACTTCAAATTGAATAATATATTATTTTCACAAAGCTTCAAACAATTTAGGTAATTTAAAAATACCCTATTCATTTTAATTTCAAAAAACACTCAATTATTCAGGTGTAATTTCTAAAAAACCTGTTTCAATTTAATTTTTTTTTTTAAATTGAGCTAGAAACTTTAAAGTGAATAAGACATTATTTTTAGAAAATTTCTAATTATTTAGGTAATTTAAAAATCATGTTTTCATTTATACTGTGAAAAGCAGTGTATAGTACACGATCTCTAAAAAATTGTTGCAATTTAAAAAATATATAAAATTATGTAAATTTTGCTAGAAAATTCAAAGTGAATAATACATTATTATTATTACATAGCTTAAAATAATTAAGGTAATTTAAAAATGGCAAAATTATACTTTTGGTTCTCTATCTTTAGGGGTTGATTCAATTTAGTCATTTATCTTCTTTTTTTTTTTATTCAATTTGATTGATCCTCTATCTGCTAACGTTAGTTCATGTTAGTCTTCAATGTCAAAAATCCGTTAAAAACTAACAGAAGTGCATTAACAGCATTAAAATTGGACACGTGTCGCAATCTAATTGGTCCATTAATAAAATAATAATATATATTTTTAATGAAATAATAAATTTTAATAAAAAAAAAACATATTTCCCATCTCACCACAACCACCACCCCTTCCCCACCGGACCACCCTTTCTCTTTCCCCCACCGTCACCACCTCTTCCCCCACCATCACCACCAAGGTTAGAGACGTCCCGATGGTGTTCAGGTTCGTCGCTGATTCCTTCTTTCTATTTTTTTCAGTTGACAAACCAAACCCATCTTTAGCCTCTCTGTTTCTTCCCTTCCCCTGTTTTTTTCTAGTAAAAAGCAAAGGAGAAAAATAAAAAGAAGGAAAAAAATTGAATGGACCATAATCTGCATCAAACTTGCTACGTGATAGAAAAACAAAGTCTTTGGAAATTTGGTACTTTTTTTCCACTCCATTTTCATTTGTTCTTCGGTCTTCTTAACCCTTTGAACATTCAAACTCTCACCCAACAACAACTATTTCAACTACTTTCAGAGTATTTGAGTGATTCTAATTCGTGCATTCCACCTACTGCGGTGCTTTGTCTGAAGGAGCTCTACGGTGGATGGGTGGTTGGAGACAGTCGCCAACGGCAGAAGGGATTGGGGATGGTGGTGGAGAAGTTGGGGAAGAAGAGGGGTTAATAATTATTTTATTTTTAAAAATAAAAACTATTTTTAATTTTTAAATATATATTATTTTAATTATTTTATTAATCAATCATTCGCGATGAGACACGTGTCTAATACTAACGGTGTTAGTGTTACTTTGTTAGTCTTTAACAAAAAACTCACAAAAGGATGAACGTGAATCAACTTCTATAGATGGAGGACTAAATTAAGTAAAAAAAAGATATATGACTAAATTGAATCAACCCCTAAAGATAGAGGATCAAAAGTATAATTTTGCCTTTAAAAATCGCATTTTGATTTTTATTTCAAAAAACTCCATATTATTCATGTGTATAGTAGAAGATCTCTAAAAAAAACTATTGCAAATATAAAATAATAAAAAATTATATAAATTGAGATAGAAACATCAAAGTGAAGAAGATATTGTTTGCTAAATTGCTATAAATAACTTATGTAATTCAAAAATATTTTTTTTATTTTTATTTCAAAAAACACAATATTCTTCAAATGTATACTACACGATCTTTAAAAATTGTTGCAATTTTAAAAATATTAAAAATTATGTAAATTGAACAATACTTCATTTTCAGAAATATTTGAAAAAAATTAGGTAATTCAAAAATTTTGCTTTCGTTTGTATTTTGAAAAACACTATATTCTTCAAGTATATTGTACACGATATCTTAAAACAAATTTGCAATTTTAAAATAATAAAAAAAGTATGTAAATTTGAGTTAGAAACTTCAAAGTGAATAAGAAATTGTTTGCAAAAAGATTTAAATAATTTAGGTAATTTAAAAACCATGTTTTCTTTTTTTTAAGAAAAGCACTATATTCTTCAAATATATAGTAGACGATCTCTAAAAAAAGTGTTGCAATTTTGTAATAAATTATGTAAATTGTGCTAGAATATTCAATGTGAATAATAAATTATTGTTAGAAAACTTCAACTAATTTAGCTAATTTAAAATTTTTGTTTTCATTTTTATTTTAAAAGCACCATATTATTCAAGTGTATTGTACACGATTTTTAAAAAAATAGTATGTGATCTCTAAAAAACTTGTTGCAATTTTAAAATATGAAAAATTATGTAAATTAAGATAGAAACTTAAAAGTGAACAAAACAATGTTTTCATAAATATTCAAAATAATTTAGGTAATTTAAAAACCAGTTTTCATTTTTATTTCGAAAAACACTACATTCTTCACGAGAATAATTATGTAAATATAAAAAAATTTATATAACTTTAAAACTCTCAATTCATTTTGTTTTGAAAAACATCTTATTCTTTAAGTGTATAGTACATGATCTCTAAAAAAATTTGCAATATTAAAAATTATTTAAATTGTGTTAGAAACCTAAAAGAGAATAATACACTGTTTTCAAAATGCTTTAGGTAATTAAAAAATTGCATTTGGAATAATTAAAAATAATTAAAAATTACGTAAATTGAGCTAGAAATTTCAAAGTGTGACAATGTTTTCATAAAGCTTCAAATAATTTAGGTAATTTACAAATCGTGTTTTCATTTTTATTTCAAAAAACACCCTTTTATTCAAGTATATATAGTACACGATCTCTAAAAAAACTGTTGTAATTTTAAAATAATAAAATAAAAAATTACTTATATTGAGCTGCAAACTTCAAAGTGAATAAGACATTGTTTGCAAAAAACTTTAAATAATTCAACTAATTTAAAGATCGTGTTTTCACTTTCTTTAAAAAATATCATATTCTTCAAGTGTATTAGTACACAATCTCTAAACAAACTCGTTGCAATTTGAATAATATAATAAATATGGTAAATTGTGCTAGAATATTCGAAGTGAATAATACATTATTTTTATGAAGCTACCAATAATTTGGGTAATTTAAAAATCACATTTTTATTTTTAATTCTAAAAACACTTTATTATTTAACAGTATGGTACATGATTTCTAAAAAAAACTTCTACAATTAAAAATATAAAAATTATGTAAATTTTGCTAGAAAATCCAAAGTGAGTAATATATTACTTTCAGAAAGCTTCAAATATTTTAGGCATTATAATTTTTTTTTATTTTTAAAAACTCATGCTATTCAAGTATATTGTACCCGATCTAAAAAAAATATTGTAATTTTAAAAATATAAAAAATTCTATGGATTAAACTAGAAACTTTAAAGTGAATAAGTCATTTTTTGCAAAAAGCTTCAAATAATTTAGGTTAATTTAAAATCACATTTTCATTTTTATTTAGAAAAACACCCTAGTTTCAAGTGACAGTAGAGTCTTTCTAAAAAAACTGTTGCAATTTTAAAAAAATAAAAAAATTATGTAAATTATGCTAGAAACTTCAATGTGAAAAATACATTGTATGCATGAGGCTTCAAATAATTTAAGTAACTTAAAAACACATTTTTTTTCAATCGAAAAACACATATTCTTCACGTGTATATAGCACACGATTTCTAAAAACATGTTGCTATTTTAAAAATATTAAAAATATTTAAAGTGAGTTATAAACTCAAAAGACAATAAAACATTATTTTTAGAAAGCTTCAAGTAATTTAGAAAATTTAAAATTATGTTTTCATTTTTATTTTGGAAAACACTCAATTCTTTAATTGCGTAGTACATAATATATAAAAGCCTGTTCTAATTTTAAAAATATAAATAATTATACAAATTGAGGTTGAACTTTAAAGTGAACAATATATTATTTTTTAAAATCTTCAAATAATTTAGGTAATTTAAAAAATGTATTTCCATTATTATTTAAAAAGAAACACCTTGTTCTTCAAGAGTATAGTACATGATATCTAATAAAACTGTTTGAATTTAAAAAATATTAAAATTTATGTCAATTGTGCTAGAAAGCTTCAAATAATTTAGGTAATTTAAAAATTAGGTTTTCATTTTTATTTTAAAAACACCCTATTCTTCCAGTGATAGTACACATTTCCTAAAAAAGTATTGTTTCCGTTTTTAAAATATTAAAAATTATGTAAAGTGAGTTAAAAACTTCAAAGTGAAAAAAAAGTGTTTTTAAGAAAGCTTTGAAGTTAATATATGTTTTCATTTTTATTTCAGAAACATCCTATTTTTTAAGTGTAATATAGTACATGATTTTTAAAAAAACTATTGCACTATTAAAAATATAAAAGATTACGTAAATTAAGCTAGAAACTTCAAAGTGAATAAGATATTATTTTTAAAAAGCTTCAATTAATTTAGGTAACTTTAAAATTGAGTTTATTTTTCATTTCAAAAAACACTATATTCTTCAAGTGTATGGTACACATTCACTAGAAAAACTGTTACAATTTTAAAAGGGTAAAATGCACAAAGTACCCTTGAGGTTTTACAAAATAGCACAAACCACCAAACTTACAATAAATAAACATCCCACACCATTTTTTATAATAGACACCAACTATAATAGAATATTTCATCAAAATATTCTTATTACTAACCATAGTTAAATCTTTATCTTATTTTTTGGGTAAAAAAAATTGATTTTCCTACAATAAATGTTTTTTTGTTCAAAATTCATCTATTAAATTTTCTCAAGGACGCTCATTAAAGAAATTTTTCAAAAATAAAAAATAAAAAATTATGGAGCACTTGGTTACATTTACAGCTACTTGGTCTTGCTACTTACTACATTTACTATTACTTTTATATTATCTAATATTAAAATTTGGGTTATTGAAGACTTTATACTTTTTACCTTCGGGTTATTGAAGACTTTATACTTTTTACCGGCTTCCTTGTAAATGAAATTATTTTGATCTTTTGAAACCTTTTGCTTTTTCTATTTGTAGTAGTGGTTCGGTTATATTTTTGAAAGTTAAGGTGGTCATTTCCTATTTTATGGTGTCGGTTTGGTGACATAAAGAGTTTCTCAGGTGCTATAACAATGGTTTTAACTAATACTGATATTTCATATTTTAGGCTATTGGAATTAAATTTTAGGAGATGCTCTATATGTTTTGTATAAATCTTGTCCACCAAATATGATAGCAAAGCATTATCTTATCTTGTGAATCAATAATAAATGTTGAACTTGGCTTGATTAGCTCATTTGTAAATTATTTAATTTTTTATTTACAAAAAAATATTTTTTTATTCACAAAAAAAATAAATTTTTTTGTTTATGAAAAAAATTCTTTAACGAGCGTCCTTGAGAAAATTCAGTAAATGAATTTTGCACAAAAATCAAATGTTAGAAAAATTACTTTTTTAACTTACAGGAAAAAATTGAGGAGATAGATTTTTTTTTTATCGCCAAAAGAAGGAATATATTTTAACAAGGGGACAAAAAGTACTCCAAGTATTATCACTACAGGTCCATGTTAATGAAGAGAGATTTAACTATGGTTACTAATAAGAGTATTCTAATTAATGGAGTATTCATTTGCTATTAATGCATGTTATAGAAAAAAAAAATAGTATAAACTGCTTATTTTTTAAAAGTTTAGTATTTTGTGCTATTTTATAAAACCTCAAGAGTACTTTGTACATTTTACCTATTTTAAAAATATAAAATAATGTAAATTGTGCTACAAATTTCAAACTAAATATTTATAACACCTTAATTTTTTAAGACTGTTTTTTCCCTCTTTTACTCAAAGAATATTAAGTGGAAGTAAGATACTATTTAAGTATTAAGTTCATCATATACATAAGTCATATATCAATAAATACATATTTTCCCCTATGGGTCTTAATCCCAAAATATTTGTTTAGTACGATACATTCTAGAGAAAAACATGTTAGACTCAAGTAGTCATTCTGGGTACAAAAAAAAAAAAAGGAGAAACAACTACCTAGATTGTCACAAAATAGTCCTCTAAGGAAAGTCTTCATGCACTAAAGTCTTCATCTTCTTCAACATCTGCAATATTGAGATAGTCAGTTATATGCAAAACATATAACCGAGTAATCCGTGGTCTATAAAAACAATTTTACAATATTACAATTAGTCTAACTAGAAAATTTCCAATTTATCCTATTCAAACACACAACAAATATCATTCACAATTAATGCATTTAATGTCAATAGTAAAAATGTATGCATGCCATGATTTTTGATTATTTACATTCCATTTCTTTTCTTTACATTCACCATAGTGCATTTGTAGCAAATGTACAACTGAGCTCATATCCACATACCACTAGTAAGCCTCCCTAACCAGTGTCAAACTGCTAGGTTATCTATCCATTTCCGGATAGTCCAGGACTATCTACCCTAGGTTATCTACCCCTTTCAGGATAACTTTGTATTTCAGGTTATCTGTCACTTTGGGTATAACCTTACATTTCATTTTCTTTTTACGTGTCCACTTACTCGGTGCACTACTGGTGGGAGAATCAACCCGCTTACTCAACCAACATTGAAGGGGAAATCTTTCATTATCATTTTTCATTACATGTAATTATGCATTTAACATTTATAGTATCACTCACATACATAAAGAAACTTAGGTTTAGTTAAAGGCATAATGGTCCCATAGTATAAAGGTGTAGAAAAATAGAGTTTCTGAATTTTTGCTGTGAAGTTACTTTCACTTCAGCAAAATGAACCTAGAATTTCCTCTCAATCCTGAAGCTTTTTCGTTGAAGCAAAATTGATTTCACTGTAGCGAATGACATTTTCGTTGTAGCGAGTCCATATTCGCTGTAGCGGAACTACTTCAGTTTTAGCCTTCAAACTAGGTCATTTTCGCGATAGCAAATTTCATTCGTTGCAGCACAAATGTATCGATTCTGAAGACTAAAACCCTTGTTTCTCTACATACACAAAACCCAACCTAAGTGTTTTTGGTCCAACCATTACCACTTTCATTAACACCCTGGTCTCAAATTTGTAAAACACTAAAATGATAAATCGTGACATTTCCAATCAAACTTCATCACTAGATCAAAATCAATCTTCCCAACATGAACCCAAATTACCATCCAAATGCTCTATGCATTTGGCAATTGATACACACAAGCAACATATTCCAACATTTATATTCAAATTCAAACAACCACAAATCACTTTCAAGGCCAAGAACTAACATGCATCAACAAATTTGACATACATTCAAGCAAATGGGACCAAGATCAAACCCATATTTCCAAAACCCATCATTCACACAAATTTCATAACCAACCTAATATCATTTCAATTAACACGATCAGGTTTCAATTCTTAACCACATACAATTTCTACTATCCAGCTACTCAAATTGGGGTTTGTAGTTAGGTTACCTCAAATTAGAATCCTAAACACCCAAATCCCTAAATCCTCTTTTCCTTCAGCTCTCTAACCCTAGTCTTCAATCAACACTCCCTGGCATATGATTCCCTTGGCAATTAACAAAATCAAATTAGGAATCAATCCCATTTGGCCCAAAGCCTTGGGTTGCATGAAGGAGTAGAAAGATTCCTTTGCTTGATGAAGTAGTGGACTTAGAAGAAGAGAAGAGGTGATGTAAATGCCTTACCTAGACTAGAAACTCCAAATGGTTGACCTTGGAGATCAGAAAGACTAGGAGAAGATAACGATGATGCTCAATGGAGAGAAGAGAGATGAAATTGAATATGAGTGAGTGAGGAAGAGTGAGAATGGCGTAAGAAACAAGAGGGAGGAAAGTGAGGTCTTAGGGTTTGTTTGAAACAGTTTTGATTTTTAGTTTTTTAAAATTATATTATAAAAATATTCTCAGAAACAGTTTTCAAAAAAAGTTAGGGGAGTTTTCAATATAAATTTGTATGTAAATTCATAAAACTGAAATAAGTTTTAGATGTTTCCATATTTTAGTTTTTAAATACTGAAAAACGAAAAATGTTCTCAAAAATTGTTTTTGAAAACTCGTCTGCCAAACGAGTTTTTTAGTTTTCTGTTTTTAAAAACATAAAACTGTTTTTAAAAACAGGAATCAAACAAGCTTATTTTTCCCTTTTTGAAACTTTTCCTATTTGCTAATAATAAGTCTCTTTTTGAAACTTTTTAAATATTACAGTTTGATCCCTCTTTCCCATTCTCATAGTAATTGCATTTGCAACTATATTTTCACTATTTTCACTCTTAACTTTGGAAATTTAGGGATGTTACAATAATACATAATTTTTAGAAAGCATCAAATAATTTAGGTAATTTAAAAATCATATTTTTCCTTTTTATTTCAAAAAGTACCATATTCTTCAAGTGTATAGCACACGATCACGAAAAAAACTATTGCATTTTTAAAAATATAAAATATTATGTAAATTGACATAGAAACTTCAAATTGAATAAAACATTATTTTAAAAAAGCTTTAAATAATTTAGGTAATTTAAAATTAGCATTTTTATTTTTATTTCGAGAAACACTATATTCTTCAAGTGAATACAATATCTCTACAAAAATTGTTGCAACTTTAAAAAAATATAAAAAATATGTAAATTGAGTTAGAAACCTCAAAGTGAATAATACATTATTTTTAGAAAGCTTCAAATAATTTAGTTAATTTAGAAACACCATATTAATTTTATTTCAAAAAGCATCATATTATTCTAGTGTATAGTACACGATCTCTAAACAACCTCTTATAATTTTAAAAATATAAAATTTTGCAAATTAAGTTAGAAACTTCTAGGTGAATTAGTCATGAATTTCAAAAATCTTCAAATAATTGAGGTAATTTAAAAGCAACATATTCATTTTCATTTTGAAAAACTCTCAATTCTTCAATTGTATTATACACAATTTCTAAGAAACCTGTTGCAATTTTAAAAATATAAAAATTATGTAAATTGAGGTAGAAAATTCAAAGTGAATAAGACATTATTTTAAAAATTCTTCAAATAATTTATGTAATTTAAAAATCTTCTTTTCATTTTTATTTCGAGAAATATCATATTCCTCAAGTGTAAAGTACACAATCTCGAAAAAAAAGTTGCAATTTTAAATATATAAAAAATTATTTAAATTGTGTTAGAAACTTCAAAGTGAATAATATATTGTGTTTATAAAGCTTCAATTAATTTAGGTAATTTTATATTTTTGTTTTAATTTTTTTTTCGAAAAACATCCTATTTTTCAAATGTATTGTACATGATCTCTGAAAAAACTATTGTAATTTTAAAAATATTAAATTATATAAATTGAGATAGGAACTTCAAAGTGAATAAGAAGTTTTTTCAAAGATCTTCAAATAATTAAGGTAATTTAAAATAGTGTTTTTAATATTTTGAAAAACATTATATTCTTCACGTGTATAGTATACGATCTCTAAAAAAAACTATTGAATTTTTAGAAATATATAAAAAAATTATGTAAATTGTCTTAGAAACTTCAAAATGAATAATACGTTATTTTCATACTACTCCGAATAGTTTAGGTAATTTAGAAACACCATATTCTTCAAGTCAATAATACACGATCTCTAAAAAACTATTGGAATTTTAAAAATATTAAAAATTATGTAAAGTGAGTTAGAAACTTCAAAGTGAATAATACAAATTTTTCAAAAAGTTTCAAATAAATTAGGTAATTTTAAAATCGTATTATCATTTTTATTTCCAAAAACATCTTATTCATTAAGTGTATGTTACATGATCTGTAAAAAAGCTGTTGCAATATTAAAAATACATAAGATTATTTAAATTGAGCTAGAAACTTTAAAGTGAATTAGACATTATTTTCAAAAGCTTTTATTCATTTAGGTAATTTAAAAATCATTTTAATTTTTATTTCAAAAAACTCCATATTCTTCAACACGAACTCTAAAAATCTGTTGCAATTTCAAAAATAGAAAAAATATAAAATTAAGTTACAAACTTCAAAGTGAATATTATATTATTTTTAGAAAGTTTCAAATAACTTAGTTAATTTAAAAAATTCCTATTCATTTTTATTACAGAAAACACCCTGTTTTTCAAGTGTATAGTATACGTTCTCTAAAAAAATTATTGTAGTTTAAAAAATATAAAGATTATATAAATTGAGGTAGTAACTTCAAAGTGAATAATACATTATTTTTTGAAAGCAACAAGTAATTTAGGTAATCTAAAAACACCCTATTCATTTGTATTTCAAAAAACACTCTATTCTTCAAGTGTATAATACACGATTTGTGAAAAAGTTGTTGCAATTTTAAAAATAGAAAAAAATATGTAAATTGAGCTAGAAATTTCAAAGTGAATAATACATTATTTTTTTGAAAAAACTTCGTATAATTTAAGTTATTTCAAAATCACAATTTCATTTTTATTTCGAAAAAGCTCCTATTCTTCAAGTGTATAATACATTATCTCTTAAAAGTTGTTGCAATTTTAAAAATAAAAAAAATAATTTAAATTGTTCTATAAATTAAAAAATTAATAGTACATTGTTTAAAAAAATAAATTAATTTAAGTATTTTAAAAAACATATTTTCATTTTTATTTTGAAAAATACCATATTATTATAATTTATAACACGCGATCTTATAAAAGTTGTTGCATTTTTAAAAATATAAAAAATAATGTAATTTGAGCTAGAAACTTTAACGTGGATAATACATTATTTTAAAAAAACTTCTAATATTTTAAGTAATTTAAAATACATGTTTTCATTTTTATATCAAAAAACACTCTATTCTTCATCAAGTGTATAAGTATTACATGATCTCTTAAAAAGTGGTTACAATTTTAAAATATAAAAAAATTATGTAAATTGAGTTAGAAACTTAAAAGTGAATAATACATTGTTTTATAAAAAAACTTCAAACAATTTAAGAAATTTAAAAAACATGTTTTTGTTTTTATTTCGATATATAGTATATTGTCTCTTAAAAAGTTGTTACAATTTTAAAATATAAGAAAATATGTAAATTGAGCTGGAAACTTCAAAGTCAATAATAATTTTTTTTTTAAAAAAATCAAATAATCTAAGTAATTTAAAAAACACAATTTCATTTTTATTTTAAAAAATATCCTATTTTCCAAGTGTATAGTACATGATTTTAAAAAATAGAAATTAATTTTTAAATCAAAACATTGTATTCTTTAAGTGTATAGTACATTATATTTTATTTCTTGTGGATTGAAGAATGTGTTATTTGAAAAAATGTTTTAAAAATTTTTGCAATTTAAAAATGATAAACATTATGTAAATTGACCTATAAACTTCAAGTGTATATATATTACATTATTTTTTAAAAAAAACTTTAAATAATTTAAGTAATTTAGAAAAGATGCTTTCAATTTTAAATCAAAATATTGAATTCTTATAGTACATGGTTTTTCTTGTAGTTTGAAGAATACATTGTTCAAAAGAAATCTTCTTAATTTTTTTTTTTTTGCAATTCTAAAAAATATGAAAATTTTTGTAAATTGACCTAGAAACTTCAAATTTATATTACATTACTTTTCAAAAAAATATTAAATAATTTAAAAAATTTTCTTTGATTTTTAAATCAAAACATCATATCCTTCAAATGTATAATACATGATTTTTTTCTTTAAGATCGAATAATACGCTGTTTTGAAAAAATAATCTAAAAATTTTGCTACAATTTAAAAAATATAAAAATTATGTAAATTGACGTAGAAACTTCAAATGTACATCACATTATTTGAAAAAAACTTCAAATAATTTAAGTAATTTAAAAAGATGTTTTTTTTAAATCAAAATATTGTATTCTCCAAGTTATAGTATATGATTTTTTTTCTTAGATTAAAGAATACATTGTTTAAAAAAATGTTCTAAATTTTTTTTTGCAATTTTAAAAATATAAAATTATGCAAATTAACTTAGAAACTTTAATTGTATAGTATATTGTTAAAAAAAATATAAAAATATTGTATTCTCCAACTGTATAATACATCATTTTTTTTTCTTAGATTGAAGAATACACTATTTAAAAAAATGTTCTAAAAACATTATTGTAATTTTAAAAATATAAAATTATGTAAATTAACCTAAAATCTTTAATTGTATAATATATTGTTTAAAAAAAACTTCAAATAATTTAAGTAATTTAGAAAATATTTTTTAATCTTTAAATCAAAATATTGTATTATTCAATTATATACTATATAATATTTTCTTGTAGATTAAAGAATACATTATTCAAAATAAATATTAATTTTTTTCAATTTAAAAAATATAAAAAATGTGTAAATTTACCTAGAAACAAATAATTTAAGTAACTAAAAAAGGACATTTTGATTTTAAATCAAAACATTGTATCTTTTAAATGTGTAGTATATGATTTTTGTCTTGCCGATTGAATAATACATTATATTGTTTATCTTAATATACTATAATCGTGGGATATACTACGAATATATCTCACTAACTACATAGTTTTACTAAAATAGTATTTTCAATTTTCTAAGTTGTACGAAAAAGAAAAATGTATAAATAGATCATCACGAAAAAATTTATTAACTTAATTTATTAGGACATTATTTGATTGACTTTTTTTCATTGACCGTACATAATTTTTATTTGGGAATAAATAATTTCATATATATATCTTCATTCGGGAAAGGATATTATTTCCTTTAATTTAAATTCTCTCACTGAGATAGTATTATTAAAATTTGTTTTTGATGATTTTTTTTTTTAGATTGTGAATTTATTAAACAAAAAAACGGACAGAATTTGACAATAAGAAAATAGAGTCCAAACATTAAAATACACAGAAATTCAAGTGTACTATAAGTAATGCAAAAATGAATGGAAACTTATGAAAATGATGAACAAACTTTAATTTTCAAATATATAAGTATAAGGATGGAGCGCTACTTTTGGCATCATGGGGCATGCTGGACGCACTATGGTTGCCTTATTGTTTTTCCAATTTTGTCCCCGAAACGGGTTCTAGAAACCGTTTTCAAACGGTATCCAGAAACCGTTTGTATTTTTTTTAAAAAAAAAACTTATTTTGTATAGTACTTATTTTGCATTGTTTAAAATTTAGAATTATAATTTTATAAATATATCAATTATGCATAAATGAACAATTTTAAAGAAGAATTGAAGAATGTAAATGAAGAATCCAAAAACTGTATGGTATTTTTTGGATTTTTTTATTTTTTATTATAATTTTTGAATATTAGTATTTATCTGATTTTTTATAAAAAAAATTTACTATAGATTTTCAATATTTTTTATAGATTTTAAAAAAATTTGTGATTTTTTAATGTTTTTTATTTGTTAAGAATTATTTATTATTAATGTATTATTGTTTAATGTTTCTAGAACTCGTTTCGAGGACAAAATTAAAAAAAAAAAAGGTAATCATGGTACATCCAACATATCCCATGATGTCAAAAGTATCACTGATGTCACAAAGTTTTGACTAAAAGCATAAAAGAAAACAGATTTCAACCATGAAAGGATATTAACTTGAGAACATAATACAAATTTTACTTTAATTAATTGTGGAAAAATATAAGGAAAACGTGAAAAATGATAAAATTGAAAGGACGGATATAGAGGATGAACACTTATATAATACTATTACCTCAAATTTCAGAACATAAGCACGTATAACAAAATATTTATGTTTGATATTATAAGCATTTATACAAAAACATAAGATGTATTTATTATTTTTTTAAACTTTATTTTATTTGTTAAAGTAAACCATTTGCTAATATTTTTAATTTTCAGTGGTGAGCGCATAAAGACATATGTATATGGATACGGGATTCAATTCCCAATTGTACTACTTTTCTTTAAAAAAGAAATTCTCAAGATAATGAATTACATTTATATTAAAGAAAATCAGAGAGATCACTATAGTAAATACATTTTCTCCCAACAAAATAATTTTTTATAGACATTATTAGATTGAGTCTTTGTGAGTAATGGGAAATAAAAAAAAAACGCTATTTGTGAGTCACATGAGATCAAGTATAATTAAATTGATGTCAATGCTTTTCTCAAGTTCCTTATGTATAATAAAAGAGGTGAGGTTTTTCTGTCAAATATGGTGATAGATATTAAATATTATTTATTTTTTTAAGAATAAATTTACACATTCAAGATAAATTATAAATGTGCATATTTTCAAGAATAAAAAAATTAAATTCAAGACTTTGGAATATGTTATTTGACTAATTCATATGTATGTATATTCAAGGAAAATGTATCTCATTAAAGAGGGAGTTATATATAAATCATACCCTTGGTTCTATATTGATATAACCAAACGACTACGATAAATTTTATAGTTACTTTGCAACAGGTGCTATTTAGAGATGGCTAAGATTTCATTTATACAAATTTTTGCTCTCACCCTTATCTTTTCAGGTTTGCTGATTATTCCCATTATTTAATTTCTTCAATATCTATATGAGGTTGTGGTTTAATTTTGATAAGGTTCACTAATTTGATCATCCAAATTAAAATGATTTCAATTAGTTGGAAGGAGCATGGATAATTGGTTTAATTAGTACGCAAACAAATTATGATATGATTGATTTAATTCTTAGAATCGTGATTTTGCCCAAAACTTGGACTTCTGAGTTCTAACCCAACCCCAATCACCCTTAGTGAAGCTTAAAAAAATAAATACAGAAATCATATTTTATATGCACCTTAATGATCGATAAATGATATTTCTAATGTTGTTTTGGTTTTTTTACAGTTATTGGAATGGGAAATGAAGTTGTGGCACAATCACAGAAATTATGTTCGAAAGTTTTGAATCCGAATCAATGTAATCTTTTTAATTGTGGAAAACAATGTTTTCAGCAATTTAGTGGACATGGAGAATGTGTTGGCAAAAGTCCTTATCAATGTCTTTGTGTATATGTTTGTCCTCCATAAAATAGTAGTAGTACTACTATTACATTGTACTCCCAATTTATCAAGTCTAATAAAATAGCAATAAAGTTCTTTTTCTATATTTTTTAGCCGTGTTTAAGGGATTTTCAATAAATAAATATAGCCATAATATACAATATATTATTTGAAGTGACATTCTTTTTGGTTAAAAATAAGTTTTATATCGCATGTCTCATTCTTTGTGATATAATTTAAATACTTGTTTGACTATTCTTCATATTGTTAATTAATTTTATTATAAAACCTTATTATCTTTTATTTTAAACAAATAATATCTAGTGTTCTAAACGCACTTTCACTCACATTTTCCATTCCCTCTCTGACTGAGTCAACTCGCTCCTTTCTGTTTTCTCTGAATCTCAACTCTGCTTCTGCGTCCTCACGCCACTCATATTCCTCCCGAGCATCGCATCTTCAGGTAACATAACCTACGCTTTTCCAATTGTGCTTTGAAATCATTTGTTAATTTCAGTGCTTCCAATTGTGCTTCAGTGTTGCAGCTCGATGCGACAATGGTTTCTCGCAATTCCGATGCCAACTTCTTGAAAAACTTCTGGATCCCGAGCCACGTGCTCGTGCCGGAATCTCAGGTAAAATGTAGTGAGCTCGATCGTGATGGACCTAACTGTCCGGTGCTCGTTTTCGTCAACTCCAAGAGTGGTGGTCAATTAGGAGGGGACCTCTTGAAAACGTATCGCGAGCTTCTTAACCAAAAACAGGTGTTAATGTTCGGGAATTCTGTAATCTCTGGGTTCCTCAACTTGTTATGCAGGACTGAGCAGAGTGTGTGATTTTCATTTTTCAGGTTTTTGATTTAGGGGAAGAGACTCCTGATAAGGTTCTCAGCAGAATCTATGCTAATTTAGAAAACCTCAAGCTTCAGGGTGATCAAATTGCTATAAGGATTATGGAGAGATTGAAACTGATCGTAAGTTGAGAGTTTTGTTTTGTTTTTTTTTTTTTTGGTTTTTTTTTTTTTTTTTTTTTTTATCAGCTTATATTTCAACAAAACTGAAAAGGTTTTAAATTGTAAACTGCATCAATTTGTAACTGCAGTTTAAAAATGTGATCTTTTTACAGTAAGCATTTTATATGCCAATGGTTTTTCCTTTTTATTTTTAAGCCTTTGATATGTACCTTGCTTTAGGTTGCAGGGGGTGATGGAACAGCTGGTTGGCTACTTGGAGTTGTTTGTGATCTCAAACTATCTCATCCACCACCCATAGCTACGGTTCCTTTGGGAACAGGGAATAATCTACCTTTTGCATTTGGTTGGGTAGGAAATTGTGTTTCTATATTTTGTGCTTTTTATGGAACTTTGATTTACATGTAAAACATTATGCTGAATCAATGAATCTGCTATGATTTGATAGTTTAAAAGCTGCAGTTTTCAAAGGTTTTAACTGAGCTGATTTTTTCTCCTTGTTTGACTGCATTCTCTTCGAGATAAGCATATTACCCTTGCTTATTCCTGAACTTTTGCATGTCTAGCATTTACTGTTATATTATTTTTTTTAAAAAGTCATCCAGTGTTTCCCCGTTTTATGAAGATATGCGGTTCCTTCTCTGTCATTCAATTTTGAGTAGAAAGCTAGACGTTGACAAAGTTTTCAGTGGTAGCTATGAAAGTGATGATAAATTATCAGAAAAAGTTAAAAAATGATGGAATTCATATTTTCTGCTGTTTTATTACAGGGAAAGAAAAACCCAGGGACAGACAAACAATCAGTTGAGTCATTTCTAGATCAAGTAATGAAAGCTAAGGAAATGAAAATAGACAAGTAATGAATTTTTGTTCTATCCTTCCATCTTATATTCAAATATTATTTTGTTTTCCAGTTAGTTAAATAGCCCACACATTAATCTATAGTTGCATTTGTTTCTACTGTTAAGAACATTTTACTGGCCTACTTATTTTTTGAAAAATAAATAAATATAAAAGTTGACGGGCTACAATTACATCCTCAATTGATTGTATGTATGGTTGATGACAGTTTAGTTGGAACAGATGTAGTATAAGTAAATACTCCCTCCGTCCCAAAATGTAAGAACCCCTAGACTAATATTGTGGGAATTAAGAAAAGTGGTTAATTTAGTTAAATGCATTAATTTTGTCTAACAAAAAGTATTAGTTTCCAAATTTACCCTTTCAATCTCTTTCTATCACCACTCTCTCTTAATTAATGTTCATCAAAATTAGTTGAATAGTAGGGGTATAATGGTAAAAAAAATTAAATATGCACAAAAATTCTCAAAGGGTCCTATAAAATGGGACAAGCAAAAACTCTCTAGAGGGTTTTACATTTTGGGACGGAGGGAGTATATACAATTGGTTATTCAGACAGCCAAATTGAAAACTTATGACTTCCTTTTCAATTTTCTAATTTAGTTTCTATTTTTTGGACACCAGTTCAATATAAATTCTTCTGTTGTCCGTTCTTGTACATTGCTAGTCTTGGACTATAATGTTTTTTTTTTCTTTTTTTTCAATATTATTAATGTTATTCACTCTTTCTTGTTGATTATTTTGTTCTCTTATGGGTGGGTCAATTTAGTGGTTTCTGTAGTTTGATATAGTTCTTTGTGTCTTCCTTAGAGATTGTCCCTTATTGACTCCCCAGGTCATTAATGCTTCTTATATAATGATTGTTTAAGGGCTACTTTTTGATCAAGATCTTTATTAATATTTTTATAGATTTCTTCTACCTAATGTTGTATGCTTATAATTGGTGTTTGTTGTCCTAAACCCTCAGCTGGCACATTCTCATGCGGATGAGGACTCCAAAACAAGGTTCCTGTGATCCAATTGCACCTCTTGAGTTACCACATTCTTTGCATGCCTTCCGTCGTGTATCTGAGACAGATGAACTTAATATGGTTAGAAAGTATACCATTCACTGTTTTGCCATCTTGGTTTACATCTCGTTCATGGTGACTAGATAATATATTTTGCAGCTTAAGGAGTTTCAAAGAATGATACCTTGACTTTCACATGCCATATTTTCTGATTTGACTGGAATTTGGTGTTGCTATGACAAGTGGCAACTTCTTTGAAGGATAACTGAATGTTATAGATTTAACTATAACTAGATTTTACCAACTTTAGAGTGTTTTGTCTTGAACTATTATCATGGGCCTTGTTTTCCTATAGCACGTACCACAAAATATCTGCTTAAATATTTCATCCCTTTTTAACTGATGGAATTTACATTATAATCTGTGGGGTGACAACTGACAGTAGTTCTTCAAAATGTTTTTTTTTTTCAATTTGAGTTTCTACTAGTTTTGGATTCTTTTCTGCTCATCACCGTTCTTTTTTTGTTATTGCTTACTACACTGCAGGAAGGTTGCCATACTTTTCGAGGGGGATTTTGGAATTACTTTAGCATGGGTAAGTTTTTCCGTTTTTCAGTTCTTGTATCCTTTAACTTTGCCTTGCTGACTTTATAAATTTGTTTATTTTACTTGTCATTTCGTTTTGCTTATTATTTTTGTTTGCTTCACATCATTTGATCTTGGTTAAGTAATATCAAATTATGACAATGTGAAATCCAGTTTAAATTAAATTTATCAAGAAAACCTTTTACTTTTTTAGATAAGCTGAAAAAATGAAAATGTAAAGATGTCGCATCAGTATGCTGATCAAGTAAAATCATTGCTTACTTTATCATAGTGTCGATTGTTTTTGGCTTGAATATTTTCAGCTTCACATAGAATATTTTTATCATAGGGGACTTTTTTTCTTTTCGCTCCATCTGTCCATCTTGTATCAATAGTTATTGAAAAACTGATGATTCCTGACTGTAGGAATGGATGCTCAAGTGTCATATGCATTTCATTCTGAACGAAAATTGCATCCTGAAAAATTCAAAAATCAATTGGTTAATCAGGTATGCTATTGTTTCAGCAGTAATACATAAAAGCATTGAACAGAAGGTTAATAGCAATACTATTTTGATTTTGTCACTCTTGATTGGAAAGTTTATATAGTTCTATACAATGGAGAAGTAATTTCGTCCTCTTTTTTCTTTCTTTTTCTTTTGTGATTGACTTTGTTATTCTGATTTCAAACATGGCAGAGTACTTATGCTAGGCTTGGATGCACACAAGGATGGTTTTTTGCTCCTCTATTTCATCCTCCTTCCAGGTCATTTCATGTTAATCTGTCATTGATTTTACAAAGGATTTGTATATTTTCCCTGTTTAACTTTTAGGTTGTTTTTGCCCACCATGGTAAATTCATGAACCATCTAGTATAGGTCCATGTAAATCATTAAAGTTCATGCTCAAGTATATGCAACATGTATCCATATGTGAAAATCAGATAAATTAGAACCTTCTCTAACTAAATATTAGGGCATCTTGAATTCACTTTTAGTTATCTGCCATATGAATCTTCGGAATGCTGTGAATCTTCGGAATGCTGAGCTCTTCTCCATCCAATTATGAATTTGTTAATTCATTAGTTAATTTGGCACTACTTTGTGTACATTCACCATCAAGAACCTGCAATTGTTACATTGTTAATGATAGGCTCAACGAACACTGGAATATTCACCAGGTTTAGAAATTTCTTAAGCTAGACAGATTTCAATCTCAAAAGAACAAAATATCTTTGTTTCTGGCCTAATTATCCCAATATGAACCTTCCATGGATGTGCTATATTATGATAGTAAGAAACTGAGCTCTAAAATATACTTCAATCTCATTTTCAGAGTGGGTTGTGCCTGCATCACAAGATCAAATTGAACTTATTTTCTTATTCAAGTTTCCCGGCTGTGATATGTAATTTTAAAATGATCATATTATATGTCCTGCATTCCCATCCTCACAGGGGATTGTGCTTTCATACCCCATGTCCCAAGATCATATTGAACTTATTTTCTTTATTCAAGTTTCCCAGCTGTGACGTGCAATTTTAAATTAGCATAAAAAAGTATTATATATGTCCTGCGTTCCCATCTTCATTTAGGATCATGCTTTCATCCTCGATGTCCCAGGATCAAATTGAACTTATTTTTCATCATTTAAGTTTCACTATCCAATATATAAGAAATCCATCTCATCTCTTGGTAGTTGGGAGCTTTGGTAATGCTGCTGGCAATTGATTGGAATTTTGAAATAGGAAGCAATGAAAATGATCCATTCCAACGTCAGTATAACTGCATTCTGTGGATTCGTCTAAGTACCATTTTGTTTTGCTGTATCTATGAAATCATAAAATAGAAACTTAATATATTTGCTTGTTTTTGCAGTTCTTTTCTTTTCATGTCCGATGAGTACAGTGATACACGTATAAACCTTGAGTTGTATCAATGAAATCATAAAATATAAAATTACTAGTGATCTTCATTGCTATTTTTTGCTTATTTGGTTTCCCGTGTCTAATTAGTCTTATTTAATCAAGTCTATAAATTTGTACCCGAAAAAGAATCCTCTAGTCTATAGATTGGAAAGTACAATGATACATGTCTAAACTTATTTTCATTGAAATATCATTAATAGAGTTCTTTTAGGATTTGTCATTCTGTTTAAAAGTCGAATTAAATAATATTAATGGTTTTAAAAGGTAGATTAGTCATTAAACCAGTGAAGACACTGGTTCAAGGTTTATTAGTCCATATGTAGTTGGATTGTGATCAAACTTGTGTTAGTTAAACATATATTTTTGTGTTAGTTAAACATATATTTTTGGTATTTATAATATATGAAATGATAAACTAACATAAAATCATGCAAAATTAAGTAAATGTAAGGTGATCTTTACAGGAACATTGCACATCTGGCAAAAGTAAAAGTCATGAAAACACATGGTCATTGGGAAGACCTGCACATACCTTCCAGGTAAATCATTTTGTACACTTGCATATTTTCCTTTGTCTGTTGGTTATATTACATGTGTAATCACTTGATTAGGGAAGGGAGAAGGATAGTATAGTGGAGGATCAAACCTCCAACATCAACTTCATCATGCCGAAGTCTAAACACTAGGGAGAGTGTCAGTTATGCTACAAGCTTGTTGGAAAAATAATTGCCAGTGGTGCCAAGCCTCACTATCTATGCTTGATAGTTCTCATACTTATGGTCATGCCAATCATGCCCATTCATGTTTTCCAGAACTTGATTGGTTTTATTTGATGATTAATGTCTCATCACGTTGGTAACTTAACTAACTTCTTGTGTATATTTTAAAATAAAGGGATTAAAGCAACTTCCTGTATTTTTTTCATCTGCTGTTCTGTCTGCTTGTATTTACTTCCTGTAGTAACATCTGATGTATTATTGACCCTCTTTCCATTTTATATACAGCATCCGGTCAATTGTATGCCTTAACTTGCCTAGCTTTTCGGGAGGATTAAATCCATGGGGTACACCAAACAGCAAGAAGCGACGTGATGTAAATTTCATATGCTGATTCTGAAATAATTTATTTAGCAAAGTCTTTTTCTCTGTAGTTTTACGGTCAAGTATTAGTAGTTGTGGTCTTCCTCAACCAAACCTTAGAGTTCCGAACCGGGATGCCTAACTCCAGATGGTAAGGAGTATGCGGCTAGATGGCGGTTTGATGTGTTGGGGACCATCACCTCCATATAGGCTTATTTATAGAACCACCTGTCAGGGTTCTCATTATGCCCCTAGTAGGTTAGGCCCAAGGTTTCCACTCATATTGAGCCACATCATAGGATGACAGTAAAATCTAAGTCAGACTTCTGCTAAACATTTTAACTGAGTGTACCGACCAGTGGTGAACAAGTCTAATCGATTTGAATAGCTTGATATTATTCTTTATTAATATTCAGCCCATAATTATAGGAATGTGATAATTCCAACATAAATAACTAATTTTTTTATACAATCTTGACAATAACATAAGTGTGCTATTTTGATTGAATGGATACAGAAAGGTTTGACACCTCCATATGTAGATGATGGCCTTCTAGAGGTAGTTGGCTTTAGAGATGCCTGGCATGGGCTTGTTTTGCTTGCTCCAAATGGACATGGAACTCGCCTTTCTCAGGTACGTGGAATGAGAGGAAATATTTGATATTCGTTTGCATTTGTACTTTTTGACTCATACAACAACATTCTTCTTGTCTAAATCAAATTTAATTTTGGAAATATTTTCTATAAATTACTTGCATATTTGTGACTAGTGAGCTTTGTATCAATATTAACTTTTTCCTTGATTTTAAAATTAAAATATGGCTTGAAATCATCGTGGCATTAGGCACACAGAATCCGATTTGAGTTTCACAAAGGTGCAGCAGATCATACATTCATGAGGATTGATGGGGAGCCTTGGAAGCAACCCCTCCCAGTTGATGATGATACTGTTTTGGTGGAGATTTCTCACCATGGTCAGGTTAACATGCTTGCTACTCATGATTCCAGGGCGAAAAGTGTGCATGATCCGTCATCCCCATACCATAATGACGCCGAGGAAGATGATAGTGGTGACGAAGAGTCGGAACCAGATGAATTTCGAAAGTTTGGTGCTGCAGATACATTTAAAATCCCAGATGAGGTAGATCTTGCCCATCTTAGTTAGGTCTTTCACTGTTAAGCCATTATTTAGTGTCATGCGGTTATTATTACCTTCCTACCCGTGTAACACCTTATAAGTATTTGCCATTGCCCCTATCCAATGTCACATATTCGCTCATTCTAGCAGCATTATGCAAACATGATAATTGTAATTAAGAATGAGTTCCAATAATTAAGTTGTTTTAAACGCCTTTGCAGTTGAAATAAAGATTTTACGTAACTCCTTAACTTTTCATTTAGCTCAACGTGTGGGATGGGTTGGCATACGTACACTCGTTAATACCCTGATCCTCTTAATAGTAATATAGTGGCGTATTGCTGAAATATTAAGTGAAAGTCCAAATTCGAACTTTGTTAGGTACAAAATTTCTTGATCCCCTCCCCTAAAAAAGAAGAAACACTGGCTGATAAAAAAAATGTAATACCCTTTGCCTCTAAAGACACCACTTGTGTTCACAAACTCGAGCTCTCCAAACTTCGTCTGCACTCAGAAAAAATAAAAAATCAAAGTAAATCTTTCAACATCATCCAACATCAGATTAATCTCATTATTTCTTTATGCTAAATATCCTTCTACTTCTACTTGCAATCCAGTAAAAGACAATTTCATATAGTCACTTACAAGTGTGCGTGTCTAATAATGCCAAAAAAAATAGTACTTTTAATAATTTTCCCTCAATTTATAACTATTACGGAATTTATGGTGGCTATCTGGTATGCCCCCACCTTATCTTCATCATCTTATCATCTTACTCATAAAACAATGGTATGATGGCTCCCAAACTACGGGTCGAAGTTATATTATGGGCTCACTTCCAAACTATGTGCCGCTATAATTAGCATGCATCCAAACTCTACTTAGTCTAGTACTACCACTCTACCATCAAAGTTTCGCCTATATGTGGCCGTTGTGCCCAGTTGATAATTAAAAAAAAAAAAAAGTAGTGAATCAATAAAAAACAGAGAATTAAATATGTTTTGGTAGAGTTTGGTACTAAGTTAAAATTTAATTACTTTTTCTCTGTAACAATTTTCGTAAAAAGATTTTTATATTTATTCATCAAATAACTTTCAACAACTATAAATTATGCCATTAATTTTAGTAGAAGTAAATATGCGGCAAAATAACCTCAAACTAAAAACTTTTCAATCTGGCCAATCAGATAATACTCGCCTTTTAAAATAGAAATGTTTTTGCATTTGAGGAAACCCAGTTATCTAGATATAATACATTTTTATATTATCATGTATTAAACGTGAGTAAGTTATGGTGAATTTCCTATAACCTTTACACAAGGGTCCACTTAAGAGTAGTGAAAAGAAAAACCTGTAGCTATCCACATTCCACAGAGACGAAACCACTATTAACAAGAAAAACCACCAGCCCCCAAAAGTAGAAACCATATAACCCACTTATCTCCTTTTCTATATAAGCAGCAACCCATTACTCATTACCACTCATTACTCAACTCATAATAATTCATTAATTCTCATCACAGTACCTTCATCTACTAACAGATATATTACGTGATAATTCAGTTGAAAGTTGAAACAGAACAAGATATGTGTGCAACTCGCGGCGGTTTGGTTGTTGCAACCACAATTGGAGTATTGGAGGCATTGAAGGATCAAGGGTATAACTACAGATGGAACAAAACCATGAAATCAATATCTCAACATGCCAAGAACCAATTAAGATCAGCATCTCATCAGGCCAACAATAAACTGTCTCCCCCTTCTTCTTCTTCTTCTACGATTTCGAAGAGGATTAGAGAAGAGAAGAGGAAGAAGGCAGAGGAGTCTCTCAGAATGGTCATGTACTTGAGCCTCTGGGGTCCCTCTTAGCTACATTAGAAATTTTGCTATGTTAATAAAAACTTAGCAGCTTTACAAATGAAATTTTTTGTGCTTTATTAATATAATTTCTCTGCCTTGTTGAAGCTCTTTCTATCAGAGTCCAGACATTGTGCAATATTCTCATGTGCACAAAATTATTCTACCTATAGTGTTTTAGTGTATTTTAGGATGCATCACACTGTGCAATAAATGTGTTGCGGATAGTGACGAACTTAAATTTCTCACTCCAAAAAACATAATGTTAAAAAAAAAACATGAGCACCAAAAGAAAAAGGATATTAAGTTTATGATTAGATACACAAAGATGACATTTAGGCTATTATTATAAGATTCAAATGATGTGTACTCAAACCATGTCTTCAATCATGTCCCACCAATAGAATATCGTCACGTCATTGAAAATATTTCCTTTAATTTTAATCTTTAATTTCCTAATAAATATTTTCAATGACGTGGCGATATTCTATTGGTGGGACGTGATTTGGGGACATGATTTAAATCCATTTTTTTTATCTGTGCAATATTGCACATAATAAAAATCTCAAAATAGAAAGAATAAGTACTAAATGTATGCTAAAACATAGGTCAACTAATTTTTGTCTTTCCTCATAATAAATTTTTCCTTTGAGATGCTTAACCTATGCAATATTGCACAGGTTAAAAAAAACTCTTTATTATAATCTAATATCATAAAATAAATTTGTAACTTCTTCACGGTTAAATTATATATAAATATATGAGAAAAAATGAATTATTAATTTATTGGTCCTAACCAATAAAGTTTGAGTTTGATTTATTGAAATATTCGAACTAAACTTTAACTTTGCTTTTTTTTTTTTTATCAGCTTTAACTTTGCTTATTTATAAAATACGAGATACAAATTTATAAATAACAAGATAAATTAAACATTCTGCAAGACAAAAAAAAAAGGAGGAGATGATGATAACTTAAACAAGAAAATAAAAATAAAAATAATATAATCCTTGAATAATAAAGATAACTGCAACACTTTAATCAATCAAAAATAAAAATAAAATAAGCCTATTAATTTGTATAACCAAATACAAATGCAGAAAAATATTACTGTTGACTCTAAACAAAACTCAAAGCTTAGTTTTTGAAACACATTTAGAATTAATTTGCCTAGAGAAAATATTAAAAGAAATGTTACACGAACTATACGATGGCCATCAATTTGATAATGTTGAAAATCCTTGCTTGCCCAGGGAATTCAGTTGTAGAGGTCACATTCAAGATCCCAGCAGGCATGATATCATTTCAAAACTTTGGATGTTGAATCAATTTTCCTAGCATAAAACTCGCGTTAGTGCTCACATTAATATTGTGATGTGAAGAACAAATTTTGAACCAATTAGAATTTCGGCTACAACGGAATCATGAAAATTCACATACTCAATGAGTCTTCATACTCAAAGCTTCCAAAATTAGGGTTTCCTATAAAAACCTAGAGTCAAATTTGAATCCAAATTGGTTATAAGGGGGATTTAAAAGTGTTGGAGACTAATGGGATAGACATTAGTATTTGAATCTTTTAGTTTGAAGATCGTTAGGAAAAAGGTAACAATTATAGTTATAACAATGATCATGATGAAGAACGTTGATACTCCCAAGCAGATTCTAAAGCCTGAAGACCATGGTTGGTGGTTTTGGGTATTCAGGGGCCAACGAATTTTGATACCACATTTACATGTTTATCCACACACAGTCAGTCACAGTCACAGTCACATAGGTTAATTAATGTAACATTAATCAATAAAATTAAATGATAAGGTTCTGAATTTCGGCTACACTTATCTTGATGATCCTTTGGCTATCTCCGTATTCCCTTTCAATCTTTGCTCTGGTTTTGGCTTCCACCTACCAATCACTGGTTCCCTACTACAAAGATTCTCTTTCTTTTTTTTTTATTAATAATAATAAAACTGTGAAAACGAAATTTTACAGTCCGAAAATATTTAATTGATTTCTATTAGGTCAAGGTCCTTTGATTACAAAGATTCTCTTTATTCTTTAGTCTTATTTATAAACAATGTGCGAAATAGGAGGAATGGGCACTGAAAGAGGCGTAAGCAGCATTATGTTTTGTTTTGTTTTGTCGCTTCTTATGAGCAATTGAGCCTTTAGTTGACAAAAACCAAAACCACGTGTTTCTTTTTTAATTTCTACCGGCACCACTGCCTCTGGTTTTGCACCTACCACTAGTTACTCTGCATTTTCCTTTCCATTTCACTATGTACTAATGTATATAAACAACAATAATCTCAACCCCATTCATCATCTTCAAGTCACAAATAATACTCCGTATTCCCTCAATTACATACATAAGAATTAGAATGAGTTCAAAAAGTCGTGCTTGGACATGGACAGTGGCAGCTAGTGTTGGAGTAGTGGAGGCGTTGAAGGATCAAGGTGTGTGCAGATGGAACTCTGTCATAAGATCAGCACAACAGCATGCTAAATATCACATGAGATCTTTGTCTCAGGCAAAGAAGTTTTCTTCTCAATCATCTGCTTCTATTTCTTCAACCAAACACTCTGAAGACTCTTTCAGAACAGTTATGTACTTGAGCTGCTGGGGTCCCAACTAATATTATATTATCAAACATTCTCGATCTTGGACTGTAATTGAAAATTGAAGCAAAGATCGATAATAAGAAATAGAAGATTGGTGATTGATGAACAGTTGCTGATCTGATAGAACAGAAGCTCTTAATCAAAGTCTCTATGTGCGAGGGAGAGACATGGATTGGTCTTGGAATGGTGCCCCGGCCCAATGGGAATTCTTGCCAATCATGTTAGGGTCGGTTTATTTTAGCTTTCACTACAAGTAGAATTAATTGCAGAGAAAGCAAGAATTTTTAACTTCTATCAGATATGTATTGAAATCTACAATCACCACTAGTATAAGTTTGGGTGTATGATTCATCCTTCAATCTAAGGGATTAGGAATGAAATTATAGACAGGGATTGCTAGATATTATATGATGATGATACGAGTTTGGTGTCATGCTGAATAAATGTAACTTGTATCAAATCAAACAACAATCACTAAACAAGTCTTGAAAAATATACAAATGACT
Source organism: Cyamopsis tetragonoloba (assembly GCA_037177725.1). Lineage (NCBI taxonomy): Eukaryota > Viridiplantae > Streptophyta > Magnoliopsida > Fabales > Fabaceae > Cyamopsis > Cyamopsis tetragonoloba. The sequence goes on along the minus strand of CM074124.1, from coordinate 52,928,743 downwards.
TTTCTCTTGATTTCTTTTTTTCTTTCTTTTTTGTCATTCCCTTCTTAATTCTTATGAAAAGATGGAATCAAGGGAAGTTAATTAATTAAAGGAAATGAATGAGACTTGTGCAGTTCAATAAACATCAAACCTTAGCCTAATTAATATGATGATTGATGTCACTCAACTTCTCCAGATTTCATGTGCTGCAAGAGAATTAGTAAAATGCAATTTTTATATAGTTCAGGCAAAATTACTATTTTCATCCTTAAACTATGGGGTTTGGTTCAAGTTAGTTCTCTTACTTTTATTTGATTCATTTTCGTCCTCAAACTTCCTTAACAGATTCATGTTTACCCTCACCGTCACTGTGCTGTTAGAAACTAACAGAAGCATCCTAGTTGGCACTTAACACTGTCAAATGTTGCTTATGTGGATAAGTGAGTCAGTGACCGTTGGGCACAATTTTTTCTTTCTTCTTCCTTGAGTTTACAAAACCCCCAAATTGAAATTAGGGTTCCTCATTGCAATTTGGAAATTGTGAGGCTGAGTGCGTCAATGGCGACCAGCTCTTCTTCAAGGATGTCGAATAGAGGAGTAAGAGTGGGTCCTTTATGTGATTGTGGGATTAGGGCTGTTATGCGAACTGCTAGAACACCGGACAACTATGGAAAAAGGTTCTGGGGCTGCGCAAACTACAGGGTGAGTTTTTACCCATGTTATTGTTTTGATTTGTTGGATTTACGTTTCTTACCAACATCATCCCCTAAATTTTTCGTTTTGATTTGTAGTATGGAGACCCTTGTAACTGCTTCATTTGGGTTGATAATGATGATGAAGGGGATGATACATCAATTCTGCTAGGAATGCAATGTTAAGCAGTGTTAAGTGTGCATCAAGAACAATAAGGATGTTGTTTGTGTGTTTGTTTTTTAGTGTTATTCTGAACTTGTTGTTTATGGTGTTTCTTTGGTATATAGTTAGTGGAAGGCAATTGTGAAGGTTTTTTAATTAAGTGGCCTTAAGAACATCCTTTCGTTGTTAGTTGTTGTTGTCTGTTTAAATCAATGTAATTCCTACAAGTTTGTAATGTTATCATGTTGAATTATGTGATTGAGAATGACAAAATATATTGGTCTGAGGAATCACTCACATTTTGATATGAAAATATAGATATATAATGATAAAATATTTGTCCAAACATAAGTATTGTTTCTAAAACCAGTTAAGTGACTTAATTACATCTCCAAAGCACTTACATATCCAAAACAATAATAACAAAAGTTGAGACTGAATTACAACCAAATGTGAACATCAAATTCTAAACAAAATGAAAGTCAAAAGAGGCATTCTTTCGGCCTAAACCAGGTTCTGTGAGATATTTACTCAACCAATCAAAACTTAGCTACTCTTTTCGATGAATACTATTACTATAATAAGCCTTATCCATTATGTGAAATTTGTTACGTGGATGGCACAACAATATTATTGTACTCGATAAAAATCAGATATTTAAAAATATTATTTATTAAAAGATGAGTTTCACTATTATAATTTTAGGTCGTCTTCTTCCAATTTTTATTAAATTAAAAATTATGATATTAACTCTCCTCACAAATATCTCTAAAAACCTTTTCAACACACGTTGAAACTATCTTAATTATTTTGATGTTATTTTTGCCTCAAGATCGTCTCCGCCACACTCACTTTATTCTCTTGTTTTTCCATTAAATCACAATATATAGTCTTCTGAACATGGTTTTAAATTGCGGCCGTAATATTGTTATTGCGGTCATGTCCACAATGGCATCACACCGCAATTGCGGTGTGCTTTCAAACCACCGGAGAAACCGGAATAAGGCCGCATTTTGACTGCAACAGGATATGTTTTTAATAGTAACACAATTGCAGTCATATCATTTCATTTCATTGAAATCTCTTTCACACAAAAGTCAGAATTTTTACCATATATCCCTCAAGAAACAAATGGAGCTAGCAAGAGAGAGGGTTAATAACATACGAATATAGGAGAATAAGGGGTTGTTTTATTTGCATTTTCATTTTTTGTTTTCAGTTTATTTCCAGTTTTTTGAAATTTTAAAAAAAAAAATCTGAAAATGCAGATAAAATTTCAGAAAACAGAAAACAAAAAATAAAAATAGGAAATGAAAATACAAACCAAACAGCTCTTATGAATATGTGATATTATGACAATGTGTTTATAAGAAATAAAAAAAAATTTTAATATCAAACTAATTTAAATATTTTATTTAACTTATAGAGTCTAAAAGATTAATCAAAACATAAATTCTATTACGTGCAAACATAAATAAAAAATAGAAAAAATCACGCTGCAACTGCCATTATACGCATCACAATAATCGCACAGTAATCACAACAGCAATCGCAATTTAAAATTTTTGCTTCTGCATGAAGAAAATTCATCCGTATGTATTTATTTGGTGTCATCAATATGTTTTCCTCTGTTCATATTCTATCCCAATTCCTATTCTATTTTAAAATAATAATAATAGGTATTCTTATCTTTTAAGAATAACCAAAATAAAAAATGCATATTTGAATATGCGTTCTATTTACTTTGATTTTGTTAAAATAGATACAAATATGCCAAAAATGTTTTATCATCTGTGATGGTAACGGACAAAGTGACAAGTGGTCCAAGGTAGAGTGAGTGAGTGAGTGAGTGAGTGTGCATCCTAATCCTATCCTCTGCCACAAAACCCGGTTCAGTTGCCACAATAATTCCAAAACCACCTTAAACACAGCCTCTGGTTTTTCCAAAACCATGTCTCTTTTGGCAACAACTCAAGCACCTGGTAATCTTCTCTTCTCTTCTCTTGTTTATAAATAAGACATGCCAACACTCTTTTCCTCCAACAACCTCACTTCTTGTATTGTGTTACAAATTCAAACCAAACAACGTTATTACATCTGAATCTTAGATTCTGTGTTGTGAATCTGTAATAATCACGAGATGAGTTGTGCAACAAGCAAAGCATGGATTGTGGCAGCGAGTGTTGGAGCAGTGGAAGCATTGAAAGACCAATTTGGTATCTGCAGATGGAACTACGCTTTAAGACATGGTGAGCAGCACCTTAAAAACCATGTCAGATCATTTTCTCAAGCAAAGAAGAATGTCTCTCGTTGTTCTTCAGCTGTTCTTTCAAGCAAATTGAAGGATGAGAATGAGGCCAAGAAAGCAGAAGAGTCATTGAGAACCGTCATGTATTTAAGCTGCTGGGGTCCCAATAACTGAACTCAATGAAGAGATTATTGTGTTTCTTTTTGTTGTTAATTTTGAGAAGGAAATTGCTTCATGTAAATAGAGATCATGATAGATAGATTAATGTCCACCACTGCTAATCATCAATGAAGAAAAAAAAAGTGTCTTCATCGGATATCTTTAAATTTTTGTTTCTCTGTGGTTGAAAATTGCGCTTCTCTTTTAATGCAGAAGAACAAGCAATACAGAAAACAACAATATTATTTTTTGGATCTAGGCCACAAATTTGGACCATACTGATTCATTTACATGAAGTATACACCATTTGTGACAGATTCAGACGATTATTACTATGGATTTCAAATTTGCAACTTTATATTCTGGAGTATTTCCGTTTCCCCTAATCCTTGCTGAACAAAGTTATGAATGTGAATCAATGAAGTAAGTTTACACACAGAAGAGGATGCATAACGTGGGAAGGAGTAATTGACTATTTTGTTCTTTAAATTTTCGTAGTCACACCATATTTTAGTCAATCATTCCTTGAAGCGATTGTTTTGGTTCCTAACTTTAAATTTGTGTACATCATTTTAGTTTTTGTCAAGTTAAATGAGATTTAGGAGTTCATATAAAAATCAAAACTAAGCTGTTTTACTTAAAAAAATAATAATTCAGTTTAGTTCCTCAATTAAAATGCCAAATTTTAATCCTAAGTTTTCATTTAAGTACGGTTGTAGACTGATATGTCAAGATACGGCCCTGACCCAATGACATCGATAACCCGCTGGACCTAAACTTTGATTCGTAAACCCAAGGTTCATACATCGTAGAGTTGGGCCTTGCTCCAGGCCCATTAGTGATATGAAATCCACCATGAAAGGTATAAATATAGGAACATTATTGCGGGTAAAAGTATGATATCTAACCCTATTACTCACGAATTCTAGTCCACACTAGCTTGATAGTCGGAGTCCTTGCAGGTATCGCTTGTTCTGTCGTGGAGCACATCAAAGCAACTTGTCGTCTATGTTATGCCGTCTTATCTGAATCACAAGTACACAACAATTTGATTAAAATGATATACATCGTTTTCAACCCTAATTTCATCTCCCTCGATCTTACTTTGAAATTGGATCCAAGAATCCTAATTTCATCTTCCTCCAAATAATAGTGCACCCCAATTATGGAGAAGTGCATCTCCAATGCAATGTGGTTTTTTAATTAAATGAAGTTGTGCATAATTATGTCGTTACCTATTAAAATAATTAAATGGGGTTATTTTTTAAAAAGTAATGTGATTTTTTAATTAAATGAAGTTGTACATAATTATGTTGTTACCTATTAAAATAATTAAATGGGGTTATTTTTTAAGACACAAAGAGGTGTGGTGTGACTTGAGATCGGTGTGGTGTTATTAGTGTTACCAAGACTTAGCCATACTATTTATAAATTCTATTCGCCTCCTATCACTAACCTAGTAGTCGGGCCACACTATTTTGCACACCGATTAGTATTAGGTGCCTAAATCTTAATAAAAATAATCACATTATTAAGAGAAATGTTATAAAATCTCAAAATTTCCTACTAAATTATCTTACAAAACCTTCTACTCACTTAATTTTGACAATGGCAAACATTTACTTTTTAAAATGATAAATGACAATTGTCAAAATTAAGTATGTAAGAATATTTGTAGGAATGTTTAGTAAGAAGATATAACATTTTTTTTATTATTAATGAATTTAAATATCATCAAACGAATTATAATATTAACCCGTTTTCAGTTAACTAAAAAATTACAATTGGTTGTAACCAAAAAAAAATTAACATCTAATAATTATTAAAATTGAATAATATATATATTATAAAATAAAAGAGAATTAAATTTAGAAAATACTTTATTTTCGATTAAATTAAAATAGACTTTTTTTTTCTTCTCATTTTACTCATCATCTTATCTATGTTTAAAACTTGCAATGCATGCACCATTGGACATATATACAACCCAACTAGTGTACATATATGGGAGTGTGACACATGCATGGCATGGGTGAAAAAGACAGTACAGGTGGTCCAGTTATCCAAAAACTAACTAAAGATGCATTGAACTTGATTCCCATGCGATGCTTTAAAACACCAAAACCATTAGCTTCTCCAAAAACCAGTAGCTAAGTAAAACTCAGAGGAATCCTTCAAGACATACACTCATGTATGTACTTAACTTGCTGGGGTCATGTTGCTTTTGTTACATTGTGAAAAATATTGATGATTTGATGTATATTTTGATAAATGAAAGATGTGAGTTTTAACTTTTAATTAGCAATTAACAATTAGCAATTCCAAATTACTTAAGGGTGAAGCATCATTCCAAAGTTCGATATCAACCACATCACTATGCGTTAATTACTAATTAGAATATTAGATGCATATATGGACTGTTAGTCACTTTAAGACAGTTTTGCCTACTTGAACTTTTCCTCAATATATTTAATTACATATGGAAAAAGATGTATTTAAATAAAAAAGCTCCATTAGTTATTTATATGTCCATGATTGAGAAAACAGAGGAATGGCGATAAGATCTTATATAATATCGTGGTATTTCAATTTGTTTATTAGTAGGAGTAATTGGCAACAACAGAGGAATATGCATTTAATTAATTTGTATGATTCGGGGCATAAAATTCCACTCCCTTCTCATCGTTAATTTGATTTGGTTATAATTAAATTAAATGTTGCAGCACTCCCGACACTCATTGGTGGAAAAAGTATTGTTATAATTTATAAACAATGGTTATTGCTGGAAAAAAAGAAAAAGGTTAGTAATAGTAGTTGTATTAGTCCAAAATAGTTAAGAATTCTTTTTTAATTTTTATAAACGATATATAAATAGTTATCCTAACTTAGAGAATCAACAAGTCACATCGAAAAAATAAAATAGAATGAACAAGTCAGAGATGTTATCCTTCTTTTTAATGGCTAGAATAGTTAGAACTAGTCGTGAAAGTTAATAAATTGCTTATTGATAAATACTATTATTGTCGCTATGTGCAGTGTTGTAGAACTAGAAGGATTAAAAATGCAGATTGAATCTAATCTGCAAACTCAATAAGATAAAGTGCGCTGGTAGGTCCCACATGAAAAGTGATACTCTATATTAGCAATTTAGCATTACCTTCTTTTTAAAAGCACAATATATTTTAGTAATGATGGCTGTGATTAATTATGGTGAATGATGATGTTTATCTTGAGGTTACAATCATTCATGATTGAGCACCAGATCGATCAAACCGTGTGAAGTAGAAAGTCTTACATACGTACGCTATTATATGTAACCATAAATGACTATATATTGTTACACTCTTTTCTTAATTCTCTTATTACTTTATAAAAAAAATATTAAATGAAAAAATAGACATTAATTAATATCTTAAAAATATAACAAATAATTAATTACTAATCTATTAAATATATCTAGTAAACTAACTACTCCATATAGTTATCATCTCCAAAAGTTGTAGCTCAAATGATATCAGGAGAAGCTTTTAAAACTTGAGGGGAGGGGTTCAATCCCCAGTAAAATTAAAAACTTTTAATTTATACCTAAAATTTTATTTAAGGTAATAAAATTAATTAAGCATTTAGAATCAATCTCATTCTTATATTTTATTTTATTTTTTGAAAAAATAAATTAATCATAGAAAGAAAGTTATTCTGAACGCAGTTACTACTACTATAAGATTAACCTTTATTTTTTATTTTGTCAAACTGCCCAATACTAGTTGGACAAGTGGAAAAGATTAAAATACTATAAAAGTTTTTTTTAATTTGTGTTTATAGATACAAGTTAATAATGATTGAATTAAATTTTTTAATGATTAGAACTTTTTTTTTACTATACCATGTGTGCATCCACTAAACCCCTCACCACCAACTACTTAATAACTTCTCCTTACATAAAATTTTATTGATTGTTAATCCTTGTATAGGGTACAAGTTAGGAAAACCATATCGTAAGGACCCGTTTGGTGACCAGGATAAGGAGCTCAGAATATGATAACCTATCATATTCTGTTACTATCTGTAGTTTGGTGAACCAGCCGAACATGATAAGCATATCATGTTAGCTTATCCTATCATACTCTAGTATAAAAGATTATCTTATCATAAGTCTAAATTTCTATTAAAACTAAACGTTAATTCTAAACTAGACATAATATTTAAATGCTAAATCAAACGTACACTAAGTAGTTTTATGGCCAAATTAGTAAATTGATCCTGTAATCTTTTTTTTTTTTCATTTTGGTTCTGTAACTTTAAAAAGTTTCAATTAGGTCCTGTAATGGCGAACAAATTGGTCCTATTTTTATTTTCCGGCTAAACAGTACTGATTCAACTGTTTTTCCTTTTTTTTTTAATTCTTTTACTTATCCACGTAGGCATGCTGACCGGATCCATGTCAGTGTCCACCTAGGTGTCCACGTGTCCGGTGAAGGCCACCTCATTTCGCCGGAAAATAAAAAAAGGACCAATTTATTCGTCAGAACAAAATTATAGGACTTAATTGAAACTTTTTAAAGTTACATGACCAAAATGAAAAAAAAATAAAAATTACAAGAATAATTTACTAATTTGGCCTAGTTTTATTGGATACTCTTTGTTTTGGTAAATGTTTTATTTGATACTTTTGATTATCTTTATTATATTAAAAAAAAATTAAAAATATATTAAAAATATATAAAAGTTAAAACTTGGATGTGAGTACGTGACACGTGTCGCTGCAGTCATGTGCATGCACGTGATACCCATTCTCAGCCCATAAGCAGAGCTCATCCATTCATCATGTCCATGAATCTTCCACGTGTCTCTATCAGAGCTCAACGCGTGACACAGTGACCAATGTTTTACCCCTAGAAAAATAATTTAATTTTTTATTACGTTATTATTTTTTCTGTATTTTTTAGGTATCTACTTAAAAGGTCAGTTTATTTTTATTTAATTATTTATTATTTTTAAGAATGTATTAATTCATTTTTATTAATTTTATCATTATGTTTTATTGGTGTAAGAATTACTAATACTTTATTATTAATTTAATAAAATATAGAAAAACAAATAATACTATTAAAAGTTTTAAAAATATTTTAACGAACAAAATAATTATTAGATTTTTTAATATACATCATTTAACCTTAAATAAAGTAGCTAAATATGAACGAAATGAGTGCATGAGAAATTGAGGATTTACTATTAAAATCTTTTTTTATTAAAAAAACCAATATTCATAAATGTTGTGTTATGATATAATAAAGCTTTTTTTTATTAAAGAAACCAATATTCATAAATTTTGTGTTTATGATATAATAAATATTTTATATAAGAAGTTTGTAATTTTAGAATCTTAACCTATATAAATGATGAAAATAATAAACAATCAAAATAAATAGAATAACTAGTACTAAATTTGGGACTAAACAAAAAATTTAAGAGAATTGAATACTTTAAAGTTGCATTTCAAACTGCACAAAGGTGAAATAAAATGTAAGCAAGCACATATAATCATCAAACTATATTTATGTAAATTTTTTATGATTGAGATTCTTTTTTAGTTAAAATCATAATTTTAGATAGATGTGTTTGTGGGACGGATTATGATACTCTTTTTCATTCCGTCTTAAATATATATTAGGTAAATTATTTAGATTCAAACTTAATCATAAACCAAAAAAAATTTAAAGATATATAAATCTAATTAAGACTGGGTTAATCCAAACATATAATTTCATATAAAATATATTATAAAGATATGTGATAATTATCATAATTTTATATATAACTTATGAATATTAATAATTCGTCATAAAATTAATAGTTAAGTTTGATTATAATAGTGTAGATTTCTAAAAAAAAATAGTAGTTATTAATAAAATTTTATTTAACTCCTTGTTATTTGATAATTAGGAATTATATTATTGAAATAAATATTTTGTAAAAAGTATAGTAAGTAATAGTAAAAAATAATAAAGTATAAGAAAAAAAATAAAAAATACATAATAGTAAGCATAAAGATGGGTTAGGATAACTTGAACTATACTAACTCGAGTTTCAGGCTAATAAATAAAACTTGAATCCAAATCTCAAAATTTAAAATAAATCATGTTATACTTGGTTTGACAGGACGAGTTACTAACATCTTAATTCAAAATTAAGGATTAAGATTTAGGAATCTTGTAGTTGGGCAACAAAATTACTTGGGTAGAAAATATAAGAACAATGTTATACTTTATTAGAAGTTCTTTTATAATTTATTTTTATATTTTATGGATTAAGCATTAACTGTGAAAATAACTTTTTTTTTTTTTGCATTTTTTCATCTATAAATTATTTTGTATCTTAAAATTATGAAAAATATTTTTTTTTGTTAATTTATTTCTTATATAATGTATAAGAGGATATGTAAGAAAACTCATAGAAAAATTTAGTGTTAAGTAATGTTAAATTTTTTATTAAATTTTTTTATAATTTTTTTTATCCACTTAATTTTAATAAATGTTATTTATCTTTAAAAAAGTAAAATTTAATAAAAAATAAAAGATACATATTAAAATTAAGTAGACAAAAAAATTTGTTAGAAAATTTAGTAGAAGAATTTAATATTTTTTTTTAATTACTCATTGGGCCAAGAAGCTATGGAAATAGACACTGGATGCTACAAAGTGGGACCCACTACTAGTAAAGAATTTCAACAAAAGATAAAATAAAAAGAAAAGATAGAGAGAAAAGGGCGAAAATGAAGAAGGAGACAATAATTTGAATGGTTGCTAGAATGCAATTGTCTGAAAATGGATGTCATCAACGACAATGTGTCACTTTCGGATAAGCACACCACCTGTTTCCTCGAACCCGCTTTCTTTCCTTCTCTCACCAAATAAATATTACTATTACTAAAAAATTATTTTAAGATGATATACCAAATCTCTAATATTAATTAATTAACTGATAAGATGTTTAGCTGGGAGTGTTAGATAATATACACACCAATGCTGATCATGATAATTGATATGCTGCGAGTGTTAGATACACTATACTTAAGTATTTTTTTATTGATGATTTAGCTTTAATGGATTTTTATTATAACCACGGCACGGGACCCACCACTAAGAAAATTGATATGAATTTTATTCTTTCCTATCCTCTATAAATAAACTACTTCCTCATCTCTTCCATTTCACTACTAACGTTTCTTTGATTTCTGAAGCAAAGAGAAAAATTAAAGTAAAACTTAAACCAGAGAAACAAATATGAGTTACCTGAACCGTGTTTGGATGGCGGTCACCGTGGCGGTGGCGCAAGGCCACACTGACCCAGGCCACAAGTGCAAGACTGCCATCAGCTCTATTCACCAAAACCGGACTCGCCTTTTCTCCACCGGAGGCTTATCGGACCTCCGCCCTTTGTCCGGCGTAGTCGGATCCGACTTCGCCGGATCTGTGTCGGGGAACTCTGACGCGGAACACAGACTGAGACAAACCGACGATTCTCTCCGGAAGGTGATGTACCTGAACTGCTGGGGTCAGGGTTAAAGCAACCGTGGCTGGCGTTGGATACGGTGGAGATCGAAGTCGTCGCCGGAGAAGCGACGCTTATCGTAATATCGGGTCGATTAGGACCGAAGAGGCCGGGTTGACCTTGACTGAGTCAGATCGGATGACTCGGTTGGAGAGAGAAAGTTGAATGAATCATTGATTTGGGGTTTTGGCTTACGATGTTGTAAATTTTTGTATATAGTTGTACAGCAGTGTTTCCTGCTCTAAAGAGTGGATGATGAAATCGAATGGAATAGAACTGTTGATTTCATTTTAGAAGTCCAACTTAATATGAAATAGCTTCAGTTATGAGTTTTTCTACCTTTTCATCGCGATTATGATCAATGATTTTTTTACTAAATTGAACAATATCTGCTCCGGTTGATTGATAATGATGACTGATGAGTATTGTGTTTGTTTTCGTAAGAAAAATTACGCCTGAACAGAAACCTTATTTTCAGATTGAAACTAGTCCTCTCCTTTCTAAAAGGAATCAGGATCACAAGTTTTATTACTCCTTGTACTGTAAATTTTGACAAATGATCCACATCGTTGTAAATTTTGCGTAATGCTCAATCAGTATCATCTACTATGATTATAAAGATTAACAACTCATTGGCATCATTTATGATTGATCAATCGATAATATTGAGTTGACTGCAAGCCATTCCCCAAAACGCTGTTCTGTCATACGGTGAAAGATGAAGTAACTATTTATATTGCAGTTAAAATTACTCCTAAGGAAATTATAAAAAAAGTACTCCTAAGGAAGGAAATTTTATTTTCTTTATTATATAAAGGAGTTTTCTATCCTTTACAATATAAAAATAGTATATTATTTTTTTAAATACCTAAAACAAAAATCATAAACGTAAAACTGTTAACACTAAGAAATACTGAAATAGTATATTATTTTTTAAAAGGGAATTTCCTTTTATTTTATCCATAGCATTTTTTTTTTGGGTGAAAACTAACCATAGCATTTAAAAGTATTAGGTGCTTTTAATTCTTTTTTGGGGACAAGTGCTTTTAATTCTAAGAATAGGTACTTCTAAATCAAGTGAAATATTCTAAATCAAGTGAAATAGTTTAATTGATGGTGGGGTTCGAATCTTACTCCCATCCTTTTTCCTATCTCCTGTCCGAATGGGTTTATCCATAAAAAAAAAAACAAGTACTTCTAAAAAGAAATACCCATTTTTTAAATTTTAGATGATTAAATTAGTGGCAGTATAAATTTGCTATAGAAGTACGGTGGAAGCATGAAGGATAAATCTAATTCAGCTCCAAGTGTGAAATTTGCTTCAAAAGAAGCGTCATGTAGTGGCAGCATCAAACACAATAAGATATATAATCCTATTCAGCTATACAATTATCAAACACAATTATATATAAACTATTCTATTCTATTTTGTTCAATTTTGTTATATTTTGTTCAACTTTATTATGTTTTGTTATGTTTTCTCTGTACTATAGCACTGCTTGTGCCTCTTTAATATAATGCCTTTTTTGCTGAAAAAAATATTATGTTTTGTTCAACTACAAAACATCACTTAAAAGTAATTTTTTAACATGTACAATATTACACAGATTAAGCATCTCAAATGAAAAATTTTATATGAAAAAAACCAAAAATTAATTAATTTATGATTTTATGTTCTAATATGCATTTATTATTTACCATTTTTTTGACTTTAAAATTCGTATCTTGTACAATATTACAAAAGTTAAAATCATTTAGAAAATTCGCAAAAATGTCGACACCAAACATAAAAAGAATAAGTCCCATTCCATTCGAGATGTACAAATACAATCCCATAAGATAAGAGAAGTATTCATGTTAAAAAAAAAAAAAAGTTAAATTGGATTTGAGATGTACAAATACAATCCCATAGAGAAAGTATTCACCGCAAAACCAATTATACTATAACAAACTCTCAAGTTTTCTCGACTGTAAGTTACAATAAGGTACAGGATTTACAGTGGGGATTGGGTAAACAGAACGTAAATCGAAAAAGAAAAAGGACTCAGATTCACAATCAAACACACCCCAGAGGAAATGTGACTTCAACCCAACAAAAAGCAATGTTTTTCACACAACGCAAGCCAATTCCAAATCATGCAGGTAACGAAATATTTCTCTGGCTTCCAACGTTTGGTTTTATCTCCCACGATGCCACGTGTTGCTCTTCCTCAGGAAGAATAAAGGGCAAAGAAATCTCTCTGATCATCAAATCACCACAAAATGGGCACTCACTAGCTATAGCATCATCTAGTTGTGATCGCAGCTGCCCACAAATTTGGCAAGAACATACTAAGTCATTATTCATCACAGTTCAAAGTCCATAAAGTATGAGCATTTAACACTGCAATGTAAAGTTCCCCATAATGCAGACTAGGAAAAGTAGCTTCTTTATGCTTAATGAAGTTAGGGTGCATTTAGAAACACAATTTAATTAAGCACTTACACAATAAGCTGTTATTAAACGAGAGCTTGATCTAAACATCACCTTAATAAGTACAGAACAGTTTACTGGTATAAAAAATTACAATCTCAATGCAAAGGATGACATTTAGAAATCGAATTTCGCTAACAATTGCAACCCATGGAAATAGTAATAATCATAATAGAACAAGAAAAGGAATTCGAAACTGAAATTTCAATGCTTTCTCGCATTACCTACTGAAACATGCACCTGATGTATGAAAGAAAGTTTTGAACAAACCTTATCTACAGTGGTCATGCTAGGAATGGACTCTTCTGAGGTGAGGGTACCGTTAGATTCTCTCCTTGCTTCACTGCCCATCAGAGTAAGCTGCTTCTGTAGATCCAGGATATACTCGGCCTACATTTCCAAATATATTCAATTCAAATGAGGGCATTGATGTTACTTAGAAGAGTAAAACATCAACTTGGTCTTTGAAATTACAACCAACAATCGATTTAGTCTCTGAAGATATGAAAAAAAAAAAAAAATAGAAGTCAATCAATTTAGTTAAAGTCAGGAAATCACCACTCAAACCTATGTTTTTGGGGTGTACTAAAGATATCTCCCAACCAAAAGTAACTCCTAGCTAAAAGTTAAAGACAAGTCCCTTTCAAGACATAGAGACCACCAGAATGGGTGCAATCTCTCTGAATAAAATATTTTCCGTACACATGTACGTGAATCAAGAGTCCTGATAACCATGCTTAAAAAATTTAGTTATCTATTAACAGTGTTGCGCTATGTTGATTACAACTCATTGTTTTTTTTTTACAATTGTTGCAGATACTTCTAATAAGAACAAAACTTCCAGGTAGCATAAGGAGAAATAGTCAAAGACTCAGTGAAATGCCAGAAAAATGAGAAAAGGGTAGAACATTTACATGGGCCTCAACTGTACAACGAGTCACATGGGCAATCAAGCATTGTGCATGGAAGGCATGTCCACATGGAAAGACATAAAAAGGAGCCATTTGTCCTACTGATGTATAACCACGACCGATGCCGAACTCCCTGCCAGCAGATAGAATTTTTCGCGGACATACCTAGGGAGTCAGAATAAAAAAGAATTTCAAATGAGAGCATAAATTCAGCAATCTATATCCACCATAAAAAACAAAAGCGAATTAATCTTAATATAGCCATGGTACACAACCACAAAAGTAAATAACAGCATATGAAAAAGAGAACAGCAGATACAGTAATAACAGGAAGACCAATACCCCACATTCCTCATCTCGATCAATAACAGTGCATCTTTGAGCAAGTGCATTGATATCATTTCTGATGTTGTCAGCACCATGGGTTGCATCGTTCATCTCTTCCTTCAACTGTTCAATTTGCTTGTTGTAATCCTCCAATGATGAGCAGATAGCCTCCTGCATAAATTCAAAAGCCATGTTATTTAATGCACTTATCAACAGAAAATGAAAAAAAGTGAAAAATAATAAGGTAGCAAGAATCATTTGCCAAATTGATCAGAGTTGAAAATTACCAATCAAGATAGCCAAACAGGGCGAAACTAACTGTACCTTAAAGTCATCAATAAGGGCAAAATCCGGGAAAAATGGTAATATATCCTCAATTTTCAGCAGGCCATCAGTTTCCTTAAGAAATGCAATCGCCTTCCTAATGTTTTCCCTCTTGGTTCCTTTTTCTTGTTCAACAACATGCTTGGCAATCATGAGCCAGAGCTTCTTTCTCAAGTCTTCATCATCTTCAACCTTATCAGCTTCAGCCATAGCAAGCTCCGGATCAACCTAGTAGAGAAAAGAAAGTTAGCTGAAAAAGTTATTCTCAAAATGAATAAAAAAGAAAGTATAATCCCTTCAAAATATTTAAAGGGTTATATTTTTTTGTAAGACATAAAAATATTGCAGATTAAAAATTCTTTTAATTGGATATGTTATAGTTATACTACTACTTTCAAACCCTGGCTCAGGGAGAACTCTATCCCACAAGATTGCAGGCTGATTCCAAACTTTAAATTTAGCAACTTCTACCTTATTCCAGCCATAATGGAAAAGGGGATTAAAAACGGATAAAAAATCCCCAATGGAAGTTCCGAAGTTACTTTTGGGCCTCATCAATGAGTTATTCCTTAAGAATTCTAGTGCATAAAAGTAAAAAACGAATGTGTTACAATTGATTTCTCTTGCAGCATCCCCAAAAGACAAACTACACGTAACAAACATCATGAAAGGACAGTAAAGTAGGTTTTTCTAATTAAGCTACACCATTTCTGTATTAATGCAGAGCTAGTTTTTTTTTTTTGATTGGCCAAACACACACACCCCACACTACACTACTCCTAAATCTACTCCTATTATACCCCACCGGGGATTGAACCCCACACCTTCAGCTCAATGAGCTTCTCCTTATGCCACTTGAGCTACAAGTTCTTGGCTAATGCAGAGCTAGTTGGGAAATAATAATCATCATATTAGCCTTTACCTGTAAGGCTAGAGCAACTGATTCTTCATGCATAGACATCATGCTGTATATATGGACACATGCACGCATTCGTTTTTCCTTGAGGCAAAGACGTAGGGCATACTTGGGATCATAAAAGAACTCAGGACCATTTTCAGGTCCTTTCCCAAATTTACATTGCAGGAAACGTAGAAGTGCACTATCATCTTCCTGGTAGACAAAAAGGGAAACAAGTTAAATAATTAATAGGCACTATGTCAACATCAGACATGTCCAGGAAGTTGCATATTACTTCAAATCTAACAAAGATAAACCAAAATTTTCTTGCATCAGCTGCACGAAATCAGTTAATATTAAGACTAAATCAAACTTAAATTTTTTTACAAGCTAAATGATATGTCCATATCAAATTCGATCAAACTTTAATTGATATGTCCATATCAAATTTCTTAAAGAAAATAGACACATTATAATTTCCATAAATTAAATACGTGCAAGCTCTTGTTCAAGTATGTTTAACATATCATGTCATTTCAGTTTTAATGAAGCATAACATACTGAGAAGAATGTGATCTTTGTCGTGATTGGCAAAACAGGCCTTTTGATTTGATCTTAAAGGGTACAACGATTCAAATATGCATACCATTGCAGTCCAAATCTGTCATTTCAGTTTCAATGAATGGCACTATACAGTAAAGAAGAAAGAGTAGTTTTTCACCATGTACATGAGAAGTGGGAAAACAGGTGAATTCATGTGAAATAGTTTAATATTGTAATATGAAGAGTGTTATGAAGATATTAGCAATTCGTTATTGAATTTGCACACATGGCTTATTGATAGCATCCATTTGTTCACAGGCAGGGACACATCTTTTCATCCATATGTAAATATACATGATATCAAAATACAATAGGACTGTGAAACACCCTTCACAATCAGAAGTGCAACGATAGGAAAAAGCAAACCACCCAACCTGCTTTGCATATAAAGAAAGTAGAAGGTTATGAACTCCAGGATCTTCATTATGCAATCCATGAACACAATATTCAAGATACTTAATGACTTCGTGTGTCTCATTCCTGCATACAAGAGAATCCACATAAATAAAATTAAAATTCCAAAACAAGAGAAAAATAATAAATCAATTGAACTTATTTCTGACTTAAACATTTAACTAAATGTTAATAGAAATGTAAATATGCAGTACTTTGCATGTGGTTCACTTGAATAACGCATCATTGCAGGAATTAGTTTCCTTGGGTTCAGATTCTTTGTAGCCATCCATGATTCCACAGTTTCATAAGCATCAAGGGCAATAAGGTCTGGAGCAAACTTATACTGCATAAGGCAGTCAATATTGTTCATTATTTACGATGTTTCTAGATAGAAATTGTGACACTACAAGCCAAAATAAAAGTAACAACTGATAAAGCTCAGGAAGAATGAGATACAATAGTGACAAAGCATTTATAATACCTCAGATTCAGATCCTAGAAGTTGAATTATACCTGAAGGTCTACAGGAACAGAAGGTTTCTGAAGCACTTCCAATGCCTTTTTCGCTTCTCCTTGCTGAATAAAAAAAAACACAAAAGAAAGAAAGAATAAAAAAAAAAAGTAACAGATATCTAGAAATGGAAGTCCTTAGTGACCACTTTGAAAATAAGTGAAACCTGATCACCTGAATATAATGGTGAACTACAATCTCATACTGCCCTTTTAAGCTAGCGAAATAAACCAATTCTTCAACCCGTCCATAACTGTAGAATTACAAAAGGAAAATGATATAGGATTAAATATCTGTATATAATTAACTTTGGCCATACTTATAAATGACAAGGAAATAAACCGTTAAGTAAATAAATTGGAATACTATTTCTGTTTGGATTAATATGAAAACAAATTAAATCTAATGTTATTGAAAGATAAATTTTGTAAGTTCTAACAAGACAACTTACATATATTGGTGTAGAATTATCATGGATTAGAGAGAAGTTTCATGACCATAATGAACATGAGACAAAATTTCAATCTAGCAGTGGATTTTCCGATTTTGTGAGAAATTTATCTTATAGAGTTATTCATTGGTGTAAAATTAATTTTGATTTACCCAGTATCAACAGAGTCTAACTAGTACACACTCACATCATAACAAGAAGCTAACACTTTTATTATTATTATTATTTAGTACATTAAATGTGGTAACAGTTTCCGCAAAGTGACACAAATATTGTTGCAACTAGATAGAAACTGGGTAAAATGCGCTGAAGCCCAAATGTCAGAGTTGGGGAAGGGTAATTAGGAGGGGAATAAAATAATGAGATGAGGGCCTGAGCTGATTGTGCATTCACCTTAATTAGGGCTGCTGCCAAGCCTATACTAACAGTAAGTGTTTCTTCATTTAAGTATCCAACTACCTAAAATAATCTGACAAATGCATCACTGTGATGGACAAAGATTTAAAGTTTGCAGCACCGGCTCAATTCCTTAGGCTGTAGCCATCACCACTGAACCTAGATAATTAACGACTCACGGTTGTTCGGTACATCTTGTAAGAAAGAATGCAATAATTTTCACTGGCGGATTGTTAACTTTGGGTTCACTGGCCGATTGTTACCTTTGGGATAGAACTGTTCACTTAGCCTCTTTGCGGTGTTATGCCAAAGGTCAATATCAAAGGGTGTCTTTGGAAGATATTCAGCTAGATTGGCATGTTTTACGCTTTTCTTAGTCTTCTTTCTGTTTCCTCTTTTGATAAAACTTATTAGTTTTAGAGGATATCTTGTCCTCTTTCTCTGGTACTTTCTCATTTCTTACTCATTAATATCTTTTGTCTATAGAAAAAGATCATATATTGAATAGAAAGGGTGTCAAAGCCCGTAACAGCTTCAATCATCCTAGAAAGAAAGGGTGTCACATCCAACAGTTCCCTCACAAATAATTTATTATAGTCATATTTTAAAACTTAAAAAATGAAAAAAAAAAAAAAATCTACAAACTAATTAAATCAAATAAAGATGGAACTGAAACCAAAGTCTATCCTCAAAGCACATCCTTTGTCTTTCCATTGTCTCTTAGATGAATTTAACTATAAATGAAATAACTCTTAGCTGAGAATTTCATATATAAACTACCAGAACTAAGGAAATAAAATTGAATAGAATAGGTACTCCAAGAATTATGTCCCAGCCATAAAAACATGCAGCAGATGTAACAAGTATCAACTACTACCTTTCTAAAAGTTTCATCGTAGTTGTTTCATCCAATACATCCTTGCTGTCACTAAGAAAAGCACGAAACTCTTTAATGATTGACTGGTACTCTGAATTGCTATTCTCCAAAGCAGAATCATCTTCCAAGAGCAGTCGATTTATCTAAAGATGAATATAAGAAACCGTAATTAAATACTAAATGACAAATATCTCAACTCAAATATTAAAAGATGAAAGAATACAACTCAGAAATTTGCTTCCCTGCATTACCCAATCTTTTAACAATAGTAAAAAATTAAAACATAAATCAGTATCATATATTCGCTACCAAACATTAAGAGAAATTAAAAAAACCAAAGCATAAATCAGTATAGTAGATTCACTACCAAATATTAAGCAACTTGAATCGGTTATTTTACTGGGAAGATGGAGGTTTGTGGCTTTCACAAACAAGTTTTTATTTAACTTCAATTGATACTTACAGCTGTTCAGAATGACTTTCACGAAAACATTTTGTGGAAGGCTGGAAGCCAATGCATAAGCTTAGAAACAGAAAAGAATTTGGGAGAAAAATCATACCATTCAATAGTTAATTCCCTACCCCAGGCTTATGCCTCATAGACAAAAGAAAACTATACCCGTCCTAGCTGGAAGCCGAAATGAATGGCAGAAAGTGAAAGATTATGAACTGCAGAGCCCATTCCTTCCAGATAACTGCCCTTCCACTATCGGCAGATCGCAAACACAAACCAGAAAACATAAAAGAGTAGCCTATGTGCCCTAGCCTAGGCCGTTTTATATTTATTTGTATTTTCGTTTTTGTTTCGTCTAGTGTAAACCCTCCAGCTCCTAGGCCCATCTTTTTGACCCACTATTAATTGGCTTCTATCACATTTACCCTCCAGTCACCATCTACAAATAAGGGAAACAATAAGAAGATAAAGATGCATCCGGGAGAAGATATGGACAAGGAATTTTAGCACACGATATATAGAAGTTCTTAAATTTGGGCTTGGGCTTAATTCACTGGCTCATTAGATGAAGATTGTCGCGCCCTTAATCAACATCTTAACACACCCCTCATGCCTAGGACTAGACATCCGGTACATGAAGTTTGGCAGTTTGCAAGCAAACCCATCTGCAGTTGACACACATCGAGACTAACCAGGTTTTGATACATGTTGAAATTATGGAGATTGTGGTATGGAGAGAGGAAAGAGATGTTGATAAAGTAAGGAAATTAATCCTAAAGAATTATCTAAAGATATGATTGGATAATTTCATATACTATAACATAAATAAACACCCTTCTTGTTGTGTTCCAACTTTGAATGATATATAAGGTTTCATCATGCCATCATTGATAGAAAATGATATGAAGGTATAAATAAGGTAAACTAAATTTTCCTTCCAAGTGTTAGGCATCAAGTAGAACCTTGTCCAGGTATAATTCAGTTGTCCAGGTGGATATCATTGTTATTTGGCATTTGTCATCCTTTTGGTCCAAATTATCAAGCTTCCGCAATAAGAAAGTTCTCAAAGCATCCTGCAAATACAGAAAAACAGTGAATTTTCATATCCATGAATGATAGTTTAAATCAAGAAATTTTAAAAGCAATTTCAAGAATACATTGTTAGAAGTGTAGAAATTCATCACTTAGTTTAGAAACAGAGAGAAAGCGAAAAAGAGAATCAGAGAACTCGAAGTGTTCCAGAAACTAAATTTTATTTGAGTTGTAAAGTTATTACACGCATTTATAGATTTTTGAGTACAAGGTTAGCCTCTAGAAGCTGACCAGACATATCACTAAACTAACTAACTGAGCTTTATTAATTGTCACATAAGGCCTAACACTTGAGTATGCGTTTGGATTACCTTATTATCAAGAAATAATCGCTTATTTTCATAAGCTCTGTGAGAGAGCTTTTGGAAAATAAGTGATTATCCCTCCCGAAAAAAGCATATCCAAACATGCACTAAGACTGTTGACTAACCAGTCCAATGTTCAAAAATACATTAATTTAAATCAGTTTGCAGATACCCACATAGGAAACCATAGCCAATAACTGTAAAGATTAAATGCACATAAAATATACTACGACATAATGTATATTTACTATTTATCAAAATCATACAAAATTTTAGATGAAAATGAAAAAGAAGGCTGAATAGAGCAGCAGAGCACAATAAAAGAAACAAGAATGTAAAAGTTTCTTTCGAGGAGAAAATACAAATTACAACATGACTCTGCTGGAAATATGCACACTCACAAATACTGCAGCCATATGATCCTTATATGAGTAATAAAAAAGGGTTTTCTTTATTTTCATATAGCTCAAAAGACCAGAAACACAAAAAGTACCTGTTCACCAGCACTAATGAACTTCAAAGTGACCTCCTCGAATGATAAAATATAATTGATCTGCAAATCATATTGCTGTCAGATTTTGTTTTTATGATGGATTATCAAAACAATCACCTGAGTTTTACTACTCGAGAGCATGATAAGTGCATCAGCACAAAAGGCTAGCTATTATACCAAATTATTATAGCATCATAGCATGATAGGCACAAGGCTTAGCACAAAAGGCTCACTAGTTAAATTATCAGAATTGTGCAGTGAATGTAAAGGCGAAACTGATAAAATTTCTACCCCTCCGGAACTCAAATTTATGAAAACCCTTGTATAAAATACTCAGCAGTCTATCTTTAGGACACGATGTAACGTAATTGAAAAAAATAAGGCATTGTTTAACTTCCACAAATGGATCTCTACCTGTTTGAAGAATATCCATTCAGTATGTTTTATGATATCAAAACTGTGTGATTTGAGCAATTTCCAGGATAATTGGACCATGATTTGGTAGTCTTAAAAGTTTATTGCCATGAGAGGCAAGTCCACCATTAAATATACTTTTTGAGTAACCAAGTGTTACAAAACCAAACCAAAAGCAATTGTTACACTGATATAACAGAATAAATACAAAAAATAGTGAACTTAAAAGGAGAATTTACTTTCGCATAGAAAGATGCAGCTCTAAAATAATCTTTAGAGGAAAACGCAGCTTCAGCCTGCACCACAAATTTCCAATCAAACACCAAACTACAATCTTGTGAAATAATAACAATAATAAATCCACGAATTTATGTAGCCAGACAAACCATTTCTCAGCCTCACAATAGAAGTAAGTTAACTTACCTGCACTAAATATACTTGGTCTCTTTGAAAAGGGTCACGACAATTTGCTAAAGAAGCTGCATATTCTTTCATGTCAAGATATACTTTCCACATATCTCGACCTTCATCGTTGATAGACACCTACTAAATGAACACATTCAGAAGCAGCAGCGATTATGACCAATTCAGTTACATTTACAACATGGAAGGCTGCAACAGTCATATAACACAAACCTGAAAGATGGAGTTTTGATCATATGCATAGAACAAACCGGCCGTGGCATCACTACACAATCCAATAATACCCTTTGATGCTGATTCTGAAGTTTGATCAAACTGAAGTTCCTCTATGATGTTCTCACTAATTCTGTTTACAACCTACATTCAAATAACTTAGCAAGCATACGGAAACTCTTGAATGCATAGCTTGGGCACTGTGATGGAAACAAAATTATGATGGATAAATCACACACACCTTGACCTTATTCCCTAAAAGCAGCAAGAAATGGAATTCAGACAATGCCATTGAACTTGGTTTAACTACTTCAGCTCCTTCTGATAATTTAGAGTAGTCCAAAAGGGCCTTGTTCTCAATAAAATTTTCATTTCCACTTGAAGAGCTGTCAAGTTATTAAAAAAATTGATAGTAAAGGTGAATAAGTTCCTGAAAGACAATAAATAGCACACTCTGCAACGAAATTTAAAGAACCTTGGTCCGCATAATGGGCATCTTCTGAATGACTGAATTAATATTCATTAAAGAGAAAGTCAAGTCATTCTCTACATTACCTATTTTGTCCTCCAAAATTTAAGCCACCATGGTAAATACCAGCTCCCGAAAGCCATGCAAAATGCACAGCTCTTCGTTGTTTAATATAAAAATGCAACTCGCTGAAAGATAACCAACACAATTAAGTCTTAGCAAGGAAAGGTCATATAATACAGGCGACTAAATAATATCAGAATTTTCAGCATCTAGATTTTATTTTAAAATTTCCCATGACCTAACAATACTATATAACACTAATATTGTTATATATAGTAGAAAAAAATACTTGCCTGTTTGGTATGTCACCAGGAAGCTCCATGAAATGCACCGTACGGTCTAAATAACTGGAAAAAACAGTCTACTATGCATAACAATCAGCAAAGATTAAACTTTCAATTATAATAGAGGGTATAATGAAGAAGAAAAAGCATGATATCAACCTTCAATAACAATGTCATAAAATAAGACAATGTGTTTTAGCATTGACATGCAATAGAACACTAATAACTGTTCATGAAAAATATACTACATCAGTTTTTAGTTCTTAAAAGGGTAGAACTACAGATCGCTTACTCCAGTACAAAAGCGTAGAGAAAAGAAATATGGAAATATAAGTATTTCACTTACTTCCAGTGACCCAAAGCCAGTGAAAGAGTAAAGCCGAGTAGGAGTAACAGCCATCACATAATATCTAGTCCCATTAATTATGCTAGCCGTTTCCATCTGAACAGAAAGGGCATGAACCAGAAATCAGATGCCTCTTTCGAATTTGGGAACTAAAAAAGGTTCTAGCTTGAACTCCTTGAAAATAGGATAAAATCATAGAGAATATCTTAAAAAGAAACTAGTAATTTACAACAGTAAACAGACAGAAGAAATACCTGCAAACCCATTAAAGCTTCTGGAAGTTCTGCTAATTCAAAGAGAAACTTGATATACTTCTCCTTCTTGTCCTTCTCATCCACAGCCAGTTCATGAAGTTGTCCATTTTCTGTACCAAGAATAACTTCCTTTGTGGAAACTGCATTTAGAAGTTAAATCAGAACCTCAACCAGAAATGAATATGTGAAAGTAAATAAATCAACAAGCAATAGGCATAAGTAAAATAAGTGATTAAGTAACTACCTTCAGTTATCTGTTGCCTATTCCACGCAACAGCATTCACAACAAGACCTTTCAGCTTGCTCAAAACTCGAGGCTTGGTCCATTTCGCATGAGTATAGAAAGTTTCAGCTCCCCCAGGACCAACAACAGTGGCAATACAATGACTCCCTCCAGGATCAACAAAAACCCTGTGGATCGACTGGTCCCCGGGACGACCCGCAGAGAGATCAATCTCTGCACTCCAAATAGTCAACAAGATATCAAAGTCTCATCAACCCAATTGAACAAGCAGCATATCAAAGCAAAAGAACAGCACCGAATTCCGGCATAAGCTCAAGCACACCATTATCACCACAAAAAATATTTTATTGAAACAGATAACCCCTACCCTATATCTGCATTCAATCACAAACGAAACCCCAATTTTTTTTTTTGATCGGCCAAACACACACACCCCCACATCACAAACACACATACCCCAATTTGAATACCCGAAATGTAAAATATACTGAATTCAAGATATCCATATCAATCCGGTGTCAAATGTCAGTTCATTTCCACTATACAGAACATACCACAGCAAGTTAAAAAATGTCCATGAGAAATTTCTATTTTGTACCCATGGAATAGTAAGAAGAAAAATTGGAAGTTTACCATGAGAATCACCAACCCCAAAATCATGCCTGATGACCCATCCTCTGCTGGTTCCAATTACAATGACATCGTTTCCAGCAGCCATACAAGTGATAACTCCGCGCCCTTTTGCAGCATATCGTTCTAGAAGGTCCACTGTGAACACCTGCCTCCCTTGATCCATCTATCAATTCAATTTTTGAAGGGGAAAAAATTTATCAGTGAATAGAATTTCAGAAAATAAATCAAATTTCGGAAAAAGAGCTCACTTGATTCTCGAAAAGTTGAAAGGAGCTTTCCCCGATGCTATGCACAACGCAGGTTTGAAGCTTGAACCGAAACACACTAACAGGTGCGTGGTCCAAACGACAAATTGTTCTCTTCTGCGATTTAAAGCATTAACGGTAAATTAGCAAGATTTCTGGATTACCGTTTGCATCTGCATCTGCAAACGTATGTTGGGTTGAATCTAACAGTGTGCCAAGTACGTTGGCACAACTCTCCTCTGTTAACGTTCGTTTGCGTTCACCTATCAGGTACAATTGTCCCTTTCACTTTGCAAATCTCTGCTACTCGTTGATGTCGCGGAAGGTGAAGGTGAAGGTGAAGGTGAAGGTGAAGGTGAGATCGATTTGGTGAAAAATTTTATGAAAAATAATCCACGGTGAAAATTTAAAGTGTACTACTACTACAACTCAACAAAAATAAAATAAATTATGTTACGCATATTAATACTGTTAATTAAATATATTTGATTTTTTTTAAAATTTTATTTAAAATATGTTTATTTATTTAAAAGTTTAATTTGTTTATTTATTTACTAAAATACTTTTATAATAATTTTAAATGAAATAAAAAGTAATTACAATTTGTTTATATCCTAAATTACCTCAAATAAATTTTCTATTTATATATTTGAGTTAAGAGGAAGTATTCTTTTAGTTATAGCTAATAATTCATGTCCTTGCAATACAAACTTAAATTTCTGATATTTATCATTACAATTAAAATATTCATTAATATAAATAAGAAATATAAATGTATTTTAATGCTACAACCTACAACTACACAGTATATATATATATATATATATATATATATATATATATATATATATATATATATATAACTTTGTATTTGTTAATAAAGGATTCATAGTTTATTCTTTTACTCTTATATTTTAAATATTTTAAGTTAACAAAAAAATTATTTGCATGATTTGGTAGAAATATCAAATACTAGTTACTTGAGGAAATATTTAATGATTAACATATAATTTTTTATTTTCTTAGTTTTTTTTTCATTTAATACAAAAAAAATTACGTAAATAAAATAAATAACTTAAGTTTGTTTTTAAATGAAATTTTTTTGTTACGTAAATAAAATAAATAACTTTAAACTTGAAAACAATGTAAGGTGATCAATAGTAAAAATTAATTCAAGTAACAATTATGTGCACAAACCTAACTACTTGAAATAATTACATGTACACTTTAAAATTTTACATGTTAGCACTTTGAAATATTTTATAATGATATATCAAACCAATTTTTTTTTCACCAAAAAGATGATATCCTATGAAAAAAAAGTGACACTAAAGTGGTTTCATTCGTGGTAGTGTATATAATAACAAAAAAAAATTAGTGAAAAAGACACAATTTACTTTGATAATTTCTATATTTTGTAAGATTTATTTTTTATTGTCAACTAAAACAACTCTTTTTTTGTTACCGCTAAAGCATACTTTTGGTGTTCAAATAAAATATTTTCAATTTAAAATTTTTTAATTTTAAAAAATTCATAAAAAATAATTACTTTCTATCTTCATAAGTTTTATAAAGAAATAAAAGTAATTTAGTCCCATATATTTTATCTACTCTTTACAAAACTTTTAGTATATATAAAAAAATATAAAAACTTTTTTAAAATGTGTAGTTGACTTGTGTAGTTTACTAGAATATCTTAATTAGCGACAATTTCTTTTATTAAATTGCCGATGATTTGGCAGGAAACTATACATTTTAAAAAGAAATGATATCCATTTGTACACTTTAAAAAAATTTGTAATAAAATGCACATAAGGTAAAGTTTATAGACTAAATTATTTGAACCCTTTTATAAAAAATAAATGTTAACTAACACATCAATTTTGAAAATATATTTAAGTTTTAGGGGGAATAACAACAACTACTCTTAAAGTTTGTTAAAAATGCACGTAACCTCGTTCGTCAATCAAAATAACACTCTACCCTAATTGAGATAACACCGTTAGTTTTAACCCCACATATGCAATAGAATATTCTCAGGTAAATTGCACTCACCACCCTTGAAGTTCGACTAAATTGTACTCCACCCTATTCTTGTTCTTGAAGTAAAATTACACTCCACCTCATTTCATTTAAAATATTTGGTTTTTTATTCTAAATAAATCATGTGATTTTTCCATGTTAATGTTTTGTCAATTATTTTTCCCAATTTAATATATTTTCACGTTGAATAGCATATTATCATATTTGATTTTTTTAAATTATATACCAACTTATTTAATTTTAAAAAATTAACTTATAAAGAATCATGATTAAGCGGTACAGAAAATGATCTTAGAAGGACCTCTTTTAGAGGAATTAAATATTTACAAATACAAGAGTTAAAACTAAAGAGTTCTCTCAACACAATATAATAAAGGCAGTAAAGTTGTGATTGAAGAGTAATATAGAAGCACGCTCATACAACAGAATGTGACCATTCTAAATCTTTCTCCAATGTATAGGAGGAGGAACAAAGAATTTGTAATAACTGAAAAAAATACATATATATATTTCTATATATAATATATACATAACGGTTGGGAATTAAACTTTGAAAATAAAAAATACAAAGAACCTCAAAGTAATTCAAATGTAGCGTGGTTAGGGTTAGGGAAGTTAATTAAATACGACTAGAATCTCTCCCAAATACGTATCTCCTTGTCCAATCTGATATCACCAGCACCCTTGTGCGCCAGCTGACTTGTTTACTGTATTTATTAACACATATATAATGCATTAGTTGCCAATTAATTAATATTATATTTAATCATGTGAATTATTATTGTTCAATAATAATTACCTTGCATATACAGAATACCAAAGCCATTGAGTGCTGTGACCCATAGAAACCCAATCTCCAGGAAGTTCTGCTGCTGCTTGCTCCCCACCCAGAGGAGCAAATTGCCCAAAATGCTTATACCTGTATATGTATATCATTGGAATTAAGAAGAAACCAAAAATTCAGTTTATTACTTAGGTAAAGTAAGAATGTAATGGCTTAGTAACTGTAGTCCTTCATATATAAGAGCAAAACCTAATTCTAAATATATCTTCAGACATTAAACTATTTTTAAAAATATCTAGCATATTAGTTCAGTGATTATTGGTTAGAGTTACTGATAAGGAGGTATTGATTAGGAGTACAGATTTAAGTAGCAGTATCTCAGTTGAAATTCATGTCTGCTACTAAAAATTTGAGTGGACATCTCATCATACAAATGTGCAGGAAAAGATTTTTTCATGTGGATTTTATGGCATAAAATGACAAAAGCTTCTATATAAAACCATTCTTTATTTTAACTGTCTCCATAAACACTAAAAATCTGCATTTTCTAACAAGATACTATCAGGTTAATTTAGTTAACATAACACAATATGCTGATAATATTAATATACAATGAACAAACTTAGATATGCAGGGATTTGGTGCAATTCCTCGATCAAAATTAGAGTTTTATCTCGCTAACTTCCGAGAATAGCCTTAAAATCACATAATTAGTTCTAACAAACTTTGCCAATACAATACAATTTACCGAAAAGGAAGAAACTTATGGCGTCCAGATCCTCCGAATCGTCGAGGACCTTCAGGATGCTGTGCACATTTATCCATGCGGTTAAAGCATCTAGCTAGATACCCACCTTGTTGAGCAGCAACCTATGTATAAAACAATACATTAAAAACTTAGATTCCATTCATATAATACATTTGATTATAGAAGGCGACAACCTCGTACTAGTTGATCTATGCGCTCAGCAGTAGAAGGGTTAGTGTTTAAATGATGAATATATTACCTGTGCAGTTGCTGGCAAACTCTTCATTTGTGAATCAACATGACAAAGAGCCAACTTAAACTCTTCGATGTCTATTTCTTTTCTGTCGTTTCCATTGGAATCTTTCCATAGTGCACTCAAATCAAATAGACGTTGACTCTTTATAAAGCGTTCAACTTGTGGATAACTTATGATAATGTCATCCATCACATCCGTGAATTCTTCAATGGTTAAGGTACCAGAATTATCTTTGTCTGCTGCTTCAAAAATGGCCAAGATATCATCCTGCATGAAACCGAGGTAGGTAATTCAATGTGTTAATTATGTCTTTAAGGTTGTGATTTCAAGCCTAATTCCTTTATCAAACACAGAATCAAGATGTTCAATATAATTAAGTTGGATAAGAATGTAAGAGCATGTTGTATATTAAAAAGATAAAAGAGATACCATGATTTTACGTTGATTTATTGAAGAACAATCACCAATAGCATACACAGATTCACATCCCTTCACTCGCAACCATTCATCTGTAGCTAGGACATTCCTTTTAGCCTGATACAAAGACCTTACACACATTATACACGATGAAAACATGAAATGAAAATGCAAACCAAATGAGGTCAAAACCTGTGTTTAGGAAAATGATGGAATGAAGCAACACTACTACCTGACCAATTTGTTCCATGAAGTCTCTCACAACAGGACGAGTTGCGATACCAGTGGACCAAACAATCAATCCATGGGGTACAGAGCACGATTCTCCTGTTGATTTCACATTTACTGTGATATCCTTGTCACTAACACTTACAACTCTACATCCTGTTTGAACTTCAATGCCATCTCTTCTAAACTTCTGCTCCGCGAATGAACTAATTCTTTCATCAAACCTATAACATTCACAATATCACCTTTTATATGTTGGCATTTCAAAGTATCAGAAAATATATAATTGAGAATGTGTTAAGGTTTTTTTTACGTGTTAAGAATGTGATCTCCTGATTGAATGACTGTTATCTTCACTATATCTTTGACAGATGGATATAATTTGACTAAATCTTCTTGGACATAGTCATGAAGCTCAGCAGCGAATTCCACACCAGTTGGACCCCCTCCGACCACTATAAAATGCAGATTCGTCCTTCGTTCTTCGTCGGATAAAGATGGAAGAACAGCCTTCTCAAAACAATCTATCACAGATGTTCTAATCTTCTGTGCATCCTCCACCTCCTGCAAATGATGATTTAGTAGTACATTTTAAATTAGTAGTATATTGATTAATCAGTAAAAGTGTATGTTCTAATATGTCATGGTTCGATTCAGTGAAAACACTCGACTGAGCAAGTAAAAGAATCGCTTTACAGTTCAATAAACCGAATCAAACTAGTTTTCTAGTTTAATGAACAGGTTCTACTAGTGTAAACTAGTTTAGAATCGGTTTTACAAATTGTTCAAATTTTGAACCAGTTCTAGGTCCGATTCTAGTTCAAAACTGGTTTTCAAAACAATTTTGAAGAAAAAAAAAACAGTTCACAACCAATTCAAAACTAGTTTTGAGACAAAAAGAAATAGTTTTAAACCAGTTGTTGAACTGATTTGAAAATTTTGGCTTAGTTCATGAATTGTAACCAGAATACAGTCATTTTGCAATTAGTTTTCGATTCCTGTTATTTTTCCCTACTTTCTAATAGCATGAAGTTCAAATATTCAATATCTGACAAATCAGCAACTTTACACAGACTGAAAATTTTGAACCATAAATGATTACCATACTCTACATTTTGTACACAACAAAAATATACCTTGAGAAAATGACAATTCTCTGTGACACCAGGGGTGTTGAATGTATTTACTTGTGCTCCTATTGCTATAACCAAGTAGTCATAGTCCAAAGAAAAATCGCCACTTCCAACTAAATTGTTGTCAATGTTCGACCGACATATAACCTTTTTGTTAGCAGAATCAATCTTCAAGCATTCTGCCTCCCAAAATTTAATTACCCCTTTCCTCTGCCATAGGAAACACACAACAGAACTTCATACTTAATTATCTAGTGAAAACAATATCCTCAACAAGTTGAAAAAAGGAAGGAAAAATCCAAGAAGTGACCAGTACCACACAGTGATAGCAACTTTCAAGAAGTGTTCATAGAAGTGAAATTCTGTCGTATAAATATTGATGTCACAAATTTTCTTTACATAAGTTTCAAAGACAAACTTCTAAAACAAGCTACTTCAATATCTCAAGTTGAAGTATGAAAGTTTATTCAAAAAGTTGATGTTTGAAGTTTAAGTAAAGATGACATATTGACATTTGTGTTTTTGTAATAAATTTTACTCCTGAAAGCACTTTTTGAGCATTGGAAACTAACTCAAATACGCAAATTGTAATTCTTAAGAGTTTTTACTTTGTATTCTCTACCTTTTTGATGATATTTCGGACTGGCTCTACAATGCTGCGCGCTTCGACTGTGCCACAAGTAACGCTGGGTAACAAAGGAGTGAAAGCGAAATAGTTTCGAGGCGAAACAACTTGAACATCATATAAAGATGCATCAAGATCCTTAAGGAAACTAGTACCAGCCCATCCTGTTCCAAGAACCACCATTTTCTTTTTCTTGGGCAGTCCATTAGATTTTGGAGGAGCAATAGTACTAGAAGCGGTAGTAGCAGGTTCATTTTCTGAATGACATTCTGAGTATGAAATCACACCTCCACCACTGCATTTAATTCATGACCTGTTAGTTAATTAGACTCAATCAAACAGAAAATTAACAAATGCATCACATAGATACATACAAATACAATATACAATAAACAATGATTGTAAATTAAAGTAACATATTCAGACATAAAATTATTTCTATTAACCTACATTACGTACAATCACCAAAGACACAGAGTTTTCTGATTTTAATCAATCTTCATATATAAACCATGATATTTTCTAGATCCTGCTGCATAATTTTGTATGTCATGTTAGGATTATACACTGCAAATCCCTATTTCTTTGGAATCTGAATTCCCAGCTTTGATCAATTGATTACATGATTATATTGATGATGATACATGAGCATATATATGAAAATAAATTAAAAAAAATAATTAAAAAATGGCATTGATGGATGACCTTAGAGTGCAAAAGAGCGCAAGCTTGGAGTAGAAAGGGAAGGTGTGAAAAGCGTTGGTGAAGAAGGAAGCAAACTTCTTCATTGGTGATGAGATTGCAAATGTGAAAAAAGTGAAGAAGGAGAAGAAATGGTAACAGAATGAATGAAGAACAGTTATTTCTGTTAGTTTCTTTCAATTCCGTAAACTAAGACTAAGTTGTGTGCCTTACACTTGGACATTATATTTACTCACACTCTCAACACGTGGCTGCATTCCAATAGATGAAACTAAAACTATAAATAAACATGAAAGAATAAAGTTAAAGAGAAATGAAATAAATGATTAAATTGTGACATTAATAAATATTATGGACAAAATTGACACAAATAAAAGACGAAGAACCAAATAAAATTTTTACAAAATATAAATGACTAATCATATATTTCAATCAAGCAAAAATTGTTGCTCTCTAATAGTAAGTGTTGAAATTTTACTTTATTTGATAATTCCATGAAAAGATACTACTATGATAATTATGTGTATACAATTTTAGAATAAAAAATAAATAAATATTTTTAAGTATGTCTTCTTATAAATAATATTTACTTATAATTTTAATCAAGTGATAGTACAAAAGCACCTAAGCAACTTATATATATGCAATATCCAAAAAGCAAAAACTTCTCTATGCAATTATTTACATACATGCTTTGGTATGTATTATATTTGATTTACAATTCTCAAAATTTATCTATACAATTCTATTTTGATTTACTCATTTTTTGTACACCTTAGAGAGATCTAAATCATTAAATTTATTGTTTA
Organism: Cyamopsis tetragonoloba; assembly: GCA_037177725.1. Classification (NCBI taxonomy): domain Eukaryota; kingdom Viridiplantae; phylum Streptophyta; class Magnoliopsida; order Fabales; family Fabaceae; genus Cyamopsis; species Cyamopsis tetragonoloba. The sequence continues at coordinate 52,896,107 of CM074124.1, read as the reverse complement.
AATTGTCAATATTACCTATAAGTAATCTTTTCATGGCTTTTGGATATCTCATGAAAGCTTTTATATATATATATAAATTCGAACCGAAAATTGTTATTTAATTTTTTACTCTTAACCATCAAACAAACCTATTAATCTCTGTGAAGGCTTCTTCCAAAGTGTCTCCAAAACCCACTAGTTTAAAACGAATTTAAAAGAAAAGTAGTAAAGTCAAATCAGTAACATAGAAGGTTAAAACAAAGAGAAATGCTGCACATGTACCATTAATTATTGACGTGCTATTTTTATTGTTTGTGGTCATTTTCTATTACGGGAAGATGAAGATACAAATCCAACTAATGAGATTAGCACAAATGGTTAAAAAGTGAGATTCCTTCAATCTGGTCATAAATTTTAGATTTCTTAGGGATATTTAAGTTTTCTTTGGTGGGCAACTCCTCAAAGAAATTCTTTGGTATCTAGAGGCTAATTAAGTCACTACTTTAACAATAACCTCTAAGTAACCTTTGGCCGACCCAATTTGGGACATAATTTTTGATAAGTCTTTTGGGTCACTCACACTCTCTGGTCACCTAACTTGGAGGTGCCTCTAAAATATCTACCGCACATCTTTTAAGAAAATTAGTTAAACTTATTAAATTTAGTTAAAATCAAGTAAAAAGTATATTTGTTTCCTAATTTACCCTTAATTATTAAATTTCTCTCTTAGTATTGGTTTCAACTTTCAACTACTAGAAATTTAACACTACTATGAGGAAGTAGAAATTCTCTTCTCTCTCCTAGTCAAATTAATGAATTATAGAGAATAAGAAGTAAAATAAATAACAATATTTTAAGTATAATTTAATTTAATGTAATCAAAATAGTTACATTTGCATATAAAAAATAACATAAGACTTTCTAAAAATTTGTTTATATTTCGTAACGAAGTAGTATGTGTGTTTTGTTTATAGTCATAGTCATACTTGTGTAACTTTGAAATTTAATAGTAATAATAAAGTAATACAACTAAATTTCTAGTATTAGCAATGACATTTCTATGGTGAACTTATTTTGATGTATTGTTCTTTAAGGACATGTCTCCCTAGTAGTGCACATCACGGGTTTTAGTCAACTGATGTTTTTTAAGGGTTTTGATATATAATCCTCTTAAGATAAAAGTATTAGTTAAAGTTATTAAAAGTAAAAAAAAATAATCATAAGAGTACATTATTTCATTACTTAAAAATAAAAAAATTATATATTCTAATATCTATATATTTCCTCGGTCCTATTTATAAGATACCATTTAAAAAATTTTCATGGTCTTTTTTGTAAGACATTTTATAATTTTCATGATATATCTATTACTTCTTTTCTTTTTTACCTTTATTAAATACATAGACTATTTTAACTTCTTAATTATAATTGACTAACACATTAATTAATGAAGGATGAAAATGATATTTCATACACTTTTTTTTAGAAAACTAATAAAATTAACTAAACACAACTACTTTTCTTTATCTATCTAATTCGGTTGAAAATGTTAGAGTATTTCAATTTTATGGATACTTTTTCCTTTACATGGAACCATAGGTCTTAAGTTCTTTTGGTGCTTTACACACAAGATATTAGTTTCATGGGGTACTGTGTTCTGATTTTGTAATGTAATAATACAGTAAATGATTCGATTTCCAAAAACAAAATTGTGATTTTGGTGCTTAATGAATGAAACGAGGACAAGCATTTATGTTTGCAAAATAGATAGTCCAAAAACTGAGTGTCATTTACCATAAATGTGAAGAAATTTATTTGCCATAAATGTATTCGTTGATTTAAAATTTTTAAATTAAAGAGGATGTACATCCACATACAAAATTTTACTTATGCACCAATTGAAACCAGAAACTTAGCTTAGATTGATCCTATGACGATTGCCGAATTGATAAGAATAGACACCTATCTAGCAAAATCTTGCCTCATGCTTATTAGTGATATGAAATGATTTTTTTCTTTTTTTTTTTACGATAACTAACTCATAAGAGAAATAAACTTGACCAACTCTCTAGCCTTGGAGTAATTTATAGTATTTTCTAGATACTCAAAATAATAACAAAATTCATGTTTAATCTTTAATTTTATAAAATAAAGCAAAATAATCCTTGACTTTATAAAAAAAATCAGCTACAGTACTTCTTGAATTTATAAACAAATCAATCACTTTGATACAAAAGAGACCATGTTAAATAGAGTAACATTTTATAAAGTCAATTGTTTCAATAAAGTCAACAATGACCAAAGCCTATAAAATTAGAGACTAATTTGATGATTCATCCAACCTAGAGCGTATTTAAATTATTGTTATAATCGATTGATAGTCATTACCAATAACTTTGAAATTGAAATCATAATCACCATCATCATAAGAGGCCTCCCGAACAAAAAATTGCAACCTTCATAGTAAGTTTTAAAACTCAAGACTTTTTGATGCTTTGTAATCTTCCTAGCCATATCAATGAGACACAATAGAAGTCACAAAAGACAGCTATAGGATACATATTAGGCAGAAGGCTAGCCCTTGTATACGTATCAAGCACATCAAGCAAACCATAGTACATTGAATAACATAGTACCTAAGTTATATGAAAACTGTTGTGTCTCACCTATGATTATCAACTATTGATTTACAAAAATCTTAATTAGAATTTCTATAAAACAAATGGCTCACTACTACATTGCATGAATTCCAAAGTACAGAACAAGAAATACAACACTAAGGAACCTTAGTTTACTCTTTCTTGTCAATGGGAATGTAGCAACAAGTAGGTTCTGCCTGAAAATAGGAACTTGGCTAAAGTACAACCTCGTACAAGTTGGATTGAAACACCATCAGTTGAAAAAAAAGGACATAATCGAATAACACAAATTTCCCATAAAAAGTCACATTCTAATCCATTGATGTCTTATTAAAGTTGCTTCACTGAGTAGGTTCTCCCTAAAAACAGAGACTTGGTTCCAAAACAATTTGGATACAATCATCATAGGAAACACAGTTCATTACAATCTAAAACAATATCAAAATGGAAGATAAAGAAACATAAGTGCATCAGAGACACACATTCAACAAGAACACGTTAGAAATTGTTTGACGCAAGTAATTGCTAAAAGGCTCAGAACATAATACAGCTCTATCGATCACAATTTTTTCAGAAGCAGAACTGGCATTTAAAGCTGAATAATTATCCTCATAGTACTACTATTACACTAAAACTTGGTGAAAAAAACAAACTAATGTGCGAGCAAAATTAACTAAATCAAATAAAAACTAGACAAATCCAAGCATGGCTCATATCAAGAAATTCAACCATTTTTACCGTTTTGCTTCATCGAGAGATCTCAGAAGCGCGGATAATATGTAATCATCGCCAAAATTAGTGCTGTGAATTGAAATTAACATAAATTACTGAAAAAAGGATGAACTTCGAGATTCAATCATCATATAGCGGACATTTTTAGAGGCACAAACATCAAAATGTTAAACCCCCACGTGAAAACCGCCAATTCAATATGCGCCTCTATGACTAGCTTAATTTTCACAGAACACAATTGAAAACAAGCTAAAGGTGTAGTGAGGCGAATTCAACACGCAAAAGCAAAAACAAACGAAGTTGGAAAAGGGATTTTGCCGTTGTTTTGACACAGATCAGCTAGGGAGAAAATTAGGGCTAAACTGCAACACGAACGGCAATACTCTAGCACGTGCATTGGGGCTTTCGCGTCACCGGTTATCTCAGAGAAGCCCGGGAGGCATCGTGCAGAGAATTAAAAGAACAAAAGAAGAAAAATCTGACCCTAAAATGCTACCTTCCTTCATTGTCATTGTAACAGCTGAAAAAAGTAGCAGCCATTGCCAATACGAACTAACTTCTGATTGAGGCATCGAGGTTGCTTACGAATATATAGGCTCACCAAAACCCTAGAATTTCTCTCCCCACCCGTGTTCTGAATATATTATGCGTAATTATAATTATAATCTATTAAAAATAAAAATACTCCTAATACTGAACGAAAGACTTTGACCCAGTTTTTTTCCCTCTTTTTTATAAATAAAACTTAACTTAAATATTAATATTTGTGGTAAATCTCGTAAATTAAAAATTAATTTTTTATAAAATGTAAATTACTGTCTTTTTAATTAGAAGTTAAAAAAAAAATTTTAAAAAAAATTAGCTTATTTTTTAACTAATCGTAATTAATACTTAAAATCTTTATAAAAATAACAATATGTTATAAAGTCTTCTCTTTTATTTATAAATTATTCATTCTACTCTAATATTTATGAATTTTATGATTAATTAAAATTTTAGTTTTTAATGTTAAATTATTATTTGATAAATTTATATTGTATTTATGTTTTTTTTAGAAAAAATAAATTTTTTATCAGAGAATTATTTTTTTTCAACTTTCATTTAAAAAATTTCTACAGTTAAATTATTTTTTATATTAAAAAATGTGATAATTAATTATTAATAAATAACTTTAAAAAGTTGACATAAAATATTTTTATTAAATAAATAATTTTTTATTTATAAACAGTTTATAAAGTAAAAAACAATAAAACTACTAAACAGTTTTAATTTTTTTTTAAACTCTTATTCATAAATTTTATTTAAAAATTACTTATAAATAAAAAAAAAAAAAGCAAGTGAAAGGAAGTTTAAAAAAAAGAAGAAAGGAAGTCTAAAAATTATTTCTGTAGTCAAAATGCAAGGAGTAAAATGTAATTTCATTTTGGTACGGAGAAAAATATAATTATAATTATTGCTGAAGAAAATGTGATTTTAGGGGTAAAACTAAAGCCCTTTGGCCGCCAGTGTAACAGAGCACCGCCTGCGCCTCTAGATTTTTTTCCGGGTCGTCGTGAGCCTTCCCTCAACGAACAAGGCATCGGCGACGCAGTTCTATATATATACTTTTAATTAACACATAAATAGTAAATAATTAACGCCGCGGAGGAGGAGAGACAAAAATGGCTCCTCAATTGGCACTGGCCGCCACAACCTCAGCCCAATCTTCTCTTCTCCGCCTTCCTTCTTCTCTCAGGTATCCCATCTCGATCTCCTTCCTTCCCCCTATACTACTTTTCAATTACATTTCATTGCTTTTGTTCCCATCCTGTGCATATTTATACCTATGTTGTTGTGTATAGGTTTTTTTTTATGATATTGATTTATCTATGCCTCATCGACATTTATTGCATCCACGATGATTTCAATTGAGTGTAGCCTTTTCTCCTCACGATTTCCTAATTCGTATGTTGGATTTTGTATCGTGGCGATCCAAGTTTGTAATTCTATGGTTTAGGTTGACCTATGCGCCATTAGTTTGATAAACATATTAACATTGTAAAATGTCCAGTGTGCTTTAATTTTTCTGGTAATAAGCAAACAATTTAACTGAGTTTGCTGACTGATAAATCCTCTTTTTTCTTTTTTTGTCTATTTTGATTTATTAGGGTAATTGTTCCTAGGCATTGAATTTGAAAATAATTGCTCATCCTGTTAGAGATGTAATATAAATCATTCATGAATCTTTATCTAATAGTTGAAGCTTTTAGAATTGTTGGTTCGTGACATGTTATTAAAAGCTCTATAATCAAGTGGTGTAGAGATTCACCAAAAAAAAAAAAAAGCAAGTGGTCTAGAGTTCGACAGAGTTCAATTTGCACACTTCGAAGGTTTCATAGGCCGGAGGTTACCTTTGGTGCTCACCCAAAAATAGAACAAAGATTTTACCTAATAGCTGAAATTTTTGGATTGTTGGTTCATGACATAATCTCATGTATGTTATTTCTGTGGTGGTCGCTGCCCACTTCTTGTGCTTCCCGAGGTCTTCTTAGCCTTGTAGGTGCAGCATAATTGTGGAGACTTTGTCTCACTTTATAATGTTTTTTCATCTTAGTTTTAAAAGAAGCAGGATAAATTGATCCTCTCTGCTAATTTGGTTTTATTGGAAGGAGGGTTTAATGGGCATTGTCTTACTTTAGAATTAAGCTTAATTTTCAGTGTACTCCTTAGGTTCTTTGCTGTGAGCTCAAACAAGAAAGAACCTCATAATAATGGGAAACTTGAATTTGAAAATCTGAGCACTTGTTGAGCTTTTGTGTTGTTTTTGAGAAGTGAGCTGTTAAAAAAAAATCTTTTCTCTCTATAGAATATAGATGTTCATCTCATGTTTCAGAACTGATGAGCTTGTGCTGCTATGTCATATTCTAGTTTTCTTGTCCTCTATTTATATTTATTATTAGGATTTGAGAACTCAAAATTTCTTTGATGTTTGGTTTTTAACTAGGAATAAAGACTTGATTCCAGAAAGATGCACTCCAATCTACAGGAAAAGGAATCAAGCCATCACAGCTTTTGCTAGCAATTCTCCAGGCATGGAAGTGCATTTTGTTCTAACATTTATTAAGGATTTACTATGTGATTTTAAGTTTTGAATATCTGCATTAATTTGATTTTAACAAGACAATGGATCTCTTCGAAGTATTTGCTACAAGAATAATGAAATGAGGACGAGGGACATTTGATACTTATAGGTTGATTTTTGCTTATTTCCTCATAACATTTCGTCTATTTCTATGTGCAGTAAGACATTTACAAACTATGCCATCTAAATGCAATGCCTTCTTCAAATTACATGTAATGTTTTGTTGCAGTGCTTAAAAATTGCTTGCAGTTATTTTGATCAATCAATCAACTTTTATCACAGGAAAATCAACTACGCAGCTCACTGCGGTTAAATTTCCACTATTTACTGATAATCAAGCTCGCCTCTCGCTCAATGCACCTGTGCCTCGAAGATTCAATTCTAAGATCCATGGGCAAGCATACATATATCATTCATCTGGCTTTCGGATTCCTTCAAATGCTGAGAAGCCAGAATGGTGGTGGAGGACTTTATCCTGTATTCCCTACCTAATAGCATTGCAGATGTCTGCTACTGGGTTTTATCTAGAACCTCTCCTTGAAAGATTTCCATTCTTTGAAAATTTGATTTTTTACATCCCCGGAGCCACCAACCGGTTACCAACTTGGTTCCCGATACTATATTGCTATTTGGCTATTATAGGAGTGGTAAAAAATAAGGACTTGCCCCTTATCTTCAGATTCCATGTAATGATGGGAATGCTATTGGAAATTGCTCTGCAGATAGTATGGGTTTCAAGCAATTTTGTGCCTCTTATACACTTCAAGGGAACGTTGGGGATGTATTACTGGGCTGGTGTGGCGGTTGCGTATATTGTCGTGATGATGCAATGCATAAGGTGCGCGCTTCTGGGTACATTTGTGAATATTCCTGTTGTTAGTGAATCGGCTTTCCTTCATTCCTTATTCAGTTTAGGAGGATTCCAGCGGCCTTTTTAGGAAGTTGTCAAGAGCATTTGTAGTTTAGATGTGGTGTTGCAGTGAAGGAAAGGATTTTATGTTTTTAGTTGATTTCTTGTTATTACCATATAATAACATGAAGAGGTTTCACCAATAAAAAAAGAGGTTAGTGTCTTTTGTTTTTCTAGTCTGTCCCCGCTTAGTTGCTTGGTTAAATTTGGCTTATTATGTTTCAGCTTGGTTATGGACTATTGCTTTTTTGATTTGCTTGAGGACAATATTGGGGTAAAAGACAATGTTCTAAATTGATCTAAAACTGAGCTAGATAGTAGATAAAAAGTCTAAAAATAATTTGTTTTTTTATTATGTGCAGAATTGCACATGATAAGAATCTATAGATAGGAACGTCTTATGGTAAAACAAAGTATTTATTGTATTAAAATCATAAAATTCGTTAATTGTTTAAGTTTTCTTATAAAAAAAAAGTTTATATAGGTTCTTATCATGAGCAAGTTTTCACACATTAAAAAAAGACATATATATTTAGCTTTATTGCTGTTTCTTTTGTGATAAGCTCCTTTTAGAAGAAAACGACAGAGTAGCGTGTTTCAGCGGTAAGGACTAGAGAGAAAGATTTTGGCTATATTCGTAAGGGACATGTTATCGATTATTACATAGATCATTTCGATAATCATGAAATCTAATACGCTCCAACTCTTACCCGAAACTGTATAATATTCATCTGTAAGGGTTTTATTTAAGTCGTGAGTTAAGATGTTGTTTGGTGGGAGAGAAATAAAGAAGAAATAAAAATTAAAAAAATTAATAATCCAGAAATTGAAAACCGAAATAACCTTTTTTTTAAGTGAGTGTTAGATATTTACTTCATTTTATAATTTTGAGTGGACATCGAATTTTATTAATCTAAATATTTTATTTTAGTTCTCTAATTTTTTTCGTTTGACAAATTAGTTATTTGCATTAGTTCTATCTAACATTATTAGTGACGGTGTTAAACGTTGTTATGGTTCAATCTTCTTCCTCAAGTTTTTGATAATGTTCTTCTTTTTCAAATCTTCGAGTTCTTATAATACGTTGATTTCTACTCATCTAATAGAGTCACATGAGATGTCGTTGAAAAGATCTTTCCGGCCCCTATGCATTTATATTACTTTTGAAGATTTTGAATGTTAAAAATTCATACCTCTTTTTAGGAGAAGATTTCGATCCTAGACTTAAATTGAGAAAAAAAATTATGCATTTTGAAAAAGAGAGAATGCCTTTGTTTATTCGATGATTCGCGCGATGGTGGGTTGATTCTAGTTCGGTTTTCCGGCTACAAGAGCTTTGCGATTAGAAGCGTATAAGATGATGGGCTTGTGTTTCAGGTCGAAACTCCTGTGGATATAAGTACGAGTATAGCGATAATGAGTTTGCTTGCTTGTTTACGAATTAGGATCAATTATGATTTTATCAAAATTTAAACTACCTTAAACATAATAAAAAATTATATGTATGTCAAAATGAGTTTGATTTAGCTTAAGTGTGGTAAGTCATATGGTTTACGTGTATATATATAAATATTTCACAAGAGTAATATTATATCCTCCTAAAAATATTTTTGTTTATCCTCTTATTACCATATAAAGTATGAAATTAAATGTACCTTCAATCTTGAAACCATAAAAAATATTGAAAATATTCTTTAATGAATAAGTAGAAAGATTTGTAGGAACATGAAATAGGAGGGTTATGAATTACTTATTTCACAAGGAGGTTCTTAGTTTTATTCTTGCAAAAAAAAAAACATTTTCTTAAGAGAAGATTAATTTATATCGTTTAACGTTTAAACCGTGAAGTTCCTATTTTTCAATTTTAGGGTTAAAAACATTTTAATCCTTTGAAGTCTGAACTTTATTTCATGTGCGGTTTAGTACTAAAATTTTTAAAATGTGCATTTTAGTCCCTTATATTTTTTGAAATGTGTACTTAAGTACTAATTCGAATAAAAAATTGTTACTAGATGTGACTTTTATATTTAAGCGCACACTTCGAAAAGTATACGAGACTAAAATGTACAATTTAAAAATTTTCATACTAAACCACATATGGTAGAAAATCCAATAGACTAAACGTGTGTTTGAAAAGTATAGGATTTGTAGGAACATGAAATAGGAGGGTTATGAATTACTTATTTCACAAGGAGGTTCTTAGTTTTATTCTTGCAAAAAAAAAAACATTTTCTTAAGGAGAAGATTAATTTATATCGTTTAACGTTTAAACCGTGAAGTTCCTATTTTTCAATTTTAGGGTTAAAAACATTTTAATCCTTTGAAGTCTGAACTTTATTTCATGTGCGGTTTAGTACTAAAATTTTTAAAATGTGCATTTTAGCCCCTTATATTTTTTGAAATGTGTACTTAAAGTACTAATTCGAATAAAAAATTGTTATTAAATATGACTTTTATATTTAAGCGCACACTTCAAAAAGTATATGAGACTAAAATGTACGATTTAAAAATTTTCATACTAAACCACATATGGTACAAAATCCAATAGACTAAACGTGTGTTTGGATTTGAGTTGGATTAAGAAAAAATACTTTCGTGAAATATATGTCATCTTATTTATTGTTTAATTGAGTTAAACTAAAAAATTAAATTTAAAATGAAAAATAAGTAAAAAGTGAATTTAACCAACCCAAGTCATAAGCCTCTTTTGGGTTCACAAAACTGAGTTTGTATTTATTGCTTAGTTCATGAGACATTATTATCCTTCAACTCACTCAATGTTCATTAGTTATACAAGTAGTAAAAAAATTCATAGTATGTCCTTTTTAATAATTATATAAATTTAAAAGTACTTTTTTTTTAAAAAAAATATCAAAATAAAATTCAGTTTTTAAAACTTACTTCCAATTAAAAGCATTTAAACATAAATTTTGTTAAAATAAATTAATTTTTAACTTAACTTATTTTTATTAAATTTACTTTAAATCAAACTAAGTTTTATTATCAGAAAACCAAACACACACTAAAATATTTTTAATCCATGATTTTATTTCTTTTTATTTAACTAAAAAAGAAGTTACATGTACAATGTTTGTGCTATTCTTTTCCTACACGCTATCTTTTTACCAAAACAAAATGGCATTTTAAATCCACTTTATCCACTCCTTGTGTGGTTCATCTCTCATTTTATGGCGTTTAAGAAGACAAGACAGAGCACAATTGAGCACTGACCCCCTTATTATGCGATTGTAATGGGTCATCGAAAAATTTAATTACAAGCTGACATGGCGCGATCAGGACCGTTTGTCAATGTCATGAAAATGAAATGCCGAAAGAAAGAGTTCACGTTTCATAGTTAACACTCAACACACGATCACAGGAAAACCACTTCCATAAATCCCAACTGTTTTCTTCAGATAAATCAACCCTCTCTTCTTCTCTTCTGTTCCTGAATTCTAGTGAATCTACGAAAGTTTTAATTAGTAGTATTACCCCAACTATCTGAATCTACTAACCTCAGTTTCTGCAGATCTTGGTGATAGTGATACATCGTGATCTGGAAAATTACTATCTGAATCTACTAATCGCAGCAGTATCTGCAGATCTTTAGATAAATCACCCTTTCTTCTTCTCTTCTATTTCTTCTTTCTTTGCTTTCTCCCCGGAAAATTACTTTCCCGGAAAACTGTTTTCCGGGAAAAGGAGTTAGAATTGGGGTTTGGAAGGAGTTGGAAAATGAGGCGAAGAGCGACGGATTTTCGAAGGCCGGTGCGGAGGAGGGTTCCAGATGCGTTCTGGTGGGCATTGTGCTGCGCTGTGGTTTTTCTTTTTGTGTATATTCTGAGCAAAGGGAACCAGATTGAGTCTAGACCGTCTCTGTCCAAGGTATTGATTTTTGTTTTTCAATCTGTTTTGGGAAGATTTGTGTTATTGGATGCTCGAAAATGTGTGGGAAAATCAAGAAGAATGGATCATTGTTTTTGAATTTTAGCTTAGGATTTTTCAAATTATAGCCTTAATTATAGGGAAAATGATAAAGTTTAATTTTTAGAAGGTTTGGGCAATGTAGAAACACTAAGTAGGAAAGATGATTAGATGAGAAACAGTATTGTCAGAGGAAGAGGAAGAACAAAGAAAACTACAGGTCAGCCCATAAACAGCGGTTTAGAGGTAAATGGTTATCTTTGAACCAAATATAGGTCAAATTGTTATGGTGCTATATGATTTATGTAACTGATCCTGCCTAGTCGGAAAAGGCTTTTATGGTGATGAGTTTAGCCTAGGCTTTTGATCAAGGCTTCAATTTCCATTGTTTTTCCGTTTGTTTGTTTAGAATAGAAATGGATGCAAACATAAAGGGCACCTAATTGTTTTTCCGTTAAATTATGATGCATGTTTCCTAAGCCAAATATTTTATCTTTAATTCAACAGAAGTCATACTGTCAAACCAAAGGGCACCTAATTGGGGAATTTAAGCGAAGTGATTCATGTGCTTTGTTTCGTTGGTATGATGTTTGAACATGGTTAACAAATCATGATTTGGATCGTGAATCGTAATATACATGATCAATATATGGTACTAGCATTTAGAAGTCAAAAACCCATTGAACAACCAATAAATTGAAACATAAACTGAAAGGTAAGCTTCAAATTTAAATAAACCATAATTAAGTCTTAAACCAAAATGACCACAAGAATAAAAATTAACTACCCAGGTGGTTCAACAATCGGGGGGGACTAAATATGGTTTTAAAACAGAGAAGATGAAGGGTCAAACTTGCTAATGAAAAATAGAGTGGGGGTGGGGGCTTGTCACAAAGAAAGATGAGGTGGGACCAAGTTGGGTTTAAAAAGCTTACAAAATTTGATTTGGAAGCATCCACGAAGCATTTCTGCCTTTTCCCTCCCTTTCCAGTTAAAAAATTGCAAAAAAAGCCATAAAATCATTTTTTTGGAAGCAGACCCAATGTTTCTGTACCTTCCAAATCAATGATGAATTGGGATTCATGGGATTCAAGTTTTATATCGTCCAATTCAAGTGAAATTCAAGGTAAAAAAGGATACAACTGCAATTTGCATGGCTATGCATTATTTCATTACTGTTTCGAGATACGAATCGTTAGAGTCATAAGATATTAACTACAATGTGGTGGAAACTGAAATTGCGGTTTTAGAATTATGTGCTGTGTGTATTTTGGAGATTGTATCGGCTAGCTTTTCCATTAGTTTGCTTTTGAAGATTTTTCATTTTTCTTTTCTTGTGGACTTGTGGTTTGGAAATGGCAGTGGTCATAGAATGGTTAATTGTCAGTTTTATTCATATTTGGGCTCATGCGGTTGATGCATTTCTTTATCCGAGAGTTTGTTGGGTTATCATGGTTGTGAGATTGATCATTCAAGTATAGATGTGTGCATTTTGACTAATTTCGACTATGTATGTCAGATTATGTGTTAAGGACAGTGTTCACTGTTCTTTTGTGTTTCTTCAGTATCTTATATGGGAGGATCAATGAAGGGGTGAGTTGAGAATACCAGATGCTAAAAAAAACGTATTTTCATTTAGTGGACACCTTTTGACATCAATAAGGACTTGAATACTTAATAATTTGGGATGGCGGGGTTATGTTAGATTAGATGTCTTAAACTGCTGATTTTATTATTTTACTTCAGGGCTTGAAGAACTTTTTTTTTTTTTTTTATTAAAGTAGTTGCCTATGGTCGCTGACTTAGATTTTGTAAGAGCATAATATACCTTTCTGTATTTTATATGGAAGTAATGAATATATGATAATGCCAAGAGCTTGTAGCTCAAGTGGCATAAGGAGGAGCTCTTGGAGCTTAAGGAGAGGGGTTCGGTCCCCGGTGAGGTAGATTTAGGAGTAGGAGTAGTGCAGTGTGGGTGTGTGTGCTTGGCCGATAAAAAAATAAAATGAATATATGATAATGAATAAAAAAAAGTTACTAGTTATGTGGGGAGTTTATTGGTAAACCTTTTTTTGCAATGGGCAATAGTGTTATTTCAAGATGTTGCTGTTATCCTAAGTCGCGTTATGTTGAACTTTTCCAGAATGGATATCGGGTGGATAATAACAACAGCCATTGGATTTGATTGTTAAGTTATTAGAGTGCAGTTTACACTACATGCTTGATTTTTGTTATTACAGTCTGATTATTAATATTGTGAATTGGGGGTGGGGGGGTGGTGGGGGGTGTAGGGGGGAGGGGGTGCAGATTAGGTCCCTTTTGTCCTTTTTCAGTGAATAACTTAGGTATCCTGTTGTGCAGAGAACTTACAAGCACGATAAGATTATGGAAGGTCTTAATATTACTGAAGAGATGTTAAGCTCAAACTCAGTCACCAGACAACTTAGCGATCAGATATCCCTAGCAAAAGCTTTTGTTGTAATTGCAAAAGAGAGTAACAATCTCCAATTTGCGTGGGAATTAAGTGCTCAGATCCGGAATTCTCAGCTTCTCCTCTCAAATGCTGCCACTAGGCGTTCTCCTTTAACATTTAGGGAATCAGAAAGTGCTATCCATGATATGGCGTTATTGTTATACCAGGCACAGCAGCTCCATTATGACAGTGCAACCATGATCATGAGATTCAAAGCAAAAATTCAAGCTCTTGAAGAACAGATGAATTCTGTTAGTGAAAAGAGTTCAAAATATGGACAAATAGCTGCTGAAGAAGTCCCCAAAAGCTTATACTGTCTTGGTGTCCGGTTGACAACAGAATGGTTCAAAAACCTTAATTTGCAAAAGAAATTGAAGGACAAAAGGCATGTGGAGACGAAGCTTAAGGATAACAATCTTTACCACTTCTGCGTGTTCTCTGATAACATTATTGCAACTTCAGTTGTGGTCAATTCAACTGCAATGAATTCTAAAAATCCGAATATGATTGTTTTCCATCTTGTCACGGACGAAATAAATTACGCTGCCATGAAGGCATGGTTTGCAATTAATGATTTCCGAGGGGTGACCGTGGAGGTTCAGAAGTTTGAAGACTTCACATGGTTAAATGCTTCATACGTTCCTGTACTTAAGCAACTTCAAGATTCGGAAATACAGAACTACTACTTTTCTGGCAACAGTGATGATGGCAAGACACCTATCAAGTTTCGGAACCCTAAATATCTATCCATGCTGAACCACCTGAGATTCTATATCCCTGAAGTTTTTCCTGCCCTAAAGAAGGTGGTTTTCCTGGATGATGATGTTGTGGTTCAGAAGGATCTTTCTGATCTTTTTTCCATTGATCTGAACGGCAATGTCAATGGAGCTGTGGAGACATGTATGGAGACATTTCATAGATACCATAAATATTTGAACTACTCCCATCCTCTTATACATGCACATTTTGATCCCGATGCTTGCGGATGGGCTTTTGGGATGAATGTATTTGATTTGGTCGAATGGAGGAAAAAGAATGTAACCGGCATCTACCACTACTGGCAGGAGAAGAACGTAGACCGGACATTGTGGAAACTTGGTACCTTGCCACCTGGACTTTTGACATTTTATGGATTAACTGAACCCTTGGATCCGTCTTGGCATGTTCTGGGTTTTGGCTACACGAATGTTGATCCGCAGTTGATAGAGAGAGGAGCTGTTCTGCACTTCAATGGGAACTCCAAACCGTGGTTAAAGATTGGGATCGAAAAGTACAAGCCCCTATGGGAAAAATATGTCGAATACTCTCATCCTTTATTGCAACAGTGCAATTTTCATTGACTTTTAGTTGGAACTTCAAAGTTGAAACCTTGGTGGAAGATTCAGAATTAGAAGAGCCCCCATATTGGTGGGTTAGGGGAATATATCATTGACTATTTCTCAGTTTCTATTGCATCATTGAAACTCCTGTTGACTTGTAAGACTGAGAGGCTTGATGATCCATTCACGGAGAAGCAGACCGAGGTCTTGAATTTTGTAGTCAGAGATGCTTGTACTATCTTAAAAGGTCAGGTATTTCTGGTGGCTTTAACTCGGTGTCTTCGTTGATTGCAGATCTTCTATTGTAGCATATAGATGTTCATTTGTCAAGTATTAGATGATATCAGCTGAAAACTTGTTCTTATTGTCCCCTAATGTTCATTGCAAGACCAGATGCACTTTCCTATGGCTCTCATTAGCTGAAAGTTTCTCCTGCTGTGTGATTAGATAGTGTTTTATAGTTCTTATGTGTCCCAATACTATCTTATTTATTTCGAATACGAGATTCATGCTGTATCTTATGATTTATGTGTGTGGACAGTGTGTTTGTTTCTCTCACGTGCTTGTGTTCAAGTTTCTGACAGAAATTTTGTGGCTCATCATCAGATATTATTGCTTTAAGGACTCATCTTTATATTTTTTTCCGGTAAAGATTTTGTCTCTCAGTCGGAGTAACTACAGAATTGAAAACATAAGGTTCTTCTCTCACTAATAGTTTTTTACTACTTTCTTACACTCCTGGTAAAAAGAAAGTATTGATTTTTACTACTTTCTCATTCATTTTTCTAAAAAGTGAAAGCATTTTATAGGGAAAACAAACATACAATGAGTTTGAAGCTTGTATTACAATAAATATTTTGCTTTTCAATAAAATAGTTTTACATCTAGTTTCTTAACTTATACAATGGAGAAACAGTAGCAGCAATAAACAGCAACAGGAAACTAGAACAGAGCAACCTAAAAGCTAAGGCCAACCCTACTCCATTACAAAGGCCAACAGTTGGTTGGTTCAAATCTGCACTGGCAGAGTTGCGAGTGGCGGTGGATAATAGCACTGATTCAATCATGGTTTAAGGGTAGAGGTGGTGGTTGATGGGGGTGTAGTGATGAATTAAAAATGATCTTTCACGGTCGGACCCTTGTTTCCAAATAGCAAAGGAATGTGGATGAGGTTTTTATCTGATTTGGAGAAGATAAATGGAGCTGGTTACTTATGTATTACCCGGTGAAAGAGTTCAAATCACATAAAATTATAAATTTTTTTACTTTAACTATCTAACTCACTTTTAAGTATGTTAACAAATCATTAAATCCAAATTGTAGGTATAATAGATTTTCTTGAGTGAGACAAAGATAATTTGGTTTAGTGATTTTTACGTTTCAAAAGAAATAGTCTTTAATTATTGGCTAAGAATAATTGGTACACACTCAAAAATTACTCCATTTTCTATAAAATAAAGAAAAAAGAAGTTGTATATACAAATCAAACTTGCGCAGTCCAACCAAACAGAAAGGTTAACAAAAAATAAATAACAATAAAAAGGCATTTCAACTCTCAAGAAGTTTCAAGTTTCAAACATATGGCATTATATTACCCATTGAATGGATTCTTCACCCCTCAAACATAGAATGCCCATTGTCAAACCTCAAACGTAAACGACTCCTCACTCCGAAGCAAAAGGGCATTCAAGTAATTTCAACTCGTGCCGGCGCTAACAATATAAATACTTTGCCGCGCCATTTTCAAGCGTCAACTGTTAATAAAACAGTAACAACTTACACTTTCATCTTCCTCTGAATTTCTCTCCGATGAAGGCCCACAGCCTCTCTCCGGTTTCTAGTCCATCTCCGAAACCTCGTCAACACCCAACTCGCGAAGTCAGTTCCCGTTTTCTCCATTCTCCTTCCACCTCCACTGAATCCGCCGATTCGCATTCCCCTCTCCCGCGCAAATCCTCGAGCCCCGCCGATGGCCGGCGACACAAAATCATCGATGACCCTGGCATCACGCGCCACCAACTATGGCCTTCTTCCTCCGCGACGGCAAAGACAATCCCCGGCACCCTCGCCGATCACATCACCGAGGACAGAATTATAGAAACAAAAATCGACGACAAAAATCGACTTTCTGTTACTAGTTCCATGAGGCACACGGGAAGATTCGTTTCAATTTCACCCTTGGAATTGGAATCACCCTCTTCCTCTACAAAGAATGCTAATTCCAAATCCTCTGTTTCACGAAGAAACTCTTTTTCTATAACCAATTTAGAATCTGAGTACCACAATGCGGGTTTTGTTTCACCAAGAACAGCGAGGAAACCAGAAAACACTGATGTAAAATCAAGGAGAGCTCAAAGGGGAGCTTCGGATTCCAACATTGCAAATTTGAACAGTGACGATTCTGATTCCTCTGTTTTGAAGAAATTCGTGATGAAAAAAGCAATTAAGAGAGCGAATTCACTTACTGGGTATAAGAGTTCAAAGTCTCAATGGGCTTTGTCACCTGGAAGATCAGAGTCGCCGGTGACGAGCGTAGAAACCGTCGATAAACAAAGACACGTGTCGGTTTCCGCGTTGAAGCGATCCACTAGTCCTACCATGGCAAAAGGGGTGGAAAAGATTTTGAACTTGGGTTTGGATTTGTTTAAGAGTAAGAAAATTTTGAATAATTCGTTAACGGTTGGATTTGGAATCTCTGAATCTGTATATCAGCTTCGTTTGCTTGATAATCGGTTGATTCAATGGCGGTTTGCAAATGCTAGAGCCATAGTTGTTAATAGAAACATTTCTCTACAAGCTGAGGCATGCATTATAATCTACCTTCTTTTTTTATATATATTTTTTATATTTTTTATTTTGTTATCTCATAACAAATGAGAAATGAGGTATTAATGTTTCTTTTTTAATTTATGACTGTGTTTAGAACAATTTGGTATGTGCTTGGGATAGTCTCACAAAGTTGCAGTATTCAGTTCTTAGAAAGAAGATACAGTTTGCCAGAGAAAAGCTTGAAATGAAGATCACTTTTATACTGTATTCTCAAGTCAGTGATTAACCTAACTTAATTAAGATTAATTTTAAACAATGATTTTTTTTATTTTTTTTTTGTCTCCACTTATTTTTTTTTTGTTTTGGCAGATGAAGCTTTTGGAAGCTTGGGGAGGTATGGAAAGGCAGCATGTATCAGCAATTACTGCCACCAAAGAGTGTTTGCATTCTGTTGTGTGCAGAGTTCCTCTTTTGGAAGGTGCTAAGGTATAGTAACTTTTACAGCCTCAATTAGTCATACTCGTAGAAAATAATTATTATATATATTTTTGCACACTCCCTTTGTTAAATTAATTTTTTACTGTACCATACTACCATTGTCTCTAGCTGAAATTTATGGATTTAAAAAATCTCCTTACAGTATTTACATTTACATTTATCTAATCAAGTTTTGTGACCTCATTTAAAAGTTTGAGGTGTAATTTGAACTAAAATTTAAACTATAATTTTCTTGATTAGTTGGTTAAATTTAATTGGTGAAACATAAATAGAATTTTACTCTTTTTTCTTTCATGTTTTTTATGGTAATCTTACCATAAAGAGTGAAATTAAATGAAAGAAGATTATTATTTCACTCTTTTTTTCTTTCACGCTCTTTACGATAAGATTATCATTTACATAGATAGAATTCTTATGCTTACAGGTCAACACACAATCAATATCCATTGCTTTGCAGAAGGCATTTGATCTCACGGCTTCCATCAAATCAATACTAACCAGTTTTTCACCTTCAGTATGTTTGCTAACACTTTCCTTGTCTTGTTAATTATTATATCTTATGTGGAATTAAAATTGAAATTAGAAAATTGTTTCATCATCAGCAGGTTGATACGACTGCTAAAATGCTATCAGAATTGGCAAAAGTTGTTGCACAAGAGAAACAGCTCTTAGAAGAGTTCCATGATCTTTTCCAAATCTTATCTGTCTTTGAGGTAACTTTGACCCATTTCCTAAGTAATACTGCTTAGACATGAAATCCTTTTGGTAAAATTTATTTGTGGTTAATTTTATCATAATGTGTGTTTGCAGCTTCAAGAAAGAAGTATGAAGTGTAATCTTGTTCAACTTGAAGGTTGGCAACAGAAATATCAACCGCAGCAATTACTACCTGAAATGATTTCATAGATCTCAAAGTATATGGAGGATACGATCAGAAGAGTTAGAAGATATTTGCGTGTAAACTACTAGTGGAAGCAGAGAGAAATAGAATTATAGAAGTATGCTGTGAGGGATGAATCTTAGCCGTGCCCCGTATAAAAGACTTCGTCGGAAAGTGCTGTGTACTCAGATCTCAACGCTTTGAAGGAATTAGTTTTGGCTGTGGGTTGGGGAACACCATTGGTGCCAAAAAAAAAAAAAAAGAAACAGAAGTATTGATTCACAAATGTTAGTTGCTAATGTTGCATCTGTTAACTACAAAGTTATTCTTTGGCCTGACATAAAGGATTAGTTTACAATTTACATGCTATACTGTGCATGTTTTCAGAAAGTAGCACAAGCATGTTTGGGTATTTTTAGGTTTAACATATTGTTGGATTATTTGATTTTCAATTTATAAAAGTTTTTGATTCTTCTTTTAATATAGGAAAATTTTTTTGGTGTGCTAAAAATTGAACATTGTCTTGAAAAATTATGTAAATTGAGCTATAAATTCAAAGTGAATAATACATTGTTTTAAAATGGCTTCAAATGATTTAAGTAATTTAAAAAATGTATTTTTATTTTTGTTTTGAAAAACATCATATTTTTCAAGTGTGTAATACACAATTTTTAAAAGCATTGTTACACTTTTAAAAATATAAAAAATTAAATAAATTGAGTTACAGAATTCAAAGTGAATAATAAATTATCTTCAAAAGGCTTCAAATGATTAAGGTAATTTAGAAAACGCATTTAAATTTTTGTTTCGAAAAATACCATATTCTTCAAGTCTATAATCCACAAATCTCTACAAAAATTATTGCAATTTTAAAAATATAAAAAATTATGTAAATTGAGCTAGAAAATTTAAAGTAAATAATACATTATCTTAAAAAATGTTCAAATATTTTAGGTAATTTAAAAAACACGTATGCATTTTTATTTTAGAAAACACTATTTTGTTCAAGTGTATATTACTATCTCTAAATTTTTTTTTTTGCAATTTTAAAAATATAAAAAATTATGTAAATTGAACTAGAAACTTTAAAATGAATAATACATTGTCTTGAAAAAAGCTTCAAATGATTTAGGTAATTTAAAAAATGTATTTTTATTTTTTTTCTAAAAACACCCTATTTTTAAAAGGATATAATCGTACACGACCTCTAAAAAAATTATTACAATTTTAAAAATATAAAATGTTATGTAAATTAAGTTAGAAACTTCAAACATTGTATTCAAAACGCTTCAAATGATTTAGGTAACCTGAAAAGTGCATTTTAATTTTTGATTTAAAAAACATCATAATTTTTAAGTGTATAATACATGATATCTAAAAGCTGGTTGCAAGTTAAAAAATATAAAAAAAATTATGTAAATTGAGCTCGGAGCTTTGAAGTGAATAATACATTGTCTTAAAAAGGTTCAAATAATTTAGGTAATTTAAAAATGTGTATTCTTTTTAATTTTGAAAAACACCTTTTTGTTCAAATGTAGTACATATCTAAAAAATTGTTGCAATTTTAAAGATATAAATAATTCCATAAATTGAGCTAGAAACTTTGAGGTGAATAATACATTTTCCTCAAAAAGCTTCAAATAATTTAGTTAATCTTTAAAAAAATTAATGCAATTTAAAAAATTTAAATAATTCTGTAAATTGAGATAGAATCTTCAAAGTGAATATTACATTGTCTTTAAAAAGTTTCAAATAATTTAGGTAATTTGAAAAATATTTTTCATTTTGTTTTTAAAAAAAATACCATATTCTTCAAGTATTTAAAACACAATCTCTAAAAAAAATTATTGTAATTTTAAAAATATAAAAAATTATAGAAATTGAGCTATAAACTTTTATGTAAAGAATACATTATCTTCAAAAAACTTCAAATAATTTAGGTAATTTAGAACATGCATTTTTAATTTAATTTCGGAAAACACCTTATTCTTCAAGTGTATAGTACAAGATATGTAAAAAAATTGTTACAATTTTTAAAAACAAATTAAAAATTTATAAAATGAGTTAGAAATTTCAAAGTAAATAAAACATTATCTTCAAAAACCTTAAAAACTTTTAGGTAATTTAAAATACGTGTTTTCATTTTTGTTTCAAAATACACTATATTCTTCGAGTGTATAATACACCATCTCTAAAAAAATTGTTATAATTTTAAAAATATAAAAATATAAGGTAAATTGAGCTAGAAACTTTAAAGTGAATAATACATTGTCTTCAAAAAACTTCAAATGATTTAGGTAATTTAAAACACGAATTTTCATTTTAATTTCGGGTAACACTCTATTTTTCAAGTGTGTAGTACACTTTCTCTATAAAAATTGTTACAATTTTAAAAATATAAAAAATTATTTACATTGAGATAGAAACATCAAAATTAATAATATGTTGTATTCAAAAGCATTAAATAATTTAGTTAATTTTAAATACTCATTTTATCTTTTATTTCAAAAAACACTATATTTTTCAAGTGTATTGTACATGATCACTAAAAAGATTGCTACAATTTTAAAATATAAAAAATTATGTAAATTGATCTAGAAACTTCAATATGAATAATATATTATCTTCAAAAAACTTAAAATGATTTAGGTAATTTAGAACACACGTTTTAATTTTTATTTCGAAAAACACTCTATTCTCCGAGTGTATAGTACACGATCTTTACCAAAAATTATTGTAATTTTAAAAATATAAAAAACTATCTAAATTGAGCTAGAAACTTCAAAGTCAATAATACATTGCCATCAAAAAGCTTCAAATAATTTAGGTAATTTAAAAAATTCATTTTCATTTTTATTTAGAAAAATATTCTAATATGCAAGTGTATAGTACACGATCAGTTAAAAAGTTGTGTAATTTTAAAAATATAAAAAACTATGTTAGTTGAGATAGAAACATCAAAGTTAATAATACATTATCTTCAAAGTCCGTATAGTACACACTTTTTTTTTTATTTTGAAAAACACCATATTTTTTTAAGTGTATAGTACATTAGTACACTATCTCTAAAAAAAATTGTTGCAATTTTGAAAATATAAATAATTCAGTAAATTGAACTAAAAATTTCAAAGTGAATAATATATTATTTTCAAAAAGTTTCAAATAATTTTGGTAATTTTAAAAATGTGTTTCCATTTTTTTTTCAAAAAATAACTATATTTTTCAAGTGTATATATAATACACTATCTCTAAAAAAAATTGTTGCAATTTAAAAAATATAAAAAACAATTATCTAAATTGAGATAGAAACTTTTAAGTGAATAATACATTGTCTTTAAAAAGCTTCAAATAATTTAAGTAATTTAAAACATGTGTTTTTATTTTAATTTTGAAAATCATCCTATTCTTCAACTTATAATAATACATAATCTCTAAAAAAGTTGTTAAAATTTTAAAAATATTAAAAATTATCTAAATTGAGCTAGAAATTTCAAAGTGAATAATACATTGTCTTCAAAATACTTTAAAAAAATTTAGTAATTTAAAAAACACATTTTCATTTTTTTTTCGGAAAATACCATATTCTTCGGGTATATAGTACATGATCTCTAATAAATTATTGTAATTTGAAAGTTTTGGCAGATTATGAAAATTGAGTTAGAAACTTTAAAGTTAATAATAAATTGTCTTCAAAAGCCTTCAAATAATGTAGGTAATTTAAAAAACGCGTTTTCATTTTTGTTTCGAAAAATACCTTATTTTTCAATTGTATAGTATACGATTTCTAAAAAAATTGTTTCACTTTTAAAAATGTAACATCCCAAGAATCGAGCACTTTCCAAATCACATGTCTAAAGAAAACCCCGTCTTTAGCCCTAAAGCCCCTTTTAGCAACATTGAGAAAGTTAAGAGACATGATTGTAATTTTATAAAAAAAATGCACCCCACACCACTTTGAGATGACCCACACACAATAACTCACTCCCTCTTTCTTCCCATTTCCTTTCAATCTCACGCCACCTCTCACTCTCACTTTCCCAATCTCCATTACATTCATTCTCTTCATCAATTACCAAGAGGAAGAGAACAGCCTCACTTCCCTCTCCCTCTCATCATCAAGTTCAGCCACTCTTAGAGATTTTAACACAATTCTCAATTCTTCTAATTGATCCTCACCATCAAAGTTCCAAGGAGTGCATGTAAGTCTTCCCTCTCATTTCTTCTTCTCCTCTCTTATGGTTTCCTCACTACAAGCCACTAATTTCTGCAAACTACGTTTCTATGGGTGAAATGGTGATGCATGTGGCTTCAAGCAACTCAAGTGGAGCATATGGGACACATGCATGTAGAAATTTCAAATTTTAAAGTGATTGGGTTGCTCTTGAAGTAGAGGCTCTAGCCCCCTGTTTCCATTAATTTCGTGGGCCTCTCTAAGGTAAAGGGAACAAACCTATGTGATTTAAGCTAGATGGAATTGTGACTAACAATATTTGAGTCAAGTTGTGAGAAATCCTGTTTTTGCTTTGGTTTAGTCACAACCGTGATTTTGCATGTACGTTTAGGACAGGTAGATGACCTTATCTGTTTTCGTGTTCTTCATAACAATTGTAGATCTATCTTTTAGCTTTCCAACGCCACTGAGTTTGCTCAATTTCGATCTCTGTAGCTTGAGTTATTGCCCAAAAACTGAGACTTGGTCAATATTTATGGGCTAGGTTTGTCTAAATGTACCTTTTTGTTCGAGGAACTATTTTAACAATTAAAATTTTAGAAATAGATTCTGATGTCTTCATGAAAGTTGTAGGAAATCCTTTTAGCCTCAATATGATTCTGACTTTATATCCATCCATGGTCCATAGCTCAAGATATACCCTGATTACTGAAGTAGTAACCAAGGTAGAATAGTTTCAGGTCCATGAATTGTAATTCATCTTTATCTGTAATGTTACCCTCCTAAACCTTTGATTCTGCCTTCGAGCTCTTCATAAATGTTATAGATAATTTTATTATCTTTTAAATGGCACTGGTTTCATGTCAATCCACTAACCACAACCCAATCTATGATCAAAAGAATTAAATAGGTTCACAAGCTTCTATCATGTAGTCAACTTACAACTAGAAATTCACCCTCTAGATCTTAGATTTAGAACATGACTCCTTCATATGAATTGTAAATAAATGTGTTAGGTTTTATCTCCAATTCGTTTCACCAACATATGGTATCTGAAACTCCACATATGGCAAGTTGATGAAGCTGTGTCAGGATTTGGAAGCATGAGATTTTAAGTTAAGGTAACCCCACTAAACCCCAAACTTAAAACTCCAATTAGGGAAATTAGGAATTTGAGGTTTTATGATGTTAGGTTTGAAGTTGATCTTCGTTGAATTGTTCTATATGTGTGGGGTTGATGCATTTATGTTGATTGTTTGTTTGGATATTGGATTGTGAATGTGCATGTATGAGAATGATCTTGATGATAATGTGAATTGATCTTTGAGTGATTTACATTGAATTAGATGAAGTTAATATGATTTTGAGGAATTGAGATGGAAGGGAGTATTGAAATTTGTGAAAAGTTGATCAATACCATTTTCCCCTGTTTTTGAATAGTTTGAACTGGGTTTTTGAATTTGTTTTAATTTGAAATTGACTTCGTGGTCTTCATAAGAGTTGTAGAGCATCCTCTTAGATTTCAAATACTTTTGGTTTCACTCAATTTGGAGGTTTAAAACTCTAGTTATGATCAAATTACTAACACAGTGTCTATATGAAAGTATTTGTTTTATTGTTTGTACATCCTATCAAAGATTACTATTTTTGACAATTAAACTTTTAGAACTAGGTTTTGTGGTCTTCATAAGAGTTGTAGAGCATCCTCTTAGCTTTCAAATGCTTTTGATTTCACTCAATTTGGAAGTCTACGACAAGTTATGGCCAAAATAAGAACAGGGGTGCGCACACCTGGGCTGTGCGCACAAGATTGGGCAGCAGCTCCAGGGGTGAATTAAGGTGCGCACACCTTCCTAGGCTGTGCGGACAGGGTTGTATTTGACAGCTTTTAAAGTGTTTTCTACATCTTCTCTTCAACTTTCTTCATCCTTTCTTTCATTATTCAAGTTCAATCCTCTAAAATCAACACTTCTCCATGCTTTATTCCTACATGAACATAATCAAACAAAATGCAATGTAAATATAATGAATCCATTTCTAGGATAGGAATGAATGAAAATTGGTTCATGTGACTTATAAACATGCAATAGGATCATGGAGATGTTGTGATATGTGTCATGACAAGTATGATTAATGATGAATGATGAATGTGAAATGCATGATAATATTTGATGTGAAATGAAAATGAAATTTAAAGACAAGTTTAAGCTTTCCCCCGTCAACGGATGTTGAGTAAGTGGGTTGATTCCCACCGGTTACACACCGGGCAAGCGGACAAGCATGAAAAGATTGATAATGTAGGGTCTCTAATGAACGGGGTAAGATGACCTAAACTAGTAGGGTTGTCCGGTGACCAGGAAGATAACCCGAAAGAAAGGACTATCCCGATGAATGGGGTAAGGTAGTCCTGGGCTATCCCAGTGATTGGGGTAAGATAGCCCGGCAGTTAATCACGGTAGGGACGCTTGTCGTGATCCCATGATTGAGCTCAAGCGCGCGTTACTGCCATGTGCCTAGGGAGGAGTCTTGTGCACGAGGCTTCCGTAAAAGACTAAAGAAAAGAAATGAAACAAGTATGATAATGAAAGATCATGGCATGCATACATTTATAATTGTCATAGCATGCATTATGTATGAGTGTTGCATTGATTATGGATTGAATTGTGTGTTAGGGAATAAACGGGGTGTTTTCCAATTAGACTGACTGCGATATGGTATAAAATTGTTTTCAAAAATGCCGGGGGTTACTCAGTTATATGTTTTGCATATAACTGACGGTTACCATATTGCCGGTATCAGGGCATTGTGGAGAATAAAATAAACAAGCGAAAAGAGATTAAGATTTTCTTAGTAGTAACCACACATGGTGAATCTAAGACCCAAGTTCATATATTAATTTGTTCAGCTGTATAGGAATCCATATAAATTGAAAGAGCTGTAATTATTATTAATTGTTGTAAATTAGAATTTAGCTTCCACTAGTATAAAAAAAAAAACGGACTCAAAAGTTAAGGTGTTACAAAAAATATAAATAATTCTATAAATTGAGCTACACACATAAAATTTAATAATATATTATCTTCAAAAAGCTTCAAATAATTTAGGTAAATTAAAAACAATATTTTTATTTTTATTTCAAAAAACACCCTATTAAGTGTGTAATACACGATCTCTAAAAAAATTATTACAATTTTAAAAATATAAAAAATTATTTAAATTGAACTAGAAACTTCAATGTAATAATAGTTTATCTTTAAAAACTTTAAATAATTTAGGTAATTTTAAAAACTCATTTTTATTTTATTTTCGAAAAATACAGGTATATGATATCTAAAAAATTTATTACAATTTTTAAAATATTAGAAATTATGTAAATAGAGATAAAAACTTCAAAGTGAATAATACATTGTTTTCAAAATGTTTTAAATAATTTAGATAATTTAAAAAATATGATTTGCTTTTTATTTCCAAAACATCATATTCTTTAAGTGTAATAGCATACAATCTCTAAAAAAATCGTTGCTATTAATTTTAAAAATATAAAAAATTTCATATATAAATTGAGCTATAAACTTCAAAGAGAATAATATATCGTCTTCAAACAGCTTCAAATAATTTAGCTAATTAAAAAAACAATTTTTTTACTTAGAAAACTCCCTATTGTTCAAGTGTATATATTATACGATCTCTAAAAATGAATAACATATTTTCTTCAAATGATTCAAATAATTTAGGTAATTAAAAAAATATATTTTCTTTTTTATTTCGAAAAATTCTAAAGTGAATAATACATTATTTTCAAAAAGCTTAAAATAATTTAGGCAATATTAAAAATGTTTTTCAATTTTTATTTCAAAAATGCCCTATTATTCAAGTGTATAGCATACGATCTCCAAAAAAATTGTTGCAATTTTAAAAAATATTAAAAAATGTAAATTGAGCTAAAAAATTTAAAGTAAATATTACATTGTCTTCAAAAAATATTTAAGTAATTTAGATAATTTAAAAAAAGTGTTTTCATTTTTATTTCAAAAATCCCCCTATTCATCAAGTGTATATAGTATATGATCTATAAAAAAATTGTTGTAATAATAAAAATATTAAAAGTTATTTAAATTGAGTTAGAAATTTCAAACTCAATTTCTTAGCTTTGAGCTAGAAACTTCCAAGTCTATACAAAATTTCATTTGATTTCAAAACTTTGTGATCTTTCATCTATCCACTTAAATTTAATGAATAAAAGACGTTTTAAAATACGCATAAGTCACCTACAAGATTACGTATTTAGAGATGTCCAATTTTTCTCAAATTTGATAAACATAATCATCACGATAATATCGTATGACTCAACGAGCAGATTAGTAAAATTCAATGTCTATATGGAATTATAAAGCGGAGTAAGTGATTAACACTTACTCTTGGAATAAACATATTCCTCCTCATATTTTAATAGATGTAGTTAATTTCATTAAAATTGTACTTCAATTTAATTCATTATATTTAAACTATTTTTTTGTTAAATTTTCTTTGACTTAATTTTTTTGTTAAATTTATATTTAAATTATATTTAAAGAGATGATTGATTATGGTTGGAGAAAAAAAAGAGTGAGTTGTAGTTGAATATAGTGGTGTGAATGAGTTGTGCCAAGTTGGTAAGCAATCTGATATTGTAACATGATAATTTAATTTTAATTAATGCAAGAGTTGGAGTATAGTTAAGAATATAGGCTATTTTAAGAAAATTAAAATGCAAAAAAAGCATTTTAAAATCTAATATTTGATTAGATAGAATATTAAACTTTAGGATGTATTTTTATTGGTTGCTATTTTTTTTTTGGAATTATGTTTTTTCAATAAGTTGTGTTGCTTTAATTTTAAGTACTTAATCTTTAATAAATTTTTTATCAATATTAGTTTTCTAGTTGAGTATGTTGAGTCAATTTGATTTTGCAATTTTGTTGTTGTTTATTTATCATTGTAATTTAAATATACCTTTTGAAATCCTAGTGTATATGAAAATGATAGCAAATTTGAATTTTTTTTTATTGATTTGAAATGCATATTTTTATTTTTTTTTATCGGCCAAACACATACCCACATTTTACTACTTCTAAATCTATCTTATCGGGAATCAAACCTCTCTCTTTGAGCTCCAAAAGCTCCTCCTTATATCATTTGAATTATAAACTCTCAGCATTTGAAAGACATATTTATGTTCATATATGGTGAAAAGTGTAAATAATTAATACTTTTTTGAAATGATATTATATATATGAATTTTTATTCAAATAATTAATATTAAAAAAACTTAAATTTCAATCGTTAGAGCTTAATTTGAAGTGTATTTATTAATAAATTGAGTATTTAATATTTTTTTATATATATACAACTTTTATGACTGAAATTTAATTAATACATAAATTATATTATTGTAATTAATTTTTACTCAACCAAATATAAATTGGAATATGACAGTAAATTGTAAGTGACATGTGTTTAATGAACTCTGAAAAATAAGAGAAAATGTAAGTGAAAAACAATAATACTAGTAAATAAACGAGGTGTCATCGTTTCTTTTCGTTTACGATTTAATAGATATAATAGATAATAGAAATAGATAATAGATAGATTTTATTTTATTGTTTTAGTTTTCTGCCTATTTTTTCTATCTATTTTCTGATGATTTGTAAGAGCGATCCGTTACTTCCACCACATACTCGTTTCCCCTCACTCACCTCTCTGAGCTCATCATCGCTGAACATTGCGAAACCTCTCTCTCTCTCTCTCCAACCTTTTCGCCATTTTCTCCCCAAAACCAAAAAGACTCTGTTTTTGGGAAGAAGGGTGTGTGTGGAAGGAAAATCTGATAAAGGGTCGAGCGAGATACGCGGTTCCTCTGTTTTGTTTACAGACTTCCACCGAAACAGGTACTTTATCATTTTATTTTCTTTTATTTTATAACAATTGTCGTATGTGTTTTTCCCCCCTCATTAATGAATTATGTTTTTCTTTTCCGGAAGACATTGTTTGTGTTTTGTTTAACCACATTTTAGGCAATTAAATAATTTATGAAAATATATTGTTTGCGTTGAAAAAACCTGAATCAACCATGCTTATGTAGTGTTCGGTTAAGGAAAAGCTACATTTCCGTTAATTACTTTCTGGGTATGGTCTTGTAATTCTAGTCAACCATACATTGTCACCTGCTTACCGTAACAGGCCATAAAAATTACTTGTTGGGAAGGTGTTTTCTTATCTCATACGTTCAAAATCTGGAAAAAGTAAAAAGAAAATCATTGATAATATTTGAGAGTAAGTTTTATGATGTGTTTATGTATGAAATAGGTTATGTCCACAGGTTCTATGGTGAGTCATTGATCAATTCTTGTGAAATGTGTGACAGGTGAATGAATGCAAAACAAAATGTTGAAGTCCATTCTAGGTTGCTGCAAGGTATACATATCAGAGAGCAGAAATAGATTTGCACTGGAATCAATTGAACGAGCTGCGAAGCTTTTTCCCCTGGCTCCTATCATAAACAAGTTTGAAGATGTGACTTACAACAGAGTTGGTTACACCCTTGTCTCTGACTTGGCGCAGTCGCCCTCTTCCGAGCCAAGTCACTTGACAAATGCTGTGCTTGCTATGGTGAAGGCTGCATTTGATACTATTGACTTTGAGCTCCATAGTGGAACTCACCCTAGACTTGGAGTTGTGGACCATATATGTTTTCATCCCTTGGCTGATGCTTCCTTGGATGAAGTGGCTAGGACTGCTAGGTGTTTAGCCTCAGACGTGGGTTCTATTCTGCAAGGTTAGTATTTAGTGGATTTGAATCCTCTCATGTTGGCAAGTTGCACGACTTATCAGACATAGAGACACAAAGTATTATTTGACTCTACACATATGGTGATAAGTCCAATCACAATTAGTTGTTGCCGTTCTCTCTTATAACATGGCCAAAACTAAAAGATCTTTATCCAGTGTTTAGCATGCCTTGAAGGTCACATTATAAACTAAGAATGTTATTTCTTGGGAGGGGTTGGATTGTATGTTTCTGTAGATTTCACTGCTTGTAAGCATATGCGGTAATAATGAATTTATTCCCTAGGTCTTTATCAATTATTGGATCCATTTCTGTCACTGTTGCCATTATTGAAAAATTGCATCTAGATTGCTTGTATTTTGCTCAACTCGCATCATAGAATAATGCTGCTTGAGAAGCTTGTACTCACTCTTAACATTTTTTTTAAAAAAAAATGGTAAATTGCAATAATCTCCCTTGAGGTTTGTAGAAATTGTACTCCACCCCAAACTTCATCAAAATTAGCACTCCGCCTCATTTCTTTAACCGTTGACTGTTGATTGCTGACCTAGCTAACGTTTCTGTCGTTCCCATCTGTCACATCTACAAAGATGTCCATTTGTTAACTTTAAAAACTATTTTTAAGGCTGATGTAGCAAACTAGCAAGGCAAAAACATTAGTTAAACTAACATTTCTGTCATGCCAGTTTGTCACATATGAAGTTCTGAACCCTCCATTAATATTAAAAATTATTTTTAATACTTATGTGATAGATTGACGGGCCAAAAATGCTAGTTAACTGACCAAAATGGGGTGGAGTGCTAATTTTGATGAAGTTTGGGGTAGAATGCAATTTTCCTAAACCTCAAGGGGGCTTATTGCAATTTATCCTTAAAAAAAGAATGGTAGTGTGGATGCCGTACAGGATGATGTTAGAAGTTGAACAATATTCACTTAATTCGGAGTTCATCTTTTAGATTCCTGTATATGGGAAATAATCTATTCACTTTTATGAAGAAATGTATTTCTTGAACTCCATTCTGTCTTCTCAGTAAATTCCTCTAGCTCCAAGTTTCAATTTGTTGGACATTTCTTTGTTCTTACTTGACTAATTTCGTGATTCTAATACCCCAAAGAAGATTGTAGAACAGAACTATCTTCAGAATGTCAGTCATTTTCCTAAATATGTATATTTTCATGTGAATGACAATTAACGCATGCAAAATATGTTCAAATTCCCTGCAGTTCCTACTTTTCTATATGGAGCAGCACATGACGAGGGGAGGACGCTTGATTCAATCCGAAGAACACTTGGTTATTTCAAACCAAATTCAAGTGGAAACCAGTGGATTGGGGGGCTAAACTCAGACTCTGTGTCACTAAAGCCTGATCGTGGTCCATCTAATGTGACTTCAGCAAAAGGTGTTGTGGTCATTGGATCAACCAGTTGGGTTGATAACTACAATGTCCCTCTATTATCTTCCGACATTAGTGCTGTTCGTAGAATCGCGAAAAGGGTTAGTGGAAGAGGTGGCGGACTCCCTACTGTGCAGGCAATGGCACTTGCACATGGTGAAGGTGTCATTGAGGTGGCCTGTAATTTGTTGGATCCAAATAAAATTGGTGGTGAAAGAGTGCAAGAAGAAGTAGAGCGCCTTGCAAAAGAAGAAGGTATCTCAGTGGGGAGGGGATATTACACAGATTTTTCACAAGAAGAGATAATCAGAAGTTACTCGAAGCTGTTTGAAGAGTGAATTTGATGTCATATAGCTCAGATTTACAGTATAAGGTTTGCTATGTAATTCTCTCGAGGGAAAATTTCTTCCTCATGCATTAGGAAGGTGTTTTGGTGAATTTTCATGCAAGAGTCAACTTGCCATTTCCTTCCAAATTAATATAGAAAAATTTCTGTACCAATTTTCCATATATACCTCATCCTGAACTTCTTACTATTGATTTTCATATAAAGCTGAAAGATTGCAGCCTAGCTTGGCATTATCACATATTTGTTTTGCCCTCTGGCTTCATTCTACATCAAGTTTTCAACTCCAGGTTTTCACTGGATTTATTACAGGGTTCAATTGAATGTACGAGTATGGGTCTGACACAGTGTAACTGAGTACATCTTTACTCTTCTCTCAATTCAATGAAATATTTATTGCTGCCCAAAAAAAAAGTTGTCTGGTCTCCTTCAGATGAATGGCTTGAATGAAAATAAATGCAAATTTTGAGAAAAAGTAGAACTATGGACATACCCCTCCCATTGATGAAGGTTATATTAGAACCTTTATGTTAATCTTGTCAGCTAGTATTTTCACCTGTTTCATGACTCTCTACTCTAGTTTTTCTGGTGCATGTAAAATTCTTGAAAATGTATGGCTTGGCTGCTATCAAATTTTTAATGGTATGAAATCATGATGTTTCTACTAAATCATGCTATTTACTCTCCACGTCAATTATGTGGCAGAAATGACAAATGCATCAATCTGCTGTGCTCATTGGACATAGCCATAAAACTAGGTGAGATATGTACACAAACTAAACCATATAGAATAAGTTATAGCAGGACCAGCAGTGTGAGTGAGTCCAAATTTGTGCAAGTACCACCTATGGTGTCATTTTGTCAAGGTTGTTCCACACAAACTGTTTGGTTATTTAGATCAAAATTCACTACTGTTTGGACTGAAATCTTGCAGGGTTCTAAGACTGTGTTTGACCAAATCCTGTTGGACCAACAAACTGGCTCTGTTGAAGTTGAAACGCGAAGAGGAACGACTTGAACATGAGCATCTTGATCCGAATGAGAGTGATGTGTTTGGGATCTGTTGTTCCGTGAGAGTTAGAGGTGCAGGAACCTCAGGAGTGAGTAGTGTGGTGCAGTGAAGCTGTGTTAGTAGTAGTATTCTTGGTGAGTGATGGAGGGAGTGAAGGTGCGAGTGTGTCCTGCAATGGGATGATTGAATGAAAAATAATGAAAGTGAGAGAGAAAAGAAAGGCAACAATGGCTTCTATATGACAATTTGCTTATCTAATATTTATTTATGATTTTATTTTATAAAAAACAATGAAATGTTTATTGGATATCTTTATAGGCTGCTGTTTATAATTTTGTTCAACTGTTGTTTTGTTTAGGAGCTTTATGCTTTTTGGATTAGGAGTTTTAGTCTCTGTTTATATTTTACAGTAAGTTTGGAATCTTTTCCATAGCATTATAGGAGTGTGCTGATCTTATGGGCAATCAAAGAGCTTGCCATTTTTAACAGAACTTTCAAAAATTAAGTGTGCTCTCGAAAAGTAATAGGCAAATAGCCCAACTTTACCCTTTAATTATTTATTTGTTTAATTAATAACATAAAAAATCAGCGTCAGATTTTCTTTGGAGTCTTAAATTCTTCATGGACGAGAAAGCAGATTAAAACAAAATTGTTTACTCAGCTGAAAATGATTGGATTCCCTGGATTTTCCTGCTAATTCTATGGGCTTTTCGCGTCTAGTAACCAGAAAAAAAAAAGAAAAAAAACAAAGAGAGACGAAAGTGACAGTTGAAAGGAAATTTTTTAATAAATTCAAAAGGAAATAATAACTGGATTCCAAAAAAAAAGGAAATAATAACTTAATCAAATAGTCTCTAACTTACCACTTATAGGGCATTTTAGCCCATTACTTTATTTTTCAAAACATTTTAGTCTCTAAGATTATCTGATAGAGAAAAATCTTTTATTTATGACACTGTATTGTATTGATTGAATAGGATTTGGCTTACCTCTTAATTTATTTAATGAGTACATACATTTTCAGAAATAAACTCATTATTACTTGCACTTGAATGAAATATTAGCAAACTAATAGTAATATAATAGTTTAATTTTATTGTATTAATTACTACATTTCGTTGGAAAATTAACAAAATTAAAACTATTAATTAAAATAATAAGATAAACTCATTATTACTTGCACTTGAATGAAATATTAGCAAACTAGTAGTAATATAATAGTTTAATTTTATTGTATTAATTATTACATTTCATTGGAAAAATTAACAAAATTAAAACTATTAATTAAACTAATAAGATTTAATTTTCAAGAATGCATTAAAAAAATTCAAATTTTAGTTATTATTTATAAATAATTATATATAAAGAATGTGTTGCTTATCCAAAAAATATAAAGAATAATGCATGGGTTAAATTTATTTATTACTTGCATTTTTCAACAAAAAAAAAATGTTCTTGGATTATCAAGTTTTATTTATTTTTTTCTCAACTTATGCATCATCTGTCTAAGATAATCAAACCCATATATACATATATTATGTTGGAATGAAATTATTTGAGTATTACAAAATATAATATAATATACATTTTTGTTTTGTTTTCATATATATGATGATATAATGAAGTGAAGTGGCACCACGTGAAGACGCTGGCCGGCTGATGTGTTTTTCTTGGTATTTTCTACCAAATGAAAGTGAATGATAGTTTTTCTTTATTTTAAATACATTTTTGTCTATATACTTTAAAAATATAATTTTAATTATTGCACTTTTATTTTAATAGTAATTAATCCATGTCATTTTATTATCATAACGATAATGGTCAAGGGACAAAGTGAATTCGCATGAAATAATAATTTGATGCTCACAAAATGTTATTCAATTTTTACTGTTGCATATGTGATTAAGAGATCACGTAAATTATCATCTAACGAGTTTAAAATATATGAATTGAGTGAGATAAAGTATAAAATATATAGCAAAAATATATTTAAAGGGTTTTTCTTTTTTCTTTTTTCTTTTGAAGAGTACTTCTTTTCAGTTTTCAGCATATTTAATACTCTCTCATCATCACCACGGACACGTTAACATTACCCCGTGAACACAGGTTGCAGCTGGAGAGGAGTTGACGATCATCACCAACCATGGATTCCAATTTCAATGGCAACAAGGTTAGAAAATAATCTCTTTCCCTTTGTCTTCTGTGATATATCTAATTACAGCTGCCAATTTTTATTTATAATCTGATTAAAAGCAAATGCTATTGCTTAATTAAATCTATATATTTAACCCTCTTTGGTTTGTTAATCATCGATGGTAAAATGTTAGCCAAAATATATACAAACTGAAGGGAAGGAAGGATTCAGCATGCCACTCTAGTGATTATAAAACCATAATTTAAAGTAATAACTCCTCCTTTTCTAACCTATGAATATAATTGACTTATTAGAAAAACAGAGAAGGGAAGGAACCAGAAAAAAAGGCGTGGGTGGGTGGGTGGATGAGGTAGCAGGAAGAAGAAAGGAAAGTTTAAATTTTTTAATTTTAGAAATGAAGATTTTCTTATATTTTCGTCTTATTTTTTATATTATATATATTTTCCTGTTATTTACTCTTAAATAATATAAAATATTACATAATTATGTGTGTTGTTCTTACCTTTTTTTTTTGTCCAAATTGTTCTTACCTTTCAAATTTTTGACTTACATACAAGAACTTAAGAATTACTTCCAATTCATACCCTTCTTAAACAATGTAGACAATTTTTTCATGGTTTATAATGAAAATAATGATGTTTAAATTTAAAACTTTATATAAACAACTCAAACACTTCGTTACTAATCTAGTCATGTAATTCAATTAGTGAGCATATAGAAATATGTGTATGGATATTTAGATTTAATTCTAATTTATATATATTCTCTTTTTGGCTTGTATATATTAATTTTGAAAAGATGAAGTTTCTTAGTATTTTATAGAATATCTATAATTAATTGATCCATGATCAAAGATTAAAGAACATAATTTTTATAATAATATTTGAAAATTTAAATTTAAAAGTAAAAAATAATAAAAATATACTTTTGAAAAAAAGAAATTATATTAAAACTTTTCTTTTATTTTTGTAGATTCTCTAGAAAGTAGAAACTATTTGAATATGCAAATAATGAAAGTCACGTGTATTAAAATATTTGGATAAGAATACATTATATTATACATGTGGATAAAAGTCGCGCGTGTTAAAAAACAACGGATAAGAATACATTATAGATGCTCAATTTTTAATGGCGGAGAACAGAAGAGTAGCCGTTACCAATGACCACGTGTAACCCGCTACGACTATAATATTATTTTTTATTAAAATAAATTATTGATTTAGTACTTAAAAATTTATTTATTATTAATTGAAGGTCCGTTTGATTTATATTTTAATAGAATAAAAAATAAAAAATATATTAACCAAAATAAAAATTAATGATTGAAATTATTAATACGATAATTTCATAGAAATAAATAATTTTAACTTTAGACAAAAATAATTCTGACCAAATCAAAATCCAAAGTAAACATACACTTACTCATTCACTTTTATCATTGAATTCCTCCTTTCAAACATGGTATAACGAGACACAAATTTTTTCTAGGTTCGTTTATGTTGTCACGGGTGTTTTCGGATGAATATAAACCTTATAATATAATAATTTAATATTTAACGGCAGCGATTATTATACATGAATTCACTATAAAAAACTATATTTTAGATTTGAATAAGTGATCCACAAATCAATAAACACAACCGTAAATACAACTTTTTTTCAAATATTGTTCAATAAAAAAAAAACACTTATCTGAACTTTTGATGTCTACACTTTTCATTTAATCTAAAAAAATGATATGATAGTCATTATCAATTAATAAGCCAAACATTACCAGAGAATTATTCCTTATTTTAGAAAACAATAAAAAACGAACTAAATCATTAGTACTCGTTGAAATAAGGTTTCATTTAGCTTGGTTTTTTCATTGCTTTTAATATCTCTTTTACTTAAGTACTTGATTCAGTGCAAAGTAAAAAATAAAAGAATAAAAAACGTTTTAAAATAAATTAAGATTATGAAATATTTAAATTTCAAATGAGATTTTAATTTAAATCAATTATAAATATATCCTTCCATTTTAAAATTTTGAATTAACATTATTAGAACATTACATTACATATGTACCAATTATTCATTGGTTAAATATAAATAAATACGTAATTAAATTATTATATGATTTAATTAAATTATTATACGTAATAATTTAACCATATTTTTTTTTCATATTTAAAAACATACTATTACTGTATTACATAATAATTTAATCAAATCATAAAATAACTTAATTAGATAAATATGTCATGTACACTGAGTACACCTGGTAAATGTAAAAAAAGATATGATTACATTTAAGTAAACAGTAAATGTATATATAGCATTACTCATTTATGTAATGAGACATTTCTCTTTCAATTATGCACTTTCATACTTGAAAATCCATCTTTTAAAGTTTTAATAATATCTCTATTTCAGTGGAACAACTTTTCACTCCATTGCTATTCACATATGATATATACATGCAGGCGCAAAAGAAAAGCGTAGACAAGTCCATCTTATTGTGCTGCAAGTTCTTTGTCTCTGAAGCACGCGACCTTACTTCTCTTGATGCAATCGAACGAGCTGCAAAATCAAACCCAGAAACTGTCATTGTGAAAAAGTTTCCTGATCGTGCTTACAACAGGACAAGGTACACCCTTGTATCCTACGTAGTGCATGACTACTCCACAGGAAGAGCCGTTTACAGCCCTTTACACCATACTGTGGTAGCCATGGCTGAGGCTGCATTTAATGCTATCAACCTCGAATTCCATGACGGAGCTCACCCGCGGTTAGGCGCCGTCGATGACATTGTTTTCCATCCACTTGCTCGTGGATCGTTAGATGAGGCTGCATGGTTGGCCAAAGGAGTCGCAGCAGACATTGGTAACAGATTCAATGGTAATTAAGGATCACAATTACATCATTAAATGTGATGTGATGCAAGAAGAATTCATCTATTTTCCATCATCATGTTTTGTGTCAATAGTACTTCAATTCAACACTCATGTTTTTGTTTTTATGCAGTGCCTGTGTTTCTATATGCTGCAGCACACCCAACAGGGAAGGAACTTGACACAATAAGGAGAGAACTTGGATATTATAGGCCAAATTTCTTGGGTAACCAATGGGCAGGGTGGACTATGCCTGATATTCTACCTCAGACACCAGATGAAGGGCCTCTTGTTGTTTCAAGATCTAAAGGCATCACAATGATTGGTGCAAGACCTTGGGTTGCTCTCTACAACATACCAATCTTGTCCACTGATGTCTCAGTTGCAAGAAGGATTGCAAGAAAGGTTAGCGCTCGTGGCGGCGGCCTTCCTACGGTTCAAACACTTGGCCTTGTTCATGGTGAGGATTCAACTGAAATAGCTTGCATGTTGTTGGAACCTAACCGGGTTGGAGCTGATAGGGTGCAGAATCGGGTTGAGATGCTGGCAGCGCAAGAAGGATTAGATGTAGAAAAAGGGTATTTCACTGACTATTCTCCAGAAATGATTGTAGACGAATACATGAATCTAATCTCTGCTAATTGACTGTGATCCTACAACTCAGTAGACTTATTGGTAAACAATAAATATGAAACTGTGAGATTGTAAATGGCTTTGTGATTTGTTGTCGGTAAATATAGAAGTTATAATTGCATAAATTGTCAGATGGATGACAACTAATTCAGTAACAAAACCAAACAGAACACTTGAAAATTGTTGTTATGAGTGCCTGATGCTTCTAACTTTAAACCTAGAGTATTAACATAGTGAGAAGGGGTGGTCATGGTGTGTTAAAAGTGAAGGATCCAACTAGAACCGAATTAAACTGTATTCTGAAGAACAGGGGCCATGAAGACTTTGTTGTAAAATATTGCAATGAGGACCGTGTGATGGTGCTATTGTTTGCAGAGAAAGAATTTAAATAAGTCTGAGTTGTGTCGACGACACTGTCCTCAAGGAATTATTCGGTATGGCACCGAAATTCCCCCAGGATTAAACAAGCTCCTCCGGTTGTAGTAAGAATCAGACTGCAGAACTAGCAAGAACGATAACTCGTAACCCAAAGAATTGTTGAACAGAAAAGAGAGATGGAAGTAATTTTCTGGTGTATTTTGAAGAGAATAATAGATGTGTATATATAGTACTGGGTTACCCATAGCAGTTGATGCTACTTGTGAATACCCAGACTGGACTGTCCAATAGGAATTGGAGGTTTGGACGGTGCAGAGAACACAAGGCTTGGCCGGTGTGATGAATCTAAAGTTTGGCCGGTGCACATAAAACACATGAGAAAATTGGTTTTGACCCAAACCAATTTAACACATGCCTAAAACATGGATTTTTCGGTAAGGCCAAAAAACAAAATATTTGGATTACACAAAATTGGTGAAGCCCATATATCACGCGCAGGGGGGGAAATCGGAAGATTTGCACTGAGTTGGGCCTTCGGTGCCCAGTCTCATGCGCGCGAGCCCAATCCCCTTTCTAGCTCTTTTAACCCCCTAAAGTTTGATTTAGTATATAAAGGCTTTACAATGCACCAACCCACTCAATGTGGGACTTCCTAAACTTTGAAATAACACTTGGTATTACAACAATCCCCCACTTATTTCGAAGTTTAGGATACAAAGCAAAGACTATTCTCTGGGTTACTACTCGAGAGCAATTTTTCAGAGC
Organism: Cyamopsis tetragonoloba; assembly: GCA_037177725.1. Lineage (NCBI taxonomy): Eukaryota > Viridiplantae > Streptophyta > Magnoliopsida > Fabales > Fabaceae > Cyamopsis > Cyamopsis tetragonoloba. The sequence continues at coordinate 52,856,308 of CM074124.1, read as the reverse complement.
TGATGTCTTTTGGACTATGAACCAGTCCTAGATCAGTAATCTTGACACACAAGTGAGTTGGTGGAGCAAGCTCTATGAACCAAAGCACTTTATCGTATATCAGAGGATCATTAATCGTATTACTCCCACAAGATCTTGTTGTTATCGCGATTTTGCACCTCTAGGCCATGCGCATGCCTGGTATTCATGAGTGCTCTTAGAGATTTGTCAAATCTCATACAAGCGGCCCCACTTGACACTCATATAGGTGGTTTCATCAATTGTATACTGCAATTTATACACTACCCTAGTGAGGGCTATGAAAACCATTAAGAGCTTTATGTTCAACCTCTCATCATTGCAGTCTAGCACTATCGCATACACTTTTGGTAGGGACAAATTTAGTACTATCAGAATTAACGCGTGACTTGTTTTTACCCATATGAACCTTTTTCATAAGATCTCCAATCACAAAGGTTGGGTTCCCGTCACCGTTAATTTTCAAAATGGCTCGAGTCCCATACCCCTCGATGTTTCATGAATCATTTTCCTCCCAAGAGGTTTAGTCAGAGGATCGGCCAAGTTCACTTCTGACTTTACATAATCAATGGAGATTATGCCTTCTTTCAACAGCTTTTTGACAGCTTTGTGTCTCACACGAATGTGTCTGTTTTTCCCATTGAATGTATTATTTTTCGCAATGGCTATTGCCGATTGGCAATCACAATGCATTGATACTGGTGGGGTTGGCTTTATTCCTAAAGGAATTTCTGCTAAGAAACTTCTTAGCCATTCAGCCTCGCTTCCTGCTAGTTCGAAAGCTATGAACTCAGATTCCATAGTGGACCTAGCGATCAACGTTTGCTTAGTTGATCTCCAAGTAATCACACCACCACCAAGTGTGAATACATACCCACTGGTTGATTTCGTCTCATAAGATCCTGAGATCCAGTTTGCATCGCTGTATCCTTCCGATACAGCGGGAAATCCACTATATTTTATTCCAGTGTTTGTGGTTCCTCTCAAATATTTCAAGAGTCTTACGAGAGCATTCCAATGATCCTGGTTAGGATTTCGGGTGTACCTGCTTAATCTTCCCACAGCATAAGCTATGTCGGGACGAGAAAAATTCATTAGGTGCAGCAAGCTACCAATGATTTGAGCATAGTTAGATTGAGCGCAGGGATCCCCTTTATTCTTTTTCAATTGAATGCTAGCATCGTAAGGGGTGTTTACTGGCTTCACATCATAGTGGCCAAACTTCTTAAGAAGTTTTTTCACATAATGCCCTTGTGATAGTGTAATACTATCACCTTCCCTTACGATTTTAACACCCAATATCACGTTTGCCTCACCAAGTCTTTCATATCAAATTTGGAGGCAAGAAATGATTTTGTTTCTATGACAATATCATTATTGGTACCAAAAATAAGCATGTCATCCACATAAAGACATATGATTACACAATCATTATTTTTAACTTTTGTGTACACACACCTATCAACTTCTATGGAAACAAAATCATTACTTAATAAAACTTCGTCAAATTTTTCATGCCATTGTCTAGGAGCTTGTTTCAAACCGTAAAGGGATTTTAAAAGTTTACAAACTTTGTTTTCTTGACCAAAAATAATACACCCTTTAGGTTGAAACATGTAAATTTCTTCTTCTAAATCTCCATTCAAAAAGGCGGTTTTCACATCCATTTGATGGATCACAAGTTTATGAATAGAAGCCAATGCAATCAAAGTTCTTATTGATGATATTTTTGTCACAGGAGCAAAAGTATCAAAATAATCAAAATTTTGTTTTTGCGTAAAACCTTTTGCAACCAATCTTTCTTTGTATTTATCAATGGTACCATCAGGATGATATTTTCTTTTGAAAATCCACTTGCAACCAATTAGCTTTGCACCAGGAGGCAAATCAACCAATGTCCAAGTGTTGTTCATGAAGACTTTGTTGTAAAATATTGCAATGAGAACTCATTACTATATATACCCATAGCAATAGATGTGTATATATAGTAAAGACAAATGCTACTTTTTGAGTTATAGTTGCCTTAAGACAAATGCTAACCAATCCCCTTTCTAGCTCTTTTAACCCCCTAAGGTTTGCTTTAGTATATAAAGGCTTTACAATGCACCAAACCACTCAATGTGAAACTTCCTAAACTTTGAAATAACACTTGGTATTACAACAGACTTTGGTTAGCATTTGTCTTATGGCAACTATAACTCAAAAAGGTTAAACTTGAGATTATGTTTCTAGTTCGAAATACAACTTTGTTTGCTTAACGCAAAAATAGAAAGAACAAAGGCAAGCCACCAAATTTGCTATGAACTGAAAAACAAAACACAGAATATTCATGTGAAAAATAAGACTACTTTCACAATCCATATCTTCTAATAAAAATTTCACTTTATTAGAAGAATAATATCTGATAGTATTTACACGAATACGGTAATATTTTTTCCCTTTTTGTGAGCCATATTTGCTAATATCAAATTTAAAAAAAAAAAAAATTCTGTGAAACAAGTAGTACCTCAAGGAACTCAAACATTGTAAGCCTATGTATGCACAACTAAAATTTCTATGTTAACCACCTAGTTTGACTCAATTTCAAGCCCAAAACCAAGGGAATAAAAAACATGTAAGTATTACACAAGCTGCAAGAGGAGCCAGGAACCGGTAAATAAGGAAATCAATATTTTAGGGGTAAACCACCCCTAGGAATTCGCAAGTGCCACTTTCCTCAATGCTTCAGTGTCATAGAGCTGCCATCATGGTCCCCCTTGCAGCCTCACGTCTCATCTCCGCAGCCTTCCCGCTTCCACGGAAGTACATGTATACTTGCTGCAAATATAAATTAACTATGAAACAGGGAAGCAGAAGTAGAGTGAAGAAAGTATACTAAGGTACTGCTCAGATTATATAAAAGAAAACCTGAATAACCCAGATGCTCAACAATGACTCAACGCAGAAAAATCCAAACCCAATAAAGTAGAATATCTGCAATTCAGCACAAGTATTAGTATTATTTAAACATATATATCATCATGATATTAAAAAATATACCACTTCTTAGGGTGAAGGTGGTGGAAAATGGAAAGCCAAGAAGTACTAATACACTTGATACATACCCCAACCATTGCATTGTCGGTCAACACCTCAAATGCAGGTAGAATACCTCTGTCCAAAGCATACAATGCGCTCGTTAATTCAAGTAAAAGTGCAATCACAAAAAAGAAAAGAGGAACATTATATTATTGCCATAATATAACTGATCCAAGTGATATCGTGATGAACATGCATTCGACATCCCATTACAACAATAACAAAAACATAAATATGAAATAGTCATTAAGTGCAATTGTCATAAAATCATGTGTGGTGTGGTGAATTGCATATAAAAGATGTCCCCATCAGTTAATTAAATAGTTAGGGACAAACTCCAGAATAGAATCAATCAACTTGATGTAAATGATACAACTAGAGGAAATGAAAATAACAGTGATTTAAGTAATAGCTGCTAGAAAATGGGAGCAAACTATATATTCCAAGTGTTTTTTAACCTCTAAAAAGACGTTGCATGTTAAATAAAAGGAATGCTAGATTACAGGGGAACTCACGTGAGAGATTTCCCTTTGAAGATGATTGGGGGAGCAACTGCAGCAAAAACACAAAACATGATGTGCACCTGCCAGAAGAAAATGAATTGAAAGTATAAGGGCGCTAAAATAATTAGTGCTGAATAATGGACTAAAGTTAAACATATCTATAAAACTTGCCGCATAAGACAAGAAAAACCAGCCAAACTTTAGAGCACTGTCCGTTCTGTAATTGAAGGTGACACAAAAATATAAATAGAAGCATATCAATTCTGACTTAAAAACAGAAAAAACAAAAAATGAAGGATCCTTAATTCCTTTTAATAAAATGGTTCTGATTCATAGATTGAAAAGTACCTTGTAGCACGATAAAGCGGGCGATACCACATAACATAAGATGCTGGAACACCCGAAATAAGGTATATGATAGCAAGAAACCAGATTGTTGGACCTACAAGGTAAGATAGGTTTGAGTAAACAGTAGCCAACGATCATTCATGGTTCAATATTGAGTTCTGAAAAAAAATAAATAAATAAAAATAAAATAACCTTCTCCTTTGATCCAAGCTACAGTGACTGCCACAACATTCCACAAAAGACATATAACCAAACCTGCCGATTGTTACAAAGTTCAAAATTAATACACATACCATAATTGCACCTCTGGTGCCACCTTTGTTTTTTATTCTAATATATTTTCTTTTGCCGACAAAAAAAAAAAACCACACCATAATTAAAGTATGGTAAATGCTGATAAAAGATGATTTATACTAGAAATTTCTACTGAAAGGAGGAGGTTGTGTTTCAAATATCTATCTATAGAGAGTACAAAAAAAAAAAGAAAAAAAAGAAACACAAGCACATAACTTGTCTTGTACAGTTAAAAGTAACTAAGATTGTAAATTAGGATGTATGTAATGAACAAAACATGGCAAGAATATGCTTAACGAACAAGCTAGATACATATCAAGATCGACGAAACTCTCTTTGGCATAAAACACCCACAATTACAAATTAATATCTTTGGAAAACTACAATAATCAAAACAACGGTTGATTCCTAATTTCAATAATTTGTTGCAGAACCAGTTAGGACACACTTCTATTTATTGTAAACTGATGCAATTGTTTTCATAAAAAATATGAGCATGAGGTGATGAGGGGAGAGAAAGTCAAATGTTAACCATTCATTCTTAATGATCAATATAACACTCACAGCTTCACACTCTCACTTGATACGCCCACTATTAGTTTGATTTACTTTCACTTTTAATGAACTGTCAAACTTCCAAAATTAAATATTACCTTTAGTGTTGGATCTTTTATCGTAAAAGTAAAGGAAGCAATAGTTGTCAAAAGAGAAAGGAATTTTTTTTTTCTACGGGAGCGGGATTACCGCAGGGGAGGGGAAATGTGAATTTTAGGATTCGAACCCCAGACCGCTTATTTATATCCCTGCCACACACACCAACTGTGGACTCACGGGATAAAGAGAAAGGATTTTAAATATTAATGTTTGGGTGAAGACATTTTATTAAGCATGTAAAAATTATAACATATAACAAAAATACTTAATTACTAAAGACATCAGGAGCAAAAGGCTTGAGTACTTTTTATTTTGAATAATTTCTAATTTCAGTTATGGTATCGTGCATATATAAATATCAGAATGAAACTGCCATTTTGTTCAACTTTTGAATTAATATTGAAATCTTTTATAAGTTGCTAGCTCAACTATGAAGTACAAATCACAGGAAGAATAACAGATACAAAATTTGTTAACAATAAAACTAATTATTAGAAAACAAGTAGTTAAATGTGAGCGGTGACCTGCACACAGCATGTAACAAACTTTTTGGACTTTAACATACCTAACCATGTTGTAAATGCAACATATTGGATTGTTCGAAGATGTATTGGTATTTCATTTGCAATGTCATGATGAATAACGGGGAAAAACGATGGCCAATTTTTTTCCTCTAAAATTATTCCAGCTGCAAAAAAAAAAAAAAAAGGGAAAAAAAAATTAAACCATCGAACCTAAAGTGTAATTCATGATGACTTCTCAAAGTAAAGATGACCACAAAATACCTCTTGCAATAGCATCTTCCCTTCGTTTTAGCTCCTACAATACTTATGAGATCATGAATTACTCGAATAATACAAAAGATCTTAACAGCATTATTATTACCCATGTACTAATACAAATTTGTAAAGAGAGAAAAGGAAAGAGATCATGTATCGAAGAAATAACATAATCCACTATTGCAACCAATTAGGTCCTTGTTATCTATAAAGTTAGAACATAGAATCATTAATGATTATTAGCACATTATTAACACCTATATATGTAATATGATAGCCTAAATCATTGAATCTAACCAACCAAATGCTAACTTAATAAAAGCAAATTATGTTTAAAAGTAACCTAACAAGACATCGTGATGAATAACCTGTTCCCTTCTTTTCAATTCTGCCTCTCTAGCTTGCAGTTCCTTCTCCTTTGCTTTGAGGTCCTAAAGATAAAAAAACAAAAGAAGATATAATTAAGTATTTGTTCAGTACCAAGACAGCATAGTTTTGACATTTATTTTAGCATTTTGATTATTCAATACACCTGTGCACTATTAAGAGGAATATCAACAGTTGCCCCACGATCATAAGGCTCAGGAGGCAGGGGTGAGAGCTTTGAGGTTGAAGAGGCAACACTTCCAGGGTTCTGTGAAATTGAAAGAACAACTTAGACACGTAATGAACGAACAACGAAAAATGTCTCCCCCTCTCCCAAAAAAATGCAAGCATCAAAGAAATGTAAACCATATATAAAGGGGAGAAAAGACATTAAATTATATCTATATAAAGGAGAGAAAAACATAAAACTAGTAAATGCATCATAAATTGAAAGAGTGAAGCTGAAGAGCCGATTTGAAGTGAGTGCCTATCATTTTATTATTTGAAGACTGATATTTTGTCTATTGCATATGCCTAGCCTTGTCCTAGCCAGGCTTTTCTGTGTGCAAAGTTGCAGTCCTACTCATGCAATCCAAAAAAAGTAAGAAACTAGGTAGTAAATTGATGAAATTACATGAATCAAATACAACTCCAATGGCTTTCAACCTCCCCTCTTGAATTTTTCTACAGAAAATTTTATCCTTTTATAATCATCAAGCTCTTTAGCATGAAGACCAGCCACTTTAAGGTAGTCTTCCAAGGAAAGTAGGTAAGCTTCTCTAAGACCCCTTTAAGAAACTTTGCATCAAGAACATAACAATTATTTCGAGTTCTCCTTTAAAAACCCCTTCCCTCCAATTTGTCATTCAAACTACGATTGGCTCAATATGACCCAATTAGATTTTCTTACTATTCCACTATTCGTATCAAATAAACCTAACAGCACAAGAGGTGCCATTATCAAGGAATTCCCTTGTTAAACTATCTATAATCCTGTCTTTATTTCTAATTTAATGCTGATGAAAGAACTGAAGCCACTCCAGACCCTCTTGATTGTCTGCCAAAATCCTATACTATAGACTCGGTGGCTACTATTAGCATTTAGCATCATACATCTTCTTGGAGAACATGCGATATTATTTTTTTCAAGAAGAGGGTGTGGTGGCAATAATAACCACCTATGGACTTCTATAACTTAATGGGACATTCACGTTGTAAAAAAATACATCTTTACTTCTACACCGTGCCTCTCAAGTTATTGGACCATGAAGCTTTATACCAAGATCTCACAAGTTCCACCGTTTAGTTTCCCCACTTGAGTTGAGAGGGAGACATGCCTGTCTAACGCCTTAAAGTCATTGACTTAAAATCACCCTCGCTTGCTTCCTCTCCAAATCATCACCCATTTAGCCCCTATGGTAGTAGTGACATTTTGTTGCCATTCATATATAACGTTACTTCCACTACCGATCCCATATATATATTACTTCAAGTACTTTATTGATCATTACCTCTGCATTGATGATCATTGAATACCACTCTAACCTACAAGATGAGAAAACATTAAGGCTAGACAAACTAGTGACAATTGCCTTGCACTTCGAAACAAATTAATAACTGCCAACATGCCATTGCTATAAATACTGTAGCTAAGCCTTTGTGTCTTGTGGAATCCTACCAAAATACCAGGGATCCTTCGCAACCTACCGGTATATAAATAATCAAATCAATTACAAAGGGGCAAAAACTTGAAACTTTAAGTTTCAGATATTAAAACCAGTTAATCAACTATAAACAATGCAACACCCTTCCTCAATCAAAATACAGTGGATACATATAAAAAGATAAAGCAGTTGATGCTTTGCTTTGTTTTTCAAAATATGAATAAAAAAAGTGTTGTAAGCTATTATAATGTTAGTAGTGACATCAATCGGGAGAGCTTACGGTAGTGTAGAATGCACCTCCGCCATAATTTGATTGCCCTGATGATTTTCCTTTAGCAGCTCCATCCTAATATTATTGATGAAAATGCGCAAATTTTTACTCTTAGCAAAAACCAAAAAAAAAAAAAAAAACACTAAGAGAACTAAAAATATCTTCAAATTATGATTATTAAAGGTCAGTGAATGGTTAAAGTAACTTCCTTAAAAGAAAAATGTTCGCAACACACTCTTTTAGTATTGGGTGAGATTTCATTTGAAATAGAGAACTTTTGTATTTCATTTACGGTTGTTTTCTTTCTCTCAAATGCCTGAATTAATTTAATAACAGTTTAAATAATGCAGAGCCTTGAAATCCTTTATTATTTTTTGGTTTGTAAATCCTTTATTATTTTACTACAAATATGAAAATACCATCTTAAAACACATAACATAATGGATAGATTAATAAAAGTAAATAAATATTTGAATTTAATTGGTTGGTTAAGACTTCAAACAATAGTTGCAACCATGCATTGAGAGATCATATGGTTGTAATCGCAATATGAGGTGATTCTCCACCCAAATTGCATCACATATTGTAATACAAAATCTGAAACCTACTGAGCAGAAGTAGAGAACGAACGAATCACATGATCATATTAAAGGCTTTATTCACGAGAAGCTTTTGTTTTTAAATTTTGCAATTCTAATATTCAATACACGAAACAGAGTCTACCGCATTGAATAAGATCCTAAATTCGCATACCCCATAGCTACAGAAACATGCCTATTCAGCTACATTACAAAATTCATTTGATTCATCAACGATACCACAAACAAGGATCAGATCGTTGAGGCCATAAATCAAACACGTATAGCTATATAAAAAGCAAAACAAAACACGCATTTGCAACGTGAAACGCATATTTGGAGAAAATGTGACAGAAACAACAATGTGATAAGGGAATTGAAGAGAAATAACTTACGGCGAAAGGATTAACCTCTTCTTCAGCGAAGGGGTTGGTGTCGTACGTACCCATGGGATTTAACACGGAAATTGAATATAATTAGTGAGAGATCTAAAGGCAAATTAAGAGAGAAAAGAGAAGAAGGAAATGGATACGAGATTGGATGAGGAGAGAATTGAGAATGGCATTAGAAAATTGGGGAAGATATAGAATTGGGATATTTTTGCGAGAGAGATTGAACGAGTTCTCTTCACTTTACGATATGATTTCTTTGTTGATCTGTTTGCCTGTTAAAGGAATGGAAAAGGAAAAAAGGAAAACTGGAGAACGAAGAAGGAAGAGAGAAGACTGGTTTGTTCGCGCGTTGCCAATACAACATGATACTTCATGCATCTTTCTACCTTACAACCGTTTTTCCTTTTTTTTTTTTTTCCTTTCTTTTTGTTTTCAGTAACCTATAGCCATTAACGAAAATGTTTTTCATAAATGGTTACCATTATTTATTTTTTTTGAAAGGGATAAATGGTTATCATTATAATGTTAACTAATATTTGTTTCATGATATCATACATTAAGAAAGACCCTAGCTGGACATATCTCACTTTTCTATGCTTGCATTTCCCTCCCAAAAAAAAATTAATTTTTTTAGTTTTTTATAAGTCGTTGTCTCTTTAAATGTTAGATAATTTATTATTTACTAATTTATTAGGCAAATGAGATTCCTTGCATTGTTTAGCTTATAAGCTATCTATTAAACAAGTAATATTTTCCAATTATTAGTTTTAATTGAAAACAATTTAAAGGGAAATAAACTTCATTTATTTTTATTTACAAAAAATATTATATTTATTTTTTATTTTTACAATTATTAATTATTTATGGTTAATTATAATTTAGCCCAACGTACTTTATCTTATGTATGTTTACAAAAACTTCTAAAATGTGCACTTTACCCCTCTTAATCTTTAAATCATTGCTAATTTAAAAAAGTTGTTGCTAATTGTAACAAAAATTATTGCTTATAGATTTTGCATTCTTCACTTCCTCTCTTCCTTTTCGTCTTCCCTTTTTCACTCTTATTCACTTCTTGCCCTATCCCATTTCCACTTCATGCTTCAAAAAATTTGTATCTTGTCTTTGTTTTCAAGCAAGAGTCTGAGGGCCTAGTTAGCTAAACAAATTAGGGTTGAAACCAAAGCTTGAAGGGGAATAGAAAAATTGAAGGGGTATCATTTTTTGTACTAATAAATAAGAATAGACCTTTTAGTTTTCACACTGAACTTAATATGAATTTTGTTTAGATTTTTGTTGAGCTAATCAACTCATTTTCATTTCTATTTATCAATGTATCATAATAATGCTTAAATTATTAAATGAAAGTTAATTAGCTAAAAAATAAAGGGTGAAGGGGAAGAAATCTCAGAAAGAAGAAGATAATACAAAAAGAATATAATACACAAGGGACAAATCAAGAACAATGACAAAATAACTTTAGGTGATTTTTTTTTACTCAACGGGACACTAAGGCTCAATATGTATTTTTTTTTTGGATAAACCAACAACTTTTGGTGAATAATTGCTTGATTGTTAAGATATTTTTATTTGCTCTGTTTTTAATTGTAAATTGTAGCCTATAAATAAGTTGTCTATCTTATAAGCAAAATTTGATTCTAATTCTAATTTAGTAAAAGAAAATATGAATATACAATATGTCAACGCTTTCTTTGATTTTAAGGATTAAGTTAAATTTCTTAAAATAGGAAGCACTAATTGAAAAGTAAATGAATATTGTTAACATAAACTAAATTCAAATCTTAAAATTTTCCTATTGACTCTGCAATGTATTAAATGTAAAATCTTTTTTTTTTTTGTAAATAATATAAAACCATATATGATTTACAAGCATAGTTTACTAAACACAATTACTTCAAAATTGCATGACACGCAGAAATTACACGAGATAATACATATTCTTTTTGTTGATTGATGTCAATAAATACTCAGTATATGTAAGAAAATTTACAAAACATGAAGAGTTGTGTTGTTTGATAAAAAGTTGTGTTGTTTCATTTAAAGTTGAAGAGTTGTCTTGTTTGAAATTGATTAAATTTCAAGGGCTACAAATGTGACTCTTCAATTAAATGGATATGACTCTTTAATTAAAATGATGTGACTCTTTAATTAAAATGATGTGACTCTTAAATGAAAACACATCACTTGAAAAGTTATGACTCTTCATGAAGGGACACGAAGTGTCTATAAATAGAAGTGCATTTGATGCACAAGGAAATGGAATTCATAACACACATAACATTCACATATTAGTGAGAAGTCAATCATGTAATAGAGACACATGATAAAATTCCCAAATTTCTCCGAGCATCTTCAAATTCATTTGCCTATGTCTTTGGCGCACAAGAGATATATGCAAAATATCATTTTGTAAAAGCCATTGTTGTCACGGCTCGAGTTTTGGAAGTGTGAAAACATACTCGAGGAATCTTCATTGTATCCGGCAGAAAATTCACCGGTCAACCCATTTTTGCACCCAAGAGTTTCGAATTGGTGGGGGCGAATTAAGCCTAAAGGAAAGTGCTAGAGAACACGCCTTGAAGAGACATTGTGTACACTTTCCTCCTTCTTTTCTATTTCTTCTTCTTATTCTTTATTTCTAATCTTCGCAGGTCCATCACTACTAAAGATAAATATAAATTTTATATATTTATATATAATTTCCAACAGTATAAACATGCAGCAAAGTTTGTTATGATGTAAATGTTTTTGGTTTGAGGGATTTAAAGACGAGGGATGGAATTATTAGCAACTCAACATATTTGGTTAAAATAAGACATGAAAAGAGGAGAGGGAATAGATTAGAAGGGGAGGAAAAGTGAATGATGTTGCTCCACTTCCAAAATTGAGAAGATTGGGGAGGTAATAGAGAAAATTTTCAAAAATAATAAAGTAAATCACTTAAAATATGAGTGAAAGGTCACATTTGTGTCGGACTTTTTTAAATTTATTAGCATTGGTCGTTAACTTTTTAAATGGAGCATTTAAGTCTTTGACTTTTTTATTTGTGATTCATTTTGATCCCTGACATTAGTTTAGTGTTACATGTAGGACACCCAAAATGTTTTATTGCTGAAATAACATATAATCCAAAACATCGTAAATTTTATAAATTAGAGTTTATTATTTTGTGATGTGCAACGTTGACGTTTTTTCAGCCAAAAAAAAAAACCTTTTAACCTACAAAGTGACAATGAAATAGTTTTAATTGTTTAATGTGTCTCGTTAAACTTCTGTTAACGGTCTCAACATTTAACTAATTTTAGGAACCAAAATAAATCAAGGATCAAAATATCAGAAACTCAAATGCACCATTATAAATATTAAGAACTTAAATAAACTTTAAGCAAAAAGTCAGGGATAAACCGTATATTTTTTCCTTAAGATATTTTCACTCCCTTCCGGTCAAACACACTAAAAAACAAAATACGAATTTTCCTCCTCTTTTCCCTTCCTTTTCATTTAAGCCAAACATATCAAGGAAGATTTTCATTTTCCCTCCTCTCCTCCCCACCTTTGAACAAAACAGTCCATAAAACAACGAGTGCTACTTTTAGCATCATGTGCCATGTTGAGCGCACCATGTCTCCTTATTTTTTTTTCAATTTTGCCCCTAAAACAGTTTCCAGAAACCGTTTCCAGAAACGGTAACTAGAAACCGTATCGCAACTTAAACTTTTTTTCTTAAAAATTTTAAACGAAACGGTATCCAGATACCGTTCCTGAAAAAAACTACATTAACCCAGTATCTAGATACCGTGAAACCATATCCTCTTCATTTCTTCAACTCCAAATCCTGAGAAAAGTGCTTTTCTCCAGAGATTGGCTCGTTTGTTTCCATCATTCTACAAGTAGATTGGGTCGTTTTGCTCAGAAGAACAAATCAAGGTGATTTTTGGGCCCAAATGTCATATGTTTTCGCGTTCAGTGCTGCTCCAGGGTAGAAGATGAACCATACGGTTTCTGGAAACCGTTTCCAAACGTGTTCCAGAAACCGTTTCGCTCTTCCATGCAAAACAGGGTTATGTAGCAAACGGTTTCTGGAAACCGTTCCTATACGGTTTCTGCTTACCGTTTAGGATTTTAATTTTTTTTTAATTATAAGTATTGAATATTAGTATTTGTCTATTTTTTTAAAAAAATTCTAGAGCATAGAATTTTTTTAAAAAATATATATAGTATAGATTTTTAATAATATTGTTTTATTTTTATTTTTATAGTTTGATATGTAATTATGTTATTATATTTTAATAATTATAAAAAATACTTGTATGGTTGTATATGTAGATGGTTGTAGGAGATAGGGCACATGTTTCTGTACGCCGAGGAGATCGACATGCTGGTGAAGCAGTTCAGGGTGAGTCACCACCATCATCACCACCACCACCAGTTGCTTCACCACCACTAGTTGCTTCACCACCACCAGTTTCATCACCGGCACAGTCACGACCTCGTATCCGTATTCGTCACGGATCTTCTACCCGTGCTGGTGTAGACACACCACCACCATCAGTAGCTCCAGGCCGCTTCTATCACGGATCTTCCTCTCGAGGTGGAGTCGACATACGACCACCACCACCACCACCACCAGTCCGCCATCGTCGCGGATCTTCTCATGCTGGGGTCGATGCACCACGACCACCGCCAGCACAGACTGAGGCAGAGACAGTTGCAGAGCCACCACCAGAGGCTGAGGGTTTTCCTGGAGGCCCCGAGGACGCTTCTATCCTTCGGGGGTTCAAGGATCACGAGGCCGCTTTCGTTTGGAGAGGCGAGGTAAATTTACTTTACTTTAGACAACATTCTAAACTATTTACTTTAACTATTCTATGTGTGTGACATTCTACAATTATTAATTTGCAAGGACGGGCGGATATGAGGACAGTTCCCCACGGGAAGAAGATACAGGAGCACCCTCCACCGACTGATCGTATACGGGAGACACTACGCCGCATAGGGCTGCACTGGCTCGTTGTATGCACTTATGTCGTCATCGACAAGGGTTTGATTGCGGCCCTTGTTGAGAGGTGGCATAAGGAGACATGCACTTTTCACCTTCTAGTTGGTGAGATGGCCATCACTCTTGAGGATGTGGCTTGTCTCACCAACTTGCCGATCGAGGGTGATTTATACTCGCCTACGCGTTTGACACATCCGATGGCTGTTCAGATCGTAGAGGACGAGTTGAAGGTGACCAGAGGGCAGGCAGAGGCGATGGTGAAGGGCACAGGTGTGTCCTTCGAGAGGTTGAGGGAGTTTTGGGAGGCTGCTATTCAAGCAGAGGCGGCCGCGAAGGAGTCTGGGGAGCAGATAGATGAGCCGGGGCAGTTTCGGCTTTCGGAGAAGGCCTACATGCTTTTCTTGCTCGAGTGCATGTTGATGCCCGACAAGAGTGGCGATAATGTCCCGGCCGCTTATTTTAGTCTTCTACGGGACGAGGATACGACACGGGCTATGTCTTGGGGAGGAGTGTTATTGGCCAACATATATGACCAGCTTTCAGAGGGCAGCCTTCACAAGACGAGGCAGATGGGTGGAGTGCTAGGTGTACTACAGGCATGGTTTTATGTGCACTTTCCTGCCATTGCCGAGTTTAGGGTCAGTGAGCACTTTTTACCGTGGTTTCCGATCATGTCTAGGATGGAGCCGGTACGTACACATGCTGGTGTGCGCTTCTATAGGACACATTTTGACAACTTGACTCCGGGTCAAGTTGTGTGGACCCTATACGAGGCTTTTAGGGAGCATCATCCGTTTCAGGAGGTGTATCTGTACGACGGCCCTATCCGTTTTGGAGGGAAGATATTTAGGATCCTTCCTGATAGGTATCTCCGCCAGTTTGGGTATGTGCAGACTGTTCCTAGTGATCCTCCTCGTGGCGTATGTACTCCAGAGCAGGTGGACCAGATATGGGCTGACATGGAGGTGCACACGCTAGAGACTGATGACCTGACACCTGTTCCTTCTGATGATCGTGGAGCATGTCATGCAGACTACTTCAGGTGGTTCTTGTCGGTTTCCCACCCTTGGATGGATGAGGTGGCATACAGTGAGCATGCACATCGTTTAGTGCCCATCCAGCTGCCAGATGTTGTTCCTAGTTCGAGTTCAGAGGACTGGTGTCGTGTTCGTGACCTTGCTGAGCGTATTGTTAGTTCGACCACGCGCGGTACTGTCCAGCATGATTTGGCACGTGAGATACTAGTCTTATCTACGCATCATGGCAATCGAGCGGAGGATGAGGACCAGGATGATGATGCACTTCAGCGAAGGGTCCGTCGTAGGGTTTAGGTGTCTTATTTTTTTATAATTATTGTTTATCACAAATAAGAAACGTAATATGGACTAAGATTCACTAACAAGAAACATAATACAATAGCATCAAAGAGCCACAAATAAGAAATGTAACATGACAAATAACAAACACAAAAATATTTTCAAGGTTCATTTAGGTCTACAAAGGTTCTTTCATTTAGGTCTACAAAGGGCCTATCAATTTGAGCATATGCTTGAAGACGCGGTTCATATTGACTTTGCCATAAACGACCCATTTCATTACAATGATAAATCCATTGAGGCATAATAGGGGGTAATGGAGAATCTGACATCAGCTTCACCTTAAACACATGAGGAAAAAAATCAACTCTAATTTAAGTAACACCTAATTTAAATTACATACAACTATAATTTCAATTACTAACCTGAACAAAGTGACAATTCTGGATGATCATGAGACAAATAATGTCATGAGAAGGTTGTGGAGCTGCAAATAGTGGGAAATATGTGGAACACCCAGCCTTTGATAGTAACACTATTGGTCTGCAAAATTTTGTAGTCAACACCAAACCCGTGTCTGGGAAGGTTAACCACTTGTCACACGGTTGAGACTGAGTCAATGATTCAACTTGGGTCGAGGCTAGCAACTCCATGTACCGGTCACGACCACCTAGCAACTCCATATACACATTAGGTCTGAACATCAATTCTTGATAGCAACACTGACGTACTACATCCCATTTTTCCTGAGAGTTATAAACTTAAGCTGCAATCACACGATACCCGCAATTCCCATCCGCCTTGACATCAACAACATGTTCAACGTATCTCTGAAAAATAGGTGGTATTTCACTCCAGTATACAATGTCGTCGGTACAATGTGTCTTCTTCCTTGTAGTCTTAGAAGTCTTCGTGACCTGACTAACCGATGGCGCACTATCCATAAAAGAATCCACGTTCTCCCAACTTGATGGTATCCGCTTGGTTGACTTTTCCTTCTTCAACAATTTCCCCTTGGAAACCTTATGGTAAGGTGGTTTCATGGTGGTCAACTCTGGATGTGCAATCTCATTGACTTTGAGGACTATTTCGTTTCGACCAGTAGCATCAAGTCTGAAATATCTTTCCCACATCTCCTCCACAGCAATACACAATCTTGAAGTTTCATCAAAGTTCAAGTCAGGTTGATACTCCGAATATGAGTCATACGACGTGTCAGAATCTTGAAGAACTGCCAACTTTTTCCAGTGCATATGCACTCTATCTGCAGGAATATGTAACTGATACATACACCATTTTGCAACTTCACACTGACAAGGTATTCTGTGTGTCTTGCGTATTGCACAGCTACAAACAGGGGGGTCAGCTACATTTACGTACTTGCTTGATTCATACTGGCGATATATCAAGTCCAAGCATTCTCTAGAAACAACTGAACACAGCTTTGTAAACAATGAATTGTTATATCTATGTTCTTTCACCATTATGCTTTGTTCAAACGATGCGAGAATCTTGGTATATTGGGCAGATACCATCTCATGCATGCGATCCCAAACATGACAGAAGTCACCTCGACTGTTCTCTAAAAGCAACTTCAAATTTTTATGTGCACCCTTAACCCTGTGTAAACACCAAAAAATATATCATACAATATTCCACATGATTAACAACAAAGTATATTTGTCGAATGCTATTTATACTACATATATCATACATGTTCGATGTAGTATTTCTCATATGCATGTGTTCATCTATCCATGCATGGACAAAGTGTTCCTTTCACGGAGTCAGCCAAAGTGTTCATCACATATTCCACAATATCCTTATACATCATACAATATCCAACAAGATCATCCTTGCGGTCGTCATATATTTCCTCGGTGGGAGAAGACACAACAGATTTCCACAAATTCTCAACTTTTATCCACGTCTCAGTATCAGGTATACAACGCTTACACTTTGCTACTACCGCTCTAAGTATGTGATACTGACATAACAAGTGTTTTGATTCAGGAAACACTTCTCTAATTGCATTTAACAACGCAAGGTCTCTATCACTCACAACAACCTCCGGGTATACATCTTCTTGCACAAGCAATTTTTGTAGGCATTGTAAAGCCCAAACAAAATTGTCCATGCGTTCAGACTCAATATAAGCAAATGCAATAGAAAATGTAAGCTGAGTAGATGTCACTCCAACGATTTCAAGTAAAGGCAACTTGTACCTGCATGTTTTGTATGTGCTGTCAAGTAAAACAACTGTGGGAAATGTGCGAAACAACTTCACTGAGTTCTCATTCGCCCAGAAGATGTCTAGCACAACACCTTCATCGTTCTTCCTGTGAAAATGAGTATACTTGTACAAATCAAGTTGTGACATCAACAGTTGCACTTCTGTACGTGGCCCTCTTAGTGTCTTCCTGTATGCCTGACGTTCATTGTATACAGTTTTAATTGTGGTCACATTCAGAGGATCACGTTCTTTTAATGCACTAAGTATCTGGCCTAGCCGCACTCTGTTCTTCGTCATATTTGCCACAAGTCGCTTTTTCTCAGGTTTCAGACGACCGGGATATGGGTGTCCAACCAAAGTTTCAGCTCTCTTGTGATTGTGTTGCCCACATTTTACGATTAGCCTCCATCCCGAAGCCCCCACTGCTCTTCCTCTAAGCCTAAAAGGACAATCTATCTTCTTAGTACCTGTGACAAATTGTCCTATCACCTTACGAGGCCTATCAGCATGTTTATACACTCCACTCCTTTCACAGGCAAGAGTTAAAAAACTACTCGTTGGACCATAATCTGATCTATAAACAATAGTAACAAATCCAAGCTTCCTAGACACCTCCCTCGCCCAAGCAATCAAATCATCTGTAGTTGAAAATACCTGTTACCACAAACAAAGCAACAACCTATTAACTTACTGAAATTTCAATAAATCTAATATACATCAGGACGTTAAACTTAATTATCAAATTACCTGTTCAGTGACAAAGTGTTGTCCATAATCAACCAAATTGGGTAAAACATCATGGTCTTTATATTCCTCAACATTCTCCATTTCTTCATCTATATTCTTCAATTCTTCTTCAGAATTGTCCACTTCTACATAATTAATATATTTTAAAAATTATAATAAATAAAATTAAAAAAATAATTCAAACGGGTTCTGGAAACCGTTTCCAACCGGTTTCTGGAAACCGTATGGGACTTCTACTCAGTTTCCCAGCACCATATGAATTTAAAAGCGTAGCTAATTCCAAATGCAACAAATACTGACTTTTTTTTTTGAGATTGTAGCTTCCAAATAATGTAAAATATCTTCATGTTGGGATATTGAGTTAATTGGAGAAAATAAGTGTTTTTGTGAAAAGTGATAATGTATACATGAAGGTGGTAGGGAGTGTGACTGATATAATTATCTTTAAAAAACATTATTTGGATTTTGATTTACTAGGAACGGTATCTGGATACCGTTTCGTTTAAAATTTTTTAAAAAAAAAAGGTTTAAGTTGCGATACGGTTTCTAGTTACCGTTTCTGGAAACGGTTTCTGAAAACCGTTTCAGGGGCAAAATTGAAAAAAAAATAACTGGCCATGGTGCACCCAGCGTGCCAAAAGTAGCACACTAAAACAACACAGCCGTTCATCTACCTACTTGGACTTATGACGATGGGCATTTTTCCAGTTTACAATGAACAAAACTAAATTACGATGCTTAAATGTGATTGATACAAGAATATTGAAATTTCATTATCAAGGATATGGAAGCAATCATCAAACAAATCGGTCAGTTACCAAGGCACTGACTGCAATGGCATGGTTTAATGAACCATGAATACGATCACATATATAATTATAAATACAATAATTACGAGTGCTTAGGAGTATTGGTGGCTGCAATTCTCTGAAGCTGAATGGACAAAACTCCTGGCATATGAATGTTGGATGGATTAATACTTTGTAGCAAGTGATAAATCATGGGGCATCTAATTGGCCCCTCCTTGGATGACATGAATAATCTCAACATGAGATTCAGCAATCAGCATGTACATCTTTGCACATTCTTTCAGGTTTCAGTATCACTACTACCATTTTCATTTCCCATTTGATTCATTTTGCTGAGATTCCTTCCTTATCATATTTAACAAGTACAACACAACCTCAGACATTGCTGGCCTAAATTCTGGCTCCGACTGCATTAGATACATGGAGGACAAGAAATCAGTTCCCAGGCACATAGAATAATAAGCTAATAAACAACGAAATTTAAGTTCAGATTGAACATAGCTTACCTGTACACATCTAGAAATAATGTCTGCAAAATTGGACAATGATTTGGTGGGGTAATTTCCATTCAGGATAGGATCAACCATCCTTGATAATGCATCAATGTCATGAAGTTGAGGAATTGCCCATCTCACAAGAAACTGCTCGCCTCGAGGACGAGTCCTATCCAACATGTTCAGAATACAATAATTGATGACTCTATGAAGAGAGAGAAACATATGCAGAAGACAAAAGAACTTCGGTTATGGGTTATCACCTGTCATAGGACTGACGTCCTGTCAAGAGTTCTAACATAACCACACCAAAGCTGTACACATCACTCTGGTACGTGTAAATTCCTGACTCAAATTCTGGAGCCCCATAGCCATAAGCTGTTAGCAGTTGTCCTGAGAGCTGAAATGCAGAGTTACCAGACTGTTATTATACAAACTACATTTCCATAGAGTGCTATTCATCACTAAAATACTGAGATTTTACCAATTGCATTGGATAGAACAACCGTTACCCACCTTAAGTTTTAACCTAGTATGTTGAAATTGTGTATTTCACAGAGAGCAAGTTCATTTAGGAAGATTTAAGGCTTGTTTGTTTCCTATTTTTAAGATAGTTTTCTACTTTTAAAAATAGAAAATTAAAAAATCTGTTTGGCAGACTAATTTTTAAAAGTAATTTTCGGAAACATGTGTTTCTAAATTTTTAAAAACTAAGGGCTTGTTTATTAACCATTTTTTAAAACATTTTTCTGTTTTTATAGACAGAAAATCAAGAAATCTGTTTGGCAGACCAATTTTCAAAAAAGATTTTTGGAAACAATTTGTGTTTTTCAAGTTTTTAAAACAAAAATTTAGAAGAGTCCTAATTTTTGTACTCAAGTTTTTCTATACTCATTGGTTACGTACGTTGAAAATGGTTACGTACGTTAGAAAAAGTGGTTACATTAGTTATTTTTTTTGTTGAAGTGTTTTTTTGGATTTGGTGATTACACTTAGAAATATGTGGTTACAAAGTAAAAAATAAAAATTCAACAAAACTTCTACGTGTGTAACCAGATATTTTAATGTATGTAACCATGAGTACAAATACGAAAAACATGAGTACGAAAATCTTTTTCAATTTAGAAACATCTAAAATTTGTTTCAATTTTCAGAATTTGCATACTAATTTGCATGTAAAACTCATTTATCTTATTTTGAAAAGAGTTCCTGAAAACAATTTTATAGTACCGCTTTGAAAAACTAAAAAACAAAATTGTCCATGTTAGAACCCCAAGAACAAAACAACGAGAAAAAGTGTTTATTGATGAAGAAGAAAAAACACAAGAAGTTAAAGAAGAGGGATAAACCCTACCAGAGCATAAAGCCCATATCCACAGAGCACTAAGCTCCTAAATCCAAATTAGAGACTCTAGCCAACCACTTGGTTACAAAGTAATTTCCTCACTCTCTCTCACACTAACTGCTATTATTTATAGTAATAACTTCACTAACTGACTTAAGAAACCACCTAACTAAGCTTCTAACTAACTGGGTAACTGGGTGCCTAACAGTCCATAAGAGACTCATTTGCATTAAAATGGATTAAACTTGACATATATTCTTTTCTTAGGGAAGCGTAATTTTTAAAATTAAAGGATGCATGTTTAATTTATGCATCTAGTAGACAATGAAAGTGTAATCCACTGTAGAAAGAATTATCAAACATATGGCAACAAGTTACTAATATTCCCATGCCTAGGCTAATCATTCCGATGCAGAGTGATTGCATCATAATGATGGAAGAAACTATTATACATAATGGGAAATCATCAAAATTAAAATTGGCTATTACTTACTAGAGAGATTAGTCCACATGAGATATGCTTTCTTACTATTCCCTCATAAGAAAGAAACATTTTTTTGACAACTTCCAACAATCTCTTACCTGACTTACAGAGCCTTTAGTTATTAATGGAGCCAAACCACAATCTGATAGACGCACGGAGATATCATCATCAAGGAGAATGTTAGCAGATTTGAAATTTCTGTGTACAACAGGTGGCTGACATTGCTCATGCAGGTACCTGTCATAGGACAACATTAAACGATTAGATTCAGAAAGTTCCACTACAACAAGCATTATGGGTACGTATTTGAACTTCAGAAAGTTCTCCTATATATACTTCACTGTTCCCAAATTTTTAGCAAAAAGAAACTTCTTACGTCAAATTAATCCAGGGGCATACTTAAAAATGCAAGACAAGCTACATTTGAAAATGAAAACATTGAACCCACTAAGCTACTAAGCAACAACCTGGACAACTGTTTTGTTTTTCTAACTCTAAAAGAGTTACTTGACTTACTCTAAGGCTCTAGCTGCACCCAGTGCTATCCGAATGCGAGCATTCCATGACAGTCTTGTTCTGAATTCGTCATCTGAATGGAGTGCATCCTGCAGTGACCCATTACTGCAGTACTCATAGATGAGAAGCTTTTGACCATGCTCTGCACAATACCCAATAAGCTCAACAATATTTGCATGCCGGATTCTGTCAATACTGCTTACCAATTCAAGAAACTCATCATCCTTTTGCCGATCAGAGACTCTCTTGTCTAGCTTCTTCACAGCAAGTATCTAACAATTCATACAGAAAAGAGTAAGTGTCAAGATTTGAATCCAATCAAAGCAAAGGCTTATATTTAATTTACAAGACTGTTCGATTAAGGTTAAGAGAAACAGAAATGTGAATCTAATATCAGTAGTTAAACATGTGACAAACCAATATATGCATTTAGCTAATTAACTTGTCATTCAGGAAATGTCGTGACAAAATATTAAAAAAAAAAAGGTAGCCAAAGACAAGTGGCTAAACAGAATCACGAATAAATAGTTTCCATTGAATGCTTTGAAGTTTGTTAAGAAACATATACCTAGAAAATGAATAACATTTATAAAGCTAAAAGAACATTTGAGAGACCACGGAAAAGAAATCGCATCAACTTATTATAACTACCTAATTTTAATCATGATCAAAGTAGACAAGACAAACAAACAAAAGCCAGTGTGTGTATTCAGTTCATTCTATATAAACCAATGCAAGTGATAAGAAAAATCCTACCTTCCCATTAGGAAGCTCTGCTCTATACACACTTCCCAGCATGCCTAATCCTATAAGATTGTCTTGAGAAAAGCTATTGGTATACTGCTGAAGGGATGCAATGGTGAAATTCTTTGCAAAAGTGGGAAGAATTGTGGTTTTTTTGGAAGGATTGATGTTATCCCCTCGATGGAATGTGGTTGGCTCGACAATCACCCTCTCAGTAGGGAGTGGTGGAGGAGGAGGTGGAGGTGGAGGAGGCATTGAATATACATCTAGTGAACTCATATCTATTCCATGCTCTAATAATTTTGGCATTGTTTCCATTCTTTGCACATCTTTCTCTTGCTCATCTTGTGGCTTTGGAATAGCCCGTACTCCCCTTTTCTCTGCTTCATGGTCATCTTTTGGCGTCACAAAAGCCCCTTTTGGTACTGTTAGAAAATAATTATAAATTGTTTAGAAGGAGAACAGTTAAACCAGTGAAATCCTCATAAAGAAAAATTTTGGAAAATAAATTGAGAGACCAAGAAATCTCTTCTTTACCTTTCTCAGTTTCACTAGGTGGTTGGCCTCCATAATCCCTAGCATTATGTCTTTCACTTCCATACGCACCAATTTGATGTTGCTTGGAAATTCTTCCATCCCGTTCTCTTCTGCTACATCTTGGAACGAAGAGAACAAGTCCCAGTGCCACAATAATGAATGCCAATACACCAGAAATAGATATCCAAACCACCCTTTTAGTGTTTCTTTTTGAATTCCCAGAATTTGATTCCTTTGCTGCAGTTGGTCCATCAACCTGTTTAGTTGGTACGCGTCCAGAAAATGGTGTTCCAGAAACAACAGTTCCCGATGGCGGTGCTGTCACTGGAGAATGAGGTGCATGAGCGGGAGCTACAGTAGTATTTCCATCAAGATTAAACGGGTTTCCATCTTTTCTGCACAATAAAAAGTAAAAAACAATCATGAAATATTGAAAAACCAAACTTACAAATATATAATTATATAACAGCCAAATTTCTAATGTCACAAATATAAGCATAGAATAAGAAAATAGATGAAACTTTTAGTTAGGACTAAACACTTACATTGTTTTCTAATATAAATACAAAGATCTCTGCAATAACAATAGTAATAATAAAAATCACTTTAGATTACAGCAATTGGTCCAACGCGTCAATTAGTCTAGTCTAGTGAGTAGTGACATCTGATTCAGTGAAGCTTACCATTTACCATTATCCTTATTTTGACAATTATAATGTTATTCTCCAAATCCAATCCAATTTGAGTTACGAAGGTAAAAAACACTTGAACATTTAACAGGCCAAATCAAACACCATTCATTATACACAATATTTTCAACCATGCAAGTCTTTCATTACAAATTGTTTGGAAAGTTTGGATCAAAAAGAAAAAGCTGAGCAAAAAAAGGATAGTTTATCAAATGCACACTGACTATTACACATTCGAAGTTATTTGACTCTAAAACTTGACCATGGGGACTTATATTATCATACATTACGTCTTGATTTTATTACCAGGCAGTAAAAACAGAGGCAACATCTAAGTGGTTGTTCTTCAGAAATGCAGTGCTTACAGAAATCCTTACATCAAATTACTTTTATTTTCTTCTGTCATTAACTCCTGTTTGCTTAATTGCAATATCTAAAATCTTGGTAATCAACAAGATTGCAGATATTTTCATGAAAATCTAGTCCAAAACACCAAGTTATATGTCCATCTTCACATTTTCCTAACTCAGGAAATCAACTCATTTAAGCATAAATAGGAAAATACTTCATGTGTTAAAGGCTTCACCTGAAGGTAGGAATGCTTAATAACTTTTGAGGTATTGGTCCAGCAAACTGATTGTTCTCGACATTCCTGCTCAAATAGGACAAATAAGCACAAATTTAAAAGAAAATGACTGTGGTTGAAAAGTTAAATCCAATGTGCATTCTAGTTTTCCAAAAGCTCTACAATTATCTGAGCAAAAGGTTAAAATTAAAATAAATAATTAATGTCTACAGTTTCACCCGATTTATATTTTGGTGTTCATAATTTACTGTTTCACTGTTAATTATTTTGGTCCTTGTCATTAAGGTATTGCCTATTGATGAGTATTTTCGTGAAGTTTTTTTTTCTATCGGCCAAACACACACACCCCCACACTATACTACTCCTAAATCTACCCCACCGGGGATCGAACCCCTCTTCTTGAGCTTCAACAGCTCATCTTATGCCACTTGAGCTACAAGCTCTTGGCTATTTTCGTGAAGAATTGATCTTTGTAGTTTTCTATTTTCATAGTATTGGTCCCTGAGAGACCGGAATATGAAAACTAAATAAATTAAAAATACTATAGGAACCAAAATCAAAATCAGGTGAAACTACATGAGCTAATTGTTTATTTAAACCAAAATAAAATCATGCAAAATATATATGAAACATGGTTAAGAGAAGTACAAATCTTTCAGTGGAAGGTCTTGTAAAACATCAAGGGTCCCAGACAGATTATTGTTCTGTAAATGCCTGCCAATGAGGAAAACTAAGATTGATAAACAGAGAACAGAGGTATAAGTTCATAAAAATCATTTTTATTATGACAGAATACTCACAAAGACGTCAAAGCTGACAAATTCTCCAGAGATGGAGGCAATTGCCCACTTAAATTATTATAAGATAAATCTCTGCAAAGAAGTTTGTAGCTCATCAATTAAGTTTCATGTACAATGAAGCTATAAGAATCTTAATTCAACTTTATATAGCTGAAGAATAATCTGAGATGAGGCCCTACAGATTGATCAATTTTGTAAGAGACTCAAACGAATCTGGTATTTCTCCAGTTAAAAGATTGTTGTTAAGAGACCTGAAAGTAGATAATTGGATCGCATTTAGATGACTTTCATTACACTCAACATCAGCTTTCATTAGAATTTAATATAAAACAGAAGAGGCAATAAACTCACATGTCAGTCAGTTCAGTCAATGTGGATAAAGAGGTTGGAATACTTCCAGTGAACTGGTTACCTGAAAGAAATCTGCAAAAGCACAAAACATCAAGCGATTTTGCACTATCCTGTGGGAAGGGATGGTATTACAAAGGCAGGCACCACATACAAGTTTTGTAACGTGATTGGCAAACTGGACGGGATACTTCCCCCAATATGGTTGTTGCTTAGAGCTCTGCCCCCAAAAAGATGAAGCAAACAGTAAGGTTATGGTGAAGAAACAGCTGTAATTCAAGAACTCCGGAAATGTTTTAGACGCAGAAATACATTAACACATGGACTTGCTCATAATAGCATATACAAGGGGAGAATAGTGAGAGTGGAAAATAGAGAGAGTACTATTTACATTTCTCTGATAGAAACAAAAGTTTCCAAGCTATCACCCAGTTCTCCTCCCAAGTTTGCACCATTCAGAATTCTGTCATACGTTAAATTGAAAGAGAACCAATGGTCAATTGTTTTGCAAGATACTGATCAATTTGAAGAAGAAGCAAGCAAAAAGTGGTAGCATACATTCTTTGAATGTCTGAACCATTACATTGAACTCCTTGCCACCCTTGTCCACATGGGTCTCCCCCACTAGAAACCCACCCAGGAAGAACAGGATTCCCCAATGCAGTATATAAGCTATTGATTGCAGCAACTGATACAATTAAAAAACTTCAGGACTCATGCAAGTAATAACAGACCACAGATAAATGAAAAATAAACAAGAATGTGAAAAAAAATAAAAATAAAAAAACAATTTTAAAATGTTCTATTCCAGCTCACATTAGTGTGGAGGCAGGAAAATTTAATTAACTAAGTGAGGCAAAAGCAGAACCTCAACATTATAAAATTTTGATTTGATTGAGAAATATTCTAGCCTATTAATTAATTAACAAAAGAGCTCAGTTTTATAAGCGAGGTATATTAAGATAATGAAGCCAAAGCTGTAGAGGAAAAAATTGGGGAGGAAAAAAAAGGAGAGAATCGTTACCATCAGATGGATTAGTGTCTGCAAGAGAAAACTGGACTATGCAGATCAACAAAAATACCAATAGAACTTGTCCATGGATCTTCACTCTTCTCTGGTACTGTGAAGCAGATCTCAGCTCACCCATTTTCCCCAAACGAAACCTTAAACTTAATCTTCAACTAGAAACTAATCACCAGACCATCATCCTCAGTCCCATTTGAAAAATCATCAGCAAAGACTCTGAAAATGCAGTCCACCAAAACCAAATTGCAGGACGTTTCAAGCAATCAAGCAAAACCAAAAATAAATAAAAAAATATAAAAAAATCCAAAACAAACTCATTCTTCTACCAGCTCAAAAAAAATGCATAAAAATTTACATTTGAGTATTATAATGTGAATGAATGATGATAATATCTGAGAAACGGAGTGAACTTACTTAGATAGAAAGTGAGGAAGTTAGAGAAGTAATGCTGAAAATCTGGAGACGAAAACTAAGACAGGAAAAGAAAAAAAGAAGAAAGTGTGAGAATAAACTTAACGGCTAAGATTCGGAGAGAAATCAGTAGTGGGAGTGAGGAGCGTAAGCAGAGACTGCATTGCAGAGTTTTTGGCATATTTTAATGAGAGTGGGAATAAATAAAAATTATGGTAAAATCCCTAACCTTTAGAAAAAGCTGGAAACAAGGAAAAGGAAAGGGATGTGGAAAAGCTGCACTGACTGAAGCAGGTTCTGTTCTGAAACACAGACGCGCACAAAAATACTCTCTCTTTCTCTCTCTCTCACAAAAATTCCGGATTGGCATATCGTTATTATTTATATACACTTCGTACCTTTTTGAAAGAGTATCTACTTAAATCATTATTACATCATTTAGTTAATAATTACATAAATATTTAATCATATACTATTTTTTCTTAATTTTTTAAGAGAAACTGTCAATTTGATCTTAATAACTTAATAAAAAGGACTATTAATTACTAAGGACACAATTTAGATAAAGTTTTCATTGATGTTGTTTACCAATTAATCTTTCAATTTTATCTTACTAACTTAATAACATACATTATTATCTTGTAATTAAAATGATAAATATAAATGTTAAAGTTTGACATATGTTATTATTAAGATAAAATTCGAGTTCTGGTTAATGAAAATCACTAATCACACATATAAAATTTTAATTAAGCAAATTTTATCATAGTAATAATAATTATAATAATAATGATGATACGTTAAATAGATTTTCTCTTTAAAATAGTAAGTCAATAATTATTGTTATTCACATGCATTCGATATACAGACTAAATGCATATAAATATGTAATTAAATTAATATAAAATAATTTTATTAAACATGTTGTGAAATTTGTACGAAATGATTAAACCAACTAATATAATAATTAACCAAGCATATAAATAGTACGTGTACGTAAATAATTTTGCATAGTAAAAGGAAAAGAAAAAATTGAATGTGTGTATGTTCTTTGAGGAGGTGTTTCGTACTAGTGTTTTTTTTATAAATTATATATTAAAATAGTTTCTAATTTTGTATTCTATTAGTCAGTTTAGCTTTTGTGAAATTAGTTATTTTAGTTTCATTTTTACTATTACTGATTATTTTAGTCTCTGACTTTCACTATATCATTCATTTTAGTCCCTAATTTTCAGAGACTAAAATAAATGATCATATAATTTAAAAATTATAATGACCTATAAAATATAAAATTAAAAATTAAAATAATTTATTCACATAAAATCATAGATTAAAATAAATTATTTTCGCAAAAAATTAGAGATTGAAACACTCGTTTATTTATGGAATGGAATGGTAAGTGAAATAGCGTTGCCACGCTCCCTCGAGGACGCGTACGGTTTTTGTCTCTGCCACACAAGCCAATAGCCATGCCATGGTGCCCATGTTTGTTTGATATTTAATAATGGAGTGTAAGTCCTTAATTATGCATGTTCTTGTGCCTTGTGTTGTCACCGTGTTACTACACCTAGTCTGTTACCAAAATCCTAATATTATTTTAAGGTTTTTGGTTAAGACAATTATCTAAGAAAGTCCTTATTGAAAATAAAGATATTTATTAGGTTAAAATATAATTTTGATTATTTATTTATTAGTGAATTTTTATTTGTATTCTTTATCTTTTATTGTTGTCAGATTTCATTTGAGTGTTTTTATATACATTTTCTTCAGCATTATTGTAGCATTTTTACTAAATTATTTTATGGTATTAGTGCAAAAAGACCAATATATTTGAAAAATAAAGAAAATAAACTAATTTGACAAAAACAAAGGATAATGAACTAAAATAAAAATTCGCTAAAAGATAAGTGACCAAAATTATATTTCGAGAGGAGATTGATAAGTCATTATTTCCAGTGTTCATAAATATCTAAGAGAAAATGAAAAAAAAAAATCTTACTAGTTTAAAAAAATGTGGCTATAAATAAAAATGAATCTCAATAGTACCTAATATTTTTCTTTTTTTTTTATTTTGTTGATTTAGCTTCTAAATTTTAATCCATATTTTTTTTTATCTATGCCTTATTTTAGTACATCTATAACTTTTTTTATATTAAACGGAAATTAAATTTGCCTACTCACATATACACGATCTCATATATTTACTAACTGAATTACATGACTAAGACTTACTCCTTAAATTTTTCTTAAGATTTTTAAAATAAAGTAGTTTATCAAATAAGTATTTACGACTGAAATTAATAAATAGAGGCACACACAATTTAAGGAGAATCGTGTTTCAAACTCCATAAAGAGTATCAATTAAGATGACAATATTATTTACACTCGAGAGAACAATCTTGTATCTTAATAATAAATGGGAGAAAATTCAAAAAAAAAAAAAGAATTTACAACTAAAATTTCTTAATATAATAAAAATAGTTAAAATTCGGTTTATATTTTTCCCTTGTCATGTCTTAAAATAGTACTGTCTTCATTAGTATTGTGATTAAATTCTTAAAATATTTATATAATTAACAATTTTTTGAAAATTGATGAATATTTTACTATTCACAATTAATTAGGACTCGATATAATTTTTTAACAATTAATAATATATTTAGATTGAAATTTGTTTTGTGTTACCATCAAAATTCGGCATAATTAATAAATAAATGAATCATTTACATATATCGATAAGAGACTGTCATATTCAAACTAAGATATATCTTGCTTAGAGAAAATAAAATATAAACTTTATATATATATATATATATATATATATATATATATATATATATATATATAATTTAAACCAACCATCCATTGATAATCATTTTGGTCTGTGACATGGTAAAAATTTTACTTTAGCATTTTATTTTGTAAAACTCTATGAATCAATCTATAATTTCATAAAAACAAAACAAAGTAATCACATTTGTCGATATAAAGAGCTACTATTATAAATGGAATTATTAAGTAGCGTTTTGGAAACACTTGATTTTGAGAAAATAATTGATGATTATTTTTTAAGTTTTTTTTACATATTTTTAAAAATAAGTATTTATTTATTTAAAATAAACAAAACCAAACACATATTTAAATTTCTATTGGCGGGAAAATACTCTTACTTCACCAAAAAGACAAATATTTAAGTTTAAGAATAAATATAAGTGTCATACTGACCAATACAGTCAATACATATTATATGAATAACTAGAATATTATTGATGTACTTAAATATATGAAAAATGCCATCTATATGTTTTTAAAATATTTTTATTGATTGAATTTATTTATTTAAAAAATCAGATTACATAAGTTTATCGAGATTTTCACTAAATTATACTCAATCATAAAAGACTTTAAAAATATATAAATCATATCAATTCTAATTAGAATCAATAGAGATTTGGTTTTGGTTGACACATTAATGCATCAATTCAAAACTGTATAAAACAGTTTTCAAGATTTTTTTATAAAAAAAAAAAAAAGAAATGAGTTTTTAATGTAAATTAGTATATAAATTTTAAAAAACTAAAAACTAAAATACATATATTATTCCTGAAAACTATTTTAAAAAATTAGTCTACAAAATAATTTTTTTAGTTTTTTGTTTTTAAAAACAGATACTAAACAAGTGTTAGAGAACTTTTATCCTTTGTTTGTAGGAGGAGAAAATAGGATGGGAGAAAATAGAAAGAGATAAAATTTTAAATTTTTTTTTCTCTATAAATTATTTTTTTCCTTCAACTAAACAAAAAAATATTATTATTCATGTCTTTTATATCCTCTGATTTTCTTTTCTCCATTTCAAATAATGGCTTAGAATGTATATTTTCTTTCAGGTACTTATTTAATGTACAAGTTATTAAAAAATTATATTTGGAAAAATATTATTATGGTGACAAGGAAAAATTATCATAAATTTAGATAAAATTATTATTATCATAAAAACAAAATAGAGCAATGCAAATTATAATTAATTTCTAACAAATTTATTATAATACTTACTCAATAAAATTATTTAAAAATATTTTCATGTGACTTCACTCAAATAGTGTTACCTAAGGATGTGTTTGATTTCAAGGACATAAATTCATTTATTACTTGTTTGATTTTAAAAAATGAGTATGAAACCGTACAAGAATATAGATGCTCGACAACACAAAAATTAAAATATTTGTACCCTACTAAATTAAGGGACAAATTTTTGTCCCATAACACAACTATTAAAAAGTCCAAACTATCTTTACTCTCTCACAATTGAGTAGTTATTTGTTGGCAAAAAAAAATTGAGTAATCATCTTATTTTAATTTTTATATTTTCTCAAATTTCTAACTTTGATATATATATATATATATATATATATTTTGTAACGACAAGTATGAGTTTTTTTTTTTTTATATATGAGTCGAGAGTATATATATATATACTAAAATATTATAATTTAATTTAATGATAAGAAATCAATAAAAAAATTTTAAAAACATAATATTATTTAGTAATGATTTTATATAAAAGAAATAATGTATAACAAAAAAGATGTTATTATAAAATTTTTGTTTTATGAATTGATTATTAAAATAATAGATATCACAAAAAGATTATTTTGTCTCACGTTAAGTTATACTATATTACATCACTTATTTTATCTATATCCTTACATCAAACGTAGCATAAGACATTTACTACTATATTAGCCTCAAACTTTACCCTTAGATTTAAGTTACGTTTAGTTAAAAAGTACAATAATGTTTGGTTAAAAAAAGCTAAAAAAACCTATTTTGAGACCTTTTTATAATTAAGAAAGTAAAATAAAATAAAATAAGAAAGCTAAAGGACTTAAATACTAGTTTAATCTTAATCAATGTGTTTACTTTCATTGAAAATATCTAAGGACATGCGATAAATTATGAGTAAAAATAATATTAATTAATAATTAATATCTTTCTTCTTTCTTATACTAAGAAAAGAATGAGTTTTTTTAATTTCTATAGAAAGGATTGGGTGTAATGTACAATAATGATAATAATAGTATAATTATTTGTCGTATTATTATTGTTGATTAGTAGTATATCATATCTTATACCTAATTGTAATAAAAATGAAAATACTTTTGACATAGAGGAGACTTGAAGGTGTACTATACCATGCATTTTCCTTCCTAAAAGGTCCAATTTGTCCAAACAAAACAGAGTACAACTACAAGCGAGTTCACACAGAACAGAACTATACGTCTCTGTTTTTTTGGTAAATAAGATAAGACGTAGAATGAGCAATGCTATATTCTCCTAATAATCTTTTTAATTATTTTTTTAATATTATATAAAATATGAAATTAAATACATTTTCACTCTTAAAAATATAAAAAACATTAAAAATATTTTTTAATAAATAATTAAAAAAATTTTTAAGAACATGAATTAAGAAAATTTAGAATTATTCAGCTAGTATACGTCTTTTATCTTTCTTTCACACACGAAGAGCGGTGACACATAAACGTGGGCAATGCATTCATAATGACAATGTTGATTGTTAAGTTGACTCGCTCGCACCTTCTTCTCTTTTCCATTTCACTTCACTTCACTTCCTCGGAATCCAATGGCCGCTACCTCTCTTTGGACTGCCCTTCCCCTTCCCCTCCTTCCCTCTACCTTCTCCAAGCCCCACGTTGCTCCCCTCTCTTCCCAATCCATAAAACGATGTCGTATCATCCGCTCCGTTGCAGAGGATCGCGAGGTAGTTCCGGTGTCAGAAGAGAGAAGAACTCGTGTTGAAGATGTTGAGGGGTTTTCTTCACCTTCCAATTCCTCGCTCCATACAGAAACAGAGGCTGCTAGTGATTCCTCTCGCCTCACAAGCAGTACCATCAATGCCATCATCGTTTTGGGGTTTGGGACTTTTGCTGTCACTAAATTGCTCACCATTGACCATGATTACTGGCACGTCAGTACTTCAATCTTCAGTTTAAATAAAAAAAATTCCTTTGATTTCATTCCGGTTAACCTGAAATGATAATCTGTTTAGTTAAATATGAATGTTCTGATTTTAAATGATTTTGCCTGGTTTCGTAGATGTATATCTAGGGACATTCATGAAAAAAAAAAAACTTTTGTAGATTACAGCTAAGACACTGTTCCTAGCTTAACAGTTATGTTCTTGTTGGTAGCACAAGTTTCTTTTCACAAAAAAGGAA
The DNA here is from genome assembly GCA_037177725.1 of Cyamopsis tetragonoloba. Lineage (NCBI taxonomy): Eukaryota > Viridiplantae > Streptophyta > Magnoliopsida > Fabales > Fabaceae > Cyamopsis > Cyamopsis tetragonoloba. The sequence continues at coordinate 52,823,021 of CM074124.1, read as the reverse complement.
ATAGGTTGAAGATGTTTAATAATAGAGTGATGAAGAAAGAAAACTGTGATGCATTTCCCCTATAATACATAGGGAACTAATTAATGTCTTATTATTCAGGGTTGGACCCTTTATGAGATTTTAAGGTATGTACCTGAGCACAATTGGGTTGCTTATGAGCAAGCTCTGAAAGCAAATCCGGTTTTAGCTAAAATGGCAATTAGTGGGATTGTCTACTCAATTGGAGACTGGATTGCTCAGGTATGTTTTTGACTCACATGTCACAAAAATATGAAAAATGCTTATCATGGACTTAGAGTTTTTATTAACTGCGAAGCTACTTATATCTGAACTGTACAGTGCTATGAAGGAAGGCCTCTTTTCGAGTTTGATCGGACTCGACTATTCAGATCAGGTCTTGTTGGGTTTACTCTCCATGGATCTCTTTCTCACTATTACTACCAACTTTGTGAGGTGATTATTTTGCCTGTCTGGATTGGAAGTGGAACCATTAGGTGATACTGTGATGTTGTATAAATGGCTGAAATTGTTTGTGCATTCTTTCACAGGCTATTTTTCCTTTCCAAGATTGGTGGGTCGTCCCTGCAAAAGTTGCTTTTGACCAAACTGTGTGGGCATCAATCTGGAACAGCATCTACTTTGTGGCTTTGGGCTTGTTGCGTTTAGAATCTTTGACTAACATATATGGTGAACTGAAGTCAACATTTTGGCCTATGCTTACTGTAAGAATCTATTTTAAATGTTTCTTGTATGCTATTTGCAGGGTTTAGTTATTATTACTTGCATGTTGGTTCACATGGCTTTGATGTTGCTGCAAAGTCATGAAGATTACATAAAAAACATTTAAAATTTGAGCTATATCCTCTTAGAATTTGTGTGACTGTTAGGCCGAAATTTGTTACTTATGGTGTTAAATAATTTTGGGTAGATACTAGGGAAGTGGGAATTAAAGTGGGCCTAGGATTCATGTCCGGTAGCTTCATGCTTTCCTCATTCCAAGCCTGGATATAATCTTTGCGTCTTGCTCATAAAGTATAATAAATTACTGGACTTGGTTTAGGTGACTATGATAGAATCAAACTAGTGTAGACTACAGACTGATAGATGAAAGAAATCTGGAGTATTATTGAAAGAATGCCCTCTGAACCCCTTCACTTATCTATCTCTCTAGAGTCCAACCCCTTTTTCTCCCCTTTTTATAACAAGATTTGCAAATTGTAACTTCTCCGCTAACTACACTGTTTCTGTACAGTTAGTTATCCCTCTATGTTAGTCAGTTATCCCCTGCCCCTTGAATCTTGCCTTATTTCTGCATACCAAATTGTTTCAACTTTCAAGTGTCACAGCAAACTAGAGAAGGTGATGTTCCTGCATTATGTCTACCATGGGATAGCCTTGTCACATATTTCCCCTTCTGTTGGACACCCATAAGGGAAAAACAAGAAAACTAAAAGGAGAAAGGAGTCGAAGAGGAATTGTTTTAATGGTTAATACAACTGACAATTCAAGGATGGAGAATAGTATGATGAATAAATTAGATGATTAAGAAAAGTTATGTTAGGCTGACAAAAGTTTTGCTCTAATATGCTTAACAGGCTGGATGGAAACTTTGGCCTTTTGCCCATCTGATTACTTATGGCGTGATTCCTGTCGAACAAAGGCTTCTTTGGGTGGACTGTGTGGAGCTCATCTGGGTTACAATACTTTCAACGTAGGTTTTCTAAGATTATTTGTCATTGACTGTTTTTGCTGTAAGCTGCAGGTTTTAATGCTCTTTTGGATGCATGCTCTTTAGGATGCCTTAGGGCTTGTCTGGTTTGCATTTCTATTTCCTGTTTTCATTCAGCTTGCTGTTTTTTGAAATTTTACATAGGAAAAACTGGACTGTTTCCAGCATTTCCAGTAAAATTTCATCCAACATTTCCAATTTTTCCTTTGTTAAATTTCAAAAAATAGTAAACATAAAATGGAAACAAGAAATAGAAATGCAAACCAAGCAGACTCTTTGTATCTCATACTGTTGTATGACTAATGCCCGTTTAAGGATGGGTACTTGAACATGACACTAACATTTTATGTGGATTTACTCTCTATAAATAGCATTAAAAATGTGTTGTATATATAAGCATTAAGCTTTCAACTGGGTTCTTATTTTTGCACAATCTTGTTTTGATTATAGCTATTCAAATGAGAAATCAGAAGCCCGAATATCTGAGGTAGCATCAGAAACAGGATCATCTAGTTCAAGCCAGGATTCTAAGGTAAGAAGACTGTATTGTTCTGCATTTTTTAAGGTTCCAGGATCAGGGCTCATGATCCCTGTCAAGAAATGGAGAGAAAAACTTTTCAGAACACTTTAATTTCAATTATCTATTATTGATACATATTTGCATACCTATGAATCTATGATTCTTAATTGCTGGGCAATATTTGACAAGCTATTCAGCCAAACGAGATCAGTAACATGCTCTGTAGTCCACTCCACACCTTGTCCAAGACTGACAAAGTCTAATGTTCCAATTAGATAAATCTTCCATCAATTTTCTGCACCATATATTGAGCTAAATCACTGCTTTTTTTTTTTTTTTCTGTTTTATTTTGTATATCTTGCGTAATATCAGGAACGAAAGAGTTGATAATAGGGTAAAACAACTATCGTGTTTCATGGCAGTTACAAGGGTCAACAAGCTTCCAAAAGCCTTTTGATGCTTTGACTTAATATTCGAAGAATCTATCAATTGAAGGTTCAATTGGAACGACCTTAGAAACAATGAGGTTGTGATCTACTACCCATACAGGATACAATTATACAGTTAGTACACCTTCAGCTATGATGAACAACTATTCTCGTTGCACTGATCTGATACGTTGTATATATAAATATAAATACATTCCCTATACGAATTACATTATGTTCTTTTTAAACGGGTGTATTCCATTACTGTATACATCCGTAATTCCATATAAAGATTTGAGAAATATCATCTCAGATCTAGTGCTGTAAAATGTGAAAAAAACTCCTGGTATTGATATTATTACATAACATTGCCTGTGAATTTTTATTTACGCCAGTATTCTCAAGCTTTTGCATACGTTACTGCTGCAACCTTCTCTAGTTACCAACAGGTAATTTGCTTATACTTACATGTATTTGTATCATTGACTTAAACATTCTTCAGGAGTGAAATAGAACGTAAGCATTGGGAGGAGCCCAGGACATGTGTATGTCACGTTATGAGTTATAGTCTGTCCAGGATCACATCAGTGAACCATATTCCTCACTTGGCCTTGAACTAGGGTTTCTAAGCGCCGCCTCTGGTTAGACCAACATGACCAGTGTTTCTTCAAGGGGGGAGGGGAGTTTCTCTCCGCACTCTGCCTTATTTCCATATCTCCTCTTAGTAGTTGTTATTCTGTGTTTTTTCATCCCTTTTACCTCACTACATTCTTTCACCGCCACCTCTTCCTTTTGTCCTCCTTCCCTTTGTTTCGTTTTTCTTAGCTCTGTGTGGTTTATTTTCTGTGGGTTTTGTTTATGGTTTCTGTGTGTTTCTTTTTCTTTGTTTTCTCCCCTTTGTTTTGTTTTTCTTCCATTTGTCTCTTTTCCTGTATCATTGTGGAAATACTAAAGGAAATGGTTGATGCACATAGTAGAAGCCTTTAATGGTCAGATCTGTTCAACCTTCTCCATTGCCGGTTGGTTGCTCGCAAAAATAATGCTCACTCCATGTCGATGATCGAAGCTACTAGGTCTTTTATGCTACCAATTATTGGTGGTGAAACAAAGAAAAACAAAAGGCTTTAAAGAAGTAAAATCCAGATTATTTTTTAGTTTCTTTGGAGCCCAGTTCTTCTTTTTCCTTATCATCTGCATCTCTTAAATTTCTCTTATAGCATTTGTATAGAGTGCTTTGAAGAAGTCTAGATTCTGCTAGAATTATTTAGTATAACACTTTTGGATGTGGTCATTCTTGCTTCTTTGATATTCGTCTCAAGTCGTCATCAGGATGCAATTTGTTTTCTCCTTTACATGAGTGTGTGATAGGTATTGTGTCATTTGTATACTGCACACTCAGCAATTATGTTAGCAATATCATAAACTCAATAAATAATATTTTTAAGGATTAAAACATTAGTTTGCTATCATTAAAAGACATTTAAATTTTGAGACTTTACTTTTACAATTAGGACACCTTACCTTAGTTTCTTATTCAACACTAAGTGTGTTGTTTGTAAGGTCATAGATCTTAATCTGTGTACTTACAGTAACGTTTAACCATGCTTTGTGTTAAGACGGTTAGGTTACCTTGGAGAGGTTGGGAAAGACTATTTACACACTTGAGGAGACTCATGAAGTTGAATATCAAGTAGAGAGAAGTTTGGGAAGGCTCAAGGAGAATATTCAACTGTCAACAAGCTTGAAGATTAGTATGAAGGATACCTGGACTTGTTGCTGACATTTGGAATATGTTATTCAGGAGAAGAGGGGACCAGACGTAGTCTAGGGTCTAGGGAGGTAAGGGTGAATCAGGATGAATTTTTGGATCCTTTTTATTGCTTAACTCTCATATGCTTTTGTATTTTAGATCCATATCTTGCAACATAAAGTTGTTTTAAAACAATTTTAACACTGAAAAACTTAGCCATTTTACATACATAAAACCTTTATATAAATGGGTACTATGACACATTAAGAAAGTAGAGCAAATGTGCAAGCTGTTTCCACTTCATTCATCCCATCCATTAACCATACTATGATCAAACAACAATCAAAACTCAGTTCTATAGTCTCACCTCAATCCCGCTGATCTCTCACCTATATCTCTCTATATACAACTTACCTCTTGAACAGATGTCATTCATATGAGTAAATTAATCAGATGCCATTCTTCACAAGGGTTGGTCCTAAAATATAATGCTCTCAAGGGTTAAATATCAACTATTACATTCCGTTATCCTCTCACTCCGCCATGGAAAAATGTTAGTAATAAATAAAAGGGGGTGCAGTTAGTGGTGTAAGAAAGTGCATAAAAAACAAAAAAAAATGTGAGAAAAGGAGATTTTTCTTTTCTTTTTTTGTTTTTTGGGATAGCTATGCATATGCTTTTGATTTTTGAAGTAGTGGAATAATTATTTTAGCTAGCCATGACGAATGCCGATGAAGTGATTAAAGTCGTGATGTTGGACCCTTAGTTGCTTCAACCATGAATCTGCGACGCTCAATAGGGCTAGTAGCTTTTCTTGGTCTCGACCTCGATTTCCTGCGGCCCATACATTATTCCCACCTTGCTGCATATTGTATGTTGCTAAACCAAATGCTGGTAGCGAAATCTCTTCCCCTTTGTTTTTCTTCTCGTGTCCACTCCCAATATCATCGTCAAGATCCATCCCTTCACAACACAATAAAACATTTTACATGGTTTAGTGCACACTCATCATTCACAACAACCTCAAACAAAGTATCAATCTACATTCTGCGATATCACACCACAATATTATGATTTTTGTAGCCATCAAAACTATATTCAACGATTGTAGTCTGGAATAATGGTTGCATTCAACTACACCTAATGCAATGTGATGAGTAAATTAAACTCCCAAATAGTAGTGGTTAATTGGGCATGCTATTCCCAGGGAATTCAACAATCTAAAATTGGTCATTGACATTATAATACGATAGACATTTTAGTCATTCTTCCACTTAATTATTTTTACATCATTTAATAACCAAAAGGATTAAAATGTTTGTTATTTTATAAAATAAGCAACTAATTTGTGGTTTTTAAAATCCCAAGAACTAAAATATTTCACGCTTACTATTTCATGGATTATTTTCAAGGTTTATTAGGAGTAGTGGTTAATACTAACAATAAAAGTGTATCTTTTATTTTCCTAGTTGACTAAGTCAAGCTTCAGTTAGTTAGTTAATTTGTTACAGTTAGTTATAACAGCTGTCACTAGTTAGTTCCTATTTCTGCTCTATTTATAGATGATGAGCATCTCTCTGTAAATTGCCAATTATCAATAATACACAAAATTCTTTTAAGCTGTTTCTCTATTATGGTATTATCGCTCTTGGTTCAGATCTAAGGCCTTGAATCTCTGATTGCTTTCGCTGCTCTCTCGTTATTTCCTTTTTCCTCGTTTGTTGCTTGCGAGCCTGTGTCGCGATCTCCGTAGCTTTAGTTCTTAATCAAGATCGTGCTTCACTGTGTTGTTTGGCTCTGTTCGTCGATTGTCTTTCTTCTCTGTGTTCGATCGATCGCTTTGATTCTTTCAAGTTTTGGTTGATTCTGCCTTGTTGCTTGCGATCTTCGCTGCGATTGGTGATTCTGCTGTCTCGGTTGCACTCGCCGTTGCCGCTTGTCTTGATTTCTTGCTGATTTTTCAAGTTTTTGTTCTCTGTTTGGTGCTTTCTCCTATTGCGATGGCTACTGCTCCTGCTATTGTTTCCTCAACAGCCTCTCACTCGTTTTCTCAAGTTGTCTCATGCAAGCTCGATGAGAAGAATTTTTTGACATGGCAACAAGTAAATGCTGTGCTTCGCGGTCACCAGCTTGAGAAGTTTGTGGTAAATCCCAAAATTCCTCTAAAATTTCTCTCTGAGGCAGAAAGGGAACTTGATTCTGTCAACCCTGAGTTTCTTGAATGGGATAGGCAGGATTCTCTTATCCTCTCATGGCTTCTCTCCACTCTATCCGAGTCCATACTTGCGCGTGTGGTTTCCTGTAGGCACTCTTATCAAGTCTGGGATGCTATTTTTACTCATTTTCACTATCTGACTAAAGTAAAGGCAACTCAGCTCAGGCTTGAATTACGCACTCTGAAGAAAGGAACTCGGTCCTGCAGTGAATATCTCCAAAGGATCTCCACTATTATTGACATTTTGTCCTCCATTGGTGCTCCTGTTACTGTCAAGGAACACACAGATGCCATTCTTGCTAGTCTTCCCTCAGATTATGATCCTTTAATTTCCACTATCACTGCCTTTATCAGCAGAAATGATTCTCTCTCTCCTTCTGAGATTGAAAATATGCTTCTTGCTCAGGAGGCACGCCTGGAACAAGTCAAACAAGCCACTCTTCAGGAGCCTCTCACCATTAATCTTGTTACTCCTTCAGCATCAACCCAATCAACTCCTCAATTGTCTCCCCAGCAACCAACCTCTGCTACCAATCCAGTATACACTCAGTCCCAGAACAGTGGTTCCCAACAGAATGCCATTGCTAATCTTGCTTATAGCAATCAACCATCCAATCATCCTCAGCAGTATGCTCAATAGTCCAATTACAATCAAAATGACAATAACAATAACCGTGGTCGTGGTCAAGGAAGGGCTGGTGGCAGAGGCCGTGGAGTTCAATGTCAAATCTGCAATAAAAGAGGTCATGAAGCCAGCACTTGTTACCAGCTTCTTCGTGGACCTTTTGGCTTCAGTGGCTTTCCTCCTCAGGGAGGTCCTTTTCAATTCAATAATCCTCCTCAGTTTGGTGCTGTAGCTGCCCCTCTTCCTTTTAGTGCACCACCTACATCTTTCCATCCTCAGCTGTTTGGTGGAATGTACCCTCAGCAACCTCAGTTTCCTGCGCCTTAGGCTCCAAATGTTGGCATGGCTTATCCTCCAGTGAATCCCTTTCCTCAGTTTTCTGCCTTCCAGAACACCAAGTCTGATACTCCAAGAAATCATACCTCTCAGACTCCTGTTGCTAACATGGCTCAGGCATGGATTGCTGATAGTGGCGCTTCCCATCATGCCACCCCTGACCCTCAAAATCTGTTGCAAAGCGCACAACTTACCGGGAATGAGCAGGTCTTAATGGCAAATGGGCAAGGTACTGATATTACAAGCATTGGTTCCAATAAGTTTGTGTCCCCTGACTTTCCAAACAAACATCTTTATCTCAATAATGTTCTGCTTGTTCCTTCTTTAAATAAAAATCTCCTTAGTGTCCGTAAATTCGCTCTTGATAACAATGCCTTTTTTGAATTCCATCCTCACTCTTCCTTTGTCAAATCACAGGTTTCGAATGAGGTGCTTCTTCAAGGCTCTGTGGGGAAGGATGGCCTCTATCACTTCTTCCTTGCCATTTTGCGTGATCAAGCCTTGAAGCCAAGCACTCTTCCTCGTTTCAGTGACTCTAGCTGTGTATCAACCACTAGTTCTAACTCTGTATCAAGAGACTCTGCTGTTCTTAGTTCTTCTTTTCCTAAATCTCATTGTATCAACTCACCTAGTCTTCTCTTTGTTTCTGTTTCTTCTTCTAATAGCTATAGTCTCTGGCACTCCCGGTTAGGCCATCCTAATCATGAGGCCTTAATTCGTGTACTAAAGAATTGTAACATTTCTATACCTAATAAAATCTCCTCTGATTTCTGTTCTGCTTGTTGTGTAGCTAAGTCTCATCGATTACCCTCTTCTCCTTCTACATCCGTTTATAATTTTCCATTAGAACTTGTTTTCTTTGATGTTTGGGGACCATCTTCTTTGGAATCTAGCTGTAATTTCAGATATTTTTTAACCTGCGTTGATGCTTTTAGCAGATTCACTTGGATTTACTTACTCGAGCGAAAATCGGATGTTTCTCATAAGTTTCAGATTTTCAAAGCTATGGCGGAAAAACAGTTTGACAGGCCATTGAAAGCTGTCCAGACTGATGGAAGGGGTGAATTTAAAAGTCTAGTTCCCTATCTGCAGCAACAGGGTATTCTCCACAGGGTTACCTGCCCCCATACGCACCACCAAAATGGCTCGGTTGAGCATAAACATAGGCAAATTGTTGAGGTTGGCCTTGCACTTCTAGCCCATGCCAAACTTCCCACTAAATACTGGGATCATGCCCTTCTTACTACTACATTCTTGATTAATAGGCTTCCTTCCTCTGCCATCAATTTTCAGACTCCTTACCAGAAACTGTTCCAGAAAGCACCTGATTACTCCATTCTCAGAACCTTTGGGTGCTCCTGTTTTCCATTGCTCAAGGCTTATAATCAACATAAGCTTCAACCACGTTCTCAGGAGTGTTTATTTCTTGGCTACTCGCAGCACCATAAAGGTTTCAAGTGTCTTAGCAAGGATGGAAGACTATACATATCCAAGGATGTTATTTTTAATGAACACAGGTTTCCTTTTCAAGAGCTCTTTTCCTCATCAATGAAGGTTGTCTCTGTTCCTTGGAGCACAGCTCCTCTCACTATTCTATCGACACCAGTCTCATCTACTTCATCAGTTCCTCCAGGTTATACTATTGTATCTAATCTTCTTCCTTCTACAGCTTCCACGCAACCTTCACCTTCTGTTCCAGCCTCTGGTTCTGATCCTACACCCATGGCTTCTTCAAGACAGCCTTCTAACAGTTCTTTACCTGCTACTACCTCTGTTCAAGCTCGCGTCAATATTCACCCAATGCAAACACGGTCCAAAAGTGGGATTTCAAAACAGAAGCAGCAGCCTACCATTCTTCTGACACAGTTGGAGCCTCGCTCTGTCAAAAGTGCCCTGGCTAGTCCTCAATGGGCTACTGCTATGCAGGAAGAAATTGCAGCCCTTAAACGCAATAAGACTTGGAGCTTAGTTCCCCTTCCTCCACACAAGAAAGTTGTTGGGTGCAAGTGGGTCTTTCGTGTAAAGGAAAATTCGGATGGTAGCATCAATAAGTTCAAAGCCCGTTTGGTTGCCAAAGGATTTCACCAACAACCGAGAAGTGATTATTCTGAAACCTTCTCCCCTGTTGTGAAACCTGTTACCATTCGCATTATACTCACTCTTGTTGTCTCCTACAAGTGGCCCCTTAGGCAACTCGATGTAAACAATGCCTTCCTCAATGGTGATTTGCAAGAAGATGTCTACATGTCTCAACCACCTGGTTTTAAGTCCTGCAACAAGGGTCTGGTTTGCAAGCTTCACAAGGCTCTTTATGGTCTTAAACAAGCTCCAAGAGCTTGGTTTGAGAAGCTGTCCACTATGCTCAAAACTCTTGGCTTCAAAAGCAGTCGCTGCGACCCTTCCCTGTTCATTTTCTCCACACCTGCTGCCACTGTATATATTCTTGTTTACGTTGACGACATCATCATCACAGGGAGCTCTCCTCCTCTCATTGATCGTCTCATTTCCAAACTTAATACTGCCTTCTCCCTCAAAGATCTTGGTCAGCTAGATTATTTTTTAGGCATTGAAGTAAAACATCTTCCAAATGGCTGTCTCTTCCTTTCTCAGTCCAAATATATCCGGGATCTTCTCTCTAGAGTTAAGATGGATGATTCTAAAGGCATCTCCACTCCAATGGTTGGTGGGCAGCAGCTAACTAAGGAAGGAACTAGTGCCTTTGATGATCCCACACTATATAGGTCTGTTGTAGGTGCGCTGCAGTACGCCACCATCACACGCCCTGAACTGAGCTTCTCTGTCAACAAAGTCTGTCAGTTTATGCATACTCCTATGGTGGAACATTGGAAAGTAGTGAAGCGTATTCTACGGTATCTTAAGGGCTCCCTATCCTATGGCCTTCTCCTTAAACCTGCTATCACCACCTCTCCATTCAGGATTACTGCATTCTGTGATGCAGACTGGGCTGTAGATCCGACTGATAGACGGTCCACCTCTGGTGCTTGCATCTATTTTGGTCCCAATCTTGTATCGTGGTGGTCCAAAAAGCAACTTCTTGTCGCAAAATCTAGCACTGAGGCTGAATACCGCAGCCTTGCTCAAGCCACGTCTGAAGTTTTGTGGATTCAGTTTTTGTTAAAGGAGCTTGCTGTCCAGTTCCATACTCCTATTGTGCTGTGTGATAATCTCAGTACCATTGCTCTTGCTCACAATCTAGTTCTGCATGCTCGGTCAAAACACATGGAACTTGATATTTTCTTTGTCCAGGAACGGGTTCTCAGCAAGGAACTTATTGTCTCCCATGTTCCTGCCACTGCTCAATATGCTGATCTTCTGACCAAGCCTCTCTCTCCCAAGTATTTCTTGGCTCTTAGGTCCAAACTCAATGTAACTGTTCCTCAGCCACCTTGAGTTTGTAGGGGGAGTATTAGTAGTGGTTAATACTAACAATAAAAGTGTATCTTTTATTTTCCTAGTTGACTAAGTCAAGCTTCAGTTAGTTAGTTAGTCTGTTACAGTTAGTTATAACAGTTGTCACTAGTTAGTTCCTATTTAGTTCCTATTTCTGCTCTATTTATAGATGATGAGCATCTTTATGTAAATTGCCAATTATCAATAATACACAAAATTCTTTTAAGCTGTTTCTCTATTAAGGTTTACTCCTAAAACAGCTATAACTGCACTGCAATCAAAATCACAATTGGAAACATTGATCATAGATTTGTGGTTCTCTAAAATGTGAATTTTTCAAAGACTCTCCGTCATTCCATACCAAAAATTTGGGAAAAGTGAGAGAGAGAGAGTACATAATCATATGAGTAAAGCATGTCCACAACAAATCCAGATCCTCTCCATCACCCCTTTTCTCTCCAGCACAATCTCAAACACACTTCACTCTCTTTTTCTGAGTCAATGACCCTTCATCAACCAAGGGCCAAGATTTGGCTGGATTGGCAGGAGGGAGGATTAACAGGAGAGGATCCTTACAGGTTCAGGACACCCTCCCCCTTTTTCTTTTTAAAAAAACGTAATGAAAAAATACCTTGAAATGAAGATGAAAGCGTGTGGTAAGTGAGAAAGCATGTGGAAAGATCTTTAATAGTTCTTCCCATTGGGATATGATATATTGGGTACCTAATAAAAAAAACATATTCGTCAATAAAATCATTTCATAAAGGCGCGCTCGTGACCTTTGAAAGTACTACATGGTCAAGGATGTGTATATATATATATGCTGGGGATAAAATCCAAAATATATTTAACCATTTGGAATATGATTTTGGTTGCAAAGCTAACTACAGAGAGTAGAATTACCAAAAAAAAAAAAAAGATAAAAAATTACAGAGTAGAAAATGGTAAAATAAATAATCATGTTAAGAAAGGACGAAATTATAGTTACCAAGCAACTGCCATCAAACTAGCTGGTGAAAGATCTACGCTTCTTAATGACATCAAACCGGGGTATCTTTGTGCTAAACCAGTAATCTGAAAGAGACAAATCACAATAGAATAAATCTTTATTACTATAATTTTATATTATACATTACAGTCCATGCTACTATATGAACTTCTTAGTTGTTTTTTATAACAATGAGTAAGGAGTAAAATCCAAACAATTAAAGAAGAAAGAGTGAGGAAAGAAAATAGGAAGGAGAGAAAAAAAAGAAAGAAAATATAAGGAAAAAAATGTTTTTATTTGATTTTATTGAAAAATGAAAAGAAAGAAAATAAATAAATTATAAAATGACTAAAATGTAAGAATTGTTTTTTTTGAAAAAAATGTAACTAGAAAGTAAGTACATTATTGAAAAACAAAAATTTACTTTTCTTTTGGCAATTTTCAAAGCATAGGAGGGGAGAAAACAAAACTATGAGCCCCATATGCATTTTATTCTTTTCTTCTATTTTCTATGCTACACCAAATGGTAGAAATATGCAAGTTCCATCCAACTTCTTATTTTCTTTCAATTTATATAGATCCAAACAAAGACTAATGGTCAGTTTGTATAAGTTTTTACTTCCATCGGATAACCTTGTGTCTTAATAATCTTAACTATCGATATTTGACTCTAAGATGATGTGTTTTCCGCCTCTCATCCACTAAAATTTAAACCAGACACACACTAAGTGCTATATCATTCCAACAGAAATTTTATTTTTGATACAGCCAAACAAAAACAAGGCAAATTAACTAACTTACCTTATCCATGAGAGGAACTCTTCCATATGGAGTTGATCTTTCAAAATACTGGCAATAGAGATGACCCAATCTATCATTCAAATGCCAGAGACAATAATCTTGCTCATCAGATCCTCCCTCTTCTTCTGATGATGTTCCACTTCCATCATCCCATCTCCATAATTTATCTTCACACTCACTCTCATCACTGTATGAATCACTATACGAATCCCTTGTCTCACACTCACCTTCTTCCCTGAAAATTAATTAAAATCATTCAAAATGATTATAATTGTGACCTAATTGCAATTTAACAGGATGCTAGTATATACCTAAAAGAATTGCTAGTGAATAATTGAATGGCAGAGAGATAAGGAACATAGTATTGGACGAGTGATTCCTCAGTGGTACTCAAGTTGATAGGAACACCTGCTCCATAAGCACTCCATTCGTCATAGCAATTATTCCACAGATCATCCAATCTGAAATATTCCACTCTTTCTCTCTCCCATGGATGCCACAATCGATTCAGCTTCCTAATCTCACACTATTTGCACAAAATCAAAAGCATATATCAAATTAGGGCAACATATTTAATTAGAGGAAAAAGGAGAATTGAGACCTTGGGAAGATATTGGGATTGAACCACAGGGGTGGTACGCCATACGAAGGAATCGAGGTTAGAATGCATCGACGATCCTTTGTTATTGGAAATCATCATGGCACTGGAGAGAGAGTGAAAGGAATTGAAGAGGGAGAGAGGGAAGAGAGAGTTATAATTTCAGATTCTCTCTTCCCAACCCTGAATGAAAAACAGAGGCAATTCCCAACCCAGAAGGAGAAGAAGGAAGAGAGAGAGATTGTGGGGATTGAAATTTAGTCTCTCATAGAATAGAATTAGAATCAAATAAATTCAGAAATGGCTCCCACAATAAAGGATTTCTATTTTTTGACATTCAAACACCGATTTTCCCGCAAAATTCTCAATCAAATAAATAATTTTTCCCTTTTAATTTAATTTCTCTTCTCAATCGATCAATGTATGTATCTCTTTTCACAAATCACAAATATATAATCTTCGTCAGTGATGTTAAGTTCTAAATTTGACAGAAGGAAATCAAAACCTGCTTGCTTAATTTGTTCAACAATTGAGAAACACACTTCTCTGTGTGTTGTTGACAGTAACACGCTGATGCATGCTTCAACCTTAAATAATGTAATTGAGATTAAATCAATAGAGGAAATAGTAGATGGAGCTTATGCATTGGATACAGAAATAATAGAAAAGAGCTTTGGGTTTCTAGAATGAAACTGCAATTAGATCTGAAGAAGCTAAATAGAGAAAATAGATGGAGCTTATGGATTGGACACAGTAGTCATAAGTAAGGCATCAGAAAACAAAATTTATACTACTACCAACTGTCACCCTTTACAAATATTTTGTTGGTCTTTTTTATAACATTCTCTCTTAAATTTGTATTATTAATTATTTATTGAGTCTTGATATTCAGTGTCTTAAGGACACTAGTTAAAATTACTAGAAGTAGATAAATAATCACAAGAGCACATTGTTCCATCTCTCGAAAATACAAAAAGCTAGACATTCCAATATTTTTTTACTACAATTAAATTCTTAAATAGTACTTTTAGGGCACTAAATATCATTTTTGTTAAACTCAAATGGAAAATTTCAAAAAAAAAAAACCTCAAATGAAAAAACAATTAATAATATAAGTAGTCTGAATCATGCAATTCAGTTGATGAGCACATCAAAACATGTGGGTATCCGAATTCAGTTTCCAATTAATGTACTTTCTTATAATAAAATTTAATACTAATATAAGTAAAAAGAAAGCAGAATATTAATGAGTCATAAATCATAATAGATTAAAAGGTAATTTAAAAAAATTAATATAAATTATAAATATATTTAATGACTTTGACTAAATTAATTATTTTTTTTAATATTCGTTAAAATTAATTAGAAGATCCTATAAATAAAAAGCATAGTATGACATATCATTAAAAGATATTAAATTATTGAAACTTTGTTGGTTTCGTTCATAGATTTAAATTTAACAGCTAATATTCTTTGTTAGATTAACAAAGCGGGTTTTTAATTTTAATTATAAAATCAAAATGGTATACCATTCCTTTCTTAATTTTTTTTTTTTATTTTTGTGGGGTTAAAAAAAAGGAAAAGTATTTATGTGGAAAAAGAAAACAAGAAATGGTATGAGAACTGACTACTCTTTGTTTTACTCAATTTTGTACATATACCTAGGAGGTGTGTGATAATGATAATTACAAGTAAAAATTAGTTTTTATAAGTTAATTTATAAAAAATTACTTGAGATAGCTTATAGCTTATAGATTAGAGCTTATAACGAGTTTTTAATAATTTTTTTCTATTTTGTCCTTAGATAATTTACTATATTTTACTTTTTTAAATTCTTTATTATATATAATTAATGTATATCCATTTTAATCATTTAACACACTTTTAGATTGTCATAAGTTAATTTTACCAAATGCATCGACTTAGCCATAAACTATAAGCTAACAGTCACAAATTATAAGTCATAAATTATAAATTATAAACCATAAATTATAAGCTAATTTTATCAAAAACAGAATCTTAAGTGTACTATAAAAAATTTACGGATTCACTTAGTGTTAAGTTTAGTATTAAGTTGATCTTTTGAGCTTTTTCTTTTATACAAACGGATTACAATATAAATAGGCATATGGAGATTAAAATTCATTTTTCTGTATACTTGAATATCGTTAATTTATGTAGGTGTAGTGTAAAGATTATTACCTAACTCCATCTTTTAAAATGTCACATATTTTCTATTAATAATTAGATTAGATGAGAAAGTGACACAGAGACTAAAATCAAGCATTTTATAATTTTTAAAAATAGAGAAATTAAAATCAAATAATTAAAAATATGGAAATTATCATCGCGTAAACTTTCAACTAAAGGACTAAAACGCAATTAAACCAAATTTTAATGTACACCTCAAATGAATAAACAAATTAAGAATTTAGTCACGATAATTCATGATTATAATTTAAGATAAGCAAGCATATATATGCTTGCATACAACCTTAATTAACTATTACCTAAATTAAATTTAGCTGGTGACCGCAAAACCTTGTTAGAAAACCATGTCCATTAATACGTAACAAAATAAATGAAAACAAACAGAAAATTAGTTCTTCCATCTTTGCAAAAGATCAATCCTGGACATGCAGGGATAAAAGTAACAAAATTATTATTTTTTCTTTTCTTTTTTTTCTTTTCTTGAAGTTGAATTAATGTACTAAATGCCCTTAATCGATCATGACATCTAATAATGTTTATCCTCCTCAAAGATATGTATCCCTACAGAACCAAGGTTACATAGCAGGGCCTCCTCCTTATGGCCATCATCATCACCCTCCACATCACCATCATCATAAAAAACATCGTAGCCTAGGATGTCGATGTTTAAGGTGCTGTTGCTGCTTCTGTTTTACTTGTTGTCGTTGTTGTATTTGCATTTTGTTGATCTTGATTATCATTTTGGTGGCCACTGTTGTTACCTTATATTACCTTTTTAAGCCAAGCATTCCATCCTACAACCTTGAAAATCTTGATGTTAAAGATTTTGACATCCGGAAGGACAATAAGCTCTACTCTGAGATTGTTGTTTCTGTCAAAGCAGACAATCCGAACAAAGGCGTCGGGTTGAGTTATTTGGAAAGTAATCATGTTCGAGTTTTGTATTCGAATTCTGAACTTTGCTCCGGGCAGTTCCCTCCATTCGTGCAGCCGGAGAAGAACACGTCAATCATCAATATGGATTTGAAGGGGGAGATTGAATTTGGACCAGAATTGCAAAATGAACTTTTGCAAAACCAGCAGGAAGGGAATATTCCTCTGTTAATAATGGTGAAGCTTCCTATAAGGCTCGTCATTGATGACATGATTCATTTGAGGAGGTTTATCGTTAATGTCAATTGTTCACTGGTTATTGATCAGTTGCTACCCAACAAAAAGCCTCATATTTTGAAGAAAGATTTTAGTTATGGAGTTGGATTCTGAAATATGGTTATTTTTTCTCTCCTAATTTTCAATATTTAATATTTGTTAAGAGAGAAGACAAGCATATTTCTCATTTAATTATTTGCGTAGAATTTAGTTTAGCCCATGCAATATGTAAATTAATTTTAGTTCAATCTAATTGGCTTCATTATGCATTGGATATCTCCTTCCATGCGTTTTATTATACTATAATTTTTGCATTATGATTTCAAATTCTTTTGTCACAAGTTTCCTTATTATGGCCCTGAATTTTCTAATGGAAAATTTACAAATGTGTTACTGGTGACAAAGATCGATCGAAAATTGGCAATAATTAAGGCACAAGATTGACCAAAACACGTTCTGTAGCTTCCTCATGAAATTAAAAGAAAATTACATATCAGGTATTAACACGCAAACGGTTTTTATTATGCCAACAGCGAAACCAACCATAGCGTAATTCAAATTATTTGTTTCTGGAGAAACATAGTGGTTGTCTTCATTATTTTCACCCAGTCGCAATAATCAGGACTTTTCTGAATACACTTTGCCTGATGCCCTAAGAATGAAATGATATATAGAAATGACAATAAAATAAAAAAATGTTAATCCAATTTTTGCAAGACCCTATAGACTAAGAAACATACAACAAAACCTTTACATAATGAAGCCATCCTTTACAGCAGATGCTGCCTGGCATGATTTGCTCCAATCTCTCCCTCAAAAAAAAACGTCAATCCGAGCTGTTGACAAAGGATGTTGCATACATATACAATCTCAGCAGTAGTTCGTCACCCTGGTACAAGAATGATAACAGAAGCAAGCTACCCCAACAAATCCAAAAGAGGTGGCTGCTCAGCTTGTGACTTGGTATGAGAAGGTCGGGCGGTTGATGCACCCCCTCTTCCCCTTCCTCTTCCTCTACCCACCGTGGTTGAAGGGGGTGGTGCGAGTTTAGGTGCAATCTGTTCATTCTTGTTGGAAGAAAATATTGATCCAAGATCTGTTGACTTGACATTATCGTATGAAACATTCGATGCTGGAAAAGCATGACTTCCTTTTAGGAAACCAAGAGAATTCTGAGGTTCAAGGCCACTATTCAGGCTACCACTGGTTGAACTGGCATTCCCTAGGTTCAAACTCATGGAATCTGCTGAACTTTGGGAATTAACAGGCCAACTGCTGTTACCATTGAGACCCATATTTCTTGAAGTAATTGTCGTGGAATTGAAGCCAGATTTGTTTGGTGGCATTCCCAAACTACCATTCTTGGAAATTCCAGATCCACCTGATAATGAGCTACTAGGACGTGGAGGCCAATCAGCGAAAGGATCATCATCTTCAAGATTAGATGTAGATGAGGTTCCTGCTGCTATTGTATTCCTTTCGGTGTCTCCAAATTGTGGGATAGCACCAAACGATGCGCGAGGTGGCCATTCTACATCTACTGAGGGACATGACTTGGTGTTCTGCTGATTAGATACTGCAGATAAGGACAAATGCTCCTGTAAAGATGTTACTTGACCCACTGGGCTGCGAGCCATAGATTGATTGGATGTAGCAACAGGGTTCTGGACAGAAGAGGTTCCTTTTGTTTTGGGACCCCAATCTTCATCCCAAGAGGGGCTGCTTTTGGTTGAAGCAGGAACAGTGCTGTTGCTTGATCTCAGGGCTTCGGTTTGAAGGCCATTAACTACAGGAGATAGTTTAATGTCTGGGACTCCAGAATCTGTCACAGCCACTCCTCGCTTTGTTTCTATCTTCCTGTATGAACCACACAAAGTTCAGAAAGAAATTCAAAGAGAAACTCGTCAAAGACAAAGGATAGAGAGAGGCAAACAGAGAAAATGACAAAAATAAAGAGTATTAATTAAAAATGAAAAATTAGATTACTGGAGCATATCCTTGACAAAGAGCATATATTTGGCAAACTGTTGAACATTCAGTTGTTGAGCAGTCAGGAGGGGCATAAGTAACGGGAGAACGTGCTCAGCAACAAATTCTACTCCATACTGAATGAGAGAATCAAACAAGACTTGAGCACAACTTCAAATATCATTGATTGTGGTAACCAATAGTATAAAAAAACTGCTATTCACGTATCAGACCCATCAGTGCAAATATTACCTGCTTATAAATAGAATTTGCAACCCCAAGGGTACACATAAGTGTTGGAGGAGAACGATCAACAGCAGTACAGCGCTGAATAGTCTGCAAGATTTCCAGGACAGCATGCTTATCAAGCCGGTTAACCATGTCTCCTAGGCATAGCAAAGCATTGACTCTAACCTGTCACACCAAAGAGACAGTTACAGACTAAATTTAAAGATAACATGATAACCAGCACAGATATGGAAGGTTGTCAAACTTAAAAAACCCACCCAAGATAAAAAAAAAAAGGAGGTAGAAACCTAGACGTCAATCATAACATGAAACGTAAAATCCTACCTACTATACAAATCTATATTCAAGAACACACACACACACAATCAGTGATGTACTTCAATCCTGATCAATCAATAACAATTCTGTTTTTCTGCTTCTCTTGATTTTCTCTCAGTTTTCTCCTTTTCTATCTTGTATGTTCATTTCTAAACTTTATCAATACCTTTCACATTACATGTTACATATTAATGATGATATAACTGGTTTAAAAAATAGAGTAGAACTGCTTAGGTTTTTAAAGATTTATGACTTAGCTTGCGCATAGAGTCCAAATTTGTGTATTTTGTCGATATTAAGTTGACCAAGTACTAACCTATTAATTAACTGGGACATGATCGGTCCAGATATCTTTCACCCCAAACACAAACTAACCCAACCCGCAAACCAGCCTACTTGGAGATGATGAAAGTAGCTTGTGATGTAGAGGCCAATAAATTCAGATGGTGATCTGACCCATTAGATTCAGACGTCTTGAGCGGCTACAAATTCACGAGTAAAAGGGTCAGCCGAAGCGCCATTGTTGGTAGAGGCATTCTTCTCGAAGCAGTTTAGCACTAGTTTCTAAATGTTCTGGAGCAGGGTTGTCCCTAGAACTGCAGAACAGAGGTTTCCTACTCTGTGAGAAACACCTTAAGGTGCGAAGGGCACATGATGATTGAAACATTAGTAAAGGGACAAAGCACCTCTCATACCAAGAAGGCAAGAACATCAATATAGAAGGGCAAAGGCCAAGGGGTCTTTGCTTCAGGTTTGGGTACAAATTCCACCCCGTCCATCAATGATCACTGTACAGGTAAAGTGGTAAAGAATTGCAACTTGTCATTCTTTGGGATGGCAAAAAATTCAGCAAATGCGAAATAGTCCAAGGATCAGCGGAAGACAGAAATGGAGAGGTGGAAAGTGCAAGGAAATAAGTTTCTGGGGACTCTCGGGCAGCATTAGCTCTGATGTTAAGACCTTTGGATTGGAAGGCCATCTTGTGGTCCTTGTGCTGGTGCTTGTGGATAGTGGAGACTCGCCTAATTTAATTTCCCCTCACATATGTTGGATTAATTGTTAGTTGCTGAAGGGATTAACTAATGTAACCGTAGCTTTTATAAATACATAAGATGAGGGAATTAGAAGTTAGCTAGGTAGAACAATACTTTGTCTAGTGTAAGAGCCAACAGCATTGATTAGGGGATTGCCTTGGATTTTCGGGTTCCCTGGATTCTGTTCTGTCCACTTTTTTCTAAGTAATAACAGCTTCTGAATTCTTTTTAAATATCAGTTCTCTATCAGGTGGAGTTCAAGTTCCCTATATTTCGGACATGAGCTGTGTCAAAGTGTGTGCTTCATAGTTTCATATGCCTCACCCTCACTTAGTTATCCAAGTAATTTCCTATTCCATAGTAATGGGCAGAGACCCATGAACAAACAACCAAGAAAGCTTTCATCAACAAAGCAAAAAAGGGGCAATATGTTGCAGCTGTAATGATTATGGAATGTCAACATGTTAAATGTCATATGTTAAAAAAGTCAATATTTAATTAAAAAACAGTGATATCTGTATTGATTATGGAATATCCATATGTTAAATGTTTGAGAGAAAAAGGGGCATCGCAAAGACTAAGAAAGAACAGAGATGGAACTTTGGAAAGTGTTAAACTACCATTTAATCAAATAACCACCATTTTTTATATTAAAAGACTGATGACTATTTTGACCAACTCAGGATTCTGTTTGCTGAAAAGACACCAAATATATGACACCGACCATGGCATTGCAACTAAAGGTAAAAGTTCAAACAAAATATTTACGTACCGCAGCAATTGTTGTTTTGAGTGCTAATCCATGAACACGGGGTAAAATCACTTGTTTCACCAACTGAAAGGACGAATAAACAAGTATAAGCAAAATAATAGATGCTGCTGGCCTGCTGCTTGAATACCTTCACTTGAATTTAAGGGGGGAAAAGGGGGAAGATTTTCTGATTATGTGCTGAAGAAGAATAGGGTTCTATGATGATATAAACCCAAAGGGGGTAATAAGGTATCAAATAATCCTACAGGATAGGGAGTAACAGCAATATTCAACAAACCTAAACAAGGGGAAGGCAAAGTGATAATGAGCCAAAATGCTAGTGATTAGGCATCAGAGACAGTGCTAGTTGCCTATGTTAGTGTTCTTTGTTTTATGTTTTTGGGTTTGCTACTTGTAAAGTGCAAACTTAGTAAGCTTAAGCAAGAGGGAGATATTGAATGATATTATGGTTACAAGTTTAACTAGTAGTGGGCTTGTAATAGTAATACTAGCACATGATCCATTAAGTGGTGTATATAGATGCAGTAGGTAATTATACTTGAATAATATCTTTTATATAAGCTCATAACATAACTCAGTTAGCCTCTATTCTCTCTTTTTCCTTTTCCTTGTCTACAGTTTAAACAGAAAACAACTAAAGAGCAATTACGAGTGAGTGATCCAAATCCAAAGAGTATCAAAGAGCGCAAATGTGATACTTCAAAACAACTCAAGCATACTTAATAATTAGAAGTCTCACAGGAATATAAGTCTCACCTGGGCATCAAGATGCTTGGCAAGGGATACAGATTTTTTCAGGACCTCTTCTTGTATACGAGCATCAGTATCATCATAGGCCCGGACAATCATTGGAAGAACATGAGAAACTAAATGCTCTTGACTAGTCTAAATGAACAATGAATAGCTAATAAATTAGAATAACATAATCTCTAAGTACAAAGATTTTTCAATCATCAAAATAAAGGAATTAAATGTAAATCTAAAATTACCTTGTTTATTATAAGCTCGGCATGCTTCACAATAAGTAGCAACGTCTCACCAGCAGCAGTACTCAAAACAGGGACAAGGGCTGGAAGTGTATATTGCTCAAAATCATTCTTGTCCTGAAAATTTGAGTTATTTTTTCCCTTCATCTTAATGAAATTCTTTATAAAAAAACTGTCCAAATACCATTCTGTTATGTCCTTATATGAATACCCTCACTCATTATCATCACATCTATAACATTTTTTTATTAGTAAAAAAATAATAAGAAAAAAGAGAAAGATACAAATGCAAAGGATAAGAAATCCTCAAGGGAGAAAAAAAAGTAGACAAATTTTAAAATAATAGGACAGGAAAATAAAAAACAAGAAAAAGCACCACAGCATGAAAATCTAACAACCCCACTCCCCACCCCCGAAAAATCAACTCACAGGAACTGTTTAAGACCCTTAGGGCAAACTCAATGCTCACCAAAAACACTATCAAGTTCAAGACAGAGGAAGTTGTAGATCAATGGAAAGAACAAATGGGAACCAATTTTAGAGCTCGATATGAATATTACACAGTAATCAGGAAGTAAAGCGGTTATGGCCTCAGGGGTCTTACAATTTGAAGTAGATCATTGGTATTCATTCATAATATTAGAAAAAGTTGTCTAAACAAAAGATTTGACTTTGGAGGGAAAACGAGATTTTTTAACACTCTTATAAGACAGAAAAAAATATTAGTGTGAGACGAAGTGAGAAACTGGAAATTGGATTTGCGAGTAAATAAAACATAGATATGTAAAATTTTGGATTTATATGAAATTCTATGAGCATATATTGACAAAATTGCGAGTAAACAGCATTTTCATTTAATTTTTTAACATATTAAGCAATGATTTTGAGATATATTGATGTTTCATAGAGTATGTAAAATTTTTGGATTGATATGAAATTCTATGAGCATCATGCTCATGAATGTATACTTTCAATATTACAGTCGATTATGCAAAATATTCACCCTACAAAAGAAAATCTCTTGGTGCAAGATTTATTTTGATTTATGAAGCTATCAACACCAGCATTAGGGCTAACATTTTGAGTATTCTGTGGAAATGATGAAAAGGAAGAAGGTATTAGTACCTGAGATTCTGCAATGGTTAGAACCATGGGTAGAATCATTGGTTGTATCACCACATTCCTAAGTTCTGCACAAAGTGGAGGAAGAACCTGTATGGAATTTTATTTGTCTAAATTAATATATGCAACATTATTTTCAGACCCCTGAAAAATTGGGAGACCATATTGACATACTCAACATAGAACAAAACCCTTAATCGTCGAAGTTATAGCACAAAAGACCAAGTAATTGACAAAACAAGAATATACTGAATTACGCACAAGGAGACACAACTGACATAAATAAATGAAAAGACAAATTTCACAATCGAACAGCTTACTTACCTTGTATCGCAATACACGGGAATCAAAATCTTTCCACATATCTGATAAAGCTTTTAAGAACTCTGACTTCTGCATGTTATCTCTTCCCTGAAGGAAAAGAAGACACATCAAAAACTTCAACTGTGAGTTCTGCATGTTATCAATTTTGTTATGCTAACGCTAAACTAAAAATCCTTACAAGCATGTGGTCCAAGAAGCGCAGAGCACGCAACCTAGTGTCATTCCGAAAAAATGGTGAGCCTGCAAAAATTAGAAGCATATATCCCATTAATATGAAGATGAAGAGAATCATAATTATAATAAAGGTCTAAGAATTAAAACAATTAAGCTTCAATTACAAAGTATTATTATGTTGAGCAAACCATCTGATGGCTCCAAATCGACAGAGACTCTTAGAATTTAGGCCAAGCCTAACTCAACCCCAAAAGCTAGCTAATGGGGTGAAGATTGCCCAGAGGCATGAACGCCACCAAGTAGTGGCCAAAGGCCACAACGCTCCACGGCTCTGTAGTACTATAGAATACTACTAATAACTATGTATAGATTAGGGTTTGGCCATAACAAGGGAAAATCAAGAAAGGAGGATATCAATAAATACACAGAATGAATGATACTGGAGTGACATTTGATGCAACACATAATACACGTGTATACTAGTTACGTTTTCAACTACTAGCAGTCCCAGTAGCCTAGACTAGTCAAACTGATACGCTAACGAGACTGCTAACATAATAGCATTGTTAATCACCTAAGTTCAAACTCCTAACAAGCATTAAGAATTGCCTGTCCAGGTGGCTAAATCAGACATCCATTATGAAGTGTAGATTCATTACTCATTGTAACACATCTGAAATGATCAAGACCTTTCCCTTCAGATCAGAAACCAAAAGTTGTAATTAATGAACAGCTATTGAAATTTTGTTCATAAGAAAACCCTTCTACTGTTTGGTTCCATGACTATTTTATTTTTCATTCAAGGAAAGACAAAAATGTTTTGAAGCACCAAGATACTTTTACCTGTAAAATCCATTGCTGTTGGCCTGGAAGACTCATTTGGTGAGAGCATCCTTTGCAAGTCAGGAACCAGTTCCGACGGGATGGATGAGAAAGCATCACTGGATAAGTAAGTCAAGGTATTCATGTACTGCATACGTACAAAACCAGAATTTCTTATTAAATTCTAATGAATAAAATAATATGGCCAACATTTTCATTATCAAGTGATGAAACTCTAATTATTTCTCTCTTTCTAGTTTCTATTGAAATATATAAAGAATAATCTATTGATTCTATTCAACAAATGAAAGCATGA
Organism: Cyamopsis tetragonoloba; assembly: GCA_037177725.1. Taxonomy (NCBI): domain Eukaryota; kingdom Viridiplantae; phylum Streptophyta; class Magnoliopsida; order Fabales; family Fabaceae; genus Cyamopsis; species Cyamopsis tetragonoloba. The sequence goes on along the minus strand of CM074124.1, from coordinate 52,798,175 downwards.
AATTTTGTTTTATTTTCATGGTTATATCCACACATGGGTGTCATATAGTGAAATCAATTAAACCATCAACAAGAATATATTTGTCATTTAGAGACCAAAAACATGCAACCATCGTCATGCTTGCCTATTAAGAAAGAACACCATAACTTTAAAGTCATCGTAGACTATTTCAGTCTAGTTGACATTGACTTTGGTTATTGAACTATTTTACCACTTCTAGCTATTAAAAATGATTCAGCTACAATACATGATACTAGCAATTATGCTGCTAACCAGTTGAAATACATAATAACCTACTTGCATTGCAAGTAACATACATTTAAGGAAAAAATCACATGGAAAATATCTTATTATACATTCAACTCCTTCATATAAAACACATTCAATCTGGACCAAAATAAACCTCTTTCCAAAAGTTTTGCTGGTTCAGGTAGCTCATTTTTTTTCAGAGACCATGACCAGGCTATGTAGAAGGTAGAGAAAAGGATTTGTATATACCATCTTCACGTTGTTGTGGCAGTCAAACAAAGGCTTGCGAGCAATTAAATGGTAGGCAACGCATCCAAAACTGAAAATGTCAGAAGAGCACCCAGCTGAAGACACAGTACTCCTTACCAGCTCAGGAGCAGTGTAATTAATTGATGGCTGAAGTGGCAAAACAGAGTCCTCAACATCATATTCCTGTACACCAGTAATAGTGAAATAAAATACAAGTCAGTTCAACAAATTATATTTCATCCCCCTGAGAATGTAAATAAGATACCGATATAAAATAGTACAAATTTTCATTTGGAAATGATAAATTATTTTGGACTTCTTAATAATCATAGTGTTGATGCAGACATTACAACGAGAAAAAAAAAAATCGCAAGGGAAAAGGGTACACACTCGTGAAATAAAGAATAATTGCAAAGGTAAGTAAGAATATAAAATGTAGAGAAATCCCAATGCAAAAGCATAGAGTTACTCAAACTAGTATGTATATGTAGCTAAAACAAAAATTTGCAGCTAAGGAGTGGATTAAAGGAAGAAAAAAATGAGATCCTGATGAAGATGAAATTATTAACATATGCGAAAAACTGGCACTACACAAGGTTTTTCATAATGATTGGTAATATAACACTGAATCGACCAAATAGACATAAAAAATATATAAAGATACGCCACTACTTAAACAACTAGGGAACATATAACATTAAGTTAATGTCAACATTACAATAATTAAAACATCAAATATGTTAGGTAAACAAAGTCAGTAAATCATAATTTTATTAAAAGTTCCACACATCCACTCACAGCATAATGGAAGGCTTGTATATTAGATGAGTCACCAGACGTCTGAGAAGCAGAGATTGCAAAACCGAATCCACCAAGTTTCCAGGCTCCACTCAAGGTGATAAAAATATTCTGAAAAAAGTATAAAATTTGCACCCAATGAGACAAACTGAAATTATGTGATAGTCAAACAGAAGAATGTTAATTAGCAAATCAAAAAGGAAAACATATATGTAATGGGTGCAAAAATTATACTAAAAGTGAAAATTTCAAATAGCAAAAAGTAATTTTGAATTAAATGATCTTCAAACTTCAGATATACATAGTTGCCTCTCAACGTTACAACAAAATCTCGAGAATAATTAACTGATACATAGAATTTCTAGTTAAATGCCACTCATAGGAATTATTTATTTGCCACAATTTCTTCTCTTCTCAAAAGAAAAACCATTTGCCCCATAAATAAAAACAAAGGGGTTTAAACATAAGTAAGGAAAAGTGATGAAAAAGATTATTATTTAGTATTAAATTTTCATTATTAACAAGAAAAACGTTATCACCTCAGGTGATATAGCTCGATGAATAAGATGAGCATGGTTGTGGAGAAAGTCCAGGGATTCTGCTATTTGAAGTAAACCGTGCTTCACCTCCAACAGTCCCATTTCCTGCAAAGTAAAACCAATTTCATCAGAGCAAGTAGGAAATCAAAATTAAAAAATAAAATTAGCAATGGAATGAATGGATCGAACTAGTAGATCATCATGTAATAAAACGAAACGAATTATCATCATTTACTATATTTTGAATCCAAATACCATTCCCCTGAGATCTTTAGGAACATTAGGAATGTTGTCTACATTGCCGAGAGTATTAGCAACGGAAGCAAACAACGGTTCGGTAACCATTGCCATTGCATGCTTGCTCTCATCCAGCGCCTGAACGACATGAACGACACCGGGATGCCTCAGTCGCACGAGCTTACCGGCATCCGTACGAATCAAATCTAAAAAGGAATCTTCAGCTGCCTTGGTGAGCCCGGCACGCATTCGGGCCTCGGAGAGAGCCCGCTTGTCCAGCACCCAGACACATACAATTGGATACTGGTGTTGACGCGATGGATCACGCGCCCTGCCGGAGTACAACCTCCACGCGAGACCAGGCCCGGCAGAGCCGATCTGATCAAGGATCTCGTAGTCCTGAAGAGGCTTGGGTCCTGTCACTTCCTGCACCGTCGTCTGCACTGTCTTCTCAATCACCGCGGCGGTCTTCGCCAATGCTTGTGTTAGGGTTTTCATATTCAGCGACATTTTTCCTGTCGTCTTACACAACAATACGCAATACAGATTCTTCGCGGCGACGGCAGGGCAGAGAATATATGAATTAAATCACGAATTGGGATTTTGAATATGGATGAATTTCGGATTCAGACTGTCTGTGCCACGGTCACATCAACTTCCACTTTGTTTCTCCTCTCTTCTTATTTCTCCGTGTTTTAAGTCATATTTTCTGCACCTCATTACCCTTCACCCGCTTAGTTTTTTCAAGTCAAAATTTTCAATTTTATTTTTGGTCCCTTAATCTTTTTAATGCTATCTATATTGGTTTTTAAACTTTCAAAATGTATTAATAAGTCCTTTGAGTTTTGAAAACGTTAATCACTTTAGTTTTTAGCGTTATAAAAGTGTCACTTCAATCTTTATATTATTTATATGCAGTTAATATCAGTCTGATGTATATTCAAATTACAAGATAATTGACGATATGCATATTAGTGACATTGTTGTTGTCATAATCAAAGAAAAAGTATAGAATGCGTCTTTAGAAAGGCCAAAAGTGGTGAGAGTTGTAATTGTAAGTACTTATAACTAATTTAAACATAGCAATACATGTATTTTCACTTTGGCTCCCTTTAGTGATTAAGATAGGTTTACTTTTTTCGCAATTTCATATGGATTCCTAAATGTTCTCCTGCCTTCTTAATAGTCTTTTTCTTCCATGGTAGTAAAAAAATAATTATTCTAAAGCTCTTTGCACTAGGTTTACTTTTTCCGCAATTTCATATGAATTCATAAATGTTCTCCTTCCTTCCCAATAGTCTCTTTCTTCCTTGATGGTAAAAAAATAATTATTCTAAAGCTTCCTATTCATTCCCACTATTTTCGTATCCTCTGGAACGTATTAACATGAAAAAAACAAAAGATAAATTATGGGTGGAAATGAGTTTAGTTTTTCTAGTTGTGATTCAAAATGTAGAGTCTCACAACACCAAAAAAGCCATGAAATTTGTAGCTGCAACTAGGTCTACGTTTGGAAATCAGTTCAAGCCAAAATAAACAAAACCCCACACCTTCTTTCACACTCACAATTTTAGAAAGTCAAAATGTAAGCAAACTGATTTCAAATTGGGTTTCAACTTAAATTAAAACATACAATAATATGGAGCACCCTATTATTGTTGTGGGCATAAAGTTTTATGCCTTACCCTAAACTCCAAAATAAATTTCAGGCATAAGATTCTACATATGCCCAATGTCAAGTAAAGACATATAATGATTATTTTTAATGGGTGGACGAAATTGCTAATCAAAGTGATGTTGTAGCAAGATAGAAAATGAAAATTCTAGTTATGAACAAGTTAGGAGGTTGAAAATACATGTCTATATAATAAATGTATTTATCTTAATAATTAGAATGTTATCTTTAATATTGTGGTATAGCAAAGTTCATATGATTTTATTAATATAATATAAGAAACTTGTGATATACCTTGTGTAACTTGGACACAAAGATACGGCGCCTTATAGTATACACCATTGAATAGGTGGTGTATACATGCACTAGAAAATTGACCTAAAATAGTAAGTATAGTAGATAAATTTTACTTTTTTTCTTAACATTATTATTTTTCTGATTTCCTCTTCTCTCTACTTTCCTTTCTTTCACCACTCTCATCACGCCGCGTTTTCTCTCTCCAGAAACGTGTTGTTTGCTTCATCTCCTTCAATTTTGTTCACACTTATCTATAATTGCTGCTATTTGATTTCATGATTCCTTTGTTTGTTTAGCATTCAAAATTCATTGTTGTTCTGAAATGCAATCCCTTTTTACACCATGATTTTTTTACTTTTTTGAAAATGAATGCCTTTCAGTTTCAGAGTTATTGGTTCATACAAAGGCACTGGCCATACTCCATAGCTAATACTTCATATGAAGAAAGATTAAAAAAAAGGGAAAACAAAGAGCACAAACAACCCCAAGATCGAAAAAAAAATAGACAGAGACTTGAACAAAACTTGGGTTCTTGTTGAAATCATGTTTCTCTTTCTCTAACAAAAAAGAAGCAAACATTTGAAGAACAAATCCTGGATTTTTGTTGAAATCATGGCTCTCACTCTATCTACGAGGATGTTAATTAGTAAATCTGATTTTGATTAGATAGGTGGTTGTTTCGGTGGTCGATAGGAAACAAAATAAGGAAATGAATAGAGAAGAGATTATCCATCAGAGAAAGAACCCAACATAATCACATTATCTGCCGCTGGAGAGATGGAAACGGCAAACCCACGTTGAAGAATGCAAAAATAAACTCAAACCAAAATGCTTTTTTTTTATATATATATGAAGAACTCAAACCAAAGTGCTCAGTGATGCCTTTTAGAATCGAAGAGAAAATGAAAAGGGAAAGGCAAAGAGAGAGAAAGAGGTCATTCACTTTTCCTTGAACTTATGTAATCAGTCACCCGTCAAAATCTCAACCCTCCATTATATTATTATTATATCTAATGGTAGAATTTACTATTTGTATGTATACACCACTTAAACTTTATTATTTTCATTATTTTCAATGAGTCATTCTTCTTAAACTTTATATTATTTTTTATTGAAAAAATATTCTTAAAAACTTTTTTTTGATATTTTTCATAATAAAAATATACATTTAACATAAATTATATTTAATAATTATTTTTAATATCATATTTAATAATTATATCTCTCTTAAGAATTTGTACTTAATAATTTAAAATTATTTTCAGAAAATATTAATATAGTCATATTCTGTTTAATAATAACTAAAACACAATACACAATATACATCATATTATGTTTAATTACATCTCATTTTATTCCACTTTGTTCAATTCTTTTCCGTTATTATTGGTTGTGTTACCATTCACAACGTCTTAATAACTATATTACATCACCAAGATACGAAATGTTAATTTGTAAGCCCCGTCCAACTTACACCTAGTAAGAACTGATCTATGACAAAGAATAAGTTCAATTATCCAAAATAAAAAAGAATAATCCACAATTTCAAAAATCATCCAAGCATAGCCTTCACTTTTGCACTTTCTCATATTGTTGAGAGAAGAAGTCCTACATTGTCTAAGAAAAGGGTTATGATAGTCTTTATAAGGCCTTAGGCAACCCTTTCCTTGTGAGCTAACTTTTGGGGATAGTTAGGCCTATGTCATTTCTAAGACATACATCTTCAATTGTCATTTTTCACTCCGCTAACATTTCTACCCATGTGAAAGGTGAAGTAATTGGACTATAAAGGTTTTAGAACTAAAATGAAACATTTTAAAATAATGAGAATTAAAATCAAACAATTAAAATTAAGAGACCAAAATCACGCATATCCCGAATTAAGAGGGATAAAACTATAATTAAACTTTTTTTTTTATTTTCTAAGTGAGTTTCCCATAACCAAACACTATTTTATTACATTTAGGTCCAAGGGCGGTTTCTCTCAGAACCATGAGGGATCTCAATCACTCAATACATTTTTTATACCAGCATGCACATATAATTATTTTGGAAGAATCATCCTATTCTTTATTTAAGTTTGCTTAAAGTAAAAATGAGTTACTTTTATGTTTTTAATGAGTAGTGATGTGTTTTTTTCATGTTACTTCTATCATATTTGGCAACATTTAAAACGCCTAAATGAAAAGACAAAAAGATAAAATAAGATGATTTTTCTTTATCATTTTTTATTTTCAAACCTTTTATGTATAAAATGGAAATTATGGACAAATTCTTTAAAAAGAAATATACAATTGACCCAAGTTGTTCTTCTAAATTTGCTTAATTAGACTATGAGTTGCTTGGCCAATAACTTACGGACTCGTTTAGTGAACAAGATAAATTAGGCGAGATAAGACCGCCAACCCATATTAATTACTCTAATTCTTTTTCTAGCATTTCTTCTTTCTTAATCTTTTGTTTCACATATCGCCCGCTTTTTTTTTCAATTACCTGCAATATTACTGTAACTTAAATATCAAACTTATTTTTAAGGGATAATTACACCAATCTCTCATGAGATTTGTCAATATTACACTTACCTCCCTTCGATTTTCAAAATTACACTAATCCCCTAAAATTTTTAATTTCATTATAAGATCCCTGTCGTTAATTTTTTTAAATGGTGTTACTATAGATATTTTTTTATTTTAAAAAAATAATTTTAGTTTTATCATTTTATCCTTATTTATTACTTTTATGAGTTATTATAGTTTTCTTCATATATTTTATATTTATTATACTTTCTCCTTACAATTTAAAACAATCTAAATTTCTAAAACTAATAGAAAATAACTATAATAAAGTTTTAAATCGTATAATAAAGTTTTAAATCGTATAGTAAAAAATGTAATAAACATAAATCTTAAAGACAAAAATGTAATAACTCATATAAGAGTGATAAATAAGGATAAAATGATGAATCAAAATTTAATTTTAAAAATAACAAAAATGCACAGTAGCACTTTTAAATAAATTGAGCAACAAGATTTTTTTAATGGAAGTACAAACCTCAAGTAAGTGAATAAATGTAATTTTAAAAACGGGAGAGAATAAATGTAATATAAGTAAATCTCATTTTAAAAAAAAAAAATTTGATACACTAACAAAGACAAACGTTTCCTTCCTTTCTTTCTTTCTCTTTTTTTTTTTCCCTCACATTATGGTGCATGATCATCAAACTTTTCACAAACACAAAAAATAAAAAGTTTAATTATAATTTAATCCTAATACAACGTCATCTAAATTTGAAATAAATTCCTACACTTAAATTGTTTTCACTTAAGTCCTTATAGTTTGTTCATTTTATAAACTTTTTTCAACTTTATCTTTTTTATATAGATGACAATATATGACATCCATTTCCAGTTTAGTCTATAAATGTGACACTCAATTTGATCTTTATAATATCCAATAGGTTAGTCGGATGGTTGAAGAGTGTTGCTTTAGATAATAGGTCTTCGGTTTGAACCGTTGTGTGGATACACTTTAGCCTATAAAAAAAATTGAGCTTTATAATTGACAATCATTTTCAAGCCGTTGTGTCATAAGTCACATTAACAATATTAACAATATGTTAAATGAGAAAAAAAAAATAGCATAAGGACCTAATTGAAAAATATTTAAATACTGGGACCAAATTAAAATTTTGCATCATATATAGAGATCAAAACTAAAAAAACCAGAGAGTACCAAAATAAAAGCGGCCAAAAAGCCTAAACAGATTAAGCAATAATAATAATGATGTGTTTAAACAATGTCAGTGCAAACCATGCATACCAATTAAACTATACTTAACATATCTTCCACCGTGCTACTCCATTTCTCAGCTCCTGTAATTAAAAAAGGGAAATGTTAAACTTTGTCACGAGGAGACTTGTTAAGATATAAAAATAGAAATATTTATTATTTAAAAGTTGAAAACCAATTTGATACATGTTATCAAAGGAAATTTAAGCATCGATAAAAGTGCATTAATTGCATTTTAACAAGCGCCCTAAACACATTATTTAACAAGACAAATAAGAAAATATCCACGTAAAAATTAGAATATACTTGCTATAGAGAAATGCTGAATGTAGATTTTATAACAGCAAAAACTATTTTCTGAAGAAATGTTTTCTCACGATGTATTTTAAGTACTATAGCGTAAGTTCCTTCCATATCTTATATTTGTATATTTATCTCAATGAAGCAAATGCAGCAACAACAACAACAACAGTAGTAGTCTTATGACTTGTCCCACTAAGCAATACAAAGACAAGAATCAGTTTAATAAATATACTTGCTGAACTGGTAATCAAAGATCATGGAAGTATAAACTCACCTTTGCCAATTTTCTCTCAGCTCTGCAAGGACTACAGCAACTTTAGCTCCAATATGAGCATTATTCTTCACAAGAGCAATGTCTAAAATATGGTTAAGTTTTTTTAATTATAAAAGAATGTGGTTGAGATTTAGATTAACTCTTGGTCAAATATTTAACTTGATCAGAAATACTACTATATTAACAACAATGATAAATTATAATAACAATTGAGATTTACTTTAAAATATACTATGTTAATCATCGAATTTTGAATAATGTACTGTTGAAGAATTTCGAAAGAGGATACTTGCAGTAAGTGAGGCACCTCCAGTCAGGTCATTTACTCTATCAAGCAAGAAAGGAGTCACAGCATTTCCTGTTATATTGTTTTCCCTACAAGTGTATATTATAAAATTAATATTAAATGGAGCAATGCTATATCCCCTACAATATACTCCAACTATAATTCTCCCAATACTTTAGAGAGAAGTATGTAATCAGAAATAAATGTTTTTAATATCTCGAAAACATTAACAAGAAGTATTTAATGAAAAAGTAAGTATTTTTAATATCTTAAAAACATAAAAATCAATTAAGAATTTTTTTATTTAGCAAGTAGGAAGATTATTAGGAACTAGGAAGATGGCATAGGAGGATTCAGAATTAGTGTACTAGATTTATGAATGAAGCATCAGTAAACCAGTTAATTTACAACTTACTTATGATGCTAAAGAAAAAGAGAGAACAAAGTGTACCTAGCTTCTTTAAGGGCTTTCTGAATGGCAGATTCAATCATGTGTCCAGAAGTTGAGTGTTCTTGAGGAATAGGAACTCCTATCAAAATTCCAGCTCCAACCTTGAGTTGGTTGTTGACTTCTGCTAGAAGAATAATAATTAAAAGAAATCATATACATTCCACATTAAATCATGAATTTACACTGGAAAGAAATAGGAATAAATGTATTCCTTGCCTATTAAACGAGCACAGTCTTCAGGAGTATCTACCCGACAAGAAACCTGGATATTAAGCAATGACCAAATAATAAATGGTCAATTAAACCCATTTCTTGGTACAGTATACTGTTGTAAACGCTGGTAATAACTCGAGAGTAATTCTAAAACCTCCTGCTAGTTATTCCTAAAAATTCTACTACATACTAAGTAGAAAATGTATTTAATGATTATAGTTTCAAGACCCAAGGCATTTAGTTTCAAAACATAGTTTGATGATACTTCAATTGTTCAACACGCTTAAGAGGGCCGTAGGAAAACCCAAAACAATATACCTTGCAGCCACTTGATTCAGTGTAAAATGCAGGAAACTCGTTGGTCTTGTAAGCAGCAACACATACTCCCTGTGTTTCCTTTTCAAGATTAAAACAGTGAATATAAGCTACGATTGATAGTGAATGAGTGAACTGCTTCAGTAATAACAACATAAAAGTAAATGGGTACCAGATATTCAAGGGTCCTGGGAATATCTAATATTGATTTTACACCAGCACATATAACTGCTACTGGTGTTCTGCCAAGCTCAGTGAGATCTGAAGATATGTCCATAGCTGAAAGAGAAAAATGAAATATATATACACACACACACAAACATATATATTATATAATGCTAGACTTTTTTGTAGAAACCTCCAATAACATAATAACAATCAATCTTAAGTTTGTAGAGGCCAACAAGGAATGATGTTTTCAATGATGCAACTTAACTGTTCAATTAAAAGAACAGTTTAGCAGATTTTATTGCACTGGCATTACAAGTTTCCTATTACGAGCCTATAAAAATTTCCACTAAATATTGGCTCCGTTGGTATCTTCATTCTTCACAGCCAAGGAGCAACTATGACCTTTAATTACCAGAAAATGTCTTAAAAATTATTTAAATGATCAATTATGATTGTTCCTTGGTAGGAGGGTTATTTATTTGTATGACAAATTACAAAAAGTTACAACAGGTACTCTTGGACTTCAAAAAATTGTTTTAACGTTGCTTTAGTGAAAAGGCTAAACTTGGTCCTTGGCCATAACACTACCTTCTAAGTGCTTTACTGGCATATTGCAGGCCTTCTTTGGACCCTCCAAGGCAACAATAATACGTAAAATATGCGCAGATTGATTGATTTGTCCCAAATATCAGACCAGTCAGAACACGTTGCATCTTACAAGTTTTGTCAGCACCATCATTAAAACCAATTCTTTATATTATTAAAAATAGGAGGTTAACGTACTACATTCCCCATGCCTGTGCACTCCCCCAACGCCCCCAGTCACAAAGACAGGAATATGAACCTGCACAAAATTCAAAGAAGTATAAGCAATGAAACCAAAACGGCATGATTCAAGGACAGAGCATAAAATAGATTGTGTAAAGAAATAATGTGGCAGTATAAGAGAAAATCACCATAGAAGCCAAAAACATGGTTGCAGAAACAGTAGTAGCACCATTTCCACCGTTAGCCATCTAAAAACTACATATGTTAGTATAAGGAGCGCTGTGGGTGAGTGAGAAAAAGGTAACAAACACTTTTGGTAATATGCATGAATCATGGTGCATACTGACACCAAAATCACTCACAACATATGCAATGTCCCTCCGAGCTGTTTTCTGAACTCTGGTTCCCAAAATAGCTAGCCTTTTAAGTTCTTCCATACTTAGACCTATCCACATAAATCAAACAAGCGAATGAAAAGTTATCTAGTTTGTTTTTTAAATACTACAAAATCTAATTGCAACAGCAAAGTCAAAATGTGATGACAAACTCCTAAGTTTATCATTTCAATTCACCTTTATGAACAGATGAACAAATGACATGCATAAAGAAAGTGATCTGGTATAAGAAGAATGATGGAGTTCTTGCACTCATGGATTCCTACTCATGTTAGTTTGTGAATCAAGTCTGATTTCTTTGTCGTGTTGATTCTTCTCTTCATCCCAAGAACCAGTTTCAAACCAAGCTTGATTTGCAAAAGAATAGGAAATCCACAAGTAGCTAAGTGAAAACACTCCATCATTCTTCTTTTGCTCGACCACTTGTGTTTGCAAGTAACTGATAAGATATAAAACAGTAAATGAATGCATAGCAAGATGATAATGAAGACCTATACAAGGCGTGCCATCTAAAATTGCAATAGTTGCAGGAACTGCGCCGTTCTCTCTTACAATACGTTCTACCTCTTTTGCAGTTTCCAAATTTTGAGGATATGGCATCCCTACAAACAAGAGAAAATACTAAGCTGCAGGTGTTGGACTTGAAGTAAGCGATAAAAAACATATGTGAATAGGATATAGAAAACCATGTGAAATGATGGTAGATTCAAGAGCAACGACAGCACGTCCCGCTGATAATGCCTCAGAGACCTCTGAAGCTACCTTGAACTTGGTTGACACTCCAATTGCATTGACTCCACCAGCCTATATCAAACACACGATACAATTTGCTTAAGAATGGTGTTTCACTACAATAATACACAAATGAATACAATCCATACCCCATACCTTGTTGACTGTTTCAGCCGAATCAAAATGTCGCCGAAGATTAGTTAGCCGCGAGACAGCTGATGATGCCATAACCACCTGCTTACCCAAGAGCAACGTTATAAAATTTTGACTAGGTCATAAACTCAATTACGGTATTGAGTTACTGGGTCACTTGTTCAACCAATAAGTCAACGGTTGAAACAACCAAATTGGACAAGTAGAAGCAACAAGCGAGTGATCTTATGTTAAAGAAACACAGCTAAAGTAATTAATTGACAATTGCCTACATAAATAGTTTACTTAAGGAAGTTTTAGAAAATGAAACAAAAATAATATGATTTCTATTTGTCTGAGTAAATTATTGATTGCTGTTGGTACCAGCAACAAATTTTAGATGGCCATCGTTCCTAAGAATTAAGAAACATAACAGAATTTAACCAGGTAGGTGTAGAGCAAACCCACCTGCGAGGCTGCGACGTTTTTGGGCAGCGGTTGCTTGAGATGAATACTGCTGGGATCACAACCCAAATGAGCAGGAATGCTACCGTGCCGGTGACTAGATTTGTTTGAAGTTGCTCTGCTACCGTTGAACCGTTCTCATAAAAGCTCCAGTTCTGCTACGAGTTCGTCTCTTCGAACGCGATACAGATTACAGAGTTGCGCAGCTGTTGGTTGCGGTGCCTGAAATTCAGAACCGGGTTATCGGGTCGGTCGTATATCCTGACCCGATCCAAAGTAATATGGGCCAAATTATCAGATCAGGGCCATTTTTGTTTTGGATTTGGTTACTGTTAACGACCTCACATATCAATTACTCCCGGTTAAGAATGGCAAAGGGCTGGTCCGAAAAAAAAAATTGCAACGGGCGGGGCAGAACCAGGAATAAATTAGGTGGGAGTAAAAAATTTAAACTCAATTTCATCTCTGTCAGAATTTGAGAATCAGTAGGAAACTCACACTCGCATTATCTTCTAAAAAAAATTATTTAGTTAATACTTTAGACAAATTAAAATTATAAACCAATATAAAAAAAATTATTAATTCGGTTTTTTTAACATGCGTAACATTGCATAGGTTAAACATCTCAAAGGAAAAACTTTTTATAGGAAAAGATCAAAATTAATTAAGTTTTATATTTAACATATATTTATTACTTATATTTTTTTCTATTTTGGGGTTCTTATCCTGTGCAATAGTTGCACAGGTTAGAAAAACTCTTACTACTAATATATATATATATAAGTATATATATTCTCTTATCCTTATTATAATATACATTTTGAAGGATTTTGCGGTTATTTTTCACAAATTTCATGAAATCTTTATGGTTGTTTTTCCTATTTGCTCTCATTAAATGCTTTAACTTTATTATATTAACTATATTAAACACAATATTTAATGAAAAGTAAAATTGATATATCACACAACTTTTTTAAAAAATAAATACAACCAACTAACTTTTATTGGTATGCATAACTTATATAATTATGCCTTATAATATGAACTAGATGGAGTATATATATATATATATGTCCGCAAGCGGGTTCGGGGTTGAGGGTGTGGCGCGTATTAAGATCCTCACACCCACCCGTGACCTCGCTTTTATTTTTATTTTGATTAGGCCCGGTTCATTATGTTATATTTTTTAATTACTTTGATTTCTTAAGTTATATTTTTGGATCAACATGACTTTATGTTTATTTTAAATATCTTTAGTTCTTATATTGTGTAATTTGAATAGAGCTGGATATGTAGATAGTCCGCGTGATCTAGGATCACCCCGCATAAGTCTGCAGGTTAAATGGACCACCCGCTTAAGCCCGCATCATAAATTGACTTAATTTTGTTACATCCAAGACCGCCCGCAAAATTCACAAACATCCGCATAAATACATTTTTTTACCAAAAAAAAACACTTTTATTTGCAGAATTTTTTTTTACCATTTTTTTTGCTTTACACTATAACTTTACTTTAAAAAAGTGCATAATAATTTTTTTTTTACTTTATAATAGTTTACTTTTAAAAAAATTGCATAAAAATGTTAGAAAACTTTCAAAAATATTAGACCCAACTTATTTATTTTAGCACAAGAAAAAATTAAAAATTTTAAGCGGATACCCGCGGAGTCCGCGGATTTTATCCGTTCAACCTGTGGGTAAATGGGCAGGTCCACCTAAACCCGCAATCTAAAAGGTCCTATTTTTTTAGGCACAAGTCCGTCCAACCTATTTACTCGCGGACCAGTTCGCGAACTCCGTTCCATATACCCAGCTCTAATTTTGAATCACATTAGTTCTCGTGTTACATTTTTTTTTTGAGTTAACTATCAATTTGGTCCTCCAAAGATTATCATGTCACCGATTTGGTCCTCCAAGAAATTTTGCCACCAAATTAGTCCTCCAAAGATTGCCTTGTCACAATTTGATCCCCCAAGGAACTTTGTCACCAAATGAATCCTCAAAAGATTTAAAAATCTACCAAATTAGTCCTCCATTATGGACCAATTTGATATATTTAAATCTTTGAAGGATTAATTAGATATACTTACACATATTTAGAGGACTAATTTGGTGACAAACTGTTTTGGTGGACCAAATTGGTGACAAAAATGATCTTTAGAGGACTAATTTGGTGACAAAATTCTCTGAGGGACTAAATTTGTGACAAGATAATCTTTGAGGATCAAATTGATAGTTAACTTTTTTTTTTACCAATTTGGTCGCTTGTGTAGTACTCTCTCTGTTACGAAATAAAAGCAAATTTTTGAAAAGTCCTATGTTATTTTTTATAAGCAAATGTAACTATTTTGACCATATTAAATTAAATTATACCTAAAATGCCCTTATGCCCTTATTTATTTCACTTCTTATTCCCTCTAATTCATTAATTTGGCTAGGAGAGAGAAGAGACTTTCTACTTCCTCATAGTAGTGTTAAATTCTTAATGGTTAAAAGTTGAAACCAACACTAAGGGAGATACTTAATAATTAGGGGTAAATTAGGAAACAAATATACTTTTTACTTGATTTCAACAAAATTTAATAAGTTTAACTAATTTTCTTAAGGGGTGTGCGGTAGGTATTTTTTGCTTATATTTTGTAACGAATGGAGTATTTTATCAACTATTATGAAGAGGTAAAACGATGTCGTTTGGTCTATCTAATAATTCAATTAAACAAATTAACGAAAATGATCAAATTGACCCAAATGTACGATATAAATAATTAAAATAAATCAAAATAAATATAAAACACCAAATAAAAATTTCATTATGACGTAAAAAATAAAAAATGTAATTTCACCTGATAATTTTGGGTCCAAAGTTTATGAGGGATGAAGAATTGGATGACATAATGCGACACTAGAAAACTTGTTTGATAACTTGTTTTGCTCTTTCTTTATCGTCAATTCAAAACAATCTTTTTTCTCTCTCTCTCTCTCTCTCTTTTTTTTTTGAAATCGACTCTTTTTTTTCTTTCTTTATTTAGATTCATTTTGGGGTTTTTCAAATTATTAAGTATCTTTCTTTTAATAAAAAATTCTCATTACCAACTCTTGGATTCAAGTTATGATTAGCAAATGATGTGAGCTTGATGAGATTGAGGTATCATGAGATGTTAAAACTTTTTCAAATGTTACCTGCAATATATGTTGTCTTTCTCAAATTTAGAACATTCAGTAAGTAATAATTTAACAACCAAAATAATACAAGTCACCACCAATATTCCCCATTTTGAACAGAGTACCTTAGATGGATGTAATAATTTTTTTATAATAATAATTATTGTTTTGAAAAAGAATTACATAAACATCGAATAATTGAAAAATCCAAATTATGATCGTTTGAATTAGCTTGTGAAAATTAATTTTGAAAAACAATCGATTCTCTGAAATATAATTAATTTTTATTGTTGAATATATTTAAGATAATTGTTAAAAATAAGTCTCACATCATCCGCGTCACTCTTCGAGGTGTGGTTTAAATATTACTTTTCATATTACTAATTGGTTTGTTGATGAAACATTAACAAGGCATCAGAGCTGGCCTAACTTTTTTTCGGTTTGTATAAGTCTTCGATATCCTGTATTTGGCCCGACAGGCTCGCTTATTCTGGAAGGAGAAGGTTCGTTAGAAATAAGTCTCACATTGTCTACCTCTATCTTCAAGATGCAGTTTATATATATGTCAGGCTACTACATATATTATCAAATAGTTTTGTGATGAAACCTTAAAATTAAGTATTTTGAAACAGTATCAAATTTTTATTTAAAGTATAAAGTTTTTATGTATAATATAGTAAAATCTCTTATTTTATTAAATTAATTTTTAGTTAATAATTTTATAAAATATCATTTAATTTAGTTCGTTGATAATTAAATTGATTGATTTTTATATAAAATCAATAACTATTATCACAAATTTTACCAAATCAAACATTAAAAAAAATTCAATAAAATGATAAATTTAAATAATCGTTTACTACAATAATTTTTTATTAATTCTGCTTGGCGATTGCCAGTTGATAGGCAGATCGTTTACTTTGTGAGATTTGGTTAATTTATTAATTATTATTATAGTTTTGTGTTTGTTTGTTCGAACTTTGAATAGGCCTAAGCAGCTGGGGATGGACGAAACGAAAGAGAAGGATTGCCGTTTTAGCATAGCAGCCTCTTCTCTCTTTCTTTTCTCTTTCGGCTCGAGTGTTGTTCAGTGTTGACTCACCCAGATCAATTATCACATGTGTGTGAGATTCAATGCTGCTTATGCTTCTTCGATTTAGAACAAAGAGTTTCAAATTTTGAACTCGCGTTGATGATGAAACTCCCTGTGCGTTACTTGATTGTCATTTTGACCTTCGTCTGCACGTCAGTTTGCTACATCGAACGAGTTGGGTTTTCAATCGCCTACACTGTTGCTGCTGATGCTTCTGGAGTCAATCAATCGAGCAAAGGTGCGATTTTGTCCACCTTCTATTACGGATACGCCTGTTCTCAAGTTCCTGGAGGATGGGCAGCTCAGAAAATTGGGGGTAGGAGGGTTCTTCTTCTTTCATTTCTCTTATGGTCATTAACCTGTGCGTTAGTTCCTCTAGATCCGAATCGTGTTATGGTTCTCGTCATTGCTCGTTTGCTTGTTGGTGTGGCACAGGGTTTTATATTTCCTTCCATTCACACTGTTCTAGCTCAGTGGGTTCCTCCACATGAACGATCTAGATCTGTTTCTCTCACCACTTCTGGTATGTATCTTGGTGCGGCGCTTGGAATGCTGCTTCTTCCAACCCTAGTCAAGTTTAGAGGTCCTCAATCTGTGTTCCTCGCTGAGGCAGCATTGGGCACTGTTTGGTCTTTACTTTGGTTCAAATATGCCACTGATCCTAAAGCCACTGCATCTGGTGTTGGGGAATCATTGTTGCCCCTCAATAACAAAAAAAATGACACTGACAGCAACAACAACAACAAGAACAAAAATGTTGTTTCAGTCAGAACTGCTAAAATCCCCTGGTTCAAAATCTTAACCAGCTTGCCCGTTTGGGCCATTGTTGTTAATAATTTCACCTTTCACTATGCTTTGTATGTGCTCATGAACTGGTTGCCAACATACTTCGAATTGGGTCTTCAGCTTAGTCTTCAAGATATGGGTTCCTCTAAAATGATGCCCTATCTCAACATGTTCCTTTTCTCCAACATTGGTGGCGTAGTCGCTGACTACCTTATTACCAGGAGGATATTATCTGTCACTAAAACCAGGAAATTCTTGAACACTGTAGGATTTTTAGTTGCTTCTCTTGCCTTGGTTGTAATTCCCAGTTTCAGAACTTCTGGTGGTGCGGTCTTCTGTTCTTCTCTGGCTCTTGGTTTCTTGGCACTTGGCAGAGCTGGTTTTGCTGTCAACCACATGGATGTTGCTCCGAGATATGCTGGAATCGTCATGGGTGTTTCTAACACTGCCGGTACTTTAGCCGGCATTGTTGGAGTTGACCTCACCGGCAAACTTCTTGAAGCTGCTAAGGCTGTTAATTCTGATCTTTCAAGTCCAGAAAGCTGGAGGGCAGTGTTTCTCATTCCTGGTTTTTTATGCACTCTTAGTTCTTTTGTATTCTTGCTATTTTCAACTGGTGAAAGAATTTTTGACTGAGGTAGTCTTGTTAGTTTTATTGGTTGCATGGCTCATGAGCGGTTATTCTGGGGATTAAATTTTTCTTTTATCTCCATGTTATATCATTCTTGGATAGGAGCATTCATGTACAAACCTCCACAGCCATATCTCTTAAGCACATTGTTGATGTTACTGGATATTAATTTATTGTTATCATTATTATATTTCTCCAACTTGTACCATTCCTATTTAGTAGTAGTAGTTAGTAAAAATTACAGTCCAGATTGTATCTGCAATGATTCTTAGTTTCTTATGTGTTACTTTATGCCTTGGATGAATTCTAGTACGATTGAGAAGTTGTCACATTTTGACACGTTCTGATCACCTAGTTTCTGTTGGATGGTGTTTCCTCCCTTCTGCTACTGGCTGGATTTTCTCAATCAATTATCAGATAATGATTGCTGGAAGTAAGTTATTAGCAAAACATGCATTAGACACAGTTGAGGCTTGGCTCCAGAAGTAGTTTGCTGCATAATAGTCAATAAAGCATGCAGGCTTCCCTCAATGAAAAGCGATAAGCTATTTTAATGCTGGGGGCATATGATCAGGAAGAGGGGATGACTACCAATAGCTGTCTATCTAGTTGAAGATGAAAAGGGAAATGATTGGTGAATATGGTTATGTGATCGGAAGGTGGAAGGAAGGAAGGGAGAAATCAAAGAAGGACTAGGCTTCCATGTTTGTGAAATGTGGATGATGTTGCAAGCCGGCAACTGATGGAAATGATCATGAACGATCTATTATGCTTGGAATGATGCCATTTCTTTTCTTTCCACACAAAGGAGGCCTGTGACTATGGTGGTCCTCTAAATGATGTATTGCTTCTAGTAGTTGTATGCTTATGTAGTAGAGATTCATGAAGCAAAATGTACAATTTCTGTTTGAAGTATTTTAAATTGCTTCTCCTGTTGAGTTGTATTGTCAAAAACACTAGATTGCACAAAATGATCACCTAGAAAGCAACATTATCATTAAAAGTTCTGATGCAACTCAGAATTGGCAATTGTAGTGTTTACTTCTGTAGTTATAGTTTTGTTTTGCCTCATGATTTATATACTTGACTTCTGATGTGTGCAGCAATAGTGCCCCATTGTCCTAATTCTTTTAATATTTCTCTCTTACTTAAAACATAATTTGTTGATGCCATTGTTAGTGATGATGACTGATAAGTGAGCTCATAAGATCAGGAACATTAGAATAATGATGACTTATTTTTATCCCTAAAATTAGATTAGATGATCGTGACTTGAATGAATTGGTATTCATTTTATTTGTGCTATTTTTTATACTTCTGACTTTAGAAGTACATTATTTTATGCATTAAAAACAACTGAATTTATCATTAGTAGAGTATACTAGAGAATGTAATTATATGTAGTGTTACATACTTACATTATATTATCAGTTAGGATGGCTTAGCTTATGTTATTCGGTGAGTCAGCTCCTCGTGTATATATATGAGGCTTTAGCCTCTGTTTACTGTGTTCAATGAATCACTTTTTACACATTCTCTCTCTCTCTCTGTTTTTTTTATATGGTATCAGAGCTCGTTTCTAAATTATTATTGTGCTTCTGTGTTGAGAATTATTCAATCTTCCTGTCACTTTTTGTTGTTTTGAAAATATTTAAGATGCTTCATATCGTATCTGTAGCACACTTACAATTCAAATTTGGCGCTGTTCATCTTTAGGGATTCCTATACTGACAATTTTTGCAATTGGAGATCATTGCCAAAGGAAACCAAACTTTGGCAACCAAGTGAATCTGAGAGAAGACCAACTATACTTGCCAATAACGAGATACGGAATTCAGAGCAATGAGTCTGAGTCAGACTGACAACGCAACATAGGTTGTCAAAGGCTCAAAGCTATGCAGGTAAACATTGACATTCAACCTGTGGTTAAGCATGTTTATTAGATGCTTTTTATCCTTCATGAGTTAATAAAGTCAAGAGTTGTGGGTGGCTAGGTACTATTAGCATCACACAGTCTTCCTGGCACATCACATTATTTTTTCAAAATTGCCCTTTGCTTGGATTTTAAAATCTGGAAAAAAAGAGATATCTAAATCTAGTAGAAAAATATTCTAGAATATGATAATATTAAGTTGTGTGAGTACCACTGCCAGATTTTAAATTCTGTTACCAACCAGATTTTGTAATCCATATTGTTCAGATTCTAGAATTTGATAGTATTAAGTTGTCAAACATCACTATCAGATTTTAGAATCCGGATTTCGTGGAAAAATAAAGTAAGGATGTGTGGTGAAGCAAGAAGATGGGGCGGTGTTCATAGTAGCCACCACAATGTTGTTACATGAGCTAAAGCGACTAATTTGTGCATCTCAAACTGGATATTCGTTCCATCTATTGCCAACCAATAGTGAAAACTAGATAATAACTTGCACAATGCTCGGGTGCTTATTACATTTGAAGTGAATAGATTTTCACGACAGATCTTTCATGCTTATATATACGATACAATTATTTCATGCTTATATGCTATAAAAATAAATCAATATATGTATTCACGTATTTTCATGCTTATAATTTATGTGAAGCTAGGCTTGTGAGCTTTAGTTCCAATTAATTTGAGCTAACAGAATATGTTACATTTTCTGATTCATGGAATTCAATACTGTTGCGCATAATTCAAAAGCTTGGAATGTGAAGATAGATACTTGAAAGCTTGATAACTAGAAATGTCTAGGGTATGCAACTTAGTTTCTTGGTAGATTGAAAATTTTGATTGAGCATGTATAAATTACAGGTGTCTTCAGTCAGATACATGCATATTATATACTAATTTATATTGATTTATCATAATTATTCTCCGTTTCAAAGAGAAAATGATGAGCGGGGCGAATGAGCATTGACCACTCTGCAATTCCTCCTAACCTCCCCAGGCCGACCAGACTGCAAATCACCCATTTTCAACATCCCTTCCACAAAATCTCTGAAAAATTCAGTTTGATCTCTGCTATATAACCTCACAAACTCCCTGGTTTGGGGAAAGGTGAAAAGCGTTTGATCAGAGTTAAGGAAGCCTCGGCCAGCAACTAAGTCCTTGAAATATTGGTTATCGAATAGCAGAGGTGTGGAGTCAAGGTTGCCGGTAACATTTTGGTCAACATTTAGAGGACATAGCTTGTTAAGTTCTTGTCTAAACTTAGGATCAATGGCAGGGTCAGGTTTTCCAGTCCCAGATTGATTGTAAAGCCTAAACATGATGGAAAAACAACGACCTTGTCCAATAGAGTGAGATCCTGAGAGTGCTACTAGGTCTTTGACACTAAGGTTGAATTTCTGGAAGAGATCAATGAGGAAGCTTGCATTGGCTCTTGGACTGGGCATGATGTTGTTTGAGTCTTCTTGATTAGCACTCAGGCTGTCCAATCTTCCCAGCCTAACCTCCCAATTTGGTCCTCCTGTCTGAAAGAAAATGATATATGAAGAAATTAAATGCAAGAAATTAAAAACACTAGTGTCTTTCCAAAACAAAAGTCATCGTCTAAATTAGGACTTTCCTTTTAGCCCAAAAATAAGATAGGACTGTCATTCAAAGTGAAGAAGAATCTAAAATTAAAATTTTGAGTTTCTACTCCTCTTAAAGTTTATCTTGAAATCACTTATTTGGAGTTTTCACTCATTTGCAAATGAACATCTCTCACTTTCATTTCTTTCCCGTTCGCATTAGGCTTGTATTCGTTTGCAGACAGATATTCATACTTTTTATTTCTTCCTAATTGAACTTCAAAAGTTCTCATATGAATGAAATTAGTCTCTATGCTAAACTCATAAATATGAGAAGTAATTTTAGAGACAAAATTTATATAAGACTAATATGTTAAAATATGTTAAATTAGTGAATATTGTATTTTTATTTTAATCAAAATTTAATTCTTTAAATGTTTAGAAAGATAAAGATGTTAAATGCAAAGATAAATATATAATATTTATATGTTTATCTGTCAAATTCAAAGAAAAACTAATTTGAATTAAGAATAATGTCCTAGCTTTTTATACGTTTACGTTACTAGATTATTAAAATTTAAAACGGCGATTTATTTATAATTATATGTTTATTATTAATTTATTTTCATTTCCTACTTTAATCATTATATATGTAGAACTTGCCTATACTAGATAAAAGGTCTTCTATCGTCTTGTATCCAAGAAAAAAAAAAAATAAAAGGTCAATAACAAATATGCAATATATAACAAATTCTATTGAACTTATATGGAATATAAAGAAAGAAAGGGTAAACAATCTCAAATTAATGCACAATAAAACTTTAATTAATACTATATTTAAATTTTGGTTTAAATACTTTACTAAAAGTGAATAAATTTAAGTTTAAATCATTTTTATTTACACTATGGGTATTCTCAAGTAAATAGCCTAGGATTCTTCTATTTCAAGGAGGGGAGATCAATATTTAGAGTCTCTTTTAACAAAAAAATTTTATAGCCATGAATAGGATTCGATACCTATTCAACATACTTAAGAGGCGTAATTATTTATCAATTATGTTAGTTTTCGTTGAAATTTTAAATATTTTTTTTCTAATACTTTTTATTAGACACCATATATAAGAATGGTCCTTTGCTTTTATAGTGACATTTTAGAATTTGTATAAAGCATTTACTCTTTGTTTTCTTATTTATCTCTATTATTACTTTCGGTCTTTTTTATAAGACTTTCTAACTAATTACAAGGATTAAGAAAAAATAGTTAAGTTGGTTAGAGTCATTAATTATGTCTATAGTTTTTATTAATTTTCCCATATTATCCTCTAACTAAGTTATTGGAGTCATTAATATCACATTTATCTTTCACCTAGAGTAGTTGGGAGCTAAGTATTTTGATAAAAAAATTAATGATGCAAAAATTTAGGAGATGGTCTTATAAAAAGAAAAAAAAAATTACTCCAAAAGGTCCTATAAAAAAGACCAGAAAAAGTAATATTTAGACTTTTTTTTTAATTACCACTAGCAATAATATTATTTGAAGAGGATAAAATTGATATATTGTATAAGTTTATGAAAAAATCAATTAAATTAGGCAAAATGACATTTTTGGTCCCTTAACTCTGCGTCAATTCACTTTGGTTCATTAACTTTTTTTTTATTCATTTTGGTCCCTAAACTTTTATTTTGGATTCAGTTTGGTCCCTATCATTCAATTTAGACACTTGTATTAGGACTTGACGAAAGTAACGGTAGAGACTAAATTGAATCCAAAATAAAAGTTAAGGGACTAAAATAATCAAAAAAAAGTTAAGGGACCAAAGCGAATTGACGCAAAGAATTAAGGACCAAAAGTGCCATTTTGCCATTAAATTAACTACACCCAACTATTTTTATTGATATATGTAAATGTAAATTAATTAAAAACAACTTCATTGGAGGAAGTTTATTTATTTATTTTTTGTGGAGGAAGTATTTTAGTAGTTTTACTTTGTATCAAATTGGGCTTTAGTTTTTACCAAAAAAAAAAAAGGCTTTAGTCCTAATATTTTAATAATTTTGCTATAAGCATCTATAGTTTTAAAATATTTGGAACTGTCCCTATATAACAACCAAAACAAAAATAACTTCTCGAAGGTAAGGATCAATTTCTAACCCGATTACAACTACTAATAAGGATTTAAAATTAAATTTTTAAAGCATAGAGAACAAATTAAAAGCGAAAATGATGAAAACTAGAAATCAAAAAATAAATTGCTATATTAATCCAAGAAATAATTACATCAACTTTGCCTGAAACTTACATGTTAACACTTATTTTATTTTTGTTTTAGAAAAATAAGTTTAATACCTCAAAAGATAAGTGTAAAGAAATTTCAAATCTCATTAAATTTGTATATATTTTTTTTTAAAAAAAAAGTGTAATAAATATAAATTTTAAGTGAGGCTTCTTAATCTAATCTATTTATTCCTCCCTAACATTACTTTCTTTTGTTCTAGTCACATGTGTTGATATATTCGGATCGAGAATATTCACACATTATGGTAAAGTTTTTTCATTCATAATTTTTTGTTTTGGTAAAGTTTTTCATTCATATTTGTTTAAGTGTGTGTTTGAAAAAATGTTGAGTTGGAATAAAATTAATTTTGGAGAGCCAAAATGAATTTTAGTTGACAAACTAGTTGTTTGGTTATGAGTTAGGAAAAAATTAAAATTGATTTTGGGTTGTCAAAATTGATTTTGGCTAAAGCAATGTGAGACTTACTTTAACATTGAGCTAAAAACTTTATACTATATTTTTACTCTAAACTTGCTTTTGAGAAAAAAATCACCAAACATAAATCACGTTACTTTAAAATCAATTTTATACAAAATTAATTTATAAAATCACCTCCGTCCAAAATCAATTCTGCTAAACTAAAAAAAATACTAAGGAGAACATAACCAACCACCCGTCTGTAATCCTAACGTTACTTTTAAAAACTTTTTCAATATGAGAAATAAAAATAACTTTAAGGAGTGTTCTAGTTGACACAAGTGTCACTCGAACGCCAACATGAAACTTCAAGGGAGTTATGTGAAATCATCAATAACGTCGTTTCTTGCTGGAGGTGTTAATCACAGTTTCATCACTTTTATTATATTATATTAGTATATGTCTAGAGGTGATGCAATTTGCCAATGGCGAGAGGAAATTCAATAACTTTTTCAGTGAAAAGTGCGTAGCGGTGAGAATCAACTCAATATACATGGAATATGGAAAATTTAGACGCACGCCCGAAAATATCTGCGAAAGAAAAAGGTAAATAAAAATAAAATAGAAATTTGGAGGATGAGTAGAAAGAATTACCAGCGCTACTGCATCTCTTGCTGCCATGATTATGATATCTGCACAGGAAACAACACCGGGGCACCGTTTTTCGAGTGCTTCCTTCACTTCATCAATAACTTCAAATGATCGAAGCGAATTTATATTCGAGAGTGCCAGTTTCTCCCCAAGCATCGTTGGTGTATCATCAAGCAACATCGAAGCATCACACCCCTAATTCGCGAATGAAAACAGAGAATTTTTATTTTTAATTTTCAATTGAAAGGATCGAAAACGAAAAGACTGGATTGTTGAATTATGATGATTAAGAAGAAGGAATAAATTGAAAATTACGTACGTTAACGAAGCAATCGTGGAACTGGAAGCGCATAACAGATGCAACACTTCTAGGTTCCCTCAAAAGCGCCTTCTTCATGACATCTCGGACTGTGAGTTCAGCTTCTGGACAAGTATTTGAGTAGAAACCGGGTCGGAGATCCGATGATGATTCCGACGATGATTCCGCCGCCGCCACCACCGCGGCTATGTGCAGTAGAACGATCAGAAACAGAGACATGGTCATGGTCGTGGTCAGGGGAGAAAGACGGTTAAGAAATTAAAGTGGGGATCGGATTCAGAGAGCGAGTGAGTAGAGTAAAGCCGGGTATAGGGGTTTTGTAATTGTAACCTTCAATTTCAAGGAAAATGAAAATGAAAATGAAAATGAATTGAATGGATAATTAATACACACTGTAGAAAATGGGCATAGAAGGATGTGGCGCTGATTCATTGGTTGTATTCGCAATTTGCAATGCGCGTTGCTGTTACCGAATCACTGACTGGCAGAGCCTTCCGCAGTAGGGAAAAGTTCCATACATGACAGACCATTTTCAATTGGCAGGCATAGCCATTTAAATGAAATTGTTTTACTCTTAAAATTTTTAACTTTTTATTTACTCTTAACAGATAACGATGTACTCCTTTTTATTTTTTATATAATATTAACTTTTTATTTACTCTTAACAGATAACGATGTACTCCATTTTATTTTTTATATAATATATAATATGTACATGTGCAGGTTTTGGGTCGGGTCAATCTGAAAACCTAACAAATTTGAATCAATTTAAATACTATTTTGATCCAACTCAAACAAATCTAAACTAATAATATATCCAACAATCCAACCCAATGAAACCGAGATGGTTTGGTTCGGTTTTCGAATTTGTATTTCTAAACTCAATCCAAACCGATCAAAATTAAGAACTATGATATATATAATTTTAAAATGCAAATGCGTGGCTTAATAACATATTGTTGATTTTGGGATTGGACAGAGGCATATTTTTTTAGAACTATTGTTAATTTGTTTGTTTTTAATTTTGTGATGCGTGGTGATATTATGACTTATGAATTTATGTTATGACATATTATGAGTTAGATTTCTATATATGAGTTTATATTATTTATAATTATTTTTATTTATTTTGTTATATTTCTTTAGATGAATCACTAGAAAAATAGATAAGTGATTTCATAAGATATAAATAATATAAATTTTCAAGAATTTTTTAAATAATTTTAGAATTTTAATTTTTACATATCAACCCGAACCCAATTCAAATCGAATTTGGTTGAGTAAGGTTGGCTCGAATTAAAGGATTTTTTTTACAAAATCAAACTAACTCAACCCAATAAAAATTGATTGGTTCAGATTTTAAAATCTCTTAAAATCGAATCAAACCAAACCGAATCCACCCCTATTTACATACTCTTTTAATTATATTAATTTAATTAAAAAATTACATGACATATTAATTTTATTCATCCTAAAAAATGTATTTAATATTTTATAATAAAATGTACTAATAGTTAAAGAGACTAACATAAAAACTTGTAATGATTTTTTTTAAAAAAAAATTACAATATTATACTATATCTTATAAAAAAACCACAATAGCATGCCTATAATTAGTATTAAAGGGAGTAATTGTTTTTTGATTTGAAGAAAATTGGAAAGGAGATGGAGAGAGAGAGAGAAAGAAAATAGAAAAAAACAAAAGAAGAAGAAGAAGAGAGATTATGTGTGTTATTTAGTTTTTTATAAAAATATGAAAGAGAAAAAGTGATAATTTCTTTTTCCTTGCATTTGAATAGAAAAAAATTAAGTGTAAATGACCAAGTTGTAAATCACAATGAAGTTCATTTCCTACTTTTTTTTTTTTTCTCTAATAAGTATGTAAGTAGGTTACATAAGTTGTTGAAGAGGATATTACATAAAGCAGAGACATTACTAAAATTGAAATGTTGCAAGTAGAAATCAGATTAGTATGAACGTCACAAGTTTTGTAACTTTTATAATCATATATTCAAAAATATATTCTCTATAATTATTTTATTTATAATTTTATTAAAAATGATTCAATTTAAATTTTTTTAACGTTTTAATGCATTGAGTATTTTAATTTTATGTGAAATACTTAATTCTAAAACAAGCATAGCAAACATTACTTTATTTATTTATTAGAAGATTAGAAGAAGTATATTAAGAAATTATTACAGTACATGTTCATTAAATTGATGGTTGAGTGTTGGTTGATGCATAGTTACTTTGATTTTTTTGGTGTGAACTAAAAAGTATTTTTTAGTTTATAGCCAAAAATTAATTATTTTTAAATAAAAAATTTTGTATCGTTCTTTAAAAATATTGTTTTGCAAGGAATAATTATTTTTTTTAAATCTATATTTTCTGAACATGCCAAAATACATTAAGTAAATATTAATTTTATTTGATATATAAATGTATAAAATACGTGTTACAAAGTAAAAAAAAAGGTTATAATAACCAAAAAGTACAAGATTTTATATTTTTTTTTATGAATAAACGGGGATTTTATAATTATTTTAACAAGTATAAGGACTACTCTATTTTAAAATAAAGATTTAAATATGATATCCGGTTAAATTGAATTACAGTGCTTATACATATTAGGCACTTATTTTTTAATCAATATAATTAGGTAATTTCCAAAGTTTTCTTAAAAATAATAGAAAAATACTATTAAAAAATTCAAGTAAATAGTTATTGTTTAATAAAAACAAAAGAAAATTATGACGAATATTTAATAAAAAATCACAGGTAATAATAATAATAATAATAAATAGAAAAACAAAAGAAGTTACAAGTAAAGGAAGAGAGATAATCCAAGGGTTGTGGAGGTTTGGGTAGCTTAAGTAAGAGGTTAAAATATAAGTTTAATTGTGTTTTTTATCTCTCAATTTTTTTAATTATGTATTTATAATCTTTCAATTTTTAATCTCTAATTTTATTAATTGTGTGATTTTAGTTTCTTAATTTTTAATTTTGCAATTTTAATCTCTCAATTTAGTAAATTGTGTAACTTTGATTCCAAACTTTTTTCATTTGTGCAGTTTTAGTCATTTAGTTAATTTTCCGCTAAGAAGCTGACGATTAAGTGCATGCTTGGTTTAGCTTATGCACCGCCAAAATCATAGTTTGTCTTGGATCAAAATTAATTTTGACAAAAAAAATCATGTTTGGCAACCTTGTGTCAGAACTGATTTTAGATACAAAACATAGGTTTTGTGATAAGCAATTTTTCTTGTTTCTACTTCTCCACAATTAATTATAGGTCATATTTAAACTACAACGCATAGGTTTTAATAATAATATCTAAACATCATTCTCTCGTAGAATCAATTTTCTAATTCTAGTCTTCCAAACGTAAATCAATTTCGCTAAGAATCAGTTTTGCTCATAATTAATTAACATAGTTAATTATGTTCAAAATCAATTCTACCACCGCCAATCTAAATATGTACTAAGTGTGTGTTTGATTTAAATTTTAGTGAAATGAGAAATAAAACACACAAACTGACACAAAAGTTAATTGTTGAAATTATTGATTCATAAAAATCGAGACGATCAAATAAAAAAAAATAATTTAACTTTGGTTTTTTACCAAAAACAAAAGTTAAAATAGACGGGTTCTAAAGCAATTAAACTAATATAACTAAATGTATTATGGCATAAAATCATGCAATCAACGTGAGGAATTGTTGTTGTCACTACATTGTCTCTATTGCCATTCCTAATGAACCATTTTAAGAATATTTGTATGTTAAATATTTTTTATTTTGTTTGTTGAAAAACAAATTTAATTTTAAAAAAAATTAAGAATAGATAAAATAAAGTATATACCAAAAAAATAGATAAAATAGAGTGACAACCAACTCTTCCAAAAATGTGAGACTAAAATTGCGCAAATAAAAATTATTTATATGAGTTGGATCGTATTTACCATTAAAACATCTCGAATACGGTTTCTCGCTAGGGATGCTTGAAGAAAGTCATCCTCCTCAAGCAACTTTTATCCATTGGAGATGATGACATGACAAGTGTTTTAAGGAGAGGGGAGAGAGAGTTGCTTCCTCAAGCAACTATGCTTGGAGCCAATAGTGAAACCAATCTCACTTGATTTAAGTGAGATTTAGGCAGGTAAAAATGAGACAAAGGAGTTTAGTTATAAAAAAAAAAAAAGAACAAAATGACAATTGTATAATGTATTTCATATTTCAATGTTAACTTGTGTTTTTTTTTTTTTTATTTAACTCAAATTAGTTATTGATATTTATTATTATTATTTAAATTTATGTTTTTAATGTTTTATTTAATATTTTTAAATTAAAATTAAATTTAAATAATAAAAATTAAAATAGTCAATATGAGATAGGGATGACAATGTGGCGGGGCTGGGGCAGGGAGTACTCCCTCGCTCCCGCACCTAAGTTTCCTCCTCATCTCCATCCCCGCTCCCCGCAATGGGAGTGTTTTCCTTCTCATCCCTATTTCCCGCCTCTCCACTAGAACTGCGAGGATCCCCACATATATTAAAAAATCTAAATAAAAATTTATAAAATATAAGTAGTAAAAAAAAGAATCAATGTAAGAGTCCCAACAAACAACTCAAGTGCAGGAATGAAACAATAGCAAGAACGAGCACGATCAGCAAGAATGACATGTAGGGATGAATGGGTGATAAACACAATAATTGATATATGCAGAGATAAGAACTAAGAGCAGAGGTAATAATAGATAAAAATTAATCATGTTTTTTTAATTTATAAATGACTACATTCATTTTATTAATTTTATGTATATTTGTTATATTAAATGAGATCACTTATGTAATTTTTTATATATACAGAGGATGCAGGCCCCACAGGATGAAGAGCATAGTCTTCGTCCCCAAATCTATGGCAGGAGAATTTTGATCCTCGTCCCCGCAAGAAAAAATTCTTCGATCAAGGTGTCTTAAATGGGGCGGTCCCCACAAGGATCCCTTAACGTGGATGATGATTATGTAGTTAATTTGTGGAGTCCGTACGGATTCTATGTATAAAGTTGTTTGTTAAAAACTTTGCATTCGAGTAGTTGAAATACTTAAATTAATACGTAATATGTAAACGTAAAACTCATAAAAAAATAATTAAAAAAAATATTAAGAACCCTTAAAAAGTAACTCTCCATTAGAGATGTTCATAGCTTCTTAACAAAAAAAATATAAAAAAATCAAAATTATATAATTAACGAAATTAAAAAAAAAAAATTAAAAAACCAAAATCACATTAACAAAATTAAGAAACTAAAATTAAAATTATAAAATAAAAAATTTAAGTGAACAAAATTGCACCACTAACCAAATTATAGTTAAGTTGTAACAACAGGAAAAAGGAAGAGAGATAACAAAGTAAAACCGTAAAATCGACGAGAGTCCACTCTTGACTGTTTGAGACTTCCAGAGATCTGTCCGCATCGTATTCGGTAAGCTCCTATTCGACATAACGCAATTCATTGAACTTGACCGCCATAGGAATAAGAATATTAAATATCATTACTTTTAACTTAATTTAGGCAACTTGGTGCCTTTCATTTCTTTTCCTCTCTGCTCTGTTCTTCTCGTGATTTTCCTTCTTTCCATGTAAGTTTCCTAGATCACAGCTTACTATTTCTAGCATTTTACTTCTTAATTTTACGCACTCCTTCTCCTCTCAATTTCTTATTCGTTTAATGCAGTATCGATTCCGATGCGTGATTCTTGTAGTTCATACCTAAAATTATATTCGACTGTCCTGTTTGCAGATTAGTTTTGATTTTCTTTTGGCGGATAGTTGCTGAATTACAGACACTGCGTGTGTTTAAAAGTATATTAGTTGATTGAATTACAGATACCAGCTTGTGTTTTTGTAGCTGCACAACATTAAAAATGATTTACGCGAATTTAAGGATAAGGATGAGATCATAAGAGTAAGAAGGTGAATGAGGGCGTTGGGATATTGCTATTGGGATTTGTGTTTGGGGGTTCTTTTGGAATAACCTGCTTTTTGCTCGTTATGGAAATTCTCTGGTTTAAAGACCACAATTTGAACTCTGTATCTTTGCCTTACATTCCAAATGAGATAAGATAGACTTCACGGCTTTTCTATTGCTCTCTCTCTACTTGTATGATTGTTTCAAGGGACTTTGTATTACTGATAGAGTGATAAGTTGTATTCTATGCATAGGAATTAGATAACTTAGTTGCATCTTTCATCCACTTTGGCATGTTGTTTTCTCGTATTCCCATTCATCTTACATCCAGAAAGAAAACGGAGAGAGAACTGATCTTTGATACTTTAGAGAAGGGAAAAAACTGTAGAGCTTTGGAAATCCTTGTGAAGATTGATATGAAATAACGAATTGATTCATCTCTGACAAAATTTAGTGAAAAAATGGTTTGTCATGTGAAAAAATTAGTGTTGTTAGTTCTTGTTATCATGAATAGAGAGCACTGCGGGAGATGTTTGGCTATAGATCTTTTTTCTATCTAATAAAATCATTTTTCTATAAATAGATCTTGATCCGGTGAAGGTCGAAATAGAAACTGACTTTTTCTTTTCTTATTTTGATAATTAATTTGCTATTTGCTTGCGGCATATTGTGGATAGAGTTATATAGAACTTTCAATATAGGATTGATTGACCTAAAGGAACATACTCTTCAGTTATGATATTCAGAGTGCATATATGGACACAAAATACTGACACAAAGTGCCCCGCTAAGTTCATAGGAGGGACGATCCATAGCGGGAGAATCCATGTTCGAATCTCATTTATGCCAAATTCCTAGGGGCAAGCACCAGCACGCAGCGCGAACGTGATTAGTCTCATCTTAAGGATGGGAAAATTCGTAGTTATACTTGACACAAAGTCACAAACTAAGTTAAATTTATATATTGACTAATTGAACATCAGGTTTCAGGATGTTTGCAGTGTTTTTGTATGTAAAAATAGGTGGTGTGACATGGTGCGTTTATGCTGCATGATTGTGTGTGGAAGCTATACCTGAGCTTTATGGAATAAATAGCACTGTTTGTTATATTAATGAGTTCTGCAGCATATATTTAAGTATTCTACTGACTGAAGAAAAAGGTTATTTTTTTTAATTGATTTTTTAGGATCTTTTCATATAATATCACATCATTTATGATGAATGTGTACCAAGTGACATTGTTATAATCAATGATAATTAATCATTTAGTGGGAGCCTGGGAGGTCATCCAGATGGAGGTCATCCAGATTCCAGAAGCTTCAAGCCAGTATTGTTGTTATCATTATGTAGTTATATAGGCTGCATGCATGATGCATCTATCGATCCCACCAGGTGGAAGCCTCGTGCACTAATTCACTATTTTGTACTTTATGCACTTCAAGCTTCAATGTTTTGTAAAGTCAAGGCAGTTCAAATTTTATGGCAGACTGCATTTTATGCTGTTATATGGTGAATTTGGTGGTCTGGTGGTTCTTTTGGAGTTTTCAGTTGTCACATGGATAGAGACTTGACAGCTAGAGTTTTGTTGAAATTTTCATCTAGTTTTGGAGTGTATTTTATCCTGCCTTGGTTTTACTCTTTTCTCTTGAAAAAATTATTTTGCCATATTAAAATATTAGATCTTTTTACATTGTTCATTGGTAGTGCTTTGTCATTAACCAACTATTTCAAAAGCTTAAGCTATTAGGTGAACATGGATGGTTTTATATTACGTCTGTGGCATTTTCCCCCCATGCAAGATTCCCTTGGTTTTGAAGCATGGATGATGCATAGGTCAACCTACCTTGTGCTGAATTTTTATTAGAACAATAGGGATGACAAGGATTGAACTCTAGCTCACTTGGCCATACAGACCCCTTATACCATGTCATGAACCAACTATCCTGAAAGCTTAAGCTATCACGTGAAGACACGCGAGTTGTTTTATATTACATCACTGAGATGCATTTTTCTGACTTCATGAGTCAAACATTGGACTTCATCATCATATTTTATGACCTTATGGTAGAATACTCTCTTATATTTTTATCATTGCCCTCTTTTATCTCTGTTTAGAGACATTATTTGAAAATATCAGGAGGAATTGAATGATAGAATGTTCTAATATTAATATTTGGTTGATGGTTGTTTTCATTCTAGTATTATTTTTGTTTTGTTCTGTTGCATTCCCATTGATCTGATGTTTGAAATTTTCATCTTTAATGTAGTTATGTGAACAAGGAAGAATAGACTGAATTGGTTTAATCACTATGGAATCCTGCAATTGTATTGACCCGCAATGGCCAGCTGATGATTTATTGATGAAATACCAATATATCTCAGATTTCTTCATTGCTCTTGCCTATTTCTCAATCCCTCTGGAGCTTATCTACTTTGTAAAGAAATCAGCAGTATTTCCATATAGATGGGTCCTTGTTCAGTTTGGTGCTTTCATTGTTCTTTGTGGGGCAACACATCTAATTAATTTATGGACCTTTAGAATTCATACAAAAACCGTGGCAGTTGTAATGACAACTGCCAAGGTTTTAACTGCTGTGGTATCATGTGCTACTGCACTGATGCTTGTACATATTATTCCTGATTTACTAAGTGTTAAAACTAGGGAATTATTTTTGAAGAACAAGGCCGCCGAACTTGATAGAGAAATGGGTCTGATTCGCACACAGGAAGAAACTGGCCGACATGTTAGGATGTTGACTCATGAGATTAGAAGCACCCTTGATAGGCACACAATATTAAAAACGACGCTTATTGAACTAGGTAGAACTTTGGCACTGGAGGAATGTGCCTTATGGATGCCAACACGTACTGGTTTGGAGCTTCAACTCTCTTACACATTGCGACAGCAGAACCCAGTTGGTTACACGGTACCCATTCATCATCCTGTGATCAATGAAATTTTTAGTAGCAACCGTGCAGTGAAAATTTCACCGAATTGCCCAGTTGCTAGATTGCGACCTCATGCTGGAAAATACATGCCTGGGGCAGTAGTAGCTGTTCGGGTTCCTCTCCTACATCTTTCTAATTTCCAAATATATGATTGGCCTGAGGTTTCAACAAGAAGCTATGCTTTGATGGTTTTGATGCTTCCATCCGATAGTGCTAGACAATGGCATGTACATGAGCTAGAGCTGGTCGAGGTAGTTGCTGATCAGGTTAGCAAGTTGCAATTTCATTCAGTTTCCTTTATTTGTCTTTACATTGAATTAAACCTTGTTGTTTCACATGGATATGTTTGTCATTTGTTACTCTTCAGTTATGTTTCTAGATTTTGGAATTGTGATAGAGCATTTTCTAATATTTTTATGTTATTTTTTTTTCTAATTGAAGAGCTAAGTTCTTTGATGGATTGTAATGTATAATTCTCTTAAATTCAATGTTTTTGGTTTCTGCATCTTAATAAAATTATAAGTGGTTAAACTCCGCATTTCTTGCAAATATGAAGTGATTTTTGGCAAGTTTATTAAAATATGAATTTTACTATTTCTGTTTAGTTTAAACAACATATTGTTGTGTGAATTAACTTCCTCAAGATAAATTGCAAGTTGCATTTTTGTTCTAAATTTATGTGAATAATTGTTATAGCGCCACACTAAATAAATAGGTATGATAATTTAACTAATTTTTGGTTTTGCCTTATAGAGTTTACTGTTGTTGTTGTTGAACTGTATAGTGTACTGTATGGCATAGTGAAACATCTGACATCTGAAATATGTTGTGAAAACTGAGCGTCATCAGTTTATGTACTGCATTAGTCTATCATTTGAGCGTACTTCTTACAGTTATCTCCTAAGCTAGGTAGCTGTTGCTCTTTCCCATGCCGCAATCTTAGAAGAGTCAATGAAGGCAAGGGATCTTCTCATGGAGCAGAATGTTGCACTTGATCTTGCAAGAAGAGAAGCAGAAACTGCAATTCGTGCTCGCAATGACTTTTTGGCTGTTATGAATCACGAGATGAGAACTCCCATGCATGCTGTTATTGCACTCTCTTCATTGTTACAGGAAACAGATCTGACGGCTGAGCAGCGTCTGATGGTAGAAACAA
Source organism: Cyamopsis tetragonoloba (assembly GCA_037177725.1). Classification (NCBI taxonomy): domain Eukaryota; kingdom Viridiplantae; phylum Streptophyta; class Magnoliopsida; order Fabales; family Fabaceae; genus Cyamopsis; species Cyamopsis tetragonoloba. Next base: position 52,762,926 of record CM074124.1, on the reverse strand, counting down.
TATTGAAAAGCAGCAATTTGTTGGCTACTCTCATCATTGATGTTTTGGATCTTTCACGGCTTGAAGATGGAAGCCTTCAACTTGAAGCAGAAACATTTAACCTTCATTCTTTGTTCAGAGAGGTGAAATTCTCTTTTAAAATTTAAACCCTAAGATTCACTTACTTCAATCCAACTTATAGCTGATGATCTTTAGTTTCTTTAAAAGTTTGATGTTGTCAGATCTGTTATTCTGGTTGCAGGTCGTTAACTTGATTAAGCCCATTGCATCCGTTAAAAAATTGTCACTCAATTTACTTCTAGCTTCAGATTTGCCAACTTATGCCATTGGTGATGAAAAACGTCTCATGCAAATTTTTTTGAATGTCGTTGGTAATGCTGTGAAGTTCTCAAAAGAAGGCAGCATTTCCATCACTGCCTATGTTGCTAAGCCTGAATCTATCAGAGAAGCTAGAATTCCTGATTTTCTTCCAGTGTTAAGTGATAGCCACTTTTATTTGCGAGTACAGGTTCGTTTTGTTGAGCTAAATTAATGCCTTCTGTCTTGGGGTGATGTATCCAATGTTATCAATGATGAAGTGTAATTTTTTCCATGTCATAGATAAAAGATTCTGGATCAGGAATTAATCCACAAGATATCCCTAAGTTATTTACTAAATTTGCACAAAGTCAATCATTAGCAACAAGAAATCCTGCTGGTAGTGGACTTGGCCTTGCAATTTGTAGGAGGTACTGTTTACCATCTGACATTATGGTGTGAAGCATAGTACTTTGTTGCTATTCCTTTCTTGCAAAGTTGGAATCAAGCTCTTTTAACATTCCTATTTGAGAATTTTCTGTTGATTATGTACATTTGTCTTTAATTGTGAGCAGGTTTGTAAATCTCATGGAAGGGCATATTTGGATTGAAAGCGAAGGTATTGGTAAAGGATGTACAGTCACTTTTATTGTAAAACTCGGGCTCCCAGACCGACCAAATGAATTTAAACTACCTTTTGTACCTAAAGCTCCGGGAAATCATGGATCTACAAACTTAGCAGGGCTCAAAGTTCTTGTCATGGATGATAATGGGTCAGTGACATAGCTTTCTTTTGCACCTTCAGTTTTCTGAAATATGTTTCTACGTCACTTTTTTAATCTAAACTATTAGAAATCTGGAGATTTCATAGAAAAGTAAACTTCGGTTGATTTCTTACGTTAAGCCCCAACTTCATTGCTTATTTCAAATCCAAAATGAATAGGTTTTTCTTCAAGGTTTGTGTTGCTGAACTTTGTAATTTACAAGCTCTAAAAATGTAGATTCAGGACTTTAGAGCATCATGAGTTTTATTTGGAGATTACATATATACACATAAATACATACACACGTATATATAGCCAGCAAGAACATTTCTGGTATAAATCAAATCCTTTTTTTTATTACTCTCCTAATATGATTTAATTGATTTGGACGTGGATTGAGTATTTGATGGGATTTCTTCTAGATGTAATCACGCTAAAACATACCATTTTTGGTTTCCCTTTCCATTTTTAAAAAATAACTACAAAATTGTGACATTGTTTTCATTTTCTGTTTTATGAAATTTGTATAGAATACACTAGAAACAACTTGACAGTGTATTTTCTTGTTTCGGTGTTTCTTATATGATTCCGAAAAAACATGAAACTAAACAACAACAAGAAGCCATTATATGAATTCCGAAAGAACATGTAACTAAATAAGAACAAAATGTCAAAAAACAAAACGTGTCTGTGACTACTTGATCGAAGAGGCTCTTCCATTTCAAGGAATTGCCCTCTTAAAAGTTTAACCTCTCAAGTAGAGGTTCTTGAAATAAAATTGTATCGAACAATTTGTTTGTAATATGTACATTGTGACTCCATTGCATGAAAACAAAATATTCTTAAGGCGTGGAGGTTTTAGCAGTTATTGGACCTTCTATTTGCAGTCTGAGGAACACGAAAGTCCGAATTGCTTAGTCAAGGAATGATGGAATTGCTTTGTCTGCGTGTGCTTGGGTATGTGTGAGAGAAATAGGAAGCAAAAGAAGTAACTGGAAACTACAGTGTTGTTTGATCATCTCATAACTGATGGTGAAACTTGTAATGCAGGGTTAGCAGGACAGTAACAAAGGGACTTCTTACTCACTTAGGATGTGATGTTACGACTGTAAGCTCAAGTGAAGAATGCCTGCGTGTTGTTTCTGCGGAACACAAAGTAGTCTTCATGGATGTTTGTACAGGTTTAGATGGTTATGAGCTGGCAATACGGATACACGAGAAGTTTGCGAAACGCCAAGATAAACCGCTAATAGTTGCTCTTACTGGAAACACCAAAAAGGTGACAAAAGAGAACTGTATGAGGGTTGGTATGGATGGTCTTGTATTGAAACCTGTTTCCGTTGACAAAATGAGGGGCGTTTTATTGGAACTATTGGAGCGTCGAGTTTTATTCGAAAGCATTTAATCTGTCAGAATGGCTTGTTGTACATAGCTATATATCAAATTTGGCGCAATACAAACTTACGAAGCAATGAGGCAATTGACATTAATGATCATCCTTATTGCTGTTATGAGATCGAAGCGAAATAGTCTGCGTTATCAAATCAATTTTTGTGAGCAAAAGTTCATGAATGTTTTATATCTGCCAATTTTTATTTGCATCTTTTTTCTTTTATTTATTGCGAAGTGGGAACTTCATTCATTCTATCCGAGATTGTTTTGAGTAATTACTCCCACCATTCTAGCTCTAAATTTTTTAATTGCATCCATTCTGTTCAATCTGGCTTCTCTTCTTTTTTTCACTATGCACTTCATGCTCAATCATTCAATTATTAATTTTACAAATAAGAGCGTATTTAAAAAATTTGAATTTAATATTTAATTGTGTTAGATTAATTCTGTTAACCAATTAAAAACTAGGCAGAACGTGCACAACACAAAAAAAAAAGCGAGAGAAACTGGACTGCATTATGTTGTTTTTTTTTTTTTTATACAAAAGGAAACAAACAACCGAAAAGAAACTACACAATTAAATTACTGCAGAGCAAAGAAATTAACTATGACGGTGGATATTTTCAAATACATATATAGCTCATGTCTTGAGCACCAAATTTTACTAAGCAATCAACAACTTGATTCATCTCCCTTCGAATACATAACATCGTAACGGACCAATCTCGACGCAATAATTCTTGAATTTTGCTAATCAAGCTTATAAATAGATGACGATCAACATTTGAGAAAGAAGAGACTAGAGCCACCGCTTCACTGCATTATGTCCTGTCTGTGATTGTTTTAAATTAATTACTCAAACCATTCAAATTCTTGGTCACTTTATAGTTATGCAAAAGTATCAATAAATTAATTATAATTTTCTTTTTAAGTTTAATTAAATTTTGGTTCTTATATGCAGCATGAATTTTCAGATTGTTCCTTTACGAAACATTTTTAATGGGAGAGACGGTTGCCACTCCACTTTTGTCTATTGTCACTCTTTTAATTTTTTTTAACTAATTGAATTAAAGTAATGAAATGTAAATACTATTAAAATAATCTATTTAGAATGACAATAAACAAAAATAGAGTGACAATATATGATTTCTTTTTAATTTGGTCTTTATACGAAGAAATGTTTATAATGAAACATCTATCGTTAGTAGGCGTTATAACAATGTATGTGATACGAGAAGGTAAAACGAGGAAGTACTTAACCTCACCTCTCTTCATTTTCTTTTTTCTATTTTCTTTAAATATTATATTTTTTACATTGCACTTTCTTTCAACAATCACCATCCAAACAAAGGATGAGACAATTGATATAGACTCAAGGGGGGAAGGGGAGGGGGACCCTGCAAGGCCGCAACTATAAGCAATCAGCTAGTAGTTGGAAGATTTTCCACATTCACTACCTTTGTATGTGTTTTGAGCAGCAAGAAAGTGTCTAACTCATGCACAAGAAAATACAGTAACTCTTCAAAATTTACAGTACCCGAGGCAACTCAATTGGATGTGTATGGATTTCTTTTACCAATAATCGTTGCAAGAGCATGTCCCATCCTTGATATGATGAAACCGGTTTGCATCTCTCACCACAATCTCTCTTTCAGTAACCAATGATATATACTTCATTGCTGTATGGCAGTCTCCACAGACACGAAGATTCTTAAATACTCTTATAGGTTTTGGTTTCGGGGTACTAATGAGAGCAAATGCCACGGCAATTTTCTCACTGTGTTGAAACAGATATTGCTCCTTCTGTTCATCCTCCACATCATGAAGAACAAAATCTGTATTCGGGACATAACCCATTTTCTTTATTTTTGAAGCCAATTCATCAAGTTCATCATATATCTTTTGAGCCTGGGGATGTGATGTATCCCCTACATGGAATTTGTGCACCTGGTTTTCAACTTCAATCCAGCTAAAACCTGTTTCTTTTACTATTTTTCTCTTTTTCATGCTTTTTCTAATGGCTGCCACATCATCCCACCGCCCTTCTGATGCATACAAGTTTGACAATAATATATAGGTAGCTGGATCATGAGGTTCCCGCTCAAGAATCATTTTTGCAGCATGCTCTCCTAGCTCAGTGTTACGATGGACCCGGCAAGAGCCAAGAAATGAACGCCATACCAAGGCGTCAGCATCAAAGGGCATTGAGTTAATAAATTGAATGGCTTCAGAAAGCAGCCCAGATCGACCAAGCAAATCAACCATGCATGCATAATGTTCCATCCTTGGAACAACTCCATGGTTAAAACGCATTGAGGTGAAGTGTTTCCACGCCTCATCAATCAAACCAACATGACTACAGGCCGATAAAACCGCAATGTAAGTGACCTCATTAGGCTTTACGCCTATTTCAAGCATTTCATCGAACAATTCTAATGCTTTTGTAGCAGATCCATGTTTTGCAAAACAATTTATGATAGAGGTCCAAGTTATGACATTGTGATCCCCCATGTTATTAAACACCTGTAAAGCAGCTTCTTTGTTTCCACACTTAGAATACATAGCTATTAAAGCATTACCGATGCAGATGTCGTTGCCAAGCCCTGACTTTATGATGCGGGCATGAATTTGCTCTCCTTTTCCAATTGTACCAATACAAGCAGCACCACTTAAGAGGCAAGCATATGTAAAAGAACTAGCTCCAGTTTCATGGTTAACGTCTTCTTCAAAATTCCATTTTTCATCATTTGCATCAACAACTTTATTGCATGAAACCAAATTCTTCTCAAATGAAATATCAAAAGATTTGCGGGCACATTCCATTCTTTCAGATCTCGCGTACATGTTAATAAGAGAATTCCCTACACAATTAATTGCAGAAAGACCCAGTTTAATTGTTTGGCCGTGAAGTTGCTCGCCAGAGCCAATATCAGAAAGATTTGCACAAGCCTTGACGACGCTAGAGAATGTCAAACAATTTGGTGCAACATGACCCTGAAGCATATCACAAAACAGTTTGATGGCTTCCTGTTCTTTTCCACTGCTTTGCGCATATGCGGTAATGAGTGCAGTCCACGACATAACACTATGATCAGGCATTCTATCAAATACTTTCCTAGAACTTTCTACGGATCCATCTGCCTTGCATTTTGAATACATGTCCACCAAACTACAACCCACACACACATCTGTAGCCAATCCAGACCTGATCACCCAAGAATGTAGTTGCTTCCCAAGTGATAAGAATCCTAACTCAGCACAGGCTGATAAGAGACTACTAACAGTAAACCTATCAGGTGTGTAGCTACTTAGCAACATTCTATAAAATAAATCAGTAGCATCGCCTAGCAAACCCTGCTGTGCAAGTCTAGTGATCATCAAGGTCCAAGTCACCACATCTCTCTGCGGCATTTTCTCGAACACCATGTATGCAGATTGGATATCAGAGTCACCTTTTGTAAACATATCGATTAATGCACAGCCAACGCAGACATGAGAACGAAAATATCCAGTCTTGAGTAGGAAGGCAAAGATTGCAAGCCCAATGGGAAAGTACTGAGCATTAGAGCATGATCGAATTGAAGCGGTAAAGCAATATTCGTTGGGAAGAAGCCCATTTAGGAGCATATCAAGAAACGTGATAAGGGCATGGGAATGCATACCGTTATTGGCAAAACAGGAGATCATGGCACTCCAGGAAACCAAGTCTCGGTTGTTGTTATCGCCCATGCTACGAAATATAGAAAAGGCCATGTCGGTGTCGCCGGATTTAGAGTAGAGGGTAATAAGGGAGTTGAGAAGAACGGAGTCGAGGGGGATACCGGAGTGAAGCAACTTCCGGTGAAGGAGTTTACCGAGGTGAAAGTTGCCAGAATTGATGCAGGATTTGAGGAGAAGGGATGAGTTGATAAGTGTGTGACGAAGGGTGTCGCTGTCACTGTCGTGCTGAGACGTGAGATCAAGCGTGGATATCAGTTTGCGTAGTTTCGGCAAGGTGACGCTGCTGCATGTAACAGTGAGTTTTACAGTAGATGATGACCATGGCGCTGAATTTCGGTGCCCATCGTGATGAGCTGGTGACTTCACAGATGGATGAACACTCAAGCTCAGGCTCGCCATTTCCCACGCTTCAATCCTACTTTTAGTTTTGTTTAAATTAGAACGCATCGGTGTTCAAAAATAACCTAATGTATTATATTTTTTTATTTTGAAATATCGCTCACCTTTAAGATTTTATATGGATTAAGAAAAATAATTAATTTCTATAAAATCTAACAAAAAAATATATAGGTAAACTAAATTAATCATTAACATTGAGGTTTACTCAATAGTTATTGGCTATAAAAATAATAAAAATAAGAATAATTAATAAATATAGCATTGGTAATATAAAAGTGACAAATATTTTGAAACAAATTTTTGTAGCTAAAGTGACTAATACTCCCTCCGTCCCATAATATAAGCCCCAACTAATATTTTACACCGTTTAAGAAAAGTGGTTAAATTATTGGAATTAGATACATTAAGTAACTATTGAGATATTACACCAATTAAATTTAAACACAATTATTTTCTATTGGTTGAATGACTTTGAAAGTTAAAAAATCACAATAAATGCTACTTATTTTATGTGTATGTGCTTATATTATGGGACAAGACATTTTGGTAATTGTGGCTTATATTAGGGGACAAAGAGAGTATTTCAGAACGGAGGGAGTAATAATATTTTTGTGTTTATCTCTCTCCTAATTAATGTTTATAGGGATTCACAAATTTAATATGCATTTAATACATATTAGGGGAGGGATAAACACAAAAACATCATGCATCATGTTATTTTTTTAACATGAGAAAATCCATTCTCTCGTACTGCTAAGCATTTCTTCGAGTTTTTTTATTCCAACATATCTTAAATTTTTTGATTTTATACTTATAAAAAAAAAATTAAGAAAGAAAATAGCTTTTAGTTATTCAGATAAAAACTTGATATTGTTTTAAAAAATTTTAAAATTATTTCTGATAACTAAAAATTATCTTAAAAATTATATTTCATTCCAAATATACCAAAAAACAATTTAATTATACTTTACACAATTGACTCATTTATACAACTAATTTTTATAACTAATCCAAACACGCCCTAACAACTCATATACAATTAACATTCCCAACAAAAGGTTTTAAATTATTGTTACGGTTACGCTTTATTAAATATGATTATATGTGGTTGAATGTCTTCATTATGACCACACTCAATGTCAAATGCAGTGACCTCCAAAACTTTTATATTTATGCATATTCTCGTGTTTTGGATCCATATTTAAAATCTTATCTCAACTATTCTCCTCACATCTTTTTAAAATACAACACACATTTATCTTGTTTGGGATTGAAATCCAATTTCACCCTAGAACTAGAATTCTTTTAGTAAAAAATGTATCACACTACAATTCATCAAAATTCAATCAGGAACTTGAATGCGTACAAGTGTTATTATGTGTGATGAGATTAAAAGACCGTGTGACGCAAATAGTTTTGTTCTCCATAGACATTTTAAGTGTTTGACTTATAAAAAATACATAATTTAGTTTTTGATTTGTCCTTAATATTATATTATTTAACTGACGTATCGCATATTAATACAATATGAGACCTCCTTAATCAATCAATTAAAATCCATTAAATAATTAATGATTTTAAATTTACAAATTTTAATATCAAAATAACATTAATTAAATATTGCATATTTGTCCACTCGAGAGCACTGTGCCGATATTTTTCCTATTTAAATTGTTCAAATGTTCCTTCTTCTCTTATTTCTCTTATTAGGGAGGATTATTATGAGGTGTTTCTACTTCGAATAATTATATAGTTTGGTTGTATTTGGACTGTTGTGCCTCATTGATTATAAAAAAAAAAGATTGCACCTTCATTTATACTCTCTCACTTGTTTACAAATTTGTTTAAGGTATATATTTTTCTCTCTCAATTTTAAAGGTAAAATTTGTTTATTCATAATGTACGTGATTTATTTATCTTTATTTTATTTTTCTTGTCATTTACGTTACTTTTTGTTATTGTCATTCTTATTTGGAGTAGATAAGAAAATTGCTAAGAACTTGTGATAGTACTATTAAATACACCAATCTTAAATAATTTATGTCTTTAGAAAGACGCTTAATTTGTCTTCATAATTTAATAGTTGATATGAACTTCATAAAAATGTGCTTAAAAACTTTTATTTGCATAGACAACGTTTAAATTCACTAATTGTTCATTTTAATTATTTAATTCAGTTGTTGAACACATAAGAATATATACATGTGTGGTTATGGAGTTCGATTTTTTGTTGTACTATTTTTCTATAAAAAAAAATTTCACTAATTGTTTGCTAGTTATACTTGCTGCCTTTTAAATATATGATAATTTTAAAGTTTTAATTTTAAGTTAATTGATCATTTTTAGTTTTACTTCTTGCCTTTTAAATTTCCTGGTCTTTTTTCGATTTTAATTTTTTGTCACCGGTCTCTTTACTATTGCTTTTAAATTCAGTGGTTATTTTTCAATTTTAAGTTTATGTCACTCATCCTTTTACACTTTTAATTCTTGTATTTTAATCATTGAATTCATACTTTTTCACTCTCTTTTTTCTTAATATATAACTACTTTAAGTGAATATTAATAAAAAATAATTTTGAAAATAATTACTATCATAAATGATTTTAAATAATAAAAAATTAACAATTAACATATTTCTTACGTAATAAAAAAAATCGCCAACATCGTTAACCACGTGACGCTCTATCATTAATATGCGATTCATTTTTAGTTTTTATTTTATTTTTATATTTATCTATTTATTTCATATGTTTCATGGCAAGCATGAACCACCAACACCTACCATGACACAAGTTATTGATAAATAATTTTTTTAGCTCAATTTGAGGAATAATTTACATTTTTTTAAAATATGCCTATAAAATTGTCTTAATCGAATTAGTGATAAACATCATTTTTGTAAATAACTTTTTTAATCCAATTTAATGAATAATTTCAATTTTTTTAAAAAAATATGCCTATAAAGTTGTCTAAATCGAATTTCTGATAAATATAATTTCCGTATTAAAAGAAATATAAGATGTACTTTTATCATACTATATATTATATATTATTATATATATTATATTGGATAGATATTACACAGGATAATATATAATATATAATCTGCTCAATTATATATTATATAATGTATAATATGTATAATACTATATCAGTAAAAATAACACCCTAGAGTGCGTGTTAGAATATTAGATGTTGTTCTCTCAATAAACCCTTCATCATTTCATGATTCCGTGCAGTGTTGTAAAACAAATCTTAGAGTTGGTGGACTCGACGAACAGGGGCATAGCTTCTTGTTCATCTGTCACAGAAAAGCGTTTCTGCATTTTTTTCTTCCATTAACTTGATTTTTCCTTTGAAATTTGAAACAACTAAACTGTTGTTTGTGAATTTTGATAGACTCTCTTCTCTTATTTTTCTTTTGAACTCCCAGCTGGTTCTTCCTCAGTTCCGCATACATCAATATACTACTACTGTACTTGAGTTTTGTCTTCAACAATCAACATGGGCGCCGACAAAGAAGAATTTCTCAGAGAGTTTGGTGAACATTATGGGTATCCCAACGGTCCCAAAACCATTGATCAAATTCGAGCTACTGAATTTAAGAGATTAGAAGGTTATACTCATGCGTACCTTATCTGTTTATTTATATTAGTCTTATCATGTTAAGAAAATGGGAAAAAAAATTCCATATTGTTTATTTATCATTGAAATAAAATTGCCGTTTCAACTGTTCGGATGAGTGAGTACCTCTTCTGATTTTTGCTTTTGGTTTTCCTGCATTTTATCATCGTTGCAATTTGAATTTACAGATCTCGTATACTTGGATCATGCTGGCTCAACTTTATACTCTGAGCTGCAAATGGAATCAGTTTTCAGTGATCTCACTAGTAATGTATATGGAAATCCTCGTATCCTAATAAGATTGAGAACCGTTACAGTTCTATGCATTGTTATTGTTGGATTCTATGTGAAGAAAGAAAACAAAATTCTTAATACTGAATGCTGAGTGAATTTATGTAATTGGTAACTGACACTAAATTTATGGAGTTAAATTCCTTAATCTCAATACTAGATAGCCAAAATGACTCCAGTTCTGCAACTCTTGAGATTGTGAGGGACGCCCGCCAGCAGGTACGTGTAAATATGTAATTTTTCAAACATGTCATCTGCCTTCTTTGTGATTAAATAATGATAAAATTGAGATTAATTTCTGTGTTAAGAGTTCTTTATCTAGAAAAAAGTTGCTGTGAATACTTTGTGGAAACATTTGTCATTCTTTTTCAATTCTATACAGTATATAGGAAGAAGTACTAAAGTTCAATGGGTGACTGAATGTCATCGAATTTGCCTAGGGTTTTCTCTTGCTTTGGTTGACTTGGATGGGAAATGTTGGCATCCCTCTTTTGTACTTGATGATATTTTTTTCTAGAATATTCTATTGGCATATATTATTGAACTATCAGTCACACAGGTCCTTGACTACTGTAATGCATCCCCAAAAGACTATAAGTGTATATTTACCTCTGGGGCAACCGCTGCATTGAAGCTGGTTGGAGAGGCTTTTCCATGGAGTCGTAACAGTACTTTTATGTATACAATGGAGAATCATAACAGTGTTCTTGGAATAAGAGAGTATCCTGCCTGATGAAAAAAGAAATTAGTTTTTCATTTTTATAATAATGGCCTTTGACTCACTCTAGGAGAGTGCAGGGCAACAATCTCTGCATTATGCGAGATGGGGTAGAAGAATAATGATATTCATGTGACATTGCTGTTGAGGAAAAGAAATGTATATACCATAATAATGGCCTTTAGCTCACTATCATCTTCATGTGACATTGCCATTGTAAGGAAAAGAAATGTACTACCTCCGGTCCAAAATATAAGCCCCTAGCCCCTTTTTGCTTTGGTCCATATTATAAGCCCCTACACATAAATTTAGAGGTATTTATTATGTTTTTTGAACTATTTGATGTTTCCAAGGTTAGACCACCAATAAGAGATAGTAAATTTTGAAATTTGTAAGGTTAAAACTAGACAAAAATAATTAATGCTTCTAAAATCAATAATTTAACTAATTTTCTTAAACGGTGTGAAACATGGCTAAGTGCTTATATTTTGGACCGGAGGTAGTATATACCATGATAGGTATTTTTTCAATATATCACTGTTCAGATGATACAATAAGTTTTGAAAAATGAGATAACTGTTGGCATTAAGTGCATGGATGTCATCAACTTTGTTTTATTTTTTATTTTAATTAATTAATTAATACAATTAATACATTTAAACCAGTTTTCTTTTCAGCTGGACCTGGACTTAACTCAATTATTTTAATATAATTTCTTTATAGTGGTTTTCTTCTACTTTCTTTAGGTTGGATTCAGACAAAGCCTTACCTCCTCTGATACTGTTTTTTACTATAATCTTGTCTTGTCTTTCCTTTTTTTTCGACCAGCAAAGAATTTTATTTAGTCTAAGGGTGGACCACCTACATGATCATGCAACACTATAATGATCTATTATGTATTTAGTCTATAAGGTCAAACCATTTACCTCCAAATCTCTCTTTATGATTTGACCTATATTTGTTTTCAGGTCTCCCTATTCCTCCTTGTGCTTCTAGGGGTCTTTTCACACATGCGTAAACCACCTGAGACAAGACTCTAATCCCACTTTCTCACTAGGTGGTTGTATTCCTCCTTATGTTTGTGTAACCTCTTATTCATCATAACATTTTTTTTAGTCACATTAAGTTCACTTTCTCGATTACTCTTTATTGCCCAAAATCCAACCTCATACCATCTCCATCCTTACAGTCGTACGATAAAATTTTCCTTTGAGTTTGAGTGGTACTTCTCTATCACATCAATATCACCCTCGAAGCAATTCATGCCATGGTATTATGTGCTCTCAAATTCTCATTTCTAAGCTAAGGTTTGTGTGTCTCTTGCTTAACTTGCGCTCCATATGCTCCATTTTATTCTACTTCGGCAGAAACCGTGAGTTTACAAGGCATGCCTCCAAATCTCTACCTTTCGATTGATTTCTTCTCGAACTCTTCAATTAAGACAATATCTTCTACAAAAAGCTTGCACTTTGGTATAGTATCTTGTGTATCTTCAGTAAGCAAGTCTAAAACTAAGCTGAAAAGATAAAGGCTCAAAGTATATACCTGATGCACATCTATAGTTATAGGGAACTCGTTTATATCCCACCGTGTGTTATTACACTTGTCATGGTCCCCATACATAGCTTTGATTGCTTGTATATAACCAATCTTAATGCCTTTGTTCTTCAAAGTTTTCCATAGAATTTCTCTTGGTACTCTATCATTTGCTTTTTCAAAAATGATTACAATGAATATATACCACACCGATTCACAATGCAGAGCACGTAAAGCAAATGATGCGACACTACCCCCAATATCTTTTTACTCTGTAATAATCTGTTCTATCACTTCCTGTCTTTCTAATAAATCTAAATGTGTTTCCAATTTTTTGCACTATGACCACTCTGCTATGTTACTATATTAGACAATTAATAACTATATTCATTGTTCCTCCTTAACTAGTATTAGATATGCTCTTGGTCAAGGAGCTGCGGCTGTTGCAGTAGATATTGAACAAGATATACGTTCTGGAATAACAGGAGAAGCACTTTCTACAAAGATGTTACTGCACCAAGTACAGAGAAGAAAAGTAGCTGGATTGCTGGAGGGAGAGCCAACAGGTAACATTTAAGGTCATGGATGTGTTTCTGGGATTTATATGACTTATCTTAAATCTGTTTCTTAAATGCAGGTGATGTGTATAATTTGTTTGCCTTTCCTTCAGAGTGCAATTTCTCAGGGTTGAGATTTGGTCTTGACTTAGTGAAGATCATCAAGGAAGACCCAAGCAGGACTTTAGGAATTTCTCCAATTTGCAAGTAATATACAACATTACATGTCTTATTCACTCCGTATTTTTGGATTTGTATCTTTTCTCCAAACAACATAAAAAAATGACTTATTGATATTCATCTATCTGCCACTCCAACTAGAGTCCATGAGATAGCAGGCACTAGGATAATAGACTTGTTTGGCATGTTTATTTTGCCTTACAACTTATTATTTGCTTGTGTGTTCTCACTCAAAATTTTGTGCACATTGAAAAGAATGTAAGATGGATAGTGATGAAACAAACTATACCCATTCAAATGTGAAATCGTGTGCATGTCTAATTGTGAACTTTTGTGTATATGCTAGATTCATAAATAATTGAGGTGCAGCAATCATGACTTCATGATTTGTGTGTGCATGTGTACACTATTATACGATACATTCCTTAGCACTTTTGTGTTATAATAAATTAATAATAATGGTTTCTGTATTCATTTTTGCTGTTTGTTAGCTTTAGAATGTGAGAGTGCATCAATGAGAAGAATTCTATACACACAGACTTGATTTTAGAACTTTGTTTTTTCGTTTTTTTTTTCATGTTTTTCTGTCCCATTATTTCACTTGTGCTTCCTAATGTGATGGAGATCTAACAATGATAGAAGGCTATCTGCAAGGATCATCATTTTTTTAAACAAGATCTTCAGATTAACAACATCACAACAGATATGGTTTTTGATAGAGCACAGTGGCGTCGTGTGATCCATGTAGCCGACTCCACATAGTGGGATAAAGGCGTGTTGTTGTTGTTGTACTCATTTTCTCTTTCTCTTTTTATGTGTGTATATTCATACACAAACACACGCACAAACTTACTAAGAGAGGGACAGAGACGGCTTCGTTTATCTGTAGAACTTATTTTGAACCACCAATGGTTACATATTTTCTTATTTATCATTATCATTGTTGTTATTTCATTTTATTATTCTTTTTTTTTTTCATAAGAAATGGACAATGGATGGTATTGATTGATGCTGCAAAGGGATCTGCTACTATGCCACCTGATTTGTCTAAGTATCCTGCGGATTTTGTTGCTATCTCTTTTTACAAGGTATAAGGTTGTATGTTGAGATTTTGTTTTGATCAAGGACTACATTGAAAATTGATGTTTTGTCTTGTGCATTTCTGTTAGCTGTTTGGCTATCCAACTGGACTCGGAGCTCTCATTGTTCGAAATGGTAAGCTATTGGTTTGTGAACAGTGGATATATTTTAATTTTATGTTGTACTCTCGATTCAATAATTCTATAACCTAGTATTGGATTTCTTTCTTTTATCTTTTACATTATCTAATGTCATTCGAGTCCAAGAAATTGATCTGTTTGTACTATAAAGAGAGTAGGAGAGAATCATACTTTAACTAGCATTTGCTGCAAACCCAAAAAATTGGGTGTTCCAAGACAATTTTTTACGAAAGCAAGATTTGTTCACTTCTCCTAAACTCTGTTAGAGAAGGAAAGCAAACAGGATAATATACTACTGGGTTAGAAGTGCAGTAAAACATAGTACAAAGCACATCTGTGTTAGGCCTTTATATTCTCAATAACCTAATGCTAACTCTTAACTCTTGGTAGTAACAATGTTCTTCTCTTCTCTCAAGTCTCAACCAGTCCCTTAGGTTTGAGTGTAAACTTTTACAAGCCTTGTATGTTGTATCTATCAAGGCTCCCATCTACATTATACTTCACGGTTGACCACTTAAAAATTTTTTGGATTTAAGAATTTTGTTGGGAGTTAGTTAAACATGAAGATTTGGGGAAACCAAACTAAAAGAGGATTCTCCTGCCTTATTGTACCCCCAAAAATTTACATGAGAGCCATTAACTACCTTCAAGGTTAGCAAAGACTTAAGGGTAGTTCAACACTTCAACCATTTGAGATAAATATTTACAGATTAAGATAAGAAGCTTGGTACGCTGTTCCAAAGTAAAACGCCATAACCATTTATCTACAAGAGCACTATTTTTAGACACAAAATTGCCAAGATCCTATCCTCCCTCCTTAGGATGATAGCATACCTCCCAACTAACCAAGTGATCACATCTCATTTCCATAGCACCTGACTGAATAAAACCCCTCATGATTTTTTGCATTGCATCAAAAACACATTGGATACAAGACTAATGCTATAGAGACAAGCCTGGATAAGGCTAATCCACTAATCTGACCCAAGGCCAAGAGAAATTAAGCCTCTTTCAAGTTTTCTATGTTCTTAGAAATCTTAATAACAATAAGGTCCAAAAGAGAAACTCTGGTCTCTGGTGTCTAAAGCATTATTAGCGAATTACACCTACTTGTGTTCTTCCATTATCTTTTTTTCCCTTTTCCATCTAAACCCTAAAACTTCAACATCATTGCTGGTAAGTATATATTTGATATTAATTTGACTTTGTGAAAGTTTGTCTCTAATTGATTATCTTTTTTATTCTTTTACATCACAGATGCTGCCAAATTACTGAAGAAGACTTATTTTAGTGGAGGTTTGTGGCTAGGCACTTACATGTTTCTTTGTGGTTAATACTTTGTCATTTTTTTTATAAACCTTAATACTTTGTCATTTGATTGGTTGGACCCCATCACAGGAACAGTTGCTGCATCAATTGCTGATATTGATTTCATCAAAAGAAGGGAAGGTATTGAGGAACTGTTTGAGGATGGAACTATTTCGTTCTTGAGCATAGCATCTATCTGTCATGGCTTCAATATCCTGAATTCTCTAACTGTATCAGCAATATCACGGTATGCAGAGTTGGATATATAAAATATCCAGTTTTCTACATGAATTTTACCATAATAATATCATATATCATTTGCAGTTTCTGATGGTTGTCTATTTTAGTCTTCCTTTTTATGACTGATTTAATTTGTTTTGGGGCACCTGCTTGTAAAAAAATTTGATAAGGTAAAAGCCAGAATAAATATGTAAGTGATATTTCGCTGTAGTTGGTGAGGAATTTTTTTGCTTGGGGCACTTAAAAGATAAGATGACAGCTAATTCATAGTACGCTTGTACATTTTACTCAGTTATTTTCATAGACTAACTATAATGCCATTGAAATAAGTAGATTAAAATGTTCATTTTGGTTGTCCCAAGGCATACACATCATCATATTGATCCTCCATTTATCAATTTGAGAGTTGTTCTTGTGCTTTGTTACTTTTGTTGTATGTTTCACGTGCTAATGTTCTAAAAGCAAATTATGAGTTGATCTGTGGGGTTTGAATTTAAAGCCGATCTCGTGACAGCTTTGTGTTTGTGGCAATAAATCATTCGACTTGGTCATTCACACTTTAAAGTGTTTGGCTGAAAGTCTAGTAGTGTTTTGATCTTGTATTTATTACAGCAATAATGAGTTCTTTTAAGGTAATACTCCCTCCGTACCGTCCCTATATGTAAGACCCTCTAAAAAACTTTTTATAACATTCTCGTCAAAACTTTGTGCAAATTTAATTAGTTTTTACTGAACTACCCTTATTTACTCAAACACTTTTGTGTAGTTCAAAGTCAATAAATGTAATAAAAGAATGAAAGAGAAATTCTCTCTCTTTATGATAATTGAAGAAGATTAATTAAGTGGAAAGAGAGTAAGATAATTAGAGAATAATTGAAGGGTAACTTTGGAAATTAATTCAAATTGTTAGACAAATTAAATAACTTTACCTAAATTATCTAACTTTCTTAATTCTTGTGCTTTTTTGTATCGGGTCTTTTATATATATATATATATATATATATATAGGGACGGAGGGAGAATTTATTTTCACTTCATGTTGTTTCAACATTATTTTCTTTGCATTTTTATATTTTGAAGTATGCAAAATTTGTTGCCTTGTAGACATTCAACATCACTTGCCTTGTATACAAGGAAAATGCTTTTCTCTCTGAGGCATGGCAATGGATCTAGTGTCTGCATCTTTTATGGACATCATAATTCAATGGTTGGTTTGACACAGTGCACACTTTGGTAGTTATCCAATTTATGCTTTTGTATAGACTAGTGATTTGTGCATTAACTGTTGTAACTTGTAAAACTTATCGGCATTGGCTAGTAGCTCAGCCAGTTGATCTTTATTTTATCCAGATTTTTTCCATGAAACTATTTTCCCTAATTTCTGTGCTAGCTACTCAAGCAATTTCATTTAGGGTCTTACTAAACAATGCCCTTAGAGCACTTCTTAAGTTTATTGGAATTAGAAAAATAATCATGCACATTATTCCATTTTTTGAAAATACAAAAAGCTACATTTTCCAATAACTTTTCACTACATTTGACTCTTTACAAGTGCCCTAAGGGCACTAGCATTTGCCTTTCAATTATTCTCTAAGTCTACAATCCTATTTAGGAACTTGGAACGATTTACTACTGCTTTTACTTTCATCTAGGAATTGTGGCACGAAATGGGCCCAATAGTTTCGTTCAACTTGAAAAGGCCCGATGGCTCTTGGTATGGATATCGTGAAGTGGAAAAGCTGGCATCACTTTCAAGAATTCAGCTAAGGGTATAATTGCTGATTACTTAATATTGATTTTTTCTTTTTGTGAATTTATGTAGTGATCCTGGTAAATCGTTTGTTTGTACTCCTGCCAGTCCTGCGATATTTTTGCATTGAAGTTATTCATTTAACAATGGTCATATATATTCGCTTTGCTATCTGTATAGACAGGATGCTTCTGCAATCCAGGTGCATGTGCAAAATACCTTGGCTTGACACAATCAGAGATTCTTTCAAATACTGAGGTTTTTCTCCTGTCTGCTTTACTTGCTAACGACCACATATATATACACACACATGACTATCTCTGTATTTAATTATAGGCTGGCCATGTTTGTTGGGATGATCATGATATAATCAATGGAAAACCTATTGGAGCTGTAAGAGTATCCTTTGGCTATATGTCAATATATGAAGACGCCAAGGTTTGAAATCTTTAGACCATTTTGCACTCATTCAACTTTAAAAAAAAAAAAATCTATGTATGGTGGTACATAATAGAGTAATACTAAATTAAGTGGAACTTGTCAAAAATTAAGTGGGTAGGAAAATTTATAGGAGGATTTAGCATTTTTGGTACAAAATACTATAAGCAAATCCCAACAACTTTTATGTTATTTAATGCTACAATTACTACTAAAATATATCCTTCATTTAATAAAGTAGTTGAGAGATAGTAACACTATCCATATTAAATACCATAAAAGTTATTTTAATAGATAAACTTTCTCTGTTTCACATAAACCAAGAAAATTTAAGATTTTTTTTCCTTCTTATATTTGAGTCCAGACTCCAGAGTAGTACTTATCTTTTTCAAGAGTAAATGTTACTTTCTCAATATGTAACATTTTCTCAATATGTAACATATTGAGTTGAAGTAGGGTAGTTTCAAAATATAAGCACTTAGACACTTTTCACACGGTTTAAGAAAAGTAGTTATTACATTGGTTTTGAAAAAATTAATCACTATTATAATTTTATCCCTAAATAAATGTAACCCATTATCCTAAGAACCAACCATACTAGTAGTGGTTACTTGAATAAATAAGGGTAAAATTGTAAAAATTTAATAAATGCACATAATATTTTGTGTAGGTGCTTATAATATGAAACATACACTTTTTGCTTTAAATGCTTATATTTTGAAATGGAGGTAGTATCAGTGACTTTGTTACTTTTTGCTTTAAATGCTTATATTTTGAAATGGAGGTAGTATCAGTGACTTTGTTATTGCCAATATCTAGTTTCGCCTGGGTTTTTGCTTGGTGTATGAATGTTAGATTAAGTGTATTTCTCAAGAATTTTGTTACCACAAATCTAATTTTTTTTTTTGTCATCTGATTTTCAGAAATTCGTTGATTTTGTTGCAAGCTCCTTCGTGTCTCCTCAAAATCACATTGACCATGGGAACCATCTGAAAGGTCCATCCCAGTTTCCAACATTACTCAATGCATCGAAATCAAGATTGCTTGTGCCCTTTCAATGACTAGAACACCTTAAGAGAAATGCTAATAACTGATAGATGTGATTCTAGAAAGAATTAAAAGGTAGGAAATGAAGGCAATTAGGATATTGGTAATAAAGGTAATTAGGATTAGGACATAATAAAGGTAGGATTTTCATAATTAAGGCAATTAAGATATTAATAAGAAAGGTAATTAGGATATTAATAATAAAGGTAGAATTTTTATAATTAGGGAAAGTAGGGTGCGCATAAATACTCCTCAATTAAGTTCCCGTTGATTAAATCTCTAGTTAAAAGGTATGCGGAGTGTCACTTTCGGTCTTACTGAAACCATTGTATAATTCTGTTATCATTCTTTTAGCTAGACATTCACTCAGATAATCTCCTGCAGGCCTTGAGAAGGTTGTTGTGGATACTGGTTACTATCTCAAATCAATAACAATATATCCAATAAAATCCTGTGGAGGTTTCAGTGCAAGAAGTTGGCCTCTTAGAAACAAAGGTAATCATGTCCGTTAAGATCAAGTCCCACATCGACTAGAAAGAGGGCCACCATAGAGTATATAAGTGGTGTGACAGTTCTCCTCCTATGAGCTAGCTTTTGGGAGTGAGTTAAGCCCAAACCCAAATTTCTAATAATGTCCTTTCTGCTGATTGTTTTATATATACAGATGAGGATTTATATTTAATTTTGTCATTTTAGTATTATACTCCTTGAGGAAAAGCCGAAGCTCTAAACCAGTCAACGTCTTTTCTAATTTCTATAATTTTATCATCGGTTAGCAATGCAAATTTCTTCAATTTGTGCAGGATTGAAACATGATCGTGAGTGGATTCTGAAAAGCCTAAGTGGTGAAATTCTTACTCTAAAAAAGGTAATATATTTTATGATAGGTCTACTTAAATTTAAATCTTGTATGGATGCAGGATTCATTCTTCATGAACTGTATCTTCTTTTTTTATTTGTTGTTAGGTTTCATTTTGGTTGATCTTATGAAAATGTATGTTTCCCCTTAAAACTTTTATCAGTCGATGTATGCCTTGTAATTTTATGGAAACAACTTTTTGATGAAACAGTATTCTAACAATGAGTGTCAAATGGATGGTAGATAAAGTTTGAGTTAGATAATTATGATGGATAAAAAAAATCCATTAATCTATTGATGATCTATTACAGATATTACAAAAATCCAATCCATCCATGACCCATTAATAAAACAATCCTATCCTTCCATTAAATGTGTTTTCATTGATAGATAACCTAACTCTTGCCAAAATTCTTCTGTTTTTTTTTTTAACTAAGCATGTCCTGGTTCTTCCACTACCCAAAATATCTGGGTCAGCCACTGTACTGGGTATGCACAAAAGTATTCAAAGGTAGGGTCCGTTAATATGAATATATTTGTACTTGAAGAAAGACAATGATATACCTGTACAGCCTTGAGGCTTTTGTTCAAAATATAATCAACCTGATTACGACTAAGAGTTCCAATGAAGATCTCAAGCCAGCCGCTGTCTATTCCTCACAAGAAATGTGGAAATAAATAAATTCTTCGTTTGAGTATTTCCTAAATTAAATGGTAGCCTACCTCAATCTGCTCTATCCTCTTATGGACTAGTACTGTACAAGAGGCAATACAAAGTTGTTGGTTATCACACAACTTTCTGTACACAATGTCAACTACATGACTGACTAATATCTTATGATATCGTGAATAAATATTTCCTATATCCATAATTACTTTTATCTACAGTGTTGTTGAACAGTGGCTATGATTAGTTTAATACATATGAGATGCCTAACATTAAATTATATTTATCTTTGGTTGCTTTGAATTTGCATTTTTCTGTTTGGTAATTAAAAGTTCAGCTCTACCCATTGTCCCATTCCCAGGCTAGGGCAAATCATCAACCTTGCAATGATTTATAGTTCGAATTTAGAATTCTGTACATTCATTCAACTATTTTGCTTTGCTTCCATGCTTTTACAGTTTACTCTCTTGTTAATACTTATAAGTCACATGCAGCTCTCGTAGATTCAGGTATCAAGCTAGCATGCATAGTGTTGCTTCCTTCTTTAATGATGAGATTCCAAACTATCATTTGAGTTTTCACTTTGGAGAATTGATGCTTAATTGTAAATTTCTGATTTGTAGGTTCCTGAAATGGGCTTCATAAGCACCTTTATTGATCTCAGTGAGGGAATATTGTTTGTAGAGTCTCCACGTTGCCAAGAAAGATTGCAAATCAGGCTTGAGTCAGATTTTTATGATTGTGGTACCGATCACCTTGAAGTATACGGCCAGAGGTATATGATTTTATATTCATGTTCTCTATATACTTATAAAACTAATTAAAGTAAACTCTTGCAAGCATATCTTATTGAGGAATATGATCCAAGAAAATGTGAGAAAATTGATAGAAAGTAAGAGAAGTTCTCAATTCTGGGATGAAATTTTGGTATAGAGAGAAGCCGGGAGAGAGATTACAAAACTGCTTCTTCAATGCAATGAGTTGGCTATTTATAAGAGTCCTAAAAGATTAGTTAGATCTGTAACGACTCTACAGTTAGAGGTGCCAGTTGTTAGTTAGTCACAAAGTCTGTTGCAAAAGATTTAACAGATGACAGCTTACTGACACATCTAACAGCCAATAGAATATTACAACAGAAACTGAACTCTGTTAAATCTAGTCTATGTTCTTATATACTCCCTCCGTCCCATAATATAAGTCCCAACTAACATTTCATACCGTTTAAGAAAAATGGTTAAATTATTAGAATTAGAAGCATTAATGTTACACTAATTAAATTTAAACTCAATTATTTTCTATTGGTTAGATGACTTTGAAAGTTAAAAAATCATAATAAATGCTTCTAATTGTGTGTAGGGGCTTATATTATGGGTCAAGACTTTTTGGTAGTTGGGACTTATATTATGGGACGGAGGGAGTACTACAAAATCATTCAGCATACTGTGAGGAGTAATGCTATGTCCTCCTACTTATCCTTCTATTACCATATAAAGTATAAAATTAAGTAGACTTTCAATCTTGAAATCATAAAAAGTATTGAAAATATTCTTTAATGAGTAAATAAGAGGATTTATAGAAACATGAAGTAGGAGGATTAGGAATTACTCCACTGTGAGATGTTGACGTGGTCTTTGTTGAAAATCTTAGAACTATAGAAAGAGTAAGTCTGAGAAAGACGTAGAAAACAGAAAATTGAAAATCATAGAGAAGCTTATCTATATATCCTAATGTTGTACAAAATATTATGATGTGGATCACTTAAATGCTGATGTGGATCTTCCTACAACATGCTGAATGGGCTCTTCCAGACGTATATTTGCTTTTCAGCTCTTGGATGGAAATAGAAGTTTATGACTTTTTTCTTAGTTTTTAAATTATTTGTATCAATATTATTTTCGATGATTTATGATTTTGTATAATTCATCTATTGATTGCAATTGTTGAGAAGGCAAGAGAAGCATATCTTATGAACTATTTTTCAACTACGCTGTTGACTCAATATTTATATAGTGAATCAATTTAATAAATACTAATATATAATTTCCTATATCCACATGAAATGATGTGGCACAACGGTAATTGTTTTTAACAGTTTTTCTCTGATATTGTTTGTTTGTTTGGCTAAGGTACAAGGTATATAATTACAGCAATGAGACCAATGCATGGTTTAGTGAAGCCGTTGGTAGACGGTGCAGTTTGTTACGGTATTCTAGTTCAGAGCATGATTTTATATTGAATAATAAGACCAAAGGTGTAGTCACGTGTAGACATGCACAGAGCACACTTAATTTTGCAAATGAAGGACAGTTCTTACTTATATCTGAGGAAAGTGTTTCTGACCTAAACAAAAGATTAAGTTCAGGTATGTTCTTGTGCCCATTTACGTGCAATAATTAATTAACAACAATTCCTTTGATAATAGTCTAGTGGGAGTGCTACTAGGATATCAAGTGAAGGCATTAGATTCAAACCCTATTAAGTACAAAATTCTCCCGCCCACTCCCCTAAAAAAAGAAGAAAAAAATTTGGCTGATAAAAAAGAAGTTCATGATGCATAATGGACTGTGTTAAATTTGAGTCTAAACTTAACTTAATCCCAAAAGTTAGCTCACGGGAGAGGATTGTCGAAGGCTTATATATATTCAATTTTGGCCATCATCAGCATAGAATTTGCAGAAATGAACATCTTTGGGTGGGACCAATTTATAGACTAGATAAACTCTTATGCCATATTAAATTTTGGCTTGGCCTTAACTCAACTCACTCTAAAAAAATTAGCTCACGTGAGGAGAATTATCCAAGGCTTTGTATATATTCTTAATTGGTGTGGGATCTGAACAGATTGTATTATTGCTGATTAATTTGATTATTTGGTCAATTCATAATATTGCAAAGGGGATTTTAGTATAAGAAACAAACCGAAACACATGAAACTCCTTTCAAAAATTAACTTTTTGTTTTCAACTCTATTTAGCAATCAGTTGTATATCCAAAACTTCATTAGTTATATTGTATTGTATTTAGTTTCGCAACCTAATATATTGGAATATTTAATGTTAGCCGAATATATTGTTGTTACTAGATGTACAGAAGGGCGTATGTGGGACACCAATGCGAGTCAATGCAAGTAGGTTTCGTCCTAATCTTGTGGTATCTGGAGGTAGGCCTTACAGTGAAGATGGATGGAAAGGCATTTGGATTGAAAATAAGTATTTTAGTGTAAGTTTCAATAACCTTTTAAGATAAGGCTTTTGTTGTTGATGCATCATGTTTCCAAACTTAAAAGACCATCCAAAAGCCACACTAATCAAGATATAAACAACAGCCACAAATCACATTATGTGATGGAAATTTCATCCAAAGAAATTAATAGTAGTATGTGCTAGTAAAGAACAATGACTCATATTCTTAATTTTTGGGACTTGATTGTTTGACCTTTTTTCTTCTTTAACCAGTCGCTAGGAGGATGTAATCGGTGCCAGGTAATCAACCTTGCACTAAATGCTGGACAAGTGCAGAAGTCAAATGAACCTTTGGCAACTTTAGCATCATACAGGAGGGTAAAGGTTGGTCAAGTTGTCTTGTAACTAGATTTCACTTATATATTTGATATTTGATTTGATTTGATTTCATGCATCAATATTTTAATTTTAATGTTTTTATATATTTATTAATTAATTAATACAGGGAAAGATTTTATTTGGCATACTACTGAAATATGCACCTGTTGATAGAGAGCAGGAGCAAGGTGATTCCTGGATTCATGTAGGGCAGGATGTGCATCCAGATTAAAGCGTACAAATGCTGAAATTGCATTGGTGTTATAATATTTGCTATGTTGTATATTCACAACAGAGAAACCAATAATGGAGGGTATAATGTGTTCATGAGGTGATTAGGTTTGAGCTGCCTAATCATGAAATAATAAGAAATTTGACGTGTCTCGCTATACAAAATTTATGTCTCACCAGAAAGAAGAGTGAATTTTAGTGAGCTCAAGTTTTTTTAGCAGGATTTATCAAATTTACCAAATAATAAGAATGCCAAAGGATATTCCTTCCCTCCGTTTTTTAATAGTACAAGTTAAAAAATAATTAATTTCATACTCATTAATAAAGTTACTATTTTTATTTAATTACGCTGATTTCTCGGGTAATAATTACGTTGATTTCTTTTAAAAAGTAATTTATTTTTTAAATTACCCTTTAAATATAGATCTCTCTCAACTTTACATTAACTATGCAATAAATGAATAAGAGAATTAAATGATAACACTTTAGACATATTTTTATCGAATATGATTGAGGTAAATAAATTAGTATTTATATTTATTTAAAATCTTAATATTATGAAAAAGAAAGAGCTGCTCATTTAATACACAAAATACATTACTAAAAAATTTCACTAAATCTATTTCACCTATTCAAAAATTAGCAAAATTGTTCAAGTCATAAGTCATGTAGGTAAGTTGGTGAGCGCATAACATGCGTGTGTGAGTATGAGATTCGATCTTTGGTTGTATTATTTTTCAATAAACTAAAAAAGAATTAGTAAAATTACATGGACTTATTATATATAATAATAATAATAATTTTATTAGTTATTATTCTTCGGTCATCTTTAAGATAATTATGTATATTTTAAAAAAATATAATAATTTATTGATGAATATATTAATTTTTAAAAGATTGATACAATCTTTTAAAATTTATTTTTATCTTTATTCTATTTTATTATTATTATGATTATTATATTAATTATTTTTTACTGTCATTTTAAAAATCATCAACTATAAAAGATAATCATGATTTGTACCAAGAAAAGAAAATCATGAAAAAAATAATAATTACACATAAAAATTAATAAAAATATCTTATTTTAAATTTTTTTTAGATATATCTTATCTTATACTCTGAAACATTAAAATATTTTAAATGAGCTTTTTTTTTTGTTATAATCTGTTTTATAATATAAAATCGGAGTATTAAAAACAAAAAAAAAGTCGATAAGCTATGCCAACAGGGACGGCCGACGGCCTCCTCAAGCAACAGGCGGTTTGTTTTGTTCTATGACTTGGTATTCGTAAGATATTGATTTTGATTTTTGATTTTTGATTTCTCAATTCACTTTCCGAAGCAACAAAACACAGATCCATTCATCCATCCATCGTCAACGCCAAATTCTTCAGTTTCAGTGTGAAGAAGACGGAAGACCCGTCCAGGTGAGCTTCTCTGCTCTTCTCTGCTCTTCTCTGCTCGCTATTCCTTCTTCCATAGTCATGTTCTTTTTACAATTCAATTCAGATCTATCTTCTTCTTCTTCATTTAATTTCATTTCATTTGCTCCTTCTTCACTTTCAGATTTACAACTAGTATTTCATTACTACCGTGATGTGAATGTGATTTGATCTGATCTGATCCGCAGGCAGACACACACCTTTTCCTCAGATGAATCGTTAAACGGTGCCGTTTTGCTTGTTAATTAGGAGGCATTGCAGGGTCAATTTAATTTATTGGTTGTTGTTGAAATGAGCTGTTGCTCTGAATTGGATTGATGTGCAATGCAGAGATCACGCAAAGCTCTTCTTTCTGGAAGAGCAAGAGGTGGTTTAGACAAGCCTCCCAAAAACCATCTCTATGAAATTTCTCTCTCTTTGGTTTTTGTTTTGTGGGGACTTCTCTTCCTCTTCAGCTTATGGATCAGTCGAGGTCAAGGTTACACTGGTATATATATCCTCTTTTCTCTTCCCCATTATTAACCATTTCATTAAGGACAAAATTTAGGTAAAGTTGCATAGGTGTTGTTGGTATTGTTCACCAATTAGACTGACATGCGCCAATCTTCATCATTCAAGTTTGGAGATATTGATACCGACATAAAACTCGGAGCTCTAATTGGTGAACAACACCAAACACCGGGAGCTGTAGCTAACTTTTGTCCTTTGATTAACCACTGCTACCTAGTCTTATTATACAGTTCTTTATTATCTATCTTTGGATGTAGAAGATGGACCTGAAGAAAATTCAGTTGGATTATCAAATTGGAAGCGTGGACAGTGTAAAAGCTCTAAATCTGTTGTTGAATACTTGGTTAAAGAAACAGATTCTTACATTCCTCCCGAGGCTTTATTACAATCTAAAGATGCTGAGACTAGTGGTTTTGTCTATAACTCGTTCCCTAATGAAGAAAGCATTGATTATGGTTATGCTGCACCAGAACCAGGTGCTGCTTCTAATAAGGAAAAATCTTCTGATTCTCCTAATAGAGGTGGTGGACATCAAGTTGAGACTTTTGAATCTGCTGTAAAACTTGAAGATGATGTGCATAAATCTGATCATTTATCTTGGGCTGTGCCTCTTGGTCTTGATGAATTCAAGAGCAGGGCAATTAGTTCTAAAATTAAGTCAGGCAGCGGGCCAACTGGAAGTGTAATGCATAGAGTGGAGCCTGGTGGTGCAGAATACAATTATGCTTCGGCATCAAAGGGGGCGAAAGTTTTAGGTTCTAACAAAGAAGCCAAAGGTGCCTCTAATATCTTAACCAGAGACAAAGATAAGTATCTTCGAAATCCATGTTCTGCTGAAGGGAAATTTGTCATTATAGAACTTTCAGAAGAAACCTTAGTAGATACAATAGAAATAGCTAATTTTGAGCACCATTCTTCCAATTTAAAAGATTTTGAACTTCATGGGAGTATGAGCTTTCCTACCGATGCTTGGGTTTTCCTTGGGAACTTTACTGCCTCAAACGTGAAGCATGCTCAAAGGTTTGTCCTTCACGAACCAAAATGGGTGAGATACCTAAAGCTGAATCTTCAAAGCCACTATGGTTCAGAATTTTATTGCACTCTAAGCATGATTGAAGTTTATGGTGTTGATGCTGTTGAAAGGATGCTGGAGGATTTGATATATACTCAAGATAATCTATTTGCACATGGGGAAGGTAATGATGACAAAAGGACACAATCAACACATCCTAATCCTGATGAGAGTGAAGATGTTCGTCAAAATACTTCTGGAGGCATAGATCCCGACCCCGTATCAGATATCTCTTATGCAAATCAGGAGACAGTAAAAAGTAATATTCCTGATCCGATTGAAGAAATCCGTCAACAAGTTGGCAGGATGCCTGGGGATACTGTTCTCAAGATTCTGATGCAGAAAGTTCGCTCTCTAGACTTAAATTTGTTTGTTTTGGAGCGGTATATGGAGGACTTAAATTCTAGATACGTCAATATTTTCAAAGAGTACAGCAAAGACATTGGAGGAAAAGATATACTTCTACAGAAGATAAAAGAAGACATTAGGAATCTCATTGACTGGCAGGACGTTATAGTATGTTCAATTACTTGATATTGTTGGCAATATTTGTGTTTAAATAAAAGTAATTATTATGCTACTTTTTATTCATTTTTTAAATGATTTGTTGCATTTGCAGACAAAAGAAGCTAGTGATCTCAATTCTTGGAAGTCCGATATTTCCTTGCAGTTGGATCATCTTGTCAGAGACAATGCTGTTTTGAGGTGAGAGTTCACTGTACTTTTTTTAAAATGTAATTTGTCACTATTTGAACTTAAGGATATAGAATACATTTAGGAACTGGTTACTTCGAGAAGATCTTCAAACGATAGAATTATCCTGGTGCATCTCCCTGCTCAATCTTTTAGTCAGGGTTTTATTGTGAGGCCCATGACGCCAAAGCGAAATATACCTAGGTTACAATTAGCACTCGGTGTTGCCTAAATTCATGCCAAAACATTGTGGGAACATTGTTGCTAAAGGAAGGCCTTGGCCACATGGCTACGAAACCCACTCTGACACCCTACACACCTCGACAAGTCTCATACTTTGACTTGCCGAACTGGCAAGCATCTATACTAGATAAGGGTGTTCAAGAAATTAACCAACCCATTTCAAACCTTATAACCATTTCTTTTTTGTGGTTTGGTTTGAATTTTGGTTCTAATGCTTAAAAACCGAACCTAACCAAACCAAACTAAACAATGATTAAACTTATGGTTTTTCCCTATTAGAGTAATATTATGAAATTAAAAGTAATATTTTTTTATGAAATTTTAATTAGTTATCATTTTGTTATATGCGGGTGTATCATCAATACAAAGACATGTGATACGTGCATGATTTTACATTTAAAATATATTGTATATTAAAGTTAGATATAGGTATTTTTGGAGAGTCAATTGTCACTTTAGTATATCTATTGTCACTCTTATTTGATTAAAAATTATATTTAAATTTAAAAGTATTTAAAAGTGATGATAAATAAATTAAAGTAACAATCGATTCACTTTAAGTATTATCATAAACTTCATATTTAATACAATCATAGCGAATTGGCTGAACCAAACTAAACCAATTGGTTTGGTTCGATTGTTATCCTTTGTTCCAACCAAACCATACTACAGTGCACTGTGAACACTCCTAATTCCATGCTATCCTCAAGTTTCACATAGGAGTTGAGGCCACGGGCACCTCAAAAGCCCTTGTTCTAGACCCATTGAGGTGACTTTTCAGGATAAAACGTTAGGTCCAATACAGAGTGAACAATATCTCGGCGTGGTTAGTCACTCAGCGTTGTTTGGACTCATGTCGGAACAAAAATACTACTAAGAGTAATTTTTTTCCCCCTCATCCAAACGTCATTTATCTCTTTAATTGGGGAAAGCTACTTTACTTTTTATACGTCACTTTCTAGAAGTATTTAGTGTTCTTATTTATAAGTCACTTTTTAAAGTATGTGAAACATTAAATAATTTTATCTATGCCCTTGTTGTATTTAATAAGTTTATAATTTTTCTAACAATAGTGTCAATCAATAGCATAGTTTCATTTGAGGTGGATAGAGAATGTGAAGAGAGAGATTTGTTAAACCAACAAAAAATTAAATAAAGGTAGTGTTGAAAAGTCATCATAAAATTTGTTAAATTCAATACCACCAAATAATTTTAATTACTTATTTTAAGATCTATAAATTAATTAGAAGCGACTTATAAATAGGAACTTAGCGAAGAAACAGCTTTGCAAAGAGAATCTATAGGAGATTGTTTCATGTACAGGGATGCTGCTATTTGCTAATGCTTATTTGGGAGCAATATAATCTTTATTTATCCTCTTACTTGATGCTATTATGATCTTCTTGTGTTGAACTGAATGATGAAATCTATCGTCAATATATTCATTGTGAAAACATAAAAAGTCCCCTTTTAGCAAATCCCGTCCAAATGGGCTCATGAACATTTTATACTTAATCAAATTCAAATAGAATTAAATTCAAATAGAATTATATACTAAAATAGTCTCTTACTTTTGTATTTTATAAGTCATTTTAATCCCTCACAAAATCGGTCATTTTAGTTCCTGACTTTCACTATCATCTGTCATTTTAGTCCCTGACTTTTACTAATGAATGTTCATATAACTCGGGGACTAAAGTGACCTGCAAAATGCAAAGTCATGGACTACAGTGACTTATCCTCACAAAGTTAGGGACCGAAATAGTACATCTCTTGCCTGTCTCATAGGACTACCGTATCTATGTTGTAGGACGATGATACAATGAGGAAAGTTGATATTATTTAGTTTCTGATTGCTGTATTCTTATTTCAATGCTCAATACTTATACTCTTGCACTCAATCTATTACATCATATTTTCACCTTTCTGTTCTTCCCATCTCTATTTTATTTGGGATCTGATTATTTTTTTAAAATTTTTTGATTGGTCAAATAATTCAGGTCCGAGGTTGAAAAGGTCCGGAGGAAGCAGGTCTCTTTAGAAAATAAGGGCGTAGTTGTGTTCTTCGTGTGTTGTATTTTTTCGTTGCTAGTTATATTACGGATATTTCTGGATATGGCTACGAGTGTCTATAGTTTACTGAGTGTTAATAGAACAGATAAGTCCAGGAAATTTTGCGCGGTTAGCTCTTCCTGGTTTCTCCTATTACTGAGTTGTATCATTATTATTTTCATATTAACTTTGTGATAATCTATTTATGTATTCGTTGTTACAGTGATTCTGTTGCTTGATTTTATAAGATACTTGAACCTTCCAAGTTTCAATTTGATTGTCTTTTTTCATTTTTGATGATGCAATGAGTAAGTGTGTGTTTGGTTTAGTGGTAGTATAATTGATTTTGTGTAAAATTAAATTTAAAGTAATATGCTTTATGTTTGAGGATTTTTTTCTTAAAAGTAAGTTTAGAGTAAAAATAAAGTAAATTTTTTCATTCAACGTGAAAGCAAGTCACTAGGTGACTTTTGTATGGCTGGCTTCCGTGTATTACTACACGACTACGCCTCAAAGAAATTAGCCTTTGGAGAATATATAAAAAAGGAAAAGATGGCTATAATGTGAATCATAGCGATATACGGATATGTTTCTCTTTTGCCATTTTTAGTATGTTCTTTCTTCTAAGGTCGCCCTTTAAGTCATTTTTTAACAAAATGAAATGTCTAAAATGTCATTAAGTCCAAACTTGTACAAACTCACGTGATGGGTCACTTCAGTTTTGCTTTTTTTTTTTAACATCATAGCCCAAACCAAAATGACCCAACAATTTTCCAAACAGTTCGGGTCAACCCTTGGTTCTTATCTTATGAGTTAAATATTTATTTGGCCTTCCAAATATTTATATGTCACAAATTTAGTCCTTCAAATATTTTAATCATCAATTTATTTTACTTATTTTAAATTTTTTCTTTATAAAATTTCAAAAAACATATAATAGCTACAATTTATTTTTAATTTTTGTAAAATATCTCTATCTTTCCTTCCAAATAAAACACAAAACACAATTTTTTAGTACTTCATTTCTCATTATTTAAACTAAACACATATATGAAATAAAAAATAAAAACGAAAAATAAAAATGAAAACAAACCCTTAAACATCTATTTATTTATCATAATTGGTTAACAAGATATTAAGAGAAGAGGACGGAGGATAAGGAAAATGAGTGATTTTGCCTTACCTCCAAAAGTGGAGAATTTAGAGAGGAAAAAAAGAGAAATTTAAAATTAAGAAATGCATCACTTAAAATCAATCTTCTCTCCTTCATTCAAATACAAATATTACTTTTTCTCCCCTCCTTTCAATTTGAATTAAACATGCTGAAGAGATTTTTTCCCTTCTATTCATTCTCCTCTTTTAAAATCTCTCTCCTTATTCCCCTATTTTCTTTTTTCATTAAACCAAACACTCCTTAAATCTAAATTAATTTAAAGAAGCATGGATTTAGATATAAACATTATATGTGATTTCTTGTATATGATTTATATTGTTCTTCGATTAGAATTGAATTATCACCTCTATAACATAGTTTGACACCTTAGAACCCACATAATATATATAAATGTCAAAGGTCAACACATCTTGCGAGGTAAATTTTCAATATATTAATTAAAGAATAGTACCAACAACACATAAAAAAATATGGTTAAATATGTTTTTTATTTCTGAACTTTAGCAAAAACAAATAATAATAATAGTCTCTGAACTTTAAAAAATATGTTTTTAATCTCTAAACAAATAATAATATGCTTTTAGTCTCTAAAGTCTTGCAAACATTCATTTTCAGTACTTTTATTAACTTCCGTTAGCTTTCTTTAATTGTGAGGACCACGTGTCAATTTTTTAAATAATTTAAATCGTTGAATAATAAAAAAACAGAAATTGAAAAAAAAAAACCTCAAATCTTCTTTCTTTCATCTTGTCTTCCTCTGTGCAATTTTCTTTCTTCTTCTTTCTAATCTTCTTCACTACATTCTTCCATTCTTTCTTTTTCTCCTTTGATATATTCATTCTCTCTCCTTTTTCTTTAATTTTTTCTTCTCCTTCATCTTCCTTCTCCTTTTGTTTTTTTCCTCTTCTTCTTCTTCTTCTGTGTTTTGATTCTCAATTTTTGGGTAAACAAATAAAACGCAATGCACATGACGATCTGAGTTGTGTTGGTGGATTTCTATTTGAAGGTTTTTTGTTTGTGAGTTTCAATTTGGGATTTATGAGTTTTGAAAATTGTAGGTTTCTAAGTCTCATTGTTCTTTGTTGGTTTTTTTTTTTTTGTTCTTTGCTATGGTAGATTTCGGTTTTCAAATGAATAATTATGCATAAATTATTTTGCATTTGCAGATCTGCTGGTTGGTTTCGTTTTAAGATTTATGGATTCTGAAAATCGCAAATTTCTGAGTTTGATTTCTTATTGTTGAGTTCTCAAGATCGAAAAGCGAAAGAATTTTACGATGGGTTCAACGAAAAAAGACTATAGCAGTGGTTATGGAAAGAAGAACCACGACAATGGTGCCAGAAGAAAGAGACCAGAACGACATGAGAGGAGGAAGGGAAAGGGAGAAAAGCATCATCTAGTTTTTTTTTATTTATTTATTTTCATTTCCAATTTAGAAAATTGGGTAATAAAAAATAAAAAATAATGACACGTGGACGTTAATGATTAGATGCAGTTTGCCATGTAAGCTTATCAATTAATAAAATTAGACGAAAAGATCAAAAATGAATATTCACAAAACTTTTGGGACTTAAAACATACTTTTTAAAGTTCAAAGAATAAAAATGAATTTTCACCAAAATTTAAGGACCAAAAACATATTTAACCCTAAATATTATACCCAAATTTCATCCCTAACGAATTTACCAACAAATTTTCTCATTATATATTTGATTTGAAATGGTAGTTAGAAAATATAACTTGTCAAATTATTGTATTGCCTTGAATTTAATTTTAGTCTCAGTAAAATTTATCATTTTTATCTTCGTTATTATATTTTAAGTTTTTTTATTTGATTTTGTTTGAGGATACGAGGAATTAAAAGAAGAAAAATAAAACACAAAAAGAAAAGCAAACCATTTAGAATTCCCTTAACATATGTATAAAAAAAGGTAAAATATCATTTTTCGTCCTTTAACTCTTTGAGCCGATTCATTTTGGTCCTTTAACTTTTTTTTTGACTGATTTTAGTCCCTTAACTTATACTTTTGATTCAGTTTAACGGAATAATTGTCAACACCGTTAAGTTTCGTTATCTTTTAAATCAACAGTTCAGATTGAAAAAATCTAATGA
Source organism: Cyamopsis tetragonoloba (assembly GCA_037177725.1). Lineage (NCBI taxonomy): Eukaryota > Viridiplantae > Streptophyta > Magnoliopsida > Fabales > Fabaceae > Cyamopsis > Cyamopsis tetragonoloba. Next base: position 52,728,826 of record CM074124.1, on the reverse strand, counting down.
CTCACGATGAATCTGGAAAAAAATAATTAAAAAAAAGTCCAATTAACTTTTTTCATCTTCTTCATTTTCTTCATGCTGCAGTACACTTTCTTCATCTTCTTCGTTTTCTCCATCTTCACTTTCTCCAGCACCTTTTCATCTTCTTAATCTTTTTTTGTTGGTCACACTTAAAAACACATTACACAAACAACCAATTTTATTTCACAAATCCAAAGTCGAAATTTTTTTCTTTGCCATTCATTCTACTACTTCTTCTTTGATTTTCTTTCTTCTTTCTATTTCATTTTCTTTCTTCTTTCTGTTTCATTTTCTTCATTCTTCTTCTTGCTTAGCTTCTTCATTATCTTTTTCTTTTTCTTTCACAGACCCTAAATCAAATGTGAAGACAATTTTAAAAATTAAAATGAGAACAATATTATTAGAACAAAGAAATAAATTAAAATAAAAAACCAAAAATCAAATCAAATAATATCTAAATTTTAAAATCCTAATCCCAAATCAGAACCAAATAATTCTAAATTGATTGTTTAGTTTCAATTTTAGAATTTAATCTCCAAATTTCTAAACCCTAACTCCCAAATTTAAGAACCACATATACATTAACATGAAGAAGAAGTAGAAGAACGAAGTAGTGAATGAAAAAACGAAGAAAATGAAGAACGAAGCAGTCGAATAAAGAAATGAAAGAATAAGAACAAAGAAGGAAGAAGAAGAACGAAGAACGAATGAAGAAGAAGAATGAAGAGCAAAGGAGAAGATGAGGAAGAAGAAACGAGAAGAAAGAAGGATTGAAGAAGAAGGGAGAAGAAAGAAGATTGAAGAAGTATAGAAACAATGACTTTTTCTTTTATTTTATTTTTTAAAAAAATTATTTTCAGATTCAATCTAGACTGTTAATTTAAAATAATTTGAACCATCAATTTAAAAGTTAGTCCATTAATGTCACTAACGGAACTGACGGAAAGAACCAAATTGAGACGTTTACAAGACTTATGGGACCAAAATGAATTAAAAAAAGTTAAGGGACCAAAATAAATCAGCACAAAGACTTAAGGGACCAAAAATATTATTTTGCCCAAAAAAAACAATAATTCAAACATGTGTTTGGTTTGGTAGAAAAATAAAAGAAAGATAGTGAAAAAAGAGAAAATTAATGGAGTGTTTTTGTTGTGCCATGTTTTCTTCTTACAATTAAAAAGATAAATGCTGCAATGAAAAGTAAAGTAATAAAAAGACTAACATGACCTTATCTTAATATTTTTTAATTTAATTAATTAATTAAATTTAATTATTTTATGTGGGTTATAATGTCATTTACAATATCATTATATCTTTTTTTTTTCATTTTTTAGTGATCCAAACTCACCTTCTTCTTTGTTTTCTCTTCTTATTCTTTCTTCTTTATTTTATTTCTTCACACTTTTACTTTACAACAAAACAAAAGGTTAGAAAGTAAGTCTCGAATTGATAGGTTAATAATAAGATTTTAATAGAAAACGATACCCATCCATAATAAGGAACTCAATGCTAAGTCCAACGTCTTCCTAAGCTATAATATCCGCATGTTGGTTACCTTCTCTAACCACATAAAAGGGGCTCACATTCCAATATCTATTCAAGATTATTTAATATCAACAATTACTCCAATATAGACATGAAAATTCACATTGTGCTTAGTCATAATAAGGCTTTTTTTTTACATGGCCATATTGAGGTTAACTTCTTTCAATGAAAGTTTTACTTATAGTACATAAATAAAAAATTTTATACCGATGTACAACTTTTTTAATATTGATTTATTATTTAAAAAATAAAAAGTCAACATAATACTCTAAATCAATGAATAAAGGTGTTATTTACCGTACACAACATAAATGTGAAAAAATTTATATGTCATAAATATATCTATTAATATAAAATGAGATGTTGACTTTTTATTTTTTTAATAATAAATCAATAAAGTCACTTATGTATCGGTGCACAACTTTTCACTTGTGCACCATAAATAAAACCATGAATAAATTTATGCCACATAAACTTGTTCACATTTATGTTGTGCATGATAAATAATACCTTCAATAAGATAAATTTTTTTGGCCAATCCCAATTAACCAACTTTTTGACCAATTAGGTTAAAATAATAATATATTAGATTTTTGATTTAAAAAATAAAATTCTAAAAAGAGGTGTATACTACCGTTATACTGGGTTAACTAAATAATTGGCCAAATTCAAGTTGGCCAAAAATCAAAACTCCCTTCAATGAATCATATTGTAATTCAAGACATATATTTCCTCCAATTCCAAGTTACACTTTGTTTTTGGTTTATCGGTGGTAAAACTGATTTTAAATTAACATGATTTTGTGTAAAATTGATTTTAAAATAACGTGATTTATGTTTGGTAAATTTTTAGTTAAAAACAAGTCTGGAACAAGAATACAACGTAAAATTTTTAACTCAACGTGAAAGCAAGACTCACCTTGCTTTTACCAAAATGAATTTTGGCAACCCAAAATCAATTTTGATTTTTTCTAAACTAAAAACCAAACAACAAACTAACTATCTAAAATCAATTTTGATGCTTCAAAATTAATTCCTAACACCACCAACGTTTTACCAAACATATACACACAGAGATAGAGAGAGACCTTCATTTATAACCAAAAGCTATATATAAAAATAAAATAGCACTAACCGACCTTTTGCCAATAAAGCCAAAGATCTAATTTTCATTTGCATTTAGACATAATCCTCCAATACCACTTGTAACCGAAAAATAAACCTTTCATCAACATTCATTTGAGTGAGTTCCATAACTTCTAGCCAATTTAAAGATATAATAGTTATCATAATTAGTGTTAGTGCTCCAAAGAAACAGAGCTTCATCAATTTTTTTTATTTGATTTTATTATTTTCTTGAAAAATATTTTGGGTGAAATTAAGAAATATATATATTTTAATTTAAAATGAAAAAAAAGAAGAGATTTTTTTTTAAATAACATGGTGGCAAAATTAAGTTCATTGAAATATTAAAAAAATTAAAACAATATAATATAGGATAAAACATAACCATCAACAAAATTGAGATTTAATAGATAGTTGTGTGTTTTAATTATACTAATTAATAATTAAATTTTAATCGTGTATATGAAAAATATTTTATTTGAAAAAGTTGTATTCAAAATTTATATGATTTTTTATAAAATAATTAATCTTTTATTATCAACCACCGAGAGATAATCTTATATAAGAAAATGTTAAAAACCAAAACCAGGTGTAATAAAACATAAAACATATTGCTAAACCCTAATTTATTTTTTCAGAAATTCTAGAGAGATAAAGTTAACATGAAACAGTTAAAAAAAAGAGATAAAATGAAATAGATCATTACACCATAATTTACACCATAGTTACAAAAAAAAAAAAATGGAAAAAGGGAAGAGCATTCCACCAAAAAATGGAAATAGAGCAGGACTGGATTCAAAATAAAACAAGACAAGACGACTGACTGAGGCAACCATTTCAAAACGCGGAAGAGAGAGAGAGAGAGAGCTTTTTGAATTTTCTCAATCAATTTAGTAAGAATCCAAACCCAGTTGTGGAATTTTAGAGAGAGAAACTCAGAGATCCGATCGATACCTGCCTGAAGACCGTAGGGAAGGCCTGTTTAAGGGTTCGATTTCGATCGATCCCTATCCGGCACGCGTTCGATTCGATTAAGGTGTTTTGTGTTGGATCCGTTATTTGATCCATGGCGGCGATCGAGGAGCTGTCGGAGCTTGCCGATTCCATGCGCCAAGCGGCGGCGCTTCTCGCTGATGAAGATGTGGACGAGTCCAGCACATCTTCCAGAAGGCCATCCACTTTCCTCAACGTCGTAGCACTCGGCAATGTTGTAAGTCTCCATTTCATACTTTTCTTATTCGTTGTTTTCTGCATCATCGTGGTTTTTCTGTTGCTCCAATTCCAATTTTGTAGGGTGCTGGTAAATCCGCTGTTCTGAACAGTTTGATTGGACATCCCATTTTGGTGAGCTAGATTTTAAACCTACTTGTTCCTTCAATATATTTTCCATTGTTATGTAAGTGAAAGTGAAAGTGGAAGTTCATATTCTCCAGCCTACTGGCGAGAACGGAGCTACACGGGCCCCCATATGCATTGATCTGCAGCGAGATACTTCTCTGAGTAGCAAATCCATTATCTTGCAGATTGACAACAAGTCCCAGCAAGTCTCTGCAAGTAAGTTCGTACTCTCGAAGCTATACAGACCTGAAGTAGCTGATCTGTACTGTATGTGCTTTTTCTTTTTTCGATGAGCAAATTCATATGCTTTATTTCATTTTTGCAGGCGCTTTAAGACATTCATTGCAGGAAAGACTGAGCAAGGGTTCATCGGGAAGGAGTCGAGATCAAATATACTTGAAGCTACGCACAAGTACCGGTATGCTGATGTCTAATGAGTAATGATTAGTTTTAGTTACCTTAAAATTCCTAGCATTCATTCTAACATCTTATCTTCACAGCTCCACCACTTAAGTTGGTCGATTTACCAGGGTTAGATCAGCGTGCCATGGATGAATCGGTGGTAATTGGTGACCTATGTTTCCCACATTGAATCCCAAACATTTTCTCTCTTTTTTTGTTGTTATCGTCGAACAGTTTGGGATTTTGATGTTATTATTTGTGGTCCATGCATAGGTTGGTGAATATGCAGAGCATAGTGATGCCATCTTGCTAGTTATTGTCCCTGCAGCTCAAGCACCTGAAATAGCTTCATCTCGAGCCCTAAGAGCTGCAAAGGAATATGATGGGGAAGGTAGACAATTTGCACTCTTCGTTTTAGAAATATTGTTATTGTTATGTAAAAATTGAGGAAATTCATTACGGAGGATTTGCTTGATTCCTTCATTCCTTATGGTTTGTCAGTGTTAATTGATGAGATAGGCACAATCATTTTTTATTAGGTACCAGAACTATTGGTGTTATCAGTAAAATAGATCAAGCTGCATCAGACCAGAAGTCACTGGCTGCAGTTCAAGCACTCCTATTGAATCAGGGTCCTGCAAAAACATCAGATATCCCTTGGGTTGCATTGATTGGTCAATCAGTTTCAATAGCTACGGCACAATCTGGATCTGCTGGTTCTGAAAATTCTTTAGAAACTGCATGGAGAGCAGAGAGTGAAAGCCTCAAGTCCATATTGACAGGAGCTCCTCAAAGTAAGCTTGGAAGGATAGCTTTGGTGGATGCCCTGGCACAGCAGATTCAGAATCGTATGAAGCTTCGACTCCCAAACCTTCTTTCTGGGTAATTTCCATGTAGCACAATATGACATTTTTCTGATTGATTTCAAGTATTGTTGTTGTGATTTGATTCTTGTGCATAGCGGAAACTTAAGAGCCAGATAATAAATCATTGGTTTCTGTATCTTGGCATATATGTAAATTGTGAAGTCTTTATTGTTTTAATGTTCGCAGTTTATTTATCATGTGAACATGTGAATGACGGTTTACGATTAAATGATTTGTGATATATTCAAGTGTTTCCTGTTAAAGTAATTTGTTCTATTCTTGTTATTTTTTTAAGAAATTTCCTTCTTATCTGTAAGAAGTCCTCATGGAAGTAAAATAGAAATGGTCAAAACAAAGTAGTAGTTAGATACTTAGATCCATTAGCATAAAACACACTAGTAATTGTTTAATAGAAGTCTGATTATCTGCAAAAACATTGGCAACCCAACTGCTCTATATAATTTATATCTTTATATAATGAAAATTAAAATGTAGCTTTTGCATTTCAATAAGGATTATCATGTTAGAAAGTGGTAGTATTAATCTTTACTTTACTGGTATATTTTTAATTTTTAAGGTTACAAGGAAAATCTCAGATAGTTCAGGATGAATTGGCGAGGCTTGGTGAGTCAATGGTAACCACTTCAGAGGGTACACGTGCTATAGCCTTGGAACTTTGTCGTGAATTTGAGGATAAGTTCCTTCAGCACCTTACAGGTGGTGAGGTATGTCTCAATGTTTAATTGTTTTCAATGTTGCATATTATTGGGACCAAATAGTTTATAACTTCATTCTTTGTATATGTTAGCATATCTACAGTTGCTTTTCACTGAAAAAAGGGTATGATGGACATAATTGATTGATTCGCATGAAGATATTCATAGTTATTGTTCTGGTTTTCTGGTTGAAAAATATTGTTGGTTTGCATGCAATGTTTGTCATTGCCATTCTATATAGAGTGAATTATTATTACTTCTCTGTAGAAGAATTTATAAAAGATAAAACTATGCTAAAAGTTGATGAATAAAGAATCCTCAGTCTGGACAAAGAAAACCAAAACATAATGCAAACACAACCCTTGCAAAATTGATCAGTCTAGATCAGCTGTCTTACCTCTTTGCATATCTAAAATATTGATCATAAATAAACCATGTATTGGACGTTCAAAAGAAGCCAGATAGACAATTCTATTGCAAAGCAGATTTGGAAGGTGCCTTTTTTCTGGATTAGGGATTTAAAGGGAAAAAATATAATTTTTGCAAGGATTTAAAGTGCATTGTTACAAATATCTTGTTTGGATAATTGAAACAAGAATTTTAAAAATTCTTAAGAACTTTAATTGAGTAATTTTGTTATTCAAAATGAAGAATTTTGCAAATGAAAAGAATTCAACTGAAACAGTTTCGTTGGATTTAAAATTCTCTCTAGAGTTTTGAACTACACCATCCAAACATACATTTGAAGATACTAGCATTGCTTCAACCACACAAATCACAGAATCACATCAACCGCACAATGTGACAAGGTTTTATTTTCCTTCTTATTGTCAACTCCTTGAGAGTGAACATGAAGAAATTTGTCCAACAAACTAGGACAAACTCAATTTCAAAATAAACACCGTAAAAATTTTACTCCAAATGAGCTCACAGCTGAATAATGGAAGAATAAATGTGGAAAGTTTCATTTAGTTATATTGTGAACTATTTTGAAATTTCAGGTGACAATTTTTTTTTCTTTCAAAATATTGGTCAATTGTTGCTTGAGGCTTCCGTGCCTGATTTACTATATTATCTGACAGGGAGCTGGTTGGAAAATTGTTTCCTGTTTTGAGGGGAGATTTCCTGATAGAATGAAGCAATTACCTTTAGATAGGCATTTTGATATAAACAATGTAAAGAGGGTAAGTTTTGAATTACTGATTCGTTGATATCTTCTTTTTGCATTACTTCGTTGTTCCTTTTTTTTTTGGTTGGGGGAAGGGGGTTGTTAATGTTCTTAATCTTGCTGATCCTTTTCATTCATTACCAGATTGTGTTAGAAGCAGATGGTTACCAGCCGTATCTTATTTCTCCTGAAAAGGGATTGAGGTCTCTAATCAAAGGTGTTCTTGAGCTCGCAAAAGAACCATCACGTCTTTGTGTTGATGAGGTAATTTTTTAAGATTGAATTTGAATTATGTTTACCTTTCTTTTCTAAGAATTTACTACACGGTTGTGGCGTCTTCCTTATCTGTTGTAGTGTTGTTCGTCATCTTTTCATTTGGTTGTCATTTAGGTTTTAATCTCTGTCGGACATTCTTGTTCTTTGTCCTCTATGTTCCATCTGGCTGCATTCATTTTACCGATCGTGAAAACTTTTATAGTGTAACCATAAACTTGGGCACTTCAGATAGGATTCCTTGTATAGCTTTCAGAATTATACTCAAAGCACATGCAAATTGCTGACTACGAGTACAAACTAATTTATTGTATTTGTATGTAAATCATATGATTCTAATTCATATGAATTGATTGTAAGGGAAGTTGATAGGCCAATATTTATTTTAGTAAAGTCCAGAGCATAATCTAATGCTGTGCTGGCGAGGATGATGGGTTGTGAAATGGGGTTCAGCAGAAAAGAAATGAGAAATATACATTGTGCGTATTAGGCATGAACATGTGGTAAATGGGAATGAATTTGGGCTAGAGGTTATATTCATCTGCTTAACTCTAGACCTTATTTCCTATTTCATGCATTTTTGTTCTTTTAAGGAGCAGGTCTTTGTTCTTTTTATTAAAAAAATCAGTTCCTATCAGCAGGTCTACATTGTAATCATACCTTACGGCTAATGTTATGGATTTGGTTTACTGTGTGCAATTTTTCCCAGTTTGTTTCTTCTTTACCTTGATAATAGTGGAGATTGTAATTGCCTTGTGCTGCAGGTACATCGTGTCCTGATAGATATTGTTTCCTCTGCTGCCAATGCGACACCTGGTTTAGGAAGATACCCACCTTTCAAGAGGGAGGTATGATACTTCATTGTTGTTCTCTTGGTTTTGACTTGATACCTATATTGCTATGTTATGTTAAATAGGCCTGTATTGTTTTTCTTCTTAAGGATATCCCCTATGTGAGCAGTGGATTTATTTATCATTTTTTTTGGTAAAAATAACCTTGTTTAAATCTTTTTAAAGGTTGTGGCTATTGCCACTGCTGCTCTAGAAGGGTTTAAGAATGAATCGAAGAAAATGGTGGTTGCACTAGTTGATATGGAGCGTGCTTTTGTGCCACCCCAGCACTTCATTCGCTTGGTACAAAGGAGGTAAACTGGTCACCTTTTTTTTGAAAGTTCTTTTTAAAGAGTGGATGTATATCCTCTCTTGTTTGGGAGGTAACCTGTTCCCATTTCTGTTCACTCGATAGGATTTTTTTTTTTTTAATAAAACAAAAAGAACAGCAGCTAACTGCTTGAAAGACCGAAAATACAAAAAATATAATATGTAATCTAGATATGATTTAGAGAAGTATAGACAGGTGTAAAGCAATGTCAACCTAAGCAAGCCTTTTTAATGCTGTATAGTCATTGTGATATACCTTTATAAAAAAGAAAACGGGTGTATACACTATACAGATGAAAAAAGCCAGTTAACACAAGGACAGAGCCCGCCAAAAGTAAAAGAAAAGTTTTTCTTAAAATTCACCCGAACAAAAACATAGGCAATTGAAATTCACCCATAAAATTGTCAATTTTTTTTTTTTTTTAAATTATTACTATTATTATGATATGGAAATTGAATCTTCCATTTAGTAATCGCTTACACCAGTCGTAAATTTGCAATACATGGTATCTTATGTAGCCTTGTTGTATGCTTGTTCACTAAAAGTAGTTGATCAACATGGTGCATTTTTATAGTTTGATAGTTGTTTGTTGTATAGTGTGAAAGTGTGAATGGTTAACCATCATTTTCTTTCTAGTACTGTAGTATTTGCTTACACTATATTGCTTTGCTAGGTGTTCCCCCAATTTGTATATGCAAGGCAATACTTGATCATGTAATGCTATATTATTTATTTTAGGATGGAAAGGCAACGTCGAGAGGAGGAGCTGAAAGGCCGGTCCTCGAAAAAAGGGCAAGAGGCAGAGCAATCTATACTTAACCGAGTAGGTGTCTCTTGCTGCAACAAAAGTTTTGTCTTTGAAAAACAGTGATTGACAAGTTGTGGTTTTGTGACTCTGATTTGTTGATTTGCTTTTACTCTCCTTTTCATGACTTTATGGATATGAACTGATTATTTGAAACTTATTAAAGGCCACTAGCCCGCAAACTGGTGGAAGCATGAAATCCATGAAGGAGGAGAAAAAAGAGAAGGAAAAAGACAAATCGGTTCAGGCAGAGAAAGAAGGGCAAGAAGGTTCGGGTTTAAAAACTGCTGGTCCTGAGGGAGAAATAACAGCAGGTCTGTCCCATGCTCTATGCTACTACATCTTGCTAAATAGAAGGTTCTTGCAGTGTCAAATCCCACTCACAAGTTTTTTTTTGATTGAGGAATCTTTCTGAAGTTTGATAGAATGATACCTCCTATAAATATCAAGAAAAAAAATCTCTCACCTAGAATGCATTATTGTTTGGGTAGTAGTTTTGTAATTATAGAAACTTTGGGATGGAATATTACCTTGAATATGTTTCTATCAACTACCATGTGGGAACTTAATTCTAAAAGCTGTATTAATTCTGTTTCTTGACTATCTAACCTAGAATGGCAAGGGAGCAATCTTCATTGCATTGCATTATTGCAGTAACTATTCATGTGTTAAATCGGTTTCTTAGCTATGGCATGGGATGGGAGAAATTCCTAAATTGCATGGCAGTATTACAAGAATGATGCATCATTTTGGAAGTTGGAATCGGCCAAATATATATTTCAAAATCCTATATGTTCTTACTGTAGTCATCTTTGCTACTTGCAGGTTTTCTGTTAAAGAAAAGCGCAAAAACTAATGGTTGGAGCAGGCGATGGTTTGTACTGAATGAGAAAACAGGAAAGGTTGGTAACTGTTAGCCATGTTGGTAAAATGTTTACATGTGGTTTAGGTAGAAAAGAAGGAAAACAGATGGGATATAATCTGTATAATATGAGGCTAATTCGAAGTAAGCACTGACTCCTAATTATAACAATGATCTTGGGACATCTTAAATATTCTCTGCATTTAATTGGTATAGTAATGGTATAGTAGTGCTTGTATAAGCCAGCCAAATTAGACATAACTAAATTTGAATATTGTGGCAGATTGTTTTGCTCAAAAAAGATTTGTAGATTTTTGGTCTAAAGATTATGATGATGACTTGAGATTCATATAACTTGTTATATTTTTTAATCGCATCTTTATTCACATTTAACTGTTCATTTCACAGCTTGGGTACACCAAAAAACAAGAGGAAAGGCATTTTCGTGGTGTAATTACATTAGAGGTATGGAAGACTACCATTATGCACATTATCATATCATGAACTTCTCAGCTCACTCTTGTTCCACCGACAATCTCACCCACATCGACACATTTTTTTCCTGGGTGACAGTTTAATGTGTTCCAAAAAAAGTGACGTCCTTTTCAGTATAAGGAAAAAACTGAATTCACGCTAATTAAGAAAGAAAGTTGATCTCATTTAATTTCCTTGATTTGATGCCGTTGCAATAAATGAGCCATTGAAAATAAAAGTGAACTTAATTGGGGTAGTTTAGGTATCTTTTCGTTGACAGTAATGAAAATGGTTACATTTGCTTATATTTAAAAAACATAGCACTAGTTAAAATTTTGCTTATGTTTGGAAACAGGAGGAGTATTTTATATCAGGATATACACGTGACTTGAGCTTAAGATGACCTTTTTGTGTATTTTTAAATTTTCAAATTAAGTTGAACTAGTTGTTAGAGCTGTGTGTGTGTATATATACTGTGTCTGTTTTCCTGCACACCCACCCCACACGCACACATGTAGGATGTCATTAGGTGTTACAATATCAGGATTTGTGTTTTCTTCTTACGGTTATATCAATTTTGATGACCTTTCTCTTGATAATTTGCCAGCAGAAAGGAAAGAAATAAGAGACTAAAAGAACAGACCGCACTTCCCTTTAAAAATGTTATGCCCCCTTCTTGGAACTGTAATGGGGGCTTTGCAGAATTCTTTATATTCAATGACTTATTAAAACCTTATGCATTGGTTGTTGAACTTTTAAAGCTTATATTCAATGTTGTCTTTTGCTAACTGAATATCCACATGTAATTTACCGAAGTTTTGCTTCGTGCAGTATGTCCTGGGTTGGGCTTTTGCTAATGTTCCTAAGTGAGAAATATAGAGCATGATTAACATAGCAGTCTTTATAAGCATACTCTTTAAATTGCTGTACAGGAATGTAATATTGAAGAGTCTTCAGATGAAGAGGATCCTCCATTGAAAAGCTCAAAGGACAAGAAGTCCAATGGACCTGATGCTGGCAAAGTCAACCTTGTATTTAAAATTACTAGTAGAGTTCCGTATAAAACTGTTCTCAAAGGTAAATTTACCTCGTTGATATAGCCATTGAAACATGCGGACTTTTATTTCTTAAAAACTCCTGAAAAGAATTTTAAATCTTAATTACAACACATTTGTCTCTTGCAGCACATAGTGCTGTTGTTTTGAAGGCTGAGAGCGCAGCTGATAAGGTTGAATGGATAAATAAGATAAGTAATGTTATAAAAGCGAAGGGAGGGCAGATAAGGATTTCATCTGAGGGTGGCTCTACCATGAGGCAAAGCCTCTCTGATGGTTCCTTGGTGAGTTGCTGTCTTACAGCCATTGTTCATGTCTATTGCATTTTTTGTGATGCAGTCATCAGGCTTATATATTCTACATTAAAGCTATTCCTTCTAACTTTTTGTGCTGTAATTGATTTTGAAATAAGAAACATTAAGGATGCTAGGTGCTCCCACTTGACCCACTCGAGCAATTTACAAAACTTGTCTAATTTCTGCAAGTCTATTTGTAAAGTTTCTCAAGTTAGTGCATGGGAATAAGCTACTGATTTTCTCAAGTTCTCAAATAATGGATATTTGGTAATCCTGAAGATGTGGTTATTGATTGGCTGTTATGTTTTTCTTGTCCAATCACAGGATACAATGGCTCGAAGACCTGCTGATCCTGAGGAAGAACTGCGATGGATGTCCCAAGAAGTTCGTGGATATGTTGAAGCAGTCTTAAACAGTTTAGCTGCAAATGTGCCGAAAGTAAGCTGTCTTTAGCATTTGCTGTGTGTATAATTTATTTTCAATTTCTTTCTATGTTAATGTTTGGTGCATTTTCTGGTTTATTGGTTGGCAGGCAGTTGTCCTTTGCCAAGTTGAAAAGGCTAAGGAAGACATGCTGAATCAATTATATAGCTCTGTCAGGTTCAGAAATCTATTATTACTTCTACATTTTTTTTCCTTGCATTTTGTCAGTCTCATGCCTGAAAAGTTGGTGGCTATGTTTTATTTTTGGGGGATGTTGCTTAATCTCATTGTGAAACTAATCGTAATATTGAGAATTGTTAGTTACTCTCTCCATGTCACTATTTTTTAAGATAAAAATATTGTCCCACTGACGTTTTTCTATTTCGATAGAGCATTAATTATTATTTTACCAAATGTATCCTTTAGTTATTGGTTTTTTGAACATTGTGATAAAAGATGTGATTAACTAATTAATATGAGTCATAAGGGGTATAATAGAAAGACATTTTTTCCAACGAAAACAAGAAAATTATTTGCATTCCTTAAATAAGGGTATAACCTTAAACCCCAAATAAAGTGGGACGGAGGTAGTATCATTTTGGCGTTCCTGATCGATATTTTTTTTTTTGTGCATTCGTTTGCGTGTGTATCTTCAGTTGTGGTAATTGCGCTTTGCATATTAAAATAATGGAAACCTTGAAAACTTTCTGAACTTCACCAACATGATTTATTTATTATTCATAACCTAGATGATACGATTTTGTGTAATATATTGTAATTTTAATTTTAAAAAAATTTTTGTGCCTAGTTCTTTTGTTGATTTAACTCAAGTGATCCTAAACATTTTTACATATTCAACAATTAGTGCTCAAAGCACGGCCAAGATTGAGGAGCTGCTTCTAGAAGATCAAAATGTTAAGCGTAGGAGAGAGCGTTACCAGAAACAATCCTCGTTACTCTCAAAGTTGACGCGCCAACTGAGTATTCATGACAATAGAGCAGCTGCTGCATCTAGTTGGTCAAATGGTACTGCAACTGCAGGTGTGTGTATAAGCTGCTTTATTGATCTTCTACTACACATATATTGGATGGATGAATCTTAAACATTCATTTGATCTATTAAAGCATCTATGTTTCGTTTTTAAGTACCGAAATCGTAGATGACTGAGGATTACTAAGAATTATGATTCTATTTTATCTTTTATTCCGACAATTATTCTGTGGAACATTTATCTCAAGGACTTTTTGACCATTGATTAGTTAGATTATTATAAAATAGATACACATAGATAATAGACTATGAACGTGTTAGAATTCATGATTTTTCGGTAGTTGTTAGCATTTGCATTTTACTTTGTAAACTACACATTGCTTTTCAAACGATCCTAGTCATATATCCTGCAATCTTAATTCCTCTGACACCGAACTTGGCTAATTGTTTGTTGAAACTCATTGTAATTTATTTATTTGCTTCCCGATGTCTGTCTCCCTCTCTGTGTGTGCTTAGATTTCTTAATTATTTCGCAGAGAGTAGCCCAAGAAGCGGTGCACCAAGTGAAGACTGGAGATCCGCCTTCGATGCAGCTGCCAATGGCCCGGTTAGCCGTAGTGGTTCATCCAGATCAGGATCCAATGGACACAGTCGACATAATAGTGATCCTGCACAAAACGGTGATGTGAACTCTAGTTCAAACTCCGGCAGCCGTCGCACGCCTAATCGTTTACCTCCTGCTCCACCGGGTTCTTCCGGTTACAGATATTAACGGATGGTTGGTTGACGGGTGATTGTTTAACGATTCTTGTTTTGATAGATTTTTGGAGGGTGAGATCGCTTCCGCCCCATTTCATACCTTTGAGGATAAGGTCGTCCCTATTCTTTGTTTCTGCCGGTATATTTAGGTGATGAGAAACGTTTGTGTAAATAGAAAACCATTTAGTCCGTTAGTATGTTTCCGGGCTTGTCTGATTATACGGAAGTATGTTATCGAGGTTGGTTTTTATACATTGATCATATTTTGTTGTTCAATATTCTTTCTTTACTTTCATAGTTTTAATATTTCCTTTTACTTTTTTTTTTGGATTTTGGAACCTATTTTTTCACGCAACCGATGTAATAGTATCTTGTTTTGTAATTTTTTTATTAGGGTTAAAAGTTGCTTTATAATGTATTGATTGAAATAATACCCCGTTTCTTGTGGGTTTATAAGACTGACATGTGGGTTTTTATTTTTATTTCTGGATATTTTTTTGTTCCGGCGCTTTCTCCTCTTGCTTGGGCACACATTTGACTTAGTAGATTCCTTGACAGTTAAATTATTATTTTTTTATTTTATCATTTTTTTCAAATAACCTTAACCTTCTCTCTTTCCATAAATTCTCCTCGACTTTGGTTAATTTTACAAATGCTCGGGCTTGTGTCTCTCTTTTTTAAATGATGTACTAATTTAATTTTCATTTATATGGTTGATATTTGTTGTTTTCGTCTCCTTTTTTTTTAAAAAAATAATTTGTATAGATTTATGTCTTGTACTAATTGTTAGCAAAATAATTTTTAAAAAGGATTTTTCAAGTTAATATTTATTAATGTACTCCTTAATACCATTTTTTTGTTTTTATCAATAGTAATGTTTTAGTAAAATTGTTTTGCAATTATATTATTTATTGCATTTTTAATGTTTTAATCTTTGTGTAAAAAGCTTAGATTAGACGAGCGTATGATATCGTGATGATGGAATTGGGATGAATAGGCACCTTTTTCCCTCAAAATTTACTTTATTTATAATAGTATTGCACCCGTGCACAGAATGAGTTATCGAAGAAATAATTATAAATGTTTTTGTAATTATTATTGGACAACTATTATATTTTAAAACTTAAGTCTGGTAAGTTAAACTTAAATTTGCTAGCATATATGCAGTGTTAATAACAGAAACGATAAATTGATAAACTTAAATTTGCTTGCATATATGCAGTGTTAAGTTGAGTAATTTTAAAAATATTTTTATTTTCATTTTAAAAAACACTATTTTTCAAAAAGAATAATAAATTTCTTAAAAAATTTCAACCAATTTTGGTAATATAGAGATCCCTTTTCATTTTTATTTTGAAAAATATCCTATTATTCATGTTTATAGTAGTACATGATCTCTAAAAAATTGTTATAAATTTAAAAATTAAAAAAATTATGTGAATTGAGTTAGAAACTTAAAATTGAGTAATAAATTGTCTTAAAATTTTTTTTTAAATAATTTCGATAATTAAAAAAATGCAATTTCATTTTTACTTCGAAAAATACCATATTCTTCAAGTTTATAATACAGACATCTAAAAAAATTGTAGCAATTTTTAAAAAGTTTGAAATTTATGTAATTGAGTTAAAAACTTTAAAGTGATTAATAATTTAAAAAATCACAAATAATTTTCGAAATTTAACACATGCATTTTCATTTTTATATTGAAAAATGCCTAATTCTTCAAGTGTATAGATACAATTCCAAAAAAATGGTTGCAATTTTAAAAATTTTAAAAATTATGTAAATTGAGATAAAAATTATAAATTGAATAATACATTGTCCTCAAAAAGATTCAAATAGTTTAGCTAATTTAAAATGTGCTTTTATTTTTATTTCGAAAAATACCTTATTTTTCAACGGTATAAATCACGATCTTTTAAAAAATTATTGTAATTTTAAAAAATTTAAAATGTTTATAAATTAAGTTAGAAACTACAAAGTGAATAATACATTGTCTTCAAATCATCAAATAATTTGAGTAATTTAAAAAATGCATTTTAACTTTATTTTTTCTTGAAAAGACTACTATTATTATTAGAGTGTATAGCATATGATCTCTTAAAAAGTTGTTGCAAATTTAAAATTTTAAATACTTATGTAAATTGAGCTAGAATCTTCAAAGTGAGCAATATGTTGTTTTTAACAAGCTTAAAAAAATTTCTAATTTAAAAAATACATTTTCATTTTTATTTTGAAAAATATCATATTCTTCAGATTTATGATACATAATCTCTAAAACAATTATTATAATTTTATAAATTTTAAAAATTACATAAATTGAGTTAAAAAAATTCAAAGTTAATAATATATTATCTTAAAAAAATTCAAATAATTTAAGTAATTTAAAAAATACGTGTTCACCGTAAATGGATTCAAACATTTGCAATGCTCCATTGATCAACCTTCCATAACAAGACCTACGAATCAACTTGTTCTACCTCACCGGCAAATTGAGGTGACAGATCTCCTTCTGCCTAAGGTGTTCAGTCTCCAAAGTGTCCTCTACAAAAGGTAAGAGTAGCCATGGATTTTTTCTCAAGTGCATCGGAATTTTTGGGATTTGCATGTATAGATCAAATCATGTTTTATCTTAATGCATTGGACTTTTGTCAAACCTTTTTTAAAGAATCTAAAATTTTACTAATAAAAATTTTCAACTTTGTAAAAATCACTACTGTAAAACTCGATTAAAAAGGAAGCCTTTAGGGAATGCGGTACCAAGCTAAAAGCGCATTACTAACCAAGCTCAGACAATTCTGAAGTAAAATAAAACCATCGTGCCGGTAAAAGGTTTCACGACAAGAAAAACATGATTTAGCTGTAAAATTTTAGCCAAATAGCACAAGTTTTTGGCTTTTGTCTTAGGCATTTGGTCTACACTTTTTAGCGAATTTCTTGTATTGTTTTTTCTGATTAAAATATCAGCACATTCTCTAAAGAGGATATATAAACTTGATTTAATATAAATTGGATTTTGTTACTTATTAGCCTAGTATCTAAGAAACTAGAATTTTACAAATTTTCTATTCATCAATTAATAGTTCTGGATTGAATAATATTTGAAAAGATTATCAAAAATTGAAATATTTTACAAGGTAATATACTTGGTAAGTACAAGAAAACCTAATTACAACTCAATAAAATAAAAGAACCAATTAACCTAATTAAGATCTTGGGCAGGTAATAACCAAACTGGAGGAGGTCGAAAGCCATGTGTGTTAGGAAATAATTGGTTGATAATACCATTCTCTAAATCAAACACTCTAATATCATGACCACCATTAGGACCGGTGCACACGTCGACGAAATGATAATGATGTCCCACGATATTATCTGTATAGTAAATATGATTTGGCTTGGTACCGGAAGAAATGTGAGACAAAATCAGAATAGATGAATTAAATCCTAATATTAAGGTATAGTTTCTTAGGCAGTATAATCTTGACCATGCTAATTCCTCCAATGCATAGATGTCAATAACAAACCACCATTCGGGTATGGAACCAAATACTTGATGTTCCAATTATGAGGATAAAAAGGGACAAATGGAGGTTTTATTGTGTTGATTTTCAGTGGCAAAGGTTTATGCATGTCAAACTCGAAAACAACACCCAACCCATCTATAACATACAACATGTTTTCATGAAATACGACATCGTATAAGTCACAGTCACACTCAATTCTTTGTTCTATTGGAAGATTTGTCCACATTTTGTCGCCACCACTTTTGTAAAAAGCCAACCAACCATCTGGGTTGTCGTCGTAAATAGCCACCGCCATGAAATCAAGATTATTTGGAGAAGAAGAAGATATAACGATCTTACAAATATTTCCATGCTTAAGTTGATCGGGTTGATAATCAACTATATGCGGAAAAGTTGAGAATGAGGGTAAATCATCACTAATGGTAAATGGATTCAACATTTGCAATGCTCCATTGCACTTATTAAGTGTGATCAACTTTCCATAACAAGACCCACGAATCAACGTGTTCTGCAACACTGGCAAATTCAACGATTCATAGCGATGTCTCCGGCTTGCTGCAGCAGTTGAGCACTTCTATCTCGCGAGTTTCCTTGCAAAAAGAAGTCTATTGGTGCACTCCGAGGGAGAATCAAGTGAAGTTGAATATCGACGGTAGTTGTATTGGCAATCCAGGTCCGGCCTCCGTAATCACTACGGAGAGTTGCTTCTTGGCTTCTATGAATTTCCGGGCATTTCCACGAGTTTTCATGCGGAGCTTGTCGCCCTCTATCGTGGTCTTTTCCTTACATGGGAACTTGGTTATCATGATGTTGTTTGCCACTCTGACTCGCTCCTTGCGGTGGAGACCGTCAAGCTGGGTGCCGGAGAATTTCATCTTTATGTTACATTGATCCAGTCTGTCAAGTAGCTTTTGTCTCGGAATTGGATTTGTCAGTTTGAACATGTTTATAGGGAATCAAACTTCTGTGCCGATGCCCTCGCGAAACTTGCATCTAGCGGTACTTTTTCTCTCATAGTGATCCACTCTCCTATCCCTCAAGTATCTAGTTTGTTGTTGGCTGATAAAGTAGAAGTTATTTATTTTAGATATCTTCCTTCTTAATTTTTTATTTTATTTTTATTTATTTTTTCGATGTATCAAAAAAACTATAATCGGAGTAAATGTAAAACTTGGAATGAGGAGTGTGTGGCGGTATGTTGACTTGGTGTATTAAGACTAACACCATTATAAGAACTATTTGTAACCTACCTATCCACACCAATAAGTTAAATTTGAATTTTCACTCATATAAGTCCTCATTGGCATAGAAATCCAATTGAGTTCATGAGAGTGTCAATCATTAGCGTACGTTCCAATCAATGTAAATTCATTTAATTTATCTTGTTGTTCACACTATAGGTAATAGGGTAAATAATAATAATAACTACTCTTGACATATTCTAATATTCGAACAAAATATATATGATAAAGCTAGAAATAAATAATGTGTTATTTCACTACTGACTTCCTTAACCTAAAAGATCAATAAAATATTCATATTTTTTAATTAAGAATTTACTTTTATTTTATATAATTTCACTCATTGAGAAAAAAAAATAATGAAATAAAATGAAACACGTTTTATTGGAGTTTCTCCTCGTTTATACTACAATCCAAAAATAGACGTATATAGTTTTAGAATTAAAAAAAACATGGTGGGGTAATAGAAATGTTTTCTAAAAAACATTAGTATGAGGTAAGTATCGTTTGATTTTACAAACGAAAAAGAGTACAGGAGATATTCTCCCCTAGCTTCCCAATGCATTAGTTCTTTCGCTTTTCTTTTCCCCGCCCAACCTTGCAGTGTGCACGATGAATCAACATACACTGTACAATAAAACCAAATAATCAATGCATGTAAAAACTTGATTACAAAAAAGGTTAAAATTACATTTACGGAATGTTTTTCTAAGTCTGCTCCATGTTCAAATCCATTAAAGCAATCTTCACAAAATATCTTGCATTTTCGTGTTTTGCTTCAATGTGGTCCTTCAAAGCCACTCCCGACGCAAATGCCTTCACTTCATTCGTGCATTTCAGACAAATATAACCTAGGGAAGAAAAAACTCAAAGTAAATTAAAAACTAAACTGAACTAATTATAAAATACGAAAATGAAAAATAGCCCACCCAAATTGGCCAATTTCTAGCCAACTCACTTCAAATAATATTATTTTACTTTTTAATTAAAATCAAGAAAACTAGAAAAGGGAGATAAATTTATATTATATTTAGTTAACCGAACATAAAAGTAATTGAAAAAACAAAAGAAAAAAAAGACATCTTAACAGTTTGCAACTAATCCTAACTGTCATGTAACCAAAAAAACTAATACTAACTGTCAACAACCCACTAACAAGGGAATGAAGATAAGCCCATTGTACTAAGAACAAAATAAAATGAAATATAATATAACATAATAAACTAAAACACAATCGAATTAAATATAATTATATTCCATTATATTATTTGAATATTTATAAATAGAATGGAACAAGATTTTCAATCATTATTTTCTTTTTACTATTAATTTTTCATTCATTATGTAAGAACTAGAAAATTAGGAAGTTGATAATTTACCACAGGTTACAAGTTTTTTTATTGTATACTTTTACTTTACACGTACTAATAAAAGTTTGACGTAGTATCATGACTAGTAGGCTTATCAAGAAAAATAAAAAGACCAAGACTATTGCATTGGTACTGTATATATTTGGCTATACCATTTAAAAATGGAATGTAGAATTGATCACTAGCTAGTTAAATTTTTTTTTGTTAAAATATGCTTCAAAACCGGTTTTACATTCGAACGAAATATATATGATAAAGCTATAAACATAGTTAAATAAATTGTTGAGATTTTCAAAAAATTAAAATATTTGTAAATAGAGCTAGAAATTACAAAGTAAATAATACATTATCTTCAAATTTCAGATAATTTAAATAATTTAAAAAGCTCGTTTTAATTTTTATTTCAAAAAACAACACATTTTTACGGTGTATAGACATTGATCTCTAACAAAAGTTATTACAAATTTAAAATTTGAAAAATTATTTATATTGACCTATAAACTTTAACGTGAATAATAGATTAACTTTAAAAATCATCAAATAATTTGAGTAATTTAAAATGCATTTTAACTTTTTTTCCGTAAAAGACTATTATTCTTCCCGTGTATATTACACGTTCTCTAAAAAAATGTTAAAATCTTAAAAATATAAAAAGTACGTAATTAAGCTAGAAACTTCAAAGTGAATAATACACCGTCTTCAAAAAAATCTTAAAATAATTTTGGTAATTTAACAAACATGTTTTTATTTTTATTTCAAAAAACACTCTATTCTTCCAGATTAGTTCATAATCTCAAAACACTATAATTGATTATTATAACACAATTATTATAAGTTGCTAGTAACTTAAAAAGAGCAAATGTAGAGTTTTATAAAAGACTATTCTAACATTAAACTAACGTTACTTCATAAAGCGACAACCCGATGCCGTCGTAAATTATCAACACTTGCCATTTACGTCGAAATTTTTCGTCCCTAATTTTAGACGTATATTTATGTCGCTATCGTATAATAATTTTTTTATTTTGCTGTAATATTTGCAATGAGTAGGTTACAAATAATAATAAAAAGTTGATTTTTCATTTATTATATTATTACGGGTAAAACTATGCAAGACATTAATATCTAGTTATATATAGTTCCTAGTAAGTGAGTAATCCTTACAAAAACATGACAATTAAACAACATTCATAGTCCATCATATAATAATCACTCATTTCTAATTACTAATTTTTGTATTATAAAACAAAAGATATATCTCGTGTGAAAACTCATCACATTTTTATTTTGAGAAACATCATTTTCTTCAATTGTATAGTACAAAATTTTTAATTTTTTTTTGTAATTTTTAAAATATAAAAAATTATATAACTAGAACCTTCAAAGTGAATATTAAATTGTGTTAAAAAAAAATTCAAATAATATATGTAATTTAAAAAAGTTTCAAATATAAAATGTATAGTATTGAAATATTCCATAGTGTTCTGCCGGAAATGTATTACTCAAAGTTTCACTCTTTCACAACTAGACCAACCTCTTGATGCCTTTTACAAGATAAATTGTTTACCTTTAGTCCAATATCTCGTCGTTTATTTTAATTAATTTTTGGTTTTTTAGTTAATCAATTTTACATAATTACAGTAGTGTAACAATATTTTTTTATTACATACGTTTTTTTAATGAGTGGTTTTAAGAAAATAGATTTTTTTTTTTTCAAAATGATTGTGGTGTTAGATTATTTAGGCGCTCATCTATTATCTATCTATTATTATATTTTATATTATATATATTAAAACACAGTTTAAAGTCATAAATTTGATATATAAGATACCTCGTTTTATATCATTTTGTCACCTAAGTCATCTTAAATATGTGGCACAACATAACACACTCAATTAATCTTTTTTTAATTTCTCTTTCATACCACTTTCTACCTAATTTTCTAAACATACATTCTCAATAAATAATTTTACAATATTAACAATAATTATAACTAAAATTTAAATATTATTTATGTATAAAAGTTTAATAAATTTGTTGACATATATGTATTTTCAAATATAATATATATAAATTATTTAAAATTTGTTAACGTAAATGTTAATTAGCATTTTAAAATTTCTGAAATGACTATTTTTAAAATCTTGTTATCAAGATTATAAATATTTCTCTTTGAAATTATATATATATATATATATATATATATCATTTAAAGATTAAAAGAAAAACTTTCATATTTTAACATACTAATTTTTAAAACAATAACATTTAAATTTTTTAAATAAATTTTATTACCATTTTCAAAAATTCAAATAAATTATTATATATTATAATCTATTTAAAAATAACTACAAAATTATTTTAAATTAAATTTATGTTACACTTTACCAACCAAATAATATGTTTTTACAGAGAAAAAACCAAATAATATGTAAATAATTTGACACACTCTTCATCAAAATTATACACATTAAAATTAACACAATCATCTTTAAATTTAATTTTGTTTATAAAATTATCAATCAAAATAAAATAACATAAAATAACACAACCTTTAAAAACTCAATATAGAACAAGATAATTAGATCGAAAAAAAAAACTAAGTTGTTAGACTATGACTCAGCCTTAAAAACAAACTCAATATACACGACCATCTCTGATAGGAATGTTTTAGTCAAATTGTTTAGCCATTATATTATTTGGGTCTTCCTGACAATTGTCCATAGGAGTTAGAAAAATAATAATAGGTACATATTTTTTTATATTTCGAAAATATTAAAAGCTTCATTTAAATTTTTATTATATTAGACTCCTTAACTAGTGTTTTAACGACATTACTTAGCATTTTCTATTCTATCTCTAATCTTAAATATAAGATTCTTTAGAGGAAATTTTTTTGTCCTAAATATGAAAGACCCCTTATAAAGTTCAAAAAGTAAGGCTTAATTACACTTTTAGTCTCTAAACTTTTTCAATTGTGCAATTTTGGTCCCTCAATTTTTAATTGGACGATTTTAGTTCTTCAACTTTTTGAATTGTGCGATTTTGATTTCTCAACTTTTAATTGTATGACTTTAGTCCCCAACTTTATCTATTGTACGAATTTGGTCCCCTCAACTTTTTCAAATTCTGCGATTTTGCTCAATTAATCAATCTTTCGTTAAGAAGTTAACAATTAACACAAACAAACGAATAAAATAAAATGTGTAAAAGCAACAAAACCGTGTAATTAAAAAAGTTTCAAATAAAAATCACACAAATAAAAACTCATTATATGAGTTTGACCACGTTGACCATTAGCTTCTTAACAAGAAATAGTCAAAATAATCAAAATTGCGCAATTGAAAAAGTTTCGGAATCAAAATTGCGCAATTTAAAGTTAGGAAACTAAAATTGCATAATTGACAAAGCTAGAGGACTAAAATAGCACAATTGAAAGTAAGGGGACCAAAATCACACAATCGAAAAAGTTGGGGGACCAAAAGTACAATTAAGCCAAAAGGTAATTATTGGTTTTTTTCTTGTCTATTTTATAATAAATGAAGGAATAGTGGGTATTATTAGTGTATTTCCTGAAAATTTTGACTTTAAATAATGGTAAATATGGTAGATTATGTTATTTTTAAAAAAATAAAACATTAAATAAGATTGTTAATAGTTTTTTTAATGTGTATAAATTCATTAGAGTCATTTAAAAAAGAAGATAGTATTATTTATTGCATTTTTAACATTTTAATCTTTGTGAAAAAGCTTAGACAAGAGCGTATAATACACTGAGACAGTGATGATGGAATTGGGATGAATAGATACCCTTTCCCTCCAAATTTGCTTTATTTATATAAATTGACTTCAGTGAGATACTCGATCTTCGTCTCTGTGCCTCTGATTGTTTGTGGAAAACATGGAGGAATACTTGCAGTACATGAAGACTTTGCGCTCTCAAATGAACGGTACCTACCAATCCTTTCACAGTTTTCTTTTCCTTTTCGAAAAAACATATACGAATCTGAATACGAATACTGAAATTGAATTCAGATGTGGAGGATCAAGCGGCGAAGATTTCAGTTGAAGAGGAAATGCAATTGACCAACATACGCACTCTGGAAAAAGACATCGATTCAGGTCTGGTTTTCTTCTCACTCGATTTGCGTTTTCATGCTTCTATTTCTTCCGTTTCACTCTGTAGTATAAGAACTAAGGAGTCTGTACAACCGTGGTTTTGTATCTATAACAATTTCTTGGTGCATTTGTAGCAAAATCTGGAGTTACGCAACTCAAGGAAGAATCTGAAAAGATGGTGAAGGCAAAGGGCGAGATATGCTCAAAGATATTGGAAAAACAGAAGAAGATTGCCTCCTTGGAGTCTGATACATCCAAACTTGCTCAGGTAATTCACCTTGTGCGTTTTAGCTATCCAATCCAACCAAGCTGGTAGTGGTAGATAGGATTCTCTTGCTGTTTTTGGTGGATGCAAACAATTGGTTCCATAACATAAATTGCTGCTCAAATGAAACAATATTCTATAACTTAACTAGTTCGTTTCTTTGTTGTAATAAATTATCCCGTTCTAGCTAGTAGAATGCAAAATATGTTCATATAGCGGTACTGTCAACCTCATATTTTCCTATTTAAGTTTGAGTCTAGAGTTAATCTTGGATGTGAAAACAGAAAACCAGATAAATCTGTATGGGGATTTAGGATTTGTTATATGAAGAATTTGAAGCTTATTTCTTATTTTGACATGTGCATTAGTAATGAAGAAGTAAAACAAAAGAAAGGAGAAAAATATCTGATGCTTTTGTGCTTTGTTTGACATTCTCCACCAAGAGACTTTGGAGCTTATCCAGCAGGAGAGAGTTGGGTTATCTGCCAAACTTTCAGAGAGGAGGTAAATGAAGATAATGATCTTATATTTTTTATGCTTATTCATCTAAAATGCTTTACTCTTTCAGAGCCTACTACAGCAAAGTTGCAGAGGATATAAGTGCCAAGTTACAGAAGCAGCAGGTTCACTTTTATTATTCTTCTTTGTTATTACCTTTGGAGCGGCAGGCTCAATGCTTGAAGTAAGATCTGTAAACAATTGGCAGCAAATATTGACATCAAAGGAGAAATTGTGTTTGGGAATAGATACCATTTCAAATACATGTTCTGCATGGAAATTTGCTTTTACTGTTCTTGACTCAATGTTACACCCGTGAAAACAAGAAGTCAGTCTGCTAATTCATAAATACCGGATGGCATTTGGGAGTTTGTGGTGGTAGGTTGTAGAAAAGTGTAGAAACACTTGTTTACGAGTGCATTGTAAACTTCCTGAAACACTTTACATTTGTAATTATACATTAGAGTGCGTCTATTTGAGGTGTGCAATTGAGTGTCACAAAATATTTTATCATATTCTTTTCATGGATCATTTTCAATTTTACATACTAATTTAAACTTTAATTTAGCATACAATTTTTTAGTATATGTAAGTTTCAATTACCCTTATTTTTAATCATAAAAGTTTCTAAAACTCTTAAAAAGATTAGGTTTTTAAATACAGAATTAATGAATACAAATATACAGTTATATACATATAATGTTATAAAATGTTATAATTATGAGTTGATTTAATTTTATTTCTTTATGGTAATGTTTCTTATTAGAATTTGGGTTTTGTGCCTAACTCACTCCCAAAAGCTAGCATATAGGAGGATCAGGTTCGGGGGGGTGAGGTGTGTGTTAAGATGAAGTCTCACATCGATTAGAAAAAGGGCCACCATAGAGTATATAAGTGGTGTGGCAATCCTCCTCTTCCTATGAGCTAGCTTTTGGGAGTGAGTTAGACCCAAAACCCAAATTCTAATATTTCTTTATGCACATAATTTGATAATTTAATGCTTGCATGCAAATTGTGTAATAGAACACAAAAGGAATAAAGCATGTCATTTAAGTTTGTTTTATCCTGTTATGATAACATGTTTTATGATATAAAAAAATTATATTTGTTACTCTATATTCTTTTATTTCTTGCGTTTATTAATTATATGCATTTAAAGAATTTTATTAATATATAATGCTATGCATTGTCATTGAATCATTTTAAAAGTAATGTTTCTCCATTATTAATTGATAAAATAGGCATTGTCATTGAGTTATTTCAATACTTAATATTTTAATCAAATAAATTTTTTATATATTTACTAGTTACTATTTCATTGTATATAATATCATCAAATATATTTAAATTAATTTTTCATGAAGAATGATTAATAAAAACTGTTGTTAATGGTTGTCGTGTCAATTTTATCTAGGAATTCATTCTTCATGTGAGTTTTCTAATTCTGTTCGTTGTAACTTGTAACTACGTTCTGACTAGAAATCTTTGACAGGAATGGATTAGAAATAACAAGATCAGCAGAGAACTGAATGATCATCAGTTGGTATGCCTTTTTCTTATTCATGCACATATCTTTGAACTGAACTGTTCATCTGGAATATCCTTATATATTCTATGGTTCCTCTGAAAATAAGAGTGCTTGGTATATATTTAAGCAAACTCGTTGAGCTTTCTTATTTATTTGGAGATAATACTGTCTGTAAAACTTTTGACTAAAAGAAAGAGTAAAGGAAAAGTAAACTTAATCCCATTTCTAAGATTTATCTATTTAATTATTTAATTTATCTGTTTTTACTTAAAGGTCTCTGGTAGTCACTTTCATCTTGAATTTATGCAGGCCAAGGAGATAGTTGACGTGCAAAGAAGCAAAGCTGAAGGTATGGCTCTAACCTTTTGGGTGATATTTTACACTGATTCATTAAGCAAAATGACTTGTGATAAGTTATTTGAATGTGTTAGGTAGTGGCCTTTTTCTTTCTTTTTGTGTCTCATTTAGCTTGGAATCTGGACAAAAAAGAATACATCCTCCTGAATTTGTTAGAAAATTTTAAGAATCGTATTTTGGTTATAAAATAGGGGTTGTACATGAAGTGTATTGCTAGAGAGGATGAATATTTAGTTTGCTGCCAATACCTACCTTCTATGGTCAAGCTTATCTCTTGATTATTCAAACAGATAAAGCGTTGTAACCAATAAAGGCTCTAGTGATAAAAAGTATCAAATTAAAGATAGTCTGATTAATACGATTAAGGAAGACCTAAGAAAATATTAGTAGAAGCCATTAGAAAAGACCTTGCACTAAGTTATTGGACTAAAATTTTGGTTTTTGATAGAGCTCAAGGTATTAATTGATTCTTGTAGCCGAGTGCACTCATTAAGAGAAGGCTTCTTTATTTTTTGGTTGATGTTAAATTTTGTGAAACTAAACTGCTGAGTCATTTACTAATTACTATTACAATTTTGGAGTTTGATCTAGTTACACAAATTATTGGCGTATATATTTCCTAATTTTTATTACTAAAATAATGTAATGGATTTAACTGAGAAGTCATTGTAGGCATATGTCGCATTCTATTCATATTCCATACCCTTAAAATTATAAGGCAATCAAGAGTGTAATTTTAACCAATTCAGTTCATTATTGTCCCTTTTTTTCGTTTTCCCCCCTGGGTCATACTTTGTTTTACCCGCCTTTTTTGTTTGATACTTTAGAGTGGGAATTAAAAGAATCATGCAATTATTGCGTTGCTATGCCTGATAAAGATTACCTTGGATATTGAGTGACCTTATACGTAGAAAATTTGACATGCTTGTTGAGAGAGAAAAAAGAAGCATTGGCTGCTGAACATGGTGTTTCAGTTACACACCGGAAAGCTGCATATATACATGGATTTACAATTATTACAATGTATGGGCTAACTACTGTATATACAATACAGTGAACCTAGAATACTAATAATAACAATTCTTTTAACTGAAAACTTGTTGATAAAGTTTTGGTATATGAAATTATGAATTCAGTAGCCTGGTTTGACTGGCTTCATAACATTCCATGGTCTGGTTTAATTTCTTGAATTGGGAATTGGTGGACTTTGGTTTGGAGTTTAATCTCAAACCAGCCCATGAATACCTCTGCCTGGTCGCTGTAACAGATCAGTAAAATGAGTGAGATACCTTTTTCTGTCTGCGCTAAACAGCTAATAGAAAATCCCTTTTATTTTTTTCTATTGATGGTAAGAACAAGGAAAATCTCATTGGATTGCAATTTACAACTTACAAGCATTTTACAATTCAATGCTGATACTTGAAGTTGTCACTAACATAATTTGCAGGGAAAGCTGGTGCTGATGGTAACCTTATCATGAATAACCTGGTAGACTACTTCTTCCATACTCGTATGCTGCTCGAAGCGAGGAATCTGGTAATTTATCTTTGTTTGACAGGGGAGTGAAGCAAGGAAGAAGTTAATCAATGAATTGGATTCAGCTAAAGCAAGGCTTGATGAAATTCTTAACCTGAAATCCAAGATTCTTGTGGAGAACACAAAGGTCACCTGTCTGCATCTTTCTTTGGGCTGTGAAACATTAATTACTCAATGTCATACTGTTATTTACTTATTTTGGGTCCGTGTAACATCCTTTTTTTTATAACATATAGTAAAACTTCTGTTGATTTTAGAAACTGAAAGTCAGTCTTTTAAATTACAAGTTATATATCAATATGATCATGATCATGTTCTCCTGAGTGTTGTCCCTCCTTATTTTTGAAAATTTGTTTGTTCCATAATTATCTTCATTCTTTCTCTTTTCTTTTTCAGTTTTCGCTCCATAACTTCTACGTTTCTGCCATTCCAGCCATATTTTCTGTTACATATTGTAATATGTGCCTGATGTGTCCTATTTAAACAGAATACGTTGAGCATATAAAATAATTACTTTCATTGTCTTCCAGGTTTAGTCTGCTGATTTCTTTCTCTTTTTTTTGGAAGATAGGCTTTACATATACAAATGTAATTGATGATATACATAGGCAAATTAACCCGCAGGCTCTTCAATTTAAAACATTAAGTGACAAACTGAGCAACTTCTATTTTGCCTTTTTATTGTCTCCAGCTTTTTGTGGCCTCATAGTTTAAAGTATGGTTCATTCCATTCAAAATAATGTTTTCTTCTAATTATGGACAAAATTCTCCATAACTGAACTGCCTTTAATACTTTTACATGTTAGCAAATTTTATTCGATAGAGATCAACAGAGATTTTGGGAGAAGGAAAATAGAAAACTGAGATTTTATTGATCAACTAGGAAAGAACTTACAAGTATCTCCAAGAGCAATAGCTCTCCACAGAGACCTAGTCTCCTCAGCATTCTACAGAACAAATGAACTAACTATATGCAATTAGTTACACTTCCTATTTATAGCTTTCCCCCTTTACAACTGTACGAGACTAATAATATCAGCCTAAACTTCCCTTCTCACAAGTCTTAGCACCTGGACCCTTCTTCCTAGAGTACACCCTCCATATCTTAGGCCTATGACCCACATCTATTACTTGTTCTTCACCTACAGACCTATCATTGATTTTTTGAAAAAAAAAATGCCAATTCTCAAGCTTCAACTAAGTCAACTAGATGCAACATTTCCCCCCATGGTTTTGAAAATCAATCTTTTGCAAACAAAGGAATGCAAAAAATGGCCCAAAAACATAATTATGGGGGTGGAAAGTCTTATATGCAACCATTAGCAAATTTAATTTGTTGTGACTCCTTAAGCCATACATAAGAATCTTTTGTAATTTTCACCCCTAAAACGTATTTTCTTTTTATATCTTAGGTAAAACTGGCCATTGAGGATGTAAAATGCAGAGCAGATGAGTTTAAGGTTGGTTGTTAATATGCAGGAAAACTTTTAATCATTGTTTTTGTAAAATAACTGAATTTAATTCTTTGTTCCCAATGGTTGAGCCACTCTAGCCAGAGCTAAAAGCAGCAGACATAACTGCTCTTGAAGAGGAATATAATGCCCTTCTGTCAGACAAAGCCGGAGAAGCTGAGTACTTGCAGTCTTTGGAGAAACAAGTTGCAAAACTCAAGGTAAGTATGCTTAATCCACTGGACAGTTTTGCAGGTACTTAAGTACTTATCAACAAAATAGTTGTAGCATGTCATTGAATGTGGACATCAAATGGGAATATTTAATCAGAATTTTCTTTATCATACATAAAATCAAACCCGTGTTTTAGTTTCTCTCAAAAACTTTTTCCCTGCGTTCATGGACATGCCTCTGATTTTGCAGGAGATCTGTCGTGTAGTAAAATGTGCTTGTGGAAAGGAATTCACTGTTGCTATGAATATGTAATATTGTAATAAAACGTGAAACTTCAGGCAGCTGCGAATTCTGTTGTTCGTGTTGCTCTTCGTTAAATAATACTATAGGTCAGTTTGGAATTGTATTCAATTAAATATATATATTGCCAAGGGCTTGTAGCTCGAGTTACATGAGGAGGAGTTCTTTGAGTTCAAGGTGAGGGATTCGATCCAGGTGGGATAGAATTAGGAGTAAATTTAAGAGTAATGTAGTGTGGGGGTGTGTTTGGCCGATAGAAAAAAATAATAAATTTACAAGTGAGAATTCTAAACATGTGAGAACATGAAAACCACGAATCTTGACTATACAACTGTGCATTAAAATCTTCTCTCTCATTCATAAATGCATGGTTATATAAATGCATGGTTGTATGGTCAAGATTCATAGTTCTCATGTTTTCACATGTTTAAAATTCTCACTAAATACACCCCATATATATATATAAGTATATACAAGAGTTTAGACTTTGACTGATTTCTAGCCAAATATAAAAGTATATACAACTATTCAATCTAAATGTTTACCAAAACATCTTCCCGCAAACTGAAGCTGGTTGATCAAGAAGAAACTCATTATGTAGTGAGAGACATTAAAATTTAAAAATTTATATTAGTATTTTTTAAAAATGTTTCAAATAATTAAACAAAAAATTTTATAAAAATTGTAACTGTTAAACATATTTTTATTATTATATAAAGTTTTAAAATAAATTCAAAAAGTATTTTTTGGTAAAAAAAAATAATACTATGAAGTATATGAAATATCTAGATGTATTATCTTGTCAATGGAAAATGAATTATATATATATATGAGATTTTTTTATGGTGCATATCTAAAAAGGGATTTTTTTATGGTGCATATCTAGTAAAAAGGGATTTTTTTTATGTGAGAGGCTGAGAGTCTTATCCCAGCTTTTGAATTAAAATCAAAATTCTAAAAACTCTTTTCATTCACTTGGAATGATAGTAGTAGTTCTATCATTGGAAAATAACTAGTGGGGATAATGGTAACTCTTCCAATTACAAGAAATTAGTGAGATGTGCTTTTCTATCTTTGGTTCTACCATATTCTGTGATCCAATACTTTTTATTTACTTAATTTAACATTATTTTCAATTTTTCTTATAGAGGAAACATCCTAGAGTGTGTTTGGAAAATATTCTTTTCCAAAGTGTTTTAAGTTAAAAATATGTGTTTGAAAAAAAAAAAAGGAAAACTCGATTAAAGTTTTTATTTGTTTTTGTGATAACTACACACAGCTTTTTTAAAATAAGTAAGAATTTGGAGTTTATTGGAAAAAAAAATCAGCTTTAATTTATTATCTTCTTTTACTATTTAAATTTTTACTTTAAAAAGTAATTTTTATACCATACAAACATAAAAGATTAACTTTAAAATTACTTTTCAATAACATACCCACATAAAAAATTTTTTTGTTACAATCGATTATAACAATAATCGATTTTCAAAATAATCTAATTTTTATAGTTAATTTAAACCTGTTTAATTTTATATTTGGTCAAGTAGAACTAAACTGAAACTCTCACTTATTTCCTTTGGGTGAACTAAAGCTTTCTTTGCCTTGAATTAAAAGACAATCTCTTTGCCCTAAGTTTATTTTTGGGCCAATTAAAAAAATTTGCCTACCAAACACTAGTTTAATTTCTTAACCCGTACAATATTATTTCAAATAGAAAAATACTTTTAAACATGATATTCCAAATTATAATTCCTACCAAAATTTTCCTACCAAACACTAGTTTAATTTTATAACATGCAATATTATTCCAAATAAAAAAAAATGCTTTTAAACATGATATTCCAAATTATAATTCCTACCAAAAAATTCCAACCAAATAGTATGGACAATATAAATAATTAATTGAATTTCATAATATTTTGGTAAAAAATTGAATTTCATCTTTTACCAGGCTATTTTTTTTTTATGCTATTGTCATTTGATTAATTTTTTTCTTAGTGGCATTTTACTTAGAATTATGTTGATCATATAAAAAAAAAAAAACTACTTCAATTGATTGATTGATGGCAAGATTTTCTTTGGGGTAAGATTGGTGGCCAGAATTTAAGGAAAAAAAAAAAACAGAGAACAAACAAAAATAAAACAAAACAACATTACTGTATCACTCTTGCCTATAAAAAAACAGTACTCTTGTCATTTTTTTATCTATATTTTTTCTCATAAATATTAAATACATATTAAATTCATTGGTTCTGAAATATTAATGAAAAAAGAGACACAAAAATGATAGTTTACATTATATTATTTTTGAACATAAAAAGATCTATACCAAAAATATATACTATATCAATATCATTAATCATTAACCAAGTAGGAAAATAGTGTGAACGACGTCTCAACAGGTTGTTCTAAAATACTGTAGTAAAAGCGGTCTTCCCCATTCAATTCAGAATAACACGGGAAACTTGAAAACGCAAATGTTTGAACGAGAAAGAACCATTGTCCATTCCTATTCAAAGTTTGCTCCTATATTCACCTCAATCTGATAATACCGGGGTACGAAAAGTACAAAAATTCATACATCTCCCGACATCCAAGTAAAATACTACACAGCAGTGTTACAAACAAAACTTTATGTCCTTATTTCTTGGTTTTATCAAGAACTTCGATATATCTCTTAGGGACTCCATATTGTTCAATCAAATGTCTTGCCAGGTCATCAATAACTCCTCCTTGAACCAGAACTTCTTGCCCTTTCTTACCTGCAAAAAGAGCGTTTCGAATGAAAGTTACACACTAATAATTTTACATCATTTTAATCATCAGAAGCTACGTGAAAATCAAACTTCACATGTCACAACTGTGAAGAGAAAACACTTGCTGTTGGTTAAACACATTCCTTAGTCAACAAAAGAAGTATCCAGACGACATTTAATGGTAAATAAACGAATTGCATTAACATTTTTATCAGCATTTACGTCTAATTCCTGGTTTTGTTCAGTTTGTTGCAGTCATAATAGAAATTGTTACATATTTATAAAAATTGCCTCAACATTTGCCCCTCTGTGCACTCAAAAAGGCAAACATACCAGACCAAAAAAAATGGAGGCCAACAAAGTTGTAGCGCTTCAGCTCCAAAGCAAGATTTCAATCAAATCAGTTTAATTTCCCAAACAGCCCCATACCCTCCAACTACTGTTACCAAGAAATCAAAATACCACGCAACTGCAACTAGTCAAGAGTCTAGCTTTAACACCTCCAGTACTACAGTCTGCAAACATCAGCTTCGGCTAGTAACGGAAGATATTAAGTTCAAAACCCTCAAACTCCAAAACTATTGATGCTTTTTTATCACTGATTAGCAAGAACTCACATCCATGACCACATTGTAAAGAAATTTAAAAATATGAACCTGGGCTCGCAAAGCAAAATACAGACCGTCCCACTTCGATGGTTCTTGTTAATACTATTTGTGATACTGAAGAATTCACCCAACCAGGATTCAGGAAAAACCCACTTCACAAAAAATTCTCAGCCAATTATATTCTTCATGTTGATCAACATTTTATCTTTTGATTCTTTTTTCAATTATTATAAAAAATCCACTTGCTGGTATTCATTTCCATGTCTCCTTATCACTCATAAGCAAAGTATCTCATGTATGTACCATGGGTAAGTTTGTCAATTTGAACAAGACTAAATATCGGACTTGTCAGAAGGCAAGACAAACAGAAAGGAGAAAAGGAAAAAAAAACAGATGGAACTAGACTACAGAGATTTGATATTTTCTCTCTTTCCAACTTTGAGAACAAAATGCAGCATAAAGATTTCAGGTATCAGCATTTTATCAACCACAACCACAAGAGATAAAACCCAAAAACATAATTCCATGCAAATCCAGATGAAATCAGACAACACAATATAAAGAATAAAGACACTCATCTGCTTGAAAAATCACACACTTCTAGAGGATAACAAGCAAAAACTAATATTGAACTTCCAATCTTAATGCGACCATGAAATACCTGGTAATTCTGCAACAGAGGTACTGCAAGCAAACTTCTTCTGCAGTTCTGATGCTAATGCTTCGGCATCTATAAGAAAGGTTTCCATACCGGAGAGTTTGGTTACCTTCTTGTTTCCTTGCCTCCGTTCTGTTACTAATTGAATTGTTTTAAGTGCACCTTTACGAACAACAGATTCGTTCCCTCTTGTCACAACATGGTGAGGTTGCATACGACTCAAAAATGTTGGCCCTAGATCTTTCTTATGAATTTCTGTGGGATACATTGTGCCTTTTTTAATAGCCCCCTTGAATAGAGCATCACATAACATTGCATCTAGAACCACAATGGATTTATCTGTTGGCTTCACAAGATTTTCTTTTTCAATGTATTTGAAGACAACGTCAGAAGCTTCGGAAGCACTATAAAGTTTCCCTGTTTCAGCTCCTACAGATGAAAATATTGAATTAACATGTACATTTGGCTTGTAGATTTCAGCCACCTCAAGAGTTTTGGATGACCGAATTTCAGTAGCAGATTGGACACTGGGCTGGTCACTTTTCTCCACCGGCTTTTTTTCAGGCTTAAAGGACGAATAATCAGCATGCTTTCGGTTTACTGTAAACAGCACGACTTCTTTTTTGTGTTTATCTTCCTTCACTGATATCTGTAAAAGATGTGAATCTACATGAAGAAAGAATCCAGAAATGGCGTTTCCAAAAAATGTAATGCAAAAAAAATTACTAGCTCAAGGCAAATGTTCAACATATAGAGCCTGTATGGATACATAAGTTGGAGCTTCTCTACTTCAACATTTATATTATGTAGAAATAGTGTTAGATAATTTATTGAAAAACTTTTAACAAACTATAGGTGTTCATAGAGAAGCTATGTCAGTCAAATACCTTATTGAAATATTGAAAGAAAAAGCTTGTTTGAGTTATGACAATCGTACTTCTAACCAAATTTCTGCTCTAACAAGCAGTTCATGAAAAGCACATCCAAATAGGCTCATTGATAGTATTAATAGATTTTTTCTTCACACACAATAGGTAATTTGAATACTTAGTTTGTCTAATAATGCAAATTAATATCACAAGAAAGATTGAATAAATGGCTAAACAAAAACTTCAAACAAATCCAATTAATAGTTTCAAATTGTCAGTATTTCAAATAGGAGAAGAGGGTAGAAGAGGGGAATCATGGGAGTCGTTATCATTTTAATACTTAGCACAATCCCTATTGAATGGGAAACATTGGGAAGGAGAATCCTCTCCTTAGGTTCTTTCTTTGTAACTAACTAGAAGTTCATGCTAACAAAAGAAAACATCAGTGATTAAGCAATAATTGAGAAAAGTAACAATCAAATACAATTCAGATACTAAGATCAACATAACACCATATTTAGAAATCAAAATGAGTAGATTATGAGAAATCAATGGAGCTACTGAGCTAGTAGAAGGAGGAAGTTCCAATTCACAGACAGTATAAATTGCCAGAGACCTACTTCAGCACACTTTAGATGTAAAAGTAAAAAGCAAGTAGAAGATGGCATACCAAGCCAGCAGAAGATTTTGCTTGTAACCACTTTGATAACTTCTTGTAGGATGATTTCTTGATGTCTAAAGTAATTCCTGAAGGTCTGCATGGCAATATATGGTTTGACCTACAACAACCACAAACAAGCATTTATTAGATTACTGGGACTTTTGAATTCAGCATTAATAAACAGTGGATGTTCAACACAAACTGAAATGCATTATGTGATCATTGAATGTTTTCTGCAGCAACTATTTTCTTGAATAATCCTCAAATGACAATAATTTTCTTCAATGAAACCATATTTATCATATTTAATGGAAATAGTTTTTCTATAATAAACTAACCGGCACTTCAAAAAAGAAATTTCAGAAAAGAAGAAAAAGAAGAAGAAATCAATGTTCAATTCTTCAGTACTAATATCCAGAGTTAAGTTTTGAAGTTTTTTTTAAAAAATCCCCAACTGTTGCACAGTACAAAGTATAAACATCAAGTGCACGAAAAATCACTACAAAACTTCTCATGATCTCATCAACTTAAACTGTAATCCGCAAGCGCTCATACTCCGATGACCCAAGTTACTGAACGAATTTATTCTAAAGTATCCAACAGCCTAGGTATGCTCAATTTTCTGCCAATTAGTTACAACTTTCAAATGATTCAATTTGGTAACCAAGGGTCAACGGAGAGAGAGAGAGAGAGAAATCCCACCACAGTGTGCTTCCAGGCATGGGAAGGTCTTTGTCTTTCACTGTCGTATGCAATGCTTGTAGAAGGCACTTATCTAACAGTGAATCTATGTCTGCAGTTGATAGACTAAGTTGGTCATTTGAGTTATTTGCAGAGCCAGCATCTGGTAACTTCAAATCAGCCACACCTGACGTTATTTCATTTGCCGTATCATTTACATCATCATTTGGTGCAGAACTGGAGTCAGCTTGAAACTCATTTACATCCAGGGATTCCTTCTCTTGATCACTTTTTGCATCGATCTGTTGATCATTTGATGTCTCACAAGCAGCCTCAGTCGACTCAGAATCGTTAGAAGGAGACACCAGAGAAGGATCCTCAAACACAGCATCTTCAAAGAAACCTGCATTAGGCACATAACGGCCCTCAACGGATTCCCTGCAAATGCAACCAAGAAAAAAAACACAAAAACAAATTACATAAAACTTGTCACTTCTAAATAATCAAAACCAGACAAACTGTAGTCTGTAACTACACTTACCAAAGCAAATCACGATAATAATGAGTTATTCTTAATGCCTTCCCGCGTAATCCTGCCTTTAATGCTTCATTACTGCTCATTGTGGTACTCCCAACCTTCATTAGAAGGAATGCAACATGAACAATTACCATCACGAGCTTACAGGTATCAACAATAGGGAAGAAGCAATACAAGCAAAGAGATTACCGCAATGGGAGCAGGATTTCCAGGTACTTTGACTGCCCACGTTTCGCCAGCAACAAAGGATGGAAGACCTTCTGGAGGCACAATAATACCGGGGAACATCAAGTCAGCTCCTCCTATAACAAAGCGAGAAACCTCACCGCCTTTGAGGACGAAAGCAGGAAGTAAGTCAGGAACCATCCAGAGAGCATAAACTGCACGCAACGCAAAGCAAAGAAATGATTTGACTATCGATCGAATTATATTACTACATGAATTAGAAATAATTAATGATGAATTTAGGGCTGCCATATAAAGTCAATCAAATGTGAAAATGTGATTGTGAGAATAAGGAGGTTTAGGGAAGGAGAAAGAGAAACCTGTAGGGTAAATATCAGAGCCGCGGCCATCGATGTCGAAAAAGACGGGAAATCCTACGTCCTCAAGAGAATAAACGTGAACTCGATTTTGATACTTGGAGACAGTAATCTCAGCCTGGAATGTTTGTTAAAATGTTATACATGTTGAAGTTAGGGAGGAGGAGGAGGAGGAAGAAGAAGAAGAAAGGAAGGTACCTTAGGAGGAAGCAAGGCGTCTAAGTCGGAATCAGAAGCTCGGAGGAATTTGTCCTTAATGCTTCGCCGGAGCTTCTTCTTGTCGGCACCGGACAATCTCTGGTGAGACTTCGCCTCTACCGCCTTCTTGAACATCCCTTCCCTATCTAATTAATATAATTATAATTATAATTATTATTCCGACAAACTTAACAAACTCAAAAACTCAATCTGATTGATTCTGAAATCTGGTGTATGTATGTATAGAGATGTATAGCAGAGTGAATAATGGTGTGTTTGTGAAAAATAGGAACAAGGAAGAAAGGAGTAGGAAGATCAAAATCCAATATGGGATGATGATAGTGATATTATTATTAAAAGTTACAGCAACACCAATCTGCAAACATGCGCTCCCAATCAAGCAAATGTTGGTTTGTTTCTTCCTTTCCTTTCCAAATCGTAACCTAGGCAGTGTGTAAATTCCTAAGTTACAACTTCCCAGAATCTCAGTGACGTTATCTTCAGACGAGGTGGTGGTGGTAAAAGTAAGAATCCCCATATCGCATCGCATATGGGGATTCTTTAAAAACAATTTTTTTAGTCTTCCCCTGTTTTATCTGCTTGAGCTTTAATCATAGATAGGTAGTTGCTTGCTTTCCGCACCATTATTCTTCTATTTGATAAGAAAATAAGGGTGTTTTGATAATTTGATAGACCAAAAAAAATATATATATATATATATATATATATGAGTTGGGTTCAAATCACACCAAGGTGTCAAAGTTCTTAAATGACATCGTGTATAACTTTTTATAAAAAAACGAATTTCGCCGATGCAACCAATCAATTGAAAGTTTGTGTGACGTAGATCAACTATACAAAAATACATGCCATTTGAAAATTTGTAGGTATGTAATCTAACAAATGAAATTTACTTGTATTTTAAATAATGTATTAGACGTTCAAGCAAAACATGCCGATAACGTATCAAATAGTTTTCAAATTGTATGAATTTTTGCATAGTTGATCTACATTATATAAACTTTCAATTGATTGGTTGGATGAGTGAAATTCATTTTGTATAAAAAGTTATGCGCGGTGCATTTAAGAACTTTGACACCTTGGTGTCATTTGAACCCAACTCTCTCTATATATATATAAATAAAGTGGTGTTTAAAAGACAACAAGGATAATTACAATATAAAATCACTTAAATTGATAATGAAATTATTCTTTTTTTTTGACATAATTGTTTAAATAATATTTTTGGACGATATTGTTTGAAAAATATTGAAAATAAAAAAAAAACAAAATACTTTTATTTACTATATTGTTTAAAAACACAAATTTGAACACTAATATCTACAATAAAATGATTCCTTTCTAAGATTAATTTGATGACAAATATCTCTAAGGATTTTGTTACTAAAATAATTTTTTGTTTTTGAAATCAGAAAACTGAAAATTCTGTTTGGGAGACTAATTTTTAAAAATAATACGTGTTTTGTAGATTTTAAAAATTAAAATTCGAAAACATCTAAAATTTATTTTAATTTTTAATTTTTTTGACTTTTCATACTAATATGTATTGAAAACTCATTTATTTTTTTTTTAAATTATTTCTGAAATCGTTTATAATACAACTATAAAAAGTTAAAAAAAACACAACTAAATCAAATAGACTCTAAATCTATGACTAACTATTTTTTTCTACAACCATAAGAAAAAAGGTGGCACTATTGACATCACGTCATTTTTCAAAGTACATCACACATTACTTGTTTTTCTTAAAATTATCCTCTAACTAGATTTATAAACTTGGGCGAAACCGAGTTTATAAATTCGGTTCGCTTTAAAAAAAAGACATGTGCCACACATAAAAGCCAATTGAATTTATAAACCCGAGCGCAACTGGATTTGAAAACCTTGTTGGAATCAGATTTGAAAACCCAATGGAAGCTGAATTTGAAAACTCGGTTGAAACCAGATTTAAAAATATGGTTGAAACCAAATTTAAAATACAATGTTATTAAAAAATTGCGTTAAAAAATTACTTAAAAAAAATTGTGTTTATAAATAATAAATGTTAATAAAATGACATTATATTTTAAATTTGGTTCAAGTAAATTTTTTAAACGTGGTTTTATGAATTATATTTATTATTTACAAACATAATTTATTTATTAGTATTTTTTTTTGCAACATAAAGTTTTAATAATATTGTATTTTTAAATCAGGTATGAACTAGATTTTCAAATCTAGTATCAACCAAATTTTTAAATTTGATATCAACCATATTTGTAAATCTGGTTTCAACAGAATTTTTAAATCTGATTTCAACTAGATTTGTAAATCGGATTTCGTCAAGATTTATAAATCGGATTTCACCAAGATTTATAAATCCAACTAGAGGGAAATTTCGAAAAAGATAACAGCATGTGATGTACTTTAAAAATAGTGTGGTGACAATAATATCACCCGTATTTTTCTTCGAAACAATGTTCAAGTGAAGTAGAACGCAATAAAATTTTCTCTCCTATCTATGTGCTGAGTGGCACAATATACAACAAGTTTATGGTATTTTTTATTGGCTTAAATAAGTTTTTAGTTCCTACAAAATTGATATTTTTTTTGTTTTAGTTCCTATATTATATATTCTTTTTCATTTTGATCTAACTTAATTCAAAAAATTTCTTTTTAGTCCCTACAAATTGACAATTTTTTTATTTTAGTCTCTACAAATATTTTTTTAAAAACTTTGGTCCAACTTAATTTAAATTATTTATTTTTAGTTCCTAATGTTAATTTTTTTAAAACTTTTTTATCACATTTTTTCAAGGTACCAAAATAAAAAAAAAGTTGAAATTTCAGAGACTAAAATAAAAAAAATTAAGTTAAAAGAATTAAAAAAAACTTTGCTAACTGTAAGAACTAAAATTTTCTGTTTATTGTTAAATAAAGTTGTAGGGACTAAAACGAAAAGCTTTGAATTAAGTTGGATCAAAATAAAAATAATATTTTATAGGGACTAAAACAAAAAAAAAGTGTTAATTTTATAAGGACTAAAAACTTATTAAAGTTTTTCTTATTATTATCTGATATCTATCCATTGTCACTCATTTTAACTTACTTTTATTTTTGTGTACAAATATCCTCAATAAAAGGATGAATGATGCAGCAATACAGAACAAAGTAAATAATATAATTAAGTAAGAAGAATTTAAAAAAAATAACTAGTTAAAGAGAGACCATAGATAGTAAGCAGCGACAACATAGATTCTCCTAATTTTGAGATATTAATCTAAAACAAACTAAACTCAGTGTAATCTTTCAATGATGAATTTGAGAATTTTCTCTCAGGAAGAAAGTACAACCAGAGGCATTGAATTGTAAAAGGGTTAATCTACAAAATTTTGCACAAACAAGAAAGTTTACCAATACAGAACAATACATAAATTTTAATTTCAATAGCTGTCATT
The DNA here is from genome assembly GCA_037177725.1 of Cyamopsis tetragonoloba. Lineage (NCBI taxonomy): Eukaryota > Viridiplantae > Streptophyta > Magnoliopsida > Fabales > Fabaceae > Cyamopsis > Cyamopsis tetragonoloba. The sequence goes on along the minus strand of CM074124.1, from coordinate 52,687,214 downwards.
CATAGCATTGCTTGAAAACCAAGAACTTTTCCTACCAATGAAGCTAACACAAGGAACCTACATAACAAAGGCATCAACCATAAACTAACACTCTCTTTGTGAGACTGTTACACATTATTTTACACAGATTGGTTATCTTTTGTCTCCTGTTCATCCATGGTATCACAAAGAGCTATTCCTACGGTCTCTGGCAAACAAACCAAAGTAAGACAAGAAGACATTATAACAACTCCAAACACGCCATAAGAGAAAACGTCATTTTGCCTCCCTGCAGACACCAAAAAGGGCACAAATATGCAACCAACCACAATTGCTTGTCTCACCAATGAGGTAGTAGTGTTCCTCACACTTGTGGGAAAAAGCTCTATAGCATATATCAGAAACACATCACAAGCAGTGCATGCACTAAAAAATGCTGCTAATGATAGTGCCACCTTAGCTCCTTGCAGCCCAATGCCACCAACTAAAACACTCATAACACAACATAACCCACTTGCTACAGAGAATACAAGAATTGATGGCTTTCTTCTGTAGTTTTCCAGAAAGTAAGTGGCTACACAAGAAGGTATCTCCATCAACGCGTTAAACACAACCGCTAAGTAAATGTTGAATCCCAAGTTTCCAACCGCCAAAGGGATCCCAAAGTACACTACTCCAACCCCAATACCAAGGAACATAACTGCTAGCATTCTCTTAACAGCCCAACTTCTCTCAAACAACTCTGCTATTGATGAGAAGAGTTGGAAAACTGAAGCTTTTTTTCTTGCAGGCGCTTTTAGTAGGCTTTCAGTTAAATTATGAACACTGTTGTTATCCACTCCTTTGAGCATTGCCATGGCTTCTTGCTCACGCCCTTGCATGAGAAGCCACCTTGGAGATTCGGTGACAAAGAGATAAGCAATGACAGAATAACAAATTGTAGGGACTGATGTCCACATGTAAAGTGATTTCCATGAGGAAAATCTGTTGACATAGGCTATACCAGGCAAAACCATATACCCTAATGTGAAGCAGAAATATTCAACAATCCCAACTGTGAACCTCCACTCTGTGCTCACTTTCTCTGTTAGTAACACAAGAACACATGTTCCGATGGACGAACGCCAAAACCCAATGAGAAATTTGAAAGCTGAGTAGATCCAAACGTTGGTAGAGAACACAATGGTCATTGATGTTATAGACATTGCTAAACAGGACAAAACCAGCATGTTCTTTCTGCCAAGAGATATATCAGCCAAGGTGGCTAGAAGAAATGAACCAAGAAGGCAACCGATGAAGAAAGAAGATTGAGGTAAACCAGTAACAAAGCTGCTAGCACATTCAAGGTCAAATTGGGAAATGATGGTTTTGGAAGAAGGTCCATCTCCATCCCAAGACCAAGATGACTTTGGAATGTTGCAAATGTTAGAATCTGAGTTGCATGTGGTGAAATCTGTGCAGTGCCATGTTGGAAAATCATCAGTGTAAATTGCTATGAAAGATTGCTGTGCATCAAAGTACATTGCAGCTGACACAAGGACGCATTGCACGAACTCTGACCACCCGAATTTGCTCAAACCCTTCTCTAGAATGTCATCTGATGTTGGAATCTTCAACTTATCCTGCTCAACAAAATCATCATCAGAGTTTGTTAAAATTGGAACTGATGAATCTTCTTCCATTCAGAGATTAGAGGCAGGGTGTTAGTTGCAATGCAAACCCTTCTCTATCTAAGTACTACTACTCAACTAGATCGATATTTTATAGCACAGCTTTAAGTAGCAGCTCCAAACTCGCGTGAATGCATTTGGTATATAAGAAAAAAGAAATACTTATAGATTTTTGTGTCTTTTCAATATGAATTCCGTCTAGGGTGCGCACTCACTATGAAGCGCCCCAATATGTATAGCCGTCCGATTTGTACATTTGTATCAACGGTCTTAATCTGTCACCTGTTAAGCTTCTCCAATGGGTAGTAGAACAGAATCACTGAGATTTGCATACCTAAGACCATGGGTCGTGGTTGTGGTTGTGGCGCTGTGTTTGGGTGGTAGTCGAGGCCATAGTTTCTGGATTTGAGGTTAATGGAAGAGCATATTGACTCTGTACATAGTTCTAGTTTTGTGGTTAATTGAAGATCATCTGGCGTTGTTTCTGTTGGAGGAAAGGTTGGTGCATCAGGATCAGGTTAGTGGAAGCGGATGATGTGTGGAAGACGATGTGGGAAATAATCTTATTTAAATAATAATTAGTTCTTTTTATTGGATAAGATGCCAATTCTAATAATTAAATGAAAGGCCGCAGCCCATAGCGTTGCTTTCCTTCTTGTTTCAAAGCAGAAAAAAAAAAATTAAAACAAGAAATAGCACGCAGACTAGAGGATAGCTAGCAGTACAGGGGAGGGAGAGAGCTACGAGTATATCAACGTAGTGTATGGGCCAGCATTTTCTATTGAATGACTTCTTCAAATTGAACACGCAACCGAAGGAGTTAAAGCAATTCTGTAAAGTTACCTTACCCACCCACCAACTTGAAATTGTATCATTGTAAGGGAGGTAACGGAATAACAAAGTAAAATCTCTTCAATTAAATTAATATTCACAAGAGTCAAAAAATTAAAGTGAACAACCCGTGAAGTACTTCAATCTTGAGAGAATCTATTCGCTAAGTGTCTCAGTAATGACAGTCCAAGTAAAAAAAAAAAAAAGTGCTACCTGTTTTTACGGCACGAAATCCGCAACCTTGCATATTTTTTTATCTTCTGTTTCAGTAGGCGTTCATATTTATAATGAAAGACTTTTGAACAACCATCTTTATAGTAACAAGAGTTGAAAATCCCGCATGAAAAAAAATATATTAGCATGTTCCGAATTGCTTAAGTGATGGTTATGCTAAACACTGTCCCAAGTACACTTATTAAGGTGAAATAAATATGCTTTTGTTAAATGATTGGAGTCACTATAAACAACATTCATTGAGTAGTTTTCAAGTTTCGAAACATTAAAATCTATTATTTTCAATAAAATATTACTATTTTTATAATCTTAACTAGTGCTCTAAGGGGGCTGTTTATCATTTTCCTTATCGTTATAGGAGCATATCTAGTGACACCAGGAGAGATAGAGAAATTAATGACCATACAATCAATATATAAATGGTTAAGATTATTTTCTTAAAATCAAATTACAACCATTAGTTATAATTAGATAAATGGTATTAACTCTTCTCACCTCTCATTTTTTTTTGATTTATAGGAAAATAGTACAACTGGAATTCGAACCCTGTACCCACACACGCATATCCCTATGCTCTCACCTCTCATTTGGGATTGAAATCATGTATCCTCAAATTATGTCTCCAATCATGTCCCACCAATAGAATATTGCCACATCATTAAAAAATTATTAGGAAATTAAAGATTAAAATTAAAGGAAATTTTTTAATAACGTGGTGATATTCTATTGGTAGGACATGATTTGAGACATAATTTAGGAACACCTGATTTGAATTCTCTCATTTATATGTCTTTTGGGATTTTTTCTTTTTTTTTGGATTTTTTTTCCTTAAAATATTTAAGCGAATCAACTCTTTTAAGTCACCAACTCAATGATAAATATATGGAAATGAATCTCTTCATATTCAAAATTCAAAATTATCATGTTAACATTTATGTATCTATTTCTCTTCAACAGCAATGTTTATATAAATTCATATATTTAATGCACATTTAATACCATGCACCTTCACATGATATCCCAACACTCCTGCTAGGCTACTATCAAGGGAATGCATAAATAGTTAATGTTAAAGTGTTAATACGTAAACTCTTTATATTTGGAACTTGACTTATCTCCTCGTTAGGGTTTTTTCAACGCCTCCTAAACAACTAATAATAATATTGTTTTGTTTTGTTAGCTTTTATTAAATCAAACCATCTAGATCATAAATTATTCATTATCTCCTACGACTCATAAGGATAAATATTTTTCTAAAATTACATCTACACCCTCCATTATAATATTTGATCTCGATCATTTGATTTAGTAAAAGCTAAAAAAACAACAAAATAGTTTTATTATTAGTTACTTATGAGGCGCTGAGGAGACCTAATAAGTCAAAATATATGTATTTATTAAAAAAAACCTCTTGTTACCCAAAAAATCTCCCTTTTTTTTGAAAAAAAAATTATAAGGAAGGTTTGAGGCTTTAAGCCACTTTTTTTTAAAAAAAAAAATTGTTAGGAAAGAACAATAACCATGAAACGAATTCGGATATCCCATACATGCATATTTTCATATTCTTATCAACTAATCTGCATGAATGGGACAAGCTTTGAGGCACTTGATAGAATTAAGAAATACAGCCATGTCCTCTCTTCTACATATATCATATATTATTTTAAAAAAAAAAATGCATAGGAGAGACTTTAAAGTCCGGAGATTCAAGTGACATGAGTAATCATTCTACTCAAAGGAATGTTTTTCGCAAGAATTGAATCAAAGACCTCGTTATAGGACAAGTGGACAATAACTCATATGGTCATGTACCAAACCTTTAAGGCTTGAGAGTTGGAAGTCCAAGGTTCAAACCTTGGCGGTGATAATTTAGATTAGAATATTGGTGAGAGTTAGTTTAGGATGGGTGGGTGCCTATGTATTTGCCGAACAAAAAAAAGACCTCCTTATAGAGTATCATTATACACATTTTCAAACCATACAAACCTAACACGTTTCCCATTTGGATCTATATCAGATATTTTGTTATTGATAGAAGGGTCTGAGTGCCCCTCCAGTTTAGGCGCACTGGTGCGCACCTATATACATATCCATTTGATTTTTAGAAACATCAGTGTGCGGCTAAGATGAAAACCGGAAAACGGTGGCATACATTACATGACAATTTCTTAAAATTTTGCGAATAGTCCTGTTGTTAATGAATTTAGGCTCCAATTTTGGGACTTAGAAGATGGGAGAAGCGACTGCGTTTGGCCGTTGATGACGGTGTGGTGGACATGGGGTAGAAGAAGAAGATGGAAAAGGAAGGAGAGTGGCAATTTGGGCGACGGTGAGGGGCTGTGGAGGGAGGACAACGGTAGGCTTGGGGCGTTGGGTTGGGATACGGCGAGATTTGGCCGTGCAGTTGGCCGCTGTGGAGTGGTGGTTTGAGGCAGCGGCAGTGAGGGAGGTTAAGGCGCGTTGGTGGTTGGGAGAGAGGAGGGAGAAAGGGACGGAGGTGAGGTGGTTTGTGGTGGAGAAGGTGAGGTGGTCTCTGTTGGTGAGTGCCTGAGTGGCAGTGTTGGGGTGGCTGTGACGGAGAGTTGGAGGAGAAAAGAAAAAGGAGCCGAGGAAGAGACTGAGTGTTTCTCTTTTTCTTCTTTTTTTTTATTTTCTTTTTTTTTTGACAAGGTGGTGTAAATAGCAGAATTCAAAAAATCATGGCCATGAAATTTTTTTGAATGGGCGGTGATTCTTAATCTCTTACTGCCCAAGGACCCAAACAGCAGGGCTTGTTTGCAAATTGAAAAAATTTGACAGCATTTTAATAACTGCTTATCATAAGTAACAAACTAAAAAGGCTCATTGTGCGCCGTAACAAGCCAGGCGCTTCATAACACAGAGAATTTGTTAGGACAGAAACGGATATGACATGTTATATTTGAGAAATATAAGAAAGGAAGGAAGAATAGAAACAAACAAATGAAAACATTTTGAATTTGAGAAATTTCTAAAAATATCATCTCAATGGAATCATTTTTAAGGAAGAATGGAAATCAAATAAGCAATTGGTTCCAACACGAACTCACTCATTCTCCTTTCTTGGTTCTCCTTAATGCTAATCCTTTCGAAGAATAAGCAATTGGTTCCGACCCAAGTTCACCGATCTTCTTTTCTTGGTTCCTCTGGGTACTACTATTCATTAGAGCAATGATACTCTCATGTTAGGTATGAGAGTGTAAAAAGATTGATAAAAAGAAGTAAGAGAAAGAATTTGTCAGGTTTGTATTTTCATTATCTTGTTTTTATTTGCTGTTTTTAATATTTCTAATTTTTTTAATACAAATTTAAAAAAATAGAAAATAGAAAAAACAAATGAAAATGCAAATCAAACAGAACATAAAATGTGACCAACATCATTGTCATTGCTTTCCCCCTCCCCTTTCTCCCCTCTCGTGAACATCATTAGTCTCCTACTATTTCTCCCATTCGATCAATATTCCCAACCTAGAAGTCCATCATCGAAAGAATTAACCCAAAAATCAGAGCAATTGCATTTTCAGCAAAAGTGTAATTAATATAAGTAGTGCATTAAATTACCATTTCTTGACTGAATTTTAAAATGGATGTTGAATAATAACAACTCATATAATTCTCACAGACTGATAAAGCAACTATGCAATAAACCAAAGGAAGAAGTAGACGAGCTTCTAGTTCAATCAGCACTGAATCCTTTCAGACTTGAGTGTAATAATCATGTTTGATCCTGTTAGATATCAAAATTGCATATATCCAAAATTTCGGAGAGTAGAAGTGCAATTAAAGCAACTATGCAGTTAACCAAAGGAAGAAGAAGAAGAGCTTCCAGTTCAATCAGCACTCAAGCCTTTCAGACTTGAGTGTAATGCACTAATGCTAATGTCTGATCCTGTAAGGGATCAAAATTGCATATATCCAAAATTTCGGTGAGTAAAAGTACAATTAAGCCTAAAAATAACAAAGAAAATAAATTACCAGAAAGAGTCTCATATTTTGCCCTTCAGCATCAATGCAGGGCGAGCTGATTGCAACTTCACTAGAGACAAATTAGAGGACAATGGTTTCTAGATGCCTAGATAGTAGACCTCGATTCAGATAATTCTTGGGATTGTGTTTCTTCATCGTTATGTGGCCGCTGCAAGACAGAGTTTCTGTTGTCAGCATGTGTAATGCATGACCAATGATCTAAACAGTTAAAAGTTTACTTGTCAATATCTGAACATGGAGTATATATAATCCAGTACTATCTAATATTCTAATGTCAATGATCATTGATCGAAGTTTCATGCATAAACAGACACAGACTTGGAATCTAAATTCAAAGACATAATAAATTGAGTGCCCATTAAGGATGAATTATCAAGTGGGTTAAAGATATTAGTGAACACAATTACTAGTACCATGTATAACACATTACACATGACTCCTCTCCTCAAGTGTTGTACATGTAATTAAGAAACAAGTGTTGAACAAAGACCTATATATAGTATAATTAAATACTAAATAGATGAATGAATCCAAAATTATTGAAATTAATTCCTAAGATTGACCGGCAAATTGGATGTGTCCGTGGAAGATTTAGCAGGAGTTAGTAGGGACAAGCGGCAGAGAGGGCAGGTGCTGTGGCTGGCGAGCCAAAGATCAATGCAGCTCATGTGAAACGTATGGCCACACACAGGTATCTGTTGAAGCCTATCCTCTGCTTGGTAGTCCAACAGGCATACTGAACACCTGCAACCAAATATCTTATACTAATGATAGTGGACAGCTAAAGAGTAAACACAAAACAAGATTACATATATTGGGATCAAGCAAGCAAGACCACAACAGAATGATGAAGCTCAAAATTAAAGCTGACATTACCAGGCAGCAAAACCAAAGTTGTACAAATGCAATTCAAAGACAGAGATCAATATAATGCACAATATTATGCTAAACCCTAGCAAGTTCTTAAGCAGTGATTGGGAACAAGTACTAGAACAGATTTGCTGAGCCGAGCCAGGCATGTTCTACTAAGAAGAAGGATTTCATTTCAATTAGGTTAAGTGTGAAACTCCAGAACATAGCAACATTTTTTTTGTCTTAATTCCTAAAACATTTAATATCTATCTATCTATCTGCTACAGATCTACAACATCAACTCTGGACAGTATCTATCTAGTTTATAAAGAAACAATACTACCAATTACATTTCTGTTTGGACATTGTCGTTAACTAATTAAATCGCAGCAGTTAAAACATGAAATTAAAGAAGAGAAATATAATTAAAGTACCGTAGTGTACTCACTGAGTATCTTTGACAGAGAAGCTTTGGTTGTAAACAACAATGGGAAGCATCTCTCTCAATTCTTTGTTCAATCCGGAATCGGACTGCGATAAATTAAACAGTTGAAGTAGGGAAAAATTAAAGGTGAGTGAGATTTTAGAGTAAAAGAATGAATAGAAGCGAGCGATTGCGAAGGAGAGTGTGATACCAACCGCGGAGATAGCATTGTCAGATTGGTGATGTGGAATGGCGAAGGGCGTGGTCCAATGCAGTCTTCGGGGACGAAAATAGAAGACGTAGAAGAGAAAAAGGAGAATCAGAGTGAAAAAAATAGGGACGGAGAAGATGAATGCTCTATACAGCTTGAGTTCTGCTGAACCATCAGATCTGTTCGAGCAACAACAACCAGAATCTGAGTCTGAACAAGAAGAAGAAGACGATGATGAAGAAGAAGAGCCTTCAGACATCACAAATTCAATTCAAATTTCCGCTAACATGAGAGGTTCACAGAGCTAAACACAGCCAAAGACATGTGAAATGTGGATAAACGAATAAACTATTGAGACGGGAACAATCGAATAAGATTGAAGTAACGGTACATTACAAATAGAGTAAACACACTACTATTTACTGAAAATTTATTTGCAAGGGTTTAGGGGATAATATTATTTTTCAGAAAAGAAAAAGAATAGACGAAAAAACTAATTTGCTGACATGACATGGATTGAAAATGAGTTGTTATTTTTAATGGTGTGCAAGTATCATTTTTCTTAATTATTCAAATAATTAATAACTACTTCTCATTAATGTATTTTTTACTATTGTTTAACCGGTCTTGTATATTTTTTCAGTTTTCTTTCTTCTGTGTTTTTTTTTTTTTCTTATCAACTGATTGTTTTTGTTCAACTGATTGGTATTGGACTATTGGTAGATATGAAAATAAAAGTTTGAAGGGCCAAAGTCTCCAAATGGTCTTACTTTGTATTTTCTCTCTTTGTTTGGGTCTATCCCTTTTTTGGTAATTCTACCGCATACGACTACTAACTGTATGTTTGGAATTCATGCTAAATCTAGCACTTTTCATACCACAATTTTTTAGGGCACCATACAATTATATTATTGGTTTTTTTTTAAGTATTATTAAATTCTTAAAATTTGAAAATAAGTATGTGTTCTGACTATGATAATCCGTCAAAATGTGTAATAGTCTAAGAAAACTTTGTGATATTAAAAGTGAAATGTTAGGATTGACACTGTCCTAGTTAAAAATAAAATTATTTTTTTCGGACATTAACATCTGGAATGGTATTTTTGAACGGTGTTATCCGTAAAATAAGAGTTGTTTCTTTCATATTCTCACTGTCTTACAAACGACACTGTACGAAAACATAATTTTGGATACTAATATCTAAAGGGTCTTAATATACAGTGCCCTAAGGGCACTGGTTACTAGAAGTAGAAAAATAATCACAAGAGCACATTGTTCCGTCTCTCGAGAATACAAAAAACTACACATTTCAATATATTTGTACTATATTTAGGTTCTTAAATAGTGTCCTTAAAACACTAAATATCATTTGTCATTTCTAAAAACTATCATAGTGTTAATCCTAACATAAAAAGTGCTGACCAACTACGCTAATAGTATCACAAAGCCCAAGAGAAGGAAGAAATTTTCCAAATGATATGGCCCACGACCCGTCGGACAATTGGGTACGGCGGTACGCAATTGTATTCCGAAAATAGAGCAAGACTTTAAAAATGAGAGGGAACTTACATTTTTTATTATCAAATCTATCCTTTTCGTGTTCCTTATGATATAACTTTGCTCGGGTAATCAATTAAAGGATGTTTAGAAAACTTAAATTTTGAGAAATAATTATTTTTTTTAAGAGAAATAAACAATTAATTTTTAAAAGTATATTAGTTCAAATACACACTTAATTATCTGTCTAGAACAATTGTGTGGCAAATATTGATATTGTGATTGTCATATAATTAAGTGCTATCAAACATATATCAACTCTAAGAAATTAGTTAAGAAGACTAAAATTTTTCATATATAAACAGGTTTATTTTCTTAATTATGTTCTCTCTAGAGTTTGAACTAAAACACTCAACAAAATTGTAGTACAGAATTAACACCACCTCTAATTAGTGGTTTATGAATAATCGTGATATTCAACTATAAGAAATTAGTTATGAAGACTAATTTCTCATATATAAATTAGCTTAATTATCTTTTCAACAAAAGTCTAGCTTGGGAGTTACTTGTTTAGTTCCTGTTTTTATTTTTTGTTTTTATTTTGGTTTTTATTCTGTTTTTTGTTTTTCAAATTTTTTTAAGAAATATTTTAAAATGTTCAAAAAAAAAATCTTTATTTTCAATATTTTTTTACATAAATTTCAGAAAACATAAAATATATAAAAACAAGAAATTAAAATACAAATCAAATTGGCATATGATTTTTATATTTAAGCTGAGCTTTAGTATGTGGAAGTCACTTAGGATCGAGAATATATAATCTCACAATATTTAATTGATCAAACAAGACAACATCTAAACCATGCATAAATTATGTACCAAAAGAAAAAAACATGCATAAATTAAAGATAAGATTCATTTATTCATAATAATACTTTAAAGTACAAACAAAGGACCATGCTGTTTCTGTTTCTTCCGTACGTTTTACACTGATTCATTAATTCATGATGATACATCTTAAACAAAGGTTTGAAATGAAGAAAACCAATTAAAGTGATCTCCTCGCCACAATTTGTAACATCTCGTATTGGTATTTAAATCTAGACCTCTTATTTAATAACCAACATTTTGCTATTTAATCTTGCATAATATAAGCTGATGATCTTCTCTTAGACAAGAGTTGGAGGATGCTTTGGGTATTGACCAGAAGGTGGTTTCTCATATGGAGCCTTGTAAACAGGTGGCTTTTCGACTGGGGGCTTTTTGTAAACCGGTGGCTTTTCCACAGGTGGCTTATGAACTGGGGGCTTGTAAGCTGGTGGTTTCTCAGTTGGGGGTTTGTACACGGGTGGTTTTTCAGTTGGTGGTTTGTGTACAGGTGGCTTTTTAACTGGAGGTTTGTACACTGGTGGCTTGTATGATGAAGGTTTTTCAACTGGTGGCTTGTACACTGGTGGCTTTTCAACTGGGGGCTTGTACACGGGTGGTTTCTCAGTTGGTGGTTTGTACACCGGTGGCTTTTCTACTGGAGGCTTGTAAACTGGTGGTTTCTCAACTGGAGGCTTATGGACCGGTGGCTTTTCAACCGGAGGCTTGTATACTGGTGGCTTTTCTACTGGAGGCTTGTAAACCGGAGGTTTCTTAACTGGAGGCTTATACACGGGTGGTTTCTCAACTGGAGGCTTCTCATAATTTGCAAGCCCCCATTGAGGAGAAAAAGCCAAAGCTACAAGTAGCAACGCTAGGATTCGTAATGAAGAATTACCCATTCTTAATCTTAATTAGTAGATTTGAGTAATTGGTGATGCATCTTAACACACTATGATTCCCCTTTTTATACTAGTTAGAAGCTGGATACACTCACTGAGTCATGCATGATTTGGTAGCCTCCCCTGTCTCAAAGGTCAAATTTTGGTGTTCATTTTCAACCTTGATATGGATGATGTTGTCTTCATCTGGTTGCAAAGTTGGAAAATTATGTGCAAACATGGACAAGTTCAGTAACTACTACTGTCAATATTTTTCTACGCACCGGCGTTGTTTTATGCTCCTTTGGCAGAGTTAATTACAAGTTTTGAAAAATCATAAATATAAAATTCACCGACATCCAAATTGTGATTGCCTTATAATCAATTCAGACCAAATTAATTATTATTATTATTTTGTTAATTTTACTATCTCCATCCTAATTCCTATGACCTAGTAGTAGCTACTACCAATACTAATTGATGTTTTGACCGATAACTGAAAAACAAGAGAAGACACTAGAGAGTAGTGGTTTACAGCAAATATGTCAATGTTTTTTATATCTATGATATAAATAAATTCAACAAATTTCATGCGCCAGATATAAGATCATAGATAGATTATTAATTATCATAGTGCTGGCATATGTAAGAGACCAAATTTAATTAGCACCGCCAGATTATTAAACTAATTTAGTTACTTGCGTTTGGTATATTTTAGGGATATGTCTGTCATATATAGTGTATATATATATATGTTTGACTGGGCCAAAATCACTTTCTACCTTACTGTTCCCCAATATATTCTACTTAATTAGGAGTACTCTTCTTTCCTATCACTTAACTTCTTAATATTAAATTACAAATGTTAAAAAAATATAATGATTTATAATTATTTTTATTTTAATCAAAATATTTTTTGAATTGACAGTACTGCATTTTTTTTATTAGATCAATAATAAAATATTAATTATTATCTCATTTAAATATAAAAATAAAATTGATAAAAGTATATTTAATATTTTTTTAAAAGTACAAGTAGATGTTTAGATATGAATAAATTTTTACTCTCTGAATAGAGAAAAAAATGAAAAAAGTAGTATATATATGCATTTATTATACTTTCAATGTTCCTTATTGTATATGTGTTCTTTTTGAGACATTTTTTTTAATGGAAATGTTTAACACCACGAAAGTTTTGTTTCACGAATTTCGTGCACCAATCTAACACATGTTGATTTTCATCCCATGTTGAAGTTTTCATCTTATCATGAATAATTAAAGGAACAAGATCAAACAATTTCCAATTGGTGATATTTCGTGTGAGTATCCTTCGTATAAAATAGTAACACTAACTTTATATAACTTCATTTTTTAAAACCAAACAAATTAATTAATTTTTTTATATGTAAGAAGCATTATAAGGTCATTATGTATGTTAACAATTTTCTTTAATTAGAATTCAAAAATGTTTATCAAATTATAAAAAAAAAGTTATTCAATAATATATGCACATTTTAATAAATAAAAGCATGTTAAAATTTTAGAATGAATTATTAAATTGGTCTCTCTAACTTTGTAACCATCGGTTATAATGGTTTCAAAGTATATTAAGTTACTGACTTTATAAAACTTTATTCAGTTTAATCCTTTTCTTTATATCAAAATAATTACAGTAATTATCTTATAAAATTAAGGATCATCGTGACAATAAATTTTTTATAAAATTAATGAATATTTTAATTAATTTTACTAAGTTACTAAAAATTAAGTATTAATTTTAATGAAGTCAAGGACCGAAATCTACAAAAATCAATATCAATTATGAGTATTAATTCTAAAAGGGTAGAGTATATTATTAGTAGATTTTTGAATTGAGATGGAATATTATAAGTCTATAACGTGATTATTTTTTATCTTCATAAATCCGTTAAAATTGATTGTGGGTGTTATTAATTATTCGCCCCACACTTATTTAGGTGTACAACACATTAAAATATTTTCTCCGATCTTAAATATAAAGAAATCTTTTAAAAGATATATTTGTTCTTAAATATATTCACTAACTCATTTATTTTGGATAATTTTTATTTTTACTCATTTTATAATTTTTAAAAATTTAATTAATAATAAAAAGAGAAAGATAGTGGAATAAGAGAGAGAAAGAGTTTTCTTGTTTTGTATAACCATGTGTTTTCCTACCCATAGGATGTGACTAATGCTGTTCGCGCTGCGTGGCTGGCACTGGCTCCCAGGAATTTGGCATAGGTGAGATTTGGACATAGACCTTCAGTTATGGATCGTCACTCCTTTGAATTTAGCGGAGCCGCTAAGCCAACCATTGGGGTTAGAGAGAAAGAGTTATGGATTGAATTGAAATATTTATTAACACATTTATTTAGGGGTATAGTTGGAAAAATCTAATCTTTTTAGACAAATTTAATGAGTTAACTTTCATTTATTATTTCGGTGGTGATTCGGTTAGAAGTAACTTATATTTAGGACCAAAGAGTATTTAATAAAGACAAATGATATACAATGCTCTAAGTACATTATTTAAAGAGTCAAATATAGTAAAAACATGCTAAAAAAGCTAGTATAAGCTAGTGTTATTAAATAGAACTATAATTTTTTATATTTTCGAGAGATAGAATAATGTGTACTTATAATTATTTTTTTAATTTTTTTAATACATTATTATTTTTTTAATTTAAATAATCTAGTACCTTAAAAATATTTTATCAACACCCTTTAAAAAAAATAATTGCTCGAATAATTTTAGAATTCATTTTAATTATACTATTTTTAGACCCTAACAAAATACTCCTATGATGAGCCAAAAAATGAGTGTGTGCGCCCATTGATTGCTTATAAAGTTGGGTCAAAGATATGGCTTTAGGAGTAATCAAAACATTAATTTCATGTATTGTTTATTGATGCATGTTTTTCCAAAGTTAGTTGGCGTCTCATTTTGACTAATACTAGTACTTCTACTACTAATTAAAGTCTTCAATCTCTCTTTATCAAAAAAATAAAATAAAAAATTTATCCAAAAGAAAAGAAAAACTAAAAAATAAAATAAAATAAAATAAAATAGTAGTAAAATAAAATAAACTCTTCAATCTCAAACTTGAGTTACAAATGATATTATATTGAATTATAAAAAAAAACTAATTCTATACTTAATAAAAATATTAATTAACTCCATTTAATATTATTAATTTCAAGTAAAAAATAACTTATTTTTTTTATTGTCCTTTATCAAATTTATTATAGAGAGAAATATATTTATTACAAGTAGTAAGTGAATTACTACCTTCGATTCAAAATATAAGCTCCTAGCCCCCTTTTTGCTTTAGTCTATATTATAAGTTCCTACACATAAATTTAGAAATATTTATTATGTTTTTTCAACTATTTGATATTTTCAAAGTTAGACCATCAAAAAGAAGTGGTAAAATTTGAAATTTATAAGGTTAAAAGTAGACAAAAATAATTAATGTTTCTAAAATTAATAATTTAACTACTTTTTTTAAAGTGTGTGAAACATGACTAGGGGCTTATATTTTGAATCAAAGGTAGTAATTATTTAAAGTATTTTAGACATTCTCTCATTAAATATAACAAAAATAGTTAAATTAAATTTGCTTATAATCAAGCTCTGTTTGGTAAAACTAGCTCATAACTTATAACTTATGACTTATAGCTTATAACTTGTAGCTTATGTCTTATAACTTGTAGCTTATAGCTTATGATTTGTGTCTTATAATTGAGTAGAGGTGTTTGGTAAAATTAGCTTATTAGGTAGCTTATATTTGTTAAATGACTTAAAAGAACAAGTAATAATTATATGTAATAAATTATTTGATAGAGTATACATGTAATAAATGACAGCGGGTAAAATAGGAAATAATTATTGAAAGCTACTTTTCATAAGCTATAAGCTAGCTTATGAAAGCTAATTTATAGCTTATATAGTTGTTACTAAACATCTCTACTTACTCACAAGCTATAAACTATAAGCTCCTAAATAAGCTATAAGCTAGTTGTGCCAAACACACACTCAATAAAATAAAATTCTCCAAAAAGTTTTTATAATAAAAAATAAAGGGATTAGTACTTTCACTGAAGAAAAACTCCCTCCATTTTTATATTAAAAACTAGTGTTATTTTTTTATAACTACCGAAAATAATGTCCTTATGACACTTATTAAAGTATAATAAATTCATGATATTTAATACTACTATGAATCCTATATATAAGAAGGATTTTTTAATATGCAATACAGGTTAAAAAATAAAAAATAAAAAAAAAATATAATATTAATTATATATCAAACACAATTATTTTAGATTTTTGTTTTTTCAATAACAACTTTTTAATTGGACGTGTTAAAAAAAACTTATCATCCACATACAACTTATATTTTACGCTATTATTTAAGAAGAGTAATTAAAATATATCAATGAATTCGTTTTAAAAAATAGTGTATTCTACATTATCTAAAGTTGAACTTCACAATGTCCTTTGAATTGTGTGCCCCTTACTTACATTTATTTATTTTATTTAATCAAATTATCTTTCAAAATATTTATTATAAAAAATATTTTTGTTTAAAAAGTCAAATGATTCATTAAAGAACATGTATATATTTTAGAAATGATAGTATATATTAAAGAATATGTATATATTTTACATAGGGTCTTTTAACTTTGTTATTTTTATTTTTTATTTTTATTTTTATTTTTTAGATTTACTTATATAGTAAATATAAAAAAATTAATTAAAATTTAATTTTATTCTTTTATAAAACCTCTCTTCTAATTTTCTTTTTCATATTCCCTCTTGCCCTCTCGACCTTTACGCTAAACACTTATATATAATATAAAAACAATAAAAAATGAAAATACAAAATAAAAACTAATATTTTGAAGTGTAAATTTTTTAGGAAAAAATATTATTTTGGTCTCTTAACTCTTATGTAAATTCCGTTTTGTACTTTTAACTATTTTTAAGTTTATTTTGATTCTTTAACTCTCTTTTTTCCGTTCAAATTAATCTCTGCCTTGAGTTCGATCTACTCGTTAATATTATTAATATGGCTGATGACAGAAACTAAATTCAAAAAAAAACAATTAAAAGAATCTACATGAATGTAAAAGTAATTAAAAAACCAAAATAAAACTTGCATATATGAGTTAAGGGATCATAGTATGTTTGCTAATTTTTTATTATATTTTTGAAACCTTCTCATTTTTTTTGTTAGAAAGTAGTACAATTGGGATTCGAACCTCGTATCCACACACACATGTCCCTATGTGTTCACCAACTAAATTACATGACTGGGACAAACGTCCCCACCTTTCAGATCGAGTAGGTATAATAAGGATGTGATGTGTTTTTGTGCTGTGAGAAATTGTTTTTGTGCTGCCTTGATCCGTAAGCAAGACTAACGAAAATTGGAGAAATAGATTTGGTGTTGTGATAGCACCATGCTATAATAACGTGTCTTAATTTTAGTCTTTTATTTTTTTATTTTAAAAAATAAATAATAAAATAAAAATATATTATTATTGTTGTTACAATTATTAGATCCGAAACAGCATATTGCTCTAACAACAACAAATCTAAATCCGAAAATTTCACCTAATTAATGTAGGTGGACATGCCTCATGTCTATATACTTTTTGTAATTTGATGACTCTTTTTTTTCGATTAATAAGCAAACAGTTTTTCTATTGCCTTTTGTTTACATAGGGGTAATATTTTTACAATAATAATAATAATAATGTAAGAAAAGGTAGGATGATAGGAGAAAGACAAAAAGCTCAGGTAAAGCATACATTAATTTTATTTTTTTTAAAAAAAAATTATTTTGGTCAAAATTACTAGTTAAAAATATTTACTTTTATTAAATAGTTTCGATATTTATATATTAATAATCTCAATCATTAATATTTATTTCGATTTGTATGTTTTTTACTTTTCATTTTACTAAAATTTAAGAGTAAATTGTAATAACTCATCTTGAGGTTTGGAGAAATTGCACTCCGCCCTAAACTTCATCAAAATTAGCATTCCACCTCATTTTGATTAGTTAACTAGCATTTTTGCCCCGTCAATGTATTACATAAGTATTAAAAATAATTTTTAATGTTAATAGAGAGTCTAGAACTTGCATATGTGACAAACTAACTTGACAGAAACGTTAGTTAACTAATATTTTTGCCTTGCCAGTTTGCTACATCAATCGTAAAAATAGTATTTAAAGTTAACAAATAGAAATCTTTGTAAATGTGACTGATAGAAACGATAGAAATGTTAGCTAGATCAGCAATCAACTGTCAACGGTTAAAGAAATGCAGTAGAGTGTTAATCTTGATGAAATTTGGGGTGAAGTGTAATTTTCCTAAACCTCAAAAAGAATTATTATAATTTACCCAAAATATAAATCAAAGAGACCCATAATGAACCAAACTACATCGATAAATCCATAATTGAATTCAGTTGGTCATATTTCTTTCACTCTTAATTGGGCTCCTAAATAGTACTACTAACAGTGAATAAAGCGAATGTTTTGTAGTCACTCAATAACCCCTTCATATGAGCTGAAGTTTAAGAACGAAATTAGTCATCATTTTATTTTATTTTAAGGGGATTACCTTACAAAGTGAAAAATAAAATAAAATAAATACTAATAGTAAACTTTGCGCTATATATGGGCCTGGAATGTGGTTATAACCGTGGTAGTATTATTATTAGGCAAGGTCGTCTATATATGCACTTAGAGGCTGTTGGTGTTGTGTACTTGTGCAAGCAATTACTCCAATGTTTTTAGTTGCAGTGAGAAATATGATGATGGTTAATATGCGTGACACTCTTTTTAATAATAACTTCATACTAATTTTAAAAATCTTATGTAAAAGCATAATTGAAAAAAAAAAAAAACTGTTAGGAGAATTGAGTAACATGTTTGGAAAACTTGATTTAATTTTTTAATTGTTTCAATTGTGAAGGGAAAAGTTTTGTTTTTTTTGTTTTTTTTTCCTATTAAGCAATAATTTGGAGCTATTTGTCCACTAATCAGCCATGAAAACAAATCGATCTTAGTTTCAACCAAAATTAATTTTAAATCTTCAAAATCCCGTTTTAGCGTAGAGCCAAATAACCTAGAATTTTTGCAAATCCCGTTCCGTGAAGTAAACTTGCCTTTGATAATTGATGGAAACCAACACATTTTTAAACATACACTCATTAATTTGACTCTCCTAAGTTTTATGACATTGATGCTCATTAGTCATTATACTTGTTTATTTTTTATTTATTTATAATTTAAAATATAATTTATTATATATTCGGTTTAACTATAAATAGTATATTCTTTAATTGAACATTTGAACCAATGATCCAATAACACAACCGAATAATATCACCGAACTTGAATTTAACATCAATGGAAGGAATGATCACGACAACACGTACGCAACATAACAGCAAATAATCTTTATTGAGCAAAGACAGATAATTCACACAAAAATATACACATAGCGTGGAAGGCATTGCCTCTCACTGCTTTATATACATTCTTTTAAGTACATACATAAGATGTTGGTCATGGCATGACACAAATTATTTAGTAGTAATTATTAATTATATATATAAGGTGAAAAGCACCCGTACGTATACAGATTTATATTCTCTCTTGCTCTTTTTAAATACCAACAAATAGCATCTTAATCATTCATTTATTTTTGTATAAAAATCAAGAAAAAGAGAGTATGATGTAAACAAGATAAACAATCTAAATTATACAAAAGAAAACAGGAGTTGAAGAGGATCCATTCTCGTTTCTTGTACCTACACTACACTAACTGCAATACATAATTAAAAAGTGGCACACATGAATTCATGCAAAATTCATTGCATGTGAATGAAATTTATTATATTAAGTTGCTAATTAATTAAGACAAATGATATTTAATATCCTAAGGACACTATTTAAGAGCCTAAAAGTAGTAAAAAGTATTGGAATGTGTAGTTTTTTATATTCTCGAAAGACGGAACAATGTACTCTTGTGATTGTTTTTCTACTTCTAATAACCTTAACTAGTGCCCTTAGGGCACTGTATATCAAGATTCATTAATTAATTATAAGTAATTAATGCAAATATATGAAGAATAATAATTTCCAATTCTTTATGAGCCAATTATTATATATATATATATATATATATATATAGAGTATATCTAATAAGAATTTTAAACATGAGAGAATATGAGAATTATGAATCTTGACCATACAACCATACATTTATAATGAGAGAAAACGTTTTAATGCTAATCAAGATTCATGATTATCATATTTTCACATGTTTAAAATTCTCACTAAATACACTCCATATATATATATATATATTTCATAAAGAGAAGTCAATAATATTTGTCAAGCATGAGGTGGTTTCTTGAAGAAGGGTGGTTTATAGAAGGGTGGATAGTTGTAAGTTGGAGATGACGGTGGTGGAGATGAAGACGGCGGTGGCGCAACCACCACAGGAGGAGGAGGAGAAGGAGTTGTTGTTGTTGGAGGGTTATTATAATAATAAGGAGGAGGCTTGTAATATATGGGTGGTATATAATAGTATGGTGGCTTGAAGAAATAAGCAAGGCCAGGCTGAATAGTAGTGAGCGCTGAAAACAAAAACATTATTACAAGTGCTAACTTAAACGTTGCCATTTTAATTATATTTTTCTTTGATTTTGAGATCTATATCATATATTTTGTTGTTGTAAACAACCATAGCTTTACTCTCTTTTTATACTAGTTACCATACATGTACGTACATTCCAAAATGTATTCGGGTAAGCTATCGCTTAATTTTATTATTATTATTTTTTTGTTATTATTATTATTTTTTTGTTATAAAAGAGTGGGCCAAAGGCCCACTAGGGAGGAGAATCAATAAGACAGGGGAAGAGAATGCACTAATTAGAATCCCATTATTGGTCATTTCCAAAAAAAAAAAAAAGAATTCCATTATTGGTGTTATTAGAAGTTGTTTTTTTTTATCTCATTCAACCACTTAAACTATATTTAAAGGGTCGTTTCAAATCTTTTACATATCATAATAATTATATTCACGTAAATTTCAAGACATCATCTTAGTTCTTTTTATATTACATCACATCACAAATGGTGTATGGTACACCACAAAAAATATATATATACAAAATTTTGAGTGTGTTTGGATTAAATATCTTTTTAACATATATTAAATAGTTTTATTTTGCACTTACAAAAGTTTTTAATTATTCTTTTAACAAAGAAAATTTTTTTTGTCCTTTAGCTAAAAAGTAGATTTTGTTTCAAAAAGTTTCAAAATCATTTTTCACAGCTTAAAATTATCTTAAAAATTGCTTATGACAGCAAAAATATCTAAATAAAAATCGATTATATCTCAGACAATTTTTTTTTCACAGCTTATTTTCACAATTAATCACAGTTAATCTAAACGTACTCTCAATAAAAAACGTGCGATATAATAACAGATTATGTATTTTGTACGCACGTGTACTTCTTTTATTTTTGTTTTTTTAAACGGACTATAATTTCAATTAGATATTTTTATAACTTGTGTATACACCATTTAGAATATTAAAATAATTCTATAATAGGTTAAAAAAATTCAAAAATAATGAACAATAATAAATTGGGGATGTACATAATAATACAGTTAATCTAGATATATCTACCGTTCGTATTTTTTTTAGTAATGTAACCTAAAATCCAACTATCATCTATACACTTATTATTTTTCATTGATTACTTATGATCACATATATTTTTTTCTCTTTCAATTTTTTTTTTATATTTTTCTTTCTATTTATCTATTCTTGCACCTCTTTAGATATAAATATCCATCACTATTATATTGTTTAGCATTCTCCTATAGCGTTTACATATAGTACGGACGTTTGACATTTCAAAACTAACGTAGGTAGGTGCTACGTACACACATAAATGGAAAAATGCTAAATCTTCCTATTAAATATTTTTATAATTTTTTTTATTTATTTAATTTTTATAAGTATATTTCATCTTCTGTTAAATATTTATTTTTTCAGAGATAATTAACACTTATCAAAATTAAATAAGTAGAAAAAATTTTATAAGAATTTAGCGTTACATACTCCACATAAATGTGATAGGACTATACTTATTCCATTTGGTTGGGAGAGGTTGGATGGAATCTTTTATATATATATATATATATATATATATATATATATATATATATATATATATTTCTCTTCGGGGTATATTTATAGTTAGAAGTAATGATTAAGGCTATATTTAGTAACACTAACTTATAGCTTATAACTTATGACTTATATTTTATAGCTTGTTTATAGTTTATGACTGGTGACTTATAATTGAGTAGAGATGTTTGGTAAAATTAGCTTAATAGGTAGCTTATATTTATTAAATGACTTAAAAGGACAAGTAATAATTACATGTAATAAATTATTTGATAGAGTAAACATGTAATAAATGACTAGATGGTAAAATAGGAAAAAATTATTAAAAGCTATTTTTCATAAGATATAAGTTATTTGAAGTAGCTTTTCATAAGCTATAAGCTTGTTGTCACCAAACACCGCTACTTACCCATAAGTTATAAGCTATAAGTTCCTAAATAAACTATAAGGTAGTTGTGTCAAACACACTCTAATTTTCTTTTTAAAGTTGAGCTCGTAGGAAACGAATTTCGGCTGATCACGAAATGTCTCCATTTTCACTAGCCATGAATCAAAACTCCACACATATAATTAAGAGATAAAGTGAACTACCACTACACCATATTTCATGATTATCTTCTACGTAATATATATGAAATCCAATAAGTTAATTAGTTTGATGGCCGAATTTTTAAGTAACAATTCCTCTATTCAAACTTTCAAGTGCGTTTTAATTTGTTCGTTAAAAAACATATTTTTGTTCCGCTAGACAAGTAGGAAATACATTATTACGTCATGTATAGAGTAGTGGCGAAATTAGAGCTGCAATTAGTGTATAAATTAAAATAAAATAGTTTCCTCTTGTTCAGAGTTCTACTACATATATAATCAAAACCATCATAAGAACAAATTAGTAACTTAAGACAAAGTTAAAGTTTTGAATAATAGCATTTTAGTTTGAATATATGGAAGTACATTTTGCTTATAATAGCAAGTGTAAGACACAGTTTCATAGTTATTTTGACAACTGTAACACACATTATCTAAAACTTAAAACTTGGTCGAAACCACCATGAGAATAATAAATTATATTATAAATTATGGATACAAGAAATTGATTAATTTAGGGTATGTTTATATAGAATTTTATTTTAGTCAAATCACCTTTTAACTAAAATTAGAAATATTCGTTCTTATTAAATGATCTTGATTTTTGTATATTAATATCTCAACCATTGATTAAATTTTGAGTTGCTTCGATTTATATATGTTTTCACTTTTTATTCTTTTGAAATCTAAAACTAACTTACATATTTTATTTTCATTTATCTTTTTATTTATTTTTTAAAATATTGTCATTTCAAAATTCAATCAACATTTTATTTCCATTTGATAATAAATGCACACTCCAATTAGGCGATTACCTCCTCTATATGGCACTCGGTCAATCAATGATTATGTTGAACCTAATACTAAGAATAATTTAGTCAGTTTATGATAATTATGTTTTTTTTAAACTATGATAATTATGTTGAACCTAACACTAAGTTGATCTGATGGGTTAATTTATGATAAAAGTTACTTTCACAAAATATATATATATATATATATATATATATATATATATATATATAATAAAAGTTGCTTTAATCAATGATTTGTCAATTTATATACAATAATTAAAAATAATATTAAATTAGGTATTGAATATAATGTTACCGGTGAAGCATTCATCATGAATTGGTATTTTCATGGGCGTTATTGAATTGTGTTGTGAGCCCAGCTTGCGTATCATAATTGATATTGCCAGCTATTTGTGATGGTTACACTGTGTATTCATTACTATTTCGTAGAAAAATTATACTAATATCATTAATAATATAATCATCTTTGTTCATTTTACTCTTTTTTTTTTATTTCCTTATCAAATCACTTATTATATTTTTTTCATTTTCCTTTTCTTTACCAGTCGCATACATCTCATTTTAGGGTTGTTTACTTGAAACCATGGTAAATGCTTGAAAAAGAGTAAGTAATTAGATTTTATTTATCTTGCGTTCTAAAAATATGTGAACGACATAGAATAGAGGTACCTAACTAGGAGATGATGATGACGGGATCACGGGAAGAATTCCGGTCTCTAAGTGCTCCGGCGGTGCTCCAAGACGACGGGTGGGGAACCTGCAAGGACTCCGACGCTTAAGTCAGTGACTGAGTCAAAGTAATTATTCTTAGATTAATAGCATACGTGAATAATTATAAAGCATTGTATTTATAAAGAAGTATTAGGGTTTGCAGACTATATTTTAGACCTCAAGGATCTTGTCTTTAGGTCTAACTCAGTCTTTATAATGACTGAGATATTGAACCCGACATAATATTCACAACCAGAGTATCTCTTAATTTCGGTCCACAACAACTTAATTGGAGAAAGGGAATTAAATTTCTTAAAGGGAGTTCAAGTGGCACTTGTTCATCAACTTCACCTAAGCCAAACAAGCATATTGTAATCGAAAGTAAAATATATTCGAATTAAACGGAAGATCAATTTGTTTACAATTAACAGTTTATAAGTTAAAACAAAATGAATAAACGTAAGAAAAGTGAGTGAGACAGTGAATTATAAGTAAAACATCACACATAGAAACCGAAAAATTACAGAACGAAAGTGGATAGCTATGCTTCATTTATACTCTTATTCAGTGTTTGAAGATGTGGAAATTACATAAAATGAAAATAGGTGGAAAGAAAATTAGAGAGAAGGGAAAATAAGAAAAAGAAAAAGTCTGAAGTTTTTGAGCCTGTTTGATTGAGTTTTAGTTTTTTATTTTCTAGAACTGTACTATAAAACAATTTTTAAGAATGATTTTTTTTTTAAAAAAAAAAGAGTTTTCAATGTTTATACAAATTTAAAAAACTGAAAATTAAAATAAATTTTAAATATTTTTAAATTTTAATTTTTAAAAACTAAATAATACATACTAGTCTTGAAAACAATTAGAAATCCAACAATGCCATGGTTTCTAAAAAGTCAATTTTTTTTTTTTTAATTTTCTCTCCAATCAAACAAATGAAATTATTGCATATTCAGTGATTTGTTTTCTCTTATTTTTTTTTCCATCCTTCCGAGCAAAGCAGTAATTAATCTTAGGTTGGTATGGAAGTTACATATTTCGAGTCACCGTTTGCTCTTGTAGTAATTTTGGGATGTTTAGGCTTTTTGATGTTTATGAGTTCCAACCCTTCAATTGAATTCAATTTTTTCTATTTATAAGTCAAGGTTCGTTAACAAACTTCTCGATCCACTAACTTTGTAGGTCAATGGCCAATCAGAGTGAAGCTTTGATCTCCACTAAACCACGATAGTTACTTCGCTTAGAGTTGATCTCCACTAAGTCATAGTAATTACTTCACTCATTAGATTATATTCGCCATTTTGATAAACCAATCTGGTGTTGATCTCGACCATTGATTTTTCTTACTCGAACTAAACTACATTACAAAACACAATATTAAGAATCTATTTGCCCCGCAAAAATTTTAAAGATTAATATGAACAACCTTCTAACAATAGTCCCTTCACTCTTAGAATGGTTTAAAAATAACATTTTCTTAATTTTCAAGTCTATGATAGAAAAAATAAAATGCACTCACTACCCAACCGTTTGATTTGATGGTTGAGGAGTGAAGCTTTGCTGAAAAATAAACTTTTTGTTATATATTGGTATAAGAAAATTTCAAATCATATTTAATTTTTGTAATGCACTCAAACCATATTTCTAAACAATTTCCACTTTTTTAAAAATCAATTTTAGTAATTATAAATGGCGTACTAGTTTCAATTTTAATTTCAAATTAATTAATTAATTCAAATTCGAACGAGAAGAAATGGCGGGTTGTTCATGTTCCCCGCTAACCGTCAAAACCGTCTCGTGTGCAAATTAGTGGGGAGCAAGAATCCTCTGCTTTGCGAAACCACGTGGACACGAGAGACAAATCCAGTAAGATACCGCCACCGAGAACCTAATGTGCGAAGTGCATCTTGTACCGATGAATCTGACCACACTGAATCATAAAACCAAGCATTTCAAAAATTTTACGGCTCCATATAAACAAATGTATCAGACAAGTATAGTTCTGTTTGTTTTGGGTTTCTATAATTTTGTTGAGTTTGGATGAGAAAATGAATTAAGAAGAATTGAACAATATTATATTGAAGAATGATGAATGAAAAAATGGAAATGATGATGCAGGAAGAAAGAGAAGAAGAAGAAGAGTATTATTTCTATTCCTATTCCAATTACAAGAACCAGAAGAAGAAGAAGAAGAACAATAACATAAATATAAAGAAGGGGCCATGGAGTAGTGAGGAAGATGAGGTACTTATGAAGCATGTGAGTAAATATGGTCCTCGGGATTGGAGCTCCCTTCGATCCAACGGCTTGTTGCCTCGCACTGGCAAATCTTGTCGCCTTCGTTGGGTTAACAAGCTTCAACCCAACTTGAAGACGTAATTTTATTTATTAACTTGCATTTTTGTCTCTTTTATTCTTAAATTAAATTAATTCGCTTTGAATGAAATTGATCAACATACATGTTGTATTTAATATTCATTGTTCTATGTTTGTTGCATTGTGTTCTCCTTTGCGATGGAAAGAACATGTTTGAGAATATTATAAGAAGCAAGTCGAGTTTGCTAATCATGTCTTAAAACTTAAGAGTATGACTATGGCACAATAAACATATATTGTTTAGTGTTTTGAATTACATGTACAAACGTGGATAGATACTCTTTAATTTTAGTGTGAGCGAAAATTGTACTTACACTCTCTTGCCCTTAACTATTCAATTAACAATTCAATAGTGTATCATAACAAACGGAACATATTTCTATAATACCCGTGAATAATCTATTATTAGATTGTTAGTTGAGGGTGTGAGAAAACTTGTGCAATTGCTGCTTAACCCGAAGAGAATCTGACTACTAAATAAAGGATATAAATTCAATGATTTTTGCGTTTTCAAGACAATTATATTGTTTTCTCTCTCAATAAAAATTTCGATCTTTGTTTTTTTAAACTAATGTCTCAAAGGCATTTCTTAACACTTACTGAACTAGTGAGAATGTAATTGATTTGTGGTAATAGTAAAGTGATGTGCAGAATATGTTTGTTTTGTAACGAAAATTTTGGAACGTGTGATTCCTTCCAATGGCATGCAGGGGGTGCAAATTTTCAGCAGAGGAGGAAAGGTTGGTGATAGAATTGCAGGGACAGTTTGGGAACAAATGGGCCAAAATTGCAACGTATTTGCAAGGAAGAACTGACAATGATGTGAAAAACTTCTGGAGCAGTCGGAGAAAAAGGTTGGAAAGGATGTTGCAGACACAGAAAAACAAAAGGAAGAAAGCTCCTCTTCCTCTTAATCAAGAGCAAGTAGAAGAGGTACATATGGTAGTAAATTATGAATATCCTTTATTTTATGAATTACTACGTAAATATTATAAATAAAATAATGAATTTGATGGTTTTCTTCTAAATGTATTGTATCTATTTCAGGTTACAGCATACAGTACAAATCAAGAGGTGGAAAACCTTTGTAATCCTATTTTTACTATGGGAAACACTGAGGTGATCAAGATGGTGAACCTACCAGATTTGACAAAGCCAAACTACTACCAAAATTTAGGAAGTGAGCATCTCAATGAAGTTGCGGTTGAAGCCAACCGACTTCACATGGTACCATCGTTTGCGTCTTCAACAGAAGGGTGCAACTTTCCTCTAGTGCTGCCAGAGACACAATTGAAGTTTCCACTATTCCCAGAGTGCCAGGAACTTATTCCCGAGCCGATTTACCCTAATTTTATTGACATGTTCGAGCAGAAAACATGTCCAGAATGTGTATGCAGCCAACACCCTCTTGGTTTGGAAGGAAACTCTCAAAGTGCAAGCAATTCAAACAGCAGCTTCTTCAAAGACTTCCCAACTGATATTTTTAACTACTTTGAGCATATGCCACCTTCCTCATCACAACAATAAATAACTGTTTATTTTTAGTTTGAACTCAATGCTCAATAATCGTTTTAGCTCCTATTTTACATGTACCATCCTTTTGGGAAACAGTCAATGCTAAATTGGTGTAACTTGTAGATTACTTGAATTTACCAAGAGAAAACTAAAGTTGCATGCAAAATGTCTATGGATTTTATTTTGTAGATGCATGCTTGAAAGTATTTCCCATATTTAGCTACTTTTATAAAACATGGTTTGTCAACCGTAAAACAAACACACCACAACTCTCCCAAGTTTGAGAAGAATCCATGGCTTCTACATGCGTAGCTCTTCAAACTTTTCTTCAAACCCCTTTGGCAGCATTCTTTGGTTTCTTTCAATCAAGGGACGAGACAAGATTTAAATGGGGATCAATTCGTTATAAACAAATAAAATATAAACTTGGCTCTCCACGTAAACTATAAACCAAAGATCATAAATATCATCAGTCCAAGATAAAGACCATAAGAAACAGTACATTAGTGATGAGAATATCTGCAAGCAATAGATAATAGCTGTACAATTTTCCCCCAAAACCAAAAAAAAAAAAAAAAAGGCAGCCACACCTCCAAACGCAAAAGACAAAAATCAGATACCCTTATCACTGTAACTGCAACAGTATCCGCAGCGTAATGGTTGTGGACAACTTCAAACATAGCTGCTATATGATGATCTTCATGACCAGATTGGAAAAAGTTATACCAAGTCCGATATGTCCAAGCCTACAGATCAATACAGGATGACGGGTAAAGCAATTCATTTCCAGACTGTCTCATTTGCATCAGTGAAAATTGCATTATGATGCTCAATGAGCAGCTGAACAACCTCAATAGCGCCAAAGTCAACTGGTGTACCATCGTCCAAAGGAATAGGAGAGGATGCATCTAAGGCTTCACCATCATCTGCAGCCCAAAAAACAAGAAAAGAAAAGAAATGGCTATCTCTGATCAGCACGGAATCTTTCTGCAGACCAAATTTAGTTCAATAGAAGTAAAACAATAAACTGTTAAATTAATTTCTGCACCCTTCCCGAAAAGTTTAGCAAGTGTCATGTGATTAGAATGCAATGTTGATAGAAGAACCACAAGTTGAAAGAACAATTTCAAGCAAATTAGTTAATGCTTAGCGAAGATTTTGATTAAATTGTTTATCTAGTTATCACCCATATGATTAAACTCTTCCTATTAGGTCTTTATAGATATTCTCCTCACATGGCCTGTAGAAGTTAAGTGCTTAGTGAAGAATTTTGTGTATCGAACATTTAGTTCTCAATGTGAAGTATCACTCCACAACCTCACATTTTGACCAGATAATCCCATTGCTTGAGACTAGAGTAGTAGAGAGGACTTGAGCAGTTATGGTTTCATGCCCTTTCTCGGATGGTCATCGTTCGCAAGGCCATACCAGCAATAAATTATATTTTTAGTCAATATGGTTATCTTCAATAGGTTTACATGTTTTAGTATCATTTTGCTCACCAGCAAGCATGTCCCAGGCAGCATTTGAACCAGGTGGTGGATCCAAGCTCTTTTTGGAAGAATTCTTTGACATCTGATTCCAATATTGGCGATAAAATTCAGGTCTTTGTTCCTTTCGCCACATAATAACAGGTGCCATCTCCATAGCAAGGCTTTGAGCATCCATCTGAAGAAAATTAACAATCTTGAGCAAGCTAATCAAATCAAATTTTAAACAAATGATGACTGATTAATCTTAAGGTCAACCAACTAATGGGAAATTAAAAACAGTAAAGCATGATGATGATCATATTGCCGGATGTGGGTAAGGAAGGCAATAATAAGAAAGCAAGAAAATTACGCATCTAGGAAAGCAGTAATATTTCCGTTCTACTTTTAGATGAAGAGGAGAAAATAAGGATATTAACGGCAGAAACAAACAAGCTAAGAAAAGGAGAAGAATACGAGAAACTGACAACTGACAACAGCAAATCCTTCAAGAAGCAAGCAAAAAGTACAAAAACATAAAACGAAGGGGGGAAAGGTATTACAAAAAACAAAAGAAATGATTTAATATTCTTTTGGTATATATTTCGAAAGCTATTTGCATAGCAAAGTAAATATATGTATTACCTAACATCATTTCATTTATAAGAGAGAAAATGTATATAAGATATATAAAGTGAAATGGACCATCAGATTCCGCCCCATTCCTGCTTCCGCCAAACAAAGACACGTGCCCACTCAGAGAAGTCTCCTCCTACCTTATTGAGAAATGACTTCTGGCTAACACGGAGTAAAAGTGCTGTTATAAACTCCAGAGTCATGTAGTTCACACTAGAAAGCCTCTTGAGTATGTTTCTCATGGAATATATACTGGATCGAGCACCTTTGATCTCATTATAGAGCTCCAATGTGGTAAGTGGCTCAGGAAGGCTAGAAAGATAGTATTTTGCAAGAGCTGCTACGTCAACTGGATTTGTGCTTTCTGGTACTGAAGCAGATGGATCTGCAACAAGAATTTATAGTAGCAAATATAACATCATCCAAATATAATTAGTAATAACTATAACATACCGGCTACGGCTACTGAAAGAAATCGAACGATTGAATTACCTTGATTGTATAGGGAAACTAACTGCTGAATAACCTTTCTGTCCCCTTCAGACTTAAAGAGATATGGCATGTTTAATCCTTCATAAAATAAAAATACTGAAATTACTTTTGGATCAAAATAAAATATATAAAATATATGATAAGAAAACATGGACTAATGTGTGGATGAAGAGCCTTACTCTAGAAACAGCTACCTGAAACTATAAGATAATCTGCACATTTGACCAATATCTGAGGAATAGGTTTACTGCAATCTTGCCTCTGCACGGTAACCTCAATAGGAACTCCAAATACTGGGCTCAAGATAATAAATAATTAACTACCACATTGCAAGGAGGCTAAAAGTTTTCAACAAAGTAAAAATCTGTATAGAAACAATGCATGTTATACTGCTATTTAACTTAATAGTTAACTAATAATCAAAAGTGTCAAAATGGAATTCATCCCAAGATGCTTTGTGGCCATTGGGAAGGTGGAACTAGTTTCACACCATGCCATAGTCAGCTAAAGAGTAAAGAGTAAAGACTCTGATGCGTGAAAAGAACTTGTCACTTTCTCAGTCATGTGGATTGAGAAGCTTACCATCAGTGCTTGCAACTCCCTGCAAAAGAAAATTAAAGTAAGAATATTTGAGGATTATGTAAACCAGAAAAAATAGGTCACAGTTAGCCCAATGTCATTTACCTTCTGCCATCTTTCAATGTCTGTCAAGATAGTCTTACTTTTTTGTGCTGTTATTTTTGCCACCTGAAATAAATGACAATGACGCCAAATCAAAAACAGAAGTAAAGAATATGAGCATCAAATCGGTGCAGTGAAAGTACATTGTGAATGATAATTTAGTGTATGACTAGAGGATAAACCGACAAAGACATAAAAGAAGGAATAGAGAGAAGAGAAAAAGACAAGACAGAAAAATAAAAAAAGAAATCCATTTGATAAATAGCAAGTCCAGAATAACAGCTTAAAAAACAAACATTATCCATAACCAAACCAAAATTTATCCACATCCTACTGACTGAATTAAATAACTCAAAATCGCTTCGGAGAAGGCATTTCCTTAATCCAAATGAAAGGATCAGAAATACTAATAAAACAAAATTCACAATACAAGATGTGTTTAGATTTTTCTTTCCTTCTTAGTTGATTTATTTTCACTATTACTTACGAAAACACCACATTGTTTTTCTTCTTTTACAAGATTTTGGAAGTAAAATGGAGGAATCAATGAAAGCCGAATAATTATGCATTTATGCCTTTTAAATGTTGTCTATCACAATCTTAAATCATTTACTCAACTACATTACCTCTTCAACTTTAGATTTTCCCACAACCACCTTATCTTTTGTCCCTGAGAAGCCTTTCCTTAGGAATATACCAGTAGTAGCAGCAGCTGATATCAATCGATCCTGTACAGCATGTCTTGTGGATGGCTGCTGAAGAAGCGCCCACCGACTTTTGACCATTGTTCCAACTCGTCCTGCCATTTCAGCAACATTACTCTTGGTATCCTTTGTGACCTCGCCAACAAATGTTCCAGCTGATTCCTTAGCTTCTCTGAGCTTGACCCCTACAAAAAACTTATTTTTGAATAAACAGAGACCAGAGAATAAACAGAATGAAAAAGAAAAGTACACAGATTTAGCAAAAAATACCTGATGAAGAAAAGAAACCAGAAGCCTTATCATGCCACTGAGGTGAGACGATGGAAGGCATTGGACCGGCCTACTGGAAGCTAATAACAAGATCAGACTCGTTGGAAAAATCAGTTAATAATTTATCCTGTATGGAAGTGAACCCATATAAGACAAGCCAACCTCAACAACAATTGACAAAAACTCAAGTCATGAATGCTGTTCTAAGTTCTAAAGAAACAAAATTATCTTAAACAGAATGGAATTAGTTTATTTCCCCAAAACCATATAACATGATGACAATTGACAATCCAGTTTTCAAAGCTTGTCATCAGAGATGATCAACAATTTCTACAAAATCATTAATCAATCAAAACCATAAGAAATTATTTTACGTTTTTACACACAATACAGTCAACCTCCACGCGTACCATCCGTCACAGAACAAGCACAAAATAATCACAGCCGCAGGCAATAGTTTGAGCAGAAAAGAGCAAAATCCAATTCCGAGCAAAACAGAGAAAATCAAAACTGGTTAATTGTTACTCAACTATACTAACAAATGAATCGATCATCCATGTACTGCTACTACCACTTAGAATGAAACAAGACAACATAATGAAAAGGAAGAGAAAAAACCCTATGTGTTATCGGAAGAATAAAAGAGAATCGGATCAAAATTACCTTGGTTATGTATGCGAAAGGAGAGGAGGGAGCAGAGAGAAAGAGAGGAGAGAGAAATGGAAAGGGAAGGAAATTGGAGTTTTCAAAAAAGACGGCACCACACAGATACTAAATGGGAAAGGGAATGTGACTTATCTGCCTCTGACCAAAGAGTTGCTTCAGCATAATACCAAATTACCACCAACCTATAACGTTTTCCTTTTTGTCTTTGACTCTTCTACTGAACCGTTTGAAATATTAGTTATTTTAATAAAAAAATTATTTTAAAATATTTGTCACATTTATATTATTAATATTATATTAATTAACTTTTTTTCATTTTTATTATTTTTATAGCCCATAAATATTGAATAAATCTCAAAATTAATAATTAATTTAGTTTATTTATGCACTTTTTGTTAGAGTCTATAAAAATTAAATATTTTTCTTAATTTACATAAAATTTTTTAAAGTGACTAATATCTCAAAACGAAAGAAGTATCATTTTGCCATCATTATTAACACTGCACTTCATTCTTACTTCATCACACTCTTTCTAGGGTGGCACATTTGCCACTACGCTCCTTTCAAATTATATCAACTTTTTTTTTAGTTTTACCCTCTAATTGGAAATAGTTTTTTTTAGTGAAACTAAATTTAGTTTTTCGATTTTAAATACACGCCACACAACCGGATTTAAAAGTTTGGTTTAAACTGAATTTGAGAATTTAGTTCTAATCGAAATCTCAAATTCAGTTACAATACAAATCTATATATTTATCATCGTTCAAAAATTCAACAATTTAACAAACATTAAAATACATAAATAACATAAAAATAAATAAAAAACTTACATTTTATATATTCAATAGAATAAACATATGGTTTGCTTGGGTTTAGGTAGCGTTGTTATGTTTGCAGCTTGGGGGTGGGTTGTTTATTTGTTTTTTCTTTTTGAGGATCCTTAGATACATTTGTAATTGTGTTTTGAGTACATCCAATATTTTCTTTAATATATTTGGTTTAAAAAAAACATAATAAAACACTAATTTGATGGAGTTGAAAATGAGATGATTATGGTATGAATGTGAATGAAATGTTGTAAAATGAAATATGGTTAACTGAGAGTGGCTTTTTATTAATTTAACTGCCAACCAAAAATTATAATATCTTTTCTTAATCTGAAGTGTGGTGTTAGTATAAACTAATACTCAAATTCAAAAGCGCCTAGAGATTATTATTTGTATCGGCCCAAAAATTATAATTCAGTTTTATTAAAGAAGAAGTGTGATGGCGTGTTGCTAAAATTGGAAACTCAAATCCGATTTCGTCGATAAAAAATTTCAATTAAAAGGTAAAATTGAAGGGAAAAAATGCGTGTGGTGTAGTTTAAAAAGCGTGTGGTAACAATAGTGTCACTCCTCTTTAATGTAGTATGGTGTAATGCATGTTAAAAATTTATTGTTCAAAAACTGATTTTTGAGTGAGATGTGTTTTTTTCAAAATAAATTGTGTCGTATGGTGAGAAGCACGAGTGGTGCTATTAGTACAAGCCCAGTTACTTCTTTTCTTTTGTTTTTTATTTTATTTTATTTTCCCCTTTTATCATTTATATTTTAATTTTTTTTAAATAAATACAATTATTAAACTCTGAAATGGTTCGATTTAAATGAAAAATAAACAAAATCAGAAGTGGCTAATATTATTATTTTTTATAACTTGTAACTTATAAGTTATATAAATGTATTTAATAAAATTAACTTATAAGATACTGTATATTCGTTAAATAATTTAAATGATATGTAATAATTATAAGTAATAAATAATTCGATGAAGTAAATATATAATAAATGACTTGAGGTAAAAGTCAGCTTTTATAAGTTATATGTTTTTGTTAAAAAACATCTCTAATAAATAATAAGTTATAAATTATAAACTCTTAAATAAGTTATGAGTTAATGTTATTTAACATTATATAATATAAAGAGGGATAGTTACACTAATCTTCTCTAAAGTTTGTACTTATTATATTTATTTTTAAAATTTTATTGAAATTACACAAATTTTTTAAGGTTTGAAATTTTATTATACTTACTTCCTTGAGACATTATATTTAATCTCTTTATAAAAGGTTAAGTATAATTTTAAAAACTAAACAAATTTATCTTATAAAAAAAAAATTATGTTTGGATTTAACACTCCGTCTAAACTATCTCCCTATAACTAGATCACCTACGGGTTAATAGCATTGTTTTTTTTAACCCACTTGAATTTCTATCTATCGATTATAAATTAGCAAAGAATCCCATACTCTGCGGATAGTACTAAAATCATGGAGAAAATATAAGATATGTAAATTTATAAAATATCTAAGAAACGATATTAAAATATTATAACGAGGGGTATTCAAAAATTAATTACAATGTAAATTTTAAAATTAAAAATAAATATAACAAATAAATGTAACAGGTTAACAAAGTAATCAAAGGAAAAACTCTTTTTAATCCTTTAAAACATATTTTTAAAACATATTTTCAATGCGGAGTAACTATAAATATGTCATTCTAAAAATTAAAAAGAACAATTAATCTCACAAAATCGAGAAGATATCTTTAGTTTTTTTTAATCCTATAAATTAAATATAAAATTCAAAAATAGAGCAGTTGGTATATTTTTTTTAAAAAAAATAGATTTTTGTTCTATCAACCAAATTTTTGTAGTTAGATAGAGCAATGTCTTCTACAATTTCATCTAAATAAGTTTGACCTCGTAAAAACGTGCTAGGTCTGTAAGGTAAGAAAATATGTATGAAAATATTTCTCAAAAAGGTCCGAGTCAATGAAGTTCCCCTTCCACAGTTGAATATCAAAAAATATAAAAGTAAAAGAATCATGATAGGTGTTTTTTATGGTAGTCCCCAAAGAATGAGGACCACAGTGGTTTACCTTGATCTCGAGATATTTTTTCACCAATTTAACCGTTGGATTGAAAGTTTAGAAACTAAAGATTAATTGTGTAAAAATTTAAACAATTTAAAAAATTACAGGTATATAATCTAATCACAAATATTTTAAGTATATATTATACGATCAAATAAAAACTAGTTCGATGAAGTATCAAACAGATTTTAAATTGTCTAAATTTTTATATGGTTGATCTGCATTGTATAAACTGTCAATCCAACGGTTAAATTGATAAAATTCACCCTAACGAGAGGTGTGATTTACTAGGGACGACCATGGTCTCTTTTGTTCCAAGACCACCTTAAAAGCCACCATCATGATAATATGTGATTTATCATAACCCTAATTCTCAAGCTCTTTTCTCATTTTTTTCACTTTACCTCTCATCTTTATCAATTCAATTTTTATCTAAATTTGTTTGCTTATCATGTTTATCCATTCATTTTTCATCTTAAAAAATAATTTTATTTTAGATTTATTCAACTGAATACTCTTAAAATAGTAGCGCATTAAATGAAGAAATTGAACATCACAAACTTTTTTAAAAATAAATAGCATAGTTCTTAATTATCTTACCCTTAGACTCATAAACTCTAGTAAGTATATAATTTGATAATATATAAAAAAATATAATATTATAAAAAATGTCAATAATATTTTATAAAAATATATGTAAAAATAAACAAAATAATTTAAATAATGATGTACTTTATACAAAAGAATCCATATGGAACATTTTAAAAGAATGAGAAGCATATGTATTTGTATTATTTTGTCTTTCGCCCATAAAAAAAATAATAATAATAATTAGTAACTAGTAACTATAGAGTCCTACAAATATATGGTTCATTGATATGTTAATGCACACTTACTAAAGAGCGACAAGAATGAAAATAACCATGATAGATAACTGAGATGTTGACTAGAAAAATATTTTGAAGGATTTTTCTAGAGAGCATCTATGTCATGCCATTTTAAATGAGTTTTTTTAATTTGTGTTAATGGATGTACTTATAGACACAAGTTAATAATGATTCAATTGAATTTTTTAATAGCTGAATTTGATTTTTTTTATTATACCTTATGTGCATCCACTAAACCACTCACCACCTATTACATAATAATTTTTCCTTACATAAAATTTATTAATTGTTAATCATTATTGACTTATACCTCTAGAGCACAGAGTTAAAAAAAACCCTTTAAATATTTAGAATACATGTATAGATTTTTATGTCCAGTCACATAACAAATATCCGCTTCACATAAAAGAGCATCAACCCTACAATACTTGAGCTAATCAACCATTAATATAGAGCTAGATTATTCTATTATTATATCTGCTAATTCAAATTTTAAAAGTAGATTAGTTACTTGGATTCAATGTATGCTCGATCAGTACAGTTGAGCAAATTCAAACAGAGTTTAGGAATATTTTCAAAAGGATTAGAACATAGAGTTTTGGGAATCAAGAAAATAGTGGTGGAATACGACTCCTCAGCGATCATGTAATTGTTTAACCATGGAAAAACCAAACCATGCATGCAGGAATATATTTTTCTTTAGGATATTTGAATTACTAATCAAGGAATAAGAGAAATTCTAGCATATACATTTCGAGAGGGTAATAGATGCGCAAAATAATTAAAATATTTGAAAGTGATTTTTAAAAAATATATTTAGGATCTTATGTAATAGTAATAATTGTTTCAACCATTGGCTAAAATGTAAAGGAGGAAAAAGTAAAAGGTGCCTTACGTATGTTTTATTACGAGTCTTCCACCAACAATTTAGGATCTGAAGCACAGACTTCATCGTTCCTGTCTGCAGAAAAATTGTTAGAACTTAGAACATTGCATCAATCGCTTCTCTAACATTCGTTTCATCGAAAAAAAATTAA
This sequence comes from Cyamopsis tetragonoloba, assembly GCA_037177725.1. Taxonomy (NCBI): domain Eukaryota; kingdom Viridiplantae; phylum Streptophyta; class Magnoliopsida; order Fabales; family Fabaceae; genus Cyamopsis; species Cyamopsis tetragonoloba. Next base: position 52,649,746 of record CM074124.1, on the reverse strand, counting down.
GTTTTGAGAAATTAAACCCAGGAAGAAAGCACAATGGATGCCACTCACAACATGTTCTGTAACAATGATCTGGTTAACCCTCTAAGCTCAATGGGCATGCAAGTGTCCTGCATTCTTGTTGTCTCACACTTCTTCAACGTTGTGCTTAGGACTATGGGTCAACCAGGACCCATTGCACAAATTCTGGTAATCAATTAACCACCTTGATTAATTTCGTTAGTAAAGCTTTTTCTCCTAAATTTTTTGCATTAAATGAAGTTTTTGCTTAATTGCACTTTGGTCTCTAAGGCACCCTAAATGCACGTCTTTCCTCTTCAGTCTCCTGAATTTTTTGACCCCTCGTGACGTTTCAATCATACGATGGATTACCTTTTTTTCTTTCATCTTTTGTTATAATCTTGTTAAATAAATATTACGTGTAGCATGAGCTATTAAAATTCGGGAAAAACACTGAAAAAATGACCAAATTTAAAGGTTATTAAAAAAATGAGGGACCGAGCGTGAAAAAATTAGGAGACTGAAGTTGCACATTAATCTTATCTAGAAAACCAAAATATGCAATTAGGCCTTCAAGTTTGATGAATAGTTATTCTTGGTACATTGTTGAATAACAGGCAGGGTTGGTACTGGGTCCAATGTCTCACATAGACCATATAAAAACTTTATTCTTCCCTGCAAGTTCCGTAAATTACTATGAAGTTGTGAGCTTCTTCTGTCGCATTCATTTCATGTTCTTATTTGGGTTAGAGATGAATTTTCACTACACAATGCGGAATCTACGAATGGTGAGCTTGGTGGCATGTGGTGGTGCGTTAATGAGCGGTATTTTCGGTGTCTCTGTCTCTTTTTATCTAATGCCACAGATGGGCATAGCCGACGAAAAGAGGCCTTATTTTTGTATGATCCTTATGCTGGTGGTGGCATACACAAGCTCCCCTATGGTGATCCGTTTGGCAGCAGAACTGAGATTCGCCGCATCAGATGTCGGCCGAATCGCTGTCTCCTCTGCTTTGATCACAGAAATGGGCTGCATGTTGTTCTTCAACGCAATGAGTAACTGGAACAAGGAAAATAACGTTGCTAATGGTTTTGGTGCAATACTAGTCACCGCGTTGGTGGTTCTTATAAACAGGTACTTGGCCGTTTGGTTAAATGCAAGGCATAGAAACCAAAAGTATCTCAAGGCTCCTGAGTTGTTATTCATTCTGTTTCTACTTCTTACTAGTTCAATGATCATAGAGATTTGGGGTTACAACAGTATTATTAACTGTTTTGTCATAGGGTTATTGTTCCCTAAGGAAGGAAAAACAGCTAGGACATTGTTGCATAAACTTGGTTATTCTATTTATAATTTTGTGCTTCCAGTGTACTTTGGGTACTTGGGGTTACAGTGTGATTTGATAAATATCTTTAAGACATGGCAAAGGGCATCAGATACTGCTATGTTGATTTTGTTGAGCATTGGAGGCAAACTTGGTGGAACTCTTATATCTTGCCGTTACCTTCATATTCCTACAAGTGAAGCAATCTTTCTTGGATTCATATTGAACACAAGAGGTTATGCTGATCTCCTCTTCTTTGGTGCAGCTGCTAAACAAGTACTTGTGAGCATATACTGTTTATTTGTTTAACCAATCATGTTCTAAGAACTCCTCTTCTGAAAATAAGCAATTATTTAAAACAACTTTATCCAAACAAGTACTACTTGTGATGGGAGTATATACTGTTCATTTCTTTATAAAATCAAGTTTTTAAACCAATCATGAAAGCTTTATCATCATAATGTTTTTTATGTATACGTATCAGAACTCAGAAGTAAGTTTTCTGAATAAGATGTTCTACTCTACTTTTTCAAAAACAACTTCAGATAAATTTCTCCATGAACATTATCAACAAATCTACACTAATTCATAGAATCTCAACAAACTACTCTAATTCATGAACTTTCAAGCAAATCTACAACTTATGCAGAAGAAGGCTAATAGAATAGAATCTCAACAAATCTACTACTACACTAATTCATAGAATCTCAACAAATCTACACTAATTCATGAATGTTCATGGAAATCTACAAATTTATGCAGAAGAAGGTTCTTAGAATAGAATGTCAACAAATCTACTACACTATTCATTTGCTTCGGGTACTGCATCATGTGTTGTTTGATTTTGCAGACTCTGGATCCAGATGCTTACAACGTGTTGTTGGTAGCAATAGTACTGAACACAGTAATATCAGGAATAATTGTTGCATTTCTAGCAAGGGGCGAAGAGAAAATCTTCTCAAACAACTACACCGCGATCGAACCGCAAGAACTGGAAGACGAGCTTCGAATCCTCGCCTGTGTATACGATCCTCGTCAAGTCTCCGCCATACTGGCCATAGTGCTATCAATGCACGGTACCAGTACCTCACCGTCCACCATTTACCTTATGCACCTAATCGAGCTCGTCAAGAAGATCAAATCCAACTTGCTATTCCACGAGAAGGAAAACGCCGACCTCAGCGACGACGAGGACTACGGCGGAAACGACGTCGTCGAGATCAACAACGCCTTGGACGCCTTCACCGCCGACACGAAGATCTTAGTCCACCAGAGAAGGGCAGTTTCGTCATTCCAGAGTTTATACGAAGACGTTTGCAACGAAGCAGAGGATCTTCAAGTTTCGATTATTCTTCTTCCTTTCCACAAACATCAACGAATTGACGGGAAATTAGAAAGCGGAAAAGAAGGTATAAGGATCACTAACCAGAAGGTTCTTCGACACGCGCCTTGTTCCGTTGGTGTAATGGTGGAAAGAGGGCTAGCTAGGGTTCCTGGATTCTCACAACTTGTTCAATGTGAAGCGACGCAAAATGTCGCAACACTTTTCTTCGGAGGACCAGATGATCGCGAGGCAATTGCGTGGAGCTTGAGAATTTCCAAGAGTGCTCGAATCAACTTAACAATCATAAGGTTTCTTCTTCTATCATCATCAACTTCATCATCACAGATCAGTGAACAAATCGAGAGTGGACAATCGGAAGATAAGGAGATTTTGATGTCGTTGTCAGGGGAAGAAACAGTGAACGAGATCGACAACACGTTCATGGTGGATTTCTATAATAGGTATGTGACTTCTGGGCAAATTGGGTATGTGGAGAAATTTGTGAGGGATGGGTCACAAACAGTGGAGTCATTGAAAGAGATTGGGGATATGTATTCGTTGTTCATAGTAGGAAAAGGTGGAAGAGGACAGAGTGCATTAACGATAGGGATGAGTGATTGGGAAGAGTGTCCGGAACTTGGAACTGTTGGAGATGTTTTGGCTTCTTCAGATTTTGAGATTCATGGCTCTGTTTTGGTCATTCAACAGCATAGAGATGTCAAGAAAGGACTTTTGCATGATTAACTTGGAAGAACACAGTCAATAACAATAGAGACTTGAACATATGCTGTACAAAGAGAACAATTACACTGTTTGTCTTGCTAAACATTTCTATCCATCATTTTTTGTACATCTTTTTGGTTGTTTTTGGTTTTAGTTGTCTAATTGATGATTAAATTGGAGTTGTACATCTTCATGGGATCTTCAAGAAATTTAAACTTTGCTGTAAATCTTTTGTTCTGCTTTAACTCGTGAAAGTGCATAAACATGCAACACTGTATCATCATTCTAGCATTACCCTTTGGCATGAAATGAAGCTGCTGAGTTAATGTAATAACAATTGGTTACATTTTAGAAGCAGACTAGTTAACTTGTTCTAGGAACAATCCTCTTCAGCTTTTATTAGTTCATTTATCACTTAAAAGTTTGAAGCTTTCTTCAGAAGTTGTTATGAATCTATGATTGAAGTTGAGCCATCTGAGGATGCAGAGATTGTTGTTCATTTCTTAATAAACCAAAACACTTATCATAGTAGATCTGGTAGACCCAAAGATGGGAGATAAGCAAACTTGGGCACTTGGGCCTAATATATTTATGCTAACTCCGTTTGAAATTGTCAGAACTCAGGACTATATAGGAGATTAAGAAATAGAGATTGGTTGATATGACTATGTTGATTGAGGATGCCTCGTAGATCAGAGTCAAACCAACTTTGGAATGCTGACTTCCTAGCATTTCTATGCATGTTCAAAGGTATCAATAACTTTTTTTTTTCTTTTCATTGGAGGAAGTTAAATTTGTCAAATTCATCTGATTATATTCATGTTTTGTCCCTAATAAAGGATTTTGTGTTTGGTGGGAATTGGGATATATTTTGTTCAGTCTATATGTTTGCTTTTACAGTTGGGTGACTTGGGTCTTATTAGAGAGAGAGTGTGTGAATTTCAGAAAGCGGTTAACAGTTGAAGGGAGATATATCTATACACTGCATATAGCTAGTTTTACTTCTAGATACACCATTGGATGAACTTTATGTTCTCTTAGAAACTAAATCTTTTGCTGGGGAATTTTAGACCAACTGTTTGCTGATTGATGTTTATTTATTTCTGTTTCAGCTTGAAAGGGTTTGAAAACTGTGATCAAGAGCTGCAGCTGATGCTATCAAATTTATTGTTGATACCTGTGTCTTAAAAGTAATAAGAAATCGTAGCGATCAATCTTCCGATAAATTTGATCTATACATTTTGATATTATTTTGTTAATGCAGGAAAAACCTAAGGTGGAGGATGATGATAATACCAAGATCACAAATGGTATGTTCTTAAACAGACTGAGAAGAAAATTTGGCTTGTGGAAGTTGAAATTATCACAAATTTACATTGCACTTACCTAGTGGATAATAAATGAGTCAAGGCACAATAAAGGGTTCGTGGTGGAATTAAAAAATTAGAGAGCATGTTCAGCATCATATTAGTTTTATTATATATTCATTATGAAACATTAACACAAACTTGCAGCAGATACAAACGACGTCTAGTTAACCAAAAAAATTGCACCGCGTGTAATGTAATTGGGCCTAGAAATGAGAAAATAGTCACGTGATGTCTTTGCTTGCTTTTGATCTCATCACTGTTGAATGTTAGGAAAAATACAATAAATAGCTACTTAGAATTTGACTTTTGTTAAAGAAAAATAGATAGATAAATGTCACAGATGTCACATTGCACAATATTGAGATTCCAAAACCTTCGTCTCCGTCTTGGGCTTACACCTACTACTCCCTCTTCTTCCACTTTCTCATCAATTTCATCTTCTTCCTTGCCTCGTATTCGAGCAACACTGTCACTCACAACGAAAGCTTCTCTGTCATCTTCGGCAACAGAAATGGTGAAAGCTATCAGAGTTCACGAGCTTGGCGGCCCCGAGGTTCTGAAGTGGGAGGATGTGCAAATCGGAGAACCCAAAGAAGGCGAAATCCGCGTCAAGAACAAAGCCATCGGAGTTAACTTCATCGATATCTACTTTCGCAAAGGAGTTTACCCAGCCCCCTCTTTCCCCTTCACTCCTGGTTCCTTCGTTCGCTCCCTTTTCTCATTCACCAAATGCCTTTATCACCATTCTCCTTCTCTGGAAGTTGTTAATTCGATCTTTACGAATCCAATTTGGCAGGTATGGAGGCTGTTGGCGTTGTGACGGCGGTCGGCGGTGGACTCACCGGTAGACAAGTCGGAGATCTTGTAGCTTACGCAGGTCGTCCAATGGGTTCATATGCTGAAGAGCAGATTCTTCCTGCAGATAAAGTTGTCCCTGTCCCTCCCTCCATTGATCCAGTTGTTGCAGCATCTGTCATACTTAAGGGCATGACTACTCAGTTTCTTGTTCGCCGATGTTTCAAGGTAGGTTTCTACAATTGTTGTTTGTCATCTTTTTTCTTTCCTTTTTTTTTTTTGCTTTTATTTTTGTTGGCATATTACTCTAGATTCATTAGCAAGTTATTGTATGGTTCTATTAATTTGCTCTTCAGTTAGTTCTTGTACTAATCCCTGTTTGGCTGAGCTTGGTTTGACTTATCTACTGGAATGGAATGAGAACTCCTGAAGCATTTTGGTCTTGTTTGAATGAGCTTATTAAAATATTTGAAACTCATATATTCAGTGTTGGGCTTGTTTCAATAAGCTAGAAATTGAAGTTTATGAAAAATAGGCTTTTCTGAAAGCTTATATTAGCTATGGCGTTGTTTGTTTTCATTCAAACATTTTTTACTCTTCAGCTTATGTATCCAAAATTCGGTTCTAACTTCAGATGCTTACTGAATTATTTATCCGCAAACTATTTGGCTTATTTCAGAATTCAGACTGTAGTTTTGACAGTCGCAGAGCTTATTTAAAAAGCTCTGCTTGAATAAGTGCTTATTTAAGCTTCTCTCAAACAAAAAACTTAATGTGGTCATAGTTTAAACAAGTCAAGGACCAATTCTCCTAAAATTTCAAGTTGTTAGGTGCCTGTGGGCTTGTGGACAATGCATAAGATAAGATCATTTTACTGAATCAAAATTTCATCTAATGATGATCAATGGCTGTTGCATGGATCAACAACTAGACATTAATTATGTCAAGGATCAATCATCCTAAAAACTTAAGATATTAGGTGGAGTTCCAGAAATGGTTTTATATCTCTGGTGTGCAGTAGCCAGTATGCGTTTCCTCATCCTGATGTGTCTTATTCCATTGGAGTTTTTCTTTATTAAAACTGAGCAATTTCCAGTCTATTTATTTGGTATCTTCTATTTATCATAAAGGACTGTTGTGTCTATGGACTACTGAGTTCATGCTTTATTCTAAAACTTAAACCAGTGCATTTTATCATACTTTTTCTGTAGCTTGAAAAAAATTGGAGACTAATGTACATATCACTTTATAGGTTGAACCTGGTCACACCGTTCTTGTCCATGCAGCAGCTGGTGGCGTTGGATCCTTGTTGTGCCAGTGGGCAAATGCTCTTGGTGCAACTGTTATAGGAACTGTATCCAATAAAGAGAAGGCAGCCCAAGCCAAGGAGGATGGCTGCCATCATGTTATCATCTATAAAGAAGAGGATTTTGTCGCCCGGGTCAATGAAATTACTTTGGGCAATGGAGTTGAAGTAGTCTACGATTCTGTAGGAAAGGATACCTTTGAGGTAGTACCCATTCCGTGCTGCAATACACACGAAGGAAAATTTAAAATAACATGGTTGGATGCTTGAATGGAAAAATAAGCTTATTAATATGGTTTGTTGCATGAACTAGTCTGATTTCATTTCATTTCATTTTCCAATATGGTTTGTTTCATGGAAGTGTTGATCAGAGGTTGTTTATTTTCAGATTCTTTATGTGCTATGATAATTAAGTATCTAGAAATGCAATTAGATATTAAAACTAAACAGTGAAAAACACCAAATAGATCCTAGAAACAGATCTGTTCGGTGATAGTTGTTCCTAATCTACTTGTGAACTCAGATCCTATTGAAGAACTATACAGTTAAGTTATCTTTTTAAATTGGAATTAATTCATATTGCTGCATTCATTTAGCTTTTGGTTTCTCAGCGGGTCTATAAGAAATGATTTGGAAATAGATATTTGTGTTTGTCAAGATTAGTTACAACTTTTAATATGGTTAAACCCAGAGGGCAACATTAATACAAAGTATAACCAAACTTTGCAGCTTACTTTGTTGTTGATGATGAAGCTGATTTCTTTCTGATGGAACCTTTCTTTCTTTGTCGGAATTTTTTAAGAGTACTGCAAAACAAAGTCAATAAGGAGGTATTCTATGATTTGTGCAGGGATCTTTGGCGTGCTTAAAGCCTCGAGGCTACATGGTAAATTTTGGGCAGTCATCAGGTTCACCGGATCCTGTTCCATTATCTTCTCTGTCTGCAAAATCTCTGTTCTTGACAAGGCCAAGCCTGATGCAATATGTTGTCACTCGTGATGAGCTATTGGAGACTGCTGGAGAGTTGTTTGCTAATGTTGCTTCTGGTGTCTTGAAGGTGCGTGTGAATCATACTTACCCGTTATCTGAGGCAGCAAAAGCACATGAAGACCTTGAGAATAGAAAGACTTCTGGGTCTATTGTGTTGATACCTTAAAGCTATCAGTTGTATTTAGGTGTTAAGCACCAACTCCTTGTTCGATTCCTCTGAGAAAGGAAAGGAACTATGAGTGAAATGAATTGCCAATATATGTATGTTATTCACCATAAGTCGTTGCACTTTATGATTTTTCCCCTTATTATGGTCATGATATTCAATCAAATATGTGGCTTTGTTTTGGTTTAATAGTATTCTTCTAGTATTATCTTTGCTTGCTGGGAGGGTATCCTCCTTTCCTTTGTGCCATGAAATCTACTACTATCTAATACTAGTCTGATTTCATTTCATTTTCCAATTGCACTGTTATCGACACAGTAAAGTACCCGTTAATTTAATTACTGTGATAGTTAAAAAGTTAGTTAATCTGACTGCTATTAGTTTGTTCACTAGTCTAGATTCTAGTCTGTTTTACACTCTCAAAACCACAGGTGAAGCTGGTTGTTAGTTAGCTAGCTCCAATTTCATTGTTTTTGAGTTTATATAAATAAATAAATATAAACCCAACATAGGGTTGTGTAAGTTCTGTTTTTCTCCTTACTCTTTCAATCCAGTATCTACTGTCTAACGCAGAATTTTAATATACTAACGGATATGGGTGGGGCTTGGGCCGCGGACCTGCCCGGTAGCTCATCTTAAATTGGCGACCCGGGTTGTATATTTGAGCTCGCTACCTCCTATTTGGCCCGCTCTTTCTAGTCTGCCAACCTGCACGGGCTAATGGCGGGCTGAGGTAGTCTAGCCCGCCAGTCTATTTTCCTTATTTTTCTTATAAAAATACATCTTTTTTATTTATGCATAGAGAGGTTAAAAATTATAACAATAAATACAATTAAAAATTACACTTTTTTTTATGAAAATACATCTTTTTAATGAAAACATATTTTTTTTAATAAAAACATTTTTTTCTTAAGAAAACTTTTTTATAAAAAAATATATTTTTTAAATTTTTGGCGGTCTAAAAGGGCCAGCCAGCGGTTTGCCAAGCAAATTTAAAATCGGGTCGAGCTAGAAAAAGTGAGCTCGTATAGTTATGACAGGTCGGCTTGTCCCAACCCACTTTTTTGCGGATCAAATGGACAACACGCAAGGGCTAGTCCGTTTTGCCACTCATACTAACAAAGAGTGACTATCATTTGCCCTTCGTCTAGACTACAAGTGTCTTTTGTTTTTTTTTTTTTTTTTTGATAAAAAGTGTCTTTTGTTTTGTAACAAAAAATAATCATATTCCTCAATTTGCTTTAACATCCGCCATATCCACGAAAACAAAGAGCTAGTAACTGTCCCGCCCCTTTATCATGAATGTCATCCCTACTTTGAAAGTATATATAAATCTTAAATGTAAAGCTTATTACATTTCATTAGTGTAACTATCCAAATTGCTTACATTTGTTATTTGGTAAAAAATTGCTTTCATTTATAATTTTAAATTTGTGTTGCAAATTCTAACTCCACTCTAAATCAATGACCGGATCACATTGTGTCCTAACGTAATTTCTTTTTGCCCTTCTGTAAATTAATTTTTGAAAGTGATTTTATATTCCAACAAAAGTCAGTGTTGTGTATTGTGTGTGAAACAAAAACAAATGCAAAATCAAGGCCCTATTAATTTTATAATTGTAGTAAAGATCCAATTAATCTAACTCAACTCGAACTAATCTAACCCTGTTGAATTGAAGTAATAGTATCCCTTAGAACAAAAAGAATAAAAAAGTCGTGTCCAAAAAGTATAAAATAAAATAGATATCAATGTTGTTAGGAACTTAAAACACTTGTTAAAATTATTAAAAATAAAAAAAATAATTATAACTACATTTTATTTCGTCTTTTTAAAACATAAAAAATTATATTTTTTAATATTTTTTTATTATATTTAACTTCTTAAAATGTGTTTATATAACATTTGCCAATAAAATAATAAATGATAGTAAGTATTAACTACTTCTCTAATTAACTTTTAGTAACTATTAATTACTAAAAATTACTATTTCTGACCTAAATATAAAAATAAATAAATTAACTTACACATATTAAAATGTTAGTTAAAGAAAATGTATGTTTGTCTGATAAAAAAATTTAATTAAAAATATTAAATTTTTTTAGTTGGGTAAAAAATAAAATTTATTTATTAAATAGTTTTATAATATTTAATATAAAGTAATATTTTTTCAACTACTTTATTAAAATGAAAGACATTTTGCTGATAATAGCATTAAATAGTAGTTGGGATTTACTTCATTTTTCTTCTTCATCGTCGTCTTCTTCCTTTTTCTTATTTTCCCCGGAACGAAATTCCCGAAGCCAAAAGAATACCGGTGATCGCATCTACTCCCACCCACTGTAACTAGAAGTCTTGAACACCAATGGCCGTGTAAGTTAATTACCACTAATTTCACCACATTCCTTTGCTGTACCAATTTCAATTTCATATTGTGAATGAATGGTGTTCCACTGCAACTAACTTTGTTTTCATTTTTCAGGGTTGCTTCTGCTCCTGGAAAAGTGCTAATAACAGGTGGATACCTCGTTCTAGAGAGACCAAATGCAGGTCTCGTTCTCAGTTCAAACGCTCGCTTTTACGCCGTTGTAAAACCTCTCCATCACGAAATCAAATCTGATAGCTGGGCATGGGTGCGTTATTCTTCACCTCAACCATTTCATTTTTCTTTGAGAAATCTTAATCTGCACTTTTTCTTATACTCGCAGATAGGAAAATTGTAGAAAGAGCTCGACAGAAAGAAGAAGGAAAAAGATACAGTGAAAATGAAAAATGTAATAAAGTGATTTAATAGCGAAGAAAGAGTTACAGTATATATATAAAAAATAAATAAAAAAAGAATTCAAAGATGATTTAAGAGAAATCGAGTAGTATAAAGGTGATACAAGAGAAATGAAATGTATTAGTATAATTATTTTTTTGCTTGTACTTACTACTTACTTTCCATTATTCTTATCATTGGTAGCTTTTTCTTCAGTCTTGGACAGATGTTAGATTAACCTCTCCTCAGCTTTCCAGAGAAGCCTTGTATAAACTGGCACTCAAAAATTTTACCATCCAAACTGTTTCCTCCAGGCACGTTTTTCATTTCTTGACATTGAAATTTATGCCCCGTTCCTTGGCAATCGATGTGGAAATTGCTTATGGTTATTGTTTAATGAAGTGAATATTGATGTAGTTAGGTAAGGCTTACTGTAATTGGTTTGTCATTTCAGTGAAACGAGGAATCCTTTTGTGGAATATGCAGTGCAGTATGCCGTGGCTGTAGCTTATGCAACGTTTGACCAGAATAAAAAGGAGTTGCTACACACACTACTTTTACAAGGTAGTGTTATTATTAACCCTTTAATAGATTCAGAACTGCTTTAAACGTCCAATTTTATGGCTGGATTGGTCGTGCAGGTCTTGACATTACGATTTTGGGTTCCAATGATTTTTATTCATATAGGAATGAGGTAATTCACCCTTGTTTCATCTGTTATAATTTCTATGGGTCAGCTATTTCTTTTATTTGAATTAATCCTTAAATTTTGATGATTTGAAACATTATGTGTATCATTTAAAAGGTTAGATAAAGAAACTTATGTATTAATAAATGCTTCTGCAGATTGAGAGACGTGGACTCCCTTTGGTACCAGAATCGTTGGCCTCTCTTCCACCTTTTTCCTCCATTTCCTTCAACACTGATGATTCTAATGGAGAAAATTGCAAGCCCGAAGTCGCTAAAACTGGTTTGGGCTCATCTGCAGCAATGACAACAGCTGTGGTTGCTGCTTTACTTCATTATCTGGGTGTTGTACAGCTTTCCTCTTCAAAAGATTATCAAGAAAGGAAGGATATTGCAGATCTCGATTTGGTGCATAAAATAGCACAAACTGCACATTGTATTGCACAGGGGAAAGTAGGCAGTGGGTTTGATGTCAGTTCAGCTGTGTATGGCAGTCAGCGCTATGTGCGGTTTTCACCAGAAGTGATTCCTTCCACTCAGGTCCTTGCCCCCTTTCTCTTCTCACTGTCTTGCATACTAAATAACAATACTTTGATTCTTGTTGATTCAAGTTCGTCAATAACATATACTATAAAAGAAATATTTGCATTCGAACTAAATATGCAAATTTTGTGAACCTATAAACTAAATATGGAACAGGCATAGTGCATTTTGGGTTGGGTTGGGAGGGGGGGTGTTATACACACCTCAAGTCTATTAAGTGTGTGTTTGGTTTAGATCAACATGATTTTATAGAATTGATTTTGTGTAAAATTTATTTTAAAGTAACATGATTTATGTTTGAGATATTTTTTCGTAAAAGCAAGGTTAGAGTAAAAATACAGTGTAAATTTCTTAACCTAACGTGAAAGCAAGTCTCACCTTGCTTCAGCCAAAATCAATTTTGGCAACCCAAAATCAATTTTAATTTTTTGTCAACACAAAAACAAACAACTGATTTATCAATCAAAATCGATTTTGGCTCTTCAAAATGAATTCTACTCTCACCCAACATTTTTCCAAACATACACTAATTCTTACTTTTAGAGCTACAATTTTTGCTTACCCAATGAGGCTGATAAGCATGTTAGGATTCATCTGGTGGTTATGTTCACATTGACCAAATGTTGTTTTTGAATTATTAGTGTTCCAGAACCAGCAAATAACTTCATTGTCTTTGTATTATTGATTTCGTAGGTTGCAACTAAAGCAGTGTCTTTACCAGAAGTTATCACTGACATTCTAAAAGGAAACTGGGACCATGACAGGACTGAGTTCTCTTTACCACCTTTGATGACTCTTGTAAGCAACTTAATTTTGCACATGTTGGCACTAATACAGTATGTGTTTTCTACAAGCCCTATTGCAATGTTCTCAACTCTCTCTTAATTCCCCCAATTTTCCTTTTCCACACATTGTTTCAACTTGTTATACTTTTTTGTCTGATGCATATTGTTAGAAAACTACCCATCTTTAAGGTGTGTATCAGAAAGGGGAACAACAGGTCTGGGAATTTTAATGTATCAGATTGCAAAAAAGGCACTCAAGGAGAATTGAAATCTGAGGAAGGAGAGATTGGTGTAAAAGATTGCCATAAAGGCAATCAAGAAAATTGGGATATAAGCAACAAATTGCCAGGAGGCAGTCGAGGGGAATTAGGAGTGGTGGACCTTTATGGACAATTGAAAGTAGAGAAAGGAACAACAAGAAGACTGGATGTTAGTCGTAAGGGAGGGTGCAGGGTCTCTTGGTTACCCTGTGTCATCTGTTTGTGTTTCTGTATTTACCTAAAATTGTAAATCCATCCATGCGTATTGATATTAGTGTACACTGCTATCTGTATCCAGAAAGAATAATGCAGAGGGTTTACTAAATCTGAGTATGTTTCATACTTTGATCCAGTTTCTATCATATATGAACTCTCTTGGTTACCATACTGATATCTTTGCCTTTTTAGTTACTGGGAGAACCTGGAACTGGGGGATCATCCACGCCATCAATGGTTGGTGCTGTCAAAAAATGGCAAAAAGCTGACCCTGAGAAATCCCTGGAAACATGGAGAAGATTGTCAGAGGAAAATTCAGCATTGGAAACACAGCTAAAATTGTTAAGCAAATTAGCAAAGGAACAATGGGATGCATATAAATCTGTGATTGACAGCTGCAGCATGCTCAGGTCACACAAGGTATTACTTCAAGATGATTTGTGATTGATTACTTAGTAGAGTAGAAGTAGTTTGAAAATTAGAGTTAGACTCAAATAACTTAAACATTGTGTCCCTATGGTATTCTTTGCGTTGGGTCTGGCTTCCAACTTCTTTTTATTGGTTTTTCATTAAATAGGACATCCTTATTAATTAAACTTACACACTTCTTTGATTACTTTTGATGGTTTTGAAAGAGAAGAGATTCAGCTGTTTCTATGTCTGAAGCTACCCTGGAAAGGAGTATAGAAGATTGTCTACAGGCAATGGCCATACTCATGATATGTTTAGAATTAAAAAGTGTGCTGGAGAGTCTGATTATACACAGCTGGAAACTAACTTGAAATTTTAACTCCTTCATACTTGATATGACCTTATTGCCTGAGAATTGTGAACCTCATAGTAGGCCAGTAATAAAAACAGGTCAACACTAAGGAAAAAATATAGACTAGCTGCAAGGAATAATATTCCATCCAACAAACTGATTGTAAAGAGTTAGGATTCAGTTATGTTATGTCGGAGAGGAGGGGACGGGAAATAGCAGTCCGTATTGAGAGTAGTAGGAATTTGGGAGATGGTCAAGGTCTCCCAAATACCCTTATGAAAGGTTTCACATCTATCAATTCTTCCCCTGTATATCTAGTCAGAGGGCATACATTGAATAACACACTGGAATTCTGTTTCTTTTCAATTCTTTCTTATGATTTGGTTTTGTTCTTTAAGAACCTCACGGCTCACTGTTAATTCAAACCTGATAATAACGGAATGGTAAAAGTTTCCGTGGCCCAAATTTACTGGTCAGATTGGTTACACCCAAAAATGTAAGGTGAGCAATTAGTTAAAAGACATTCATGTTACAGATTGTATTGAAAAATATACATTAGTTTTTCATCCCCATTTTTAAGAACTTACCAAACTCACCCAATCTTTATGGGGAAAGAATTGAGGATAGTATACCTTTTCCTGCGTGGCGCAGAGAGAAAGGGGAGCAAGTAAAATAAGTTACTCTGACCTGGCATCTAATCCTCAGAAATTAAATTTAATGTTGTGATTATCAGTAATCACCCAAGTTGGGTAAATCTATTATTATGCAAGTCAATCCAAGTTTCTGTGGCATTGTAGCCTAGGTTTCAGTTTCAGGTCGTGAACTCCACGAGCTGTCCAGTTTTACTAATTGCAACAATTCTTGCTCTTCTTCTTTCGTATTGATGTTTGAAATTCAAATTGCATAATCAGTGGATAGAACAAGCTTCTGAACCTAACAAGGAAGCAGTTATTAAAGCACTGCTCAGTGCAAAAGATGCCATGCTGGGGATTAGAAATCATATGCGCCTAATGGGTGAGGCTGCAGGTGTTCCAGTAAGTTTGTCATACTAACTCAGTGCTTATCCTTATGATTCTCTGTCAATATGATGTTATTTTGCTTAAAAAATGTATGTCCTGATGGAATATATAAGTTACCCTTATAAATTTGGTGTTTGTTTGAGATTTTGTGATTTTGCTTCAACATTGACACGTGAGTACTGTATCACTTTTGCACTTCCCATGCTTCAACTCCAAAGGGCTCTTGCATGTAGTAGACGTTATCTAAAACCATTTTTATGCTTACCTAGCAGCTTAAGCTTTTGACTTAGTTGATTCATGATAACAATTTACCATCTATAAACCTGCTGCATGGAGAATTTCGTCTAGGATATTTTATTAGTCCATTTAAATGGAGAAAATAACACCAAATGGAAAAGGAAAAAATATCTGTGGTTCAGTAAAAAAAAGGAGCTGCTTTGTTTCAACATGGTAATTATGAACCTCTTGTATCAATCACAATCTTATGCTTAATAATATTTTTGAAAGTCTGGTTTTTAATTGAGCGCAATGATGTTGTTGAATCAATCAAAAGACTGATGTTTTAACAGATCAGATACAATTTAGACTGTTTTTGGAGAATAAATGGTATACTTGGATGGTGTTCAGCTTTGATGATCTCCATTGAATTGTAGTCAGATTTTTTGCTTGAGAAATTTTTAGTTGATTTTCTGATTAGTCATTTGACAATTTGAGTTCAGCAGTCTTATATGTTGCAATGTATACAGATTGAACCAGTGTCACAAACACAACTTCTAGATGCTACAATGAACTTGGAAGGAGTATTGCTGGCTGGAGTTCCAGGGGCAGGAGGATTCGACGCAGTCTTTGCGGTGACGTTGGGAGATTCGAGCAGCAATGTGACAAAAATATGGAGTTCACTTAATGTTCTTGCCTTGTTGGTTAAAGAAGATCCTTGTGGCGTTTCTTTAGAAAGTGCTGACCCAAGAACCAATGAAATCACATCTGCTGTATCTGCAATTCATATTGAATAAGTTCGATTCCATCAATTAAATATTGCTAATATCACCGAAAATTATTCGTCGAATGTGGCTTTTAGACTAGGTATTAGTTTCTTTTTCGTTCCGGGAAAAAAAGAGTGGATGATTGAAAATAAGCTGTGTTGTGTTTAGGTGCGCCTGGTTATTGGGTTTCTAATGAGCGGGAGAAATTTTTTTTGGTCTACAGGCAAGAATGGAACCTTTTTTATATGAACAAGGTAGCCCTCCAGAGCTTCCTTAAACCCGCGCGTTGCGGGTGAGTATTAACATAATTTTAAATTATTTTGTTAATATATAATAATAAAATATAATAAAATTTATAAATAACTAACTAAATATAAATTGAATTGATTAGCGTAAAGCTGTTTAAAAAATAAAATGGTAATTCAATTTTAATTATATTTTGAATTGATTAGATAAAATTGTGTATAAAATAAAAATGGTAATTTAAGTTGGAGTAAAGTTAAAAACATATGCTCTTCTAAGAAAAATATAATGCATAAAAAAAGCATATTACATGTGTAAAGTGTAAATGATTAATACTTTTTGAAATGATATTACATGTGTAAATTTTTATTTAAAAATATAATTAAATTTTAAGTTTGTCGTTAAAATTTAATTTGAAGTATACTTTTTTGAACAAAATTGAGTATTTAATTTATTTTTTTTATATACGCAACGTTTTATTACTGAAATTTAATTGATACATAAATTATGTTATTGTAATTGATTTTTACTTAATCAAATATGAATTGAAATTTGATAGTAAATTACAATAGTATGTGTTTAATGCACAATGAAAAGTAGAAGAAAATGTCAGTCAAAATTTAATTATGATACATAAGAAAATATATTGGCTTTCAATTTAGATTTTTATATATATAGAGTTAGGATCTTTTGACACTAATTAGACTTACACCCATTCTTATATCTCTTTATAACATTCCGTTTAAGTTGCTTTTTACAAAGTCTACCGTCATATTAAAACTAATAATCTTATAGATCATGTGTATCAAATTTCATATCAATCCGAAATCGTTTAGTACTCTATCACGTACTAAAAAATTAAAAGATTTTTTATTGTTGTGAAATTTGGTAGACATAATCTATAAGATGATTAGTTTCAATCTAACAGTGAATTTCGCGAAAAGCAACTTCGACGAGAATGAGTGTAAGTTTAATTAGTATTAATAGATCCTAATATATATGGATAAGTGATATGTCAAAATAGTTATAATGTCCTAGTATAATTGTTTATTTATATGATTTTTTTTAAAATAAAAATAGCTATTTGATCCTTTGATAAAAAGTAAAAGTATTTAGTTTGTTTGTTTATATTTTTACTTCAAAAAAAAATATTTTTAGAATTTTTTACTTCTATCAAGTTAACGTTAAAATACAAAATTATTATAAATAAAAGTACTTATAAATAAATAGTATCATTATCCAAACATACTCTTTAAGTTATATTTTAGACATTATAATAATCTTTTTTGAAAAATTATTGTTTTCAATATTATCCTTTTCCTTTCTTTTATTTATATTCAAAATAAATAAATATTAGTAATATAAATAAATAATTTTATGCCCTTTTATAATATATTTTACCAAACAAAGTGAGTGTATATTTGTTTTAGATTTTATTAGAATCACAAATAAAATAACACACAAATGAAATACTTCTAAAAAAAGTAATAAATTATAACTTCTCTTGTTAAAGTTGTTGCAAATTTTTAAACAATCCCCGAATATTTTACTAGAAGAAATTTAGAAAGCTTGGGCGGGTTCGATATTAAAAAAAAAAAAAAACAAATTTGATTTTGAACTTCTGACTCGCGCCGGTGTGTGGGACCGGTTTCGCTTCACTTGTCAAAATTAAATCATGGTCTTACATTTTTGAGTCACAGAGAGGAAACAAAAAAAAAAGGGAAGAGCGAAAGCTGGGTCCACCACCGTCCGCGGTTGTGCAAGCACCGTTTTGCAGATCAGTCATCCTCTTCTATTTCTCACGTTTGTATCGTGCGCCTGCATCTGCATCTGCTTCTGGTTCTGATTTCTTCTGCTTCTTCTTTTCCTTTTTTTTTTTATTTTTATTTTTGTGCATTCTTCACGTTTGTTTGTTCCTATTGATGAACGATTGTCTTCTCTGCAATCCTATGACTTATATAAATTAAGTATTTATGGTAAAAGTCGTTTAATTAAGCTGTTTATCCAAATCCAAATACCATCTTACTATGCAACAAGTTTCAATTGAATAGGCTTTCATACAATGGCAAAGCGTAGAACGAAGAAAACAGTTAGAAGCAAAGGCAAAGCAACCGAATCAGTGCCTGATTCCAACCCTAAGGATCCTCCTCAGTTCCTTCAAAGCCAAGGTTACAACATAACAATCTCCTTTTTCTTTCACGAAATAATAGAAATTGTAAATTATGTTTGACTCTGAGTTCTTTGTGTAGCAATTGATCGACAAATTGCAGCAATTAGGGCAGTTCGGGATGTAGAGATTGAGCACTTGCTCACCGAGTTGCGGTTACTGCGCTCCCGTTTCAGCAAGGAACAGCTCCAGAAACCTGTGTTGCAGGTTTTTGAAGAAACCCTACCCAACCTCTCCGTTGAAAACAATGAAGGAAACAAGAAATTCGATGTGAGATGGAAGGAAAACGATTTTCACGCCTCCATGCTGCAAAGGTTGTCCATTGCTTCAATGCCTCCTTTGGCTGGCTTTGAATATTCTACCAATGCAGGTACTAACATTATTACTTAGTAGGCAATCTCTGGTTTTTGTTCAAAAATTCAAATGAGGAGAAAGGGAAGCAAAGCACAAACACAATAATAGTGTAGTGTATATCGCTGATTAATAGATTGAAGTCCATTTGTTAGTGCCTGTTTGGTTTGGCAAACAAAATTTCACTTCCAGTCACCATGATTTCAGATGAATAGAGGCAATCAGTCAAAAGCTAAGATAGTATTAAATTAAATTTAACTAAAATAAATAATAAAGCCTATCTTGAAATCTGTATTGATGTTATTTTAATGTTATGCAGAGCTTTTCACTAGTGGTGTTTTTGCCTGACAATGTTTACATGGAATCTGCTTCAAATAAAAAACACCTGTATTATGCCTGATAACAGTTACTTCTTTGTTGGCAGGGAGAGCAAGCTTTCTTGGTGCTGATTTCATGGACATTGTATGTTCTCTTTGCTCTTTGATTACCAATACTTACACACCTTTTGCAAAGGGATGGTAGAAGCACTGAATCCACACCCACGTGCAATATTCATTGATATAACACAAAATCCTAACATTGTGGTTTGTGGGTATTTAATCTTTAGTGAAAAAAACACGCTGTAGCTCCACAAATGTAGTTTTGCTCTTGCTCATGCATTATTGTTTGTCACATGATCTGAAGTATTTGGGACTTTAAAAGGACCATATTTTTGGTGCATCTTTTTAATGGTTGAATTGAATTTATGCTATATATAGGTTTTGGAGGAACCATCTGAAACTCAGACTCTGGCAATTCAAGAAGGTCTTCAAACTCCCGGTGTGCGTATCTTCTTCCCCCCCTTTGGTACTAGGACATATCACTATAGCATCATACGATTCCTGTAGCCAACCCCACCTAGTGAAAAAAGGCTTAGATGATGATGAACTCTGGTATCTGTTGCTATTCATATCCTGATGACTTTGAACTCTTAGGTTAACAGCTGAAAGAGATTAGTTTGGCCCTTTATGTGTTTTGCAGGTGACTAGTCAGAGGTTGTCTGTTGGGATGACACCCAAAACGCTTAGGCAGCCCAAACCAGGCGAGATGCTTCTCTCTGTACATGGATCACCACTTGGTGTTTTCAAGGAAAATAACATGGAAGCCATAGACGGTAAGAAAAATGTTTAAGATGAAAGTTCAAACTGTTTCTGTACCTTGTTGGTATTCGTTTCCGTATTGCATAAAAGAGGTCGTAACTCCTTTTTGTACATATGCTAACATCCCTGAACTCTAAAGTATGTAACTCAATGCTTCCCTTATGAGTATGCAGTATGCACTTATGTTTTTCTATCCCAGATGAAATACCGCTAATTTATTAATATAATTCTCAGTTCTGATATCTATTCTGATGCGCAGAGTCAGAGGAAGGTTGAAATTCGAATGTCAATCAAAACTGAAGTCATCTACGAACAAACTATGCAAGACTTCATGTCATTTATATGCATACCAGAAACTGCGACAGTCAGCTAAAACTGTCTCTAAATGCAGATTTTCGGGCTTTGATATTATAGTCTCTCTCCTTGGGAAATATGTTTTTTTTCTTAATGCTAATCACTAGATAAATAGATATTTTGTCATTTTGAAGTTTCGAAGCTCACTCTGTTCGGTGCTGTTGCATTATGTTATGTGATGGATCTATGCAATCAATGCAAATGTAAAGATCCCGTGTTTCCAAATTTTGGATGTAATAGTCATTGGGTCTTTAAAAATTATTATGACACTTGTTAAAAATTTTGTGTATAAAAACTAGAATCCATTTTGAAGTGGCTAGTTTATGTATAAATTTTTTTATTTTTTTTAAAAAAAGCTCATAATAGTTATGTTTATTGTGGGCATGATACGTGGCGCACCAAAGGTGCGTCCTTCCTGATCCTCTCATTCTAAGGAAAGGTTCTCATAATGCTCTAACACCCGCATTGGATATGGACCAAACTGTTTTACAACATTCTGAACCCAGATCACATACTGCTTTAATTGGTGAACAACCCAATTCTGGGAAAATACTACAGCCCAGGTGAGTCAAACCTTTCCGTTGAGCAATGTCCCTTCCACTCGACAGTCAAATCACTAAGGCCGACTTCTGTTGTTCTATACATAAAACATGAATTTGACTATCTTTAACAGCAAACAAAACAGAGATTCAGTACAGAATATATTACAAATACAGGAAATTTTTCCACCAACTTAGTTTAGCAACTAAAGGGTAAGTTTAAATAATTTACCAGTTTGAACCCATATAAATGTATTTTTCTCATTAAAAAATTCAGAAAATTTTAAATGTGGTTATCAAAATGAATTAGGAACTAATACCTTTGAAAATTAAGCGGCATAAACAATCAGTCGCGGAACTAGATTGCATCTTGATACAAAAGAAATGCTTAACATAGGATGGAGTAAATTTTCAGTACTTACATACTCCCTTTAAATAAGATAGTGATGGAGATAAAGAGTGGCAAATCCGTAATACATGATGGATAATGAAAATTAAGAAGAATTTTATAATTTTTTTAAAAAATATACACTTGTCATTATTTGAAATGGTATACTACATATTACAGGAGTATCATAGATTTTACCCATACTACTGGAGTGAAATGCCGGACTTGGAATTTACTTATTACGGATAAATAACTTGTCCTCACTATATCAACAATTTCCCACTTCTGGCTTGTGAAAGGAGAAAAATCTCGCATAAACTAATGAACTGGAAAGTGATAATTTTTTAAATAACATCAATGTAACAAAAAATTAAAGGGTGTTTCACTGGGATAAAAAAAAAATTGGACCGCGAGAAATGATATCCATAAATATAATATAAAATACAAAAGCTCAATTATACAAATCCCTCGAAAGGCGAGAAGTGAAAAGCTATATGAGGGCCTGGATGCCTTGCTGTTGCATCTCTCTCAATCTCCACATTAGGTAAATAGCATCTTCTCCACGTTCTTCTTGCTCCATTTGTTGTAAAGCCCAGGCATAGAATACAGTGTGGATTGTATCCTAGTGCCCAAAAAAAAGTTTAAAAAATTAGATAAGCAGGTTTGCATTCACTTTAAGAAAATGGTACTTATTACATACGAGTCCCAGATTATGTTGCTAATGAACTGTATATTTTGGCAACACTTAAAAAAATCAAAGCTAGACCCCTAACTATGAGAGTACACAGCAATTAGTCATGACTATGGCCATAAGGGAGAAAGGGGTATATGCTGTAATTGGCATACCTTTTGTACATCTTTCTTCATACAGAATAAACTATTTTGTATACAGTACAAGTATGAAACCCAGGATTTTCATATTGCATATATTGAAAAAATACACACATAATTCATCTTAACTTGATCCCTGCCTTATGCAATTTCTAATGACAGGAGAGAAATTACCTAAACAGAACGTCAACTCCCCAACATGGAACTAAATGACCTTGAATTATAACAAGATTAATTAAACTTGAATGGGAGAAGCAAGGCGTAAATATAAAAATTCATGGCATAAAAAAATTTTAAACCAGTAAGAAGCACCTGTTGTCTCAAGTGGAACATAAAAAATATATGTATCATATTTTAGTATTTTAGCGATTCTGACTTTTTATTTAAGCACTTAAGAAAACAACATTTTCACAGAGACATGGATGATATAACAAAAAAAAAAAAATCACCTTGCCTCCTTCTGTAATTGATCCATTCCTATCTCTTACACAATAGATTTGCTGTGTTTGAAACTGAAAGTTCACAGAAAAAAAAAGATAAATAAATAAATAAAATATCTGGATTAGTTCCAATGTGTTACCACATAAGAACCAATTTTGTATATTTGCGGTGAGCCAGTGACCTTCTGAAATTAAAATAATTTACATACCATTACAATAATTACTGGAGATGATCCCATCATCTTGGTTTCTCTTACTTCCAACTCCGATACATGCAGTATCTGCAAGGATAGTTAGGTATTAAAAATAAAACTACACAGCCTTACAGATACAAACACCTGAATATTAAGCCTTGACTGTGTAAATAATCGTGCAAGACTCTCAGAAAGTGAGAGGACAAGCTTAACTAAGAGACTAAGATAAATTCCAGAAGGAAAAAAAGTATTTAGCATAGAAATGCATCATTAAAGAGTACAACTAATCTGAGGTTGGAAAATCTGCCCATCATATTTTCTTTGCATAGTCAAAATTTAAATAGGGGATGAAATAAAGAATGGTTGGAAAATAATTATAACTTGTAGAAGCATGAGATAAGATATGTCAGTAAATGATTCTTGGAGCTACTTTCAGGAATTCAGAAAACAATAATGATTCGAATACACCTGTGTACAACTCATCTACATCCAATTTTATGGTTAAATGCGAGGAAATATGTGATTAAATTAGTACATAAATTGGTTAATTTTACCTAGTAATTTAGCCACATTTTTCTTCACTTTTAACCATCTATATGTACACCCAATTTTATGGTTAAATGCGAAGAAATATGTAGTTAAATTAGTACATGAATTAGTTAATTGTTATCTAGTAATTTAACCACATTTTTCTTCACTTTTAACCATCTATAAAATATGGTTAAATTACTACATAACAATTAACCAATTAATGCACTAATTTAACCACATATTTCTTTGTATTTAACCACAAAACCGGTTGTAGATATATTTCTTTGTATTTAACTACAAAAACGGTTGTAGATGGGTTATATGCTACAGTGGTGTACACAAAACATTTTTCTTCAGAAAATAATTGTCCCACCGTATTTTGAGTTACAGCGATTAGATATTATATTATTCCTTCTGCACCCATCTTACATATGTTATATTTATCAAGTTGATCAGGAATGACTTTTGATTTAAGCAAATAAGACATTGGTTATAAAATGAATAGCAAACACTTATTTTGGTGAAAAAGACAGATAACGTGTGAAATATGCCATATAGTACTATCAACCTTACATTCAAAACAAAATGTAGTTGAACATAAACTAATAAGAAAGATTCAAATACTTTGCAATCTAACCTTGTTATCAAAGAAGATGCCATGACTCTGGTAAGCAGTATGCTCTGCTTTACAGCGTTCAATCAGCTCAGGGCTACAGTACTTCTTTAGTGTTTCAACATCTCCCTACATATAATTAAAATCTGATTCATAAATGCACCCACCCGTGAAATGAATAAATGCATTAATAAAACCTATCTTACTTCTTTATCCCATGTTAATAGGTTTTTCACTTAACAAGTGATACGGTTGACATTTTTTAACAACTAATTATCAACCAATTTCAATTTAGCCAACTTCTCCAGCATTAACAGATAATTGCAACTGCAGTCTTCAAATATATAAAATCAAAATCCTCAAACTATCATTTCACGCTAACGGACTCCCACATTTAACCAGCATCAGACCATTTTCTTCTCTTACAGGTTATCACAATACTTTCCTTATTTTTCACTCAAAACATTCTCATCAAATATAGCAATAAATCCAAATATTAAAAAAAAAAAAATTTCCGTTAAAAATTATTATTAACAGAAAAGTGATCTTATCAAATGATTATGTCACAAAGTGAGCAAATCAAACATATTTAAGTATGAAATTTCAATACCATATCTGTTACTCAAAACTTATGTCCAACGTAAATCATAATTATCATCCAATTCTTCCTTTTATTTGGCAGGGTAAAGATTCAGCACTTGGATTGGAACAAAATATTCATTACAGTTATAAACGGCAATGATGTTGAAGATTTGTTTAACAAGACAGAAATCATGATAAGAGATGAACTAACTATGAGAGGTAAAAGTGATAGTGTGATACGAGTGTCACTTGTAAGAACATGATAGCAAATCACCTTGGTCTCAAGACTGATTTGTCTTGTTCAAATGGAACCATGATATAACTGTATGTTAAAGAGATCACATTACCGTTCAAAGTTAGCAGTCACTAACCTTGATGTAAGCATTAAGAACTGGTTTTATTGCCTCCTGCACTTCTGCCACAAATTCCGGTAACGAAAAATAACTGGCACATGTAGTCAATAATAAAAAAACAGATGTTAGCAATTAAAATAAAAACACAGCATTAAGACTAAAGATAAAAAGAGAAGGCATGAGAGCCTACGGGTCCCGTTGACGTATTTCCTTGTAAGAAATCGCAGCATCTGTCTCTTGAAACATACTATCATTGATACTGAAAAATATGTGCGGTAAATTAGCACTTAAATTTGCATAAACCATTACAATTATTTAAAACTATAACCAAACGAGTATTACAACATGCAGTGCAATTTACAATAATCAATCATTTGTTAATCCTAAGAACATGGAGCGCAGAGAGAAAGTCGAAGACATACTCCTGTATTTTGTGAATAATGGGGTTATCACTGGTCTCATATCTTTCCCGCAAGTCCTCCACTATCTGTCAATTTTTTAGTAGACATGTAAAATACCAAGACAACAAAAGATGATTTGGAAGTTGAATGTGGAATATATTTTCTCTATCCACGATATTGGATTATAGCATAGGACACTAAATTTATGAATGCAAGTGACGCTGCAGAATACATAATTATAGAACAAAGTGCAGGATAAAAAAATTATTTTAGTAGAATAAAGAACATCAGGAGTCAAACATACCTCCTGGCCCTTTGTCTTCACCGGGTCACTATACTTGACGAATCGCTTGGATACAGGATGGCCTTTCACCTAAAAGAAAACGTGGAGAAGATAACTTAATGCTAATGGAGAGGTTCTCAAGACTATCCACCTATGAAATCACTGTAATTAAGTTACCTTCTCCCTGAAGTCATCAAACTTCTTACTCCACCAAGATTGTTTAGATGGCACAACCACAAGTTCCGTTCTTGTACTTGTTTCATCGCTTGGCGTGGAAGGAACACGCCTTCTCCTACTAGGGTTACTACTTAACTCCTCTTTTATAATGTCATAACCCTTCTTGGTTATGTCGACTAACTTTGCATCCTTTATTTTTTGGAAGGCAGCAGAAACATTTGAGGAGGAAATGGCTGACTTAAATTTGCCAAACAACGAATCTTCAGCATTACTAGACCCAGATTGCTGGTTTTGCTCATCCTCGGGTAATGTCTGACTTCCTTGCTTTGCATCAGTACCTTGTTTTGAGGAAGATTCACTTGATCCTGGAGAATCCTGCTTTCCTATCCCAAAAGATTCTTTCACCTAATTTACACAAGTAATATCAATAAGCCATCAATTCTAGATCATATTTACTGATGATTTGTAAATCCTGAACAGACCTCTTCAGTTGCAGCTGAAATCTTCTCTTTTACATTATAAGAGACCTGCAAAAGGTTTAATTACTAATCAAATTCCAGGAATTGTGTCAGTTTTTATTCAAAATGTATTTGGTGACCCTATGTCCCCAACCACAAGTTAACAACAATCGCAATATGGAAGAATGAAATGCTTTAGCTTCACCAGCAAACAAGGGAAGAATAAGAACATAAATAGCAATCCAAGGTATACATATCTTTAACCACAGAGAAGAAAAGCATCATTCTTATACCATTAAATTTATTAAATTTACATCTAGACTAGATTAGTATAAGACTGTGCGGTCACATTGACTTTCGACCAAATTATACACACTCTCCAATGGCATTGCACACTGGTTGCATTTTGTTATATACACCAGAAGTGTTTATCAAGTATTTTTCCAACAAGATCACAGTGCAACAGAAATGAGCTTCTTTTTCCTTTCTACTATCTAATTTCCAAGACCAATCAAGAGCAGAACTTGAAGATGACCTTTTATTATACCTTCTTTGCAGCAGCTTCTGCTTCTGTCCAGGCTTCATCCACTTGTTTGTACAGCTGCTCAGTTTTCTGCTTTGTTCTGCATTCATCATTTAACCATCTCAGGCCCACATTCAAGCCAGCCTTGACATAGAATTGCATGTCACAGCCTATTAATCAATAACTTCAAATTTTAATCTTACAATTATGGCTATTCAAGACGTACCGTTCTTTCAGCTCTTCTTTAACCCCTTTAAGCTCATCAGCTTTTTCCTTCAGCTGCTTGACAGACTGTTGGAATTCTTGGTTTCTGTGACCATTAACGATAAGAAATAAACAGAAGTAGGCAGTAACACCAATCAGTGGAAGGAAATAAAATCTCAGAAAGCATCAACAGAACAAGATATACAAGGGTATGACATGCATAAGCAGGCATTTGAAACTAATATCTCCAAATACCAACGGTTAGGTTTATAACTCTATTCTTTCAGTTTGTTTCACAAAGGTGATTAGGTGATTTATATGCCAAGTCTTCAAACTCGATTAAAGGGTGTATATGTAATATCACTAGGGTCCCGACAAAGATTAAGAGAGAAACATATGGAGAAAATTGATAAACATAATAATCAATATGTATTAAGATTAATGAGCAATACTAAAGGCCATCAAGCACAACTGTTATCCAAGTTGTCAATTCTTGTTCTTATGTTATAAAAGTTTGCTAAGGCTTTGTCTTTTTAGACAGAAAAAAAAAAAAAAAAAAAAGATACCACTTCTGCGTGCCACGTGCTTGTTTCAATGTCTTCTATGTTTCTTCAATTTTACTCTCGCGTGTAGCCAAACAATCCAGTGAAATTTCTTGGTAATAATGACTGAGATTCACCAAGCTTTTAATGTTTTCAATGATTATATACTAAATACAGTTATGCAAGTGATATCTGTTAGAGTTTTCTGGTTTGCCCGGTTCAAGAGGATTGAAGTCTAAAATGTAATGTCGTTTATAACCTTGATGCAGTTTGTGATCCACAATGTGAGAAACGTATTATAATAATTTGATGGATCTAATTCATGTACTCCGCAAAACAATGAAGATATAGGGTGTGTTTGCTGAAAGCTTCTAGCTTTTAACTTTTAACTTTTAGCTATGAAGTTGGGTGAAAGCTATGAGATTATAATATTGCTGTATAGTTAGTTTATCAATTAGAACTATTTGGTAAAAACAAGCTGTGTGATTAGTTAAAGTATGTTAAATGACTAAAAAGGATAAAAAATATTATGTTAAAAAATGAGGGTAGTGGTTGGGTAGTTTGTGAAAAATAAATTAGGGTAATTTTGGAAGCAAAACATTGGAAGCTTTAAAAGCCAAAAGCTATATAGTTTTCGCCTTTCTAAAAGTTAGTTATAAAAGCTATAATCTCAATGTCAAAAGATTTAATTTTGTAATTACCAAAATACTCTAGAAGCTTTTGGAAAGCTATAAACTCGTGTTCCCGAACATAGTCATAATGTCCAGGTTTCGTTTTCTTCAATTGAGAAGCATAAAGTCCAAAGCTTGAGATTGTTATTGGTTTAGTTTCGAATCTGATGCCTTGGTTCTGTTTAGTGTTCCCAAATTTTCTGGAAGAACCCACAAAATATAATTTATGTTTTAAGGGGCCAATTCGCTGAATTGTTTATGATGAACCCATGGATTATGTACTCAAATTATAACTTCGATAGTCCCAAAAAAGCTCCGTTTGATGATAGACCCATCAATTTGTGTATTAATTTTTGTATAACTAGTGATACACAAATATTTATGTTATGATTATAGCAACAAAGGAGGTATCTTAAGTATATTAGTACTCTAAATTAGTACTCTAAACTTTAGACTACCTATTAACTTATTGAGATCTTTACCTCATTGTTCGTGTGCTTGCTCCTTAGACTAATAATAAATTGAGGTATGGTTGTTTCAAGAGGATTTACTATTTTTTCAGCATGTATTTACTGTTCTTTATCGAGAAGTTACACTTAAATTTCCCAATTGGCTGTATAAATTAGGAACAACAGGATCAGGTTTTAATGTTTTATTTCGTTTACAATGAGGGCAAGGCCCATATGGTAGGGGATTGAGGATGAGAATTGGCACAGCAGGGATTCGATCCCCGCGCGATAAAGGAACCCTGTTTTAATGCATTTTTGAAATACATACATAGTTGATTACACTAATAAGGAACTAAACAACTGATACTGAATTAGGATAAAAACACTATATGTAGCGCGATAATTATGAACTATTGCAGCTTGTATACGTAAATTATGTCAAAAGCAAACCAAGCAAAAAGAGTTATGTCTTCACTTCACTTAAAAATAAAACAAGTGTGGTGAAATTTAAGCTTCTATTCCGTGAGAATGTTTTGGTGCAAAAGCAACATGAATTCAATTTCGCGAGTGAGAGAGAGAGAGAGAGCAATACCTAACAGCTTCGCCTTTAATCTTCTTAGAGAACTCATTGAATACACTGTATCTACGCCTATCCGCTGAAACCAAAGGCAATCCCCTACTCCTACAGCTATTCCAACCCTGTCGTCGCAATAAACAATACGAATAAATATTTTTTTTCGGAGAGCTGTTAAATTTTAAAATAAATAAATAAGAACCTGGTGAGGAAGAAGAAGAGATCGCTTAGAGAGTAACAAATCACGAAGCAGCTTTCTGGACGCCATTAGAAAACGAAAGATGAAACAAATATGAGATGAGAAAGGGTTTTAGTTCTTTGGCTTTCTCTAATTTTTTTTTTCTTTCTCTTTTGTAATGTGTCCTGTTCTTGAAGAAGAAGAAACAAACGAGTGTACGTAGCTGCTGCGAATTAAACCATAGAGAGGAGTTACGAAAGGGAATCGCACTCTTTTCTTTTCGCTAACGCACCGGTCTCGAAATTCAGCTCTCTTGCTTGTTGCACTTTGGGCTAGGGTTCCTCAGAACCAAGGGTCATTCCTTTTCGCACCACCCAATATTTTTTTAAA
The DNA here is from genome assembly GCA_037177725.1 of Cyamopsis tetragonoloba. Lineage (NCBI taxonomy): Eukaryota > Viridiplantae > Streptophyta > Magnoliopsida > Fabales > Fabaceae > Cyamopsis > Cyamopsis tetragonoloba. The sequence continues at coordinate 52,620,160 of CM074124.1, read as the reverse complement.
TTTTTTATACAAAATAATATTCTTATTTTCTGAAATTATTTCCCAAAAAAAATTATTGACGTCAAAAATCTTCTGTAACGAGATTGGGTAACTACCATTTTTCGGCTACGTAAAAGGTGGTCACCTTAGGGTTTCTAAAAAAAAAAAGGTGGTTATCTTAGAAAAGACCACTCTTAAATCCTCGACATTCAATTGTATAAAAACTAATCTAATTGTATGTATGATTATTCGTTAATGATTGAGCTTATAATATTTTTCTTCTTCTTCTCTCCCCACTACATGGTTGAACCATGACGGATTCATCGCCTCAGTCGCCATCAAGCTGTAGTCATCGCCATACACGAGCTTCTTCTATCATCGGACTACCACGCTCAATCTTGAGACTTAAAGCACAGAAGACATGATACTAAAAAACTGAGAAGATGTCGTTGTCAGAATCACGTTGCCAGGAACATCCTAAAATGTTTTGGTGTTTTAACACATGCTCAACACAAGGTTGCATTTCAGAACATAAATTAAGGGACCGTAAATATGAAGGAGAGAAAAGAAGAAGTAATAACTCCTCTCAAATCAATTGCAACAAATCCAGAAATTAGGATTTTCAAAGGAAAAAAAAACAGCCTTTGGAACATGAAATTGAATATTGTTTCGAGGAGTAGTTTTGCATAAATGGAACTCTAACTGAATAAAGGGTATTCAAAGAAGAAAGAGTGTCACTAGTAAGAGCTTAGATAATGGTGAGATTGCGAGAAATTTCCTTACATCCATATTTGTATTTGTACAGTGATGTTAATTAATGGTTCTAAAGGAAATTATATGAAAAATACTGTGATTTTATATTTGCATAGTTCATTTTAATTTGGATATACATAGAGCGGTAGAAATTCAACAATTTAAGGCAGTGAACCACGATAACAACCGATAAGTCAGATTCAACTGTTTCTAGTCGAAATAAGGAACAGCAACGACAGGTGATATCCGGTGCAGTTCTTATAGCTAGATGGGGAAGATGAACAGTGTCTTTTGAAATACAGTATAGGTAAAAAAAATAAATGACCTGCTATTTTAAGTGAAAAATATGGGGACTATGAGTGCTCCCAAAAAATGGAAACCACCCTAAACACATCTCTCTTTACCTGCCAACTTTTTATTAATTAAGCATGAGGTTTTTAGTTTCTATTTTTATATTGTTTATTTTCCTTTAATTACTAAAACAGAATAGTGTGAAATTAAAAATTTTCTGATAATATTTCTTTTCTTTTTACAAAATTTTCTGACAATCCTTCTATAAATAGCAATTGCAAAACTTAAGTTCAATTAGCAAATCCACAAGACCATAATATTGATTTATGGTATAATGAAAAAATAAATAATAAATAATAAATCTGATTTCGTAGTGAACTAACATTTAATTTCTCAAAAACAAATTAACCAGATTTAACTATTCGTATTCTTAATTGTTGTTTGACAATGGTTAATTATTAAACAAAAATCCAAATTTGATGTCACATCAAAAATTTGGCAAAGTAAAACGCTATAATGATGTACATGTGGTTTTTAACTAGACATTACTGTTTGGTATTAAGATCAAGTATCAACACAGGTAAATAGGATTTTGAAGTATAGGAGCAGTTTTAATGCATACCCTGATTTGCTCACGGCAGTGAGTTAAATTCCTAAAGGTTTGTTAAACTAAATTGACCGTATTTTTTAGTTCAAAAATTGAACCTGTATATTTATATACTTATATTTTAACATGTTTATATGTTTATTGATTTAATTATATGTTTGAGACTAAATTAGTCTTATAATAGAATAAAATGTGAATTTTGTTTAAAGGTTATGTTAAACAATATTTTTAGAATTAATTAAAGAATAATAAATATATTTTATTTTATGCTTTATACTATTATAAAAAGAAATTATTAATTAAGTTTTTAATTCTTAAAATAATAAATATATCTGTCTCAACTAAATATTTTTACTTTTTTTATATTCAAATATTTTTACTTTCAATTCTTTAACAAGTGTTTAAGAAACTTCCTACAAAATGTCAAATAGATAAAGTTAGAAGTGGTTAAATAAATACCAATTGATTAATTAATTATAACCCATACATCATCTAATTCCCTCCACAATAATCTACATCATTTTCTTTTACCTTTGAAGCTTTGAGCAGCGATCATCACGAAATTAAGCTTCACTATCATCAGCAGCAGCAGCAACGTAACAGAAATGGTGAAAGCAATCAGAGTTCATGAAATTGGTGGCCCTGAGGTTCTGAAGTGGGAGGATGTGGAAATCGGAGAACCCAAAGAAGGTGAAATCCGCGTGAAGAACAAAGCCATTGGGGTTAATTTCATTGATGTTTACTTCCGTAAAGGCATTTATAAAGCTCCCTCTCATTTACCCTTCACTCCAGGTTTAATTTGTTGCCAATTTCTGTGATTGATTCTCTGCGGTAATATTTTTTTTGTGCTTGTGGAAAAAATGAAAAAGTGAAAAAGAAAAAGCAACTGAAATTTTGTTATGCATGATTCTTCTTCCTGCTATAAGTTTTTTTTCCCAAGGAGGCTATATTTCACAGACAACAATTACATTTGTTAGTTGTAGAGCGAGCGAATCTCTTGAAAGAGATACCTTTTATTTTATCGAACTGAAGAGCTGCTAATTAAAGCTTCACTCCTCGGCCATCGGCCAACTTGTTGAGTTTGAAATCATATTTTCTTTCGGATTTGAATGTGGCTGGCAGGTGTGGAGGCAGTTGGGGAAGTGATAGCTGTGGGTGTTGGTGTGACTGATAAGCAGATCGGAGATCTTGTTGCTTACGCAGGTCGACCGTCGGGCTCATACGCGGAAGAGGAGATTATTCCTGCAAACAAAGTAGCCCCTGTCCCTCCCTCCATTGACCCTATCATTGGTGCATCCATCATCTCAAAGGGCATGACCGTTCGATATTTGCTTCGACGGTGTTTCAAGGTAGGGTGTCTACACCAAGGTTTCAAATCTGGGTCCATTTTGTGTCATTGCGCCACAACATTTGGTTGGTTTTAACATTCACCAAAATTGCATCAAACCATGATTGTTGCCCTCATTTAATGCAACATAGTTATAACCACAACATGATTGTGACTACAATTTGAAACCTTTAAGTCTATAATATATTGTGAACTCATGTATTTCTCTTAATTTTTTCCCCTGCTTCTTGATAAAAATTGACTAACTTCACAGGTTGAACCTGGTCACACAATTCTTGTACATGCAGCAGCCGGTGGAGTTGGATCCCTATTGTGCCAGTGGGCTAATTCTCTTGGCGCGACTGTTATTGGAACCGTATCAAATAAAGCGAAGGCAGCTCAAGCCAAGGAGGATGGCTGCCATCATGTCATAATCTATACAGAAGAGGATTTCGTTGCCCGCGTCAACGAAATCACATCAGGCAATGGAGTTGAAGTAGTTTATGATTCTGTGGGAAAGGATACCTTTGAGGTAGTATTGCATATGATATTCTATATTACACCTTAATAGAATTTCAAAATCAGCGAGTGGAAAAATTAAATTACATAATATTGTCTTGCATTTTGGTAACTGTTTACTATTCTTTTGCTCATTCTGCTATAATGATTGAGTATCCTGCAATGCAAGTAAATTTCTGGTTCAATTGATCGTATAATAAACCATCAACAAAAACCAACTAGTTACAATAATCTTAAAATTAACTGGTAGGTGATGGATTCTAACCAATAGATTTCAAGGATTACAGTCTGAATAATACAATATAAAAGCATGCTTAGCAGTTTGCATAATTGATCATGATCAAACTGATATCTGCCTGATTAAATACTAAACTAATTTGGGTTAGTATATCTGTTTCAATTATGTTATGTTGCTGTTCTATCTTTTCAAAATTGAAGAGGTAAATGGGTGATTTGTGCAGGGATCTTTGGCATGCTTGAAGCTAAGAGGGTACATGGTGAGTTTTGGGCAATCATCAGGTACACCTGATCCAGTACCATTATCATCCCTGGCATCAAAATCCTTGTTCTTGACAAGACCTAGATTCATGCATTATTATAATCTCGCGCGGGATAATGAGCTGTTGGAGGCTGCTGAAGAGTTGTTTGCTAGTGTTGCTTCCGGTGTCTTGAAGGTGCGTGTGAATCATACTTACCCGTTATCAGAGGCTGCGAAAGCTCATGAAGATCTAGAGAATAGAATGACTTTAGGATCTATTGTGTTGATTCCCTAAGCATATCATCATTTGTGTTGTATGCAACTGTTAAAGATCAAGAAAGGAACCATAATTTGTAAATACTATTGCTGTTGTATGTTATTCACCATTAGTGTCTGTACTTGGAACAATTGAACGAATGTTTTATCGTGCACAATTGTTCTGACTTCTGAGAAAGAATCTATGCAAGAACATAAAAAAGACTAGGAAATATGTTAATTTGAGGGCATTTCATTTGCAAACTTGAATAATAAAAACTGAGAAAACTTTAAAAGAATAATTAAACAAACAAAATGCTATTAGGATGGCGAAGGAATTTCATGTGCGTAAAGCTCAGGCGATCGTTGTTCTTTATTATAGATTTTTTTAGCATTAAGTCCAATTATTTTCAGTCCTCTCGTTCACTCGTTGTAATAAAAGATTTAGAGAATTTTAGATTAATTATGAAAAATAAATTATTTCAAGGAGGGTATTGTTATTGTCACTCTTTTTATGTCTATTATCATTTTTATTTAGATATTTTAATAATATTAAACATTAATGCTTAAATTTAATTAGCTGAAAAATATATTTTAATTTTTTTTATTGACAATACAAAAAAAATGACAATAGCTCCATCCTTTCAGAAATCGATTATGTGTACTAGTGTATAATTGATTTTTGATATAACTAATTATAACGTAATTAGTTTTTATTTGGGTATATTTTTTAAAAGTAATTTTGAAGATTGAATGGTATAAATGTTGTTTTTTATACTATAAATAAATAAATTTGAATAATAAAAGAAGAAAGTATATTAAAGTAAAAAAATTTAGGCTGCTTTTGTAAGGGTCTATACATAGCTTATAAAAATAGTCTATAAATCCTAACAAGATATTTTTAGCTTGTTTTTATAAGTTCCATGGAATAACTTATCAAAATCAATTCTTTTTAGTCTATTCAAATAAATTTTAAAATTTGTTTGCAAAAAAAATCAAAATCCTTACTATAAATAAACTCTTTTTTAATAAAAACTTATGGAATAAGTGCTTAATTTAGCTATATTTTCAAAGACACTCTTAATCTAAAAACTCTAAATTATAGCTTATTTAGAAAAACATAAAAAACAAACTTGTTGCAGTTATAATAAAATAATAAAAGAATTTAATGAATTCCTTCTAAACATTTTCTAACAAATTTTTGAAGGGAAAAAATATTTTTCCAAACACACCTTTAAAATGCTTTGGTTTTTTTTTTAATAAACAAATATAATATTTACACACATATTCTAAACTAAATCTCTAATATTTATATATTTTTTTTATGGCAAACACATAATCAAGTGTGCTAATAATCAAGATCCTTAAAATGCTTTGTTAATTTTGCTTACGTCTTGTCAAGGAATAAAATAGTGAGGACAATATTAATTGCATGTTTAAAATATTTAATTCACGAATCCAATAAAAAATTTGTGCCTTCAACTTTCTCAAAAAGTCTTCTTTAAAATGTTCTTTGCCAATTAAACAACAACCGTATCCAAAAAGTAAGAATAAACAATAGCCGATTAAAATGTTCTTTGTCAATTAAACAACAACCCACCAGTTTAAAAAACTAGTCACGCGCTAAAAATGGAAATGGTTAATCATAAGCTAGGTAAGTGGCACTTATCTTAACAATCGTGTCTAATACATGTTTAATACGGATACTCGTGCGACACTAGCACGATATGTTTCCAACACTTATTTGTTCATATTCAATAAAAAAATTCGAACCAATTCGACACTCGAGACACTTTTTATAATTTTTTTAAAAAATATATAATTAATAAATTATAATTTTATAATTCAAAATAAAATGTCAAAAATAAAAATCAAATAAAAATGTTTAAAAAGGAATAATATGACACCTCATATAGTAGAAAATATAGTATTTTTTCATAATAATCTTCATTTTCTTTTAACAAATTATTTACCATACCTTTAAAAGAAAACAAAATTGTCATACATAATCAGAGATAAGTTTGGATCACTTAATGATAGTAAATTACTTGAGATAACTCGTTCATCCATATTATAGTCGGGATTATGACCTCTTTTCTAAGATTTTTGAGATAAGACTTACACATTAATTATGTATTATAGTGTTTATTTTTTGGTTAGATATGTTATGATAGGGGTTAAAAAAATATAAAGTTTAAATAGTAAAAAAAATAAAGTATTAACTTTATGATAGTCATTTTTTTTTCATTTATCAAATAAAATTGTAAAATCTAACAAGTTATTTTAAAAAATAAATAATTTATTAATTTAAATATTTTCTTATCATATTTTTTATAATTTTTATATTATATTTTTATATTTATATTATTATATATACATAATAGGGTTTTAGTGTCCTATATTTTATACATTCACGGTATCGCAATATTCGTATCAAAATCGATACTTTTATATATGATAAGTGTAAAATCATGTAAAAAAATCCTCCATCAATTACTAGTAACACACTAACCCACAGTTTGGATCTAGTGAAATGGGAAAAAATGAGGATGGAAGAAAAATAAAAATAAAAAATTTATTTATAAATAAAATTATAATTTTTTTTTATAAAAAAGTAGTATAATTAGAGATTTACCTATATACGTATGTTTTTATACGTTCATTTTATTAAACTACATATTATAAAATAAACTAAAAACATATTATAAGGACAAATAATTTAATTTTATAAGTCACAAATAAACTCTTTTAAACTCAACATTTATATAATAAAAATTTTTTAATTTATAATTATGAACACATATTAACCATGATTATTTTATTATATCTTAGTACACTAATTATACATTCGTCACCTATTACTTAACAATTTTATATATAATTTAATTGATTAATAATACGTGCTTGTGTATACGAATTAAAACAATTATATTATAATATATAATATATGATATATAGTAAATAAATGCTTACTAAAGAAGAATGTCTTTTTGGATTCGGAGACTGACAAAGTGGAAGTGAAATCCCGTGTTTACCCCTCCTGTAGACCTTTTTTCGTTCTTTTATGTCATCTTCCGAATCCATGTCACCGTCAAAGTCAGCGTCTTCTCGCACACGCGCTTACGTCTCTTCCTATCTCCGAACCGGCGCCGCTCTTCATTTTCCGGTTTGTCGTATATCCATTCATTTCAATCTCTCACTTTCTCAGATCTCTTTAGCTCGCACGTCACCTGTTCCATATTCTTCTTCGTGTTTCCATTTGGAAATTGATAATTCATAACAATTTTAGTTAGATCACATCATCATCATCATCATCATCGCTTTTGAGTTGTTTAATTCAGTTATTCGTGTTGAACGTGATGGTTGCTGCAGGCGGAGAAATGTTGAAGGTCCCGGAGCACCAGGTTGCCGGGCATCAAGCGAAGAACGGTGTCCTTGGTCCTCTGATCGATGATTCTGGTAGATTCTACAAACCTCTTCAGAGCGACGATCGTGGTTCCAACGAACTCGCCTTCTACACCTCTCTCTCTTCCGATCCGAGAATTCCCCTCCACATCCTCAAATTCTTCCCGTCCTTTCACGGCACCAAAGTCGTCGACGCCTCCGACGGCTCCGGCCCCCACCCTCACCTCGTCTTGGAAGATCTTCTCTCCGGTTACTCCAACCCTACCATCGTAGATATCAAGATCGGTTCCCGAACCTGGTACCCCCGAGCCTCCGAAGATTACTTCAACAAATGCATCAAAAAGGATCGAGAATCTTCCACCGTTACCTTGGGTTTCCGAATCTCTGGCTTGAAGGATTCCTCTTCCTCTTGGCACCCTTCCAGGAAGTTACTCAGCAATCTCTCCGCTAACGATTGCAATCTCGTCCTTCGCAGGTTTGTTTCTTCATCTTCTCCCGATGCCGATCCCGATTGCGCTTTCGCCTCTGAGGTATTCGGTAGCGTTCTGAAACAGCTTTTGGAGCTTAAGAAATGGTTCGAGGTTCAGACGATTTTTCATTTCTATTCCTCTTCCGTTCTCGTCGTGTATGAGAAGGGTGGGAATAAGCCTCGCCCTTTGGTCAAACTCGTTGACTTTGCTCACGTCCTGGATGCCGAGGGTGCCATCGATCATAACTTCCTCGGTGGCCTTTGTTCTTTGATCAAGTTTGTTTCGGATATCGTCGAGAAACAATGATTCAGATTTCAGACTAGTGGAGTGCAAGTGTACTCCTACTTTTCGGATTGTAATCTTTGATGGGGTCAATGCAAAGTGCAATTGCTTCCCATCTTTCAATTTTCGTCCTGCTAATGACTTAAATGGCATTGCTTAGTTGATTTTTTTGCTGTTGAGGTTACTTTTAAACTATTCTTGTTATGATGTTATCTGTTTTTCCTTTCAGATAGTGATAGTTTTTGGATTCTTTATTTTACCTTTGATTCATTTGATGCTCATTTGATTCAGGCATGTGTACTGTATTATGACACTTGTGCATTCTTTCAGTTAGGCAAGTTCATATGAGAATTCAGAACTCTAAGAATTTTGCAGATTTTCGTCATTTAACTAAAGCTAAAGCGACTCTTGTGCCTTATTTTGGCACGGCGCGTTAAGAAATACTAACTAAAAATACTCTTGACCTATTATTGGTTATGCATGGGTTAGACGGTCATCAAATTACACACATAAGTCAGAACACTTGGCATGACTGATATTTACAATCACACTTGGTGCATACAAAGTTCTGTTGTTGAGTACCTAGGAGGTGGCCAAGGAGACAAGGAATGTTCATTGCAGCTTTTCTCCTAAAACGGTGCAATGCTTTTCTCCTAGAACGGTGCAATGTTCGGCTTCTCTCCTTACGGTCCTTACTGGCATAGATGCAGAAATTTGCTACTATTGAGCTTCTATCTAACCATTGGCTTGAACTGCAGAAGTACAAGATATGGTGAAGAAACTACTATCCAAAGGGAGGGGTTTTGTTAGATAATAAGCAGTGTTTGGGGATTTCAGAATAGCATTGTTCTAAGAGTGGTAGGAGGGAAGGCATGCAATAGGGATAGTAATGATTATGCAGAAGCTTAAGCAAGAAGGTATAAGGAAGCTATTAGAGAGTAGAGAGTGTATGTGTATGTGTTTGTTTTTGGGTGTTCCTGACTTCCTGTCATCTTGAATCCCATTCCTGTAACATCAAGGGATTTGAAAAGGCTATGAAGATAATACTGAATGTTCTGCAAGATTCTGAAGTTTCTGGTTATGATTCAGATGCCCATCATCAAGGCTCGTTGCCTGGTAAGTGTTCTGCTAGCCAGTTTTCATTGTTGCTAGTTTGCCACTATAAAAGCAAGTATGTCAGCGGAACCTTTCCCTGAATGAATAAATGTAAGCATTTTTAACATGGAAAACTCTTAGCAATCATGCACTTTCCTTGCTCCAACTATCCTTTGTTATTCTAATACTAATCCTATCTTCTAGAAGTTTCTGCTGTATTTAGTTTCGGATCCTGATTAATCCTTAAGGCAGCATCTAATGTTGCAGTCTGAAGGATAAAGCCTTAAGCAATCATCATCAAGGATGAAAGTTGAATCTGTCAAGGTTTTAGTTGCAGATAATCCAAGGGATAATGGCATGGACATTGACCATTCATATTTCATACATGCTACCTCCGTTTTTTTATTATAAGCAAAAAAAAAAAAAAAACCTAAATTTGCACTAACCAGGGAAATTAATTATCATCATTTAATGTCTCTCGGTTATATATAAAAGTTAATTGTATTCTCTAAAATACCCTTAATTATTATTTAGGGTAGAGAGAAAAAAAATCTACATGTGAGAATGTGAAAACTTAATTATTGGTAATTCCACTAATGAATTGAATTAATCTCTCACTATTTGTAATGCTTTGTCTTGTAAATATAATAAGAATTTAAATGCTCGCAGAAGGTAGTTGTGATAAGTTAATTAATATTATTTTAGGTATTATCACTTCGACCCTATATGTAAGTCAGTTCTGATTGAATCCCTGGAATGAAGAAATAAAAGTTAAATCATTTAATTGGTCGAAACATGCTTTAATTCAATTAATATTATTTCTATCTTATTTATCTATTTTTTTTTCTCATTATTAATTAAATTTTTGAAAATTATAAAAAGGGTAAAAATGTCAATAATCTATTAATGAGTTAGTTTGTGACTTGTACTTTTGGAACAAAAATTCTTCTAGAATGTGATTTACATTTATGACCCGATGGAGTACTTTGTTAAACGTGAGAAAGTCAGATAGATTTGCTTATAAAGAAAAGGCAAATGATATTTAGTGTCTTAAGAGCACTATTTAAAAATTTAAATGTAGTAAAAAGATATTGAAATGTGTAGTTTTTTGTATTCTCGAAAAACGGAACAATGTGCTTTTATGATTATTTTTCTATTTATAATATTCTCCGAACAATTGCTCATACGTTTTCATTTTTATTTAAAAAACATCATATTCTTTATTTGTATAAAGTATATGATCACAAACAAAAATTATTATAATTTTAAAAATATAAAAAATTATATAAATTAAGCTAGAAATTTTAAAGTGAATAATATATTGTTTTTTTTAAAAAATTCAAATAATTTATGTAATTTAAAAATATTTTTTTATTTTTATTTCGAAAAATAACTTATTTTTAAAGTGTATGTAGTGCAAAAATCTAAAAAGAATGTTGGAAATTTAAAACTATTAAAAATTATGTTAATTAAGCGAGAAACTTCAAAGTTAGTAAAAGAATATCTTAAAAAATGTTCAAATAATTTTTAATTCAAAAAAACACTCTATTCCTCAAATGTATATAATATACGATCTTTATAAAAATTGTTTGCAATGTTAAACATATAAATAATTATGTAAATTGAGATAGAAACTTTAAAGTGAATAATATATTGTCCTTAAAAAGCTTCAAATAATTTACTTCATTTAAAAATTGAGTTTTCATTTTTATTTTGAAAATCACCCTATTTTCAAGTTAGTACACGATCGGTAACAAATTTGTTTTAATATAAAAATATAAAAAATTATGTAAATACAGCTAAAAACTTCAAACTGAATGATACATTGTCTTCAAAAAGCTTCAAATAATTTAGGTAAGTTAAAAAATGTGTTTTCAGTTTTATTTCGAAAAACATCATATTCTTGTATAGTACACATTCTCTAAAAAAATTTGTTATAATTTTAAAAAATATAAAAAATTAGGTAAATTAAACTAACAGTTAAAAGTGAGTGATACATTGTCTTCAGAAAGTCTCAAATAATTTAGGTGATATAAAAAACATAATTATTTTTATTTCCTCGTATTCTTCAAGTGTATATAGTACACGATTACTAACAAAAATTATTTACAATTTTAAAAATATAAAAAATATTTAAATTGAGCTAAAAATTTCAAAATGAATAATACATTGTCTTAAAAAAGGTTCAAATAATTTACATAATTTAAAAATTGAGTTTTCTTTTTTATTTTGGAAAAAACATCATATTATTCAAGTGTGTATAGTACATGATCTCTAAAAAAATTGTTGCAAATATAAAAATATAAAAAATATGTAAATCGAGCAAGAAACTTTAAAGTGAATAATACTTTATCTTCAAAAGGCATCAAATAATTTAGAAAAATTAAAAGAACATGTTTTTATTTTTAATTCTAAAAACATTCGATTCTTCATAGTACACCAACAATAATTTTCTTTTTGCAATTTTAAAAGTATGAAAATTTATATAAATTAAGCTAAAAAAAATCAAAGTAAAGAGTACATAGTCTTGAAAAAGCATTAAAAAATTTAGGTAATTTAAAAGATGTATTTTCAAATTTTATTTTAAAAAACAACCTTTTTCACTTGAAGCTTTTAAAAACAATTTGTTTCAATTTAAAAGAAATCTTGTAAATTGAGGTAAAAAAAATTCAATGTGAATAATACACTATCTTTCAAAAGCTTCAAATAATTTAAGTAATTTAAAAAATTTGATTTCATCTTTCTTTCAAAATACACCCTATTTTTTAAGTGTATCGTGCATGGTCTCTATATAAATTGATGTTATTTTAAAATATAAAAAATTATGTAAATTGAAATAAAAACTCAAAGTGAAAGAAATTTTGTCTTCAAAAACCTTCAAATAATTTAGGTAATTTAAAATACATATTTTTATTTTATAAAACTCCTTATTTTTGTAGTGTATAGTGCATCATCTCTAAAAAATTGTTGAAAATTTAAAATATAGATTGAGTTTGAAGCTTCAAACTAAATGATACATTGATTTCAAAAAGCTAAAATAATTTAGGTAATTTAAAATTTGTGTTTTATTTTTGTTTTGAAAAGCGCCATATTTTTTAAGTGTATAGTTCACGATCTTAAAAAATAATTGTTGCAATTTTGAAAATATGAAAATTTTTATAAATTGAACTAAAAACTTCAAAATAAATAATACACTATCTTAAAAAAACTTTGAATAGTTTAGGTAATTTAGAAAACATGTTTTCATTTTTATTTCGAAAAACATCATATTCTTCAAGTGTATATATAGTACTCGATTTCTTAAAAAACTGTTGTAATTTTAAGAGTATAAAAAATATGTAAATTGAGCTAGAAACTTGAAATGAAATAAATTTTGCCTTCAAAATGCTTCAAATAATTTTGGTAATTTAGGAAATGACTTTTAATTTTTATTTTTAAAAACATCATACTCTTCAGGTGTATGAATCGATAAAAAATTGATGCAATTTAAAAAATTTTAAAAATTATATAAGTTGAGTTAGAAACTTAAAGTAAATAATACATTGTCTTTAAAAAGTTTTAAATAAATTAGGTAATTTAAAAAATATATTTTCATTTTTAATTTAAACAACCTATTTTTCAAGTATATAATACATTATCTCTAAAATTGTTGCAATTTTAAAAATATAAAAAAATTACTTGAGTACACGATCTCTAAAAAAGACATTTTTATTTTATTTCAAAAAATACCTTATTTTATGAGTGTACATAGTATACGATCTCGAAAAAAATTGTTGCTATTTTAAAAATATAAAAAATTATAAAATTGAGTTAGAAACTTCAAAGTGAATAATACATTGTCTTCAAAAAATTTCAAATAATTTAGGTAATTTAAAAAAAAAATTTTTATTTGTATTTTGAAAAACATCATATTCTTCAAGTGTATATGATCTCCAAAAAAATTGTTGCAATTCTAAAAATATTAAAACTTATGTAAATCGAGCTAGAAACTTCAAAGTGTATAATACTTGGTTTTCAAACAGCTTCAAATAATTTAGACAATTTAAAAAAGTTCATTTTCATTTTTATTTCAAAAAGTACTATATTCTTCACGTGTATAGTATACGATCTATAAAAAAATTATTGCAATTTTAAAAATATAAAAGATAATATAAATTGAGCTTGGTATTTCAAAGTAAATAATAATTATCTTCAAAAAGTTTCAAATAATATAGGTAATTTAAAAATCGAATTTTCATTTTTATTTCGAAAAACACCGTATTCTTCAAATGTATATATAGTATATGATCTTTAAAAAATTATTGTAATTTTAAAATATAACAATTTACGTAAATTGAATTAAAAACTTTAGAGTAAATAATATATTTTCTTAAAAAAACTTTAAATAATTTATGTAACTTAATAATCGTATTTTTATTTTTATTTTAAAAAATACCTTATTTTTCATGTTAAACTAATTCTCAAACTTCAATAATATAATGTAAGATGCTCTTAGAAGTGTGTGTGATGCAAAATTACTGGCTCAGAACAGGAGCTCCATGTCATTTTGTAGCAAAAAAAAACCTTGCTCAAGGGAATAATGCAAGTCTGGTTGGATTTTTCAGCCCAAAAACAATATCATTTATTTTTCTCCATATGTATCGCAACACAAAAAAACAGAGGATCATAAGTTCTCTGCATGTTTTTGCAATCAAAGACAAGCATAATTTCCAATAGTAAAATTCTGGTGTTAATAAAATCCAACCGCATCCCAAATATGTTTAGCATGAGCACAATCACAAAAACACAATCCTCATCTTGGTTAGTGTGCAAACGCCACAAAACCAAAAAAAATATATAAACTCCCAAGACGAACAAAGTTACACAAAAGAGCAGTATTATTTCACACGAATAAATTTCACACAAATTATAAAAAAGAAACTAAAGTGATTTATAAATACATAAGGAATTAAACTAAAATTTTTAGAACATAAAAATCATATTAAAACTTTTTAAAATATAAGGTACTATTAAATTGAAAATTTTAAAATATAAGGGACTAAAAGAGTATTTTAACCTTAAAAATAAATGGATGAGGAATTAATTACAATTCAATTGAAAATATTAAAAAAAAAAGAATTATGAATGAACAGTTTTCTTTTTAAATTGGACAAAATACGACAATAATAATCTAGCTTAATTGTATTTTTTGTCCCTTAACTTTTTTAATTGTGCAATTTTAATTTCTTTATTTTTAATTGTGCGATTTAGTCCTCCAACTTTGTAAATCGTGCAATTGGTCCCCTAACTTTGAATTACAAAATTTTGGTTCTAAACTTTTTAATTGCATGATTTTAATTTTTTTATTATCTCTCTCTCATTAAGAAGCTAATGGTGAATGAGGTTAAACTCATATAATCAGTTTTCATTTGTGCAATTTTGGTTTGAAACTTTTTTAATTGCACGATTTTTGTGCTCTTATCCACTTTATTTTATTGGTTTGATTGTGTTAATCGTTAGCTTCTTAACAAAATATAGGTTAATTAAGAAAAAAATGCACAATTTGATAAAGTTCAGGGGACTAAAATCATACAATAGACAAAGTTGGTGGACTAAAATACACAATTAAAAGTTGGAGGACCAAAATCGCACAATTGAAAAAATTAAAAGACTAAAATCATCCAATTAAAAGTTAAAGGACCAAAATTACACAATTAATAAAATTAGAGAACCAAATATGTAATTAAGCCAATCTACAAATAAGAAATCTAAGGTAAAAGGTTTAGTATTAAAAAAAATAAAATAGGAAAAAGAAAATCTATTAGAAAATCCAAACCGAATGCCGAAAGGAATAGGACCCTAACACAATGGAGTGTTTTTCTGATTGCAATCTTTTGTCTGTCAATGGCGCTTTCGAATTGGAATCATACAAATAATTCCAACGCTTCTCATCGCATATCCATCCACCAACGCCCAATTCTTCATCATGTCATTGGTAACTCTTCACTCCTTTTCAATCGATTTCACTTTTTTTTTTAAAAAAAAATAATCCCAATTTATTCCATTACTGTTCTTCTGTTTCGATTGAGCAGCTCAGCTGTTGAGCAGCTCAGCTGTTTTTATTCTTTTCGTTTGATTTCTTCTGGATTTTGAAATTTTGCGTTCTGTTCAAAGTTAGTCTTGTTTAAGAATCAGTGCAATATAAATTGTAGGTATAACAGTCAGATATTTATCTTGATTGAGCAAGGCTTGGACAATCCCCAATCGGTTCAATCATGAATGTTTTAGTGATCAATTGATAATCTATTTATTGGTGGATATGTTCTGTTTCAATCTGTGATCCTCTGAGTTTGATTTTTTTTTTTTTTAATTTGTTTTAGGATTTTTATACATCTGAAATGTGTTATTGATGGCATAAACCTGAAAAAAGAGCTCAAGGTGTACATATAATGGATCTTGATTTGAATCAGGAGCCTTTGGATCAAACTCATACTTCAGTTGTTGAATTTGATTCCCGATTGGATGAACTAGAATCTCGCCATGGACATATACATGATCGTATTAGACACCTTGAAGCGGTAACTTCTAGAGCTAGGCAGCGCCTGAGGTGGCCGCCGGTTCACCCTCCGATTCAAGTAACCAACATCACTGGAGAAGCTGCAACAGCCGAGGCTCGGGATGAAGGAATAGTTGAAAGTGAGAAAGGGGACAACAAGAAAGGTGTCCATTTAATAGCTAAAGCATTGGGGATTGAAACAGATGATGTTGATAAGGAAGAGAGAGGCACTGCAAGTTTATTTGATTGTAATATATGTTTGGATATTGCAAGAGAACCTGTTTTGACCTGCTGTGGTCACTTGTTTTGTTGGCCATGCTTCTATCAGTTGTCATATGCGTATTCAAAGGCAAAGGAATGCCCTGTTTGTAAAGGAGAAGTCACTGAAACAGGTGTTATTCCAATTTATGGAAATTCAGATGCCAGCATCAACTCTCAGTTGGAACTAAAACAAGCTGGTTTGATGTTTCCTCCTCGACCCCGTGCACCTAGAGTTGATAGTATGAGGCAGCGGCTAATTGGCCTAGGAGCATCTCCTGCTGTAATACAAAACATTCGGCGGATTAATAACCTTATTATGGGTGGATTAGGAGAACCAGCTCAGTCAGAAAGCCCTAATACTGCATCTGATAGAAACAGTGCTGGTTCCAATCAAATTTCGAGTTTCTTAGTGGAAGGAGCTGCTTCATTTTCACCTGTTTCATCAGCAGTAAATTCTGCAGTTGAAAATTATATTCATAGCTCTCATACAGGAGGAAACAGGCGGTCAAATCGTCGTGCCGTGAATGGAAGTTCAACTTCTAGTGGAGGAGACAGGCGGTCAAGTCGTCGTGCTGTGAATGCAAGTTCAACATCTGGTGCGAATGTTGCTGCTGGTTCTGCGTCTTCTTTAAATCAGAATGTTGGCACAACTGCTGTTGTCGGCTCAGAAATCCAGGCAACAGATAGCAATGTACAGATCAGCCCAGGGGATTTGGCAACTAATAGTAGAAGAACCGATGTTTCAAATGAGACCAGAAGAAGAAGGTTAAGATGATGGTCTTTTATGTGAGGAGGTGTAGATCATATTGACAGAAGGTTCCTAGTCTATATTCATACTACAGTTTGCTTGTCATACAAAACTTTTAGTATATCTTTGTCAAAACAAATATGTTAGTATCAAGGTTCACCCTGTAAATTCTCATGGTCACAGGGAATCATCATTGTATTATTTTGTCCATTATTTGTAATAGGAGGAAGAGGATATGTTTCTCTTCCCTTAAGGAACATCTATTAGTGAATATTGTGCATGCAAAACAGTATGATGTCACTTCTGTGGGTACAGGGTGGATGACAACACCATGCTTGCACATATTCTTAAATATTCTCATATTAGATTGATATTGATCTTCTGAATATCTAGTTTTGAGTCTTCAGTTCTTAGAGTTTACCTGTATCCTTAATGCAAATTTTGTGGGGGTAATGGCTTGATTGACAGAAAACAAGGTCTGTGTCAGCATTAAGGGCCTCCAACATTCTATAGCTGATGCACACAAGATTGCTGTCTTTGACCATTACTAGTTGCATTGCATATAGTGTGTTATATTTTTTGCGTTTGCTAGTCTTTCATGATATTTCTTATTGATAGCATGTTTTGCTTACCACTTTTTCACTTTTACTCACCATCATCAATCTGTGGATGTCTCTTTGAGTTGAATTTCCACTCAAATGCTGTATCAACTGTGGATGTTTGACGCTTCTCCTTTGCCATGCCTTCTAATCTAGTGTCCTTCACTTATGAACCCTCTTGATATGTGCACCAAATTAATGCTTCTCAATGACCAGTCTCTCTCTTGCTTAAGACAAACACATGAAGGAGGGGGGAGGGGAGTATTTACTACATTAGTACTGAAAATTTGTTGAACGAAAAAATCTACAACATCCCTTAAAACTTAAACACATGTCCAAGAGGTTAAAAACTTCGACGTAATCTTATGATCCACTCTGTATTGTGAACCCATCACCAACTACACACGAAGGAGGGGAGTATGTACTATATTAATTAATACTGAAATTTTGTTTTAAGGAAATGTACTAGCATTATTTCTGAAAACACATCTCATAAATATGCCAAACTCTAGTTTCACTATTTTTTTTCTTTCCGTTGCTAATTACTATTTCTTCTAATTCTATAATCTCTTAATAAATTTTTTGTTATTATATATATTTTATCGTTAATTATTATTTCTTTTGAGATATAAAGATTATAAAAGTGAGTTATGTCTTTTACACTAAAATTATACTCTTGCTAACATATTTAAATGACTCAGAAATCAAAATAGATTTTATCTCTTCCAACAAATATTTATACCCCTATCATTTATCTATTTAAGAACAATTGTATATGATAATTGAAAAGGAAAATGCTCTAATCAGTTGTTAGACCTTTATTAAAAATATAAAAGTAAAATTGTTTACTAAGAATAAAATTATATATTGTTTTACAAGTAAAAAAAAATATTCAAAGTGATAATTTTTTTTTTATATAACTTAGAACATCGAATGAGATGTATCGAAACCATTTACCAGTGGCATTAAGAAACTCGTTAAAGACCGTTACTATTGGTGCCTGTGCCATTTCTCCCTGCACCATACATTTTAAATTTTTTTTCAAAATTGTCTTTCTCCCGGTATTTAAAATACGAGAGCGCTAGAGAATTAGAAATTGAGGGAAAATATACTAAACTTCCCATTATTAAATTTTGGTAGTGTAATTTTTTTAAGAAAAGCTTAGATTTGTAACTCTTAAACTATTAGTTTGTAGTTTCGGTTAATGCGTGATATCTATAAACCTAGCGAAAACGGTTTCTAAAATCCGGTAATATTAACTTGTAAGTGCATCACTAATAGATTTTAATATCGGTTTTCGTCCAATTTTTAAAGGTGGAAGGAATTAGCACAATTCTTATTGGGAGTGACACAATCCTTTTTAATATATAGATTTATGATTCTTATATATAAATGGGTGGTAGAATTTCTAAAATTGGGCGGTCTCAATCCCTTCCACCTTTTTAAATATCAAGTGCGCCCAGTATCTAATTATCCGACGAAGATTAAATTTAAAAAAAGATGTGTGAGATAACAAAAAGAAAAAGTGGTGAGAATAATAGTAACCCTCGCATAGTAGTGGCTCTCGTTAAAGAGATCCAATTGAAAAACATAACAAAACAACTCTTTTTAATCGTTTTCAATTCTCGTATCGCATATAATTCATTGAAGGAAACAGACTAATGCAAGTTTAATAGGGATTATGAGCCAAATATTTTAATCCCTTCGATACATATATTATGTGTTGATGTATACATAAATATGATATGGTATTTTCGTTCCAATGTTCCGAAAGAAACATATGATATGACATCACCATAATTATTTGTCAAAATCACTATATTACGTGGGTGTAGGGATGGCACCGACATCAGGTGGGGCTCCCGTCCCCGCACTCCACCTTCTCTCAATCTCCGCTCCTTACCGATGGGGAGTTTTATGCCAAAAAAAAATCATGAGAAAATATAAAAAAGAAATTGAATGATATTATGATAAAGTTCATATTGAGATATATTGAGAAAGAGTGCACTTTATTAGTGGTTATTGGTGTGAGGACACAACGACAGACCGATAATGATGTTAACAAGGAAGCAAAGTGAACAGAAAAATAAAAGGTTTCAACTCTCACTATTCACTAAAGTTTTAGGGTTTCATAATAAGAAAAAACTTAAAAACCCCTTAAATTTATATATATATATATATATATATATAATTATGGTATTTAAGTAATTTTTATGGATATCGGGGATGTAGGCCACCACATGATAGGGAATGTGATCCCCGTTC
The DNA here is from genome assembly GCA_037177725.1 of Cyamopsis tetragonoloba. Taxonomy (NCBI): domain Eukaryota; kingdom Viridiplantae; phylum Streptophyta; class Magnoliopsida; order Fabales; family Fabaceae; genus Cyamopsis; species Cyamopsis tetragonoloba. Next base: position 52,600,291 of record CM074124.1, on the reverse strand, counting down.
TCGTTCCCAAACTTGTTGCTCAGTGAACTTTGTCCTCGTTCCCGTCCCTGAGAGGAAATTTCCTGACATCGAGCCCCATTTTGGGGAGTAAATTTTTAATACTCTTATAGTATATACTCCTTTTAATAAAAGAGTGGTGGAGATAAAGAGTGGCAGACCTACAATACATTATGGGTGGTGGTGATTAAGAGGAATTTTATAATTTTTTTAAAAAATAAATACTTGTCATTATTTAAAATGGTGTTGTACATACTGCAATAGTACTATAGATTTTCCCCCATTCGAGATGGTCCCTGCAGAAATCCCAGCGTCTGAAGAGAAATTGCCATCTTTATGAAGCTGCATTGAGATTCAAAATTGTAGTGACTTAATCAACTTTATAAGTTTCCATCAATTAACCAAATACTATATATGTTCCTAATTATAACCTCCTAAAAAAATCATATAAATTAAGAAAAGTGTTGACATCCATAAAATACATTGGTCTTTTAAAAAGTTATCATAAATATTCAATTTTATCCCTATTTAAAAGTCATTTTCATTTTAAAATCAATTTCCTATATCTTTTTCAATTAAAAATAAAAAAATTATAATAAATATCTCAATATTTTATATTAGAGACTTATAAAAAAACATACTAACTTTTTTTTTTGGGACTTATATTTATTAATAATAGTATATATGTTATAAGTTTTTCATTCAAGTTATGATTCCAGTTTCGGCCAAAAAGCCCGAAGCCTAGGAATGGGTTCTCTTTTGATTAATTGGAAATACGAGTGAACATTACAAGTCGAGATTGTGATACAAACCGATAGTTTAACCTAAAAAAAAAAAATTCCTCCATACCCAAACTCATCAATAAAAAAATGTTCTAATTGGTAAGTCTTTTTATATTCAACGTGTTACATATACATGTTCACCACAACCTGTAAATTAAAAGACCAACATTAACATCCAAATCTTAAAAGCAAGAGATGGGAAGAGGATTTAATAAAAAGTCTACAAATTAGGTCAATAAATAAACTTTTGACAAGATATCTAACAAATCACCTATTCCCAAAAAATAACTATTTATTAAACGATCATTTATTTAAAATAATGTTATTCAAATATGATTCATTTCTTACATACCCATGGCCTCCAATCATCCAAGTAACAAAATGTGGAAAAGCGAACTTGAAAAGGGCTCGAGCCACATAAATGCCAGGGTGCTTTATCCTTATATTTGTTAGAATCTGCTAAAGAATAAAGGTAAAATGTAATAATAATTATTTTTTTTTCTTTTTTGGTGGAGTATTATAAATATAAGTAAGATTTTGCAAGAATGAAATTAGGTTAAGAGAAAAAAGTAAACTTACTGATAAAGGCCAAAATTGAAATTTAAATTCAATATAAGGCTTGTAGTTGACTAGCATTTGTGATGCCATCCTGCTAGCTGTGTGTAATACCCTAACTCTTGGGATTCTTTTCTTCTCATATCTAACAAAAAAAGAAAAAAAACATAAAGCCACAAAATTTCAAATACTTTGATTTTGATGTGATTCCTGCAACCAAAACAAATTAAGCTAAGAACAAAAATTAACAATGATACCTTCTAAGGGCTGAGATAACTTCAGATTCATCATAGCCATGTTTAGAAATCTTGTCAAGCTCAAGTATTAGTTGGTAACAATCCTGAAAATAATGTGACAGTGTTGATAAAGTTTTTTTTTTTTATGAGTTAGTGATTATCCATATTAATGTAGCGAGGGTTGAGGAGTCTCACTATCTGTACCACACCATCACACCCATTTCTGAATACATTAAACTTTGTCTGAGTTCTAAAATCTAATAGTTAAAATAATGCTCTCTCAGATACTAGAATTCATTTAGATTGAACTATTGAATTTTACAACCCGAAAAAGTGTAGTGCTCTCAAAAACTCTTGTGGTGCAGATTGTGGCGTCCAGATCGAGGATACTCAAGAAACTAATCACATTTTCATTTATAAATAAAAGTTGAAAATTAGAAATAAGTAACCAACCTCTATAGCTGTACATCCACCTTGACCAAGATTTGGTTGCATTGGATGTGCAGCATCACCTAACAAAGTTACTCTGCCAATTCCCCAAGTGTTGATCATATCTCTATCATATATATTCCTCTGAAGTATCATACACTCTGTTGTTTCTGATATCAGTGACATCACTTCACTGCACCAGTTACCAAATAGATCCTCAACTCTCTTCTTCTTACCTGCAATAATTAACTCACAATTCATCAATTCCTTTTCAATTTTTGAGTCTGGTTTAACAATGTCTTTGACACACTTGTTATGGTTTCTAGAATTAGAAAAAGTGATCATAAATGTATATTATTCTGTCTGTCGAAAATACAAAAAATTACTTCGCTGACAACTTTTTACTACATTTGACTCTTTAAAAAGTGTCCTTAATTAATTACCTTGAAATATTATAGCAATTGAAAGTGAAACAAAATGCAGTGAAGATTACCTTCAGGGAAAGTATTAGTAGAAGAAGGGGGTTCTCCATGGAAAGCATACCACTGCATCTTCCCATGCCCAATATCTGAAGCAACAAAGTACTGGTTCAACCCCAAGAACACCTTGTACCTTCAATTTTAAACATCAATGCAAATAAGAAAAATATAAAATTCTGGAACAGTTTATATATAGCAATTTTTGCATCATGTATGTAAAAGCCACTCTTGGCTTTCAAGGTAAAAATTTTGGTCATGTTGAGTTCTTTTTTCTTGATTCATTGTTGATTGTCAGTTTGTTTGGATGAAATTTTCAAAAACTACTTGCAGGATGTAAATAACAAAATCATAGGTTATATTTTTCTAAAATTTCATATATCAACTTTCTTTATCTTAAAAAAGAGAAATTTATTCGATAAGTTGAATTTTCAAATTGACTCTAAATTTATCTGTTTTTTTTTTTTCTGTCTCCACCTTGCTTGCTTCAAAAGTTAAACTAAATCATTCTTTAATTTATATAACAATAGAAGTCTTTCATGTCCAAAAATGTTATTAGGAGTGGAAGTACTAACCCAATAGTATCAATATTTGAAGGCACATAGTTTGTTAATCCACTATAGCATGTGAAACCTGAGTACTTTGCTTCTTGCCACCCAAAGAGTTTGGAACGTACCTATATAAGAAAATAAACAAAAGGGACTGAATGGCAAAATCAAAGAGAAAAAATGAACTCAGTTATAAATAAAACTAAGGATAAGGATGGTATATTTTACTTGTGACCATATTCCATCTGCCCCTACTAAAATATCACCATCATATTGCTTTCCATTTTCAAGGACCACTCTAACCTGATGAATGAACAAAACATCAATAGGTCAAAGTTCAGAAAACACCTCTAAATTAATGTAATAAGTTAACCAATCAGAAATTAGGGTTGTTAAGAGAAAAACTCAAACCTTGTTTGGTTCCTGAATAAAATCCACAACTTTAGATTTGTTGCTGAGTATGTTGGAACCAACTGCATTGACTAGAATGTCTTGCAGTCTCATTCTACATATGACTAAGGTAACAGGAAGCCCTTTCCTTAAAGCAGGTGTCAAAAGATCAAACTCACTGAACCTGATGTGATAAAGAACATATACTCACTACTCTATAATTATATATTATTATTTACCATCTAATGTTTCAAAGTTTCAAGCTATGCCAATTAGAGACAGACAAGGAATTAAGGATGATCAAACATAGTAACATACCATTCTCCAGATAAACCATCAGCAAAGCCATTACTCCTATTTCCAGTCACACAACCTGTTGAGAATTAAACAAATTAAAACCTAATTAAACAAATGTGATTACAATGGACACAACTAAGAACAGAACTAAATTAAACAAATTAAGTAACAATTCTCTAATATAATACATCCAACCTGCCTCCATAATCTGCTTAGCTACATTGTGATCAATGGCTTCCAAAACAGAAAGAGCATTACTCAAAAGCTGAATCGGGCCGCGATGCAGCATACCGGCTTCTCCTCTAACAGAACTCGAGTCCTTCTCAAACACCTTCACTTCATAGCCTCTCTTCTTTGCTGCAAGACCAAACACAAGTCCACCAATTCCTCCACCAGCTACCAACACTCTTAACTTCTTCTTCCTCTTTTTTCCTTGTTCCTCTGATTCTGAAGAAGAAGAACAAGTAATTGCATTTGCAACCAGCTCAGTACCTTCATCTGTTAAACAATGCTGGCTTTTTTTCCCATATTTGATCCTCCTCACATTGTTGTACTTGTATCTAACATAGCTGCATGATGAGCAAGGAATATGGAAGGAAGCCATTGATCATAAATGTATTGGATGGTGAAAACTAAATAAGAAGAAGAAGAAGAAGGAGGAAAGAGACAATAAGATATGGTTAATGGTGCTGGTTGTGTCCAAGTTAAGTATATGTATAGTTGAATGTGATATTGTTATGACTTATTAGCTAACAAAGTGTGCTTTCCAACTTCCTTACACTACTAAATGCTATTGCTAATAAAGTAATAATGCACTGCAACTATTCTTTTTATTTTTTGGGGAAAAATAAATGAAGTGCTTCATATAATTGGTTCAACTAATAGAGATCACTAAATCATGATGTTAGATTTGACATTTATTAACAGACTTCCATTGATGTGTGATTCATTGGACATTAATTTAAGTTCTCGTCGAGATTTGAAAAATGCCATACACTTGAATTGAAACTAAGAGTAACAATTTCATTAGTTTTAAATCTCAAGGAGTTGTCACGTGGTATTTTTTAACTATATTTTTATGTCATGTGAGAGAATTTCCACCTTTATTTGGCTTTTCATTTCTTTCAAGTACAATCTTAACTTTTTCTTTCTATGGACTTCATTCAAATGGAAAAAATACAAAATCGTTCAATCCTCAACTTACACGGTCAATGTCTTCTCAACTTTATAATCAATTAATTATTCACTATCAGTAAGTTCTTGCTAAATTTTATGAGCCACTTTATAGTTTTTCATTATCTTTCTTTATACTTAGATGATTTTAGCAAAAGAAAAATTATATAATGATTTTTTTAACTTGTGCAATTAAAAAGCTATAAATAGAAAGAAAATACAATATCAATTACATGTCAAACTCAATCAGATTAATTTTTTGTTTTTCCCTACAACTATATTCTATTTATAGTTTGTTAATCTGCGCAATATTGCACGTGTTAAAAAAATCCATTATATAAATAAGATAGTTTTTCATTATCTTTCTTTATACTTATGATTTTAACAAAAGAAAAGTTATATAAATAAGATTTGTTACCCTTTTTGTGATATCTATGTCACTAGAATTACCGCAGAGTAGATATCAAAGGAAGATATATTAAAAAAAAAGAAAAAAGATATCATCTGACTACACAATATTTATGAACAGAAACCATTAAGCACCCCTTCGGCCACAGATTCGGGTTCATGTTTATAATGTGGGGTCCAATAATGAATTTGGGGAATGACCCACTAGACAGAAGAACACAATAATTGAGCTAAAAAAAACAAAAAACGGTATGGGGCTACATAATTATAATTACGACTAAACACTCGTACAGAAAATGTGCGTTTCAGATATTAGTAGATTTCGTAAAAAAAATCTTAATAATTATTAACTGACGTCATTTGTTCAAAGAAATGAACTCTCTCCATTCCTTACCCTGGTAAACTAAACAAACAACGTCCCTCTCATCCACTAAGATCAGCCTGCTAGTGGTGAGGAGTTTAAATAATAAGTCTTGTGAAACAGTGCTCTTGGGGCACTTATTAAGAATACAAAAGTAAAAATATTTTATTAAAATTGATAACATTTAAATAAGATTTTAACTTTCAAAACAATAAATATTATCAATCCCAATAAAACATTTCCAATTTTGTATTCTTAACTAGTGCCCTTAAGACAATTTTTAACATTTTCCTTAAATAATTTACGCGAGAACTTTGAGTTTAAAAATCGTCTGTTTTCAAAAAAGTACCGTCTCTCCCTTCCATAGACTTCCCACTTCTCATTTGAACCAAACACAGCTTATAAGATCCAACATAATTCAAAAGGACCTAGAAGGTTGAAGGCAGGTAGTGGAAGCAATTTGACACATGAAATACAAGATTTTTTACACTAGTACCACACTGTAATCACTAATGGGAGAGTATTGCACAAGTATTAGCTGGTCCTAGGTCAGCTTTCAAACTCAATAAATAATTATTACCATTGTCATTATCCTACACGAACCTAATTAATCCACTAAGAAACGTGGCTAGAGCTATTAACGGTTAGAGGGTAATAATCTTTTACGACATAATACAAGTGTTAAGTACATCCTTTTCTCAGAATCAAGCTACCATAATGCCTCCTCTGCTCTCATTGTACAAAGTAAGTAACACAGGTCCTCCCATCATTCTCGATCCATTGATTGAGCATGTGAGAAATGGTGGCCAGCCCCATCTGTAAAAACATCGAGCAAGGTTAGATGAAAAAATAAATAAGTTTAGAACTAATCATTATTTTATCAAATAGACTAATACAGCACAGAATGTGGTAACTTGCTTCTTTTTTTTTCTACGTTTTATTGACATTAGTTCCTTTTATTTATGTATTCATTTTAATATGCAATGCAACTATCCTAAGAACATGATTGGGTATGGCGAAAAAGTGGAAAGTACTGTTACTAACCCATATCCATGGTGTATCATGCTCGCGCAATCACATTTCAAATCATATCATGAATCATAACAGTTATTATCATTGTGTAAGCTAGTTCAAGATAAATATTTGAAAGAAAATCGTTGCAAACAATTTGATACAATGCTCAAATAGCGTCCAAATAAGGTCCATCTTTTTTTATTAAAATTATAGAGGAAAAAGGATAAACCTCAATTCCAGAGATCAGAATAAGCCACAAACAAGATAAAAAAAGATTGAATACTGCAAATCTTCAAGTATCTGCAACATCCCTGGCCAAAGGCTCCAAAACTCTGCTAGATGTTGGTTCCTCCTACCTGACCTACCCTTTTATCTTTGTTTCTAACAGTTTCCTCTTCCTTCCCACCCTCCTTGCCATGCAGGTCTAAAACACCAAATCCTCCTTCAGCCCCTTTACACATAATTCCCACTTCTAGCATACGAGTGGGAATTGCCTGTTTATTCAACAACAAAGGGCATCACGGTCCTTTTCTTTTGGCAATTGCCATCCTTTAGTAGCACTTTTTTCTTTTTTTATGTGCTAAATGCCTGTTTCCTATTACCTTTCTTCCGGGAAGATAATAGCTTATAAACAAAGCTGTGGAAGAAAGAGAGAGAGAGAGAGAAGGGCTTATTCTTCAAACGCAGCTGGGATAAAAAAAAAATTCTAAGTAGTTTTGAACATGCTAATATGAATTATGATTTTTTTTAAAACTATGAGTACCGAAACTATACACGACCTGTGGGAAAAGGCTTACATGATGAAAATTTTAGTAATGAAACTTCATTTACGGTTTACTTGCTTGTGGTACAAAATATTTAACTATGATGGTTATAAATGGGTAGTTTTAAGGTGGGACAAACAAAATTTAGGATCATGTGATCACTTTATAAAAATGGAAAATATTGGGTATTTTTAAAAAGTATGGGATATTTATAAAAAATCTACTCTTTCTAAAAATACTCATACTTTCCATTTTTGCTAAAGTGACCACATAATCTCAATTTTTATTTATCCTACCTTAAAACCACCCTGTTATAAATATAGTTTTTTATCACATCTTTTAAGCATTTTCAGTTTTTCACTCTAGCTGTTGTCTTTAATGGAGTGGCAACTCCACAATCTGCTCTATGACAGTAGAAATTTAAGGGTCGGCTACTCTACACTGCTACCGGCTACCCACAATTAAGAGAACTATGACAGAAAAGACAACTCAGAATACTGCAACGATATGCGAAAACTGAGAAGTACCACTTTCACCATCAGAAAGATCAACTAGTCTTGCAATTGCATCAACAAGAGCCTGCTCATGATCCTGCATTGAATTTAAGAGAGATCAATCATATTTACAACATTCAAAAGAAAATCAAATAAGTGACTATGAAAATGTCTAATACAGGCAGAGGAAATGTAATTGGCCCTACCTTCAATACTTTTTTGGCTTTTTCAATTTCAAGGGGATCAGGATGATTTGCACTGAATACCTTCTCCACCTGTCAAGTCCAATACAAACATAAATGTATGGAATAAAAGATTAAACAATCTCAAATAATATCCCATTAAATAATTTTCCATTACCTCTTTGATTAGTGAGTCTGTATGAAGTATTTGTATATCATCAGGAGCCTTCTTTCCTATGCCATTCTGAGACGACAAAAAATCTTTTCTAGATTGCCCCTTTGTAGCTCCTCTACCTCTTCCAGCTCCTGGAACACTATCACGTCCTACAGACCTATTCATCCCATGACCAGGGCCGCTGAAACCCCTACGATGATTGATTCCAGGATCCTCACCTACCCACTGAATATCTTCAGGAGATATCTGCAGTTAAAATACTGCATCTGAATTAGCAAAAACAATAAATTTTAAAAAGAATCGAACATATCAATAGCAAGAGAATCATTTTTGAAGCCATCTTCTAGATATCATTAAACATTCAGGATGTTAGGAAGAACATTTCTTACATCTGACTAAAATCAACGAATCATAAATCAGGAAACAAATGCAAATTTCAAAATATTGTTTATTTCACCGTGTTACTTTTCAAACATTATCAGTGGCTGTACTAATCAAGTAATAACATACTCCTGGGTTTGAAAAGTAAACAAAAGTAGTCTACAAGCCTTTTGCAAACACCAGTTCTGGACTAGTAGTCTATGTTTCACACATAAGTTAATGGCGGAATGCAGCGTGACGCAGCAACAAAAACGGTATAGCAGTATATTAGCACACATAGCGGCCACAATAGTGAGCAATAAAATTTCGAATTACTCAAAAGATGTCTACGACACATCAAAAGTTTATGCATAAACAAATAAACAATAAAAAATACTCCCTCCGTTCTTATTTATAAGCACCTAAAACAAAAATCACGCATATTAAAAAAAGTTTTAACTTAAATAAAATGCATTAGTTTCTAGACAAATAATAATCTCTTTACAATTTTACCATTATCTAAGTCAAACTCCACTATCTATATCTATACCTATATCATTTTAAGACTAAATTCAATTACCCTCATTAATTAAGGGTAAAATTGAAAAAATGTCATAAATGTTTTTTGTTTCTGCAGTAGGTGCTTATAAAAAGGAACACAAACTTTTTTGTTAGGTGCTTATAAATAGGAATGGAAGGAGTAGTACCAACACTCAATTGAAGAAGCATTCATCATCCATCTTACCTCAGCGAGTCAGCGTTACAAAATGTTAAAAGTGCCAATAAACAAATAGGTAGATACAACAACTGTTACTGCTAAAAGACAGCGATGTCAGTTACAAAGTATAAAAGGGAAGTGTCATGTGAATAATCATTAAAAAGACAATGGTTTTATTTTTTTTGTTAAGTTTTCTTAGAGAAAAAAATTTTATTGCAAAAAATGAAGCATACACAAATTGCAACTTTCAAGAGACACAAAGTGGATGTCTGGGATGAAAAGCACAGCATAGGAAGAAGCTTTTACAAAAGAGAGCTGTACAGCCACTGTGGGCCTATGGTACATTGAATAAATTCCAAGATGAGATTTTGGAATCCAGCTAGACAGAGGATTCTCCAATCTTAGGGCTATAGAGAGCCAATCCAAGGGCTATAGAGAGCAGAATGCAAACTCTAAACTCTAACCATCACAATATCAATTCCACCCACGACCAGCCATGATCAGTCGTCACTCACAAAGATGACATGATTGACATTATGAACTGTTAGAAGTGGCTACAATTCACTCCACCACATGTTATGAGCAACTGTGGTGCTATTTGCCACTATTACCATTCTGGTTTCATAGAAGTACAACGGCCTCTATTTTGCAAGGATAGCCACTGTTTTAGAAGCTCTAGTCTAGCCACAGTTTCCCTCAGTTATTTGGCTCTTAATGACGAAGGTCTGCCATGTTTAAGTGTACCCACAATATTGAGCATTGTTATAAGTTATAACATTTTAGGGGGACATTAACCTTTTTTAAAAAAGGATACGTCTAGATCACACATTAACACACACTACACTTTGTATTGGATATGGCAGGCAGAATGGCATACCAAGTACTAATGATCATAGAAACTAATGAATTTGACAAGCTCTAGTATTTTAATGCATAACAATGGCCAAAATGAGAAATTTGGCAAAATGAAATTAACAATTCTCTTCGATCCTTAGTAATGATATATAGTACAAACCCAAAAAAAAAAAAACTAGATTTCTAGTCAAACCTACCTAACAACAAACTGTAAACTTTTTCAATATTTAGTTATATACTAAATCTAGATAATAAACCTTCATCCGTGCTTGTTTTTAAATTCTGACACTCTCAAATCCCAACTACTATTATAGACTAACTTAGAACTTCTCAATACCTTGTTATATCAAATATCAGATTTGAACTAATGATTGCAGACTTGGAGATAAAATGCAGACTTTGCAACCACACACTGGGAAAGTACCTCTAGAGTTCATGAGGAGACATCTAGAAACAAATTACCAAAAGGCATTAACACAGTGGAGCACTGTCAGTCCACAGCTCCTTTATGCTGAGCGAGGAGAGAGAGAGAGAAAGTGAGAAATCGTGTGCCTCAGTTCACTCCCCCATTTCAATTTCAATTTCAAGGTTGTTAAACCAGTTATTAGGATATTTACAGTTACAGCCACGGTTTACAACGGACATATTATTCACAAGATGTCTATTTAAGAAAAATACGCAATGATTTCACTACAGGAAAGGATAAAGCATCAGGTATACCTCTGACAAATTAACCCACTCCCATGTTTCATTTGCACTCCCCATGTCATAGACCAGATTATGTCGGCCCTGAAAAGTTAGGAACGGAAATCAACAATTCAGCCACAAATTAATCTAAGACAAATTCCTAAGAATTTCAGAGCTGTAAATACATCAGCTGCATTGTAGTCTGTGATCACAGCTTCATAGAAGTTATTGTCATCAGGCCATCTTGTCCGTACTCTCCTACCAATCAATGAATCAAAAGATGCTCCTTCAGCAACCTCACCCATGGCAGTTCTGTTAGGTACTTGATTCCTTCCACCTGGACCCGAGGAAGGATACTGCTTCATTGAAGATACACCAGGTAATATTTGACCCTGCAAATGAATGAACAAAACAAATACAACAATGTTGGCAGACCCAAGCTCAGTGAACGTATGTAGAGGAAAGACAAGCACTTCACAGTGAATTAATATATGCCTACTTACAGGTTTGTGCTTCTTTCCCTTTGGTCCAGGAACTGATCCACGTTTCGCTGCAGAAGAAGATGGCTGGTGGGGTGCAGTCACTGTTTGGGGGTGAAATGGCGGCGAAGGCCCTCCAAAAGATCGTGATGGTACAGATGGTGTAATCTTCTGCTTTTTGCGAGAAGCAGAGACTGTCGGACTAGGATTTGAATCATGGAGAGCTTGACCAGAACCCAATACACCAGGTTGATGACCACCTGCCTGTCTCCATTCCCTAATGTCAATATCAAATAAAAAATTAATTAACAACATAACAGTACATATGTGGAAATTCATGACAGACTCATTTCTTAAGCATAGATAGACCAACAAGAAACCTTATTTCACAATTTTATCAGACCTTATCCTCCGTATCACATCATCTGCATTGACCCGACCTAGAAGTTCTCTGTGTTCCTCATTTGATAATCTCAGTTCTTTTCTCAGCTCAGTTATCAAACTTTCTTGCTCCTGAAGAAAATACATGACAGTAGCAGTCATTTAAACCAGATCAAAAAAATTCGATTCGAAGAAACAAAATAATAAAATATACCCAAGTAATGGCATCAGCTTGAGCTTTAAAGGCTCTTAGAACTGAACTGTATGCTTCCTGCTCAAGTTGATGAATTTGGGCTTCCATATCAATTTCACCATAGATCCTAGGGTAGGGAATTGAGCCAACAGCAGATCTTCCGTTTCCAGCGAGACGTCCTCCCCTTTGAATTCTATTCTGATGTGTTGGCGGAAGATCATCATCAGTTCCTGCAATCATCACAATTGAGTAACGAATATAACAAAGTGAATCTGTAACACGAACCAATGAGGCCAATATCAACCATATTTTCCCAGCAATGGTAAAAAGTCAATGCTTGAGGTGCAAAGAGTAGCAATATTAACTATACAATGCGATAGCACAAGCAACACACAGCATAACAATCAACTAAATGATGTTTTACCCGCCCGGGAATTGATAGCAATAGCCAGCTTCCTATTTACACCATGAACCATTACAACAATCATGCACTCGAAAATTTAAAAATTGCATTCACACAGTGTCTCTTTCAGAGCTAAAATTAGAAGCAAGCCAGCATTAGATTAACATTACACTGTCTTGAAAAACAGGGTAAAAAAAACATTCAAGGTTCTTAAGTGCGTAACCATTACATTACACCCTAAAAAATGCCAGATTTTGATTGAAAACTTCCCTGAAAACACATTACCCCCAATTTTAAGTTCATGCCAGCAACAACGAGAAACAAAAACTTATCTCGCACGAAATTAATCAACAAGCAAATAAGAATTTACCCAAACAACAGCCTCAACAAGTTTTCATAGAAATTAAAATCTGAAAGGTTAAAGAAAAATAGCAAAGAAAGAAAAAAAGGAGAAACCCTAATCGTAAACCTAGCGGGTAATAAAAGGGGGAAAAGAGAAGAAAATATAGTAAGAAGAAGGTGAAGTCACCGCTACTGTCGTAGGGTTCGTAGTCCATAGCCAGTTTGCAGATCCACGCGTTCAGAATCAACAATTCACGTTCCCGAACACAAATAGAGTTACAAACAAACCTAAAAGGTTTTTGGTTTCTAACTCGGAGAAAATGAATGACGAGTATGAGATCGCGGCGGGTCAACTCGGACTCGGACTCCGACTCAGAGACTCAGCCACCGTCACAAAAGATTGAAAAGAAATCAGAAAAGGATGTGAATTCTGAGTTTCGAATTCGATTCATAATTTGTTTTCAGTTCCGCTCCCTCTTGACAAATAACATATTTTTTATATTTGAAAATTTTGTTGTAGTTTTGGAAGGATTAATTTATTTTTTTTGCTAACCAGGATTATTTTTTGAAGGAAGTTTTTATAATTATTACTTTTTGTCAATATTTAATAATTATTGATTTGATCATCTCTGGTATATTTTATCATTGGTTTACTTATTTAATTTTTTATCTGGGTGACAGATTCAAGTATCCAAATACCATATCTATACTATCTATCTATCTATTTATTTATCTATTTATATCTATTTATTTTCTATCTTTCTATAATATATTATACCATTGAGTCTCTAAACGTGACTCGCTATTGAATATATTAAAAAAAATTATACTTCTTAATACTCTATTTCAAATAATTCGGGTCATTTTAATTTATTTTTTCATTTAAAAATAATTATTCTTTATTAAAATTAACTTATAACTTAACTTATGGTTTGTAGTTTATAGTTAAGAAGTAGTGTTTAGTAAAACTAACTATTGAAAGCTTAAATTATATGAAATGACCGAAAATAACATATAATAATATATTAATATTTAATATAATAAGATGAAAAAAATATATAATTACCTAAAAAAGACAATAATAAAATTAAAATGAATCATTGAAAGTCATTATAGTTTTTTTATAAGCGATAAATTTATCATACTAAAGGAAGCTTTTTGACAAAAAAAAAAAAAAAAAAAAAAAAACTCCTCAAAAAGTTATAAACTATAATTTTTAGCCATGTCATATAAAAAAATGCATGTAAAAGGAAAAATACTTTAGTACTCATTAGTAACATTGAACGTTTGGGGTTTTACTAATAAAGTATTGAACATTTGGGAATATAGAGAAGACCAAAATCCAACTATTCGGTTTTTCTATTATATATGTATACTTGAAGTTGGACATGCTAAGAGGTTTGGAATAAAAAATTTATATCGAGAATGAAATAAATAAATGTATTTTGTGCATATAATACCATAAATGTTAAATTTTAATAAAAAATTTCTAACTTCTGATGATAAAATACCCTTATTGATATTGGTATGTATAATTTAGTTATGTATAATTTAGTTAGAAATAAATTATAATAATTGTTGCCACATATTCATAATTCATTCATCCAGCATCGCTAGATGTAACGAAACGAACTTGCCACACGAGGGAACTTAAAATTTCAAAATTTAGCTTTAGCAAGGTAGCATAATATGCTGTTACATATACCACAAGTCCATAATACATATAGGCCAAAAGGCATTGATTATAATTACTAGTCTTTGTGTACCAAAAGAAATAATTACTAGTCTTTCATCAGTAAACCATACAACTCGAGTCCCCCAGAAACAAATTAATTCGCATAGCCTCCGTGAACAAATTAAGCTCAAAACAAAAGTAGTCCTATATGGTAGCGAAACTTCATTCTAGAAAACAAAGGCCACTCAAACACCTTCCGAAGAAAAAAGTAGAGAAAAGAAAAGAAATTTTGATTAACAATATGTATAACCAACAGTAACATCAAAACTTTCGGAATATGCTTGGGCAGGTGACATACAGCAGCCACGTGCAGTATTCCTGTACCAAAACTTGGCAATAATGTATGCAAACATTGTAGAACCTCGAAGCTTCACCGTGTGCGAAACAGAGACACGGGAGCCGCAGACAGGGACAGGTACACATCAGATTGGTACTGGTAATTTACCTATAAAGTGAAAAACAAATGTTAGCACTAAGGAAACCATAGACACAGCATTTGAACCATTTAAAGTGAGATTTCGACAAAATGATGCTATCATTCTGGGAACTAATTGAAAATCTAATTTTATTTTCTTTCATGATAGAATTAGTGACAGCTTAAAATTTTAACGCTGTCAACAATCATCCCTATCTTAGTTAACTTCAAAATGTGGGCACTGAGCACGTTACCATAAAGATTCGAATAGATTTTTACCATGCCAAAACATCAAGGAGTTTTTTGAGTCATATCCTTAATATCCAAAGTCCAAACTCAGTTCAAGTTTTCTTTACCAGACTGAAACCTGTTTTATCTTACCAGGGAGAATATAGGATTGATAAAGACAACTAGCATCTTACTAAAGTATACTACATATATATGTAAAATCATCTGATTATCTAAAGCATAAGGAATGTTCCCGGACCCTCTTCCCTTTTACATTTTTAATTGGACAAAACAGGACAAAGCAGTACAAACTACAAACTAGACAGGTTAAACTGTAATGGACATCACCATATGACTAAAACACATCTCAAAGTAAACTAGACAATTCGTAATAATTTGACAGAAGACTTCAAGATAATGAAAAATGACTCCAAAAACTAATCTAAGATTAAACCTCTCTAAAATCAAACCAACCCTAACCACTTAAATTAACAATTTGGTGCCTTCAAAAAGTTAAATATATCTAATATCTATATCTATTTATATTTTTTAAGTACTTCAAAAAATATTTTATAACAAACCCCACCATGGCACTAGCATCTATACTGTTTTTCTCCCCTAAATTATGCCTGTCACTTTGTATTGCTGTCTTAGATGACATGCAATATGATAACATATCATCTAAGCAACTT
Organism: Cyamopsis tetragonoloba; assembly: GCA_037177725.1. Lineage (NCBI taxonomy): Eukaryota > Viridiplantae > Streptophyta > Magnoliopsida > Fabales > Fabaceae > Cyamopsis > Cyamopsis tetragonoloba. Next base: position 52,584,522 of record CM074124.1, on the reverse strand, counting down.
TTGGTCAGAGCTTCTCACTAACATTATTATCTTCCTCTATGAAGCTGAAAATATGGCTCTTATGTGATCATACACTGATCTTCATCTACTTTTACCTTTAACAAAATGCTACTCTTATAGGCATTATATACAGCAGCCAATGCTTTGCATTTGTAGAAAGCTCTAAGCACAATCATAAATTTGAAAACTTACAAAAGATGAATGGCAGAAGGACCAGATACAGCAGCAGCTCTCTGTGCCCGATGAGCTTCACATTTATAAAGTCCTTTCATTTCTTTTTTAATGCGACGTGCCTCACGCCGTTCTTCTTTAACAGCAGCCTACAAAACAACACAACCATTCATGCCAAAGAGTAGTAGAGAAATAAAAAAACAAAACATAATCATGGGTATAATTCATACGAAAATAACAGATGGACAGTTCTCATAAAGAAGCAACAGGTAGAAAAATGAATGCATGCTAAGCATCATAGACTAAAGAAGTAGAATAAGAAGAGCATGCAAACAGATACCTTTCGCTCTTTCTTTTCCTCCTTTGACTCTTGGCCATGTTGTTTTCTCTTGTACTGTGATTCAGTTCTTGCAGTGCTAAGACCTTTAGCCTTTTCGGCAACCGGCTTTTTACCACCAGGCAAGAAGTCTATAGGGAGTTTCTCTTTTCCTCCCAGGGATATTATTGGATTAGAGGAACTCATGGCGGCAGACACGGTTTGAGCCAGTTTCTTTTTCCTAGCTATTCCAGGTGCTTCTATTTTTCCAGGGTGATTATCTAAATTTGAGTACGTTGAAACAATAGTCTCACAATCCCAACCTTCAGATTCATCACTACTTTCTTCAACAATCACAACATCCTTGCCTTCATCTTCAACTTCATAGCCCTCGGCATATTCCTTGCAACGGCGAATCACATCAGCGGCACAGTCATCATCTTGTTCCTCACTTATTGGGGCCTCCTTATTCTTCAAATAGTCTGCAGGAACTTTATACTTTTCATCATCAGGTTCTAGGTCATCCATCGAGTGGTTGTTAAGAGAGAGTCTGAGCTTCTCAGCAAGGGACTCATCTTCTTCAGCTCGATAATTTTCATAATAATCACCATAATCATCATCTTCATCATCATCAGATCCATACTCTTGGCGTTCAAGCTATAACAGAAAACACAACTGAGAATGTAAACCTTACCCGTATTAAACGAAAATGCATATGTTGATTGGAACTTTTATTTAATCACCATCCTATAGATAACATACAAAAATAGGCTTAACATGCTTCATTAAATAACACAATTTATAAAGAGAAAGCATCATAGAATAGCTGAGCTCACCAAATCAAATTGGTCATCCAACAATCGGCGAGCTCTAGGTTTCTCATCGTCACAGTCCACTCGTGTCACATTGGTATCTCTGGAAATAGCAGAAACTTGCAAGGCTTGTGCATTGTTACTGCTTCTATTACATACAAGTGCCTTGCCTTCATCATCACCTTCACCTTCGGGGAGGTTTGCCTGGACAACAAAATCCTCCTCCAAATCTTCTACGTCGGAGCCTAACCGCGACAAATCACTATCATCAAGCAGCGCAGCGACTTCAGGATCAACAGCTTTCTGAACCCTAACGGTGGCAGTGTTGGATGCAACACTGTACATAGTGTTTTCCTCAGGCTCTGCATCCGCCTCGGAAATTTGCAATCTCGAAGCATCATAAGCCTAAGAAAACTCGCCAGCACAAAAAGCAACGAATCAATTCGAATGACCATTCAGTTAGTTAGTTAGATATTATTATGAGGAAAAAGAAGTAAAGAGGACCTTGACATCGCGAGGAAGGTGTTGAAGGCGGAACTTAGGGTTGTGATAGAAAGCAGAGCCGGCGCCAGCGTTTTTTATTTCGCGCAAATGATTCAAGTAGTTATAGCCATCATCGGGAAAGCCGAGTTCGAGAATCTCCTTCCGAACGTGCTCCGGCAGGGGAGCGGCGGATTCGTCGTCAGGGGCGTCGTGGAGGAAGTCATCGTCGTCGTCGTCGGGGAAGGAAACGGGATTATTGTCGACGCGGACGAAAACGCGGTCGGAGAGAGAGAAGGAAGGATCGGAGGAATCGCGGGCGATGAGTTGGAAAGTAGCAGAGTTTTTCTTGTCGATGAACTTCTTCTTCTTTCCCATTATGAATCAGTGAGCTTCAATTGAATTGGAAGCTCTTCAGTGTTTCTTACTCTGTTTTTCAACAAACGCCGCCGAATGGGATGTGATAGTGAAACGGGGAACCCTAGTCGTTTTAACTCAAAACCCGTTAACCACGGCCCGCAAGATAACAGCGGGTTGAATTGGTTCGACTTTACAGATTGAAATAAAAAATAGCCAAAATACTCCATTAATTCTTTGCGACAATTTAGTTTAGTCTTTTAATCATTTTTTAATTCGTTTTAGTCTCTTAATTTTTATTTTTAATTCAATTTAATCCCTTCAAAAATAGTCTTTGATCCGTTAATTTTAATCATTTTTAATCCGTTTTAGTCTCTTAACTTTTATTTTTGATTCAATTTAATCCCTTCAGAAATAGTTTTTGATCCGTTAACATCCTTGACAGATGTAATAGTAGGGACCAAATTGAATTTAAAATAAAAGTTAAGAGATTAAAACGGATCAAAAAATAAAAAGACGAAAATGAATTAACATAAAGAGTTTAGGAATAAAAAGTGCAATTTTGCCAAAAAAAAAAAAAATAATAGTAAATAAATAAATATATAGTTTCCTTTATCTAACTTTGAGTTGCGATTATTTTTGTCTTCCATTTCTTTATACTTTAACTATGTTTTTTTATTCAAATTAGTTCCCGGTGCTGCTATTAAATCGCTATTCCGGTCACTAAGTTCAAATTTTTCAATAGAATAAAAAGTTAGTTTTATTGAGTAGTTAATCTATTGGCTTGAGGACATGACTCTGGTTTAGATTTTGTGATGGTGATTCTTTAATGTCGTTTTTTCCATGCATTAAGAGAATTTTTGAAATTGTAAAAATCAGAGTTGGAGAGACTTTATCTTTAAAATAAGCTATTGGCAATGTTGTTCTAATGAACTTTCACAAGATTAATTTTTATAACAACAGTCTAGATATAGTGCAAACTTGAAAGAAACATTTTCTATGTACATCGTATTTTGAGGAAATCATACAGAATTATATTTCGACATCTAGGGAGATGGAGGGTTTATGTATTAGTTATTTAGTCGTAGTTTGAATAAATGTCTAATCGTAATGCCAAATTTGTTACTTCTAGTGGAGATGATTTGTGGATCTCTTTTGTGCCACAACACCCCCCCGTACAGGTTTTTTTTTTATGTGAATGGCACTTTTAATGTATCTTTCTTTCATAATTAATACATCGGCTACTTTAAAAAAAAAAAACTTTATTAGAGAGAATGAGACAAATTGCTAAAATTGCATGAGGTAGAAAGATAAATCATACTTAGGGCATGATTGGGTATTTTTGAGTTTAACATCGGTTGAGTTGTTTGATTTTAAATTTATACAAGTTTTTTATTCTTCTTTTAACAAAAAAAAATTGGTATTTCAGCTAAAAATTGAACATTATTTTAAAAAACTTAAAAATCACTTCTCACATCAAATATACCCAAACAAAATTTAATTATGTTTAAGACAACTAATTCCTTTTCACAACTAATTTTCATAACTAATGCAAATACACTCCTATACTTCCACAAATTAATATTCTAAATTTTGCCCGGAAACATAGTTTTGCCTTGAGTTTGTATTTTCACATAAAAAAATATTTATCAGTTTTTATGGATATATTTGGATACTTGTTAAAATTTCATTAAAACTTTTTAAAATTCATAATTACAAATTTCAATGCTCCAAACATAAAAGTAATATTTTCTTTTGTTTGTCGTTTCTCGTTTACAAATGAATATCTAAACATACTAATTAACTCTATTTTAATTATCAACAGTAAACTTGATTTTCTATAAGAATAAGTAAGACGGTAAGTTTAAATTTAAGGAGGCGTATATGTGAAAATGCAAGAATAACGATAAATCAATCAATAGAATTACCATTTGGCATGAACCAACAATGCTTACTCATATTTGAAGTTCTCCAATTATATGAGACACATCTCAATTAATTAAATCCTTTCTGAAAATAAGACTGGATATGGATAATGCCCAAGACATTTTTATTTCCTACTAAACTATATCTATAAATAATAATAATAATAATAATAATAATAATAATAGTTATTATTCAGAAGAAACATATATAAAATTCATATCATCTTGATGCTTTTGCATCCCTATGAGGAATATGATCTTGTTTTCTAGACTTTGCAGCATGATCATTGCCATTGCCATTGGATCTGTTATTGACTGGTTTGTACTTGTCCCTTGCAAGAGGAAGGCATACAATATGCTTATTTTTCTTAATTATGTCACTCCAATCACTCTTGAACACGAAACTCAAATATATTGCTAAAAACATAGCAATAACCTGAAAATGAGACAACAAAAAATAATCAAGAAACAAACATAAACACTAACTAAGATTTAATTTTTTTCAATTCAATAAGGTATATCTGAATTTCAGCATGTTATTATAGTAACTAATGAAACATAATTTTAAGTAATAGTTTATTAGTTTGAACATATATGAATCCATCTGACTTATAGAAAAGAAAGAAAATCAGATGCAAAAAAATGTTTCCTCGGTTTAATTGATACTATTGTATTCGTTTATCTCGCGTTAATTAATTAATTACCTGTAATATGATGACCCCAAGAATTACCCATTTGACAACTTTCAAATTGGCATTGAGAAAATGATAGATTCTGTCAAAGTTGCCACTCCTATCTTTTGGCACAACCTGTGTAAGTTTTTTTTTTTTTTAATTATTTAGAAATCAATAATTATATAATTTAGAAATTAAATGATTTTCATGAAACAGAGAATTATGAAATTAGGATGCTCACCTCTTCCCAGTTGCGTTTGAAGAATATGAAAGCTCCAGTCACCACTTCGATGGTCAAAAGTGCAAACAAGAACACAAAATACTATGACATATCTTAGTTAAGGAGAGACAAATTCAAGTGTATGTATTCAAGGCAGAATATTATTATGCACAAATAAACCCTTAAATCGGTCTCTGAGGTTGTAAGTGTTATGCAGATTAGTCCATAAGATTTTAAAAACCTCAAAATAATTTACAAAACGATATACATTTTAGTTCTTTTACCTATTAAACGACATTAAAAAACTAAATAGAAAATAACTAAAATGAATGATTTTTTGCAAGGTTAGGAACTAATATAAGGTTTTCATAATTTCAGGGACTAATCTGCATGGCATCTCCAATCTCAGGAATCAATTTGGAGTTTACTATGCACAAATATGTTCAAATTAAATAATTAATTTTTACAAAATTATCATTTGTTATCCATGTTCTTTAATGTTGTTTATCAATCAAATTAAAATATTTGAGGATACAGAACTTAAACAACAAGGGCTCCTTGATGATGTTCCAAAGTATCCAAAACAAGAGACTACGAGGAGGATTGCCCCAATTCCAATTATAAGGTAAATAAACCTGCAAAAATAATTAACACAGTAAACAAGTAATTACATTTTCAATTACAGACGAAAAATATTATTTTTCCTAAAAATTATTTATTATTATAAAAAAATTGCATCATTTAGGTACGGTAATTTCATCCCTATGAATATAAGTAGCAAATATGCACAATTTTCACATTGCAACTCAAATTAAAGAAATTCTAAAGTTATAATTGTTGAACATGTTAGTTTTTACTGACATCTCTAAATTATCTGATTTGGAATATATATGCTCGATAAATTATAAACAATTGTTAATGTAAAAATTTCTTTAATTTAGGAATTAACGTAACGTGTGACAGATTACGAAATTTTAAAACTAATTGAATATTCTGTAATAAGAAAACACACATACCAGGGAGAAGAGTGTTGAGGTGGATCAATAGCAAGTAGCAAGCGATGAACAATCATGAATTTGTTGATGTTGCTTGCATGATTCATCTCATTTGAAGAACTTTGTTTCCACTTAATGAAGCAAAATAATCCATAACCCAATAACCCTAATCCCCAAATCACAAACACAAAATTTATCACCTGCAAAATGAACTCAAAACAGGGTCTCCTCTTGGCCATTTTTTCTTTTAAAAAATAAAATAAAATAGACCTTGAACTATATAACAAATAGGAGAATCCAAATTCCCAGAATTCACTTCGTTTGAGACACAAAGGTAAAGAGGGCAAAGAGAAACTCTACCTTCCCTCTTTTTATATACAAAAAATATTAATAATAATTATTATTAGTAGTATTAAATTAAATGATAAAAAAAGGTTATTGTGATGAGAATCACATGAACTGTTTTGATGTGAATTATTATTAAAAAATCATATATATAAGGTAATGTATTAATTAATTGCATTGTTAACAATGGATTTCTATCTTAATTGGAGTAATTTTTTTTCCTAAAGTAAAATTTGTCCTAGTGCAGACATGTTAATTATGTTAGCATAATAATATTATTGAGATACCAAATATTTTTAATCAAATGGGTCTAAATGAAATGGATTGGAATAAACCATTTCTCAACGTGTCAATTAATCTGCTTAATTCTGTAAGGGTGATCAACTCTAAATGGAAGGTATAACAAAAATGTTAAAATGATTTATACCCAAAAAAAAAATGTTAGACTGTATGATTCCAACCTATGTGTGGTTATATGACGTGATTGGCTAGTTTTCAGTCAAAGATAAAATTGGACAAGAATTATGACTCATTTATTATTGTTTAAAAAAAAATTTAAAACTTGGTAGAGAATTCATTATTTTTTTAATTGATTTTGTTAAAAATTATAATTTATTTATATTTATATTTTTTTAAAATGAGAAGAATCATTTTTTTAAATTTTCTGTTTTTTTTTATTACATTTGATTATTTTTAAAAGCAGTACAAAATTTTAATATTCTGATTATTTTTTTAAAGTAACAACAAACATCTTAAAAACTTTTAGAGCTAATTTTTTAATTAAGAAAATTGATTATTTTACAAAATAAATAATAACAAAGGTACTCTAATACTTTTGTAATATGGACTACTCAATATATGTTATAAGGCTATACTAATATGGAGACTTCTTTCCTTACATTATTCCTGTTAAGTTTAGTCAAATATACTCTTGTGAAATGATGAATATTTTTTTAACTCAATAAAATAGAAGATATTTAGTGTTGAATTTTTTTTTAAAAAAATTATAGTGTGTTCATTGCCACTCTCTTTTTTTATTTTCATTTCTAGTTAAATAATTTTAATTTAAAGTGCAAATTTTCTTTTTTATTGATAAAATTATTAACTTTAAAAATAACACAAAATTAATCAAAGGAGTATGTCTAGCTATGTAGCTTAATTGATGAGTGCATGGAGATATACGTGTGTAAATACGAGGTTCGATCTCCGATTGTACTATTTTTCTATAAAAAACAAACCAAAGGGGTATACTCCAATATTTTCCTGTAGAAAGAAAGCATATGATAATTTATTAATATCTCTAAGGTTAAAATACACATTTGGTCCTTTATGTTTTGTCGAAGTCTTATTTTGGTCCTTTATGTTTATTTTGTCTCAATTTGGTCCCTTACATTTGTATTTTGAACCAATGTTAGTTTAGTTAACCAAACTGCATACGTAGGACCTACATGACATTAACGACGTTAGTTGTCATCCCTTTTCAGACAAAAATGACACTGTATTGATTTTTTTTCTTAAGCGTATGCAGTTCTATTAACTTAGACTAACGGAGACACGCTTAAGAAAAAATTCAATACGGTGTCGTTTTAGTCTGGAAAGCGATGACAATTATCGCCATTAATTCCATATAGGTGTTACTATGCAGTTGTTGTTACCTTAGACTAACGAATTTAAAGAAGAGTCTAACGTTGGTTAAAAAACAAACGTAAAGGACCAAATTAAGACCAAATAAACATAAATGATCAAAATAAAAATTCAACAAGACATAAAGGACAAAGATGTATTTTAGCCTAACTCTAAATTATGCTATAACTTCTTTCTATAATCATCGCATATACTAAATTAAGATTTTAAAATTTTTTTTAATAATATTAAATATATCCACCACTTTTTTAATTTATATATTGCTTTTTAATCAGGATAATATTATAGGAAGGTATAACATTAGTTTAACTTTATTGAGCCAAATGTGGGATTTTTTTTCCTTTTTTTGATAAGAAAGAAAAATGTGGCAATTAATTATGAATATAAAAGTATAAAAAAATTATACATATAAAGTATTATTTATTATTTAAAAATCAGCTGAAATCACTTGAATTTTGTTAACTTAAGGTTTAAGAGCTATGAACCATATATTAGGGGTAAATTTAGTGATGGAGGATAGTGATAAATTAGATGGGGTTTAAGGTTTAAAACTTTTTTTTTCATCATAAAAAAAAAGAATTGAGGGCTATGAATAATAAGTTGAAATAGATCTTTAAATAATAAAAAAGGTAGAATTTCAATAAGAAAAACATATTTTTGATGCACCAAAGATGTTTTCCAACTGCCTGCTAAAATTGAATAAAATATAATTATTTCAAAATATAAAAATCGCCAAAAAAAATTCAATTATTAATATATTTAAAGGAACCGATTATATATCAATATGAGTAATACTTAATTGGTATAAGGCAATCATTACGATCTAATAGTACCAAAAGTGTGTATAATATAACAAGAAAATTGAAGATTAAAATATTAATTAAAAGAAATTGATGCGTTATCAAAATATTATTTGAATTGAGTAGTTTTATATTTTAATTTTAATTAATTAAAGTATAGATTCTTATATAGAAGAAGAGAGTGAACAATGTGTCCATTTACAAAAGTGCAAGCCTAGTTTTTTTTTTTAGCGCCAATAATATCACTTGCTGATAGTTAAAGACTAATTCTTTTTGAGGTAGAACTCATTTACACTTTATATTTTTATTTCATGTTTTTATTTTTTATTTTAATAATTGATTGCAATACAAAATTATTACATTGTTGAAAACAACCAAAGTGATTGTATAGCCTGCGCCATTTTTTTAATAATAGCGTAACACTTTTTTCTGAAAAAACATTTTTTTTGAAAAAATTAATCCACAATTTTTTTTTAAAAAAAATTTCTGAATGAGTTTTTTCTAAAAAAAGAGAGTTGGTTTTACTAAAAGGTGTGATGTGTTTATTAGCGTCTCGTTTACTTTGTTCAGCACATAAAATTTGATAATTTAATCAATAATTTTAGAAACAAAAAATAAAAGCAGTAACTTTTAGCTCTGGGAAGAAATAGAGCAAGGCCATGAAAATGAGACAGTTGTGATATCTCTGAAGAAACTCTTTGAACAATATGTGTAATAGTTCTCAACCACCTAGCACCAAAAATCTTTGAAGATAATTATCCAAAATTTATATAGTATTCTTTTCTTTTTTTTTTTCATTTAATTTATGAATATTTATCCTGCTTATTTTGTTTCTCATCATGATCAAATGTGACGCAATTTGGGAATTTGAACAGAGACCCTATTTGATTAATTTTGGTAGGAAAAAATTGAAATAATCAATGATAAAATAATGTTTCAAAGCTTGTCCACCTACACAACCCAAAGAATGAGGCAAAAGAACATGAGAAAATGCCAAGTGAGATAGATCTGTGGTAGCTAGCTAATCAAGAATTATATTTATAATTTATATTCATATTTAATTTAATATTAAAAGAAATGTTTTTCATTATTCAATAATGTGCCTTGACCTATATAAAGGTGGATCACTTTCACAATAAATTGATATTAAGAGTCATATATACAAAAATAAAAGTGAGACCATAATGAGAACTGAAGACTTTTCACTAATTGTATTATTGTTCTTCATTTTGATGGTAATTGGGTTAGTAGATTCTCTTAACCGTAGCAATTTTCCAGCAGATTTCTTATTTGGAACTGCCTCCTCTTCTTACCAGGTTTATATTTTCTCTAGTTATTTTTCTAAATTAAAGCATATTTTATGGTGGAACTGGAAAATCAAATAAATAATAAATAAATAAATAAGCAATTGATATAATTCTTATGTGATTGGATGGTTTGGTATGTCAATTAAGTATGAAGGTGCAGCAAATGAAGGGGGCAGAGGACTTAGTATATGGGACACATTCACTCAGAGATATCCTGGTAATTAAATATGTTCTCCTTTCCCACTTTCTGGATCATGATATAAGTTTTTTTTTAATAAGTAAAACGCTTTTACATGAGTTCTAGCAACGAATTTGCTACGTGAAAACTAGTCTTTTTAGTCAATGTGGTGATCACATTCTGATAAAAGTGTTCATGGATCATGTTCGGTCAAAAAAAGTCCAAATCAAAAGATGAACCAAACTGACTTTATTTTATCCTAGCTGGTTTTTATTTCATAAGTGGCTCAAAATTGTATTTCACACAAGAACATTCCATTGTATCACGGAGCGGTTTATAACCCGAACTGAACCTGATCCATTTTTTTAATCCAAACCGGTTTTCTAATCAATTAACAAGTTACTAACTACTTGGTTTGGCATCACCTTATTAGTTATGACGCTAAATTTGAAAATTTCAAGTGGCAATTATATATTAGGTTGTAATTTTGAAACTATGAAATGAATTTGCTTATGTCTGAATGATCTTTCATCAGATAAGATAAGGGACAAAAGTAGTGGAGTGCTTGCTGTTGATTCTTACCATCGTTACAAGGTACTTCTCATCACTTTTCTTCTATTTGTGAAGTTCAATGTTCTTTATTCATCTGAAACTCTGAAATAATGTTTGAGCAAATAAATAATTTGGCAGGAAGATGTGGGTATAATGAAGGACATAGGTTTTGATGCATACAGATTCTCTATCTCATGGTCTAGGGTTCTACCAGGTCAGGATAAATATTCAACTTCTTTTATACTTTAATTGGTGCTCAATTTAATTGCTTTTTTTTTTCTAGTTATGGTTACTTATAGATAAACAATTATGTTTTTTTCATACAATTTAATCTTAAACATATTTGGTTTAGGCGGAAACCTGAGGGGAGGTGTAAATAGAGAAGGCATTACATATTACAACAATCTTATCAATGAACTCCTATCAAATGGTCTGATTCAATAACTCTCATAATAAAGTATTTTTTTTTTGTTTACTTTCAACAAAAATCTTATTTATCCAATAACCACAGATTTACAGCCCTTTGTAACACTATTTCATTGGGATCTCCCTCAAGCCCTTGAAGATGAATATGGTGGTTTTCTGAGCCCTAATATTGTGTGAGTAACTAGTTCTCTTTCCAAACCTCATAAATAATATTCATATGGGATTCCTTTTCATTCTAAAGGACAAGTTTTTTTCGCTAGCAAGCAGTGAAAAAATGAATAAACTATTACTTTGATTTTAACTTTGTAAGATTATTGCATTTTAGCCTCAATTTTTTAATGAGTTTCAGCCCTTTACTTTCGTAAAATTTATGTTTTAATCCTTATTCATTCATTACTTGACTTTATAAAATATCGTGTACATTGGCTCGGACTTTATACAAAGAAAAAATTCACATTAGTCTTACAAAGTAATGAAGTGAAATAAACTTGCGAAGTCAAGGACCAAAACGAACTAGGGTTTACACAGTTAAAAAACATTGTACTTTTTTATTAACTGGATCTCATACGTAAGATTTTGCAGACCACTATTAACTGTTTGATCAAAAAATAATTTTTCCCTTCTGAACGATAACAAATTTCACTGCAGGGAGGATTTTGCAGACTATGCAGAGTTGTGCTATAGAGAATTTGGTGATAGAGTGAAAAACTGGATAACTTTAAATGAGCCAATCACCTACACCATACAAGGTTATTCAAATGGATTATTTGCACCAGGAAGATGCTCCAAGTGGATGCCCTTTAATTGCACTGCAGGGGATTCTAGTATTGAGCCCTACCTAGTCACTCACCACCAGATTCTTGCTCATTCAGCTGCTGTCAAAGTCTATAGGGACAAGTACCAGGTTACTTAACTACTATACAGGGTTAAAAATAGATTATCTTCTGAAGTATCCATAGCGTATAGTTTGATGTAAAAAGATCCTGATACTTTGCTTGTTGTGTAAATTACTACAATCTGTTAAAAAATGGACAGAAAATGACATGTGAAATGCATTCATCTATTATAAAATAACGCGTTTCAACCGTTTAGTAGTAAAATGCATAACAAGCAAAATACTAAATCTTTTTACAAGTTTTCAAAGTATAGCATTAAACCAATTGAGCATACTTCTGTGGGGCAAATGTTTTTAACTCTACTATATATGAGCCATTTTCTAATGCAATACATATTAATTAGCATAACTCACTAATTAGTTGTTGGTAAATAATTGGTACTTTAGTGGAGGTAAATTTATTTTGGAGTGGTTTTATTTTATTTAGATTTCTCAAAAGGGACAAATTGGGGTAACTTTGAACTCCCCATGGGTGATGCCACTTTCTCAGTCAAATGAGGACATAAATGCATCATCTAGGGCTCTTGCTTTCCTCTATGACTGGTAATTTTTCCAACTTATTTTTTATTTTAGCTCTACATTAATTAATTCCAATGGTATGGTTTTTTATAAACTTAGTAATATAACAATATAACACACTTATTTTCCTGGTAATCTACCTAATGGAAGCTAACTGAAATTAATTTCTTGACTTGTGAGGTTTATGGAGCCACTGAATTCTGGATCATACCCTTTAGAAATGGTTCATAATGTTGGTGAAAGATTGCCTAAATTTTCAAGGGAACAATCCTTGTTGGTTAAAGGATCCTTTGATTTATTAGGGCTTAACTATTACACTGCAAGTTATGCAGCCAGTGTCCCTTGCACAAGTCAAAACCAAACTATTTTCACAGATGCATGTGTTATTCTCACAAGTAAGTCTCAAAGAGTGAAATTCATATTTTTAATTTTGTTTTAGTTTGATATTTCTTATTTTTGGAATGCCTTTGTTTACCTATGGTCTTATTTAACTTGTTGCATCAGCAATGAGAGATGGAGTACAAATTGGTCCAAAGGTAAAATAAATCTATCCTTAATTAACTGCTAAACACATTTAGTGAGTATAAATATTTAATTAAAAAGGTAAAAATGGTGTTAGCTTCCAACTGTAAATGGAGCTGCAACTACCATTCAAAGTAAAATCACATTTCCAATAGTTAACTTCAACAAAAAAAAAAGGAAAATTAGAAAATATAAAATTTGCAGGCTGCATCAGAGTGGTTATACATCTATCCAAGAGGAATTCAAGATCTTTTACTTTACACAAAGAAAAAGTTTAACAACCCGGTCATTTACATAACAGAAAATGGTTAGTTTCAACCAAATAAGAATTTGTATATTAATTCAACCATTCTTCCATCTTTTACCTAACAATATTTATATTTTCATCTTCTCACATCAAATTTCTTCTATGAATGCAGGGGTTGATGATCTAAATAACAATACAAAATCACTTGAGGATAACTTGAGAATAGACTATATAAGTGACCATCTTTCCTATGTCCATAGTGCCATACAGTGAGTTTCTTAGGCATTGTTATTTCACTTTCAGTTTGTTTTTCAAAGAAATAATCTCTTATTTTTTAAGTAAAGAAAAAATGATTATTTATGTGAAATAAGTTTGAAATATAGACTAGTTTATTCGTCTATACCTTTCGATCTTTTGAGAATTTGTCATTTAAACTAAGAGAAATACAATTAACAGGGATGGTGTGAATGTGAAAGGCTACTTTGCATGGTCATTGTTGGACAATTTTGAATGGGCAGAAGGATATAGTGTTCGATTTGGAATTGTTTATGTTGATTATAAGGGTGGATTACACAGATATCCTAAGAAATCTGCTGAGTGGTTCAAAAAGTTTCTCCATTGATGTAATTGATGTTTTGCTACTCTTGAATCTTGTTTATACTGATTGCTTGGTAAAACTTGCCAAGTGTTAAATCCTAATAGTTACTTCAAATGTTAAACTTAATAAACTGAAATATTTTATAACTCTTTATAAATAGTTAATTTAATTTGTCTAGCAATTAAGCAAAAGGTTTTTATGAAGTAGAACAAGCACATCAAAGTCCATATAATTCAAAAACTAATTAATTGATTAACACTCTATTTGGACTTACGGATAATATATCATTTGAAATAGAAGTGAATTCCTACTATTAAAATTTATTCTTTTCGAATTCTCAACAAAGGTTTTTTTATATATAAATTTCAAATTTTTGGTATTTGCTCCGGGGAATAAGAAATGTACTATCTAAAGCAATGACTAACAAATAGTATAAAATAATTTGCTACATGTTATAACTTATAAAGAAAGCTGCATTTTGTAGTAAATTGAAAGGAAAAATAAAATATTTATTAAAAAAGAAGAGGCTAATTAAAAATCTAACTACAAAAAAGTTTAACTGGTCGTTAAATTTGTTTATTTGACCGCTAAATATATATATTAGTAAAAGAATTAATGACCAAAATAATTAACGGCATCATATTTGACTACCAAATATTTTATCCATTTGATTGCTAATTCTTTTTAATAAATAATAAGAACTAGTCTAATAACATACAAAGGGCATTGATTACCTAGGTAGGTAAATTGTTGGCTTGTATTGAACCTATGCATAATATTCAACCTTTTTGTTTGTATAATTAAACATAAGAATAATGTCTGACAAAAAAAAAAAAACACAACAAAATGTGCATTTCTATATATATATCTATATGGTGGAATAATAATTAAAGAACATAAATTAATTTTCATTACAAGATTTAAAATTAATTCATAATAAAATTGTGTTTATACTGGTTGGTGGCAGTAGTTTCAGTCAAATGTTCAATTTATTTTTGTGATGCTATAAATAAAGTGTCATTTGCTAGCTAAAATTCATAAGATTTTATCTACTGAATATTTACGTGTGCAATGAGTAATCCAAAAGTTAGCTCTTATCTCAAATTCTAACAATAGTATATTGACATCAAATAGACATAAAGAACACTCCAAAATTAGCATGTTAATAGAACAACAAATAATTAAAATTACTTAAAATGCATAATATTGTTGAAGAAGTTATTTATTTTGTTAGAGCATCCTTTGATTATCAAGATGTCATCATTAACAACTATGAACATTATAAAAAGGACATCACTATTTGATTTCTAATATGTAAGAAAAAAGTGAGCAAACAGTTTAACAAAGAGACATACCTCGATTGAGATATAAGAGCCTTAATATGGCCGATGGAGCTTTTGTTGCTACAGAAAATGAGAGACAATATGAGGGCAAGGTTACAACATTTGTGTTGGTAACTTGTTTTGTGGCGGCTATGGGAGGTCTACTTTTTGGTTATGATCTTGGTATTACAGGAGGAGTGACATCTATGGAACCATTCTTGATCAAATTCTTTCATAGTGTTTATAAACAAATGAAAGATAAAACTCACAACGAGAGTGAATAGTGCAAATTTGACAATGAACTCCTCACTTTGTTCACCTCTTCCTTATATCTTGCCGCATTGATAGCTTCTTTCTTTGCTTCTGCAACCACAAGAATGTTGGGGCGCAAGACCTCAATGTTTATAGGTGGATTGTTTTTCTTAGTAGGTGCATTGTTAAATGGTTTTGCTATCAACATTGAAATGCTTATCATTGGTCGTTTACTTCTTGGTTTTGGTGTAGGATACTGTAATCAGGTAAAAAATGTTATCATTCTTATGCTTTCAAGTTCTATTTTGAAATATAAAAGAAAATGAAAGATTAATTTCACTCAATTATTGTTTTTCCTACCAAACAGTCCGTTCCAGTATATTTATCTGAAATGGCTCCAGCAAAAATCAGAGGTGCACTTAACATTGGCTTTCAAATGATGATCACAATCGGCATCCTAGTTGCCAACCTTATTAATTATGGGACTGCCAATCTCGAAAGTGGATGGAGAATTTCATTGGGTGTTGGAGCTGTTCCTGCAATCATGTTGTGTGTAGGATCCCTTTTCTTAGGAGACACACCTAACTCATTGATTGAAAGAGGACAAACAGAAGCAGCCAAGGAAATGCTGCGAAAGATTCGCGGCACTGATAATGTTGAGGAAGAGTTCCAAGATCTCATTGATGCTAGTGAAACAGCTAAACAAGTGGAACACCCATGGAAGAACATTGCACAATCGAAATATAGGCCTCAACTCACTTTATGCTCTTTAATTCCATTCTTCCAACAACTTACTGGCATCAACGTCATCATGTTTTATGCACCTGTTCTTTTTAAGACTTTGGGATTCGGTAATGATGCTGCCCTTATGTCCGCAGTTATCTCCGGAGGTGTCAATGTGGTTGCCACCTTTGTTTCCATATTTTGTGTGGACAAGTTTGGAAGAAGAATTTTATTCCTTGAAGGCGGTGTTCAGATGTTCATTTGCCAGGTGAAAACTAGAACTAAACAAATACTTAATGCTATATATTTGAAAATTATGACATGTATACAAATCAGACTAAAACATTTCTTAACATTACTAATTTAAAGTTTATTATTGTTACTTGTAGATTGCTGTTGGGAGCATGATCGCGGTTAAGTTCGGAGTGAGTGGTGAAGGCTCATTTAGCAAAGGAGAAGCTAATCTTTTATTGTTCTTTATATGCATGTATGTTGCAGCATTTGCTTGGTCTTGGGGTCCATTGGGATGGTTGGTACCAAGTGAAATTTGCTCTCTTGAGGTTCGATCTGCAGGCCAGGCCACCAACGTTGTTGTGAACATGTTGTTCACATTTGTCATTGCTCAAGTTTTTCTCACTATGCTTTGTCACTTGAAGTTTGACCTTTTCTTCTTCTTTGCCGGCTTTGTGCTCATGATGAGCATTTTCATTGCCTTGTTCTTGCTTGAGACAAAGAATGTTCCAATTGAGGAAATGAATAAGGTGTGGAAGTCACATTGGTTTTGGGCGAAGTTCGTTTCTGACGATGTCACAGATCACGATAATAAAGTCATTGCTTAAAGTTTGAATAAATGTGTCCACTAACATGGGAACCATCAATGAATGGCGCTAAAACAGTTTGTCGGATCAAGTCACACTAAATTTAATTCTTAAACATCGATTGTTTGGTTCGTATTCATTTCCTTTATTGGGAAGCAAATAAATGTGAGGACTAGTTAGCAAACTTGGGATGCATCTCAAAACATAGTGTAAAGACTTACGAGCAACCTCCTTCTCTTGTAGGCCATCAGCTTTCCCTTGATGTAATTGAAAACTATTCTCTTAGTTATATTTTATTGTAATTATCTCTTTTGTGGGCTTAAACCCCTTTCATCAATAAAAAAGGTAAGTCTCAATTAAAAATAAAGGATATAATTGAAAAATCATATTGATTATGTCATTTTGATCTGATTAAGAGTTTCTTTGTTTTGACTTTTACGATAAGTAGAATTAATTTTGAAGGAAAATGAAGAATTTTTTGTTTTTGTCACATTTGTATTAAAAGATGATATCATTGCGGGCGAAATTGATTTTGAAGGTAGAAAATATTAATCAATAAATTCATTCTTAAAGATGATGTTAATGGGAGCCATAAAATTTGTGATTAATGCATTATTACTATTTACTTGTACCACTTATAACTAACTCAATAAAAAATATTTTTTATTGAATTAATGAAAGTAGTGATATCTTTATAATTTCCCATCCTTATAATGCCACACCACTACTCGAAGTTGACCTGATCAAAATCTGTTTTGCTTTGAATTTAGGCAAACTCCCTTATCTAGTTTAGTTTTATTGGGGCGACCATTGTACTCAACATAGATTTTGAATGCAACAAAACAACATTTCAGTTAGTGAAGCATGTTTTTTAAAATGGTTTGAATTTCATCCAATGTTATACTTAGAAGAAAAACTCAATGATAAAATTATGTTAAAAAATACTAAAAAATTGTGAACACATATTCAAAATTGTTTTCAACCAACAAATGTTTGGTTTTGTGATAGACATACAAAGATCTAATGAGAGAACCATGGTTTCAACCTGGAGAGAGCAAAAGCAACATTTGCTTATAGTTATAGCTTTCATAAGCTTTGTTTTATAGTGCAAAGTGCGTCTATAGGGGTTTGAATCGAGGGGTTGTAACTCAAAGATTCACTCTCTAATCATTGGATCAACCTGTTGGATGCTATAGGCTATAGCTTTCATAAGCTATAAACTATCAGCTTATCAAAAGCTATTTAAAATAGTTTAATAGCTTGTGAAAAACTAGATTTTAATAATTCTTTCTTATTTTACTCTTAAGTTATTTATTACATGTTTTTTTATCAAAACATTTATTATATGTAATTATTGCATGTCCTTTTAAGACATAAGTTATAACCTATAAGCTAGTGTTGCTAAACACAACCTAAATATTTTTGAGTAATTTGGAACATGTCATAGCATCCCAAACATAATAACGAGAATTTTAAAAAGAAAAAACACTAAATAATGCCTTTATGACACTTTTTAAAGAACTAAATATAGTAAAAAAGTGTTAAAAATTATATTTTTTTTTATATTTTTGAGATACGATGTGATGTGCCCTTATAATTAATTTTCTTATTTTAGTAACCTTAACAAGTGCCCTTAAAATATTGTTTAGCAACATCCTTCTAAAAATACTAAAAAAGTAGTAATAAAGAAACTTATAGAATTAAAAATAACAACACCATATTTTCTTATTTGAATCTTAAAAAAAGATGCAAACAAGAAAGATAATACTATTTTTAGTACTATTTATAAGAAACAAAAAATTATTTTTTATTCTAATTATAAAAAAATATAGTATTTTTTAAGTGTATTAATTATATAAAAAAGATAAAAAAAAGTTAACTTCAATTTATTATAAACAATTTATTCATTTCTTAAGTATTACATAGGTATTTTTTTTAAAAAAATTAAAATTACTATTTTATTAATTAAAAATACCATTTAATATATTTAATTGGTACATGAAAAATTAATCTCATATCTTATATAAATATTAACTAATGCATATTAACTAATGCTCTTAGGACACTAATTAAGAATCCATAAATAAAAATTTATTATTTTAAAAGTGTTAAAACTATTGAATACATGCTCTTTTAAGTAAATAAAAAGTATATTTATTACACCTTATAAAATGTCATGAGAAAAATAATTAGCATAAACTTTTTCTTATATATATATATATAAAAGAATATATGGTAAAATGCACTTACACCTTTGATGTATTTTAAAATTGTAACAAATTTTAAACTATAAAAAAATTAACACTCTTCTTTATTTGACTAAGCATGGTTAATATTGTATTAGATAATAATAAAAAAAAACAATACAAGAGATCACATGGGTCAATTAAAGTAATGTTTTAATTTTACTCTCTTCCAAAAAAATGAATAAGATTTTGAGCTTCACGAATACAAATGGAATGGTGAAAAGAAGACGACGTGAAGCTATAGTTGTTTAAGCATGGAACCTATTTGCCTTTCTAAAGAATAGTGGTATCTTTCTCAACAATACAAACATTAAAATAAAATAGTTCTTTTCCCTTAGCATTTTTTTCCTTTTCCTTTCCTCTGCCTTTTCAGTGAGTAAAAGACAAAGAATCCTCCTTTATCCTTCACTTCACTGTATATATATATATATTATAAATATCAAGTCCCTTTCGTGGGTCGCAAAGTTTGAGAATCAAGTTCAAATTTTGAACAATGTGGGTTAAGGTTTTTCTTCTCCTTACGGCAGTTTCCTCTGCTCTTTTTAACTCAGCAGCTTCTCTTAACCGTAGCAGTTTCCCAGCAGATTTCTTGTTTGGAACTGCTTCTTCAGCGTACCAGGTTTTTTTTTTCCTTCCTGTCTCAAGTTGCTTTGCACTTTAAATATCTTTCTATGTAAAGGGTTGGATCTTAATTATTTATTATTAATTTTTCCTTGGCCCTATGAACTTGTTGGGGATTTGAACTTGAAGTATGAAGGTGCAGCTCGTGAAGGTGGCAGAGGCCCTAGCATATGGGACACCTTCACTCATACCCACCCAGGTTCCTTTATTTCTGTTTTTTCTTTATTTATTTAATTTAAATAGTGATGCATCATAGTTATTTCCCTCTATCAAACTAATCTCCTCTGTTTTTGATATAGTGATTTGTACATATTAGAGCTTATATTATCTGTGATTCATTTGTAAGAGGGTATGTTTTGTTACTACTACTACTTGGTAGTTAGTACTATTAAACTGCATTATAATACCCACAAATTTGATTAGGGTAAGCATAAGTATATATTAATAGTGAGTTCCTTTGTCCTTAATTCCACATGTTAAACAGAGTTGGTTTATGAATTTGTGCTTAAAGTTTAGTAAAACAAACTCAAAATGTTGATACTTTTTGGCTCTTCAGATAGAATAGTAGATCACAGTAGTGGGGATGTTGCTGTTGATTCATACCACCGTTACAAGGTACTTTCATTTTCTTCATTTGAATTCAAAGATCTAGATGAACTTTCCTTTGCTGTCGAGATTTCATTTCGTCAAGATAGATACTATAACCTATAACTTTTTTTCTTCTTGTTTTTCAGGGAGATGTTGCCTTGATGAAGGATATTGGATTTAATGCCTACAGGTTTTCCATCTCTTGGTCCAGAATATTACCACGTAAGAAACCCTTTGGTTATTCTTTAATTATCCTCAAATGAGTTGTTTGATAAATCATAAATAGCTATTTATTGTTCTAAAATATTCCTATGTTCCATAGCAATTGGCCTCAACAAGTGTAAGGATGTTCCTTAAAATGTGTTTCTAATGACATTTGTTAAGGTATTAAAAAATGAAATTTATTTAATGGAAAGTACAGCATTTAATAAATTAGTAACTTAGAAAGCTTTACATTTGTTTGAGTCCTTATCTTTTAGGTACAGTAAATTGCTGATTTTGATCTTTTAGGTAGAGTGTCAATAATGCCAATTAACTTCAAACTGAATTGATTTTAGGTGGAAATCTGAAGGGAGGAACTAACCAAGAAGGCATTATATATTACAACAACCTCATAAATGAACTGATATCAAATGGTAAGCAGAAGTTAATTCTTTTCCACTTTTTATTTTATTTTATGATAGCCCAAACTAAATTAGTGTATCATTTTGCTTACAGGACAACAACCTTTTATAACTCTATTTCACTCTGATCTTCCTCAAGCTCTTGAAGATGAATATGGTGGTTTTCTCAGTCCCAGAATTGAGTGAGCAGTTTTGAGATTACAATTACATAGTTCTCAAAAATAGAAGTGTGACTCTTTAGTCTTTTCCATTCATTCCCAGCTGATGAAAAATTGTCACTTTGATTTGGAAAACAGGCAAGATTTTGCAGATTATGCAGAAGTATGCTTCAGAGAATTTGGTGACAGAGTTAAGCATTGGATTACATTAAATGAGCCAGTTTTATATAGCACTGGAGGTTATGGAAATGGTGGATCTCCACCTGGAAGATGCTCTAAGTGGTTGGCTAACTGCACTGCTGGTGATTCCAGTACTGAGCCCTATTTGGTTACACACCACCTGATTCTTGCTCATGCTGCTGCGGTGAAAGTTTACCGCGAGAAGTTCCAGGTTACTGCATAATTATTATTTCAATCGTAACAGCATATAGTATTGACTAGAATTTAAGACAAATCCTGCAAAAGAAAAAAAAAAAATTGACTCTGAATGATCTTCTATAGGCTTCTCAGAAGGGGCAAATTGGGGTAACACTAAATTCTGCCTGGGTTGTGTCGCTATCCCAATCAAAAGAAGACAGATATGCAGCATCTCGCGGTCTTGCTTTTATGTATGATTGGTAAGTATCTTTGCGACCTTAAAAATGCGCCTGTTGTTTCCAGTTCTGTTAATTTTCAGAAAAGTTATTCATGATTCTTTTTTATTGTTCTGTTACCATATTTTTCATCCTGGGACTAGTAGCTTGATGAATTATGAAAAAATTCTGGTTTCTGTTTTTATTTGGTGGACTTCAAACAGTCATTATGAGAACTAAGTATTTTTAATAATTTCTCATGACACAGTCTGATGTAACTCATAATCTTGTGTTTTTTCAAGGTTCATGGAGCCACTTAACTCTGGTACATATCCTGTTGTGATGGTTAACAAAGTCGGGGAACGTTTGCCGAAGTTTTCCAGAGGGCAATCCTTAATGGTTAAAGGGTCCTTTGATTTCGTAGGGCTAAATTATTACACTTCAACTTATGCTGCCAATACTCCTTGCCAACGCGGAAATCCATCTGTCTTTACAGACGCTTGCGTTAGATTTACTAGTAATGAAGCTTATATATGCTTTTTGTTTAACTTTTGTTGAATTCTCCTCATATATTTGCTTAATCATGGTCCTTTTGTTGCATCAGCTGTAAGAAATGGGGTTCTCATTGGTCCAAAGGTAATTGAATCTGGATATTAAGTTTTACTGAGTTAAAATTCTCATATAGTAGTGCACAACAATGAAAACTTTTCACTAGTACTAAAGATTTAGCCAAAGGTTCTCTCTGTTCACATTTTACAAATAGTTCCACCTCATTTCTCACTATAACTCCATAGGAATGTTTCGAAAAAGTAGTTGAGAAGTGAATGATTTTGCAGGCTGCATCGGACTGGCTTTACATCTATCCAAGAGGAATTCAAGATTTATTACGATACACTAAGGAGAAATTTAACAATCCAATTATCTACATAACAGAAAATGGTATGATTATCTATGATGTCTCCTATGTCACTTTTTCTCTAAAATTGAATCTTTACATGTGTCAATACTAGATAGTTTTTCAGTTTTCACCAGTCAAATTGTTCAAATATTTGCAGGAATCGACGAGGTTAATGATGGGAAAAGGTCGCTCGACGACAAATGGAGGATAGACTATTTCAGTCACCACCTTTTGTATCTTCAAAGGGCCATAAGGTGAGTTTAAAGTTAACATTTTAACTGTGAACTTTACAACTCTCATTAAGCACTCAACAATTGTAATCTTGAAAAACCTTGAATTTGGTAGGAATGGAGTGAGGGTGAAAGGATACTTTGCATGGTCATTGTTGGACAATTTTGAATGGAATGCCGGGTACACTCTTCGGTTTGGACTCGTGTATGTGGATTACAAGAATGGATTGAGAAGATATCGTAAAAGATCTGCGTTGTGGTTTAAAATATTTCTTCACCAATGAGATTGTTCTTGGTACTTACTGGACAGAAATGATGGGAAAGAGATAGGAATGTGTTGTTTCATTCTTAATCCTAATTCTCATATTTTGCTTTATTAGGCCATTGTAAGCTCTAAGCAAAGCAGGAGTAATTTGATGATTTCTGATACTTACCAAGAGTAGAGCTTCTTTGTAATCTGCATTACATTTACACTTCTCTTATTCTGTTTATGGACTTTGTTGCCTGTTTATTTCTTATTTGGGCATTGTACTTGAAAAATAAAATTTATCCTATCACAAATCTATATCAAAAAACGATTAAGAGTGGGAAGTCTTAGAGTGTGTTTGGATTAGCTATGATTAACTGTGAAAATAAGCTATGAAAAAGAATTGATTGTCTGAAATGTAATTAATTTGTGTTTGAATATATTATCTGTCAGAAGTGATTTTTAAGATAATTTTAAGTTGTGAGAAGTGACTTTGAATCTAAGTCCAATTTTTAGATTAAGGACAAAAAGCTTTTTCTTTTATCAAAAGAATAATCAAAAGCTTGTAAGTGTAAAATACAATTATCCAACATACGTGAAAAAAAAAAATTAATTCAAATACACCCTTAATCATTTTTCAATGTTTTTTTTTGTCGAAATTGCCTGATTTTAGGCCACTACTTTTGTTACGTGTCTTTTTTTTATGGCACTACACATTTTTATTTTTTCCTAAAAATAGTTGTCGCTTGGATTGTGAGTATTCGAGTGAACAGAAGATTTTAATCACCAAAATCTGAGCACTCCTCACACTTGTTGTGAGGATATTTTATTCATTGATTCTCAGAATCTGTAGTTCAATACAATTAATTTAATCTGAGGGAGGAATACTTTTGGAAGAAAAAAAAGGACGTGTAATTGCTTGAGAAAAGTATGTGGTGGTAAAAATAGCAACCGTTTTTTTTTTTAAAGCCAGCCTTGTTTTTAAGGGGTAAAATTCTTTAGGTGGGCCAGGGAATATTACATTTGTCAATCTAATCAGCCCAATAAAAATGATAGATACAGTGGTGAGGTGGAAGAGATTAGTACCATTTCTATTAGAAATGACGTCATCCTTTTTAATATATAGATTTATAATTCTTATATATAAAAAGATGGTGAAATTTCTAAAATTAGGTCGTCTTAATCCCTCCCACCCAATGGTGATAGCAACTTTACTTTGAATGAAGTATCATTTGCTATTTGCTGATAAGGAAAAAAAAAGAAGTATCATTGCTATTTGTACCACCACTTAGAACAAAGGTGATCATTGTGCCTTGATGAGAGAAGGTTGCAAATTTGTCAATGCAAGATGAATTTCTTTTTACTAATTCAATCTTCAATGTCATTGAGTTCATTTTCTCCAAATAAGTTTAGAAAGCCACATGCTGTTTACGCAATAATTCAATGTTCCTCTCCATTTATATTTATTTATATATCATAAAAATAATGAATTCCATTGCCTATCAACATGATATCTTGGTGTCTTCTTTTTGGGCTTCTTGAGAAATAAATCTTTGCTTAATTCTATTAAAATACATAATCAACTTCTGAAATTTGGCTTGGAATTCTATATAGAGTCTCAGTTTTCGTACAATTCAAAATATACAACACATCATATAACTGGTTAAATGTATGAAAATATATAGTTCTGTATATGATTCGTTATAGACTATTTAACTATATACGTTTAACCAAATCATATATAAATTTAATTAATCTTTTTTCACGTTTAACGAGTTTGTGTACTTAATTATATGTTTTAAGTTGGATGAAATACTTTTTCCTTCAATATATTGGAGGCTAAAGAAGTGGTATTTGCCTAACTTACAGAAGAGCATAAGAAGTGGCATTTTCCAAACTTAACTAGATGTTTAGTTAGTAAGTTTTGACCAAAATAATAACAATAATAGACATGCCTTAGTGTTTAAGGGAGTAGTTTGGGATGGTGAAAAAATTCTGTATCAGTTTAAACTTCGTTAATGAAAATGATTAACGTCGTTTTTTACTGATTCTTCTTTGTCATTAGCAAATTGGTCTATTTTACCGTTTTCTTGTCTTTCTTCAATTTGATATAATTGGGTTAGAGTAACCTTTAATTACTCCACTTTTAATAAAAAATTTCCCATGGTGTTGAAAAAAAAGACAAAAAAGAATGTAATTAGCAGTTAATTATACAGTAGTTTCTTTGACAAAAATTAAAGGCAAAGTAATATTTATACAATAATTATCTGATTTATTAACTCAAACAGTTGTGTTCTCAAATTCAAATGGATTAGCTTTAACAAAACAACATTTAGTGTATTGATTTTTTTTTAGTATGCAACTAAAGTAATAAGTTTGAACTTGAGACCTCATGTAAACTATTCTAATCTCTCACTTCTATGTCAACTTTAGTGGTTTACAACTGTGTTTAGTTTTCATTTTTTCCTCTTCATTTGTTAATGTTGGCCAACATCAATTCAGAATTTTCTATGTCATCATCATAGATCTATTGAACTAGGTCATTGGCTAACAAACAAGCTCCTTCACATATCTACCTTTTGCAATGCAATGTTTTTAACTTGAAAATTATACTTATTTCGTCTGTGGGCTATATCAATCAATTCAACAGAATTGAGAATTAAACTCATATTCAGAATTTGTGCCTCCAATAATGCACAAATTATAGATAAACCTCTCTCTCTCTCCTTGAGAAATAATTCAGTTTTACTACTTCATAAGATAGAAACAAGATAGGATGCCCCTTTGAGTGAACATATAACAAAAAAGGAGTGAATTATAAATGCATGCACATGGGAAGAGGGACAATCCTCACATGTTACAAACATGATCCTTCATTGCTTTGCTTCATAAATTCAAAGCATTCCCACTTTGGTTTCTTATGATTATGCAGCCAATCACACTCTCTTCTTCTTATCCTCTTACCTCTAATTATTTATCCATTATCACCTTTTTCCCCATTGACAACAAGTTCAAACACTCAAAGGGGCCATCCTCTGCAGAACCCAACTGTGTAAATTGTCTGTTCTTGTAAAAGCAACAAGGACCTTTCTAGGAGTTTAAAAAAGGAGCTCTTTTGTAAATGAGGTTGCTCATCAAATTAACAATTTTTCTTTTATATTAGGTGCAATTTTGCACTTAAGAATCTTAAGTTAAAAGCTTTTTCATAATGAATGAATGACATGAGATTAATGATTTTTATTGTTTACGATAAGCTTGATAAGCTTAAATATGTTTTTAATCCCTCTAGAGTTTATGAATTCTAATTTTAGTACTTGAAAAATTTTATTTGCTTTTAAACTATGTTCATACTTATTTTTTTTTATAAAAAGTTTGGGAAGGAATTAAATGACACCGGTGTAACTTACACTAACTCTTACTCGTTAATAACTATTTTTCGAAAATATTTTTCACGAAACTCATTGTAATATTGAAACTACTTATTGTATGCATCATGTCTACAAAATTTCATATCATTCCAAAATCGTTTAGTACTCCACTTGTTAATTTCATATATTTTAAAATTATATTTTACGTTACTTTTTTATACGTTGATTGAGTACTAAACGATTTCGGAATGATGTGAAATTTAATAAACATGATCTATACAATAAGTAATTTCAATTTTACGGTGAATTTCGTGAAATAAATTTTCGACAAATAATTATTAACCAGTATAAAATTTAATATAAATTACACTGTGTCATTTTATCTCTCCCAAAGTTTGTACATAATTTAAAGTGAGTGTAAGACCCAATTGTCACTTTGTGTATGTTCTTGTTTTCCCAAAAAAAGAGGCAATGGCATGATTGGTGTTTACCTTACCCAATAATACAGTCCAAATTGCTATGTGGGGGACTTGTAATAATTGATTGCTTTGCTTGTCCTTCAAGCTGGCTACAAACCATAAATGGGTTTTGAATAAGTTACTTCTTCATGTTATAACTGTGTTGACAACAACAATACATTTATCCAAGGAGTAGATTGTGACCTCCCATTATTCTCATTTTGTTCAAGGTCTTATAAAAGTTATCATAATAAATAATATGAGATTTCTTTTTAACAGTTTCCTTTAAGTTCAATTGATTTTTTTTTTTAATTTAGTTGTGACTTTTCTTAATGGGCCTTTTTGTTTTTTAAGTTATAAGTATCTTTCTTATGCTATTTTTTTCTTGAATTTTTATTTTGTCTTATGTTTTTTTTCTTTGGATAGGCTCTGATAACATATTCAAAATGACCTAGGTCCAACTCTCCTTAAAATCTAGCTCACGAGAAGAAAGTTGCCTAAAACCTTATAAAGACGTTTATAATTCTTATCATAAGCAACGTGAACTTTTTCACCCAAAATTGCTATTTATTCTTTTGTAGTAGAACTCTATGGAAATGCTTCTTATTATTTAACTCTTTAAATTTATATTGTAGTAAAGGTATGCCTATCAAGTGATAATATATAAATAGGTACATTGTTTTATTTAATTTTCATATACATGAAATACTCCGTAGTCTAACAAAAAAAAAAGAACAAACTCGGTGGTAGGTAGCATCTTGGGAAATTCATAAGCAGAGGTAGGGCTTGTTTAAAACAGTTTTGATTTTTAATTTTTAAAAATTGTATTATAAAACAGTTTAAACAGTTTTTAAAAAACGTTAGAGGAGTTTTCAATATAAATTTGTGTGTAAATTCAGAAAACTGAAAACTAAAACATGTTTTAGATTGTTTTCATATTTTGGTTTTTAAATACTAAAAAACAAAACTATTCTCGAAAACTGTTTTTGAAAACTCGACTGCTAAACATATTTTTTTAGTTTTCTATTTTCAAAAAGAGAAATCAAACGAGTCCTTATATGATTATTTTTTTTACTTGAGAATTTTTTATTTTTTATTATTATTTTTTTACTTGGGGATTACTTGGCTTATATGATTTTTATATAATCGTTAATCATTATTTGTGT
This sequence comes from Cyamopsis tetragonoloba, assembly GCA_037177725.1. Taxonomy (NCBI): domain Eukaryota; kingdom Viridiplantae; phylum Streptophyta; class Magnoliopsida; order Fabales; family Fabaceae; genus Cyamopsis; species Cyamopsis tetragonoloba. Next base: position 52,556,249 of record CM074124.1, on the reverse strand, counting down.
ATTGCGGTCACATATCACTTTCTTCAATAATACTCAAAGTGAAATTACATATAATATAGTATATGACAATAATTCTGAAAAATATTCATATCAATATTATGATATCTTAGTAAAAAAGTTATTCTATCACATTTGTACATATATAGTGCCATATGTAACTATAATAGTTCAACAATTGGAGTGGTAACTTGCTTGTGCAATATTCCTTGCTTTATTAACAATACAAATAATTAATAAGGTTTCAATTAATTTTAATTGAGTTGTTAATGGTGTAGTTCAACCTGGTCCTTCTCCAATCCCTCCTAACCAAGAAAATGTGTCATGGAATTATCAATTGATTTTGCTCTTTGTTTCAGCTTAATTAATTATTGCTTCTTTGGCCATTAAAGAAACTATATATATAATTCTCACTTGAGTTCCTTTATGATTTTGAACAATTAACTACACCTCTTTATATTTTGATGTTTAATCTTCAAATTAGACTTAAAGACTAACTTAACCCTAAAATTAATTCATAAGAAAATAATTGTCACTTAATATATTTTTAGCATTTTCAGTTTTTCTTAGTAAAATTTCATAAAATATAAAATAAAATAAAAACAAACAAAAAAATGCAAACTAAACAAGCTAAGCCTAACGTATCCAAATTCAGCTTAAAATATCATATATTGATATGTGTATAACATATTGATAATTGGCTCTTTTCTTTGAAAAAATTTAGTTATGAAGTTTCTGGCATATTCCTAAAGTCAATGCCCACTATCCATTTTCTTAATATGAGAAAAGCATGCTTTTCCCCCATTGCCTCTTTATTCTCACAGAGTACATCTAAAATTCTAAATTTTAAATCCGTGATATGATGGAACCCAATTAATTATTAATTATTATTGTATTGCTAGCTCAAACCTGATCAAACTCATATGAATAAAGTTGTGATGAACTTAATTAGACAACTAATAAATAATTGCTATATATACCCACTTAGCTTTCACCTAAATTAAAATACGATTATGTTTTAAAGTTGCTATGATTTAGTAGTTAGAAGAAGGGATATTATACAACCACTTTATAATAATCACGTAATCAAAAAACCTAAATTACTAACAATTGTTATGAACTGATATTCTAATTTTGTCTCTCATGTCTTATTCAATCGATCATACCAAAATCATGGGTATCATCATGCCCATCTCAACATAGGCCGGTTGGGTCACTAATCTGGCGCAATTATTTTATTAAGCCAAATCATATGCACAGAACCCTAAGAACATTACTATATATACATCTTTAATGTATGGATATATATAAACTCTAATCTGCAACTAATTTAATTGTTGGAGTCTTTATAAGTACACCCCTATTATTGAAGTTAAGTCATGTATTTACCATTTGCGATACTCGTCTATTTCCTATTTATCATGTATACAACACTAATATAATCCCATAATATAAAAGTCCAATTCATTAGTCCAATTGGTTTATAAGTTAAGTCATGACAACGATTAGTTCCAGATTTGTTATAACAAAAATAGATGCTTTTGTCAATTCTAAGATCATTTATTTACGTTCAATTTGATGAATAGGGCCTTACAGGGGTAGTAAACCACCAAAATCAGTATTAAAATGTCGATGATAAATATTTTCTGATATCAAAAATATTATTTGAAAACTATTTAGGTATATATTGTACATTAAATACACATATTAAAAATAATTCAAAACTTATAATCATATTCGGTTCAAGTAGAATTATCTCTTACAAAAAAAAATGCACGCGGTATTAAGAGAAAAATATTGCTGTATAGAAATTGGATTTTTATCACAAAATCCTTTATTAATTAATGACTTAATAATATCACGATAAATTCTCCTCATTGCTAAATCTCGTCTATATTGAATTTTTTTCATATAGAATTTATTATAGATTATTATTATATAAGTAAAAATGATGTATCTATATTATTTATAATTGATTTTGAGTAGGAGAATTATTATGATGTGACAATAATTGGCACTTCTTGCCATTAAATTATTAAATTATAGCTAGTAAACTATTAGAAATTGGAAAACCAAACTGGAAAAGTTTCTTTGTTTCTAATGATTGTATGCCTACGCGTCAACTAATCCCAAACTGTATATACATATAATGGAAGAACATTAAAATAAATCAGTTTACTTGTGATAAATTAAACAAATATCTGTAGATGTACCAAAAAAAAAAAAACAAATACGTGTAGCCCTTTTTATAATTCAATTGTTGTATATTAATCAGATCATGCTCTTAAAATGATATTGTGTGTGATTGAAAATTTCACACACATGCGCAAACAAGATGTTTATTTTTTATTTTTTTATAAATTATTTTTTTATGCGGATGATGCAAAGAAAAAAAATATATATATATATATAATAAGTTAAAATATTTTAAAAATATTTTATGAAAAAAATAATTAAGATATACATTTATTAGTTAAATATTTTTTTGGTAATATTAGTCAGAGATTAAATAAAAAATAAAATTAATATTATTTTAAAATTCTAAAACTATAATTATTTGAAAATAAAAATTAAAAGGAAAAAAAAATGTGTTTCACTATTTTACAAAATTATTTATTGATTTGCTCCATCACTTTATATTCCGAAGATATTTTAGTCTCTGACTTTGTAATCGGTAAATAATTTTAGTTTTTAATATTAAGTGACATTAGTAAAACGCTAACATGACACGTTGAATGTTTATATAGTAGGTTAATTGACACTTAGGAGCCCAAGTAAATGATAAAAATGACATTAGTTTGCTTAATTTCAAGATAGATAACTCAATTAGTCATTCAAATCGCTTACAATATAACTTAATTTTAAATCTCAAAACGCTCTGTATCTTTGGCGATTAAGCAAAAGGACATGGCTTGGTCGTTTATGTGAACTCGTATGTGACAAATAACGTGTCATATAGGCCGTTAGCATATCACATAGGCATTTCGTTAATGTCAGGAATTAAAATGACACTACTACATTATTGATATTTAATAACATTGACTTTATATAACACATGTAAAAAATGTTACAAATACTAAAAGACAACATTTTAAATGATTGGGTAACATTTTTCAGATGTTACTAAAACATTTTAACAACATGACCTTTATACAACATTTAATAAAAATGTTATAAATGTGTAAAGACAACATTTTTAATGATTTTTTTCAAATGTACTAATAATCAATTATATTGTAATGTGATTTACAAGATACTGAACTAGATTAATTCAAGAATTTTAAAAAATCAAAAATTAAAATACTCTTTTACTACCAATACCAAGCGAAGGATTAGAAGAATCAATTACTTCTATTTCACACGTAAGTGGCCAAAGATTGTGGGGGCCACCTAAAACCAGCGTTGACATGGCAGTCGTTAATGGGCATCCGTGATCCACGTGGCATACAGTCTCAGTGTGCTATGGATAAGATGCAGCTGGCAACAGGGCGCTGCATCTGCACTGGTGCTCAAGAATAATGCGTTAAAGAGAAATAAATAATATATCAAATTAATTTCTGATTTTATAGTTATTAATTATTTTAATATTTTAAATATTATTTAATTTAGTCTAATTAAGAATTAAAATGATTAATATTATATAAAATTAAAGATTATTTTAACATTTTTTATGAAATGAATGATTATTATAATTAATTTTATATAGATAAGAACTAAAGATTAATCTTAATAAAATGAATGACTAAAATGATTGATGGTCATAAAGTTAAAGACTATTATATTAGTTAAGAGAATAACATTATGTTCTCTTATAATTAAATTTGTTAATTTTGCTAAATAAATAAAATTTACTTTTTATCAGTTAAACAAAGATAAAAATTGCTTATCAATTTGAAAATGTTGTTGATATTCATGTACATTTTATTCATTTGAAATCATAATTAAAAAAATACATAATTGGTAATACAGATTTTGTTGATAAAGTACTCATCTCAAGAAATGTAGGTTAGAAAATGCAAAGAAGAAGGTAAGAATTTAGAAGAAGCGTCATGGAATGGCAGAAGTCTCTCTCTCTTTATTTATTTATTTATTTGTTGTTTAGTGTATACATTATTTTGTTGGTTCATCTTTGGCAGCTGGCAATTACCATTATAACACACACCATCATACCCTTGCCATTTGTTTTCTTTCTATTCATTTATTTAATTTAATTTAAAACAATAATTACACCATTTGTTTTTATGTTTGTGATTATTACACTTACATCCTTTGTATTTTTAAAATATACAAATTCTCATGAAATTTAAAATTTCATTACATTTTCTCTTGAAAGGATAAGTGTAATTTAAAAAATTAAGAAGGAATTGAGTATAATATACGTAAAGTTTGAGATTTTAATGTAATTATCTTTTAAATTATTATAAGTGTCTTGCTATCTATTGTTCTAAAGACAATGATTAAGCAGTCCATTAATGAAAATTTAGTGTTGGAAAATATAGAGTATTTAATGTTACGAAATTATTTTTAATTTATTTTAAATGCAAAGTTTACAATTAATGAGTTGCTTAACTATTGCCCTAAGAATAATATATAGCAAAACTCTTATTATAATAATTATTTAGTTAATATTTTATTTATAGAGTGCTGCCTAACCTACCGAAATCCAATATTCCATGCATCCTACCCTTTTTCCTTTCCTTTCCCTTTTTCACACTCCAAGAATACAAATTCACCATGAGTTTCTTTCTTTCTTTCTTTCTTTCCATATTCATTCAAGTTGTTTTCTCCACGTTTATCTTTCTACCTTTACTCTCAGCTGTACTTAACTTAGGAATCTAGTATCACTTTAAAACGTAATTATGTACTTATCACTTAATTCAGCTTGTTAGTTATATTTAATTTGTACCTATAAATATCCTGACAAATAAATTGAACATTATTGGGGAATAAAGACAAATCAATGAGAATTAATATTAGTTAGGGCTAAAATTTTACTCCAACTACAAGAATGGATAAAGAAAAATATTAAATTCTCTTATGAAATATTTTTACACATTTTTTTAATTATTTAATTTTGATGATTGTCTTTTATTTTTCATTAAATATATATTTTTTAAAAGATAAATGACACTTGTAAAAATTAAGTGACTTGAATAAGATAATTTATAAAAAGATTTATAAATAAATGGTACTACTTTTGGTTTTGGTTATAAGCAAAAAAATTTAAAACATCTTGGTCTAAAATATAAACAAATCTTAACTTCTCTTTCCTTATTTAATGCTAATTTTAAACACTTTTTTATTTTCAATGTCATTTAACCTATCCAAATAAGAGAGAGAATATTTTTTTAATTAAAATTTATCTTTTTAAATGAAATTAAGAGAATTAAATATAAGTAACTAACTTTAATATGTGCAAATTATATTATTTTTCTTGTAAGCGAGACCGGAGGTAATCGCATAGTATAATTTCTTAGGGTGGAAAATTTGATGACGGCTGACAATAGTAGCTGAATTTAATTGGAAAGTTCTGCATGCCTCATTTTCTGACAATTTAATTTATTGATGATGGATGAGTTAAGAAAAGGAAAGCAGCACATGCTTATTTCCAAAAGGGATTCTTGCTTGAGTGTAAACGTACAATACCTATAAGCATAAATATAATTAAGATTTTTTTAATCATTATATAGATTATAGATTAAGAAACTAAATATAAAAAATTATTGTTAAAAAAAATAAAAATTTAATATAATTGTGTTTGATATACAATTAATATTATATTTTTTTTATTTTTAATTTTATAATTAATATAATATTACACATGATAGAAAATTTCATATAATAACTAATAAGTTAGACATAATATTTACATTTAATCCCTCGTTTAAAAAAGATAAAGGAAACAACCTTCTATTACATTAAGTTAAAGGCAAGACACAATATTAATTGTATATCAAATACAATTTAAATGTAATATTTTGCTATCTTAATATTTTTGTTTTGGTCCATTTGAGTTCTTTATGATTATTACTTTTTGGATAATATGATTTGGTTATTTTTGCTAACAAAAATATTCAAACTAATCTTATTTTAGTTTTATTTTATTCTCTGAATTTTAATAATTGTTTTACATATTTTTATTAATTATTTAATGAGTTTAAATACAGTGGATCGACGATCTAATGTAGAATGAGACATCAGTTCATAATAAAACATTACATCATGCGTAAAACAATTTTATTAAAAGATTTTTAAAAAAATAAAGACCTAAATAAAAATTAAGATTAAAAAAGCTGACTTATGCACCATGTGACATTGTATTATATACCAACTTATATATATATATATATTATTATATTTTTAAACTATTTTTTTCTACCTTGACTCCTTAATTTCATCCAAGAAGTATTTTTATTTTCCTAAAATTATAAACAAATGATGCCAGAAAACGAGTAGCAATAGGCATGACATGATGATAATAACGAGAAGCACACAAAATAAAAAATAGTTTGTCCAAATTCAAAACCGCAGTTGCTTTTTGATTAACGCGTACAACTCCATTATAGTCACCTGACTTCGTGTTCCCGCCGCCCCTTCTCTCTCTACCAGTCATTCTTTCTCTCTCTACAGAAAACCAAAATAGTAATTAAAAAACCATTTTAACAGAACATGCCTTTGGAAAGTTAGCCTCTTTCTTATAAAACCCACCACTCAAATATGCTCCATTCCTGAAGAAGTAACCTACAAACAACGAAGAACAATGGCTAAGTTGAAGCATAATGCGAAGAAGCTATCTTACATCTCTGTTCCTTCTCAGATCATCAATTCTATTTCATCTTCTTCTCTTCAATCTCTCCTTGAATCTCCCAAGAAGTCTTCCAGAAACTCCAAGTTCTTCTTTACCTTTTCCAAGTGCTTTAACCCAAGATTCTACCTTTGCACTCTGTTTCTCCTCAGTCTCTTTGGAATTCTCAAGTTTGGCTTCAATCTGGACATTCCTTTTTCCCCCTACCCATGTGCCACAAATCTTCCACAGCTTTCAATCTCTAATAATGATCAACATTCAAAGGCAAAACTTGGGGTTTCCTCACAGAAAGATGGAATCTTGAATGCTGCTGCTATTACTCTGTCACAGCCTCTGATTGCAAATGTGCAGTTACACGCGCAGGTTCCAAGTGGGGTTCATGAGGAGGATCAGGAAAATGATGTGGAAGTTGAAAAGAGTGAGTTTTGGAAGCAACCTGATGGGTTGGGATATAAGCCTTGCTTGGGTTTCAGCAGAGATTATAGAAGAGCAAGTGAAGGGGTTTTGAATAACAGGAGAAAATACCTCATGGTGGTTGTTTCTGGAGGGATGAATCAGCAGAGGAATCAGATTGTTGATGCTGTTGTTATTGCTAGGATTCTTGGTGCTGCTTTGGTTGTCCCTATTTTGCAAGTCAACGTCATTTGGGGTGATGAAAGGTAAATCATTTATTATTTTTTGTTCATAGTTTAGCAGTTGAAGAATTGGGTTTAGCTGATTTGTGACATACTTGGACTAAATCTCTATAAAGACTACCATTTGAGCTGAAACTTTAGGATAAGTGTAGTTTGAATTCTGTTCTTGATACTGGTCCAATTTCTGTGTTAATGTTAAATCAATTGAATTTCTTCTCTTGTTTGAAAATGCCAGAAGAAAGTATTCTGTAATTTATGTGATTCCTAATTGGTGTGTTTCCATTGATTTGTTAATGCAGTGAATTTGCTGATATATTTGATTTGGAGCACTTCAAGAGTGTTCTTGCCAATGATGTGAGAGTGGTTTCGGCTTTACCTTCGACGCATCTGATGACAAGGCCAGTGGAGGGAAGCCCTCCCCTTCATGTCACTCCCAGTTGGATCCGTTCGCGCTATCTCAAAAGAGTAAGAGTTTGTTATTCTTGTATTTTTACTCATAATGATCATTTCATGAATGAACTAAACTAAGATTACCAAGTAGTTAGAGCGCTCCGTGTCGATTTATTGACTGCAATCTGTGATGTTGCCTATGTGTAACCTGTATAAATTCTGCAATGTTAAATAAGGAAAGTTTTCACTTGTGTTAGTTGTGCTTAAAAAGTGGACAGTGAGTGTTTGTTTCTGCTGACATGATTTTAACATGATTCTTTTGTTCTATGCAGCTTAACAGAGAAGGTGTTTTGCTTTTACGTGGATTAGATTCAAGGCTATCAAAGGATCTTCCTTCTGATCTTCAGAAGCTCCGATGCAAGGTATTGCAAAGTTTTTCTATTCTTATGGAAAAGAGGGAAAAGAAAAAAAAAGAAAAAGAAAAAACAACACTCACCTCTTGGAATTTCATTTATACTAATTTTGTTCAGCTATATTTCAGGTTGCTTTTCATGCATTAAGGTTTGCAAAGCCAGTTCAGGAACTTGGTAACAAGATTGCAGAGAGAATGAGAAACAAGGGACCCTACCTTGCTCTTCATCTAAGGATGGAAAAGGATGTTTGGGTGAGGACCGGTTGCTTACCCGGTTTGAGTCCCGAGTATGATGAGATTGTTAATAACGAGAGGAAACAACGCCCGGAGCTCTTGACGGCTAGATCAAACATGACTTACCATGAAAGGAAGCTAGCCGGTCTCTGCCCCTTGAATGCTATAGAAGTAACCAGGTGAATATCTAATCCTTCTATTTATAAGGTTTTAGGGATTTTCTAAATATTGAAGTGACAGGTTTTTCTGATAAATATTTTTCTGCAATTTATAGGCTGCTCAAAGCTCTAGGAGCTCCGAAAAATGCAAGAATTTATTGGGCTGGAGGACAACCATTGGGTGGAAAAGAAGCCTTGAATCCATTAATCCACGAGTTTCCACATCTTTACAGCAAGGAAGATCTTGCTTTACCTGGAGAACTAGAACCATTTGCAAAGAAAGCTTCTCTAATGGCTGCCATAGATTACATAGTCTCCGAGAAGAGCGATGTTTTCATGCCATCTCATGGAGGAAATATGGGTCATGCAATTCAGGTATTTGATCAATACATAATTCCTTAATTAGTTCAATAAACCCCTGCCTTTGCAACTTTGAGAAACTCATAGATGGCTGTTTGCATAATTCTATTGTGATAATGCATATAAACTTCATAATCTGTAGTCTTTATAGGGCAATTTCTAATTTCTGGTACTGAAACTAAACTTTGTTATTTCAGGGTCACCGGGCATATGCAGGACACAAGAAATATATAACTCCAAACAAAAGACAGATGCTGCCCTATTTTCTGAATTCTTCACTCCCTGAAGTAGAGTTTAACAGGATAATCAAGGAATTGCACCAGGATTCATTAGGTCAGCCAGAACTCAGGACTATCAAGACTGGAAGGGATGTCACCAAGTATCCTGTTCCTGAATGCATGTGCAATCATTCCTAATTGTGAATTTAGTACCAAAGCTTCTGGTATGAAGATAACACGGAAACGGGTGCCGAAACTTAGAAGTTACGGCTAGTTTCGGCGACCTATATGATTTTGATCCCTTGGAGGGAAACCTCAATTCTTAAGAGCACAATTTAGTAATACACAATAGATCATTCTTTGATTCTTTATACGGAGTTTGTATAGGATACAGATGTTACTCTTGTTATGTGTAATTCTTTCCAGTAGATGGTGAAGCTGTGTACATATCCCTAATCTGTATAAATTCTCAGTTTTATATTCAGTTTCTTGATCTTCATGATCACCTTATGCCACTTAATTCTCTGATGCTATCTTTAATTCAGATGAAACCCACTTATTCTCACTGTTCATTAAAAAATTAAAATAAATTATTTTTTAATTTCTAATTTCTAATAACTAGTCCTAGAATTGTCAGATTACAAAACACCTGATTCAGCTCTAAATATTACACCAAGTGGCTGTCATGTGTCTGTGTGAAACTCTGAATGTTTGGTGGGTACATATGCCAAACGTCCTTGTAAAAAAAAAAAGCTCATGCTGTTCTTTACAGCTAGGAAATGTATGGAACCGTGCAAAAAGGGGTGATAGAAGGAGGAGAGCAAATTCATATTCAGTTCAAAACTTCAAATTATTTACCAATTGAAGAGATGAATGTAAGTACTAGTACTACTAGTTACAACATTTGAGAAAGTATAAATTTTTACAAAGAATATACCACCAGGCTGTCAAAGAAGAGTTTAAAAAATAAACAACTCATTAGGTATTTGATTCTGAATTTCACCTCTACAGTAACAAAGTATATCCAATGCAAACACAGAATTAGCTTCTGGCAATTGAAAAACACATTTTCTTTAAACAAGGCGATGTTTTACCGGAAAGAACCCATTGCATGCATGATCATACAGAAAGTCTCTCAGCAGATCAAAACCATGTTATTGTCCTCAGAAACTTGCTATGTGAAACAATTCCATCTCAATCTCCAATAGTGTACAAAGTAATTTTGGTTGTATCCAGTTCCATCTTCAATATCTACAATACTTATAGTACATGTAGTAGCAAAATGAAAGAGAACCCTCCTTTACAATCTGCACAGTTTCATTTTTAATCTACAATATATCACGTATTTAATGATCAACACAACTTCACAAGTATTTTACTGATATGTGAGCCTTACAGAGCCATCAATCAGTCCATTGGATTGGTTAGCGATGCCACTCATAGTAACAAATGCAAATACTCAGCTGCTATCTGTAATGTCTTCATATTTCAGTGAGCACTAAACTTTGCTCAGTTGTAAATAATTCCAGATCGAGGCTTTATGCAACTCATTCTACCTCCTCCATCACCATGTATGGTTCACCTCAACCATCCCTGAACATGATCCAAATTGTACAATTTCATTCAGGAAAAAGGGATTGTAGGCAAGCAAGAATAACCAAAACCAACATTAACTTTTAACAACTTAAGCTTTGGGATCGATAGTTCATGATGGTAATAATAGGAAAAAGTAGTTCCCAGAAAAGAAAAAAGAGCATGATGAAGTAAATGAGATTCATGCAAGAGAAAATGCAATGGTGTATCAGGACAAAGATCAAACCTGAAGGTATAGCAGACAAAGATGTGTCTCCTTAAGGACAAAGGCTTAAACCTTATACCAAACATAAGTAAGGAACTTTTTGCAACCATTTGACTACAGTTCCTTCTCCTTTCTCCTAATAATCCTACCAATTCTGTGATACAAGTATTTACAAGATACAAGAATTTGCATTACAAGCCACCAAATACACCCCAATATCTTTCTTGTTATTGGTGTCCTGTACAAAAAATGCCCTACAAAAGTTATAAAATAAAATAAGCATATGATCATGATAATAAGAATCAAGACCAAACCCCACATACATGTCTTTAGAGTGAGAAAAGGATCATCCTCTACTCTTATCTTTCCGTAAGGTGTTGTCTTAAACAAGATCATAGATCCAAACATTCCCAATTTTCCCAATATTAATAGTCTTCTGAAGATTAGTGTTTCAAATAGATACTTTTCAGAAATGGACTCATCTGTTTGAACAATAGATGCCATCATTTTCCCGTAACATTTATTCAAGCTCATAGCATCTTGCTCAATCCTCCTCATTAGTTCTTCCAACATAGGATCGTAGTATCCTTCCTCCAAGGATTCCCCAAGGCCAGAGCTTGAAGCTTCCTCTGTAGATAGACCCTGGCATTTCAATAGAACAATGGGAACACTCAAGTTTTCTAACCAACCAGAGCTTGAGGCTTCATTGCCGGTCCAACGCCCCCATGAAAGGTGGTTTAACCTCCTCAAAACTGGTTTGTAAAATGGATCTCCAACTTTTATCTCCAAGGTTCCCCAAATGCGTCGGATTTTAGCTCCTCCGATATCAGCATACTCTAGAATAATAGGCAAACCAATCTCCAATCCTCTTTCGTTCATTAATTGTACTCGTGCCCTCAATACTCTTTCAACATCTCTTCCTACATGTTGCATAGCTTCAGGGTATGAATCATCAATATGTCTTGGTACATTCTCCTTTATCATCTCTAAAACGCGTACCACATCTTCGACAGATTCTTGGTGTTCTTGCTTTACGCTTGCCCCATAGGCAGAGATTGAAGCTTCCTCTCTAATTTCAGCCTTTGCATTCCTCCAATACCGCAAAAGTACGTTCGAAGACCTGACTGGACTTTCTTTTAATTCTAGCAGAGGAAAACCATTGTTAAACATGTCCCTTGGATTAAAACTTTCTAGAACATGCCTCATTCTCTGCTCTGGAGATCTTTTTGGAATCAAATGTGATGATGGCATGTAGTCTCTTGAGCGGCTTGGATCAGGAAGCCTGAATCGGATATCATCCATATTTGTTTCATGCTTGTAAACATAAACTCCCCAATTACTTAGAATCAAGTCTGAATCATACTGAACTTGAATGGCCTTCCAATCATCATCAAGATGTGCATCAAGGCCCTGCCACTCTTCATCACTGAACAAAACTCGTAGATCACACAGTAACACTTGATCTTCCCCAACATTGAAATAACAGTAATCTCTGCTACATATTTCTCGGCCGTCAATAAACAAGTGGAGGCCAACCATGTGCCAGTCCACGAATCCAGCCAACAATTTTATATCATCCTCAAGTTTGGAATATGAGTCCATCTGTTTCACTTTCTGGAACTCTAATGCTAAAGCAACGATGGGAAACTTTCGGCGAGCCCAAAAAAGTGGTATCTCTTCTGTGCTAATGCAATCAAACCATTCTGGAATCTCTGTTTTTGGCATTACAACTTGTATTCTTTGGATCTCACTTGAAACCTGTGATACCAAAAGATGGTTAGACACTTAAGACTTTCCTATTTGGAAAGTCCCAAATCATGATTTGAGCAAAAGCATGTCATTTATAACTTTTGCCAAAGAGTTAGATCCGTTGACACCAATTAGTTTTACACCAACTCTGACACTAATTAGAAACGATATGTCTAAGTTTTTTTTTCCACGAAACTCACCGTTGGATTAAAACTACTTATCATATAGATCATGTCTACAAAATTTCACATCAATCCGAGATCGTTTAGCACTCTATCAACGCATTAAAAAATAACGTAAAATATTGTGTAGTTTTAATCACGAAAGAAGTCAAACATGCAGAGTAAACTGGTAGTGTGTGTATATATAGATACCTTTGTCCTATTGTATTGACAAGTTTCATGTCATCATGTGAAGCACACTTTCATTAATCTGAGAATAGAACTATCACTTTCATAATGACTTAATGTTTGCCCCTTAGAAGTTAGAATTACGTGGAAATTGCACTTTACCCTTCAAAGACTTTGTCAAACTGATCTAAACATGTTTTTCTATTTATCCTGATACACTGATAATTCAAGTAAAATTCTATAATCTGCATTCATCAATTGATTTTCTTTCCCTCACTTCCATAGAAATTATCTAGATGCATAGAAAATTGTCTTCTAAGGCATACTAATACAAAAACTAAATTTCCCTGTCTGAACCTGAGTGGTCAAGGCAGACCCTCCTTAACTATTGGCCTAGCCTCTTTCAATTATAAAATAAGATATGACTCAAATAAATACAAAGCATTGAGCAAATATGGCATCAATATACAGTTTACTTCTTGAATGTTATGGTTCGATCCATTCATTTCATTTCAATGAAGGACAATGTTAATTGTATGAAATTTATTTTTGCATAACTAACATAGTTATATCATCAACTTTTAACTCTTTTGTACTGCATGTGCAAATATGAAATTATTCTACCTAAGAATAAAATAGGAGCATTATGTAATTGATGGAGAATGTGGTGAAACCTGAAACCATAGAATACTAGACGCCTCTGAATTTAAGGATCGACAATGTCTTGCATCTACTTTTTGAATGTTAGACGGAAGTTCTGGAATTTCCATAAGATTCCTGCAAAAACTCACATCAAGACTTTTCAAGTGCGAAGATCCTTTGATACATTTTGGGAGGGATGTAAATCCATTGTGTGATAGATTCAGGTATTCCAATTTCGGAAAATTTTCAAGAATGGAATAGAGATCTTCATTTGACAGATTATTAGCCTCACTAAAATAAAGTTTCACCAAATTTGGCCAGCCATCTGCTACTGAATGGTTCTCTTTGAATCTTTTAAAAGATTCTACAAGCTGGGAGCATCCATCAATTTTTAATGTGACAAGTTTTGGCAACAACAAGAAGCTAGTTGATAGATCTTTGAGCCCTTTGCAACCAGATATGTCTATCAGCTCAAGCCCGGTAAGGTTACCAATGGATTTCGGAAACTCCTCAATAGCAGTATTTATCATTTGAATCTTTAATGGCCTATTCATCCTTTGCATTACATGCGGGAAGTGTTTAAATCTTTGGCAAAAGTTAAATGAAAGCACCTCTAGAGATGGCAAATACATTTTTGGCACAAAACTTCTGAGCACAGGGCATTCTGAAGCACTTAAATAGACGAGGTTAGGCATGAATCCAATGGATTTATCAAACCTTGCCAGTTTATCGCATTTATCAAGTGCCAATACTCTTAAGTTTATAACTCCAGACATGTCAGGAATTTGAGTTATGGATTGACATTGGCAGAGATTGATGAATGTTAAATCATTGAATATCTGCGAAACATAATATAATTAAAATGGTCAGAGCATCAAGTCTGAAATCAAGCTAGTTGCAATGACAAATTTGCTACATGTTCAAGAAAGAATTAAAAGAGAGAGAATGAAAAAGCTAATCTGTCTACCCGGAATGGCTTTTTCAGCATTAGAGAACTATGTGGTAATTTGAAGTCAACAATTCTGTAAGGATAAAAATCTGGAGGAAAACACTTTGATGGATAACCCTTCCAATCGAGTAGCCGTAAACTATTCGGTAGATAACTAGGTCCTGATGAAAATATTGTATTCCGAACAATCAAAATTCTGAGGTTCTTCATCTTCTCAAAGGCAGTATAATTCCAATGATCTACTTCTTCTTGTTTCGGGGGATGAAGCATTATTCCTTCAATATTAGCACTTCCCTGTAGAACACATTCACATACAGAGAATCGCCACTAGATACATTACCATAGTACAAATACATATAAAGGAATGTAAAAACAAATAAAAAGGACAGGATTCATACCGAGTTTTCTCTAAGTAGATCAAGAACTTCTTTATGAGACCATAATCTACTGCGGTCACCAGGGTTTGATGGGGACTCCTTCCTGACAATCTCTCTACCCATGTCTTGTATTAGATCATGCATTTCCAAGCAACCATTTTCATCAATTGTGAAGAGACATTTGCTAATAAACACTCGTATAATTGGGTAGAAATCACAGGCATTTAGTATCCTTTTAACATAATCCCATCTTTCCCCTTTGAAAAAACAAGCAATGTCCAGGAAAATTTTCTGGTCCAAGTCAGATAAGCTATTGTAGCTTATTTCAAGTACACTTTGAATCTCAGCATTAGGAACCTTTCTATATTTGTTCAATTCAACTTTGCATTCCTCTACACTCCCACCTTTCAAATTGGAGCCTATTACTCTTAAAGCCAATGGAATACCCTTCGCATAGCATACTGCATGAGTAGAGATATTTGCAAATTTTTCTGCTGGTCTGCTCATATTAAAGGCATGCCAACAAAAAAGTTCAAGAGAGTCATCATAATTTAGTTCTTCCATCTTATATTTCTTAATTTCAACATCATGCTTCTGCAGAACATCTATATCTCTTGTTGTTATAATGATCCTGCTACCAGAACCAAATCAGTCATATCCTCCAGCTAATGATTCCAATTGTTGTACTGTATCAACATCATCTAGTACAAGAAGAACTCTTTTATGGTCAAGCCTGCGTTTTATTTCAGAGCTTCCTTTAAATGTACTACCCATAATGGTTTGAGTCTCCTCAGCCATCTCAGATAGAAGTGTCCTTTGTAGGTCTTCCAGGCCATTAGTGCTTTCATTTGATTTTTCTCTGACATTAGCAAGAAAACTTGCAGCTTCAAATTGATGCCTGATCTTGTTATACAGATCAACAGCAAATGTGGTTTTGCCTATTCCACCAACTCCATAAATTCCCAGCATGCAAACTGCACCATTGGAATCAATATCGATTAGAGATTTCACCTGTTCAACTCGGGAATCAAGTCCAACTAGGCGCTTGGTTTGTAAAGGCATGGGAGGTAATTTAGATGATGTGTCTTTAACAATCTTCTTGATAAGCTCAGATTCATACCTGTAGGAACACAATGCTCTTTTAGTTTATGCCTATTTATTTTATAGTACTAATAAATAAACAAATAAAAGCTTGTTACAATTGAAATAATAATAAAAATCTTTTTATTATGATACCTCTTTTACATCTCCTTTTACACCTCTTTTTTTCCCTTATTTATCTCATCCATTTCGCACTAAATTACTTATTACATCTTTCACTTTCTCTCGGCCTTTATTTCTTTTTTCTCCCTTATTTATCTCATCCATTTGCATTAGATTACTTATTAAATCTTTCACTTTCTCTCTCGGCCTTTATTTGGCGTAGAAGAGAAACTGTGAAGAAACAAACGGCAAAGAGAGAAAGAGTGAAAAAAGAAGAGATAACAAAGAGAAAAATGAGAGATTGTAAGTGTTGTTTTGTTTGATAGAAAATAAAGAAAAAAAAATGTGTTATTTTCTGTTCATCCTTGAATGAATACAAAAGTGAAAAGTAAAAAAAATTACGACGGTAAAATGTCAAATTTATTTTTAGATAGTACTCCGTATATTTCATAATACAAGCTCTTAGAGCAAAAAGTTAATGTTTTATATTATAAGTATTTATATAAAATATTAAAATTATTTATTAACTTTTTTTGTTTTATCTTTATTTATTAGAGTAAATTACTATTAACCGAGATAATTGGGTTACATTTAATTAGGAGTAGAAATGTAAAAGAGTACTTCTTCTATTTCAAAATTATTATCATTTTAATCACTTTTACGTATACTATTAAGAAATTATTGATTGTAACAAATTTTAAATATGAGTAGACTAAGGTGCCCAATTAGTAACTAGACAAAATATTATAAGCACTTAAAATCTTAAATGAGAGATAATGATGTGTGACAATTGTTTTAAAACAAAAATTCAAATCTAAAATAGTAGTTTTAGAACGGAGCAATACACTTCATTGTAAAAGGGTTACATTTAGTTAGATCCAAGAGAGGGTAGTAAACTCTATTAAATGAATAATGTTAAATTCTCTTACTAAATTTTTTTATAAATTTTTCTATCTATTTAATTTTGATAAGTGTCTTTTATCATTTACTAAACATTTAGTAGGAGAATTTATTTTTTGAAAAATAGATGACAGTTGTCAAAATTATACGAGTAAGAGAATTTATCATTTTTCTTATTAAAATCAATACATTGACAATTTTTTAAAATTGTGCGAAAAATATTTAGGGGGCGTTTGGTAGTGAGAATGTTTTTCATTTTCAGGAAACTCACTTAAAATCATAGCTTACCCATGTTTGATAGAAGGTTTAAGTGACTTTTCCGGGAATGTTTTTTCATTCCCACCTGAGAAGGTGGGTATCACTTACCCGGAAAACACTTACCTGAAAAGGTAGCTAAAATCCACTCTTATACCAAACACACCCTTAGAGACTTGGTATATTTTTGAGCAATGACAACTTTTGTAAATTCGAATAAACTTTCTCGCGATCTTTGAAGGTTCCTTCTACCATACACCATATCCCAAGTAGTGTATGGTATACCATATAAAAAAATGTATACAAAACTCAACCGAAAATGTTTAATATAATAATAAATTACGTATTTTATGTGTATGCATACCTCTTTGATTTTTTTTCTTTTAAATGGGCTATAATCAATTAAATATAATTTCATAACTTGTGTATGATACACCACTCTGAAATTGGTGAATGTTAAAATCCACCTATAACGGGTTAAAAAAACTTAATAAATAACAAATATGAATAAATAAAAGATATACGGAATGATACATTTAATTTAAAATCACGTATAATTTGTATTTTTTTATTGGTGTATGGTACACCACTTTAAAAGTGATGCATCCTAAAATCCACCATCTTTAAAATGTGAGTCACATGATAGTTTTTTCTTTTTCTTCACTCTTCTCTTGATAACCAAACAAAAGAAACTGTAGTGATTGGTATACATGCCATTAAAACTCTATCTTAAACAATAATGGTTTATTTTATAGAAAAGTTTATTAATTCAAATTTGAACTGGATTTTCACACGTATATTCTAACGTGCTGATCAACTAAATTATATGATTGAGACAAATTAAATAACATATTTTCTATCTTCAAACCAAGTTTCCTGCATTTTTTTTATCAATACTTGAAATTTCTTTGAACTTTTAAGAATATTTAGCCACGAGGAGATATTTGTAAATCACAATTATAACAATATGTTATCGAATAAACTAGTTTTCTATATTTATTTCAGAAAGGTCTTGGAAAGAATTGATTTGGAACTCACATATCATCCCTGCAATGTTCACCAATTAGGTCACAAATTCTAGACAAAGCTTTCCTCCATACTTTGACCTTCTCCGAGTGTTGTCCGAATCTGTTTTCGTGCTGAATCATCGCTTCTGCATAACAATTTCTCTGATGCCGTACATCGGAGGGTTCCACTTTGTAAAAGATAGCCAAAACTGGTTTTCCTCTGTTATCGTAACAGTCAACGATCTTAGCAAGTTCGTCAAGGCACCAAGTGGAATATGCGTAGTTTTGACAGAGCACGACGATTGCGATTCTGGAAGCTTCGATTGCTTTCAGAAGAGAAGGTTTGATTTGTTCCCCTTTCTTCAGAACCTCATCATCTCTGAAAGTGTATATTCCTTTTTGGCGCAAAGCATTATAGAGATGATCAGTGAATCCGTAGCGGGTTCCGTCTTCGCCTTTGAAACTCAGAAAAACGTCGTAGGCGAAATCAGATTCAGAGGCTGCTGCATCATCGTGATTCGCCATGAACGAGTAAATGAAGCTTTGGTGGTTTGGTTTTGCGAGTGTATGTGTGTTAAATCACATGAGCGAGTGTTGAAGTTTAAATGAAACTTGGACAATTCACCAAAAAAGCAAAAGTTGAAACTCAGAATCAATGAGCATCAAACCAAGGCGAGCCATGAAAATAGAACTAATGTCGTAATTGTCACTTCGTAAACACAGAAAACGCAGAGAAAACAAAAACTAAAGTCATTTCTTTCGCTTTCAAAATTTTCTAATTATTTAATAAAAAATTCTGAACTCACAATTAATATTCTTAAAAACACTCGCAACTAATTGTAATAAAAAAATTCTTTCTTTTTTTATTTCATTCGCTACTAAATATAAGCCCAAAAAAAAAAGGTTAATAATCACTTTTTTCTTATTATAAACCCCCAAAAAAACATATAGATTAAGGCTCTATTCGGTAAAATTAGCATATAACTTATAGCTTATAACTTATGACTTATAGCTTATAATTTATAGCTTGTGACTTATAACTTATAGCTTATAATTAAGTAGATGTTTTGGTAAAATTAGTTTACGACAAACTAAAAATGTATTAAATAACGAAGGGCTTCTTTGGGAAAATTTATTTTCCATCATACGTTGGGTAGTTATATTTTGCATTAAAAAAGTTTTTGATTATTCTTTTAACCAAGAAAAAAACTTTTTGTCTTTTAGCTAAATTGGACATTATTTCACAAAGCTTCAAAATCACTTTTCATAACTTAAAATTATCTTAAAAATCGTTTCTGATAGCAAATATATCAAAAAAAAAGTTAATTAAGTTTCAAGCGATTGATTTTTTCTCAGCTTATTTTCACAATTAATTTCAGCTAATCCAAACATACTCTAAAATGGACATACATTAATTACATATAATAAATATTTGAAAAAAGTAAAATATTGAAAGTTAGTTATAAACTACCAGCTATAAGTTATCTCAAATAGCTTTTCATAAATTAGCTTATGAAAGTTGGCTTTTATAATCTATAAGCTTGTAGATACCAAATACCTCCACTTAACAATAAGTTACAAGTTATAAGCTATAAGATTCTAAATAAGCTATAAACTTACCAAACACACTCTAAGAAAACTATTAACTTCTAGAAAAATGCATTTGAACCGGATTTAAAAACCCGATTGGAACCAGATTTAAAAATTCGGTTGGAATCAAATTTAACATACAATTTTATAAAAAATTTGTATTGCAATTATTAAAAAATATGTGAAAAAATTACTAAGAAACAAGGAGCGTTTGTAAATAAAAAATGTAATTAATAAAAAGACATTATATGTTAAATCTAATTCAACTGGATTTCTAAATTTGGTTTTATGAACTACATTTATTATTTACAAACATAACTTATTTTTTAGTATTTTTTACAACATATTTTTTTTAATAATATTATATTTTTAAATTTAGTATCAATCAGATTTTCAAATGGAATCAACCAAATTTTTAAATTTGATTTCAACCAAATTTATAAAATCGGTTTCGCCCAGATTTATAAATCCGATTAGAAGATAATTTTGAAAAAAAAAAACATATGGTGTACTTTAAAAATATTGTAGTGATGATAATGTCACCCATTCATGCCTTTCACTTGCATTTGCATGCATTTAACTCTTAGTTAGAATAATTGCGAGTTTTTCTTCTTCTTTTTTTATAGATAAAGGTGTAAACTAAGAATATGAGTAGTTATAAAAGCCAAAAGATGAGAAGAAATCATTCTAGAGAGTTCACCAACAATAACACTATGATCGGTTTGAGGGAATTGGAGGGGAGAGATTTTAAAGTTTTAGGTGTGATTGGTTTGAAAAATATCAGAGTGGAAGAAAGAGATTTCAATCCATTTTCCTTTATGGAGGGATTTGGAGGGGAGGAAAAGGACTTTTAACACTTAAAATCTCTTCCCTCTCCTCTCATCCAACCAAACACAAAAACATTACTTTCTTTCCTCTTTCTTTCAATTCATTTTATTTGAACCAATCACACTACAAAATTTTTTATTTTTCCTCCCCTCCCTTTGAACCAATCAAACCCTAAGTGGTGGGAAGTCACCATCAATAGTTAAAGTACACCTTGTTTTTGACTCTAGAAGATATCGTCCTAGGCTTTAATTGTAATTATTGTTTTAAAAACTGGATCAATTATTGAATAGGTCAAGATATTAATTTACGGTTTATTGGCCGTATCATGGTTAATTTTATGATATTAATTTTATATAACAGAAAATAATAAATTATCATAATAATTCAGTAATATATGTCATATAATTAAAAGGTACCAAAAGATAATAAAATTTAATTACAAATATATAAATGGAAGAATATAATATGATAGTATTTTTAATTTTATGGTAAAAACATTATAATCATAATAACTATATATAATATTTATTTATTTTATATTATATATAATTATAAAATGTTTATATGTTATATAATACGATATGTGAAAATATAATATATATTATACTTACGCTTGTTAGACAAGTAATCTAGTGGTGAGGTTATGCAATTTTTTTAACAATCTTATTTGACTTGAGGAGGAAGATACATATGATGTGATCTTACAGCTAAAACATAATATTTTGTTATTCATAACAATCATATTTGGCTCAAGAAGGAAGCTACATGTGATGTGATCTTACATGAATGATTTATATATTAATATTAATATTAATATTAATGACACATTCAATATGAAGAGGTCAACGATATATTCCATGATCATATATTAAAACTATGAATAATTTTGTGGTTGGCCTAGTTTTGATACAACCTGTTTTCATAATCTTTTCTCCTCCATCTCTTCGCACGTATTGAGTAAAACATATTAACTATACAAAATTAGCTAAGCATGGAGCTCTGAGCTTTCATCTATTATATGCTGGAAAGTTCGTTGAAAAGTCAGGGATTTGTACTCGATTGATTATTAGTATTTAGGACTGTGTTCCTCACAAATTAAACTTGTGTTTGTTTAGGTAGAATTAAGATGGAAAGAAGCTACCAGAGCAGAGGAGAGAAATAAGGAAAAAAAATACGCGTTTAAACATTTCCTCTCATCGATGGCGAATGACGATGATATTGCAGCAATTTCCGAAAACGATTTCGTGTATGATGCTTTTCTGAGTTTCAGAGGCGAAGGCGGAACTCGTTACGGATTCACAAATCGTCTCTATAAAGCATTGCGCCAAAAAGGAATATACACTTTCAGAGATAATGAGGAGCTGAAGATTGGGGAAGAAATCAAACCTTCCCTTCTGAAAGCAATCGAAACTTCCAGAATCTCAATCGTCGTGCTCTGTCGAAATTATGCAACTTCCACTTGGTGCCTTGACGAACTTGCTAAGATCGTTGATTGCTATGATAAGGGGAAACAGGTTTTGGTCATTTTCTACAAGGTGGAACCTTCTGATGTTTGGGAACTGAAAAATTCTTATGAAAAAGCGATGATTGAACATGAGGGCAGATTCGGAAAAGACTCGGAGAAGGTGAAAGCATGGAGGAAAGCTTTGTCTAGAGCCCGTGACCTAAGCCACGAACATTGCTTGGACGATAGGCAAGTTCCAGAACTCTTACTTGTCAAATTTATGTTTTTGTTATTTTTATCATCTGAAAGCACGTTTAATCTTATGAATTTTGATGCAAAGCAAAGTTTAATTTTAATTCACTTAATTGCATTTTTAGTTTCTCTAATTTGTTATTTACTTGATTTGAGTCCCCTTAATTTTAATTGCTCGATTTTGGTCCCCCTAATTTTATAAATTATAATGCTAGATTTTGATTCTAAAGATTTTTTTCCGTCAAATCCCTTTAACACCTTAATGAGGCATGATGGTGCTGATGTGGCAGTATAAACCTATTTTAATCTTTTTTTTTAATCTCTAATCACAAATTAATAAACAAAACAAAACAAATAAATAGAAAACGTAATATACAAGGTAGACAGTGTAATTAAAACGAAAAAGAAAACTAGACCACTAAAACACAAGTCACGCACATAAGGGATTACGTCATTAGGCTCTTATTCACGCACGACGTCATCGTAAGAATCGCACACACGAAGTTTCGCCGAGAGATCGACACGCACAAAGATGAAGAAGGACCACCAATAACGCACACACAAGCTTGCTTGAACCGTCGATATTATCGTTGACTTGATGGACGGCTCCAGTAAGACACACGAAAGCATCATGGCTTGCGACGAGAAGAACCACCGTTTTCGTTTTTGCACAGCTACCTTTGCCACTAGGGAGAGGGTTTCCGGTGAGATCATTGGAGATCATTGTAGAAGACAACATTGACAAACGCATTGAATCGCTTTCTAGAACGATGCCATTATCAAAGTATAATTCAATATCTCCAAATTTTGGAGCAATAGGCAAAACAAGTATAAGGTTAATTCCATGATGATACCACCATTAACGTTTCTTTTTTTTATGTTATTATTATGGATTTTACCGATTTATAAACATTTCTCACGAATGCATTCTGGTATTATTATTGCTGATTTTACCGATTTATAAACCTTTCTCACAAATGCATGCATGACCGATTAAAAGTTCAAGCACAAATTCGAGAAGAAGTTCCAATTTTACACTAGTAAGTTTGGAAATTAATATATAATCGTCTTCTTTTTAGTGATCAATAACACTAGTAACTTTTTCTAATTAGAAATTTAAAAAAATTAAAACATATTTATACTGTCACGTCAGCATCATGGTGGCATGTCACTAACAGTGGTAGAGAACTACATGAAAAAAAATTATTGAGATCAAAATTGAGTATAATAAAATTAGCTAGACCATTTTAATTTTATATATTCTCACATCTTTTTTTCTTTTTTCTTTTTTTTGTTTTCTTACCTCTCCTCTTCTGCTTTTTTTCTTTTCATTTTTTTTTCATACTTTCTCAAATAAAAACTTTCAAGTTCTAAGTGGTACTATTAACTTGACGAGTAACGTTAAAACCTCCTATTAAATTTTTTTCATAAATCCTTTTATCTACTTAATTTTGATAAATGTTATCTATCTTTTAAAAAGTAAATGCTTAATAAAAGATAGAAGACACTTGTCAATTAAGTGGATAGGTGAATTTATAAAATGATTTAGCATTTTTCTAACTCGAGATGGCAAAACGGCCCGGCCCATTTAGCCCGCCACCTATTTTACCCGTTTAAGCTTGCCTTCTTAGGCTATCCGGGTTCACTTTTTTAATTCGGACCTTTTTTTATTGGTTTGCGGACTAGGCTATATGAATTTATAAAAGGATTAACCTTTCTTTACATAATAAAAAGATATATTTTTATAAGAAAAAGTAAAAAAAAATGGGCCGACAAGCTATTGCGTCCTAGCTCACACTAGTTGGCGGGCTAGATGAGTTAAATGAGGTTGCAGACTAATATTTAACTTAGACCACCAATTTAAGACAGACTAATAGACCGATCCCGACTAACAGACCGACCCACAGGTTAAGTCCATTTTGTCACCTAGCTATTAACTTGTAACTTATTAAGGTTTCAATTAAATGGTGAAGAATTTGAGTAGTTTACAGGAAAATTATAGATTTAAATTTTATTGCATAAAATTATAAAAGAAAATAAAGATAAACAAATGTTTATTGTATTGACCAAAATTATTTTAATTATATAATATATTAAAAAAATATTTTGTAAATAATTTTATTTGATAATATTTTGTAAAAAATATAAACTATTAATTATATAGAATAAAAATATTTAGTTTTCAATTTTTGGGATCTTTAAATTGTGAGCATTGCAGTCATGTAGAATGATAAAACTGACGTTTTATATTTTTAGTTTGAGTGAATAACAATAATAATTTTTTGAGTGATACTATTATCACTTTATTTTATTTATTATTATTTTTCTTTAAATAATTTTTAATTTAAAATATATTTTTTAAATTAATAAATCAAAGTGTTAATTTATAAATACTATTAAAATAATTAATTAGAAGTGATAATAAATAAAATAGAGTGATAATAACTCATTCTAATTTCTTTTATAGAATATAGGCTAAAATATACATTTGGTCCTTTATGTTTTGTCAAAGTCATATTTTGTCCTTTACGTTTGTTTTTTTGACCAACGTTGGACTCTTCTTTAAATTCGTTAGTCTAAATTAACAAAATTGCATGTGGCACCAATATAGCATTAACGACGTTAGTTGCCCTCCATTTTCAGAGTAAAACGACACCGTATTGAATTTTTTTCTTAAGCGTGCCTCCGTTAGACTAAGTTAACATAATTGCATATCCTAAAGAAAAAAAATCAATATAGTGTCGTTTTAATCTGGAAAATGATGACAACTAACATCGTTAATGCCACGTAGGTGTCACGTATGCAATTCGGTTCAGTAGACTAACAGATTTAAAGAAGAGTCTATCGTTGGTCTAAAAAAACAAACTTCAAGGACCAAATTGAGACAAAATAAACATAAAGGACTAAAATAGAACTTTAACAACACATAAAGGACTAAATGTGTATTTTAGCTTAAAATATAAGTATGCATGTCTGAGGTGAGTTGAGTATATTACTTGCACCCATTCTCATCAATTTGCATATAATTAACCAGGGTCAGACCCATTTTAGTAGATAAATTCACGTTTTGTTTGGATAAGTTTTGCAAGTATCTACTAGATGTGAGTCTAATTACAAAAAGTTCTTAAATGACAACTTATACTAGGAAAGTAATTTCCCTTAATTTTTGTAAGCTTAAATATATTTTATTTTAATTCCTATTGTTTTTTTAATTATTCCAATCTTTTTTTAGTAAATAGTCCAACTCTTTCAACAATGTTTTTTATATTAATAAATTGTTGTTTTTAATCATTAAGAAACAAGAACTAAGAGTATTAACTAGTTTTCAACTAACCACATTTAAGGGTGGTAATAAAATCCAGACTGATGAGTAATAACCATCAACGATAAATCACACCCACACTGGTACACTGGTGAGTATGCATGGGTATCCACGCACTATTCGAATAGGAAAAACATATGTATTTGAATAAATATAAAATTCAAGTGATAATTAAATTATTTAGACATTTTATTTTATATTTTAATCTTATTTTAATAATTAATATAATTTCAAACATATATTTTATTGTAAAAATATTATTTTAAATAGTATTATTTTTATATTTTTAATGATTTTTTAATGTTTTAAACATATAAAATATTCACGAATATCCAAATCCAACTAATATCCACAAACCTATGAGGACGCAATACACATACTTTTATTTTGTACTTTTTATTTTTATGAGTTTATTAAATTTATTAAAACATTAAAATAAAATTAATTAAAATACTTTTCTCTTCCTCTATCTCACAAACTGTAGGCCTCTACTCTACCTCTAGACGCCACCTCCAGTGATTCAACTACTTCTTCTTCTTCCCTCTCCTCTTCCCCTACACCTCCATCCTTACACCATCTCCTCTTCCCTCAGCCCCCTCTCTCTCCCTTCCGATCTAGTCCTATCAGTTTTCTCTTCCCTTCTCTCAAAATCGCACATGGAGGCAAGGTGGAAGGAGACACCGCCGCAGGCAACCAATGGCTGGTCAAGGGTGGCTATGGTGGATTCGATTGGTTACCAAATCGCATGGAGAAGGATGCTGTGTAGCCAAACTTCATGTTCTTATTTGTTACCAAACTCTTGTTATTTTTATGTTCTTATTCTTTTTAATCTAAAAGGAACGTTTAATTTTTCTATATTCTCACTCTTTTATATATTAATAACATTATCATTTCAATATTGACTCATCATTAGGATTTAGGACAATGTTTATTGCACGCCACTCCTCTCCTTATAATTTTTCCCTTCATACCACTTATTATTAATACGATTCTATTATTCAGTAGGTGCTATATTGTTCAGCATGTGTTAGAGTAGGATCTATATTCTGTGTAGTTGTAACCTGTGTTTCCATCTAGTATAGGATAGGAATTCAATCATACTAGTCCAACTTGTTTTTTGTGGTTTATCAGTATTACTTAAAAGTTAGACATAAAATGGAAAGAGCTTTATGTTCTTATAGGTATGAATCCGAGGTTATCATGAAGGTTGTTAAAGACACCTTGGCTAAATTACCTCGAGTGCCATTACAAATGAATCGCATAGTTGGACTTGATTCTTGTGTTGAGCAAGTGAAATCATTAATCGACATTGATTCTAAGGATGGGATTTGCATGTTGGGAATTTATGGAGCTGGTGGAATAGGGAAAACCACGCTTGCTATCAATCTTTACGACAAGATCAGACATCAATTTGAAGCTTCTAGTTTTCTTGCAAATATCAGAGAAAAATCAAATTGTAGCATTAAAGGCTTGGAAGATCTTCAAAAAACACTTCTATCTGAGATGGGTGAGGAGACTGAAACATTGATGGGTGGAATGTTTAGAGGAACCTCTGAAATAAAACTAAGGCTTGGCCATAAAAGAGTTCTTTTGGTTCTGGATGATGTTGATGCTATAGAACAATTGAATTCACTAGCTGGAGGAAGTGATTGGTTTGGTTCTGGTAGCAAAGTCATTATAACAACAAGAGATGCAGATCTTTTACATAAGCATGAAAATGATGAAATTGGGAAATATAAAATGAAGGAACTAAACAATGATGACTCAGTTGAACTCTTTTGTTGGCATGCCTTTAGTAAGAGCAAGCCTGTGAAAAGCTTTGAAGATGTTTCCAAACGTGCAGTGAGATATGCAAATGGTAATCCACTGGCCTTGAGGGTAATAGGCTCTAATTTGAAGGGTAGGAGTATAGATGAATGGGAAACTGAATTGCAGAAATATAGCAAGGTTCCAGATGCTGAGATTCAAGGTGTACTTGAAATAAGCTACAGCAGCCTATCAGACATGGACCAGAAAGTTTTCCTAGATATTGCTTGTTTCTTCAAAGGGGAAAAATGGGATTATGTAGAAAGGATACTAGATGCTTGTGTATTCCACCCACTTATACGAGTATTCGTTAGCAAATGCCTCATAGAAATTGATGAAAATGGTTGCTTGGAAATGCATGATCTAATACAAGACATGGGTAGAGAGATTGTTAGGAAGGAATCGCCATTAAATCCTGGTGACCGCAGCAGATTATGGTCTTATAAGGACGTTCTTGGTGTACTTAAAGAAAACTCGGTAAGTATCTTGTCTTCTAATTTTTTTAAATTATTATCCATGTCTTAACTATGGAAATGTATATAGTGTTAAGTTTTTTTTGGATAAATATATTGTGTTAAGTTTAGCATCTAATTTACAGGGAAGTGCTGCAATTGAAGGAATAATACTTCATCCCCCAAAACTCGAAGAAATAGATTATAGGACTCAGACTGCTTTTGAAAAGATGAAAAATCTCAGAATTTTGATTGTTCGGAATTCAAGATTTTCAATAGGGCCTAGTTATCTACCTAATAGTTTACGGCTACTCGAATGGAATGGGTACCCATCAAAGTATTTTCACCCAGGTTTTTATCCCCAAAGAATTGTTGACTTCAAGTTAACCAAAAGTTCTTTGGCATTGGAAAAGCCATTTCAGGTATACACGCTTGCTTTGTTGCTCTGTGATTCTCTCTTTTAATTATTATTAAAACACGCAACAAAATTATCGTCATAACTAGCCTAGTTAAAGCATAATATAATTAAATAAAAACTAATCATTCTTTTTTTATATGACAAACATTAATCATTTTAATTGTATTGTGTTCTGTAGATATTTAATGATTTGACATTCATCAATTTCTCTCATTGTCAATCCATAACTCAAGTACCTGATGTGTCTGGAGCAAAAGGTTTAAGAGTGTTGACACTTGATAGATGCTACAGATTGGTAAAGTTTGATAAATCCATTGGTTTTATGCCTAACCTTGTGTATCTAAGTGCATCAAGGTGCATCATGCTCAAAAGTTTTGTGCCACAAATGTACTTGCCGTCTCTTGAATTGCTTTCATTTAGCTTTTGCAAAAGATTTGAAAAATTCCCACATATAATGGAAAGGATGGATAGGCGGTTAAAGATTCACCTGATAAATACTGCTATTGAAGAGTTTCCAAAGTCTATTGATAACCTTACTGGGTTGGAGTACATAGACATGTCATTTTGCAACAGGCTCAAATATTTATCAAGCAGCTTCTTATTGTTGCCGAATCTTGTCACATTAAAAATTGATGGATGTCCTCAGCTTGGAGAATCATTTAGAAGGTTCAAAGAGATGCATCCTGTGGCAAATGGATGCTTGAATTTAGTGACACTATCTTGTAGTGAGGTTAATCTATCAAATGAAGATGTTTATGTGATTCTTGAAAGTTTTAAAAAATTGGTAGACTTGAATATATCCTACAATGGATTCACATCCCTCCCAGAATGCATCAAAGGATCTTCACAATTGAAAAGTCTTGATGTGACTTCTTGCAGAAATCTAATGGAAATTTCAAAACTTCCGTCAAGTATTCAGAAAGTAGATGCAAGAAGCTGCCAGTGCTTAACTTCTGAGGCATCAAGCGAGCTATGGTCTAAGGTTTTACTACATTATTATATCCATTACTTATTTACATGATTCTCTTTGTTTATTTTTTAGTAGAATAATTTTACAGAAGCTGTGACTTATGTATGTGTGCTAATGCAACATAATTTAATACTACAACAACAGTAAAGGCACTAATTAGGTAGCATACCACTAAGGTGTCAAGTCAAATGGAAGGTCGGAATGAATTTCTCCATGCATTTATTGTGCGTAAAAAATATATTAAATTTAATCTATCCAGAACCCATTTAATAAAAATCATCCCCCATCGCTAAGTCGTCTTTCTTTTATGGATATCATATATAGGTTGCAAAAGAGATCCAAAGAATACAAGTTGTGATGCCAGCAATGGAGATTCCAGAATGGTTTGACTTAATTTGCACTGAAGAGTGACCTCTTTTTTGGGCTCGCCGAAAGTTTCCTGTTGTTGCTCTAGCATTGGTTTTCCAAGGAGCCAAGGAGGAATATAATGAGGGTATTCTCTCTCGGTTGTCCCAGGTTTCTCACGACTATGTTAGTCTCAACTTGTTTATTGACGGCCAAGAAGTACGTGGCAGAAATTATGGTTGTTTCATTGTTGAGAAATATCATGTGTTGATTTGTGACTTGCGAGTTTTGTTTAGTGATGACGAGTGGCATGACATTGATAATGCATGTCTCGGAGATGATGATTGGAAGGCCATTCAGGTTCGATATGATTCAGAATTGATTCTTTGTAAGTGGGGAGTTTATATCTACAAGAAAGAAACAAGCATGAATGATATCACATTCAACCATCCCAATTCCAAATCCTCAACAGGCTACATGCCATCATCATCAAGTTCAGTTTCAAGAAGATCTCGACATTTGAGACATTTAGTGGAAAATAATCATCCAGTTGACCATTTTAATAAGATTTGGCTTATAACAGATCCACCAGCAAATTCAAAAGAAATTTCAATATGCCGTGCAAGAGAAACATTTTTGACGCATTGGAGCAACTTGAAAGCTAAAACTAGGGAGGAGTCTTCACCCTCTTCCTATGGGGCAAGTTTAAAGCAAGAATACGAAGAATTACCCTCTGATCTGCAGTGCGTCCTTGAGGTGCTAAAGGATAACGTGCCTCAAAATGCTGTTGATTCATGCCCTGATGAAGCGTTAGAAAGTACTTGGCTACTTATGGAAGGATTAATGGAATCAACAGAAGAATTGTTAAGTTCAGATATTGCAGAAGGAAGCCACTACTTCGAGATACCTATTATTCTAGAGGATACAGATAAAGATGGAGCTCCAAGCTATGACTTTTGGGGAAACTTGAAGATTGAAGTCGCAGATCCATTTTTCCAACCAGTATTTAGAAGGTTTACCCAACTTGCATACAGAAATCTCACCAGCAGTGAAGCCTCGTGGATCACGAGACTATTTGATGGTCCTACTTCTATGGTTTTATTGAAATGCCAGCGTAGTCCATCTTCTACAGAGGAAACTTCTTCAAGCTCTAGCCATGGATGGGAATCCTCAGACCTGGAGGAAGAATATTATGATCCTTTAGTGGAAGAATTAATTGACAGGATAGAGCAAGATGCTATGAGGTTCAACAAATCTTATGGGAAAATCAAGGCATTTCTTGTTCACATGGAGGAACCAACTTCTGAAAAATATGAGTATGAAAAACAATCATTCAGAAATCTATCAAGAAGATATGGGAAATTCGGAATGTTTATGGCGGGGTTTAAGATAACACCTTATGGGTATACGAGGACCATGGTCGATCCTTTGATTTTTTGGAGGCTCTGCGTGTTCCTTTCAGTAATAATTCCAATATCTATAATTGCAAATTTATTTAAGTGGTGTTGGTGGCTTGTTAAGCGAATTCTTCTTATGTTTTTACTTCTTTTGTTTATTTTCTATCTATTTGTTAGGTGGCTTCTTAAGCATATTGTTTTTTTTACTAAAAAGTTCTTTGCAAGATTTTAGAATAAATAAATTGTAGTATTAATTAGTAAGCAAGGATTTGCATTTGTTAATTGTTATAACAGTTAGCATTGTTAAATGAGGATGCTAAGCAAATATTTTGCAATGTTTTGATGTCTTTGCAAGTCTCACTTACAGGTAAAGACTTTGTGAACTTGCAAGGTTGAATTTTGTATGTGTCATAAACATTAAATACGAAAAAAAATCCAGATTCTAAAGAACGGTTCATTTTGCAACTATTTTTATTATAGACGGGTTTTTTTTTTCCCCCATATGTATCATGTAGTATTGTATACAGGGAAGATGGAACTAGACACAACCAAAATAACTTGGTGCAGTAGGGTTCTATCTAGTAGTTGGATTCTAATTTATCGCTGAAGTCAATTGATAGTATTTGGAGAATTTGACTATAATCTTGAGTTCATGAGTTTGAATAATGGAGAGTTTGAATGATGGAAAGTCTCTTTTTGGAGATAAGCTACTTAAAAAGTGTTGAAGCTTAAGGAGCATGCCTAGTGAATTCTTAAGCCACATAGGTTGAGCTGTAGACTAAGGCAGGAGTGTTAGAATTTAATTACATGAATATTATTTGAATGAAAATTAAATGTATGACATCATTGTATTTTACAATTTTTAATGCATTGGCTGGTATTAATAAAATTGATCTCATATTTAACCATCAAACTACCTTAATTATATGGAATCTTTAAATTTATAATTTTCCAACAAATTTAACCACCGAAGATATCATTTTGATACTTTTTCTTATTAAAATGACAATATGAATTCACTTATGTTGTGAATTTATCAGCAAAGTGTTGGTGGGATCAAGAATGGGATTTGACATGGCAAGAAAGAAAGAAAGAAAAGAAAAGGGAAAAGAGAAACACGAATTACTAGAGGCACAGCAAAAGAAAGACTAATAAGAGAAAAGAAAGACCAAAACTGAAATATGCAAGTATAGTAATGATCTGAATTACCTGTTTTATGTTTACAATAACCAACACAGAACCTTATATAAAAAGAGGAAAAATAAGAGAGGGGAAAAATAACCATAAACAAAAGAAATAACATAATATTGGACTAAAAGCCTAAAGGCCAAACCGAAAAATGAAATTAAAACAGAAATGAAGGAATTTAACAACTTGCACTGATCAACACGGTGCACCCTAATCTTCCCATAGGGTTTCTTCTTGAAGTTAAATCCCAATAATCCCCAGGGGTATGTTCCTTCCTTGAACATTAGCCGAAGTGACAATCCTAATTCACATGCTGCCCATCCCCACTTTCCTTGCAGCAAATTTTCTCTTCCTCTCAAGAATACACCTTCTGCCATATATTTGTCAGACATAAGTTCACTACCTGAAACCTGAATAACAGATGCCTTCAACTTCCCATAAGATTTATTCAACCTCATAGCATCTCTCTCTATCATGCTCATTAATTCTTCCAACAGAGGATCATAGTATTCATCTTCCAAGTCTCCATGACTAGAGCTAGAAGCCTCCCCTGTAGAGGAAGAACAGTGGCTTTTTAGCAGAACAATACTAATTACCTCTTCCCATCTTGTGTTGTCTTCGCTTTCCAGATGTCTCCACCATGAAAGTTTGCCAGTCTTCC
This sequence comes from Cyamopsis tetragonoloba, assembly GCA_037177725.1. Taxonomy (NCBI): domain Eukaryota; kingdom Viridiplantae; phylum Streptophyta; class Magnoliopsida; order Fabales; family Fabaceae; genus Cyamopsis; species Cyamopsis tetragonoloba. The sequence continues at coordinate 52,523,137 of CM074124.1, read as the reverse complement.
TTAAAATTGCCTTGAAGGTTGGATCGTCGTGTTTTATCACCAATCTTCCCCAGTAGCGACGGCTTGGAGCATCATCATCAAAATGACAAGCCTCAAGGATAATTGGCATATCAATATCCAACCTGTCATGACCTTCTTCCCTCACAAATTCTACCCTGGCTTGTAAAATTCGTTCCAAACGTTCAAGTGAATATTTTATGCCATCAGCATGAGTTTGTGACTCAGCAATGTGTTTTGGCACATTCTCCTTCAACAAATCTACTACTCGTAAAACATCCCAGCTAGATTCCTCGTGTTCTTGCTTCAAGCTTGTCCCATAATCACAGGCTGAAGCTTTCCCCTTAATATCAGCCATAGTGTGTCTCAGTGACCTCAAAACAAACTTTGTAAAAAGGTGCTTTTCTGAAGACTCAAAAAGTGGCAAATACCTGCCTAATATTTCTCTTGGATTAAGGTTTTCATACCAATGCCTTCTTCTCTGCTCAGATCGTCCTCGAGTTGTTTTTGGAAGCAAATTAAATGAAGGAACATAGTCTCCGGAGGAGGAGTTGGGATGGGGAAGCCTGAACTGAATATCATCTAAGTTTTTTTTCCTCTTCATACACATAAATTCCCCAACAACTCAGATCCAAGTCTGATTCACATAGAACCTGAACCGCCTTCCAATCATCTCCAAGACATGCTGCATCAAGACCCTTCCACTCTTCATCGTTGAACAAGATTCATAGATCACACAGCAGCAAATGATGCTCCCCGACGCTGCAATAATGATAATCACTTCAACATATTTCTTGCCCGTTTATAAACAAGTGTAGACCCACAGTGTGGGACTCATCTGACCCTGTTTCAGGAAAGAATGCTGGCATATTAGTGTCCAGCGATATCTTATCATCCTCTTCAGCTTCTCCAAACACCAATGCTAAAGCAAAAATAGGGAACTTCCGGCGAGCCCAAATAAGGGGAATATCTTTGTTGTAATTAATATGGCCAAACCACTTTGGAATCCCCACCATTTTGGGCATCACAAATTGTATTCTTTCCTCCTTTACAACCTGTGACATGAAAAAATAGAAATCGGAATTGCTATTTCAAATAAATAAATAGCCTATGCACATGCATCTAAGTTAAAATTTATGTGATACTAATACACCAATTAATAAAAATAAAAACATTATGTAACTAGTGTAACTAGAATGCAGTGCTCAAACCTTAGACCATAGCAAGCTTGATGTCTCTGCTGATAAGGACACACAATATCTTGCATCTATTTTTTCAACACACAATGGAAGTCGTGGAATTCTTTTGAGGTTCCTGCAATAACTCACATTGAGACTTTTCAAATGCAAAGATTCTTTTATGCATATAGGGAGAGAGGCAAAATTATTGTATGACACATTCAAGCCTTCCAATTTTGGGAAAATTTTTAAAATTATGCCAAGATCTTCATCTGTCAGATTAGCCTCGCTTAGATTCAACATAATCAAATTCGGGCAGCCATTTGCTGCTGAAAGGCTTTCTTTGAAACTTCTAAATGATCCTCCAAGTTGATAACATCCATCAATTGTTAAACTGGCAAGTTTTGGCAACAATAAGAAATTACTTGATAGATTCACAAGTCTTGTGCACCTTGACATGTCCATATACTCAAGCCCCGTGAGGTTGCCAACAGAGTTGGGAAACTCCTTAATAGCAGTTTCTATCAAGTGGATCTTCAATGGTTTATCCATCTTTTGCTTTACATCAGGGAAACGTTCAAATTTTCTACAAAAGTTAAATGAAAGCATTTCTAGAGATGGCAAATACATGCTTGGCACAAAACTTTTGAGCATGTTGCACCTTGAAGTACTTAAATACTTGAGGTTAGGCATAAATCCAATGGACTTGTCAAACCTTACCAATTTATGGCAATTTTCAAGTTCCAGAACCTTTAAATTTATAACTGCAGACAAATTAGGTATCTGAGTCATGGATTGACAATTGGAGAGATTGATGAATGTCAACTCCTCAAATATCTACAAAATAGAATTTAACATGATTAAGAGCATATTCAATTATATTATAAGCTAGTTAAGCTAGCTAATGCTAGTTAGTTACAACATTAATGATTTTGTTACATGTTAAATGTTTAAATAATAATAAATTAAGAGAGATAGTGAGAGAGAGAGAGAGAAAGGGAGATAAATGCAGACACCTGAAATGGCTTTTTCATCATTAAATGACTGAGAGGTAACTTAAAATCTACAATTCTTTGGGGATAAAAATTTGGAGGAAAAGACTTTGAAGGATATCCCTTCCAATCAAGTATCCTTAAACTGTTCGGTAGATAACTAGGTGCTGTATGAAATAATGTATTCCGAATAATCAGAATTCTTAAGTTCTTCATTTTCTCAAAGATAGTATTCGTCCAACTCTGTACTTCTTCATGACTAGGGGGATCAAGCAGTATTCCTTCAATTTTACTACTTCCCTACATAAATAAAAGATGCATACAGAATCAATACTAATTACATTTGTCATATATATCTTACAAAAACGTATAAAAGTATTAAAATGGTAAGTAAGATTCTTACCAAGTTTTCTTTAAGTACTTGAAGAACTTCCTTATAAGACCAGAGTCTGCTACGATCACCAAGGTTAAATGCTGACTTCTTTCTAACAACTTCTCTTCCCATGTCTTGTATTAGATCATGCATATCTAAGCAGCCATTGTCATCAGTTGTAACGAGAGATTTCACCGTAAATACCCGAATACTTGGTGAGAAATCACAAGCCTTTAGTATCCTCTCAACATATTCCCATCTCTCTCTTTGAAAAAGCAAGCAATATCCAAGAAAGTTTTTTGGTCCAATTCATTTAAGCTATTGTAGCTTACTTCAAGGACTCCTTGAATCTCAGCATTTGGAATCTTCTTATATTTGCCCAATTCCATTTCCCAATCATCTAGGCTCCCACCCTTCAAATTGGAGCCAATTACTTCCAAAGCCAATGGAACACCCTTTGCATATCTCACTGCACGACTAGAAACTTGTTCAAAGTTTTCAACAGGTTCGCTCTTATTAAAGGCATGCCAACAAAAAAGTTCGAGAGAGTCACGCTCGTTTAGCTCCTCCATTTTATATTTTTCAGTAACAATATCTCGCACCACATGCTTATCTAGCATGTCTGCATCTCTTGTTGTTACAATGATCCTGCTACCAGGACCAAACCAATCACCTCCTCCAGCAAGGGATTCCAATTGTTCTATTGCATCAACATCATCCAAAACCAAAAGAACTCTCTTATTGCCTAGCCTCCTTTTGATTTCAAAGCCTCCTTGAAAAGTGCTCCACATCATGGTTTCTATATCCTCTCCCATCTCCGACAGGAGTGTCTTTTGAAGATCTTCTAGGCCTTTAGTGCTTTTGTTTGATTTTTCTCTGACACTAGCAAGATAACTTGAAGCTTCAAATTTGTGTCTGATCTTGTTAAACATGTCCAAGGCAAATGTGGTCTTGCCTATTCCACCAGCTCCATAAATTTGCAGCATGCGGACAGTATCATGAGACTCGATATCAATAAGTTGTTTTACCTCTTCAAACGAGGTTCAAGTCCGATAATGTGTTTCATTGGTAAAGGGATAGGAGGTAATTTAGAGGATGTGTCTTTAACAATCTTCTTGATAAGTTCAGGTTCAGACCTGCAACACAATACTTTCCTATTTATTTTTTATAGTACTAGTAAAATAAAATAATATATTGAAAAAAAAATTAAAATCCTTCACTAATATAAAGTGAGCAATTAGAGTAAAACTATAACATAAATAACGATATAATCAAAATATTCCACTTATATGAGTCCTTAAAAACATACTATATAGTTACTTACTTTCATACACGATAGATGGAATCATAATTGATATATAAATTATATTCACGATGTTTCACTTGTCGAGCTGCCTATATAACAAATTTAAAGAATGTGACAATATATAAATTTTTTTTTTTTTGTAATTTTAAAGAGTTTTCTTGATTCACTTATCACTATTTTATAGGAGTGGATTCCGGTGGCACCGGCAGGGACGGACGTATGGCAGTGGCACAACAGAGATAGAATGATAAACAACAGGAAATGCAAAGGGTTGATGTGCGAAGGCTTGAGAAGGAAAAGTGGAAAACTCTGCTTGTAGTTGTTACAAACTTTAACTTACAAGCTTAAAATAGTTAGTGACTTCATCTTTGAGATATAAAACTTAAATGTATATCTGGATTAGCTTAGTTTAACAAATAATCTACTATTTTCAGAAATTATGTGAAAACTTTAGAAAAATAAACGATTATTTGGCCTTTCCGAAACAAGTTTTGTACAGATGCAGACTGTAATTTTTTTACTGTAAAAATGCAGACTGCAATATCTAATTGCATTTTAATTAATTCCACCTTATGTTTAATTTGACGTAACGTTCTACTAGAACCAATAAAACAACAATAGAAAAATAGTATCATAGAGAGCTAAAAAACTATTTTTGATAAAAATTAAAATAATTATTATATTTCTTAATACGTTTTGTTTCATTCAAAGTGGATATTTAAATAAGAAAGCAAGAGTATATATATATTAGGCGGTGCACCGGTGGAATTTCTATTTTCTAGTATAATCTTATTTTTTTTTTTTCATATATATATACATATATAGATTCAATTTAGCTTTGATTCCCAAAAATTTTCTTCATTAACTTGCACATCTCTTTAATCATTAACCTTGAATAATGTTCTCTAGGGTTCTCAAGACAGAAAAGAAGAAAAAAAAAGCACTTACCTATTGTCCTTGCAATGTACTCCAATCAGGTCGCGCACCCTAGATAAAGCATTCTTCCAAGCTTTCACTGTTTCAGAGTCTGGTCCGAATCTGTGTTCATGTTCAATCATGGCCTTTTCATATGAATTTTTCAGTTCCCACACATCTGAAGGTTCAACTTTGTAGAAAATCACCAAAACCTGTTTGTTCCCTTTGTCGTGACACTGAATGATCCTGACAAGTTCATCGAGGCACCAAGTTGAAGTTGCATAGTTTTGGCACAGAATAGGGATCAACATTCTAGAAGTTTCGATTGCTTTCAGAAGAGAGGGTTTGAGTTCTTCCCCAATCTTCAGCTCCTCATTGTCTCTGAAAGTGTATATCCCCTTTTGCCTCAGCGCTTTGTAGAGATGATCGGTGAAACCGTAGCGAGTTCCGCCTTCGCCTCTGAAACTCAGAAAAACATCATAGAAGAAATCAGTATCTGTGGCTGTTCCATCACGATTCGAATTTGCCATGGTGATAGCAACCGTTGGATTTCGAAAATTTCTGTTTAATTGGTGTGGTATCACTTCACGATGATGGATAAATGGATTAATGGAACATGCTCGAGGTCGCCTCCCGGAAAAGAAGAAAAAAAAAAAAAGTTTTTGTAACTTGTGCCTATTAGACACAAATTAACCATAATTAGTAGCCAATATACAAGTTAATCATGATTAGTAGCCAATAAAATTTTAAGAAAAAAGAAGTTACTATCTAGTAGGTAGTTAAGAGTTTAGTGGTTACGTTCAGGGTATAGTAAAAAATATAAATTCAACTATTAAAAAATTTAAATTAATCATTATTAACTTGTGTCCATATCGTGTTAAATTGAAAATTTAGATATTATTGATTAATTGTATAAAAATTCAAGTAATCTAACCGTAAATATTTTAAAAATATATTATACGTTCAATAAAAGATAATTCAACGAAGTATAAACAATTTTTAAATAGTTAATCAATATAGTATAAACTATTAATCTAACTATTAAATTAAATTAGTAAAATTTACTTAAATAAGTAATGTAATGGAGTAGGGACACGGTGGTCCAAAAAATTTAAGGACCATGATAACATCCACCAAAAAGAATATATAAAAAGAAAAGAAAAGTAAAGAACGCGGGAGAAATAATTCTTTTGTTATTTTGAATTACAAGTGTGAAATAATTCATGAATATCAAGCCCAGCGCCCCAGCCACACTATCTTCATCACATCCCCATGGCATCGTTAACATCATTACCCACTCTACCTTACCCACCAACATTTCTTTTGTTATTTTATGTTTCTGATTGTGCTTTCAATCATTGTAAGCTTAAATCAACAAGTTGAATTCAAATTAAGTTATTTTTTTTAGTGTGTATTTTAAGACTTTAAATCTTTATAATTGTTAACTATTTTGATAATCAAGGCAAGATTTTTTACATCTCATAGTATTGATTGAGTATAAAATATCGGAATATTAAAATGAGAGATTTTGTTTACCAAAGATGCTCTCGACACTGGTCCATTCATTTTATCGATCAAACAAGAGCATAGACATGTTAACAGGTTCTAAGATCTAAGGACACAAAATTTAGTCACTAGAAACCACCGCACATACTGACAATCGGTGAGCCAGGTGTTGTTGAATATTATTACATGCCAACACCTACCTGTCAGCCACAAGGTTGAAGACAACCACGTCAGGACTACGTGTCATATATATCCAACCAGAACGCACCATGTGTCATAATGACCATGTCAGCACAACAAAACGAGTCACATCACACCATTGTTGTAGGTGTCACTCCTTCATTCACTGGGCGCCACGTGCCATTGATTGTTCAACACCCAATCAAAAACCACCACCTTGCATTCAAATAGTGTAAATACTTATTCCTTCCGATTGTAAATATGAGTCATTTCTAATCAAATCACCAAAACCAATGAATGAAAATTAACTCATTAAATTTGTTTGAAAAAATAATACTACAGTATTTTTCTAACTATACACCTAAATAAATGTGTTAATAAATATTTCAATTTAATTAATAACATTTTCTCTCTTATTTCACTATCTTACATTCTTTATTATTAATTGATTATTTTAAAATTGTAAAAGGAGTATAAATAAAAATTATTCATAATAAGTTAGTTTGTGACTTTTAGGACTAAAAAATTCTTCTAAAATGTGATTTATATTTAAAATCAAAGGGAGTATCATTGTAAGACTAAACCAACAAGTTGAATATGGATTAAGTTGCTCTTTTGAGTATGTTTCTTTAAGAATTTAAATCCTCACTTACGTAACTCAGAAAAACCAATTTTTTTTATAAAGAAAACCTAAAAAATTTTAACACGATAAAAGGTATACAGTGAAACATGAACATTAGCTGTGTATCAAACTTTTCCCCAGCACAATATGTGACTCTGGAGTCTGTCTAAGTTATAGACTTACAGTTATTCTTTAACAACTCCTTTTCTTAACAACTTTGTTTTTTTTTTTTTTTATGAAACCTATTCTTAACAACTTTAATTATAGAGAAAGTGGTTGTTACAAATTATTATTATTATTATATCACTAATTAAGAGTATGACTGCTCAAGGTTTCTTTGATTTGGATTTGTGTTTTCATTTTCGTTTTTCTTTCTACTACTTTAACTTACCATTTTTTTCTCTTATTTTGTAATTAGCTGTTAGTTTTATCTGCAAAACGGAAAAAAATCTACATTATACTATATAACACCATTTTAAATGGTTACCCGTGTCCTATTTTTTAAAAGAGTTTTGTTAAATTAAGCAACCCATAAATAAAAATATCTTAATATGAAAAGTGTATTTTTAATACTACAAATGCATTTTGTAGCCTTCTGGTAACAAGGAGGTTCCGAATTAATCTGGTTAAAGATCAAATTTGCTTTTAGAATATGTTGTACGGACTGAAAAGTAATGGAACTGTTTCAAAAAACTTTGCATTCTCAGGAACATATGAGTATCTGAGGTTCTCAATTTTAGAATGCAGTGGAAAGTGGGAGTTCAGATGAGAGTAGTACGGGTTATTGAAATATACACAACACTGGATTATATTTCTTAAGTTTTAATTTTTTTATGTCTTATTTTAATTTAGGAGTCCTCTTCGTATAGATAAGTTTTGAGACATTATTACACTTTGATTATATAAATAATGACATCATGTCATGTAAGCGATGATATCGTTATGATCATGATCATGACTCAATAACGATATAAATTAAGCTAAATAATTTAATCAGACAAAGACATAAATTAAGACAGAAATCTTAAATATTGTATTTATAAATTACTTAATCATTACACTTAAACAAAAATTAAAAAGTAAACTTTAAACATTTTATTTATTATTACTTAATCATTCACTCAATTTCCACCACCCACCCATATATTATAGACTCACTATTTATAGTTAACTAAAAATTATTGATTATTGAAGGAAATATGTCGTATAGGAGTACTGAAATTTTCCTATATGGATAACCACTTGGGAAACCGATTGTTGATAGATTTTTCAAGTAACAATGATAACAAGTTTAAATTTCAAACTATAACTGTATACCATTATAAGAGACTAGACTAATCACAAGTCTTAATAACATTAACAAGAACAAAATTACAGTAAACTATCTGTTTTAGCAGGGAGCCTCTTGAAGAAATTACTTGGCACAGAAGGAAGCTTGCTTCTAAACCTTGGATGTCTCAAAACATATAAACCAGTCACAAGAGCAACAACTCTGAAAGGTGTTGCATAGAGAATCACAGCAGCACAAAAGCTAAACACTACAAAGAGACTTGTTGCTCTTGGATCTCTCCAACTCAACAGAGACTGAAACCTCTCTCCTTGAGTGGCTATGTCTCCAACAACAGTCTGAACCCTCCCGGCAACACTTCTAAGCCTGTCATACCTCATTCTCACTATGTCTTGTGATCTAGAGGTTGGAAAAGTGTCAAACTCCTCATCAAGTTCATCAGGGTGAACACCTTCTGCCCATGAGAGTTTAGTGTCCATTTGAGGTGGTTGTCTCGGCCGGAACCTGTAGTTCCATAAACCAATGAAGAACATGTAGAGAAACACAGTTGGTAATATCAATTCTGGGTACCATATCAATATCAGGAAGAGAATGTGAACCAGAATTGATGTGATGTGGTTCTTCCAGTTACAAACATCGTTGAACCATCTTCCCATTGTGATGAATCCAGAGAAAAGCGACATGATGCGAAAGAAGTTGGCTTTGCTTCTTCTCATGCTCCACATGTGAGAATCAACATCTAACATGAACTCCACCACTTCCTTCCTCAGAGGAGGTTCTGCTCTTCCAAGCCTCGCGGCTACAATGTTCATGGCTTGGTACCTTAGATTGTCTATTTGGTTGACTGTGAAGGGGTGTAAGTAATGCATCTTGGGAAGCAATGGTTGGCCATAGATGTGAACCATGTTAGCTAGTGAGAGTGCTGTGAACCTCACAGCTAGCTGAATCTCACCCATCTTCTTAACCCCATGAGGGTGTAGAACTAGAAGTGGGTAAGAATTGGTGTAGATCCTATTAGTTTCTAGTGTTGACAGCCGAATCCTTATCTTTCCGATTCGCAAATCACGGGCTGAATTTCCATTAGGAGATTTCTCTCCTACACCTAAGTGGCAGTTGTCAAAGACTCCCAATGTTATAACAGTGCAAGGATCATAAACCTCCCATGTGTATTGCTCATTCCATTTGGGACTGAAAGTGTCAACAAGTGTTCTGGTTCTGACCCATTTCTGACCATACTTAGCAACACAATATGCATCCGTGCTGCCGCGGCCATCCTTCATCTTCATAGGGAGAAGCCCTTTTGCACCTAAGATGCCAACTTCAAGTATCCCTATAGGCTGCTTCCATAGTTGTCTAGCTGTTGGTCTTTGATCACTCATGTACAATGTGGATTCATCTAGAACATGGTATCCACCTTCAAGGCAAACTCTGAGGTGAATCCTGCTGGAAAATTTAAGCTCATTCCTCCTATCACCTTCTAGCATTCCAAAACCAAATTTCTCAAGATTGAACCAGCGAGAATGAACCGGCCTGTGGTCTAGCCGCTTTTCAAAGAGGGTCATTGGTAAACTTATCTTCCCAAGTACCTCATCTTTCGAAGGATGTACGCGATCCTCCACCGTGATTGTCAGTTGCTCCTCAAATGGTTCAGCAGCCACAAAAATCAAATCTTCATTCCAATATGGAGTAGTTGTTCTAGAAGGGCATATCTTGGTCTTTAGTACTTGGCAGCCAACTTGACCTTTCACAAAGAGATCGGGTAAGCGGTTTCTGTCGCCGGGAATGACATCTTGGGCTTCAATGACATTGACCCTGAGATACCACAGTTTTGGAGAGACATAAACCTTTGATCTGACATTGAAAACACCCTCTCCATAGACAGTTGCAGCATCAGAATGCCAAGCATCTGAGAAAGCTTCATCAGCTTGTGTTCCCATCCAAACAGCAAGCATAATGTCACCCCTAACCATACCTTCTCCTCTCAAGTCCTCAAGTCTGTACCATTGAGGAGCTAGTGGACTGTCTGGTGGAACTCTGGTTGGAACCTCATTCAGATCAAAAATAACTCTTCCAAGATAGTCATCTCTTCCAACCATTCCTTTATCTTTCACAAAGACTTCAAGAAAAGAAGATTGAATGCGGTCTTTGGAGAATGCAAACACTTGGTTCCACTCCGGGTTCAATTTCTTCTCCAAGTGCTTTGTCCTTCCTCTATAGTTCCCTAGCTTCACTTCCACATAAGGATCACAGCTTGAGGTGATGCTACTTGAGGGAAGATCTTTCGCTTTCACGATGCGAACATATAGATAAAACATCTGCTCAACAAGGTCATATGTGCTTGTGAATCTCTCACTGCTACTCACCAACCCTCTTCCACCATAACCTCCATCATTAGTAGGCCATCGTTCGCCGAGCTGCGGGTTGGTGTCTTTGAGATTGTAGCTTTCATTAACATTACTATTATGGACTTGAGGATCAACATTACTATTATGGACTTGAGGATTAACTTGATGCATAGTGAGTGGAGTAGTAGTAACCTGTGGTTCTCTATCTACCAAAATCCTTGGCTGTGATGACCTGGTACCCTTGAGATTGTATCTTTCATCATGGCTAGGATGGACTTGTGGAGTAACTGAGTGCACTGACAATGGAGTACCGGGTGCTCGTGGCCGTCTCTTAATTGAAATCCTTGGCTGTGAGTTTGTCTCACTGTGATTATAGTTTTCGCCACGGCTTGATTGGACTCGAGGATCAACCGAGTGCATTGCAAATGCAGTACCTTGTGGTCTAGTCTTTATTGAAATCCTTGGTGTCTGGTGAACCTGGTGCTTGTCTAGTTTTGAGGCTATCTCTAGGACAGGTTCTTTGCTTTCTTCGTCCGGCTCTTGATCGATACCAGCGCCGCTAGACTGAGATTCTGCAGTGGAATATACTTCTTCTGCTTCTTCTGTGGTTGTTTTTGGGGTGTAAAATGCAGGACTCTCTTCTGAAGGATCAGCTTCTAAGGTTCTGAGTTTGTCAGTGAATGATTTTTCTGTTAGGTTTGTGTTTTTTGTGACTGAGGGAGTACTATGAGGAGGAGGAAGGTTACTAGTAGTAGTAGTAGTAGTGGATTCTGGTAGTTCAAGTGGAATAGATGGTGAGATTTTTTGTTGTTCTGTAATGGAAATATGAGAAGGATGTGGAAGTTTTTTGGACTCTGATGCAATGTATATTTTGAGACCAATCTCACCCTTAACAGGTGAGAAAATCCACTTCTTTTCAAGTGGGAAACTCTGATACACTTCTTCACCTTCCTTGACAATGTTGGAGCAAGGAATTCTCACCCTTCCAAGGAAGTTTCTTCCATGAATAGGCACTTTCCTCTCATTGTAGACCGAGACTTCGATGGTTTGGCGATGGTAAGGTTTTGTTGCATCTAAATGAAAGTAAAGTTTCTGGTTCCAAGTTGGGTTGAGATTCTTAGGGACAGTTCTGGTTCTACTCAGCTGGTTTTCAAAGTCTACTTCCACAAAGGTACTGGCTGATCCTTCACCATCTTTTGGCATAAGATCATGAGCATTAATAACCTCCACAACCAGTTTCATATCCTTACCTTTCTCTTGTTTTCGCCAAGAACAAGTTGCAGCTATGTGGCTATTCGAAGCAACAGGAATTTTAGTTCTGAAGGAAAGAAGTTGTGCTAGAGAATGCAAAGTGATAAAAGAAGACACAATTATGTTTTGTTTCTCTCACTTTGTTACAATGCCAGAAGTGCTTAGTACTATGTTGGTTAAGCAAGGAATAATTTCATGGTGAAGCTGCATGAGCTTTTGCAATCTGAAGATGGGAAAGCTTCAGATTCATCTAACTTAAAGGTAGGACCATTCATGCTATCTTAATTTTTCAACAATTATCAAGTATGAATGCTAAATGGTATTTGCAGAATTTTATTTTGTTTGATTCTTAACTTATTCATACAGCATAATGATTCTCAACTTTCTGTCAACTAATAGTTAATGACTGTAATCCTAAAGGGATTAGTTGGATCAAGGCAAAAATGTTTGGTTTGTGTGTGTGTGTATGTGTGTTTTAGGATCAATGGTTTTCTTGTGTGTGGAGCAATGCCAAAGTGAAGAAAAAGTGAAAAAAAACAAACAAACAGGCGTAAAAGGAATAGCTGAAGCTGCAAGAAAGCAAAGAAGGTAGAGATGCTTTCCTTGTGCTTTATTTTCCTTTAACATTTTGTATTACTGTTAATTTTTATATTTGTCTCTTATGATGAATTTGCTGAGACTTTGCTCAAATAATATTTACGCATTCTAAGAAACAAAAATGCAGTAATATCTATATTATGGATTGTGATCCTTATCAGAAGAAACGAAGAGTTGTTTGATGATAATAGAAATATTGGATGAGAAAATGAAAAGCTGCAGAGAATCACAACTCCAACATTATTATTCCGAAATTTGTCCTTTAAATTTTGTATCTATTTCGCGCAAATTTTATTTGAAAAATATGCCGTTATGATTAGTTAAAATAACTAATTCAGTCTTTTTTGTATATTAATGAAATAAATTCAAACACTTAACAAGTAGTTGATGATAATCAAGTTTTAAATAAACTAATATAAATATAAATAATGTAAAAAGTAATTTCAAATTTCAATACAAATATGATAGAAGAAAGAAATTCTTACTTTTTACAAAAGTACTTTTACTTATAATAAAAGTGTAACTAAACAAATCTTTCAATATCCTCTAATTCTTCTTTTTTCTCATGACTGATGGTTACAAACAACTCATTTTATGGAAAAAGATATTGAAATAAACTTAACTATTTTTCTTTTGGTTTTATGTGTCTTCATCCTAAATCATGTTCAAAAATAATATAGCATCAAACTTTCCTAAACTCATTAAAAGATTTATTTATTTTTATTTTTTCTCTAATTTTTGTTTTTTTTATTTTTATAAGAAAATAATTATTAGTTTTTTAATTTTTTCTCTACCCTAGATCGGCGGCTATTCAAGACCACTATGCTGCAAATACACATAATTTTTGCTGATGAGGTAGAGAGTAGTGAGTAGCAAGCAGTAAATAGAGATTATCAACTCTTTCCTCACAAAGTCACCCCTCTTCACTAACAAAATTTTAACATTATCCTTGTACAATGAGTGAAGTCACATATTAATAGGCTCTATTCACATTAACTTTTAATATTTTTAGCGGTACAAATAGATATATTTCGTGATACATTTTAGTCTATATTGTTAATTTATACTAATAAACATCGTTAATTTTAAGAATGATAATTCATATAGGTGATTTTGTTTATTATTAAAAGTTCAATTTAATCTTTAAATTTTTTAAAAAAATTCAATGTAGTCCTAGACCTTAACATACAATTTTAATTATAAACTAACAATAATGACTAAATTGTATTATTTGACTAAATTGTATTATGAAGAATAATATCAATAGCCTATTTATACCGTAAAAGATATAGTATCAAAGACTAATTCCAAAAATCCTAAAATCTCAATGAATAAATTATTATTTTTTCCTTATATAACTACTATTCTACATATATAACTCACAATCTCACTCAATAAAAAAAATAATTAAATAAAGTTGGAGGTTGAATGTATGAATAGTATTAGTGGGAAAATCATTATTTTTCCCCTTGATGATTGTGATTTGTACCATTTGATGAAATGATTCATTTGGCTTTATATTATGGAAAAAGTTTTTCATCCAAATTAAAATATACAACTCATTATATAATTGGTCAAATACGAAAAAAATATGGAGTTAAATTTATATATGATTTGGTTAATTGTATATAATCAAATCGCGTATAATTAATTATATACAGATTTAACTACATGAAATACTTCTTATCGTTTAACCAATTGTATATACGTGTTTTAAGTGTTACAAAAATGAGAACTCTTATATTATACTATGAATTAAGCAAGGAGCAAACTCAGAGATTCACAACAAAATGTTATTCCATTTAGATTCTTCATGTTATAAGGTGTGAATTTATTTTGGTAAATGTTATAAAGTTAATAGTACTACGAGAAATTAACAGTTAGAACTTAAAATTTAAACGTACTTTATTTTAAGAAGACACATGAATAATTATAAAACTGTTTCATTTTTTGATTTTTCATTTATCTAAACATAACTGATTCAAAGAACAAACAGAAAAAACATAACCTATCTATGACAGAAAAAAGTCAAGTTTTATATATAATAATGAATAATGAAATAAAGATGATAAATTTCTTCGTCTCAAAATTCACTTAATATAATTTGGCTTATAAAAAATATCAAATAATGATCATATCTAAGAATTGACATAATTAGTATTTATAAATTTAAGCATTAGGTCCGACTTTTCATTTTCTAACATTAATATACTCTCTTGTTTCAAAAAATCAGTAAATTTTAATTAAAAAAAAATCAGTAAATTTTAACTTGTAAGGAATAAAAAAGTTTCCGTGCTCAACATACTTGATGAATATTTAGTTTAGTACATGCACCATCAAAACTATGGTTTATTTTGGATAAGAATTAATTTGATCAAAAAATTATATTTGATTACTTTGAATCAAAATTGATTTAAAATACAAAATTTAGATTTTGTGAGAAGTAATTTTATGTTATTTTTACTTTTTCATAATTAATAATTAATAATGCATCATATTTATATTACAAAATTTAAATTTCAACAAAAATATTTAAATATATATATCATTCTATTTTAAAATTAATGTTCTGATTCTATTTTTTTAAAAGTAAATGAATTTTACTTCTAATCAATTCTACTTTAAATCAATTAATATAATCAATTTTATTCATGACAATCAATTGTACCACTATGTGTTGAGTATTAGATTGAATTTATTTTTCAGAAAATAATTATTTATTCTTACCAATTCTCTACAATTAATTAATTAATTAATAGTTGTTTCTTTTTTAAAATATATATATATATATATATATATATATATATATATATATAAATGTATTAAAAAATGGTGAATGCACAACCAAACACTTGTGAAGGACATGAACCACACACACTAAGCACACTTCCATTACTGTAGGATCAGTTTGTCTTCAACAACATTGGACCATCAATTAGTCACATTCCCCTTGCTAATTTTTACTACTACCCACCCTGCTCCAGCTACTACTAGAACCTTCCAAGTCTGATTCTTCAATTCAGGGTTTATCTAGGGTTTTACTTGTTCTTCCCCAAAACCCTAATCGTCCTTCCCAAGCTTCCTGATTTCTGATTCTCTACGCGTAGAGATAAGCTACCCAAATGGTTCGCTCCCATGGCGTCAGCATCTTCAATCGTCTTGCTCGTCAATCTCTCCGTCACGCCAACGATTTCGTACGCATCTCGATTCTTCCTTTATTAAAAAATTGTTTTTTTCCTACGAACAATGATTTCACTATTGTGTTGGTATTGTTAATTCGCAGTTATATCAATCACTGTTCCAAAGGGGTTATAGGACATTGACCACGGGGCCTTGCAAACCATCCGGAGTTATTGGTAATTTTGCACCAAATGGTATGTCTTAAATTAACTCTCCCCGAAATTCTTTACTCCACTATTTGGGAAGCTGAGGAAATTGCCAATGGATGCTGTTATATGGTTGGATGGTTCTTTTAGACAAAGTCACTAAATTGCTAAATGAAGTGTCTGTTGGTCCATTTCTTGTTTTCCTTAAATTGTTGAATTTAAGCTTTTCTCTCTTTTCTTCTTCTTTTTTTTTTTTTTAACGTTACACACTTAACACTTATTCTTATCATTTTATTGTTTCTGCTCATCTCCTTCCTCTCACCCATTTGCAGTTGGAGATGGATTTAATTTGAAGAACTGGTTGCTATTGGGAGCAGCATCTAGATCAATTCATGGCACGGGTATAATTTGTAATCCTGTGTCACTTGCATGCCTGCCTTTTTACTATTTGTGGAATCACAGGGTCCTCTGTTTGAGAGTTGATTTTTGTTATCTATAGCTTGCATGTTGTCTGCCATTTTCTTTTGATTAGGATGGCATACAGAACTTGGATGCACCTTTTGTTCAATTCCTTTACTTCCTGATGCTTACTTTTTTATTATTCCTTGCATGTTAATGTTAATACTTATTTCTTCCTCCCAACTCCTTTACAGCATCATTGGCAAGAGACTATTATGATGTTCTTGGTGTGAGTAAGAATGCAAGTTCTTCTGAAATAAAGAAAGCTTACTATGGGGTAGGTGTTTCCTAACCATTATCAATATACATCAATTTAGGTACCAAAATCTGTGTTTTGTAAATCTCTGGACCATTTCCTGGTTGAACTTCATCTATTCATCAAGCATCTTACATAAATTAAGTAAACTAATCATTTCCTTATTTATGTGTTGATTCAAGAAACATTTCCCATTCCGTTGGGTAGAAAAGAGTTTGTATTCTATCCAGTTACTTCCACATTTTGTTCAATATACCATCATTTATGAGCATTTTATAATATGGACATGTGTTTTATTTTTGGTTGTCAATAGATACAATTTTGTACTGATTCATGTCTGCATTACCATTGTGGACATATTTTGGTCATCCCTTACCTTTTCCCTCAACTAAGGAAACTGCCAACGGGTGTTGTTATTTGGTTGTATGGTTATTTTAGACAAGTCACTGATTGGTATATGAATTATCTATCCAAATAATTATGCACTTTTTCTATTGGCTCTCAACTTCTCTCCGTATTCTGTAGCTTGCGAAGAAGCTCCATCCAGACACAAACAAAGATGATCCGGAGGCTGAAAAGAAGTTTCAAGAAGTTTCTATGGCATATGAGGTTGACTCTTGGTGTTTTTGTTCTTTTCTCTACCCAGAGCTAGAGATTTATTTTAGATCTTCATATCCCAAATTAACTGACTGCTGGTTTACTGTCCTTCTTTCTCCTGTTGCAGGTTTTGAAGGACGATGAAAGGCGTCAACAGTATGATCAGGTTTTACATCTTTCCAGATTCCTTGTTCTGGTTCCTTCGTTGAAACTTTTGTTGTTATACATTTTTCACTTAATAGGGTTCAATTGTAGGACAAATTTATGTGAACTTTAATGCATGAGAAATAATAATAAGAAAAAGGATAGAATAGTAGGATTTAGGTCTCTTCGTCTTTTTCTGTTTGCATTTTCTCCTTCCTTTTTTTAGGAGGAAAGACAAAACTGATAATGGGCAATACCCTTTTAAAGTTGTGTAACATTTTCAGTATTGCATGTTTTGTATGAGTAAGACTAAGAATGTAGGTTCAGTTTCGGGCCATGTTCGTGTACAAACCATGCTTTGTGTGCATGTGCAATTGTGCGTGTTTTTTGGTTCACTGTGTATTTCAATATCTTTTCAGTAGATTGCTTCTTTCTCCAGAGTGTCGACTGCCTCTGTTGATTTGCTTTAACATGAATTTGTAGGTTGGCCATGATGCCTATGTAAACCAACAAGAGACAGGATTCGGAGGCGGGAGTGGCTTTAATCCTTTTGAGCAGATATTCCGCGATCATGTAATGACTCTGTGCTTCTTCATTTTATTTTATTCTTATGTATATGTATATGATATCAGGAGATACTTCTTCCTTTATTGAAGTCAGTCTGCATTGTAGTAAAAAATCCTAATGGAATTACCTTCATACTTAATAGGAATAATAATAAACGTCATACTCATAGCATTTCAATTGCTGCATTTATGATTTGCAAACACTACTAGTGAACTGCAAGAAGTCATATGACCAGCCCAACAATCATTAGTCCAATCTAAAATGAAATGATCTGGTAATCTTTTAAACATCTGTATGAATGTATATGCTGAGATTTGTAGTCACATCTTTCCATTTTATTTGATTGGTATGTTTGGCTATGCATCGGTTTCTTATTTTTAATTGTAAGGTGATATATGTCTGAATATTTGTTTTTGTTATCACCTTGGTGTGTTTTTTTTTTAATACATTGTGTATTCATTGACTAAATATTAATGCCTTCAAATTTTCCTGTCAAATGAATCCTACATTTGAAATCTAATATAGTTGTCGCAACCCCTTCAATGGTGATCAGGATTTTGTCAAGAGCTTCTTTCATCAGAATATTGGTGGAGAGGATGTCAAGGTTTTTTTTTTCTTCATACTTTGATACATTTAAGTATGCTAAGGATCGGTTGACCAAAGGCATCTCAATTATTTTTTCTTTTCAGATTTTAATTGAACTATCCTTTATGGAAGCTGTTCAAGGGTGCACCAAAACTGTGACATTTCAAACAGATGTGCTTTGTAATGCTTGTGGTATGCTTATTGATAAGCTGTGAATTGTATATTAGATTCAGTTAATTTGTATTTAGTGAAGTTGGTGCACCTGGAGATAAAGGTCGGTAACAAATCTTTTACTTGCTGGACTATTGCAGGTGGAAGCGGTGTTCCTCCTGGTACAAGACCAGAAACTTGTAAGCGATGTAAAGGATCAGGAGTGGTCAGTATTGTCTTTAAACTAATTTAATCCTGTTATTAATAATCTTACAAGTTTGAGAAGTGTTGTTAAATTGACAAATTTGAGACATGTCCAGATATTTGTACAAGCCGGCATATTCAGAATGGAGAGTACTTGTGGTACCTGTAATGGAACTGGAAAAATTGTCTCAGTATGGATCAAATTATCCTCTATTCTTTGTAAAACTAAATCTCTTATATTTAGATTTTGTATTTGTATAAGAGTTTAGAACTTAAGATATACGCGATGAAGTTATTGTGATTCATTCACGTAACTTTCTTATTGTTGTCTCACTTGTTTGTATTTTCTTACTTGGTGGCCGTGCTCCATTTCCAGAGTTATTCTCTGACTTCCCCTTAATTTTATAGCAAAATCATAGGAATATTGGCTCTATGTTCATCATTTGCACCTCATAGCTATGATGGTCTCTCATATCAATTTCAAAATTGTGGGAATATATCAATAACTTTTTGTTTTTATTGTCTGTATCAGAGTTTCTGCAAATCTTGCAGGGGTGCGAAGGTTACCAAATCAACAAAATCTGTCAAGTTAGATATTATGCCTGGTAATCATTATTTCAAAATTTTTTGGGCTGTGTTTTTGTATACAAGGAGAAAATATATGAATGAGTGGATTTCTTGTTGGTTTCTTATAAATTATATTAACCAACTCCTCTACCTACTTAAATATAATAATAACAGCAGCAGTTCACAAAGAAGAAGATATCCTATTTGAAGGGAAACCTCGATTCTTAAATAATTTAGCCTAGTATAATTACTAATTAGGGTCATAGGGTGGTTGACACCATGTATAAGTCTTGAAGAACACCTTTAATAACTTCATGAATGATTAACTTTTATCAATTCGACCATTGAATCATGTGATAATATCTTCATAATTATGTAAATCAAATTTTGGATAATTTAGACATTGTCTAATAGTAGAGATTTACTTATTTTTGTAATAACATATACGTCAAAATAAATGACATGATGAAGTATCAATTAGTTTTTGACCTGTATAAGTTTGTAGGTTTGATTTACTTCCTGAGAACTTTCAATCAAATGGTTGATTGATGAAATTTACCACTTGCAAAAAGTTATTAAAGGTTTAAGTTTGTCAGAACTTGCACTTAGTCTCAATGGAACTTGTCATAATGCACGTCACCCTGTTGTTGTCTGATTTTTTTTTTTATTTTTTTATTTATATTTCCAGGGACAGACAACAATGAGACCATAAAGTTATATGGAAGTGGTGGAGCTGATCCTGATGGAGATCGCCCTGGTGATCTTTACGTTACTATCAAGGTACATCAATAGCTTGGAAGTCACTTTCATTTTTTTCTTTAGTATGTTTTAAGCCCAATATCTTAGCTTTCCTTTTTTGTCTTTTTTGCAGGTTAGAGAAGACCCTGTTTTTCGCAGAGAAGGATCTAATATTCATGTAGATGCTGTTTTAAGTATTACCCAGGTAATGAACTTCAATGATGAAAATCTTGAGCAATATGTGGTTATCTGGTTGAAGTGTGTTTTTGTGTTCTACTATGACTGTTTTAATTGGAGGCATGATCCATGATAGAGATTCAACAAGTTCTACGTCGTCTGTTTTGGGTATAACAACCACCATCCATGAATGAAGCATAATTCTTGGGAAGCAACTTGGTTATTAATGTAGATTGGAGAGAACAGTGAACATCCATTATGGTCCTTGGAAGAGTTTCCGTTGACATCACTTCGGTTGCTGAAAGATAGGACTTAGGAGGCATCAATTTAGTCTCCCAATAATAGAAATTGCCATCAGAATCCTCCTATGCACAAACACTGATATTTGGGGACTAAATTGATGTAATTTCCCATTAAGGAAATATGTATCTTTGATTAAAGGATAAGTTTTTTTTGATAAGTCAATTTTTTTTCTTTTTATCTTTTTAAGGGGGAGGGGGAGGGGGAGATTTTGCACCTAGTAGGATAAATTGATACAACTATTCTATTATTCAAAATAAAAAAATTATCTCTATTCATTTGAATTGATGTCACTCGTGATTTAAGGAGCAAAAGGATTACAACCCTAATTTTCAGGGACTTAAATGGTGTTTTCTCTAAAAAAGTCGTGTTAGGAACTACTACACTGTACAAGTTTTGTTGGTATGAATTTTGTTTGCCACCATCTGGAAGACTTGTGCTATCTAAAATATTTAGATGGCTGAATTTTATAGTAGTGCAGGTGGTGGTTGTGGTTGCTGCTGGAAGTTTATTTAGAATATCAGACATCTTGTTTATTTTGTGTGTCCCAGTTAGTGATATTAGCTTTGTCTCCTGTGTTTTTTTTTTTTTTCAGGCTATTTTGGGGGGAACCATCCAGGTCCCAACTCTTACCGGTGATGTTGTTGTTAAGGTTAGTATTGCTATTACAGAATATAATATTTCTTATGGCATTTTCGGTAACTTCGGAAGTTTGAATTATGGGTCCTGTTTGGCAGGTTCGTCCAGGCACTCAACCTGGTCAGAAAGTGGTTTTGAGAAATAAAGGTAAGCAAGTTGGCTTCATTCTGGGAAAATTGACAGTTTTTTTTTTTTTTTTTTTTTTTTTGTGAGACAGTATATTTGGACTGTGCGAACATGCTGCTGCATGGACTTTTTAGGTGTAACTTATTTCGTTCACCATTCTTTTAACAGGGATCAAATTGAAAAATTCTTATACATTTGGAGATCAATATGTTCATTTCAATGTCACCATCCCAACGTGAGTGTCTCATTAGATGGCATTTTATTATTCTTCAAACTTTCTGCATCATAGGTTATATGAACAAAATGCCTACATTTGAAATGTTATTGCAGAAACCTGACACAGAGACAGCGTGAACTGATTGAAGAGTTTGCAAAGGAAGAACAAGAGGAACTTGATAAACGGAAAGCTGCTTCGGCTTCTGGTTGAAGACATCTGCAGAATCTCCACTTACTGGCCAGTCATGCTGGAATTAGGTGGAACACGCTGTTAAAGTTTTGTAGGAGCATTCGGGAATTTTCTTTTTTGCCCCTCCACTGATAGTGTATGTAATAATTTTTTTATCACAAGTAATGTTTACAATTCAAGTCCGAAGGTTATTATTATTACACAGAAGGCAATTCCATTATGCTTATCCATCCTAGAAATTATAGTCAATTCTGTACATATTTTCCCTTTAACAAATGGTGCATAAGTGACAAACTGCCATTCTTTTTGATACTATCGTATACAAGTGAACCTTGGCTTTGGCCAACAGCTAAACCACTACTAATTGGTTTCTGTACCTATATTTAACGATCACTATTTAAAAAATATACGTGTATTATACTAAATATCAGTTCTGTGCATCATGAGATTTTTTTTTTCCTGGTTTTGCTCTAATTATTAGTGGCAGTGCAATGTAATACATTTTTGCGAGATGCACCCGTGATGTCATGCAGCATCTCTCCCAAAACTACACATTGGTCTTGATAAGGTATTACTATCGTGGAGATTGGTGCTGGATAGCTACAGTCAGAAAATTAAAATTCAATTAAGGCATAACTCGTCCCTTCTTTTTTCTTTTTTCAGTTTGCCTCGTGTTTTTCCCATTTTCCCCAAAGGTCCAGTATATCCACAAAGTCATAAGGCTTGAGAGTAAGAGGTTTAAGATTCGAACTTTAGTAGTATAAGTTTAGAGGAGAATAGTTTACTTTAAGGTCTGAGTATTTGCTTATCAAAAGAAAAACTTGTACATATTTTTTCTTGGGTGTGTTTAACATGCATAAGAAAAAAGTAGTGCATAAATACACCATAACTTCACCCTTGATTCAATGATTTAATAATAAAATAACCAAATTAAATGTTACATCATTGCATTACCACCTTTATAGTTGTTACCTGCATTAAAAAACTACATAGTTAGGTACGTAAGCTACGTATACCATAGGTGCAATAGGACAGCGGGTTCAATGATGATTGTTTCATTCACTGGTTTAACCGTCATATATCTATTTGTAGCTTAGATAGTAATTACGTATTGGAATTGAAATGGTGAAACACGTAGACATTTCATACACATCTACTGATAAATCAATCATCAATTTGGAAGATCAAATTATTCCTTTTTGTTGGGGCAAAAAAGAAAAAAACAGTTTCAGTGTCATCCCAATAGCTTGGAAAAGCTGTGATCCAATGAAAGAAGAATGTATAAGCTGTTTCTTTTTATTTCTTTCCCTTGAGATTGATTACTGCAAGTTCTTGTTCAACATATTCTCCAGCACAGAGAGGGGGATATTTTCTTGCAAGTGTTGATTCTGCAAAATGTCCCAATGGCTTCAGAACCGCATCTGATGCTATGTGCGCAAACAACTACATGTTACAGAAAAATTGTGTCAATATAACACTGATACAAGTCAATTTCATTGAGCTTTCCTTTCCTAGTACAAAAATGGCTTTTTTTTTTCTCACTCACCGTTGAAGAGACTCTCCATATGCTACGTTTTTGCTCCTGTGCGGCACGAATCGCATCAAGAGTCCTGTTCGTGACAACTACCTCATGCATGCCAGCTATGCAGTCCCCTCCAGTTAACCATTCTATCTGCATTGAAGAACAACAAAAAGAAAACCACTATAAAGGACATTGATAATGTAGTGTCAATGACATATATCATAGAGGGATCTAAATTATGTAGACTTGCAAAGTTGCACTCTCAAAAGGTTATCATAATGGAACCAGAGACTAAGTGTATATAACATTGAATTACACAAAATTTGAATAGTGAAATACCAATTATTAGAGACAGGTAACCTTGAATAGTTCAACCCAAAAAAAAAAAGACAAAGGAAGAAAATTGGTAAGGTCATTTTTATCACAAAGAGGAGAGGAGATATGAGAGGACAAGGAATAAGGTGCCTGTTTCAAACAGCAATATAAACTTTGACTTCATACAAAAGATCAACAAATTCAGGTTATTTCAGACTACCTGCTTTCCTGTCTGAATAAGAAGACATCCTACTGGAACCTTCACTTCAACTTTTTGTCCATTTCGTAACCAGATGTTTAATCCCGGAAATCTACTTCTACCATGAATGGTTAGGAAGTTAAGGTCATAGTGGTATCCAGCTAAAACAGTTCCCTCCTGACCATATTTTTGAAGGTCACTCCCTGTTGGAGCTAACAGATGGGGGCCCTAGTATATGACCAAAAAGAGACAATACATTATACGATCACCAAAAATCAAATGAAATTACATGAAGAGCTATAGAAGATGGAATATATTTAACAGATTCGCAACACAAAGCATGTGACAAGTAGACAATATTAATGCCAAACAGCAATAGCAAAAAGAAGCTCCTTAAAGTGAAAATGTTCCTTCTAAATAATTGACAATCCCAAAAAACGAAAGGGTATCACATTTGGAGGTTATATGATTAGACAAAACAAGTCTCACACAGACACACTGTTATTTAAATTAAGTAACAAAAGTGGCACTCCAGTGCATGAGATTCGCATCATTGTGGAGTCTGGCAAAGGCCAGCAATTTATTAAAAATATTAAAAATGATAAGGTCACTTTTGAAGCATCCAAGAGTAAGGCAAATTTATTATAGAACTTATGCCATCCTTTCAAGAAAAGGGATTTCTTCCCACAAGCAAACCATTCTGTTCCATTTGGAAGTGTCTTAAGAAATACACCTCTTGTTGAATAGAAATATAGTTTTAAAAAGGGGAAACTATCAAACAACTAAAGAAACTAGATCAATCAAACAATGTAGAACTGCAAGTAAAAACTGCCACACGAACTGGGGAATCTTTTCTTTCATGTTGGAAACTGAAAATTGGATTGTAAATGTCAATGATATAACCAATGAGATGAGGTTGTGATTGGTGTCCCAAAACTTGTGTTAAAATTTATTTTTGATGTGAAAATTACTTTCCTAATCACCAGGAAGTAATTGATGTGCTCACCAGCTTCATTAGAGAAGTGAATGCATCCTTTGGAAGACCAAACCCAATAGCTGCCATTTCAGCTACCACCTAAGTAACAAATATGCACATTAAGGTCATGCACATTAGAAATAGCATGAGAAAACAATTAAGAGACTAACTTCAATTGCAGCTATCATTTTGTATCCCCAGGAATCCATGGTTTCTTTCCATTCAGGGAAACCTTCAGGTATTACTGGCTCTGCATTGAGTTCCTGAACAAATGAGTTAAACATTAGTAAGTTGCAAAAGCCTGTCTTTAAGGAAAAGAAAAACAACTAAAAAAGAGAGGCATATCACTTGAAAACGGGTGTTTGATGGGCGAGGACCAATTCTCCAAAAATATCTCCATTTTAGATCAGGCCCAGCAGGAGTGTGTGGCTGGTACTCCTTAGGCATTGCTTTCAGTTTCTCTTGCATTTCTTCATCAACCAAGCTTCTCGGAACCTCTACTCGTTCTGGTGTAACCCCAACCTGTAGCACCCATTTGAAATAAACGATGCAAAAGGCAACATAATGGTTGATATTACAGTGCAGAATGGTTGCAAAACAAACAGCACAAGTAAATTCAAATGACTTCATAACAGAGCTAAATTCTGCAGTTCCACCAAAAAAACCTTGTAGAGCTCAATTCTCACCCAAAATAATTTATATAAAAAAAACTAACTACAAGAATCAGAGTGTGTAATAACGCATTGATTCTCAAAACTTGCTACTTCTAGTTTTTAAAACGAACACATCATGTAAAGCAAACATAAATGGAAAAAGAAACAAAAATCGAACTTGGTCAATTCCTAAAAGCAAGTATAATACAGACAAACAAATTTTGGGGAGACAATCCACTACACCAGTCCTCGTTTGGTTCAGCTTATACGGAAGAAGCTGAAGTTATTTACTTACTTACAGAAAACAAAAACGAAAAAAAAAAAAAGTCTTCTAACATAAGCTAAGAACGTAAAGGAGTGCAAATCTGGTTGAAAGAAGGAAACTTTGGGGAAAAGCAAAGAGACCCAAAATGGAGAGCACCTGGTAATGCAAGTGGGGCCTCTCATGGCGGAGCTTGAACTCATGGGGACTGGAGAAGTACCTTTCCATCATATCTATGAAGCGATCGTTGTCTTCGACGGAGCAGCGGGGATCCTTCACTAGTAGTGCTCCGGTTTCTCTCAGGATACGACTGACCTCGCCGCAGAGGGCGGTGAGTTGTGGGTCCCACTCGCCGGAATTGCAGAGATATGGAGAGAGATCAATGACGGGAAGGTCCATCGTTGAGTGGATTCAACGAAACGAATCGTTTCGGTATATAGCAAATGTAAGAAGATCTTCAGCTGAGTTGAGACTTGAGATTGCAGCGCAGTGCCTTTTTATCGATTTTCGGCGGTGGGTGAGTTCGCGGAATATAATCCGCGTTTCGATTTGAATAATTTTCGGGCAAATATTGGCCAATAATGAGTTTTTGGCAAATTTGTTTTGGCCAACTCTAATAAAATAATAATATTTATTTGATTTTTTCAATTAAAAATCGTGGAATGGAGAGTTACTAAATATTATTATTTTATTGATGTTGGCAAAAAAATTGACCCAAATAAGTTGACCAAAAATCACTATTGGATATTGGTTTTCTCGAACAAGAAAAGTGGTTATTGATAAAATAAAGAGAATTAATATTGTCACTCTTTTAGTTTATATTGTCACTCTATTTTAAATATTTTTTTTGTTATTATATTATTATAAAAGGTATTTTATACTTACATGTGTATAAAAAAGTGATAATATCAATTAAACAAGTAGCAATATTCATTCCCAAAAAATACTTTTAAGAATAAAAAGATATGATATATTATCATATTATAATTAATTAAAAAAGATGAATGGAAAATGAAAAAATCTAATATGTATAAGGTAAATGTACATCTTGACATATTTCTATTAAGTTAGGTGGTTTCTCTGGTGTTCCTTCAAAATAAAGAATAAATTTGTTCCTTCACGTGGCTCCATTTAAGTAGTGACACTTGTTATTACTTATCCATGTCATCTAATTTAATATAACTTTATAATATTGCAAACAGATCCTCTCTTTTAATAACATTTACTCTAGTTTAAGCATAATATTTTTTAAAATTTCTTTATTTTTTTTCTTTTCACAAATTTAAATACAACATTCACGACTAAATTAAAATTAAACGCAAATGATCATAAAAAAATAATTGAAGAAGGGTGAATAACAAGTATTAAAACATACTAACAGTATATGACTACTTTTGATGTATTCATCCACAACACAATAATATTATCTATCATAAAATAAAGTATTAATTAAGAATACATTATACACAATTTTAGTGCAAGTTTCGATAGTTTTTTGGGTTTAGTATGTGATTTGTGATTTTTTATGTTGTTTCGATATTATTATATTTAAATTCTTCATGTCAATTTGATATAAAATATATGTTAGGTGTCCAAGTTTTGCTATAATGTTCATAGCTATTCTTAATTTTTCTTGCTATTTCTTGATAGATATTTTTATGGTGTCTATGGTGTCATCTCTATGAAGATGGCAACATGATCTTTTATCCAATCAAATCAAAAATTTGATATGAGACAATAAGAAATGCAATAAAGTTTTATTCTCTATTAAATCATTTAGATTTGGTAGATACTAACTTGATTTTATTTTTTAATCTAATATTTAGCTTTTATTTATGTCTCAATTTTTTTAATCAAAATATCAAATACTTAGATTTTGGTTACATTATTAAAGGTGTATTTGAGCTTTAGTTAATTAAATAAATGAGTTTTTATTAGTTGAAGAATAAATAAATTAATGGAGAATATTATAATAAATAAAATAAGGTAAAAGTAGTATTTTGGTCCCTAAACTTTACATTAAATTTTATTTTGGATATTTTTTTTTCAGATTGACTTCTTTACTTATTTTTTTTTCATGTTATTTCATTAAATAATTAATAAAAAAATCTAAATTAGTCGCAAGATGTGAGAAAGAAAAAGACAATGATAAAAAATATTATCATGGGCATTTTTGTTAATTATTTATCAACAAAAATTAATAGATAATAATTATATTATATTAAAAATATAAATTAAGATTATGAAGAAAAATAAAAGGACCAAATTAAAATTTGAGATAAAGTTATGAGCCTAAAATATAAATTTAGCCATAAAAAATATGATGCTATTATTCTATAAATTTTCTCTAGTGAAAGTTCATAAAACAAAGAAAAAATCATTCCCATATAAATTTTAATTTATAAATCTGACACGAATAAAGCACATTTAAATAATATAATATATTTAAATAATATTATTTTTATATAAATAACCCGTACACGCCTAATTACGTTATCATCCCTATGCTCAAGTATCATTTACTTGTATTAGGTTCTTCCAACTCTCATAATTTATTTTAGACCCAATTATGATTTATTTACGTTATATTATTTTTGAAATACAATTTGCTTCAAGTTAAAGTTTTTATTAATTATGTATTTTTCTTCTAGGTCGCTTCATACTGAAATATAAGTTATCTAGATCATGTACTATTCGGCCTAATGTTTGCTTAAGACTCAATTATTAGTTACTTATATCTATAGTTATAAAACTCATACCAGCCATCGACTAGGTCAAGGTCCTGGATCATCGATCGAACCGCTAACTTACTGGTTGAACCGATTTAACCCGATGTATGATAATATTTTATAGTTTATACCATAAAATTTAATATACTAAAGAATTTTTGTGTATTAATCATACATATTAGTACTAATGTTAATATTTATACAAAATTAAAATATATAAATATTGATTTTACCATAACTTTATCTCAAATTTTAATTTGGTCCTTTTATTTTTTCTTCATATTCTTAATTTATATTTTTAATATAATATAATTATTATCTATTAATTTTTGTTGATAAATAATTAACAAAAATGCCTATGATAATATTTTTTATCATTGTCTTCTTCTTTCTCATATCTTGCGACTATTTTAGATTTTTTTTATTAATTATTTAATGAAATAACACGAAAAAAATAAGTAAAGAAGTCAATATGAACAAAAAAAAAAAGATCCAAAATAAAATTTAGTATAAATTTTAGGGACCAAAATACCACTTTTACCTTATTTTATTTATTATAATATTCTCCATTAATTTATTTATTCTTGAACTAATAAAAACTCTTTTTTTTTTAATTAACTAAAGCTCAAATACACCTTTAATAATGTAACCAAAATCTAAGTATTTAATATTTTGATTAAAAAAATTGAGACATAAATAAAAATTAAATATTAGATTAAAAATAAAATCAAGTTAGTATCTACCAAATCTAAATGATTTAATAGAGAATAAAACTTTATTACATTTGTTATTGTCTTATATCAAATTTTTGATTTGATTGGATAAGAGATCATATTGCCATCTTCATAGAGATGACACCATAGACACCATAGAAATATCTATCAAGAAATAGCAAGAACAATTAAGAATAGCTATGAACATTATAGCAAAACTTGGACACCTAACACATATTTTACATCAAATTGACATGAAGAATTTAATATAATAACATCGAAATAACATAAAAAATCACAAATCACATACTAAACCCAAAAAACTATATATCGAAACTTGCACTAAAATTGTGTATAATGTATTCTTAATGAATACTTGTATTTTATGATGGATAGTATTATTGTGTTGTGAATGAATACATCAAAAGTAGTCATACACTATTAGTATGTTTTAATACTTGTTATTAACCATTCTTCAATTATTTTTTTATGATCACTTGCGTTTAATTTTAATTTAGTCGTGAATGTTGTATTTAAATTTGTTAAAAGAAAAAAGATAAAGAAATTTTAAGAAATATTGTGCTTAAACTAGGGTAAATGTTATTAAAAGAGATGATGTGTTTGCAATATTATAAAGTTATATTAAATTAATAACAAGTGTCACTACTTAAATGGAGCCATGTGGAGGAACAAATTTGTTCCTTATTTTGAAGGAACACCAGAAAAACCACCATTAAGTTAATAATCTCATTGTTATCATGCATCTATTTTTTCGCGCTATCTAAACTTCTTTTATATAATCATGTTTTTTATCCATTATTTTTAATGTCAACTTGCTTTTGCAAGATAAATATTTTTTCACTATTTTATAAATAAAAATTATGTACAATAAGTTACAGGAAAACCTGCAACACAAATAAAGAAAAAGTCAATCAAATAAAATCTTAATAAATTAAGTTAATGAATCTTTTTGTGATTGAGTGTTTGTTTATTGTTCTTTCTTTTTTACAACTTAACGAGTTGAAAATATCATTTTAGTAAAATTACGTAGTTAGTGAGATATATTCATAGTATATCTCACGGTTACAATATTTTAAGATAAACTATATATTCTTTAATGTACAAGATAAATTCATGTACTATACATTTAAAGTTTTTAGATCAATTTATATGATTTTTTATATTTTTGAAATTGCACAACAGTTATAGTAATTTTTTGTAGTATTTCAAATACTATTTTACTATACATAAGGATAAATTTTTTTATTTAAAAATCAAAACGTCTTTTTTTAATTACTTAAATTATTTGAAGTTTTTTTAAAAATAATGTACTATACACTTGAAATTTCTAGGTTAATTTATATAATTTTTATATTTAAAAATGAAAAAAATAATATTTATTTTCAACAATGTACTCTTTAATCTACAAGAAAACATCATGTACTATACACTTGAAGAATATGATATTTTGATTTAAAAATCAAAGCGTATTTTTCAAATTAATTAAATTATTTAAAGTTTTTTTAAAACAATGTACTAAACACTTAAAACTTGTAGGTAAATTTTCATAACTTTTTATATTTGAAAATGCAAATATATATATATATATATATATATATATATATATATATATATATATATATATATTCAATAATGTATTCTTCAATCTACAACAAAATTTTATGTACTATATATTTGAAGAATATGATGTTTTGATTTAAAAATCAAAGCTTTTTTTGTTTTAAATTACTAAATTATTTGAAGTTTTTTTAAAAGCAATGTACTTGAGGTTTCTAGGTCAATTTACATAATTTTTATATTTTTAAAATTATAATAATTGTTTTAGAAATTTTTTTACATAACGTATTCTTCAACTTAAGAGAAAAAATCATGTACTATACCCATGAAGAATACGATGTTTGATTGAAAAAGCAAAGCAACATTTTTACATTATTTTAATTTTTATAAAACTAATTTAGTATAAACTTGAAGTTTTTAAGTCAATTAACATAATTTTTATATTTTTCAAATTGCAATAAATATTTTAGAGATTGTGTACACTTGAAGAATATTTGTGTTTTTCAAAATAAAAATGAAAACACATTTTATAAATAACTTAAATTATTAAAAGTTATTTTTTAAAACAATGTATTATTCAATTTAAAGTTGCTAGCATAACTTACATGTATTTTCCATTTTTAAGATTGCAATAACTTTTTAAGAGATTGTGTGTTATACACTTGAAAAATAGGATAATTTTGAAATAAAAATAAAAATGTGTTTTTCAAATTACATAAATTATTTAATTTTTTTTTAAAAACAATGCATTATTCACTTGAAGAATATGATATTTTTCAAGATAAAAATAAAAATGCATTTTTTAAATTACTTAAATTATTTGAGTTTTTTTTAAACGACGTAATATTCACATTAAAGTTTCTAACTATATATTTAATTTTATTTTTTTGAAATTGCAACAACTTTTTAAGAGATCATGTACTATACACTTTAAGAATAGAGTGTTTTTCAAAATAAAAATAAAAACACATTTTTTAAATACCTTAAATTATTTGAAGAGTTTATGAAAATAATATATTATTCACTTTAAAATTTTTAGATCAATTGACATAATTTTTTGTATCTTTAAAAATGCAACAACCTTTTAAGAGATCGTCTACCATATACTTGAAGAATTGAGTTTTTTTTAAATAAAATAAAAATGAGCTTTTTAAATATCTTAAATTATTTAAAGTTTTTTTTTATAAATAATGTATTATTCATATTGAAGTTTCTAGCACAATTTACATAGGGTGTTTTTAAAAATGAATAGGGTGTTTTTAAATTATCTAAATTATTAGAAGTTTTCTAAAAATAATGTATTATTCACTGTGAAGTTTCTAGCTTAATTTGTATTTTTTTTATATTTTTAAAATTGCAACAAATTTTTAAGAGATCGTGTACTATATACACTTGAAGAAATTTGTGTTTTTCAAAATAAAAATAAAAACATAATTTTTAAAATACTTAAATTATTTGATTTTTTAAAAAAATAATGTATTATTTTCTTTGAAGTTTCTAGTTCAATTTACTTAATTTTTAATATTTTTAAAATTGCAACAATTTTTTAAGAGATTGTGTAGTATACAATTGAAGAATATGATGTTTTTCGAAATAAAAATAAAAAATACGTGTTTTAAATTACTTAAATTATTTAAAATTTTTTCAGAAAAATTATATTTTTACTATAAAGTTTTTAGCTCAATTGACATAATTTTTTATTTTTAAAAATGCAATAACTTTTTAAAGATCGTGTGCTATACACTCGAAGAATGTTGTGCTTTTCGAAATAAAGATGAACATGTTGTTTTTAAATTAGCTAAATTATTTGAAGTTTTTTAGACAATGCCTTATTTATTTTGAAGATTCTAGCTCAATTTATATAATCTATTATACTTTAAAAATTGCAATAATTTTTTTAGATATCATGTACTATACAACTAATTAATATGATGTTTTTTGAAATAAAAATGAAAATATAATTTTTAGATAACCTTAATTATTTGAAGCCTTTTAAAATAATGTCTTATTCAATTTTATATTTGTAAAATAATAGTTTTGTTAGGGATCTTGTAGTGTATACTTGAAGAATATTGTGTTTTTTGAAATGAAAATGAATATGGTGTTTTTAAATGACCTTAATTATTTGAAGCTTTATGAAAATAAGGTATTATTCACTTTGAAATTTCTAACTCAATTTACATAGTTTTTTATTTTTTAAAATTGCAAAAGTTTTTCGAGAGATCGTGTAGTGTACTATATACACGTGAAAAATATGTTGTTTTTCGAAATGAAAATGAAAGGGATGTTTTCAAATTACGTAAATTATTTGAAACTTTTCGAAAACAATGTCTTTTTCACTTTAAATTTACTAACTCAATTTACATAATTTTTTATATTTTTAAAATTGCAAAAGTTTTTTAGAGATTAAGTACTATACACTTGAAGAATATGGTGTTTTTCGGGAAAAAAAAACTAAAATGCGATTTTTAAATTATCTAAATCACTTAAAGCTTATAGAAAACAAAGTCTTATTTACTTTGAAGTTTTTGACACAAATTACATGATTTTTATATTTTTAAAATTGCAACAACTTTTTTTTGGAGATATTGTACTATACGTTATTCAATATTTAAATAAAATGGTTATTTTTAAATTAACTAAATGATTTAAAGAATTTTGAAAACAATTTCTTATTCACTTTGAAGTTTCTATGTTAATTTATGTAATTTTTTATATTTTTAAAATTACAAGAATTTTTTTAGAGATCATGTTCTATATACTTGAAGAATAGTGTTTTTAGAAAGAAAAATGAAAATTTGATTTTTAAATTACTTAAATTATTTGAAGCTTTTTGAAAATAACATGTTATTCACTTTAAATTTTCTAGATCAATTTACATAATTTTTTTATAATTTTAAGTTTTCAATTGTTTTTTCAGAGATAGTGTACTATACACGAGGAATAGAGTGTTTTTCAAAATAAAAAACGAACATGATGTTTTTAAATTATATAAAATATTTGAAGTTTTCTGAAAACAAATTATTATTCACTTTCCCTGTGGATGCACTTTAGCCTAACGAAAAAAAATTATTATTCACTTTAAAGTTCTGACATAATTTTTATTGTTTTTAAAATTACATTAGACTTTTTTAAAGATCGTATATTATGTACTTTAAGAATATCGTGTTTTTAGAAATAAAATTTAAAATGTGGTTTTAAAATTTTCAAAATTATTTAATTTTTTTTAGAATAATTTCTTATTCACTTTGAAATTTTTAACATAATTTAGATAACTTTTTATATTTTTAAGATTGCAACTATTTTTTAGAGATCGTGTACAATACGATCGAAGAATAACATGTTTTTCGAAATAAAAATAAATAGGGTGATTTTAAATTACATAAATTATTTGAATCTTTAAAAAAACATATTATTCACTTTGAAGTTCATAACGGAATTTACATAATTTTTTTATAGTTTTTAAAATTACAACAATTTTTTAAAGATCATGTACAATAGATTTGAAGAATAATGTGTTTTAAAAAAAATGAATAGAGTGTTGTTAAATTACCTAAATTATTTGAATTTTTCAAAAACTAATATATTATTCATTTTGAAGTTTCTAACAAAATTTACATAATTTTTTTTTATTTGAAAATTACACCGGTGTTTTAAGAAATCGCGTAATATCACTTGAAGAATAGAGTATTTTTCAAGTAAAAATGGAATACACGATATTTAATATATTTAGATTTTTATAAGTTTTTTGAAAAAAAATGTCTTATTCACTTTGAAATTTATAGCTCAATTTACAATTTTTTTTTATATTTTTAAAATTGCATCACTTGAAGAATAACGTGTTTTTCGAAACAAAAATGTAACCACAACTTTTAAATAACCTTAATTATTTGAAGATTTCTGAAGACAATGTATTATTCATTTTATAGTTTGTAAAACAACTCACATAACTTTTTATATTTTCAAAATTGCAATTGTTTTTTAGAGATTCCGTATACACTTGAAGAATAGGTTTTGTTCGAAATAAAAATAAAAAGGGTGTATTAAATTAGCTAGTTTATTTGAATATTTTAAAAAAATATTATTAACTTAGAAGTTTTTAACTAAATTTACATGATTTTTTATTCTTCAAAAAATACAAAAGATTTTTTAGAGACCGTTTACAAAAACATTTGAAGAATATGGTAATTTTTTGAAATAAAAATGTATAGAGTGTTGTTAAATATCCTAAATTTTTGTATGCTTTCAAAAAAAAATATTATTCACTTTAAAGTTTCTAATTAAATTTATATAATTTTTTATATTTTAAAAATTGTAACAATTTTTTTTAGAGATCGAGTACTATCACTTGAAGCTAAGAATAGGGTGTTTTTCGATTAAAAATGAAAACAAGTTTTTTAACATACTTAAATTGTTAGAAGCTTTTTGAAAACAATATATTATTCACATTGAAGTTTCTATCTCATTTTACAAATTTTTTAATGTTTTCAAAATTGCAATAGTTTTTTTAGAGATCGTGTAATATATACTTGAAGAATATGGTGTTTTGAAATTATCTAAATTATTTGAAGCTATCTAAATTTAATGTATTATTCACTTGGAAATTTCTAACACAATTTAAATTATTTTTTATATTTTAAAATTGGAACAATATTTTTAGAGATCATGTACTATACACTGGTAGAATATGATATTTTTTTAAATAAAAATGAAAAAATGATTTATAAATTAACTAAATTATTTGAAGCTTTTTGAAAATAATGTCATATTCTCTTTGAAGATTCTAGCTCAATTGTTAGAGATCGTGTATTATATACACTTGATTAATATGATTTTTTTTTTCAAAATGAAAATGAAAACACTATTGTTAAATTACCTAAATTAATTGAATCTTTTTTGAAAGCAATGTCTTATTCACTTAAAATTTTTCAGCTCAATTTATATAATCTTTTATATTATTAAAAGTGCAACAATTTTTTTAGAGATATAGTACTATTATTAGAAGAATATAATGTTTTTTGAAATAAAAATTAAAACATGATTTTTAAATTACGTAAAGTATTTGAAGCTTTATGAAAATAATGTATCATTCACTTTGAATTTTTTAACTCAATTTACATAATTTTTAATATTTTTAATATTACAACAATTTTTAAGAGATTGTGTACACTTGAAGAATAAGGTATTTTAAGAAAAAAAATGAATAGAGTGTTTTCGAATTACCTAAACTATTTGAATCTTTGTAAAAAGAATATATTATTCACTTTCAAATTTCTAACTAAATTTACATAATTTTTATATTTTTAAATTGAAACAGTTTTTTTTAGAGATCATGAGTTATACACTTCAAGAATATCGTGTTTTTTGAAATTAAAATATAACACAATTTTTAAATTACCTAAATTATTTAATGCTTTCTGAAAATATTGTATTTTTCACTTTGAAGTTTCTAACTCATGTTACATAAATTTTAATATATTTAAAATTACAACGGTTTTTTTAAGAGATTGTGTACTATCCACTAGAAGAATAAGGTGTTTTTTGAAATAAAAAAGAAAACATGATTTTTAAATTACCTAAATTATTTGAATCTTTTGGAAACCAATGTCTTATTATTTTTAAATTTTTACCTCAATTTACATATTTTTTTAATATTTTTAAATTTACACAATTTTTTTAGAGATCATGTACAATTTGAGTACCTAAAATATTTGAATCTTTCTAAAAAAACAATATTATTCAATTTGAAGTTTATAACTAAATTTTTATAATTTTTTATACTTTTTAAAATTGCAACAGTTTGTTTAGAGATGGTGTACTATGCACTCGAAAAATATGGTGTTTTTCAAAATAAAAATTAATAGATTTTTTTATATTACCTAAACTATTTGTAGCTTTCTAAAAAAAATGTATTATTCACTGTGAAATTTCTAGCTCAATTTACATAATTTTTAAAATTTTTAAAATTACAATATTTCTTTAGAAATCGTGTATTATTCACTTTCAAGTTTCTAGCTCAACTTATAATTTTTTTAATATTTTTAGAATTGTAAAAGTTTTTTTTAAAGATCTAATACTATAGACTCAAAGAATAGGTAGTTTTTCAAAATAAAAATGAAATAGATTTTTTAAATTGCATAAATTATTTTATGCTTTTTAAAAACAATGTCATACAAACTTTGAAGTTTTTAGCTCAACTTAGCAAATTCTTAATATTGTAACAATTTTTTTAGAGACCGTATATAATACACTTGAAGAATAAGGTGCTTTTCGAAATGAAATTAAATAGGGAGTTATTCAATATCCTAAATTATTTGAAGGTTTTTGAAAATAATGTCTTATTCACTTTAAAGTTTCTAGTTATATTTACATGATATTTTATATTTTTAAAATTGCAACAATTTTTTTAGAGATTGTGTACTATACACTTGAAGAATAGGTTGTATTTGGAAATAAAAGTGAATAGAGTGTTTTTAAATTACCTAAATTATTTGAAACTTTCTGAAAATAATGCATTATTCACTTTAAGTTTCTAACTCAATTTACTTAATTTTTTATATTTTTAAAATTGCTAAAATTAAGGTGTTTTTCGAAATAAAAATCAATACGATGATTACCTAAATTATTTGAAGCTTTCTAACAATGTATTATTTACTTTGAAGTTACTAGCTTAATTTATTAATTTTTTAAATTCCAACCATTTTTTTAGAAATTGTGTACGTTGAAAAATATGGTATTTTTAGAATAAAAATGAAAACACGATTTTTAATATACCTAAATTATTATTATATTTTTTAAAACAATTTTTTATTCACATTGAAAATTCTATCTAAATTTACAATTTTAATATTTTTAAAATTACAACTATTTTTTTAAAGATTGTATACTATAACACTTGAAGAATAAGATATTTTTCAAATTAAAATTAAATAGGATATTTTTCAATTACCTAAATTATTTAAACTTTTCTAAAACAATGTATTGTTTATTTAAACTTACATAACTTTTTATATTTTTAAAATTAAAATAATTTTTTAAAAATCGTGTAAGAATAAAGTGCTTCTCGAAATAAAAATTAAAATGCATTTTTAAAATTTTCTTAATTATTTAAAACTTTTTAAAAATAATACCTTATTCATTTTAAAATTTCTAGCTCAATTTCCATAATTATATCCGTAATTTCTTTTATTTAAGAAACAATTAATATTAACTTTTTTCAATTTTATCCTCACCTATTAAATGTACATCACAATTAGTACTTATCTCTTACCACTTCCTCACCTTTCAATCATAAATAAGCGTAATTTAATCTAGATAAAACTTCAATAGAATTGATAACTTTTTATTATGTTCATAACTTTTTTTAATATGTATAAAAATTCTTACAAGACTATACTGGTAATATAAAAATAAAATAAAATAAAGACTATACTGGTGGAATAGAGGGAGTATATTTGTAATTGTGAAAGGTAGATATAGAAATAGAAATAAATAAAAAATTCTTACAAAGTGTATACTTCACATTTATAGTGTATACTTCACATATTTATACTTTCCACCAAATCATTGTAATGGGATCCATTACATTGTAGCCACTGTCCAAAACATTCTCTTTGTTGTTTTAAAATAAATAAATAAAAAGAGCTATCGGTCCTTCCTTTTGATTTTGAAGGTGACTTATTTGGTATGTTGGTTTCCAGTTCAAATCTCCTCTAAATACAAATAATTATTAATTTTAAATTCCCTCAAATTAATTAGGTCGATAGGGAATGAGAGAAATAGTCAGCAGCTCTGTAATATTCGAGCGCTCACTTGCAGTCTAACAAACCTAGAGAAAAGTATTTGACTTCAAATAGAGGCATGGGAGGAGTTTGATGTCACGTGTACAGATGCATTCAACAAGAGGCCACTTCACCATCTTCCATCATATCAAGGTAGTGCATGATGTCTTAGATTTGGTAGAAACAAAATTCCATTTCAACATATGCAAGAGAAACTCTGATATCTGACAACTTTTGAAGTGAGGCAAACAATGGATTCAGACTTTTGAATTCAGTATACATCAAAATTTTACCAATAATCCCGACAAGAACATGAGCCATCACTGAAACAATGGAACCTGTTATTATCCCTAATGATTATCTCTCTCCCCGTAACTTTTGAAATGAGTTTTACAGCCGCATGACAATCCCCACATATACGAAGATTTTTAACAACACGAATCACTTCTTTGGCACCGGTACTGATCAGCGCAAATGCAACAGCTAATTTCTCACTATGACAGCCAAGAAAATACTCCTTCTCCTCCTCCTCTACATCAAATAGAACTAACTCAGTGGTTGGATTATAGCCAGCTTCTCTCAAGTCCTTAAATAAACTTTCAAGCTTTTCATACATCTTGTGAGATAAAGGATGGGAAGTGTCTCCTACAAGGAATTCATGAACAACACCATCAACTTCAACCCAACTACACCCAGGTAACTTTTGCATCCTTTTCTCACTCAAAGTTGACCTGATTTTTTCTGCTTCATCCCATCTATGACTTGCTGAATATATATTTGACAAGAGAACATAATTTCCTGAATTCCATGGTTCTAACTCAATCAGCTGCTTCAACACATGTTCAGCCAAATGGGTATCCCGATGTAACCTACATCCTCCCAACAATGCCCCCCAGACAATAGCATTGGCTTTCATTGGCATACTATTGATCAAATTCTGTGCTTCATCCAACAAACCTGCACGGGCCAGGAGATCCACCATGCATCCATAATGCTCTATAGTAGGAGTTACAGAGAATACATGACTCATGCTATTGAAATAACGACGACCATCATTAACCAGACCAGCATGAGTACACCCGCAAAGTAGACCAATGAAAGTGTTCCCATCTGGTTGAATTCCATGCTTTTCCATTTGGCCAAATACCCCAAATGCAGCCCTGGCATTTCCATACATAGCCA
This sequence comes from Cyamopsis tetragonoloba, assembly GCA_037177725.1. NCBI lineage: Eukaryota > Viridiplantae > Streptophyta > Magnoliopsida > Fabales > Fabaceae > Cyamopsis > Cyamopsis tetragonoloba. Next base: position 52,483,436 of record CM074124.1, on the reverse strand, counting down.
GTCCAGAAATAACAGCGTTGAAGACCACGCGATCTTTTCCCTTCATCACTTTGAAAACCTCCAACGATTGCAACATGCTGCCACATTTTGCATACAATTCAATCAAAGAAGTACCTAAAACAGGATTAGAGAAAAACTCATTAGGACTGATTAAACTCTTGGCCCAATTTCCCAAGTCCAATGCCCCCAACCTCGCACATGCTGAGAGAACCCCCACCATGGAATAGCAATCTGGTTTCAGATTTTGCTTCTGCATTTCAAAGAACAAGTCAAGTGCTTCCTTAGGAAGCCCATTGGAAGCATAACCTTGAATCATGGCACTCCAACAAACAACATCCTTCTCAAGCATCCCATCAAACACGCGGCGAGCTTCCTCCATGCTGCCACATTTCGCATACATATCAACCAAAGAAGTGGACACGAAGACATTCTTATGCAAACCACTCTCAGTTATGTATCTATCGATCCACCGTCCACTAGCCAAATCCCCTAACCGAGAGCAAGCATACAAAACACGAACAAGAATAAAACTATCAGGCCTTAAACCCATTTCCAACAACCCTCTAAACAAACCAACAGCTTCTTCACAGTGGCCAGACTCAATGTACCCACAAATGATGGCGGTCCAAGAAACGACATTTTTGTGAGGAATATCATCAAAAACTTTTCGGGCATCCTGTAGGTAGCCGCATCTAGAATACAAACAAACAAGACCAGTCTTAACAAACACATCATCATCAAAACCCGTTTTGAGAACAAGGGAATGGAGGGTGAGACCTAGATGGAAAAGTGTGAGCCTGGTACAAGCCTTGAGGACAAAAGGGAAAGTGAAGTTGTCAGGCATGCAGCCCAATTGGTGCATTGAACCAAAGAGTCGAACAGCATCGTGGAAAGAGTCATTGAATACCATCCCACGAATCATGGTGTTCCAAAGATAAATATTTGGGTGGGTGGTTTGGCCGAAAACGGCATTGGCGTATTGCGTGTTGCCCATGTCGAAGCAAGAGCGGAGGATGATGTTAAGTAGATAGTTGTCTTGGTGGAGACCAAGACGGAGAAGGCGGCTGTGGGCATGCTTCACCTGCTCCAATGACTTGAAACCTTCCATCACCAACTTCTTAACTTCCATGCTGCTGCTTGCCACAATGTTAACCTGCAAATACGTAGCCAATCTTTCATATGGGAATGGGAATAATTTACCGTATTCAAAATGATCAATGTCACTTATTAATTCAGTGCCAGCTTATTCATCTTACCTATCAATTTATTAAATATTATATCTAACCAATATGTAACAGTTCATATTAAATGATTCTCAACTGAACGGGCCATTTCTAGAAGGATGCATGTTAGTTGATCTACATATTTACCACCTTTGTCTTGACAACCTACAAACAATAAGTTCACATTGGCAAATGGTTGCTTGTTTACTGTTTATCAATAATGTTGAACTCAGTCGGTCATTGACTTGGCTGGGATATGCGTTACCACTTACTAGTCAAATGGGCTAAACACTGGATTGTATAGTATTGATATACACTATAATCTCCAAAATTACAAAGCGAAAGATCATATAAAGTTAAAGCAGGAATGACTCACATAAATTCTCACATGAATAAATAATAAACACCATACATGATAATCAAGCACTCCTCCTGTGTCCAACTATGGCTTATCAGAAAAGCCGACCATGAACCGGTGTTTTTTTATATGATAATAACTAGGCCAATCAAATCAAATTCAAGGAACGTTGAAGATATACTGGTTAGTGTATTCAAGCCTCTATGTTATTGCTTTTAAAACTTGTTTTATGAACTAATTTTTTCTGTCATTTTGTATCTGTTACACCCTTCACCAATTTGAAAAGCAATCATCTAAACAAACTTGTTATATTCTCATTTCCTTTTCATGGCAAATTGCATTCAGCAGCTTAACAGGAAATTTTTTCAGAACCAAATAACATAGTACCATACTTGCAGTTGCAGCTTTACCATAACAGATTACGCACTCAACAGTGTGGAGCCACACTAAGGGGCACACATAGCACAGGATCTCAAATTTTAATTTTCAAATCAATTTCAACCAGTGAAACTTACATGCAAGTGAGAGAAGAGGAAGACGGCGGATGAATGTTCAGACGACGCAGATCTACGACGGATTGACGGGAGACAAAGAAGCGGCGGAAATTGAGAGATAACAGAAAAAGAGATGAAGACTTCGACAGCGCAACAGAGAGTGCTTTGCGACGGTAGCGCGGAAGAGACCGGCGACAGTTAATGGCCGGACGGCGGCGCGACACAGAGCTTCTCTTTCGATAGGCTTGCTCTGTTTCATTTTATGTCTTCGTTTAGATTTTTTTTCGGGAGTAAAAAAAACCTGTTCGTTAAGATCATCTGATTTTAGGGCATTTGCAAAAAGGTCCAACATTTAAAACTTCACAAAGTAAGTAGCTCCCATTATTCTGTTTTCCAATCAAATCGAAAAAGCACTTGAAATTTCTACAAACCCATAAAAATTGCTTTTATGAGTCAAAACTTTGTAAGCCAAGTATATTTTATAGAATTGTTTATTTTCTAAATGAGAAAATTAGTTTATTCTTTTAAACATTGAGGGTCTTCCACCAATACCTAAAGACCAATTTTTTTTAGAGAAAAAAACAACAATCAAAGTAAATATAAATAAGGAAAATGCTAAACAATATTCTTAGAGTACTTTTTAAAGAATTAAATATAATAAAAGAGTATTAAAAGTTATAATTTTTTGTATTTTCGAGATACGGAATATTGTGCATTTATGATTAATTTTCTTAATCTAGTAACCTTAACAATATCCTTTGGACATTGTTTAGCAAGACTCATATAATAATCTTTTCAACAATTTTTTTTACATATAACTAAGAGACCTAACTATTAGTTACTAAATCTACCAAATATTATTGATAGTGAACTAATTGATTTTTACAAAAAAATTACTAAGTCAGAGATTAAATCAAGTACCACACACTCACACAATACATATTTTTACCAAGGCTAAATTACACTTTTCATACCCCAACTCTAGGGTTAGATTCAGTTTAGTACCCAAACTTTGTTTTGGTTCAAATTAGTACCCAAACTTAGGATAATGACCCACGTTTACACCCAATGTTACAATCCCGTCAAAAACTAACGGAGGGTTCCTACATGGAATGTAACGCCGTCTTCTTTTACCCACGTGGAATTTGACCGTTGTAAACACATCTTCTTCCCTTTCTTCAAATTCTTCCCCAAAATGAGATTAGGGTTACCAATTACACCAATTACCTGATCAAAATCGAAACAAAATCAGGGCAAAATGGCGAGCAGCTCTTCTTCAAGGAGTTCAAATAGAGGAGCGATTAATGGTCATATATGTTTTTGTGGGATTAGGGCCCGGATTCGTATTGCGAAGACTGCACAGAACTATGGAAGACGTTTCTGGGGATGTCCTAATTTCAAGGTTAGCTACGACCTGCTGGACTGCATTTGTTATGGTTTACGTATTTACACTTATTTTCTATTTACTGATTTCAGTATGGGGTTGGATGCGATTACTTCCGCTGGGTTGAGGATGACATTGAAGGGGATGAAAACTCCATTATGCTACTGAATCAAATGAGAAGGATATTAGAGTTGCAGAGCATAGTGAAGCATATGAAAAAGAGGATTCGTGTTTTGAGTTGGTTGTTGTTTATTAGTGTTTTCTGTAACTTCTTGTTAACAGTTCTACATTACCTAGTATGTACCAGCAGAGGATTTCACAGAAGTTTGTATTAGTGGTGTTTATTTGTTTGGTGTTATGAGTAGTTTGTTGTTTTAGTTGATTAATGGTTCTGCTTTACCTGGAAGTAGTTGCAGACTTTTTGTTTTACTATGGGTTAATGTTATGAAGGGGAATGAATAATAATTTGAGGTGGCAAAAAATATGTAAATCATTCCCCTTATTTTGTTCAAATCCTGCTAAGTATGTAATGTTATGGAACTTTTGTTTTCAATTTTATAGCATTCTAGAATGTTGCAGATAAACAAATGTATTCAAATATAATTGAAATCCCAAATATAGTTAATTAATACTAAATATTCAAATTCAATACCAAATGTATTCAATTACAACCACATCAATAAAGGAACTGAATTACAACTAAATTTACACATTAGACGCTCAACAAAATAAACAAAACAAAAGTGTTCTTTCAAGACATAGTTCTTAAATTCAGTCCAATTGTGCAAGATAACTTGATCTGTTGGCCGCTACATCACTTCTTTCTAACTAATATCCTAGGATGAAGCTTAGGCCTGTAGCTTCGTGCCAATGGACTAGTTGTTCATGCAATGGTGTGTGGCTGAGTTTGGGTGGGTGGTGGTGGCTGAGTTTGGGTGGGTTGATTGTTGGCTTCAGATGGATTGGGCTCTTCCACAGGTTTTAGAGGGCAGGTGGACTTGTTGTGTCCAGCAACACCATAAATTCTACACTTAATCACAACCCCTCTTCTGCTGATGGTGTCCTGAGAACTATTTTCCATTCTTTCATCTTCATCTTTCCTTCTGTTCTTCTTGGGCCTTCTTGGTTGCCTCTTAATTGGCGGTGGCTGGATATCATTATAGGGAGTAGTAATCCATAGGTTTTGCCCATTAACAGGATTCAGAACAGGGGCATAAACCATGGAATACATCTCTTTCCTATAATAAATGGGAATGTAGTCTTCAGGTGGTATATGCATGTGGTTCAAACAACAAATGGCGTGGGGGCAGGGGATTCCAGTTAGTATCCATACCCTGCATGAACACTCTTTGGCTTCAATGTTAACCACAAACTTATAACCCAATTGGTTTATATGTTTGACCTCAAATAGGTTTTCTCCAGCAAACCTGTTAGCAATCAATATCAATTTCAGTACATAATTGTGGGAGCAAATATGAATCACTTGAAATTAGTTTGGGTATCGATTTGAATCACTTAAAATAAGTTTGGGTATCAATTTGAATCACTTAAAATAAGTTTGGGTTCTAATTTGAATAACTTAAAATAACTTTGGGTACTAAATTAAAATCACTTCTAATGAATGGTTTTATCTTATCTGCCACCACCTTGTCTCATTCTGATTTTTTCACAAATGCTGCAAGATCCTTGGCATGATTCTTCCTTCATAAGCCAATGCCTTATCTCTATTCTCTGCCCATCTTTCCATGAGATACACCCTAATCTCTTCTAACATGGTAACAATTGGCTTACATCTAGGGCCTAATATAACACTGTTAAATGTCTCAGTCATGTTGTTCACCAACACATCACATTTGGGATTGAATGAAAATCTAGACCTACTCTAGTGTCTAGGGGGAATTTTCAACAAATACTTAAAAGCCTCTTCGTTTACCTTTCTAATTTCCTTCATCCACTTTTCCCACTGTTGTGAATAACTGGATATTGCAGCCTTCCACATCAATTCTTTTAGCTGTTGTCCAGGGACTCTCTTTCTAAAATTACTATAAAGGTGTCTTACACAGAAACGTTGATCAACTCCTGGGATTAGCTCCTCAATTGCAGGAAGCAACCCCTGTTATAATGAATGAATGAACAGTATTAGAAGTATGTAATGAATGAATGAAGAATATTGGAATAAAAAATATAAAACTACATAGAAGGATTAGCTTTACCTTCTGTTGATCACTAATAAAAGTGTATGTCTTTATTGCATTCAAACCACCTAAGTCTTTTACTAGAAGTTCCAAGAACCAGCTCCATGATTGCTTTGTCTCACCCTCAACAACAACATATGCTATTGGCAGGATCTGCTCATTTGGATCTCTTCTAATTGCAACAAGTAGTTGACCACCATATGGTCCTTTCAGAAAGCAACCATCCAACCCAATTATTGGTCTACACCTTTTAAAGCTTTCCTTACAAGCTTTAAAGCAAATATATAGTCTCTGGAAAATTGTTGTGTCAGGGTCTCCTTCTTCCTACCTGAAACTGTATCCACCATCAACTGGATAGTGGAACCTGGATTTGATCTCAGCAGCTCATGACAGTAGTCATGCAGCCTCGTGTATTGATCTGCATAAGAGCCATCAATTTTGTCAAGTGCCTTTCTTCTAGCTCTTTGTGCTTTTGACTTGGAAATCCCAACGTTCCACTTTCTCCAGACCCTATCCTTCACATCTACTACCCTCATAGATGGATTTTCTCTCACCCCATTTAGAATCTTTTCACTTAGCCATCTGGACTTTAGTAATTTGACTCTGAATCCCTTGCTACAAGTATGCTTATCATTAAGCTTCCTCAACTGCCAAGTGTCTTCATCACGTAGCTTGGCACAATACGCCATCCAATCACAACCTTGTTTGCAAATAACTTTGACCCTTCTCTTATCATTTCTCTGAATTTTCAAGTTCCTCGCAAACTGAATTGCATAATTCATGACTGCTTCCTTAAAGTGCTCACTAGAAGCAAAGTAAGTACCAAGCTCCCACTTATAGTCAGCCATCTTACTTGGCATTTGGAAGAATGAATACTTTCTTTTTTTGGTTCTCAATCCTTCCTCATCAGAGCTTGCTGAACAGAGTTCTTCTAATTGATACTCTTCCTCAAAAACTAATGTATCCCTGGTTGTTGCAGCTTCACCATCAACCTTCTCCTTTCCTTTGCTCCTGATATCACTTGCTGCATCATTTTTCTTGCCTCTGCCTTCCCCTTTACCCTTACTTTCACTACCAACATTAGTCTTCTTTCCCTTCCCTTTCTTGCCTTTCCCTTTCTTTCCGGTCTTCCCCTTCCCCTTACCCTTCCCCTTACTTCCCCTTCCACATACCTCCTCTTCTATCATCTCTTCTACCTCCCTTTCCACCTCTTGTTGTACCTCATCTTCTATCTTCATGCTAGGTACATTATAAACATTATCAAATAAATTAACATCCATCATCTCATAAGCTGAATCTCCAAACTCAATGTCTACATGACTCTCATTGCTCTCACTATCAGTCCCAACAATTTCCTCAGCTATATCCACTTCCTTTGCCATATTTGCCTCAACATTCTCATTTCCCACATTTTCCTCTTGTCTGACCTTTGCCTCTGCCATGTTTGAACCACCCATCTCAACCTCATGTATGTCCTCTCCCTCTCCCTTTTCCATTTCTTCAGCTTCTATCTCTGCCAATATATCATCCATAACTTCATCAACGGAATCCATAGTGGAGTTACCCTTTTGTCCTGCTCCATCATCACCTTGAACATTTCTCTCATCCATCATCTCATCACCATCGGCATCATTATCAACATGATCAGTATCACCTAATTCCAACAATTGGTCACTTACTATAGTGGGCTTAGATACTGGGTGCTCCAAATATAACTCTACCTTCCCTAAGCATGTGGCCACGACTTTCATCTCCTTTGCCCCTGCATCATCCTTCAGTTCTTTCATTCCAACATTCAGTGAGTTACCCCCAATTCTATATCACATTGCAGTCACTGTAGGATACCCCAATTTCTTCAACTCCTTTAAGCAATCAAAATAGGACCAATAATCTTCACAATAAATCCAATCAGTTACCTCACCACCTTCATACACTACCTTCCCATCATGCATCACCAAACGCCCTCTGTGGTGCAACTCAATAGCAATTTCATTCTTGTTATCCATAACCTACAAGCGAAATCCCCAAAAGTAATCACTAAATTAAGTAAACACAACAAAATGTAGTGGCTAAAAGTCACAAACTACCACTCTACCACCAACCCCAACCCCAACCGTGGCTAAAAAATGTGACACACTGATAATTGCAAAAAACGTGCATACCTTAACGTCGTCAATTGAAAACGTCTCTCCTTGCACCAATACCTTCGAGATTCTTCAACGATCAACAACGATTACTTCTCACCAACAGATTGTTACTTAAACCGTCCTCCTTGAGCTCCACTATTAGCGCGCAATCTTCCCTCTCATTACATATAACCTGTCACGCTTCATCTTCCATTTTTTTACAGAATAGGGCACCATCTAAACGACGTCGTAATTCTTTGTTTACAGACAATGGACTTCCACGTGGGCAAAAGAAGACGGTGTTACATTCCACGTAGGAACCCTCCGTTAGTTTTTGATGGGATTGTAACGCTGGGTGTAAACGTGGGTCGTTATCCTAAGTTTGGGTACTAATTTGAACCAAAACAAAGTTTCGGTACTAAACTGAATCTAACCCAAGAGTTGGGGTATGAAAAGTGTAATTTAGCCTTTTACCAACTACGCTAATCTTACTAGACGAACTAACTGATTAATTACATAAGTAAGGGATGTACTCATTGAATTGTTTTTTTACTTAACAGTTATTAAATTATTTTAAATATAAGAAAATAGGCATTCCAAATATTATAAAACTAGAATAATATATGAAGACAAAAACATTAATTTGGTATTTTAAAAATTTATTTGTTATCAATTTAATTTTTAAAATATTTTTGTTATTAAATTAATTCATTTAATATTTAAAATACTATTAATTTATACTTTCAAAGATTTAAAACACTACAAATTAGTCCCTTCAAATAAATTAAATGAATTTTCTTTTGGTGTACGAATAGAGCATCAAAGTTAGAACCTAAAAATCTTATCCATGTTAATGTTAATTTATGTTCGTCGCAAACCCCTCATCACTAGCCTAACCCTAGCGAGTTAATTAAGTAAATTTTTGAGAGACTAATTCGATCATAAAAAATTTTTGAAATATTAATTTTTAGATGACCAATTAATGTTTTTCTCATAATATATAAATTAAGCTATTGCTATGTGTAATTTTTAAAACAAATAATATCTAGATATATTTAACATTAATATAATATAGTTGACCATAAACTAATTTCTTAACCTTTGCTGACCATGAGAAATCATATAAAAGAAATGAGAACTGATTTTAAATCCATATCAAAGCTAGTTAAACTTCAATAAGCCACAAAGTTTGGTAGACCGATGTGCATTATTTTATGTATTTCAATATTTAAATATGGAATAGCTCTCGAATGACCGGATGAATAACACATATGCACGGCTCTCACGTGCATCACGTGTTGTAGGATATATTTTTTAAATATTTCATGAGAGTTCTGATTTATATTCCAATTACTAAAAATCAGTTGGTGATTACTTTTATTGATACATGTTTATTTGAGATTTATAATGATATGAATATTTTCTCTAAAAAATTTCTCATAAAAAATATACATTTTTTTTATAAGCCAAACGTATACCCACATTACATTACTCCTAATTATACATCACCAGGAATTGAACCCACACCTTTAACTGAGGAAATTTTTTCTTATGACACTTGAGCTGGCTCATGGCTACGTGACTACTGCAATCTACTCTCGTTCACATATAGTTACAGAAATCTTATTAGGATAATATTCAGTGTCACTATGTTGAAAAAATAATAATAATAAGTTTTACTCTATTTCGCATATTTATGTTTTTTTTATTACTATAAATTATTAATAATTTGATTAAAAAGGTGTATTTTAAATTGAATTTACTGATTACTGAAGCAGAACCGACAATATATAAACTGAATTTGTGGCATCATTTCTGTTGTTCCATCCATTTCCGAAAGCTATCATGATTGAGCTTGAGACACTGTTGCTCCTCCTCTTACCATTCATCATCATTTGGTTCTTCCGCACCTCCGCAACCACCACCGTCCTCCGCCTTCCACCATCCCCACCGGCCATCCCATTCATCGGCCACCTCCACCTCCTCACCTCTCCATGCATATACAAATCCTTCCAAACCCTCTCAACCAAACACGGCCCTCTCCTCCTCCTCCGCCTCGGCCCCTTCCGCCGCCTCCTCCTGGTCTCCTCCGCCATGGCTGCCGCCAACATTTTCAAAACCAACGACCTCGCGTTTGCTTCGCGCCCAGTGTTCGCCTTTGCGGAGAAGCTTCCATATGGCACCTCTGGCTTCATCACTGCACCCTATGGGCCCTACTGGCGCTTCATGAAGAAGCTCTGCGTGACAGAGCTCCTTAGTCCGCGCCAGTTGGAACGGTCTAAGTGCACTAGAAAGGAAGAGATAGAGCGTTTTGTGAAAAGGGTGTTAAAAAATAATGCTTGTGAAAGTGTTGCACTTGACTTGGGCTCTGAGTTCATGAAACTCACCAACAATGTCACTTGCAGGATGGCTATGAGCACCAGGTCTCTTAATTTTATTTATCAACTATACTAATACTACACACTCTATATATGATTCATTTTTTATATTTGTCATTGTTGATTTACACATTTCAAAAGAGATTAATTTTAACTGTAGGCCAAATAAAAAACTAATCATTTACCATATGTAGTACTCACTTTCTTTTCCTTACCATTTTTGTCTTAATTTTCTGAGACTCTTCGCCTCCCATTTTGCAATTAGTTGTTCCGAGAAACGCGAAGATGCAGAGAGGATTAAGAAGTTGGTGAAGGAGTCATTTGAGCTTCTTGCGAAGCTCTGCTTTGGTGATGTGTTGGGACCTTTAAAGGAGTTGAGTTTCTGGGTTTATGGGAAGAAGACTATAGATGTGAGCAAAATGTATGATGAATTGTTGGAGAAGGTGCTGAAGGAGCATGAAGACAAAAGATTTTCAAGTGAAAATGGGAATCGGAAAGAGTACCAAGATGAGGGTGAGAAGGATTTGATGGATATTCTGTTGGATGTTTATCATGATGCTCATGCTGAGTTCAAGATCACAAGGACCCATATCAAAGCCTTCTTTTTGGTAATTCTCATTTATAACATTTATCTTTACTTTTACACATATTTGATGAGATATTCATGTAAGAAACTAGTTGGCTGCTTTGTTTAGAGGAACATGAAGAACCAGCTACAAATTCTACCCAAAAAAAAAAGAGGCCAAAATAGATATTTCCTTAGTTTAAGTGAGAATAATAAATTACTTAAATGAGTGTGCAAAATAATTAGTATTTCTTTGTTTGTGGTTGTCAATTATTGATTATTGTAATGACATTTTAACAAAGAAAAAAAAAAACACCGGTGGCAGGATCTCTTCGTTGCAGGCACAGACACCTCAGCAGAAGCAATGCAATGGGCAATGGCTGAGCTCCTTAACCATCCTGAAGCATTCCATAAGGTAAGAAATGAGATAGAGTTAGCCACTGGAAATGTTAGGATAGTTGAAGAATCAGATGTCCCAAACTTGCCATATTTGCAAGCAGTTGTGAAGGAAACACTGAGACTATACCCACCGGCACCAGTAATGACAAGAGAATGCCGCGAAAACTGCAAAATAAATGGCTTTGATGTGCCAGCAAAAACAGCAGTAGCAATCAATTTATACGCTATAATGAGAGACCCGGATTCTTGGGACGATCCGAATGAGTTCCGCCCAGAAAGGTTCTTGGTCTCCTTGAAAGAGCAAGATGAGGATTCGAATGATCGGCAGAATGATGCTAAAAGAATGAACTTCAATTTTGTTCCATTTGGAGCAGGAAGGAGAGGGTGCCCAGGGACAACCCTAGCATTCAACTTGATGAACACTACAATAGCTGCTATGGTGCAGTGCTTTGATTGGAAAATTGGTGAAGATGGAAAAGGAGGAAAGGTTGATATGAAATCTGGATCTGGCATGTCTTTGAGTATGGTTCACCCACTTATTTGTCTTCCCTCAGTACATTTTAACCCATTTGATGTATAATTCAAAATAATGAAGAGTCACATCTGAAACTTGCAGCTTATTTAGTTTAGCAAACTGGTTTCTATTTCCAAAATAATTATGAGAACATCACACAATTTTCACTTTGTTTCTGATTAGAATGATCTATAGGTAAAAACATACCTAAATATGAGCACAACTAGATGGGGAAAAAGACGAAGAAAAGGAAATTAACATAAAGATTTAGTTATCTGGAAAAACATTTCACAATTAACCAATGAGGAAGAACTATCATGTTTTAGACCCATGGAAATTTGCCAAGTAAAGCTGTAAACAGCAATAAATCACATTTTCAACTAAGCATCTGACCTCACATTACAAAAGTTCAATAAAATAATGGATTAGAAGTCTAATAATTAAACGCATTAAAACAAGTTAATTATAATTTGGTCCTTTGAGTTTTTGTCTCTATGCAGTTTTATACAAAAATTTTAAAAGTGTGCCATTTGGACCCCAATACTTTTCGAATGTACACTATACTATAAAAGTCATATTTAGCGACGGTTAAAACCATCCCAAATTGTAACTTTGTATTAAAATTCACATTCTTCATTTTCCCAAAAAAAAAAAAAAAGTCTACAAGTACTACCGCACATTTTGAAAGTTTTTGACCAAAACCGCACATGAGACAAACTACAAAGAATCAAATTATAATTAACCCTCAAGATAAATCCACTTACACATAGGAGAGTAAATACTAAGCTCACGACACTAATGAAGGTTAAATCATGAGACGCTTGGTTAGTACACATATAAAAGTTAAGTGTTACTTTTATATACACATTTCACACCTAGGTCCCGTCGGGCTGAATAAAGGGGTTTGCAATCTCATCTGTACCATCTGTTGGAGACACAAGCATGACTGCAGTTCCTCTACAAATCTGCAATACAACAAAAGCAGTAAGGTTACAAGAGTAATAATAGATCCCAATTTCAGCACAAAAAGATTTCAACCATATACTAAAAAAGAAAATAATTTTGTTTCAGTCACGTTTAACTTCATGCTTGTAGGAAATGCAAGTTTTCAATGCTTACTTCTAAGAGGCATGTGCAAATTAAATTTCAAATTTTGGTCATTTGTAAAGGAAAACTGCTTTTCGCTCGAGAAAACAGCATGACCAACCATCACAAAAATTAGCCAATCATCACTCTTTTGAAAAGAAAAGCACAGTTATACAGTTCATTAGTTTCTTTTCTCGCAACTCATTATTAATACATGAAGAAATTGGCAAAAGATTCTCTAGTTATCTTCTTGACTTGTTTATCAGATACCGTGAATCAATAAAAAGAGAGGAAAATTAAATAGTTGGTCGAAGATACACCCATTAGGGAAATAAATTTCCACATTTTTCTAGTTCTCCCTCTATGCCCCTGAATCATCTCAGATATGAACAAATAACTTGACAAGAAAATACAAGTGTTTCCTATGGTTTTCAAGCATCAACAACTGAGATACAGACACCCTTCTATGCTTAAACAATCTAACTATATAAAAGTCAATGGATTTTGTTTATTCTCCCTTGCTTTCACAAGACAAATCGGTTGCACAAGACTGGATTATCAATCAAATGGCACTGAGAAACCCACAGAAAAACAATGCTTCTAGCAGGAATTCAACGCATGCATGGCAGTTATAGTTTCCGAACAGCAAGAATCAAGGTTATGCAAAAATTAGGGAGTTAAAACAACAGCATTAATCGGCTGCTAATCATGCAGCAAAACAAACTTCAAGGTTATGAACTTGACTCTTGAGAATGATAAAACAACATACCCTACCCCTTTTTATCGATGATCATTCATCATGTGGCAAAAAACTATTTGTCAAATGTCAGCCATTGATTCATATCACAAAACAAAAATTTCAGGTTCTAAATTTACTCTCTACTTTCCCAGCAAAGTTTTGCGTGCAAAGAAGAACTTCTCATCAGTTCTAATTGGCAAACATTTTCCCCTTTTCATCTAATCATATGAATTTACTTATGAGAAGCTAGCTTGTTGAATTAGATAAACAAAACATTTGTACGACTGTTTCCATATGCTCTATTAATAAGAAATTGTTTAAGAGAACGATTTCGACACTCAGGTGGCAACTTGAGTTTTAGAAGGAAAAAAATAAAAAATAGATGGGAAAGAAAGAAACCTACAATTAAGCCAAGACTTCTGGTCTGATCAGTAGTTTTCAGCGGATCATCGGGATCTGCAGCATAACAGAAAATACTATGATTTGGATTTTGAATTGAAATGGAAGTCATTTAAAAACAATAAGTAAAGATGTTATTATATACTAAGAAAAGATCTAACTACTCAGTATGTTGTGGTAAAGATGAAATTGAGGAATAACAGCAACTCAATTAATAAATGCTTAAACAAGCATATATCAAACCGTGGATCAAATGTGGTTTATCTAAAATTTATATACCTCTAAGAAACTCAACGGCTTCATCCAGAACAAGGTTAAGTAACTGATCATATCCTTTGAGGGTTCCTGTAACTGAGATGAATTCAACAAATGGAAACATGTTAGAGCCCAGATTGACCAAATAAACACTAGGAAGAGGATAATGAGAAAGAATGAGCAAAACGCAGCGTTTAAGAAGATGAAGAAACGAACCTTGTCGGCCACCGGTGAGCTTGACTTGAACGCCTTTGTCAATAAACTTGGCCAAATCGAGAACGGTTTCTTTCCTCCCTGACTGAAAACGCACAAACACGAACAAAGTGTGAATTCATTCATTCATAATAATGAAAATTGAGAAGTGTGTTATGTAGAATTGATGAATTGCAGAGAGAAGACAAAGGAAGAAACTGACCATTGTCTTTTCTCGCGATCTGCTGGAAAACGGAGACTCACTTCACCTGACTGTGGTTGTTGTGGACCACTATCAAGTAAGTATCAACTTAGATAGGGTTCATCTCATATATCGAATTTTTCTTCCGTGTGCAATGAATAGACAATGAACACTCAAACCCCTATTACTAACATATAATGAATTCTTTAAAATAATAATAAAAAATTTAATTATTTAATCCCAATACGTGTCACTCTTTCTTGTTTTAGTTCTAATACTTAAAAAAGCGTTCATTTTACTCTTTATACATGTCTGTCACTTTTCGGATTAGTCCTTCTAATCGATTTCAACATGAATAATGGAACCTCTGTGAGCCAACCAATAATGGACACATAAACCGCTTACATAGAAATTATGTAATCCCTATACATGCACTTATTTTTTGTTTTAATTCCTATACATATATTTGTTTTTCATTTTAGTCTCTATATATCTACCTGTGACACTATTGCCACCACACCCTTTTCAAGCTACACCATACTAGTCTTTTTTTCTTTCTTTCTAAAACTACCCTTCAACCGAATTTATAAATTTGGGTAAAACTGGGTTTATAAATCCGATTTACCCCAAACATAGCATATGGGCACCACACTCAACCGGATTTATAAACCTGGGCGAAACCGAGTTTACAAATCCAATTCGCTTAAAATATAACATATGTGCGCCAAACCCTTTATAAACCTGGGCGAAACTGAGTTTATAAATCCAGTTCACTGAATACATACACACCTGACCCAACTAGATTTATAAAACTAGGCAAAATTGAATTTACAAACCTGGTTCTTTACAAATAACAGTTTTATAAATAACCTCAGCAAAACATATTTTATTTAACTCCATGCTACCAATATTTACAAATATTAAAATATTGTCACAATTTTAAAATATTATAAATTATATAAATTGAATTAGAAACTTTAAAGTGAATAACACAGTATTTTCATAAAGCATAAAATAATTTTGATAATTTAAAAAGTTTTATTCTCATTTTTATTTTGAAAAGTATCATATTATCCAAAGTATATAGTACACAATCTCTTAAGAAACTGTTGCAATTTTTAAAATATAATTTTTTTTTGTAATTTAAGCTAGAAACTTAAAAGTAAATAATACATTATTTTTAAAAAGCTTAAAATAGTTTATGCTATTTAAAAACACCCTATTATTTTTTACTTCAAAAAACACATTAATCTTCAAGTGTATAGTACACGATATCTAACAAACGGTTGCAATTTAAAAATAATCAAAATTTTGAAAATTGAGTTTGAAACTTCAAATTGAATAAGAAGTTGTTTTCAAAATGCATCAAATAAATTAGGTAATTTAAACATTGTCTTTTCATTTTTATTTCGAAAAATACCCTATATTTTAAGTGTATAGTACAAGATCTCTAATAAAGCTTTTAAAATTTTTAAAATATAAAAAAAATTGTAAATTGATCTAGAAAATTTAAAGTGAATAGAACATTGTTTTCAAAAAGATTCTAATATTTTAGGTATATTAAAAATTCATGTTTTTATTTTTATTCATAAAACACCCATTTTTTCAAATGTATGTATACGATTTTTAAAAAAACTATCGCAATTTTAAAAATTTAAAATTTATGTAAATTGACTTAGGATCATCAAAATGAATAATATATTATTTTCAGAAAGCATTGAAAAACACCTTATTCTTCAAGTGTATAGAACATAATCTCTAAAAAACTAGTGCTATTTTAAAATATAAAAAGTAATATAAATTGAGTTAGAAATTTCAAAGAGAATAATACATTGTTTTCACAAAGCTTTTAAAAATTTAGGTAATTTAGAAATCACATTTTCATTTTCATTTCGAAAAACACCATATTCTTTAGGTGTTCCGTATACTATCCCTAAAAAACATGTTGTAATTTTAAAAATATAAAAAATTATATAATTTGAGCTAAACACTTCGAAGTAAATAATATGTTGTTTTAAAAAATTTCAAATATTTTAAATAATTTAAAAAACCCCTTTCTATTTTAATTTAAAAAAGCACCATATTTTTCCAGTGCAATCCTATAAAAAATTGTCGCAATTTAAAAAATATAAAAAATATATAAGTTAAGCTAGAAACTTTAAAGTGAACAATACATTATTTTCAAAACAACTTCAAATAATCAATCAAATAATAATTTGAAAAACATGTTTTCATTTTTATTTTAAGAAACACCCTATTTCTTCAAGTGGTAGTCAATCTCTTAAAAAGTTGTTGAAAATTTAAAAATATAAAAATTATGAAAATTGAGCTAGAAACTTAAATTGAATAATACATTGTTATAAAAAAAACTTTAAATAATTTAAGTAATTTAAAAAACATATTTTTATTTTTATTTCAAAAACACCCTATTCTTCAAGTGTACCGTACACAATCTCTTAAAAAACTATTGCAATTTTAAAAATATAAAAAATATATATAAATTATGCTAGAAACCTCAAAGTGAATAATATATTATTTTTAAAAAAACTTCAAATGTTTTGAGTAATTTAAAAAATGTGTTTTCTTTTTTATTTCGAAAAACACCATGTTCTTCAACGGTATAATACGCAACGTCGTAAAAAGTTGTTGCAATTTTAAAAATATAAAAAAAAATTGTAAAATGAAATAGAAACTTTAAAGTGAAGAATACATTGTTTTAAAAAAAACTTCAAATAATTTAAATAATTTAAAAAAACACGTTTTCATTTTTATCTCCAAAAACACCATATTCTTCGTAATGATCTCTTAAATACTTGTTACAATTTTAAAATATAAAATCTATGTAAATTGAGTTAGAAAGTTCAAAGTGAAGAAGACATTGTTTTAAAAAAAACTTCAAATGATTTAAGTAATTTTAAAAACATGCTTTAACTTTTATTTAGAAAAACATCATATTCTTCAAGTGTACAGTACACAACCTCTTAAAACGTTGTTGCAATTTTAAAAATATAAAAAACATGTAAATTAAGCTAGAATCTTCAAAGTGTATCATTGTTTTCAAAAAAACATCAAGTAATTTAAAAAACGTGTTTTCATTTTTATTTTAAAAAATATCATATTCTTCAAGTGTATAGTCAAAGATCTAAGTTTTTATAATTTTAAAAATATAAAAATTATGTAAATCAGGCTAGAAACTTCAAAGTTAATAATACATTGTTTTAAAAACTTTCAAATAATTTAAAAAATACATTTTTTTTAATTTTGAAAAACACCCTATTTTTCAAGTGTGTAGTACATGATCTTTTAAAAAGTGTTTGCAATTTTAAAAATATAACAAATTATGTAAATTGAGTTAGAAACTTCAAAATGAATAATACATTGTTTTAAAAAAAAACTTCAACTAATTTAACTATTTTCAAAATACAGATTGATTTTTAAATCAAAACATCGTATTCTTCAAGTGTATATATGATTTTTTTTCTTGTACATTAAAGAATACGTTGTTTGAAAAATATTCTAAAAAAAATTGTTGCATTTTAAAAATAATTAAAATTATATAAATTGACCAAAAAACTTTAAGTGTATACATGTTACATTATTTTCAAAAAACTTTAAATAATTTAAAAAATACGTTTTTATTTTCAAATCAAAATATAGCATGTTAAGTAATTTTAATGAAAGTCTAGAACAAAAATTATCCCGTGTTTATTTATTGTTAACTAAACCTATTTTTTATATAAACCTCAAATCAATTTTAAAAATAATTATAAAGTATTAATAATTAATGAAAAAAATCAAATATTTTTGGTGAGACAATTTTATTTATACATAAAACAGATCAAAGTTAAAAAACTTTACATTGTTTATACTATTATTATTTCTAATTATTAACTCAATAAAGATTGGCTTGGGATACTAGTTATACATATTCCATACGCAATAAGGTTGCGCTTGATAGGGCAGCTAAGATTAATAATGAATTAATTATTAATTTGGTTCTTTAAAGATTATCTTGTAATCAATTTAATCCTTCAAAGAATTTTATCACTAAATTAGTCCTTTAAATATCATCTTTGTCACCAATTTGGTCTCCCAAAAAACCTTGTCACCAAATTAGTCTTTCAAAAATGTGTAAATATAACAGATTAGTTCTTCAAAAATTTAAATATATCAAATTGATCCATGATGGAGGACTAATTTGAAAACTAATTTGGTAAACTTTTAAATCTTTGAAGGATTAATTTGGTGACAAAGTTCTTTGGGGATCAAATTGGTGATAAGATAATCTTTGGAGGACTAATTTGGTGGCAAAATTCTTTGAAGGACCAAATTGGTGACATGATAATCTTTGGAGGACCAAATTGATAGTTAACTCATTAATAATTCAATTACTATTATTATTTTTTTTTTATCTACAGGAACGGGATTACCGCAGAAATGAAGAATGCGAATTCTAGGATTCGAACCCCATAACGCTTATTTATATCCATGCTACACACTAATTGTGCCGAGCACACGGGATTCAATTACCATTTTTGGTTCAATACGTAACGCACAACTGCAACTGAAAAATCAACAAACATTGAAACTAGAGGTCCTTATTCAGGATCATCCATCTAAATCTACCTCTTCCTAACAAGAAAAACGTTAGACAAAAAAAAATTCAATGCTATTAATTATAGTCAAAAGGGCAAAAACTATGGTTTGTATGCATTCAAAAGCTAAAAAATTAGGTGAACTTCAATATTCCTTTTTGTCTTATTTTCAAGCTGAAGGACTTGGTCCCCCTTGTCTTTGATTTTTGTTAAGATAATTACGGACACTTTAGCATATGAAAAAATAAAATATATTGGTAAGTTGATTCATTCTATTTTAAACGTGACAGATGTTACAAGATCAAACAAACTTTCCTGTTCCCGTTTGATAAGGATTGTTTATGTTGAACCTCCTTATTTCTCCCTTGCTTATAACTTATAAGTATCACCTATAGTTCATGCAAGTTGTAAACTGTACATAATCTAAATTTCACAAATCTAAGACCACAAAGGGAAATCTCTAATGGCATTGAAACAGCTTTCCCTTCTTCTAATGCTCTTCTCACTAGGTATGCAAATTGCTTATTCTCTTTCTCCATTACCGTGTCTGATTTATAAAATTGTTTTCTTAGTGTGTGTTTAATTTTACATTAGGATAGATTAAATATAGATCTAAAATGTGAAAGTTTCTCTTAATTGCTTTGAAATGGAACTATGTTTACCTTATTTTGATGTGAAACCAAAACATAGTGCATTTTATGATTATGACAATAGGTGTGTTTGAAAACACAGCTTAATTAAAATATTTATACAATGAACTTATTGGAAGTGAGTTTATTTTTAGATAAAATTATGAAACTTATTTGAATAAACAAAAAAAATCTTATTCTCACAAGTTGTTCTAAGAAATGTAGGAAAATAAGTTAAAAACAGTTAACAGACCTATGAACTATTTTTATAATGTGTGTACGTAGCCATTAGTATCTCATATGGGATTTTTCCTTTATTTTCAGGTGCGGACGCAGCGAATTTTACTCTGCAAAATAGATGTAGGAAAACAATATGGCCTGGGATCCTAACAGCAGCAGGAAAGCCTCAACTAATGGATGGTGGGTTTGAGCTAAAACCTGGTAGGGCCATAAACATCACGCACCAAAAGGGTGGTCCGGCCGCTTCTGGGGGCGACACGGATGCACCTTCGACAGCTCCGGCCGTGGAACATGCATGACAGGAGACTGCGGAGGCAACCTTAAATGCGCTGGCGCTGGAGGCACGCCACCAGCTTCACTAGCAGAGTTTACACTAGACAGCCCGGAGGATTTCTACGATGTTAGCCTTGTTGATGGTTACAACATGCCAGTGTCAATCTTCCCCTTGGGAGGATCCGGGCTCTGTAACGCAGTTATGTGCCATTCAGATTTGAACAGAAACTGCCCCAGCGGATTGGAGGTGAGGAACAAAAGTCGCATTGTTGGATGTAAGAGTGCTTGTATGGCATTCAACAAGCCAGAATATTGTTGCACTGGAGATTTCAATAGCCCAATGAAGTGCCAACCAACGAGTTATTCAAAGGTGTTCAAGGCTTCTTGTCCTCAGGCTTATAGCTATGCTTATGATGATGCAACCAGCACTTTCACCTGCAAAGGAGCAGATTACTTAATTAGGTTTTGTTAAAATGAAGGGAAGAATATAGACATTCCATTGTGTGTGTGCGCGTACGTGTGTGTTTGGTAACCTGATTTGATCTCTTCTCGCATGTGTACACTGCACTTCATGTAAAAGAGATAAATCCTAACCATTCAATATTGGACTAATGGTTGTGATCAAAATTAATAGAGTGGTTAATTTCTCCATGAGATGTAGGTCGCAAATAATCAGTAAAAATGGAAGATATATGAACATTAATTCCAGAAGAATGCAAACCACTTAATACACGGCAGAGGAACATAATCATTTCTGAAGTTAATTTTAATGAAGAAAGATGTCTTACTTGAGTCCCACATTTGCATCTATTTTGTTGGAGGAGAAAATTTGCCAATCAAATCCATGAAACTTAAAAATTACACATTGAAGAGTCGGGTATTGAGATCAATTTAGTACAACATGAACAAGAACTTACAAAATCAAGTGCATGGAAAAAGGGATAATAAGTTTAGCAGGAAAGGCATCAGGAGAATATAGTTAAGCAATGAGCAAGTAATAACTAAGAACGTATTTCATTCATAATTAAGCAATGAGTAAGTAAGAAAATAATACCCTATTTCCATTCTCGGAAATCCACTTATCAGTTCTAGATACATTGAATAGACTACTCAAATTCATCATATTATCATTATCATTCCTAAGTTGAAAAAACTATACCTAACAACAATTTGCTGAAAGGTGAAGTACAATAAAAATAAAAAATAGGTGGCGGAGCATGTATAAAGGTGGCTCTAAGTGAAAAGAAATTCTAAAAATACTGCAGCAATTGAATCTCCTTTTAGCATTTTGGCATTCGGGTTCATGCAACGGGACCTTAATTTTTGATCCATCAGCTTCCAGGTTTACTTTATCCCAATTTGATTCGGGTCCATCTGCAAGAATATGCTTCTTGCCAATTGTCATATATATTTGTGAGAGGAGACCAAGGAAAGCGGGTTCAACATTGTTGGAGTCGAGTGCTGATGTCTCAATGGAGAACAGATTCTCCTGCCAAGCGAAGTCTTCTGCTACCTCAACAGGCACAGCTCGGACTAGTTGCCAACAAGCATCATAATTATATTTTTATCTGCATGAATCCGTAGCTTCCAGGTTCCAGCCACTTTTCCACATGGTCAAAGGATTGGCTCTTGGTTATGTCAGATGCTAATATGAGCCGGTTGTACCCCTGTAATATGCGGTTGTTATTGCCTGGTACCTGTGATGATGAATGACAACATTGTCAAAGGAAAATCAAATTGACATCCATTTGAATATTTTTAATGCATTTTAGGGGACTATAGCAGAAACATCCATATATAAGTTAACTAATAAATCATAGCATCATGGCAATTGGCAAACAAGTTAAAATTCATCATAAAGTCGCTCTATACTGTTGCAGCAACCAAGAAGCATATGCTTCTAAGCATTTTGATGCATACAAATTGTAACCCAGAACTCGTCAACATTTCGATTCCAGCTAATCAAGATGCTATAGCTTCAGTAAAATAAACAAATTAGTATTTTCAATTTGTGAGGGTACTTCTACCTCTATATAAAACTCTTGATATGAAGGGCCATAATTCACGAACTGCACTTTTTGGTTTGATTATAGGTGCCATTTAGGGTGGTCCCTTTGATTTAAGGACCACCGTGGTCCTCACTCTCATTTTATCACTAAATATTGTAAATTTTATTAATTTAACCGTTAGATTGACAATTCATATAATATAGATTAACCATATAAAAATTTAGCTAGTTTGCAAATTGTTTGATATTTCATTGGACTGATTTTTTTTCTGACCGTATAATATATACTTAAAATATTTACGGTTCGATTACATACCTGCAAATTTTTAAAAAAATTAAAATTTTACACAATTAATCTATAGTATTTAAACTTTCAATCCAATGGTTGAATTGGTAAAAAAAAATCTTGAGATTAGAGAGGACCTTAAAGGACCACCCTAAATAACACCTTCTTAATTAAATATTCCATAGAAAAATTAAACTTCTAGATCAACACAACACAAGCAAATTGAGATTGTCACACAAAATCACATGAAATAGATAAATAAATAAAAATGGATAGAAGCAAAAATTAGACATTTCTTGACAAGCAGTGTCCCAAATCTGAGCGTTGACTATTTGTTAATACAAACATGATGTTTGGATCTGGGGCCTTTTATTCCCAACAGAATCCACCAAACAAAAATTTGATCCAACCCGACTTATTCTTCTTTTGAGTAGTGCTCTGATTCTCAGCATGGTGCTCCATTTCAAATTCATGCCGGTTCTGGTTCTCAGCATCATGCTTTGCTCCAAATTCGCGTGGTTTCTGAATCTCAGCATCAAGCTCTTCCCTTAACATCCCGTAAGGTGTCTTCTTGAATTTAGACCCTAACCTTCCCAATCTTTGTTGTCCTCTGACGATTGCAGTTTCCATCATATATTTGTCAGAAACTAGAACAAGAACATCCATTGGAATAATAGATGCCTTCAACTTCCTACAAGATTTATTCAACCTCATAGCATCATCCTCTATCATTTTCATTAATTCTTGCAATGCAGGATCGTTGTATTCCTCCCTAATACCAGAGCTTGATGCTTCATCACGATCACATAGCACACATTTCAACAGAACAACTTTTGGCCTCTCATGAAAGGCTTCATTGCTTTTCCAAATTCTCCACACAAGTGGCTCTCCTTCTTCTAGCTCCACTGTTCCCCAGTAGCGACGCCTTGGGCCTCCTTCTAAATCACGACTATGATGGTAACATCGACATTCCTCTAGAATAATAGGTATATTCATATTGATGTGCAACTTCTCATGGCCATTTTCCTTCATGACATGTGCTCGTGTAGTCAATAATTCTACCACCAAATGGCCTGCATTTTGAATTTCTGAATCAGTGACATGTTTTGACACATTCTCCATCAACATCTCTAAAATCTGTGCCACGTCCCATACATCATCTTCGTGTTCTTGCTTCAAACTTGCTCCATAGTCAGAGGCTGAAGCTTCCCCTACAATATTAGACTCAATATTCCTCCACCAACTCAATAGTAAGTTTGCAACAGAGGCAGTTTGTTCTGAGTTGGAACATTTCAAGTAGTGGTTATATATTTCTATTATATCAGAACTTTGTGCATGTCTTATTTTTTGCTGTTGAGTTGTTTTTGGAACCAAAGATGATGATGACATGTAGTAGTCTCTTGAGGGATTGGGATTGGAAAGACTAAATTGGGTATCATCAGTGTTTGGTTTATGCTTGTACTTATAGATCCCCCAATGACTTAGAATCAAGTTTGATTCACATTGAATCTGAATGGCCTTCCAATCATCTCCAACAAGGTGTGCATCAAGGCTCTGCCACTCTTGATCATTGAACAAAGCCCTCAAATCACATAATAACACATGATGTTCCCCAAGGCTGAAATGATGGTAATCTTTGTGGCATATTTCTTGGTCGTCTATAAACAAGTGCAGACCAACAACGTGGGACTTTTTTGACTCCATTCCAGATATGAATTTTGAAGTGTCCATCTTTATGGTATCATTGTCTTTGACTTCCCCAAACACAAATGCTAAACCAATAACAGGGAACCTTTGGCGAGCCCAGAAATGTGGAATGCCTTCACTGCCTAACCAATCTGGAATCTTTGTATTTGGCATCACAACTTGGATTCTGTCCTTCTCTTCATAAAACTGTGATCAAATCAATTGGATTAAAAAAATAATTATCATTTTTATTCAAAAATACACTCAAAAAGTAGTAAATGAATAAACCAAAAGAAAAAAAAAAAAAAAACTTAGCAGACTTCGGTTATAAATACGTCTTTATTAAATTATTAACTTAAAATGGTTTGATATATGGTATATTTTACATTGTTGCATATGCAAATGAACATAAGTAAAAAGTCATTTGAACCAATGAATCAAATGATAACTTTACATAAACAGCAGAGAGTGTAGAGGAACAAACCTGAGTCCATAGCAAGTTAACTGCCTCTAAAGTTAAGGAATGACAATATCTTGCATCTATTTTCTGAATACTTAGTGGAAGTTCTGGAATCGTTGTAAGATTCTCGCAATAACCCACATCAAGACTTTTCAAGTGTGAAGATTCTTTGAGGCATTCTGGTAGACCTTTGAGCCCTTTGCAACCTGACACGTCAATAAATTCAAGCCCAACAAGATTGCTTATGGACATTGGAAAATTCTTAATAGCCGTATTCTTCATGTGAATCTTTAGTGGCTTGAACATTTTTTGAGTCACGTTTGGGAAGTGCTCAAGTCCTGTACAAAAGTTAAATGAAAGCATTTCCAAAAATTGCAAATTCATTTTTGGCACAAAACTTCTGAGCATGGTGCACTCTGATGCACTCAAATACACAAGTTTAGGCATAAATCCAATGGATTTATCAAATACTTCCAATTTATGGCATTTGTCAAGTGTCAGCGCTCTTAAATTACTTGCTCCATTCAAAGAAGGTATCTGAGTTATTGATTGACACCGGGAGAGATTGATGAATGTCAAATCTTCAAATTTCTACAAAACACGGTACATTAATAATGATTAGGAGCATATAGGAAATTTTAGATCATGCTAGTCACAAAGACAATTTTGATACGTGTTACAATTGAGAGTGAGCGTGAAAATGAGTGTACCTGGAGTAGCTTTGTCAATATCAGAGGACTATGAGATAACTTTAAGTCAACAATTCTTTCGGGATAAAAATTAGGAGGAAAAGACTTCGATGGGAACCCCATCCAATCAAGTAACCGTAAATTATTTGGTAGATAACTAGGTCCGGTTAAAAATGTTGTATACCTAACAATAAGAATTCTGAGGTTCTTCATATTCTCAAAGGCAGAATTAGTCCATTCATCTACTTTTTCATGTCTTGGAGGATGAAGCATTATTCCTTCCACTGTACTACTTCCCTGTAAAACAAGTGAGGAGAATTTACACTAATCACAATTTCTTTAAATGGAAGACCATATATAATGGAAATGTATTTATGAAATGGAGGTAGAAAGTTGAATTCTTACAGAATTTCCTTTGAGTACTTGAAGAACTTCTTTATGAGACCACAATCTGCTACGGTTACCGGGGTTTGGTGATTCCTTCCTGACGATCTCTCTACCCATGTCTTGTATTAGATCATGCATCTCCAAGCAACCATTTTCATCAAGAGTTATGAGACATTTTTTGTCAAATACTGTAGAACTTGGGAAGAGATCACATGCCTCTAATATCCTTTTAACATATGCCCATTTCTCCCCTTTGAAGAAACAAGCAATATCCAAGAATATTCTCTTCTCTGATTCAGATAGACTATGGTAGCTTATTTCAAGTACATCCTGAATGTTAGCATCTGGAACTTTCCTGTATTTTCCAAATTCAATTTCCCATTCCTCTATGCTTCGACCTTTCAAATTGGAGCCTATTACTCTTAAAGCCAATGGAATACCCTTTGCATAACTTATTGCACGACTAGAAATGTTTTCAAAGTCTTTCGCAGGTTCCTTCATATCAAAGGCATTCCAACAAAAGAATTCAAGAGAGTCACGATCATTTAACTCCTTCATTTTATATTTTTCGATTTGTACATGATTATCTAGCACAGCTGCATCCCTTGTAGTTATAATGATCCTACTGCCAGAACCAAACCAATCAAGTCCTCCGGCCAACAATTGCAATTGCTTTATCTTATCAACATCATCCAAAACCAGAAGAACTCTCCTATGCCCAAGTCTGCGTTTGATTTCAACACTTCGTTGATCTGTACTACCCGTCATGGATTTTGTCTCCTCACCCATCTTAGATAGAAGTGTCTTCTGGAGATCTTCAAGACCAATAACTTTTGACTCTTCTCTAACATTAAACAAAAAACATTTGGCTTCAAAGTAATGCATGATCTTATTATACAGACAAGCGGCAAATGTAGTTTTGCCTATTCCACCAGCTCCATAAATTCCCAACATGCGAATTGTATTATCATTAGACTCAACATCTATAAATGATTTCACTCTTTCAAAGTGAGAATCAAGTCCAACAACATGACCGGTTTTTAAAGGCACAGGAGCTATTTTAGCAAACGTGTCTTGAGCAATTCTCTCGATGAATTCAGATTCATCCCTACAGGAACATGATATCTTCTTATTTTATTATATATAGTACTGGTACTAAAGAAAACAGAGAATTACATGATCACTGGAAAAGTAGAAATTAAAGAGAAGATACACTGTAATAAATTAGATCTAACCCAAAATGGAAGTCTTCCATGTTCCCTTATCGATGAATTATGATAGAACGGCTATTAAAATATCAACATTCAAACTCTTTCAATATAATCAGCTTAGAGTAGAACGTCATTTTCATTCTCGTGTCAAGTACGAATTTTTTTTTTGACAATTTTAATCCTCAACAGGTGAAAGACATCACCAACTTGGTAGTTCATATATGTAAGAGAGGACCAACCAAAGGTCTTCAAAATTTTAAGAATTTAAATGGTGACCAAAACAACCATTTTAATCTGTCAAATATGCTCGTGTTGTCATTTTAGTCCTTCAAAAATTTAAAATATCATCACATTGATCCGCCTTTACCGCCTTTCATTAAGGGAGGATCAATTTGATGACATTTTCAATATTTGAACTTTGAAGTTCTAAAATGGTTTCGATGACTAAACGAGTGCCACAAACATCTTTGAAGAAAACTGGATCAGCTTAATCAGTGTCTAACATTTGAGCAAATCTTCAAGTACTTCATCAGCAAGATAGAGCCCAGCCATGTGAATAAACAATAATGGAACGATTTTGAAGGACTAGATCATCTATCTAAAGGAATTAATATGATAAAATAACTTACATATCGCCCTTGTAATGCTCTCCGCGTAAGTCGCAGACTCTGGTCAACGCTTTCCTCCATGCTTTGACCTTCTCCGGTTCTTCTTTGTATGTCTGTTCGTATCCATCCATGGCTTTTTTGAAGGATCCCATCTGCTTCCGTACATTGGATGGTTCGATAATGTAAAAAACGACGGTAACCTGTTTGCGTTTGTTGTCAATATACTCAGTGATCTTGAGGAGTTCGTCGAGGGACGCAACGGAAGAAGCATAGTTTTCACAGATCACAATCATTGCCATTTTGGATTTTTCAATTTCGTCAATGGAAGCCCTAATTTTTGCCTCGTCTCTGAAGATTTTGATATTTTTGCAAAGCAAAGCTTGATGGAGAGCATCGACAAATGCGTTGCTTTTGCTGGTTCCGCAACTGAAACCGAGAAACACATCATAGCTGAAATCTGGCAACGCTGCATTTGCCATAGTAGTGATGATAATGGTAATAGGCGTTGAAATTGAACTTGAGAGTTTTGCAAGTGAAAACTCACAAATTGAGAGGGAAACAAATGAACCAATCAGGTAGATGCTGCGAAACTGGCTTCAAAGTTTTAATTAAGTTTTCTGCAAAATAAGTTGACTTGGGAAGGTTTTTTTTTTTTTTTTTTCTAAAACAAAAAACAAGTCTCTAGTTTTCTTTTTAATCCCTACATTTAAAAAATATTTATTTTCTTCCCTATATATTTACATTTTACTTTACTATTTAATTTTGGTGCTTATAAACATTTTTTTCATTTTAGCTTGTAAGTAATGATAAATGTTTGACAAGGTGTCCTAATACATGCTCCTAACGCCTCTTAAAAAAAAATTAGTAAATCTCATTTAGTTTTATTGAAATTATATAAAAAATAATTAATTTTTTAAGTATATGAATTAAATTAATCTTTCTTCATTTTAAAACCATTGTAATAAATAAAGGAATAAATTGAGTGGAAAATATTTTAAATAAATTTTTATTAAATATAAATGAAGATAATTAAATTTGCTTATATTTAAAATTATAAAATTATCCAAAATATTACTTATATTTGATAACGGAATAGTACCACTTCCGTCCTTATAAAAATGAATTGTAGCCAACTTTATTTGATCAATTTTTGGTGGTTAACTTTTGGTCAACTTCTATTAAATAATAATATTTGAGTTTTTCTGTTAAATTTAATTTAGGTTTTCTATATTTTCTATTATTATTTAATAGAAATTTGTCAAAAGTTAACCAAATAAAGTTGGCCAAAAATCATTATTGTCGTCCTTATTTATAAGATCTCTAAAAAATATATATGGCAATTAAAAAAATATATAACCAACTCAATTAATGTATTAGTTTTTTTTTAAAAAAAAAATATAATTTATCAAACTTACCCTTATTTAATGTAAAATATTTTTAATTAAATACTACTTCTAGTCTAAAATATAAGCACTTTGTCCATTTTTTGCTTTGGTTCATATTATAAGCCTTTACACTTAAATTTAGAGGTATTTATTATGTTTTTTTAACTATTTGATATTTTCAAAGTTAGACCACCAATTAAGATATGGTAGAATTTGAAATTTATAAAGTTAAAACTAGACAAAAATAATAAATACTTCTAAAATTAATAATTCAAATAATTTTCTTAAACTGTGTGAAACAATATTATAGAGTTATATTTTGGACTGAAAATAGTAAATTAATTGCATCTTTATCTCTTTAAGACAATGAAGGGTAAACATGAAAAAAATAATAAATGTCTCTTGAACTTTGTGAAAGTCTTATACGAAGGAACAAACAAATTTTTTATAAGAGTTTTTTTAATCGGTACAATATTGCACAATTAAAAAATAAAATAAAAAAAATACTTAAAACATAACATTTATGATATGTTAGACGTAATCTAATTAAAATTTTAATTTTTTCAACAAAAACTTTACAGTTTTAGTTTTGTATCTAGTCTAATATTTCACTGAGTTAAAAAAAAAACTCTTATAAAGTGTCTAATAATACAGGGATGAACGTAGTACATTATTTAGAGACTAAACAAAACAAAAACAAAAATACCAAATTTAAAGATAAAACGAAAAATATTATAAACTGAACATGTATACTGAAAATTTTGATTTTAACGTATAAATATTAATAAAATGTTTTTTAATATAAATATTAATGAATATAAATTATATTTATCTCACTCTAAATAGAGCCAAATGCTTCAGGGTTGATTTAGTGGTGTAAGGTTCTGCTAAGTTCATTGGAGGGATGATCTATAGTAGGAGAACTCATGTTTGAATCTTATCTATGCCAAATTTTCGGAAGCTAGCACTAGTCATATAACGCAAATAGGATTAGTCTCATCCTAACCTAGAAAAACTCGACGTTATAAAAATAAATGCTTAAACCTACCACTTACCACTATATTCTATTTGACCAACTCGAAATTTTATATGATTAATTTTATTAAAATTATATAACTTTGAATAAGGTTAAAAGATTGAGTATTGTCATTTTTTTATATTGTCACTTTCATTTTAATATTTGTATTTAGTGAAGTGATAATGATAATAGAGAAAAATTAGGGTAGTTTTAAAAAAAAAAGTAACAAACAAAACTTTTAAATAAAAACGATAAAAAAAGTTTAAGGAGTGATGATATTAAATTTCTAAAAGTAATATACGATGCATTAAATCGTCATTTTTACTTTACAAGGGTACTCTCTCTGTTTTATAGTATAAAATCCTTTACAGAAAAGGTAAATATTTTATTTTATAAAGTTCTCTACAAATTTTTAGAATTATTAATTAGATTTTTGTCTGATTAGCCAAAAAAAAATTATTTTTAAGATTCAAACAAATGTAATAGTTAAATGTTTTTTTTACTTTAAATAAGGACAAACATAAAAAATTATACCAATTTTTTAAAACTCAAAATATTAATTAATATTTTTTAAGAATTGTAATTATCTAAATATGACTTTATAACATAAAATGAAGAGAGTATTTTATAAAGTGTGAGTGTGAACACAGTGAGGAAAAATACAAATACACGCGCATGACCCAACTCGTCTATTTTTTTTCATTAATTGCATTTCCCAAGTCCACTTTTTCTTTTCTTTTGGTAAACATTTCCCTAGTCAACTTAAATAAAAAATTAAGAAAAAAAAAACAGCAGCCAATTTGGCAGCATCTATCTGCTCGGTTCATTTGTTTTCATCTAATTAATAAACTTTCAAACTTTCTGTAATTTTTCATAACTTGTAAATGGAGTTGGAGTCTGTTTCAATGCAGTGGACTCGTCGGATTCTTGGCGTTGGCGTGCTACAAAATCTGGGGTCTATTCAGTAAAGTCGGTTTATGAGTGGCGATGTGTGGCTAAGAGGACAAAGTGCGGAAGTCTATGTGTGGCGTACAAGGGTGTTGACAAAAGTGTCTTTATTTGCATAAAGATACTTGTTGGACAGGAACCCGTGCAAGAGGAAGGATTAGTTCGGAGAGGAATTTTATCAATGGAAGACACACTTATAATCTGTCACAACAAAGTAGAATCACCGGCTCATCTTTTTCTTCATTGCAAGATTGTCACTCAGGTATATCATGCTATAATAGTTTGGTGTTTCCTTGCTCATGAGTATTTATAGGCCAACACAATACTTGCATTTTGTTGGCTTGTGTAAAGGATCGAAGAGAAAAACAATAGCATAGCAATCTATCTGATTTGCTGTCATTTGGTTGTCACGGAACAATATCATATTCAATAAGTCTTGAAATTCAAAAAAAGTACTTATAATTATCTATTTCTCTTGAATATGATTTAAAGCTACTAACTCCAATTTCTATTATTCTACGTGGGAATGGGTTAACAACCCAGCTATATGCTTGGAGTTTTCATGATTTTTTTAGTTTGGTATTATGACAACTTTATTCCTACTTATAAGATTGTAACAATCTTTTCTAATAAGGGAGTTTTTATGTTGTGAGAGCTCATGTTTTTTATATTATCTTATTGAATACTTCTTGTACTCATATTAATAATATTATTTGACTTATAAAAAAAATCTAACAAAAAACAGAAGAAACAATTCATTTTGTATATTAATAAATGTAAAATAACAACCACAACTATAAATATCAATTAACTTTAAGTTGACAAGCTTTTTTTTTATTAAACTAAGGCATTATTCTCACTTAAAAATTAAGTCAATCTTTACTAAATTAGAGAGTTCCTGAAAGGGATAAACCAAAATAATACTTAGAGAATTATAATCATCCTTAATAGAGTTTGTCAAGGTAAACTCATTTGTTTTATAAAAAAGAGTAATACACGTTAAGATACTTTATAATATTTTAAAAAAATTAAGTTATATAACTTGTTCAAATATTTATTTTATTAAATAAGTGAATATATATTATATAGCACTTTAGTGACTAATGTATTTTTATTTATTTTATAAAAAGAATACTTTAACAAAATTTGTTTTATTTTTAAATATTAATATACAACTAAATTCTTATTGTCCGTAAAAAAGGCGAAAATGCTTTAAGGAACTAAATAGATATGACTTTTGATTTCCGGACACCTAACATAACAAATTAACAATGAAAAATAATATAAATTATTGGCATGCTTAAATTAAATATAGTAAAAAGAAAAGTAAGATCATCATCATTCATCATATTCATATACTAGTATTCATGTTCACATTCATTAATATACTAGTACTGGTACTGGTATTAAAAATGTCTTCATTTACTGTGTTTTAATGGTATTAGTTAAGATTATTAGAAATAAAAAAATATTAATTATAAGAGTATATTATTATGTCTCTAAAAAATATAAAGGATTATATATTGTAATATTTTTTTACGTTATTTAAGTTCTTAAATAGTGTTCTTAAAATACTAAATATTATTTTGTTTATTAAAAAATTGTCACACGGTCTCTTCTTACCTACCGCGCGCTTTCCTTTTTGTCTTTTCATATATTTTTTTTTTTAATTTCCCATTGCTAAACGTCAACTCTCAACAATTTTTTTTAGTTACGTAGTTCACAGTTAGTAAACATAGGTAAATATATATGTATGAGTATTCGAATTTAATTTTTAGTTAATGTAAAAATAAAAAGTAAATAATATTTAGTGTTTTAAGGATACTATTTAAAAAACTAAATATAGTAAAAGACATCGAAATGTGTAATATCAAGACTAAAAACAAAACATCAACATATTTTATAGGTGAACTGTTGTCATTTTTTATTTTTTTTTTTTTGTCTATTATCATGTTTTGAAATTTATTTTAAACTTAAAATATATTTTTATAATTAATAAAATTCAAGTATTAATATATAAATATTATTAAAATAATGAACACTAAATTAAGAAGAGTAACAATAATGGTTCCTTTATTTAGTTGCTGATGTTAAAATAATATGCAAGTACATTAAGATAAACTTTTAAATGATAGGAGATATTTTTTTAAAAAAAGAAGTAAGAAAGAAAGGTACCTCCAACACCACTGGACAGAAAGGAAAGACCAAACCTAAAGAATTATTACATAGATCTAAATTGCAAGCAGATCTATCCAGTCATAACTACTCCATTAACCCTTATGTATCAATGGATTTCTCTAGTGTGAGATGTCTTACGAGAGAAACCTTCAAAGGAACTTGAATGCATGGTGGAACTGATATTCTTTGTTTATTACTTGTGCAAACTCTCGTTATCCGATTATTTTAGAGTTAGCAAACAAAGAAATTAAAAATGAATAAACCCTCCAATTGGTCTTTAAAATTGTAGATGTCATGTAGATTAATTTATGAAATTATGAAAATTTCAAATTAGTCCCTGATTTTGTAAAATGACATGTATTTTAGTTATTTTACAAAAAAAATACCTAAAATAAATATTTTTTACAAAAAAATCAAAAACTAATTTAAAATTGACTTAAATATGTTTTTGGTCCCTATAAAATAGGGCTCTTTTGGTTTTGGTCGTTATAAAAAAAATTTTCACTTAAGTTCTCAACAATAATTTAATTATTAGTTTTAGTCCCTAATGTGAAAAAATTAGTTTTGTGTCAAACATACCTTTAAATAATCAATTATTTTATTAATTTTATTTATTAAATTAAATAATAAAAATAGTAAAAAATAGAAAAAGAAAGAAAAAAATAATAAAAAACAAAGAAAAAAATGTTTTTTTCTTTTAATTTAATAAATACTCATAAAAATTATTACTATTTTTTTCAGTTAATTTAATAAATAAAATTAATTAAATAATTGATTAATCAAAGGTGCACAAAACTCGTTTTTTATACTTTAGAAACTAAAACTAATAATTAAATTATTGTTGAGGACTTAAGTCAAAAAGAAAATTATAAGAACCAAAACCAAAAGAGTTATATTTTATAAAGATCAAAACTATATTTAAGTCTTTAAAATTTTTATAATCTTAGTATTAGCATGTAAGACACCGACAATATAAGAAATATTCAATTATAAAAAACTAAAACAAAGATGCTATGGGAAGTTTCCTAGCTAGTCAATGAGCAACCAAATCGAGAGGTATGGTTCAATATTTAAGGGTGGATGATGTCCCATTATTAAGCAAGAGAATAATTCATCAAATTCAACTACGATTAATTGCTTTAATTTCACTCACTCACAGTGACAGTCACTATGGCAAATCCGAATCATGATGGAACAGCCATCACCAGCACTGGCAGTGATGCTGGTTTGTTCTCGTATGATGTTTTTCTGAGTTTCAGGGGCGAAAATGGGACCCGGTACGGTTTCACCGGTGATCTCTACAAAGCGCTGTGTCAAAAGGGAATATACACTTTCCGCGACAATGAGGAGGTGAGGATTGGGGAAGATCTCGGACCTGCTCTTGAAAACGCAATCGAAACTTCTAGAATGTTGATTCCTGTTCTCTGCCAAAACTATGCAACTTCCACTTGGTGCCTTGATGAACTTGCCCGGATCCTTGACTGTTATGATAAAGGAAAACAGGTTTTGATCATTTTCTACAAAGTGGAACCTTCTCATGTTTGGGAACTGAAAAATTCTTATGGAAAAGCGATGATTCAACATGGCGATAGGTTCGGACAAGACTCTGATAAAGTCAAAGCTTGGAAGAATGCTTTGTCTAGGTTGCAACACCTAACTCCAACCCATTACAAACATTGCAAGCACGATACGTAAGTCCAACACATTTGTCTTCTTCTAAGATCTAATTGTTTTTTTCTATTGGAAAAAGTTTTGTACATATTCATTATTTATATACAATTTTTTGTTCTCATGTTTAACTATTTTTTATTATTAAAAAATTAAAAAATAAAATTAAAAACTTAATTTAACTTATATTAAATGAGTTGTATATACGAATCATTGTTACTTTCGATGTGGGTTAACACATGTGACAAACAAAAGGGATCTCTTCCATGTTCTAATTTCCTAGAGCCACATGACTTTTTTACAGGTATCTCTCTTAGAAAGATTTTCTATCGCTTAGAATAGGGGTGTACAAGATCCGGTCTAACCATTTCGGTCCGAACGGGTTAGGAAAATTTTGGCACATCCAATTTAAGACAACACACTAACCCGTCTTTTAAATTTTAACCCGATGAAGAAAAGGAATGGGTTCACGGCCAGTGCTCGGGTCACCCGGGCCGACCCAAATGTTTAATATTTATATATAATTAATATATTATATTATATGTTATTTTTTATTATTTTAGTTTGCTTCCTTCGTTAGTCTAAGGTTCAAACTTCAAAAACAGAGATTGTTTTGGAGGTAGAAACCTAACTTGACTTGTGAGTCATTATATAAATGATGCAATTATAGCTATTATTAATGAATATTACTAACATTATAGTTATTTTATTTCATTATTTTTGCTCATTTACCACATATTATTGATGTTATACAGGTTTCTTTCCCCTATCTTTTTGTTTGCCAATTTGTTTTTTAATTGATATTGTATACATGAGAATATAGGCATTGAATAAATATTTGGGTCAACTCGCGTTCGTCTCACATAAACCCAGTCATAACAAGTCCCGATAATCATTAGGTTCCTTCGGGTCAAGGGACAAGCTATGATTCAAAATATAGGTCGGATCTTAATTTAGGGCCGGGTGAAAATCAATGTGAACTCATCCTTACCCGTCCTTTGTACACCCCTAGCTTAGGGATTAGTTGAGTAGCTACAACTATGAAGGATTTTTTTCATAGGAAAAATTGTTCGATTTTAGAGGGAAAAATCTTCTGATCCAATTAATGTGGTTTTATAAGTTCATCATTCAAACAGTTTTATCTTCAAAGGAAATCGAATCAAACTTTTCTAGTTTGAAATAGATCAGTTATTTGTTTTCATTTTATTATCTTAAAACAAAACTTATTATAAAAATTTTAAAATAATTTGTTGTATTCTAAAATTTCAACTTAAATACTTAGATATAATATGTTAGTTATTTTATTAAAAATATTAGTTAATTTTTTATAAATTTTTTACTCTAAATAACCTAAGTTGGAATAAACAACACTTAGGATTAAAAAAAAAATCATCATAACAAAGTTTACTAATGTTAACATGACATATTAAATTTTTAAAAACAGTGAAATAAGAGGATTAATTTAAGTAATACTAAATTACGTGGAAATTAGAGAATTAATTAAAATATAGTTAAATAAGTGGAGATAAAATAGAACATAATAAATCAAAATAGTATTAGAAATTCATAAATATTAAAACACATATTAGTATATCTTGCGGTTTGGTTTAGGTTGGATCTATTCTCATGGAATGAACTGATATCCGAACCAAATCAATTAAAATAAGCGATTTTGTTTTTTATTTTTGGTTTTTTCGGTTTATGAATTTTTTTTCAATTTTTTTATCGGTTTTCGCGGTTTAGAATGTGTTGATTTAATTATGAGCAACCATACTAAGGACAATGGGATAAACAATCCGTAACTAGAAAGTTTTCATTAAAAATTGTTGTAGCATTTAATGAACTAATAGATCTTCATTATGATTTTTAATAAAAACATTCTATATATGTGTGTAGAGCTAGGCAAATAGGTCAGCTTGTCCTGCCCCTAGCCCGCAAGTTAAGAGGTTGACTTGCAAAGCTTGGCTCATGAAACCCGCTTTTTAAATGGTTTAGTATTTTAGTGGCTATTATAAACGAGCCAACCAATAAGTCAGCAAGTCAGCCCACATAAAACATTTTATTAAAAAATATTTGTTGAGGAATAATTTTTTTTAAATATTAAAAAACTTAGTTAAAATATGTTTTTAATTAAAAAATATTATTTTCTTAAAAAAATCGAATACAACTTTTATTATAAAATTAAACTTACACACAAAATTTTAAAAAAATTAGGATTAAAAATAGATTTTTAAATTAAATTAATTTTTTTATTTCATAAAAGTGACCAGTGAACTCGCAAACTCTTAAACTCTTGAGCTAAACTCATTTAACCTATTATTTTAATGGGCTAACCCGTGAAACTCATTTTATTAATAGTTCTCATTTTTTTGCCCCAAGACCACACGAGTTGCTAGTTTTGCATGACAACTTGCGTAGGGATGGCAACAGGGCGGAGGCGGATTTTGCGCTCCCCATCCCCGCCCTCGTTAAGAGCGGGACGGGGATGGGTTTGGGGAAAAACAAGGCGGGGATGAAAATTTCAAACCCAAACCCAACTCCATCGAGGATCGGGGAATCCGCGGGGAATTTAGGCTCACATTTTTAAAAAAGAAATACAATTCCTTAGTATATTTTTACACAAATTAAATACTTGAAAATTTTTACAAAACTAAATTAATTACTTTAATTCACATTATATATAAAAGTTATTAGAAATATAATAAAATTCTAACTTTATTATTATTAATATTGCTAATAATATTAGCATTATGTGTATATAAATATGAAAATACGAATAAATATATAGAATTATAATGACGGGACGGGTTCGGGGGCAGGGCGGATACTTAAAATTCCAAACCCGCCCCCGTCCCACTAAAAGCGGGGGCGGGGAAAACCCGAACTCGTCAAAAATCCAGTCAAAGCGGGGATTCCCCGTCAACGTCGGGCGGGGTCGGTCGGGTATCCGTGAGTTCGGTTTTTATTGCCATGCCTAAGCTCGCAGACTGCAAACCATATACCCAATTCTATATATACGTGCGGAACAAATCTAGTGAAAACAAAAATATTAACCATTTGATATTATTTGAATGACATTTAAACAATAAATACATATAACTCTAATAAAGGGTACTGTTTCTATACGTAGGTCCGAATCTGAGCTTATTAAGGAGATTGTCAAAGAAACATTTGCCAAATTACCTCCTATCCCTTTACCAATTAAATACAAAGTTGGACTCAATCCTCGTTTTGAAGAGGCGAAACCACTTATCGATTTGGAGTCTCATGATAATGTCCGCATGCTGGAAATTTACGGTGCTGCTGGAATAGGCAAGACAACATTTGCCTTGGACATGTTTAACAAGATCAGACACAAATTTGAAGCTTCAAGTTTTCTTGCCAATGTCAGAGAAAAATCAAACAAAAGTTCTAAAGGCCTAGAACAACTTCAAAAGACACTCCTATCGGAGATGGGCGAGGCGACAGAAGCCACATTGGGTAGTAGTTTTCAAGGAGCCTCTGAAATCAAACGTAGGCTAAGAGATAAGAGAGTTCTTTTGGTTTTGGATGATGTTGATGCAGTAGAACAATTGGAATCATTGGCTGGAGGAGGTGATTGGTTTGGTCCTGGTAGCAGAATCATTATCACAACAAGGAATCAAACAATTCTAGATGATCATGTGATGCGTGATGATTTTATTATTGGACAATATAAAATGGACAAACTAAATGAGAAAGACTCACTTAAACTCTTCTGTTGGCATGCCTTTAATAAGAGTGAACCTGATCAAAACTTTGAACAAGTTTCTAATCGTGCAGTGAATTATGCAAAGGGTGTTCCTTTGGCTTTGAAAGTAATAGGATCCAATTTGAAGGGTGGGAGCCTAAAGGATTGGGAAATAGAATTGGAAAAATATAAGATGATTCCAGATGCTGAGATTCAAGGAGTGCTTGAAGTAAGCTTCAACAGCTTAAATGCATTGGACCAGAAAACTTTCTTAGACATAGCTTGCTTTTTCAAAGGAGAAAGATGGGAATACGTTGAAAGGATACTAAACGCTTGTGATTTCTCACCAAGTATTCGAGTATTCATGGCGAAATCTCTCGTTACAGTTGATGACAATGCCTGCTTAGATATGCATGATCTGATACAGGACATGGGAAGAGAGGTTGTTAGAAAAGAGTCACCATTAAACATTGGTGACCGTAGCAGACTGTGGTCTTATAAGGAAGTTCTTCGAGTACTTAAAGAAAACTTGGTGAGAATCTTACTTGCCTTTACTAATACTTATCTTAATTTCTCTGTTTTTGTATTATATGTGACACATATAATTTGTATTGATTCTGAATATATGACTTTTTGGTGTAGGGAAGTAGTAGAGTTGAAGGAATAATGCTTGATCCCCCAAGACATGAAGAAATACAGAATTTGAAAAATACTCTATTTGAGAAGATGAAGAACTTGAGAATTCTGATTATTCGGAATACAATATTTTCAACAGCACCTAGTTATCTACCAAACAGTTTAAGGGTACTTGAATGGAAGGGGTATCCATCAAAGTCTTTCCCCCCAAACTTTCATCCCCAAAGAATTGTGGATTTTAAGTTACCTCATAGTTCTCTAATGCTGGAAAAGTCATTTCAGGTACACATATTCACCCCCTCTCTTTTCCTATTTTTTGTTGAAATTTGTAACAAATTTCTTGTTGTTTGTACTTCAAATGATTTTCAAATTATTATATAAATCAAATAAGCTCTAATTACTTTATGAATAACACTCTTTTTCATAGGTATATGAGGATTTGACATTCGTCAACATCTCCCAATGTCAGTCCATAACTCAGATACCTGATCTGTCTGGAGCTAGAAATTTAAGAGTACTGACAGTAGACAGATGTCATAAGGTGGTAGGTTTTGATAAATCCGTTGGATTTATGCCTAACCTTGTCTGTTTGAGTGCTTCAGAGTGTAGCATGCTGAAAAGTTTTGTGCCAAATATGTATTTGCCTTCCCTAGAGATGCTTTCATTTAACTTATGCAGAAAACTTAACCAGTTTCCAAGTGTAGTGCAAGTGATGGATAAGCCACTGAAGATTAGCATGATAAATACTGCTATTAAGGAGTTTCCAGAGTCCATTGGAAACCTTACAGGACTTGAGTATATGGACTTATCCATTTGCACAAGACTCAATGATTTATCAAGTAGTTTCTTGTTGTTGCCAAAACTTGTCACGTTGAGAATTGATGGATGTTCTCAACTGGGAGAATCATTTAGAAGGTTCAAAACCACTCGCTCGTCAACAAGTGGCAACCCGAATTTGGTGACGCTGTATTTTATTGATGCTAATCTGAAAGATAAAGATCTTGAAATAATTCTTGAAATTTTTCCAAAATTAGAATATTTGAATGTATCCCATAACAATTTTGGACATCTCCCAAAGGGCATCAAAGGATCATCACAGATGAAAAGTCTTGATGTTAGTTATTGCAGGAATCTTAAAGAAATCCCAGAACTCCCAGCGAGTATTCAGAAAGTAGATGCGAGATACTGTCGATCCTTAACTTCAACGGCTTCCAGCACGCTCTGGTCAAAGGTTTGATTACATTCTCCATTATTTATATAATTTTGTTACACAGTTTGTGGGTAAAATAATGTGTAATTAGTTTCAACTTAATGAATGTGCATATGCAATGCAACAAGATTTAACCTTTTCAAAGTGTCTGCCATAAAATGAGAAATCAAGAATATATGCTATTTACTTTCTTAATCTATTTCGTTTTACTACTTTGCAGTGAATTTTTTTTCATCAACTTAACGTTTTGCTGTCTCTGTCACAGATTTCTGAAGAGGAAGATAGAGCAGAAGTTGTGCTGCCAGAAACAAAGATTCCAAATTGGTTTGACATTGACCGTGAGGAGAGCAACGAAGGCATCCCCGTCTTCTGGGCTCGCCGGAAGTTTCCTGTCATTGCTTTAGCACTCGTGATGGGGGAAAGCAAAGAGAATGATGTGATAAAGATGGACCCCACCATCTCGAAACTCTTACCTGGAATCATGTCTGATAGGTCCCACATTGTCGGTCTCCATGTGTTCATAGACGGGCAAGAAATATTCCGCAAGGATTACCATTATTTCAGTGTTGGGGAACACCACGTGTTATCATGCGATCTAAGGACACTGTTCAACGATGAAGAATGGCAGAGTCTCGATGCGTGTCTCGGAGATGATTGGAAGCCCGTTCGGATTCAAC
The DNA here is from genome assembly GCA_037177725.1 of Cyamopsis tetragonoloba. Taxonomy (NCBI): domain Eukaryota; kingdom Viridiplantae; phylum Streptophyta; class Magnoliopsida; order Fabales; family Fabaceae; genus Cyamopsis; species Cyamopsis tetragonoloba. The sequence continues at coordinate 52,442,426 of CM074124.1, read as the reverse complement.
TGGAATCAGGGTTGTCTCTGAATCGTTGGGGAGTTTACGTTTACAAGCAGAAAACAAACGCTGAAGACATTCAATTCCATCCTCCGAATGATCAAGTGAAGGCAGCAGCATCACCATCAGATTTGGTTCCGAAAAGAACTCCTCAAATGTTAAAGCAGATAAAAAGACACGTGATGGAAAACTTGAACCCGAGAGAAATATTGGGCAAGTATCTATCCATTTTTGAAGAGAATCCCACTTTCACAAAGGTGTTGTTGAGGTCGTGGAGGAATGCTACTGCAGATATTAGAGGAAAAGCATACTACGGGGAAAGTATTAAGCAAGAACACGAAGAATCAGTGTGGGACGTGGTGCGTGTTGTTGAGCTGATGAAGGGCAACGTGCCGAAGCACATTGCTGAAAAAATGAACACTGATGATGTTGAAAGCGCACACCGAATGATGGAACACGTGCTACAGGCTCGTGCAGAGTTCATGAGGGAGAAAGGGCATGACAGGTTGGACATTGATATGCCAATTATTCTTGAGGCGTGTCATTCCGGTGAAGCTCCAAGCCGTCGCTATTGGGGGAAATTGCAGATAAAGCATGGAGAACCAACATTTTATGCTGTGTTGAGAAAAACAAACCAACTTGCTTGGAGATCTTGGAATACGAAGAAAACCCCGCAGTCACAAGATAAGATGAATATTATTCTGTTGAAATGCCTCCAGCGTCCTTCTGCGGGGAAAGCTTCATCTTCAACCTTGGCTGGTTATGATGAGGAATCGTTTGACTCAGAGGATGAATTCTACGAATATGATCCTGCGTTGGAGGAGTTGATGAGTACCATAGCGGAAGATGCGATGAGGTTGAATCAATCTTACGGGAAGATGAAAGGGTCTATTGTTCTGACTGAATACCTCGTTTCTGATAAGTATTTGTTGGAAACTCTGTTCCTCAGAAAAGAAGAAAATATGGCAAAGGGAGGAAATCGGGAACTAGGACACGCAGAGTTGGGGTTGTTGCGTTTGTTTGGATCGGGAATGACAGGATCTTATAAATTCGAGAAGATGCCTTACGGGAAGTTGAGGGTTGGGGAGCCCCTTCCCCAACCACCTAAGTCCAGGGTCAATCAACATCATAATCGCACCCAGAATAGTCAGATGCAACGCGAGTCCAACGTCAAACAACGTTCTAATAAGAACGACAACCATAATAATAATAATAATAATAATGATGATGATAATAATAATAATAACAATAATAATAATAATAATAACAATAATAATAATGAGAATGAGCATGAGGTTGGGGATTCTAAGAACAATAGCTTTATAAGGTCGATTCTTTGTTGTTGTTCCCCCAACTAGCTTCCTTAAGAACAATGGCCTCAGTGTTCAAGAAAGTTTATGTTGGAGATTCCAGTGCATGTGTACATTGCACTTCATGTGTATACTTTCTACAGAAATGGCATATCACATATACAATAGAAGAGCTTATTCTGAGATATGTAAGATAAATCCTAACCACTAAATATTGGAGTAATGATTGAGCTTTAAATTATGAGTGATTAATTTAGAATTTGCATCTAGTTTGTTGGAGGAGAAAGTTTGCCAATCAAATCCATGGAACTTAAAAAATCACATCAAGAGTAGTGTATTGAGATCAATTTAGTACATTTGAACAAAAACTTACAAAATCAAGTAAGTGCATGGGAAAAGGGATAACAAGTTTAGCACGAAATGCATCAGGAGAATATAATTAAGCAATGACTAAGCAAGAAAATAATATCCTATTTCCTTTCTCGGGAATCCATTTATCATTTCTAGATACATTGAATAGACTACTCAAATTCATCATATTATCATTCTTAAGCTGAAAAAAACCTATACCTAACAACTATCTGCTGAAAGGTAAAGTACCATAAAAATAAAAAGATAGATGCCAGAGTATGTATAAGATCCAATAACCTTTACCTTGGATATAAAGGTGCCCCTAAATGGAAAGAATTCTAAAAAATACTGCAGCAATTGAATCTCCTTTTAGCATTTTGGCATTCGGGCTCATGCAATGGGACCTTAATTTTTGTTCCATCAAGTTCCAGGTTTACTTTATCCCAATTTGATTCAGGTCCATCTGCAACAATGTGCTTCTTGCCAACTGTCATATATATTTGTGAGAGGAGACCAAGGAAAGCGGGTTCAACATTGTTGGAGTTGAGTGCTGATGTCTCAATGAAGAACAGATCCTCCTGCCGAGCAAAGTCTTCTGCCACCTCAACAGGCACTGCTCGGCTAGAACTCAGGTCGGACTTGTTGCCAACAAGCATCACAATTATATTTTTATCAGCATGAATCCGTAGCTCTTCCAGCCACTTTTCGACATGATCAAAGGATTGGCGCTTGGTTATGTCATATGCTAATAATGCGCCGGTTGCACCCCTGTAATATGCAGTTGTAATTGCCTGGTACCTGTTGTGATGAATGAACATTGTCACAGGAATACCAAGTCATTGTCATGCCTTTGAATGACTCTTTTGGGGACTACATCAGCAACATTCATATAAAATATAAGTCAAGTAATAAAACATAGCATCATGCCAATTGGAAAACTAGTTAAAATTCCTCTAAAACTCACCCTATAAGTCATCTACTTCTAAGCATTTTGATGAATACTATGTAGCTGAAAGACCATAATTCACAACCTGCACCTTCTGTTCATACATATTTAAACTAGTACATTTGCTTCTCTAACAATCTGTTTTTCTTGACACATGTACTTATCTTACAATCTTAATTCTGAAATTTACTCAGCTGGTTTTTGTTTCTTAAAGGATCAGATCTAAAGTTTTCAGATCTAAGCAGTAATCTCACTGAATTCAATTTTCCATACGAAAATTGTACTTTTAGACCAACACAAGCAGATTGAGGTTGTCTCACAAAATGACATGCAATGAAAAGTAATTCAAAAAAAAAAAAAGGGATAGAAGAAAAAATTGGACCTTTCTTGACCAGCAGTGTCCCAAATCTGAGCCTTGACTAGTTTATGATCCATGACGACCGTCTTGGTGAGGAATTCAACCCCAATTGTGGGTTTTGACTTCATGTGGAATTCGTTTCTGACAAACCGATTCAAAAGCTGAGATTTTCCAACCCCAGAATCCCCAATCATGACAATCTTAAACATGTAATCGATACCCTCATCCGAATCACCATGCCATTGAGCCATTCTCAAGAAAAACAAACCCTTTTGGAAGCTCAACGGAACAGAGCAAACCCCACCTCTGATTCTATCTGTTTTGCGCAGAAAAAAAAATGAGGTTTTTCTCTGTCAGTTACTTTGTGCACACGCTTTGTTTGTGTATTTTTGCATAGAATGGCTTTTTATAGGTGAAGGAAAAGGAAAAGGTAGCGGTTAGAGTGGCATTTTGGTAAGCAGGGGAAATGGAAGACGCAAAATTGGTACAGCAAACTGTTATTTTCATGTCTGGATCACGGTTCACTGTTTGTTTCACAATGGTTGCCATCGAAAGTGTTCTTTTTCTCTTTTGAAAGCAAAGAAAACGAATTCAGGAATTTGGATAGCAATTTCAATTTCGAAAACACGAAAAGAAGCATAAGAGGAGTAGAGAAGTTAGGATATTGACTCCTTTACGGCGAAAAAGAAATACTAACTATGGCGTTCAAGTGAAAAAACTGCTGCCAATTTTTTATAAAGGCAAATGATATTGGTTAGGTTACTTTTTTCGGGCCGTATGTTTGAATAGAATAAAATAAGATACTGTGTACTTTTTTATTTTATTTTATTTTTATTTATCTTTTAAGATTAAAATACATTGATTAAGAAATTTATTTAATGTTTTTATAATTATAAAAATTATGAGATAATTCTCTATTGTACCAACTCTACAATTATTAATTATCTACTATTTAGTATATGTATAAAATAATAAATAAGAAATGGTATAATAGAAAAACAAACTATAAATATTTTCTTGAATTCCTAAAGAGACCGATAAAAAGAAACAATTTATTTTCAAAATGGAGACAGATAAAAAAGAACCAAGGGAGTATGATTGTTACATCAGTTAAGGAGAATAGAACATGAAGTTGAGGTAAATGAACATGACAGTTTGGTTTCACTAAAAAAGATAGAACATAAGAGAACAGAACACACACAAAAATTATTATTATTTTTTAATCATTTTTAACAAAATAATATATATATATATATATTTAAATTTCTTAAACTTTATATGATTTTTTTATCAAAAACTATTTTTAAAAAAATTTACATAATAAATATATATTTAACATTATTTATATTTAATCATTATTTTTAAAATATATTTAATAATTATATTTATTGTGAGAAGTTTATATTTATTAATTTATTTTTTATAAAATATTAATACAAAAATTAATAAATTTTAAAATTATTATTTAATTATACTCATAATTTTTTTAATATATATATATATACTATTTTATTTTTCATTTAATTTTATAATTTCTATCAAGTAAAGTAAAATTTTATATGTAATATAAAAAATATATTTTCTAGATTTTAATCTACTAATACAAAATAAGATATATGGTCTTATTATATTTCATTGTCACCAAACACAGTACACGGTTATATTCTGTTCCATTCTATTCCGTTTCATTATGTTCTGACAGCTACCAAACGCTACTGTAGTGTCCTTAGGCAATATTTAACTAGCTAAATGTACTAATATAGTAAGAAGCTATTGAAAAATATACACTTTTCTATTTTTGAGAGATAAAATAATATACATTTATAATTATTTTTTAACATTAATATTCTTAATAATTGTCTAAGGATATTACTACATATAGCAAGACCTTAAAGTTAAATACCGTTTTTATTAATCTACAAAAATTCTCGAATTTCTTCACTCTTCTATTTGAATATTACAGAGTATTAAAGAAAAATATTTTCATACCACTATTCTAGTTTACCACTCGAGTATAGGCATGGTAATCACCATCAAATTTGGAGATTTCCACCAGCACTACCCCATTTGAGGCTCTGTGGTTGGAGATCTTTTTTCCTGCAGGACAAGGATGTGAACAAAAGTTTTTCCGCAACAGATTTGAGGACGAGGACATACTCCCTGTCCCACGGAACTCCCGCATCCCCATGTGTATATATTAAATTACATAAACACTCTCATTTAATATAATTAATATAACAAATATACTTATACTTTATATGGTTAATGTAGTCATTTATATATTAGAAAAATAAAAAATAATATGATTAACTTTTACTTATACCTTTGCTCTTGGTTCCTGCCCTTGCATATATCGACTGTTATGCTCATTGTTTGTTCATTCTTATACATCGTTCTTGCTCGTAGTGCGTATTCCTAATATTACATCATTCCTGCTCTCGCATCGGTTCTTTCTTTTACGGCTTCCTTTTCAATTTTTTTTTTACTTTTTAAGAATTTTTTTTTATTTTTAAATATTTGCGGGGATCCCGCAATCCCCATGGGGAGATGGGGAAAATATCTCCATTGCAAGGAGTGGGGATGAGGACGAGGAGGAAAGTGAGGAGCAGGGAGGAAAGTGAGGAGCGGGACAGGGAGTAGGGGAGTACTCCATGCTCCCGTCCCGCGCAAGTGTCATCCCTACTCGGAATGGCAATGAGGCGAGGCGGGGACAGGGAGTACTTCTCATCTTCGCTCTTCAGTCCCAATCCCCGCTGCTTGTGACGGGATGTTTTCTCCCTCATCCCCATTCCCCGCCTTCCCACGGGGGCCGCGAAGATCCCCACAGATATTAAAAAATCTAAAAATAATCATCAAAAGTATACAAACCTAAAACACAAATATTAAAAGAAGAAACTGATGTAAGAGCCGGAACCAATAACACAAGAGTAGGAATAATACAATAGCAAGAATGAGCATGATGAGCAAGAACGACATGGAGGAATGGACGAACGAAGAGCACAAAAATTGATATATCTAGGGACAAGAACTAAGAGCAAAGATAATAATAGATAAAAGTTAATTATATTATTTTTTTAATATGTAAATGACTACATTAACCCTATTACTTATATGTATATTTTTTATATTAATTATATTAAATAAGAGTATTAATATAACTTTATATATATAATCGGGGATGCGGGGAACCCGCGAGAGGCGGAGCATGGTCCCCGTCCTCAAATCTGTTATGGGGGAACTTTTGTCCCTATCTCTGCCCTCGCAAGGAGAAATTCCCCGACCACATGTCCCCAAATGGGATAGTCCCCACGGGGATCCCCAAATTCAGGTAGTGATTGTCATATCTAATCCCTACTCACGTACACTAGTTTTTGTGGTTAAATATAAAGAAATGTGTAGTTTAATTAGTACATGAATTAATTAATTGTTATATAATAAGTTAACTATATTTTTTTCACTTTTAACTACATATTAAATATGTGGTTAAAAATAAAAAAATTATAATTAAATTAATATATAATAATTAATCAATTTATGTACTAATTTTACCATATATTTTTTCTTATTTTACCGCAAAAGAGGGTGTACGGGAGTGGTAAGTTACAATAATAGTATATGTTTGGTGTGTGATAGTGCACTATGTTACTCCCTCAATTTCTATTTAATCATCTAGATTTCTATTTAATCATCTAGAGAAAAAATCACATATATTACTAAGGAGTGTAATAATTGTTACGGTTTTTTTAAAATTAATTTTAAATTCTCTATAATACTATTTATCTCTCATTGTTTGATTGGTTGGATAATAGAGCATTGATTAACATTCAATTAAACATAAGGTTAAAATTAATAAAATTACAATTAATGTAACATTAAAAATATAAATATATAAGTGAACAAATAAATAAAAACAATAATTGCATCTAACAGGTTGGTTGGATGGCTGATGAAACCTACTCCCTACAAATCCACTTTAGTCTATAAAAAAATAAAAACAATAATTTTTGTCTCTTTGAATAGTTAAAAAGAACTAAAGAAATATTTAATTGTGTCTTGATGTTTATTAAGTTTAGAACTTTGTGACTAAATTGAAAATTTTCAACCAAAACTAAATTGATTTTTTATAAAAAATACAAGTAACAAATTTGAATGGTTATTTCAAATTTTAGGAATTAATATAAAATTATATTATTGATAAACAAATACTGTTGATATAAGTTTATAATTGGATATAATTAGATAACAAAGTACAATTTTATTGACTAGAATAAAACTTCATTAACGTCAAACATTAAAATAAACAAACTTACAATTTTATGGACTGAAATATATTTGAAAAAACCATTTAACTAGTTCGTTGTATTATATATGGGTAGTCTATTATCATTTTTTTTATTGTCACTCTTATTTAATTAATTGAGATAAATATTTTAAATTAAAAAATAATTAAAAAAAGTGATAATAAATAAAATAAAATGGTAATAGCATTATTCATGAACTATTCGATAGTTCTACCTCAAATTGAGAATGTTAGAATGTTTTTAATCAAACGAATAATCTTAAGAGTGTTGGGATTGACACCACCCTAAATAAAAAAGGCATCACTCTCGTGATCGGAAAAAAACATTAATACCTTCTTATATCCAAATGATTGAAAACTCTATTGTTCTGTGGCTATAACGCAGCAAAAAGAAGAAATTGCCATCTCTCTTCTTTGTGCAAATCCAAATGAAGAGGTTACAAATGTTGCCTTGACAAACCGATTAAGTAATCATGTAACAATTTTATTAATTGAAAAAATAGGTTTAGGTTCTAATTTAATGAATTCAGCAACCATCTCCAATTTGGTGTTCTGTTGTAATGATTGAAATGGTTAGATATTTGTTGGAAGTTTTGCAATCCAACCCTCATTATCAATATAAGAGATATCCAAGAATTGAAGAAGGGAATGTCCACTTAAGTGCTTCATCCATGGCACACGTTTGGTTTTGTCTGCTCCTGCTCCTATGCACCCCTCTTCCACAAATGTGAAGTTTGCTCTGTATAATTAAGTTCATTAACATTAATTAATATTTAGGAAATTTAAAACTCATTTAAATAAAATAATATTAATAAATATATTTTTAAATGTGTATATTTTATCTTCAAGTGAACTAATAAATAAGACCGAATATAATAATATTATAAAAAGTTTAAAATTCATTTTAGTAAAAACAAGAATAATAATTACATTATTTTATAATATACGTGTTTTACTTTCAATTAAAAAAATAAATCAAAAGAATAATGTAAATATCTTACTCATGGCCAACATAGGTCCGAGCACTCCAACCACTAGGGCTAACCACATTTGTTAAGTATGAATTAGCAATAATGACCCTTGCATAAGCTCCCATTGCTCTCCCAAGTTCAACTTTATTCCCTCCATTCCCTGTTATCTGGCAATTTTTAAATACAAATCCACTTGTATCATTTGGTGAATCTCTAAAATGTGCTGTAATCACCCCATCTATTTTGGGGCCAGATTCTCCCATTGAAAAATTTATTGTACATGCCTACATGTAATTCAAAAAAAAATATCACTTTTGATGAATTAAAATATAAAGACTACTAATATGAAGCTTTTTTATTATTTTAATTTTTACCTCAAAGATTGATTGACCATTTCCATATATGAAATCAATTCCACCTTGAATGTAACAATTGTGGTAGTAATGACGGCCATAAGAATCATAGAGAGTATCTTGCACTCCAAAAAATGCACAATTTATAAAAGCACATTTATCTCCATTGATATGAGCTGCTGCAGCTTGTAAGATTCCACTTCCTTCTAATATTACAGGATTGTTTAATGTGTTCTACAACGTATAAAATGTATTAGAACATATTATATCATTATTTAATATAGAGAAACACACATTACATTTAAAAAAATTGTTATTATTTTAGTGAAACTGACTTCGTGAATTCTTAGTTTTTTTTGGACGATGATACAAGCATCTTAATTTAGTGGACGAGAACGAATGGGATATTTAGCCACAATTTTAATTTTTAAAAGATTTTAAATTCTCTAATTAGTCTTCTAAAGACCAATAATTTGATGATATTTTAAAATACTTGAAATTGTCGAAAATATTTTCAGAATTAAAATAATGATAAAAGATATTTTAGAGAAATAATGATAATTTTTTGCATTTAATAAAAAAAGAATTATGCTTGAAATAAATATCTAGAAAGTAATAACATACCACAAAAGTAATGCCCTTTGCAATAGTATAATTTGCTTTTGAGTAGAAAGTAGCATTCATATGGCCACTCCATTCTACTCTCGTGAATTTGCTATCTGATCCTTCCAGATAAATGCATGATTTGTTCCTGGGAATTGCAACTCGCTCCCTGGATTGCACAAAAGCACAAAATAATTGTTGTTTTATAACACTATTAAATAAAAGAAAAAAAATAACATGTTTTTTTAATAAGCCAACAAAAAAAAGTATTTTATTATGTCATGTTTAACTATCAAAGAGTTCTAATATTACTCAAAGAATTACAAGAATTTCAAATAATACTAAAAAAAATAGTGATGTTAACGACTAAATTAGAGAAAACATAAGAACAAAGCGAATTTGTTTGACTAGCTAGAGAAAACACAAGATATTTGTAAAATAACCTGTGACTAAAGAAAAAACTAGCTAGATATAAGGAAAAAAAAAATGTATATGAAGATCGAAAAGAAAATAATATTACCTGTAAACACCAGGGGAAATTTTGATGTGAATCCATTGAGAATTTCCTTGAGGAACAGACTGAACGGCACTTCGTATACTTTTGAAATTTGCATTTTTGCCTGATTGACTAACAGTGATGATCTTGGGTGGATTGGGACAATTTTGAGATTCACAAACATTACTAGTACAAAGAACTAGCAATAATATGAAAATTAAATAATAAAACAATTCAGTAGTCATGAACTTCATTTTGTTTTCAGTGTGCAAATGGTGTTGATTAAGATCTCAACACAATCCTAAGTTTTAATGAATGAATAAATAAATGTCATTATCACTTGTATTTATAAAAGAAAAGGTATATGACCCGAAATATCTAAAGTCATAAATATTATTAAATAAGTAATTAATGTGCCTTAATTAGTAGAAATATTTTTTTTGGTATAAAATTAGCAGAAATCTTTTACTAGAATGGATTTTTCTATAATTAACGTGCAATTATACTTATTAAGAATTTTAAAATAAAAAAAATTATTGAAAAAAATATATGGAGTAGTAGTTAATCAATCTTTACCAAAAAAAAAAATAGTAGTCAAATCAATTTATTGTTTCTAAATTTTTAATTTATTTTTACTTTTAAGGTATACAACCAGAAATATATAAAGTCATAAATATTATTAAATAAGTAATTAATGCACCTTAATTAGCAGAAATATTTTCCTAGAATTGATTATTTTCTTTTAGGGCTCGTTTGGTGAATATTATAGGATAAGCAGAATATAATAAGAGGATTGGATAACAACGAGATATAATAAAAGTTGGATAAATCTTAATAAACTCTTATCATATCTAGTGTTTGATGTGTCTATGAGATATTAGAATAGATACTACTACATTATTACTATTATTATTATTATTATTATTATTATTATTATTATTATTATTATTATTATTATTATTATTATCATTCTTTTTAATATTATTGTTATTATTATTTATTTTTATTACTTATTATTTTTATTACTATTCTTATTATTATTAATTTTTTATTATAAAAATAAATATTAATTTAAGAATATGTATTAATGTGAATAATACATCATTTTTAGAAAACTTCAAAAAATTTATGTAATTTAAAAACACCCGATTCATATTTATTTTGAAAAATATCATATTTTTTTTAGTATAGTACACAATTTCAAGAAAAACTATTGCAATTTTTAAAATAAAAAAAGTTATGTAAATTGAGTTAAAAACTTCAAAGTGAAGAATACATTTTTTTCAACATGCTTCAAATAATTTAGGTGTTTTAAAAGCACTCAATTTATTTTTATTTCGAAAAATACTATAATTCTTCAAATGTGTTGTACAAGTTCTCTAAAAAATTGTTATATTTTTTTTAAAAAAAAAAACTATGGAAATTGAGCTCAAATTATCAAAGTGAATGATACATTATTTTAAGAACGCTTCCATGAATTTAAGTAATTTAAAATCACCATATTCAATTTTATTTCAAAAAATGTCATATTCATCCGGTGGGTAGTACAACATCTCTAAAAAAATTGTTCCAATTTTAAAATATAAAAAATTATTCAAATTGAATTAGAAATTTCAAAGTGAATTAAACCTTCTTTTTAGAAGTTTCAAATGATTTAGGAAATCTACAAATTGTACTTTCATTTTTAATTATGAAAACACCATATTCTTCCCGAGTATAGTATAGGATCTAAAAAATGTTGCAATTTTTAAAATATAAAAAATATATAAATTGAGTTAGAATCTTCAAAGTACTCCCTCTGATCCACAATACATGTCGTTTTAGGTTTTGACACAATAACTAAAAAAATATTTAATACTCTTGATTTTACAAAATAAATTACTTAATTTTCTAATATATCATTTCTCTTTCATAATTAAATTTTACTCTCGTTACATTAATTTCTTTCTCCATACTCAACATTAATTCTCTCCTTTAAGGGTATAATTGAAAAACAACATCTAATACCATCATTGGAAATGTAAAGTGACAACTAATTTGGAAAAAATTAAAACGGCTAAAACGACAGGCATTGTGGAACGGAGGCCGTAAATAATACATTATTTTCATAAAATTTGAAATAATTAAGGTAATTTTAAATTTTCATTTTAATTTTAATTAAAAAAATACCATATTCTTTAAATGTGTAGCACACTATCTATTAAAAAAAGTTAAAGTTAATAATACATTATTTTGAAAGCTTCAAATAATTTAGATAATATTAAAACAAACTATTCATTTTTATTTCAAAAATACTTTATTATTCAAGTGTATAGTACACGATCTCTAAAAAAATGATAACAATTTTAAAAATATAAAAAATTATGTAAATTAACTTAGAATATTCAAAGTGAGCAATACATAACTTTTATAGAGTTTCAAATAATTTAGGTAATTTAAAAATTTTGGTTTAATTTTTATTTCAAAAAACACCATATTCTGAAAGTATATAGTACACCATCTCGAAAAAACTGTGGCAATTTTAAAAGTATAAAAAATTATGTAAATTGAGTTAAAAATTTCAGAGTGAATAGTACATTATTTTCATAAAGCTTCAAATAATTAGGTAATTTGAAAATTGCTTCTTTATTTATATTTTGAAAAACACCATATTCTTCAAGTGTATATAGTCACTATCTCTAAAAATTGTTGTTTAAAAATATAAAAGATTATGTAAATTGAGTTAGAAACTTCAAAGTGAATAATACATTGTTTTCAAAATTCTTCAAATAATTTAAGTAATTTAAAAACACCCTATTTATTTTTATTTCGAAAGCACCATATTCTTCAAGTGTATGTTATACGATCTCTAAAAAATGGTTGCTAATTATATTAATTGAGGTTGAAACTTCAAGGTGAATAATATATTATTTTAAGAAAGTTTCAATTAATTTAGGTAATTTAAAATACCATATTCATTTTTATTTCAAAAAATATTGTATTCTTCAAATGTATTATACAAGATCTCTAAAAAAAATTATTGCAATTTCAAATAAAAAAACTTATTTAAACTGAGCTTGAAACTTCAAAGTGAATAATATATTATTTTAAAAAAGAGTACATTAATTTAGGTAATTTAAAATCAGTCTATTCATTTTTATTTCGAAAAACACTCTATTCTTCCAATATATAATACACAATCTCTTAAAAGATTGTTGCAATTTAAAACATATTAACAAATAAAAATTGAGTTTGAATCTTCAAAGAAAATAATATATTATTTTTAGAAAATAGTTTAGGTAATTTAAAATTCACGTTTTTATTTTCATTTTAAAAAACACCATATATTCTTGAAGTGTAGTGTATACAGTATACTATCTCTAAAAAAGCTATTGCAATTTTTTTTTTAAAAAAAAGGATAATTACACCAATCTCCCCCGAGGTTTGCTGATATTACACATACCCCTCTAGTTTTCAAAATTACATTTATCCCCTGAAATTTCTACTTTTATTAGAAAAATGGTAAAATAAAAAAAAGTAATAAATGGTAAAATAATTTTTCTTAGAAAAATGAAAAATATGCACAATAACACCATTAAAAAAATTAACACTAGGGGGGTTTGTGTAATGAAAGTTAAAATTTCAGGGGGTAAATGTAACTTTGAAAACTGGAGGAGGTAAGTGTAATATAGGCAAACCTCATATGAGGTTGGTGTAATTATTCCAAAAAAAATATCTAAATTGAGATAGAAACTTCAAAGTTAATGATGCATTATTTTCATAAAGCATCAAATAATTTAGGTAATTTAAAAATCACGTTTTCATTTTTATTTCGAAAAACACCATATTCTTCAAGTATATTGTACAAGATATCTAAAAACAGTTGCAATTTTAAAAATATAAAAAAATTATGTAAACTTAGTTAGAAACTTCAAAGTGAATAATATATTATTTTCATATAGCTTCAAATAATTTAGGTATTTCAAAAATTGTATTTTTATTTATATTTCAAAAAATACCATATTCTTCAAGTGCATAGTACTATCTCTAAAAAAACTGTTGCAATTTTTAAAATAAAAAAATTATGTAAATTGAGTTAGAAACTTCAAAGTAAATAATATTTTTTTAAAAAAAACTTCAAACAATTTAGGTAATTTGAGCACTCTATGATTTTTACTTACTAGCGCCTAAAAAATATTAAAATTTTAGTTTCTAATATTTAAGTGCCAAAATTGATTTTATTACCTTGAAATCTGATATATTATTTATTTGAACTTTATCTAAGTCTGAACCTATACTTCAAAATATTTTGATAATGTTATCACTATGTCATTTAACTATTTTTGACCTAATATATTTAGTCAAACCCTGCCATTAGAAACTACTACTACTACTTTCAAATTTGAATGCAATCCAAACAAAGAAATCAAATTTGAAATTGATAAGTAGATGAATTGCTAGAATATATAAGAATATTAAAATATCTTATCATATTCTTAAGTAATTACCCTGGTTTCCTTTTTTTTTTAAAGCCAAATCAATTTTATTAAGCAGAGTTTGAGTACAAAATGTTCTCAAACCATATACAGCGTACAGGAAAAAGAAAAATCAAAAGCTTTACCAATGGATAAAAGATTCAGGTGAAGGTATTTGTTGGCAAATTTGCAATCCAACCCTCATTATCAATATAAGAGATATCCAAGAATTCATGAAGGGCAGGTCCACTTAAGTGCTTCATCCATTTCACACGTTTAGTTTTGTCTGCTCCTGGCCCTACGCATCCCTCTTCCACAAATGTGAGGTTTGCTCTGTAATTATAAGTTCATTTGACACAAATCAGGAAAATTAAAAAAAAGAAAAGAAAAAAAGAAAGTTCATTTGCCACATGAATGTTTTAGTATATTGCTAATAAGTGGCCTCTCAACTAATTCAATGAGCGAATATGACATAGCTTTAAGCGGGAAAAATAAAAGATGAATTTGTATAAGTTAACAAGGAGAAAAAAATTAAAAGATAACTTTGTATGATTACTTATGTAAGCTTTTAAATCATGGTTTGTTGTTAATAGACAGTTGATTCAAGTGGTTCATATTTGATTCTCTTGAATCAAGAGTTCTCAAGTTTTAGTCTTTTTTGATGGAAAAAGTTCTACTAAAAAAGTTAACCTCCTAATATGAATGGCAAAATATTGTGGTCTGTATTGTATCATTTATCATGTAACTATATTATGATTTTAGTTAAGCTTGGCAAAATGGGCCCGGCCTATTAGGCCGGCCCATCAACCCACCAAAAAAAGTGGGGGCAAAAAACAAGCTTGTTAGGCCCACCATGTTGAGCCTGCCAGCAATGCGGGCCATGGGCGAGCCGGGACAGGCTAACCTGCAAGTCCTTTTTCTTTTTTTAAGATGGACACACCTAAGACAGATTTCCCAAAAAAAAGATTTTAGATGAAAAAAATTCCAGACAAAAAAAAAAGATTCTGAACCAAAAAACAATACAGGCCATTTTTAGTTTTTATTTTTTTTCATTTTTTACAAGTTGAGTAGGCTAGCTTGCGGCTTGTCTAGCCTGCCAATACGCGGACTGAGCTGATTTTTTTGCTCATCTTCCATGGCGGTGAATGGGATTAGCATCATCCCTATTGGAAGTGACACCATCATTTTTAATATAAAGATTTATAATTCTTATATATAAAGGGATGATGCGATTTCTAAAATTGGGTGGTCTCAGGCTAGCTCGTTCTGACCCGTTTTGAGCATGCTTTTGGCGGACTGGGTCGGCCCGTTTTTTTCCAAACCTAATTTTAGTGAGGATCAAAATTTGTTTAACTCAATTATTGTGGTCCACATATCTAATCTGATTATATCTTGTCTAGATTCAATGCAACCATAATTTAAAATCTCGTAATGAAAAAAAAAAATTCAAGAAAAAGGAAAACAATGTAAATTTAATATGAAATGTAAGTATCTTACTCATGGCCAACATAGGTCCTAGCACTCCAACCATTAGGGCTAACCACATTTGTTAAGAATGAATTGGCTATGATGACTCTGGCATAAGCTCTCATAGGTCTCCCAAGTTCAGCTTTTCCACCACTTCCACTTATCATACAATTTTTAAACACAAATCCACTTGTATCAGTTGGTGAATTCCTGTAATGTGCTGTAATAACCCCATTTGATTTCAGACCAGATTTTCCTGGTGAAAATTTTATTGTACATGCCTACATATGAACAACAAAATTAATTAAATGTCAAAATAAATTAAACCACTTATACTACTCCTTTCACGATAAAATACACATATTAAAAAACGTAATTATTATTTTACTTTTAAAATACTTTTTAAACTCTATAGACGTATAAAAACAAATAAGATAGTACTAAAGAAATTAATTTTATAGGAGGAAAAAAAGAAAAACAAATTAATTGGATCATTAAATCAATATGAATTAAATTTAAATTTAATTTTACCTCAAAAATTGATTGGCCATTTCCAAATATGAAATCAATTGCACCTTGAATGTAGCAATTATGATAGTAATGGCGACCATAAGTATCATATAGGGTATCTTGCACTCCAAAAAAAGAACAATTGAAGAAAGCACATTTGTCTGCTTGGATCCTAGCTGCAACTGCTTGTATGATACTTTCTTCCTCTAATTTTATAGGGTTATTTAATGTATTCTAAAAACGTATGAAGTACAAAAAAAAAATGACATCACTATTTAATACTATTTAATAAATATAACAATTTGATTAAAATTAATAAATTGTAAGTAATCATACCACAAAAGTAATGTCCTTTGCAATAGTATTATTTGCTTTTGAAACAAAAGTAGCATTGATATGGTCACCCCATTGGATACTTGTGTATTTGCTACCGGCTCCTTCAAGATAAATGCATGGTTTATTCATAGGAATTGCAACTTGCTCCCTGATTTCACAAAGCACAAAATCCTTCTTTATCCCAAAACTAGTAAAAGCAGAATAACACATTGCAATATATATATTGCAATTTTGATCCCTATGTAATTTTAAGCCCTCATATTTTTTCAGTGTAAATTTGGTTATTTCTTCAATGTTTTCTCTTAGATTTCACACTGACATCTGGTGTTTTCTAATTAATAAACATTCTAGTTTCAATAACTTATTCCCTCTTTTTTTATTTGTTAGTCTTTTTTTTATAAGAAAATTATTAAATCAGGGATTGAACCTTGTACCACACACTTACGCACACATATCCTTGGCAGTTGTACTGGCCTTACAAGAGTATTTGTTAGTCTTTAAAGATACTGCATAGAAATTAAAAAAATAATTGAGCGTTTTAATTTTAATAAATATTTATTACATAATTTTTTATTATATTCCTTATTTATTATTAGTGATATACTCCTAAATGTTTAGTAAATACATGTATTGATTATAGGAATAAAAATGTAAAAATAATATTAATTATCCATGAATTTTTTAAAATAAAAAACAAAAATGAACATGATCAAAATGCTAAAAAGACAAATGAAAATAAAGAGAGTAATAAATTAGGTAAACAATGCTTTTAAGGTATGTAATAAGTACGCTTTTAAAAAATGCATTAAATAATTTTATAACTTACAAGAAAATAAATATTATCTTTCCAATTTGTTTTCTTTTTTACTTTTGAAACCTTAACCAATTATTCTATTAACATTTTCAAAAAAATAAATTATAAGAGAAAAAGTTCTGTTTTAGCATAAATTGTTAGAGGTTCCATTTATTTAAGATTTCACTGCAAATAAAAGGATTATAATTTTTATACAACTATTATATATCAATATAACTCAATTTATTCAACCAAAATTTTTTTATACATATTTATACTATAAGTATCTTCGGTTGAATACAATCATGTTCAACCTATATAAGATCATTATAGACAATAAAACTCTTTCTCACACACATAAAAACCATAACTAAAAAATCAAAAGAGCAATTAAAACCCTCTCTCTCTCACAAACACATAAATCATAACTGAAAAATTAAAATAGCAATTAAACCTTACTAAACAAAAATTGTTCACATAGGTACTTAGCACAATCAAGCATATGAAGAAATCAGAATATTACTTGTAAACACCAGGGGAAATTTGGATGTGAATCCATTGAGAGTTTTCTTGAGGAACAGAGTCAATGGCACTTTGTATTGTTCTGAAATTTGCATTGCCTGACTGAGCAACACTAATGGTCTTCATTGCATCACCACAGTTTTTGGATTCAGAAACATTACCTGCAAGGATTAGCAATATGAAAATGAAAGAAAACAGTTCTGTGAACTGCATTATTTTTTTTATCTTTTTGTATGAATGGGGGTAAGATCTAGACTTCACCTTAAGTTTTAAAGAAGAAATGTAATGTAATTATCACTTAGCTTGTATTTATAAACTACCTTTGGTGTTATATATAAAAAACATATGACTAATTTTACACAATCAATAAAACATAATTAATTGAGATCTTTTATAATTGATAAAGTAATTACTTTTATTTTTTAAAAAATACTCATATAATTAATGTATCCATTAATATGAAGAATGTGTAAGTTACTTTCCTAATAAATTTAGGGTAAAAAAAAAAGATGTTTTGACTTTTTTAGTAATTAATATGCCTAGAAAAGGTACTAAGAGTCTATTTGGTAGATATAATAGAATAAGAATTGATAGGATAAGAGCAGAATATAAGAAGAGTCAAATAAGTTATATCCTATCTCTATTCTATCTAATGTTTGGTGTTTATCAAATAGCACAATTGATAGTATATATTATTATATCGATATTTTAATTAAATTATATTATAATAAATATTATATTAATTATAAAAATATAAAATCTTAATATTTTTAATTACATTTAACTTTTTTAATTTTCAATTTTCATGTTAAAAATTTAAAAATTAATATTATATACAATATCAATAAAAGAAATAAGAAAAATTTTCATTAGGCAAAATTACTGTTTTTGTCTTCTATCTTAAGGGTTAAATTCAATTTAGTTCTCCAACTTTTTTTTTTGATTCAATTTGGTCCTCCATATGTGACAATTGATTCACGTTTATCCTTTTTCGTTAAAAACTAATGGAGGTTGACTAACTCCGTTAAAACCATGTGTCGTGTTCTGATTGGTCTTTAATAAAATAATTATAATAATATATATTTTTATATATTTAAAAATAAAACAAAAAACCTTTTTTTAAAAAAAAAAATAAAAACTCCTAGCTTCTTCCTCAACTCTTCCATCCCCAATCCAACTATCACCACCGCCAGCGACGTCCACCACCCATCCACTACCGGAGGCCCTAACCCCACCGCTCACCATACTCAACATTTTCTTTATCATACACCAAAATAAAACCAAATATACAAGATTCTCTCTCCGAATTCCTCCCATCTGTAGTCTTGAAATTCAAAAAGGAAAATCAAATGGCTCTAAGCAACAGAAAATCTATACAACGCCACTCATCTTTTAGAAGAAAAACAAAACTAAACCGAACCCCCAAACACAGATAGCGCCCCTACCAAGTAAATTCATAACTGGTCCGTGAAATGGGAAGCACCAATTCAGCAGAACGAGGAACATGAGCTTGCATCCGGAGCTTATTGTTATTGAAGTCACAATTCAAAGGGTTGTTTGGGTATTTAAAGGCAAGCTGTGCCTTTTCAATCACACAATCAAAATTTAAGCTTCTTTGCATCCAGAGCCTATTGTTATCTTCGTCACTAGATTCCAAAATAGAATAGGTTGAGTGTGGTGAATGCCGGTGGTGGTGGCTCCGGTGAGGGTTAGGGCGGCAGTGGATGAGAGGGTGGAGGACGTCGCCGCTGGTGGTGGTGGTTGGGTTGGGGATAGAAGAGTTGGGGAAGAAGAAGTTTAGGTTTTTTTTTAAAAGATAAAAATTGTTTTTTATTTTTATTTTTAAATATATAGAAATATATTATAATTATTTTATTAATGACCAATCAAAATACGACACGTGTCATAATCTTAACGGAGTTACTCAACCTCTATTAGTTTTTAACGGAAAAGGGTAAACACGAATCAACTATCAAATATAAAAGACCAAATTGAATAAAAAAAAATTAGAGGATTAAATTGAATTTAACCCTTAAAATAGAGGACCAAAAGAATAATTTTGCATTTCCCTTAGATATTCACGATAATATTATTTTACTACAAAAAATTATATAATAATTAATATAATATCCATAAATTATATCATACCATAGAAAATCATATTTTAACCCTCTAAAATCTTGTTACTATCTAAAAAAAAATAATCTTGATATTTGGTTTTTTTCATAATTTTTTTTTAAATATGATTTTAAAATTTTATCAATCTATTTTTTTTCTTTTTTTAAAAAAATTCTCTAATTAAACTTTAAAAGACAAAAATTATGTTGAGAATAAATATAGTAAGTGGTAGTGAAATAAAAAGAAACAAAACTTATTCTATCTTGCTTGTTCTTATCCGGACTCCACATGATAAAATTTAAACTAGGAAGCATGATAGAATAACCTGACAGGATAAGGTTGTGTTATCCTGTCGGCTCACTAAATTGCAGATTATAAAATGATAAGATAATGTTATCCTATCTTATCCAACTTATCATGTTCACCAAACGGGCCTTAAGTCTCTTATAATTAGGACTAAAAAAAATTACTTTTTTGTTTCTTATAAATAGGGGGAGGGACTATTGCTACTTCTTAATGTTCATTGTCACTCCTATGTAACTATTTCAATAAAATTTAAATATTACTCACTTCAGTCCTTTTTATAAGAAATATGAGACTTTTTTTACATAGACCAAAAAAACAATAAATAATTTTTTTAATTAATGATGTGATAAAGTTACTAAAATATTCATAAAGTTAATGTATTCACTTGTACGAAAAATTGTGAATACTCACATTAAGTGGAAAAAACTTTCAAATTTTTTTAACAATTAATATATCTAAAAAAATATCTGGTTTCTTATAATTAAGACCAAGGAAACATAAATTTTTATTTCTTATAAAAAATCAGAAAGAGCACCACTTTAATTTTATTGATTAAAAAATACATTTAAAGTTAAAAAATAATTAAGAAGGTGTGACTAATCAAAAAAGAATAAGAATAGCCCACCCAAAATAAAATCATAAAACATTGTTGAATAATTAATGCACCTTAGCTGAAATGTAACAAAAAAATTTTCATTCCTTTGAATCTGCAAATCTTTTATTGGAATAAATAAATGTTTAATTATTTTTTATTATTGTGAATATCCAGTTGATAGTCGAATACTAACTCTTTCGGAATATTATTAAAGTGGGTATAACCACACTCAACAAAATTATTTCATACATGTGAGATTTGATTATGAATTTGGTCCAATCATAGTCACTCCGAGTGAGACTATCATTCGTACATAGTTAACATTAATCTTCAAAAATCTAACAACATAGATGAGATTTAAACATAAATTCTCTTTAAATGAATCGTTCCTATTATGAACTTATTAAGACCTTACACAATGGAGTAAATCATCCCTTAGAGTTAATATTTAATAAGTTATAGAGTGACAGTGTGATAACCTTATTACACTTTATATTTCAATAAAATATTATTCATTTTTTTTCCAAAATATATTATTCACTTCTAAACCATTAATATATATAAAAAAGTTATACACGATAGAAAAGTGTTCCTTTTAAAGTTTCACTCTAACTTTTCTGTATATTGAGTCTATTAACCACAAATTTTTGAAGGGATATAATTTATCTGCAACTACTATTCATTCTATTATAACCCACAATTAATTCAATGAAAAAATAAATAATTGAGTTGTGAATTATATGAAATAAATAGTAGTTACAAATAAATACTTTTGTTTTTTAATTAAATTCATGTGATTACAATAGAAATTATTTATTAGAAAGCTACTCCCTCTGATTTAAATAATTTCTGTTTAAGGTTTTGATACCATAACTGAAAAGAATATTTGATAATCTTCTCTTTTATGGAAAAATTTTATTAACTTTTTGGTTATACTCTTCGAATAATTTGATGCTAATGTAATTGTGAGAGAAGAAAGAAAGTGGTTGGTGATATTACAATTTTCAAAATTTTAGTAATAATTATCTTAGGATAAAATTAGAATAATATAATTAATTTATTATTAAATATTACTTTCGATTTTTTATATAAGAAACAAAAACATAATTTTTTATTTGTCTTATTTATAAAAAACATAGTACTACTTTTTCCTATATTGAATTATTTACTTTATATTTTTTCTATATTATTATGTTCTAATTAATGTTTTTTTTTGGTTGGAAATACATGTATTTGGTTGAAATAAAAGGAGAGGAAAAAGGAGAGAGGCTATTGTCACTCTTTTTAATCTATTGACACTCTTAATTCATCATTTTAATAATATTTATGTATGAATACTTGAATTTGATTGATTATAAAAATATATCTTAATTTTTTTTTTTTTAAAAAAGAAAATAACAATAGATAAAGAGAAGTGTAATAGCCTCATAAAAAAAATTGTCTTTGAGTTTGATTTACAAGAGAAGAGAGATAGCCTCATAAAAAATAGCCTCATCTTTCAGTTCTGGATCAAAGGAGTTGAGCCCATTAAGACCAAAAATCTGCTGTTCTTCTACTTTTGTTTCCTTCCCCCAAAAAATAAAATCTCTTTTGTTTCCTCGTGTTCTCATAGTTACTCTCCTTATCTTTTTTTTTTTTTAAGAAAAAATGAAGAAGAAGAACACCAGATTTTTACTTTGTTTTTATTTTTTGTGTTTTAGATCAAAAAAAAAAAAAAAGTAAAGAATCCTAAGGACTTATTTACTCTCCATTTTTGTTTTGTTAAGATTCTTCGTTCTTTAGAATTAATTTCACCTTATTTAATTTTAAATTTTTATACAAATCTGACTGAAGTTAAATGCTGAGATACACGGTTTTTGAAATAGAAACTAAATAAAACTAGAGAAATTAGAAATCTTATTATTGATATAATGTAAAAAATTATTACAAATGAGCACTCTTATACTTTATATACAATAACTGACAAACTAATCATATCTCTAACACTAAAAACTCTTGCTTCATCTAAAATTAATTTTTATATGTAGTGAAAGTTAAAACAAACAGAAACTCAGATTGTAATGCCATCAATCCTCTTCTTTTGAGTATAAAATGAACATTTACAATGGCACTACATTATGATACTTAAATCAAGCCAAGAAAATTGAAAAGAAAAATTGTGAGTAACCATTCTATGTAATCACACTGGCCATCAATAATTGTGGTACACTAAACAAAACCATACTAAATAATTTATAAAAAAAAAAAAATTGCCTCCTTCCTTTTATTTGTTATCTACAAGGATATATATTATTCAGGCACAATTAGGTCTGGAGTATTGCTTCTGATTACTTGTACAGGTGCATTTTGCCTTGATATCTGTGAGTATCTGCCATGTGAGAAAAAAATAAAATTGGTTTAGACAATACAGACTACTTCAGTGCAGGGTAATGTGTTTATTTATTCATTTATTTTTAAATTTTTTTTTTTCAGGATTTATGGGAAGAATTATAATATTTATTATATTTGTGTAGTACCTTGACTTGTTTCTGAAGGTCTTTGATATACTCAACAGCCAAATCCAACATATCTGCTGTGCTTGTTTGCTGCATGTCAAGAGGGAAATTAATTATTAATTAGCACCAATTCATCAAATCAAAGTGCACTTGAAATTATGCTTTCACTCAACAATTTGATTTGCTAGTGAGACATTAAGTTAGCTTAATCAATTACCTTGTCTGATTTTGGGAAAATGTCCTGTAATTTCTTGATTCTTGTACTAATTCGCGTTCTTCGTTCCTGAAAGAAATAATAAGAGTAATCGAATAAGGTCAAGACTAACGCTTCATTAAACTAGAGTGCAACTTAAAATTATTGTTTCATTAAAGATGCAAAATGACAAGTAAAGTAGGAAAATGCAAAAAAACACTTTAAAATGACAAATAATATGAGACGGAAGGAGTACGGAACAAGACTGTTACCCTCTCTGCAATGCTTCTAGGGTGAGTGGCAAAGCCTCTTTTGGCACGAATTTTACATGGAACAGATCCTTGAATTTGGTAATACTTCTCCATTGAACCAATCTTAGTGGAAGAGCTTGGTAGGCTCAAATGGTGACTCAAACCAAGTTTCTGATATCCAAATTCTGTATTCTGTTAACATTAATTTTCACTTAATAACCAAAAAAAAAATGGTAAATAGAAAAGGAAAAGAAAATTTAGGGTTTAATTGTTTCACATTTTTATTTTTTATTTTCATTTCCTGTTTTTTATAATTAATCACTATACAAAACAGTCACGTTATTTTCATTTTATTTATTATTTCCTGAAATTTTGTATAAAAAACGCCAAAAACATCTGAAATTTATTTCTAATTTTGTTTTCGTAAAGAAATAGAATCCGGAAATAAAAATGCAAAACCCTTAAGAATAGTATTTTGTACCTGAGTGTCCAAAGCATTATTTGAGGTGGTGGAAAACATGATTTCACCTCTGTTAGTGGCTGCACTGTAAATAGAACTATTATCCCAAAATTCAGTAGTGAAGCTGTTACTAGGCATGTAACTTGTTCTAGTGCTGCCATTTTCATTTCCAAGGTTTCTATTTTGAACTGTACAATTAGCTTCAATGCCTTCACTTCCATTTTCATCAATTTGTGGCATTCTGCTGGAACAAGAGGATGGCCTTGATGAAAAGTTCAAAGTACAATTCAAGCCACTACTAGTTGATGTAAGACCTGCAATGATGTTATCAAAGAATTCTTTCTGTTAAAAAAGTTATACTCTATCAACTAATTGTTAAGAATTTTTTTTCATAACGTGAGATAAAAAATAAAAACAAAAAATAAAAATGCAAACTAAATAAACTTTTAGAATCTGTTTTACCCTTTTCATTTTCTATTTTACTAAATAATTATAAATTTTTTCACATTATTTTAACTTTATTTCCTAATTTCTAAAATATATATATAAAACAACTAAAAACAAGAAACAACATAAAATAAAAATATAAACCAAACACACTTTTAAATTCTGAAGAGCACTGTGTTCTAAAGTTACTTCAAGTACTAAATTCTAGTTGACCTGAGTCAACCCCAGTTTAGAATAAAACTTTACAAATGCCTATTTTCAGAAACCTTATGCTAAAAGAAACAGAGTTGTTTATCATCATATATACCTACAATAATTGATGAGGAAAAATAATAATAGGAGAAGTTGTTAATTGGGAAAAAGACATAATTGAAAGAAGGATTCCCCTTGTGGCCCTAATTTTAGCACTTGTATGCCAAGATTTTCTGCCTTCTTTTTTGATATTCTTTTCTTATATTCCTTCTCCTCACCTCTTCTTTTTCCCCAGAATGTACAATATAATTTATTTTCTTTTGATTCGAATATATTGAATTTCTTAGTAAGATTTGTTGAAATACAAAAGTCAACTCTCTCTGCAAAAAAATTGTGAACAATAATCTTATATTCCGGGCAAGTGACTCCCAATTGCTTTATTATATTAGCAATTCTGCAGAAAAAATGGATCTGACTTAATTTGAATTGGAGCTACCGAATTGACTATAAGCTTTAGTCAATTCAGAAGATTAATTTAAAATTTTCATAAATCTAAGAACAGATATGATCCACCAACCTATGCTATTCACATAACTAAAGTAGATTCTTTATAAAACTGTTTCAAATTGAAGAACCTTACACTAAAGGAAATTCCATAGTTAGTTACTAAGGTTATTCTGTTCCAAATCAAATGTTACGGTTTTGTAATTATTTATAAAAAAAAAAAAATAGAAAAAAATTAAAAAACTCAAACTAAACATACTCTAAGGTTTCAAAATGCTACCTAAGACCGACACACGAAACCATATCAATTGTAATTGTAGTGCATTTGATCATATGTAGTCACATTTAACAAAATGCGACCTAAGACAGACACGTGACTATAGGTGCAATTTGAAACCCTAATAATTACTACCAAGTGAGATAAGAGGACATACATGGTACATACCATTATCAACTGAATAATTGGAGAAGAAACCAGCAGGGGAACTCTTCTGACTAATGAGATTGTTGCAATTGCTTGAACTCATTTTAGTTTGAGATGAATTATCAGAAGCAAGTGAACTCATAGCACTGAAAGATCCATTATTATTCAAGCATTGAATTTGGTGATTTTGGTAAGAAGAGTAACCATTTTGTTGTGAAACTGAAACAAAATCCTCTGTCTTCACTACTGGCTTCCCTCCAAACTGATCATTCAAAGGTTCAGAATTGTTAAATCCATTGGAAGAAGAAATCAACTTGGCAAACATGGTTTCCATTTCTGAATTTCTGAAAGCTTCATCATTATTCACACAACCAATGTTGTTGTTGCTGTTGTTGTTATCCACAAGGGTTGTGAGTAATGAACTTGGAGCTGAACGGTACCTCAACAAACCAGAATTATTGTGTTGTGTTTGGCAAATGTTTGAATTTGAATCCATTATTTCTGGGTTCCTCCTTATTTCTCCTTCTGAGTATTTGAGACTTTGACTATACACAACACTCATGTTAATATGTTATCTTCACAATTACCTGAAAATCATCACCCCAAAAGAAAAAGAAAAGAAAAGAAAAGAATTAATCTTTATATATTCTTAATTTAGCTAAATGTTTTGTTTTTGGAAGAAAAACTGTACATAGCAGTGTATATTAATATTACCTTGGTGAAAGTGATAATCTCAAAGATTCTTCTGTCTTGAACAAAGTTCAATCAAACTAAATCACCAACACCTGCCAAGGGTCAAAAGAGAAAAAGTGTCATTTCAACATAATGAGAAACATTGTTTCATTTCAGAATCTTTCTTGAATTCTGTTCTGCTATAACATACAAGATTAGCTTTTGGGGGACCAAAAATATTTACACAAAGGAAATTACCAAATTGAAAGGGCATACATGAAACTGGCACATTCAAATGTAAGGTTTTAAGACCTAATTCAGCTCCTATGGAGAGAGAGACAGAGAATTAAGAAGAAGAGAAGAGAAGAGAAGAGAAGAGTTATGAACAGGAAAGCTAAGATTGTTGTTGTTATGCTCTTTGGATATATTTATGTAGTTTCTCGTTCAATGATAACCCTTATACTTCCAAATTATAACAAAAATACCTTGGTGACATAATAAAGTGGTCCATCATATGATAAGTGATAACTTTTTTTTTTGCATCCATTCTCTCTCCGTTGACCAAACATACATACCCCATGAAATGGCTAAATTTCAGAATCTATGTTTTGGGACTAACTTCTCTTCAGTTTTGATAATTTAGATTTTAGTGCAATGAAAAAAAAAATTTACTTAAATTAAGTATTTTTAGAAGAATAGACAAATAGTAATTTTTTAAAGTTCGTTTGGTTTAGATTTTAGTAGAATGAAAAGTGAAAAATACACAAATTGAGACAAAAATTAAGTATTGAAATTATTGAAGCACAAAAATCGAAATAATCCAATAAAAATAAAATATTTTAAAATTAATCAATAGTAATTTTAACCAAATACAAATCTAAACAAACATGCCCTAAATATGGTGTCTTGGTTTGCATATACGTCTTAAACAACTATTAATAAATTGATACATTGAATTAGTTACACTGGTTTTTTTTTTTTTTGGGTTGAGTTACTATAAAAAGCAAGCTTTGAAATTCATATAAGTGATACTTGGTTTATTGATCAAGGTCCCTTTGCTATGAATAAGCAATTAAGGGTTTATTTTTTAAAAAATTGAATTAAGGGATTATTTAGATGTGAGGAATAATAGCAAGCATGAATGTGTGGTTGGTGTTCTTTGGTTGAAGGAAGGGGCATCCACTTTTAGCAATATTGGGTTCTTCCATTATCTCCTAAATTGTTCTATATATTTTTTTTATTTTAATGATCATGCCTTTTTTGGTTACAAAATAATTAATGCTTACTACGGAAAGGCACTTTATAATAAGCTGTGTAGTGATTGGTTGAAAAAATTGTGATTGAACATATTTAGAAAGTAATCATGTAGGCAAAAACTTGTGTTTTAATTGGAAAAAAAAAAACTCTTCATTTAAGTGTTTTTTAGATTTCTTTTGAGATTTCCGTCGCCAAAAATTTAATCTCACTTCCAAAACTCACACAAAGAATTGTTAGATAGTTAAAACGTGTCGCTTTATTTTTACTAACAAGAAATTGAACTCCACGTGATGACTTATCACTTTTAATTATAAGCTTTATTCTTCTACTTTTTAATTGTTTTTATTTTATATTATAATATTATTTTTTATTATTTTATTGGTTTGCTGAAACAACTTAAAGTTTTATTTATCTTTCCTAGAATGGAAGGAAACAAATCAGAGATGGCGTTTGTTTTTATCCAAATCCAAATTAAAGTATATATAGTTATTCTTTTTAAAAAAATAAAAATGTTAATAGTAGGCTACAAAATATTACTATTTTATAATTGATCCGTGAGTGCTATAATAATGAATGCAGAGATCACACTATTCATTCAACTTTGTACAAAAGTGAACAAAGAACACAAGACCTGTTCATTCAATGATGACACTAGTAATTTGTAGCTCAGAAAATTAAGAAAAACAAGATAATATATATTAATTAAGTCTCAGGTTCATCAGAAACTTCCATTTCTTTCTTTCTTTCTTTCATTTACAGTTAAAATATTTTGTTTTCACATGTATTAAGAGTGCCTACCATTCATTTGTCTGGTTTTGAATCAATTAGGTTAATAATAGTATCTCTTACTACATTGGTTCAATGAAAAAAGCACTAGAAAACAAAATAACTGAGTCTCGGTCAAGGAGAGTTTCTAGGCGCAACGCAAGAGAATAGAAAGACATTTTTTTAATTTTTTTCGTTTCTCAGCATGAATAATTTATCTTTTTTAAGTTAAATTCATACGAAATAGTTGTTAGATAATTATAAAATATTATTTTTAATTTAGGTAAATATATTTATAAAAGATTTTTTAAAAATAAAATTAATAAAATATGAGATTTTGTTATCTTTGTGATTTAATTCTTTAACATTTTGTTACTAGGAGTGTTTGCAGGTTAAGATGGGTTGAATTGGGTTATTGGTGTGTTTTGAAGATAAGTTGATTATTATATGGTCAGGTCTAAGTTGGTGGCGATTTAGTTTAGGATTGGTGTGTTTAGGATTTAAGGATGAGTGCGAATGTTTTTGTCTAAAAAATGTGTTTGGAATCGCTTTTGGTCCAACCTATATTAGATAGTTGTATATTTGTATTTTACACTTCAGATAATTGATTCTTTTTCACAATTAATTTTTACAGTTAATTACAACTAATCCAAACATACTTTAAATAGTTTGATTTTAAATCCAATCTAATACAATCCAAACTTATTTGTGTTGAAAGTTGTCTTGCTGTTTTCCCTTCTTCGTGACTTTTTGGAGGTTATAATGCCCTTATATTTTTTTTGTAATTTTTACTCGTAGAGTATCTTTGATAATCTTTTTGTTTTAATATAATCTTGCTTATAAAAAAATTAATCTTTTATTCTAATAATAGAATAAAAGGTAGGGGTTTGTTAAACAGTGTTTTAAGAGCACTTGTTAATAATACAAAAATAAAAATATTTTATTGAGATTAATAATATTTAAATAAGATTTCAATTTTTAAAACAATAAATATAGTATATATTATCAATCTTAATAAAATATTTTTATTTTTGTACTTTTAACAAGTGTCTTTAGAACACTGTTTAACATTTTTCCAAAAGATAAACCAAAATAATAGTCCCGTCATTTGTCTAAAGTTATTTAATGTACTGTATACTCATTCAAGTTTACGCTATTCAAGAAAAAATAAAAATCAAGTTTAGAGTTGAAAAAAAAATATATATATATATATATATATAAAAAAAAAAAAAAGAGTTTTCACCATGTGAATGTACTGCAACCTTGAATTTAAAAGTTAATAAATGAAAAGTCTAAGAGTTCTTAAGCCTCCAGCTAGCTGCCCCTTTGATTAATCCAAACCACAAAATATGACTGTATGTGGACATATATAAATAATATATATAATATTACCTATTACCCTTTTTCATTAAAAGTCCACAATTCTACAGAGAGTCATAAAAGAGGTTTAGTTACTAGTTAATAATATACTAATTAAAAATAATGGTCATTTCTACCTTGCATGACTGACCCAATTTAATTAATTAATTAATTTATGTTAATGCTAATATTTTCCTCGTGTTGTTGGGCAGTCAAATTAAGCAAAATTCATTCAATGTTAATAACAAGACAAAATAACTTGGTTGAATCGGTAAGGCACATCTAAACCATATCTTAATAACCCCATCCACCTAATTAATTACTATTTACTAATTAATTAATTAAAGGCTGGAAAGTTAAAGAAAAAAATCTCCAACTCCAACAAATTCATTGCTGTTGCATATACTTACGAATCCGAATAACTTAACTCAAATTAAAAATTAATAATATGATATTATTTTATTTTTTTCTTGTCCTTATTTCTAGTTACTTTTTTTTTTAATGAAGATTTAAAAGAAAAATAAAAATAAACACTTAATCAAAATAAATTTGTTTTATATTCTTGTTTGACTACTTTTAAAACTTAAATGTTGGTAAGTAACCTTTTTAATTCTGTTTTTTTATATCATGACTATATATATGACTAATTGATTACTAGTTATGACTATGTTTTTTATATTATTAATGTTACGTTTTATTTTAGTGAATAAAATTACTAAACATAGGTAAAATTAATATTATATTACTATTAAATTTATGAATATTTTTTAAAAATAAGTTTATATTTTTAATTTAAATAGGTAGACCTTTTCATTCAAAAGGTTAAATTTTAAGTTAATTTTTTTAATATATTTATATGAATTTAAATTTTGAATATATGTATAAAAAAAGTTTTGAAATTCTATTTTAATTTGTGATTTCGATACCTAAAAAAAATTAATTTTGAGTATCAACTCTGTAAAATATTTTTGATGCACACTTGGGTTGACAAGTGTTCCTAAAAAAACAAGAATTGAGTTGCTGGAGCAAGTTGGGTTCTCAGAAACAGGATGAGTCAACGTGCACGAGAAATAATGAAATTGGATCAATGTCATAGTTACCCAGTGTTTCTTAATTTTATTTATTTATTTATTTGTATTGAAGGACAATAATGCATTTTTCATATTTATACTCTTAAATGGAAGAAGAAACCCATTAATTTACGGTAACGATTCATATTTTTTTTATCGACTAAACACACGTACCCGTATACTTTACTTTTAATTTAATTCTATCAGAAATCGAATCTCTCATTTAAGTTCAAAGAGCTCCTCCTTAGCTCACTTAAGCTAATGATTCATCTATTATTATTATTATTATTTATTTTATTTATTATATCGTCACTCATTTTTTATCTATCACATCGTATATATATTTTTATTTCTCTCTTCTTATTTATCTCTATACCTCAAAATAAGGGTGTATACACATATAATTATTTTTGATTAATTTAATCTTGAAAATTAATTTGAATTTTTTTTGTTAAAATAGTTGTTGATTAGATTGATTCAAAGTCCTTGCGAAACCACAGGCCGAATTTAAGAATCATTAGCTGTGGCAGTTGACATTGGTGCCTTGTATGAACCCAATAATAAATATTGATCTCAACAATTATATAGGTAATGTTACTTACCATATATAAATAAAATAAATAAGAATGGTAATATGACAATACAACATAATGTACGGACAGTTGAGATACTTTCAACTCTTAACTAACAACGACCTTCAATTTGAAGATCCTATGAATTGATTTCAAGGGCCCAATCAAATTCATTTTCAATTTTTTTTTTTAAAAAAAAATGAACATTTGATATTGACTTTATTTTGAATCTGAAACCATCATTGAATAACTAATGAGGATTATTACACGGTACACTTCATAATTATAAGTGTATTTTATAAATTTGTTTAGCATATTATAGTACTAATATTATTGATTTGGAATTGTGAGAGAGGGGTAGTGAGAGATTATTGCTCATCTTCGTGAAAATAATTATTAGTTTAGTTTTTGAGTTTACAATAACAGTTTATATAGGTTTTTAAACTGTATGAAAGTGATGTATTAAGTCTTTAAAATTTGGGAGGAGTGGAAGTCTAAGATTTAAATCTTTACAAAGGAAAATAATGTAGATTATATAAAATTTACTTTAAGTTGTGTGCGTGTGTATTTGTCGATTTATACAAAGGTTTATTTAGGTTGTTGAGTTTACAAAAATAATTCACATAAATCGATGAGTTGCACGAAAGTTCATTTATGTCTCTAAGATTGCCAAACATTTATTCATTTAGGTCCATGATAATTGATAATCTCAAAAACTTAGGTGAATTATTTTTATAAATTCCAGGGATATAAGTGAATTATTAAGGGATCTAAATGAACCACTATATAACTCATGGACTTATACGAACTATTCTTCCAAACTCAAGAATCTATATAAACTTTTTTTACAATGTTAAGAATCTGTGCAGCTTCACTCAATTATTATGCAAAGTTATTGTAATCGCATCACACTAAATTCTAATTGAACACTAAATTTTGATTGAAACTAATTTAACTTTGATACAATTTAATCACAATCTGATACAATTTTCCTATCCAATTGATCCAAACCTGGATATTGATGAACCTTGCCATCACCTTGTAATTAAATTTTGTCACTGGTATATGATCATCTACAAAATCATATATTTAGAGATTTAGAGATACACTTAAAAGCAAAATCTTTGCTTTTCTTAGAGTGGCATATCCTTCACCTATCAATATGCATATTATAGCAACATCACTTTTCACTGTTCTAAAACTGTCATTTTCAATTCGCTGATTGGATATATAATAATTGGAATATATATATACACATCACTGTCATCAGTCAAATTACAGAATTAGATATATATGTATCTAACTGGATTTTTGTGAAATTTTCTAGAGGAAGCATGCGAATCTGCCACCCTATGAAACCAAATTAAAGAAACATTAATTATTAAAGATGTTAACCAATAATTGTTCTTTATTCCATAGTCTGAGTGAGGTAAGGATGCACAACCACCATTTCCCTGCAATTTTATTTTTGTTTCCAATAATTAATAATTAATAAATTAATCTAATGAGGTTATCCTTAACAAGAGACACTACACCCTATATATAATCCGTTAAGATTTTCTACACTTTTTATTTTCCTCATGCGCATGACCTGTCCTCCCCAATTCAAAAGAAATATAATAAAAATTAAAAACTTGACTGTTGGGCACCAAGTAAACAGAGGCAATAATTCATATCTTTTATATATATATATATATATAGAGGAGGGGATTCACTTATTCCACCTAATATCTTCTTATAAAAATTGAATTTTGACAATCAAAATATTAAGCGGAGTAAGTTGTCCTAAGCTTACTCCTAAAATAAGTATATATATCATTAGAAGAATTTAGAAAACAAGAGCATATGTGAATTCAATCCATAATTTGGCACTAGAGAGCACAGAGGATAGTTAAATTTGAGCCACATATTGTTTGTAAGAAAGAATGTCCTTAACATTTTTCAGAGAACATGATGCTGAGATAATGTTTGTAGGGAATCTACTCCATTATTGATGGAGATTCCATATCCCAATTTTGGGTCATGAATTTGATTTGAAATATAATATTAATAGAATTATTATGTTATGTTCCCATTGGTGCATTTCACATTAATGGTCATTGCATACGAATGCATGTTGTTTGTTTGTTCCAGTAGTGGAGTTAGGAATAAATTAAATTTGCTGTGAAGTGATAAGAATTTGGAACACAAGTAAGAGTAACAAACAATTGTATAGGCTAATTAAACCAATATTTATATACTTACTGTTAACTTCAACTTTTGATAATAATAACAAATTTAAAGTGCATAATACCATATTTAATTGTGGGTTCCTGACGAGTTTTTATTAATTAAGCAATTATGTTTAAAACACTGCACTCATTAAAAAAACATGAATCTTGCTTAAATAAGCATTCCAATTCTGAACCACAATAATATGACTAATAAGTTATAAGTAATATATGAAGTAATTGATTTTATGAGATTCATGTAAAGTTTTTATTGAGTTTCTAACATTAAAATACATAGTTACTCAAATTGAAAATTAAAGAAAGAGTAATCGTTACAGGTAGAAACTTATTATAAGAACTATTTAAGGCTGATTTGGATTTTGTTTTTGATCAAAATCACTTTTTGATAAAAATTAAAAATATTTACTTTCATTAAATGGTTTTAATTTTTATATATTGATAATTTTACTTATTAATATTTATTTTAATTTATGTGTATTTTACTTTTTATTTTATTAAAATTTAAACAAAATATGCATTCAAGCATTTTTCCTATTAAAAGATGCTCTGAGGTGATTCTGATTGATTGATGCATAACTGTCTCCCATTACGGAAACTGAAAGCAACAAAGCTAAAAAAATAAAAAACAAAAATTTAAAAATGAAGCTTTCATATGTCATGATGACTCATATGACCTCCGAATTTAGCTACTTGCAGAAATTATTTTTCTTTCTCTATTTGTTTGTGTTTGGCATAACTGCTTGGGGATTTTTATTTAATTGGCATAACTACTTGCAGAATATATACGCATTTTGATTAGGCAATGGTCAAGAGTTTCATTTTTGCTTGCTCCCCAAGAAGCTTTTTGATTTTTTTTTGGGACTCTTTTTTCCTTTAGGCTATATATTATGCAGGAAAATAAATGCTGCACCATAAAGCCATTTGTATATGTTTGTTTTAGATTTTAATGAAATGTAAAGTGAAAAAACACACAAATCAAAATAATTTTTTATAAAAAGGAAAATTATAATTTCTCATCCCAACATCTCAATTTATATATAACGATATTATAAAATATAAAACAAACAAACCTTTCAATAACCTGATTGATAGTCTATATTGCTCCTCCATTTTATAGTACTTTTTAAGTAATAGAAGAAAACAAACACACTTGTTAATAAACAATCTTTCTATCCAATTTTGTATAATTAATCAAGTTTAAGTATGTATTAAGAATAAAAAAGAGTGTAAGAAAAAGATGCGGAGAAATCTTGTCCATTATGTAAGAAACTTGAATATCAATAGTGGGAAGGCTTTAATTTAAAGTGAAGGTGAGTGGGAATCATACGTTATGTTCCATCCCCGTCAGTGCCTATACATATTATTGTACGTTTCTCGTTTAAGAGATAAAAAGCAGAGCTCATGGTCATGGTCATGGTGGAAAGTGAAACAATACCCATAGCATTTCTCTCCTTTATTACGTAGTGCATACCAACATCTTATTTTGTATCCTCATTCTAAAATAACTGCTAATTAAACTAAAATCTGAGATGAGAAAATAAAGATTTTCTTAACGCAAACAGCTGCATACTGTTTCTGTCTAAACTTGGTATCACAGAGAATTTATAATTATACTCCTCAAACCCTGGTCTAACCTTGGTCATTCATTATGCAACATAATAGGTTTTTATCTGTGAACAAAAATGTGCAGGTATAATTTATAGAATCCAAACTTCCACATTTAGCTTCAAGCAACAGCAGGTAATTGAGAAGAGATAGATCTTTCAACATGAATAACATTATTCTGTTATTGCTAAAACTGTGATAGTAGTGAACACAAACCACAAATGCAAAAAATCAGTTTTAAAGGTTCATAAATCACAAATTCCTGCGCCCACAACAAAAGTTGTTCATCTAACATCAAAAAGGCTATTTTTTTCCCCCACAGTAAACTTGACATAAGGTGATGTTCAGTAATAAGCCTTGCGAGGATTGTTCTATAAAAGCAAAAACACAATTTCAGCATCAGAACAGGTTAAGAGAACTCTATATTACTTCAAAACAGTTGAAAAAAAAACATAGTAATCTAGTTACCAGAGGATTGGGTCTGTGACGGTAGCCGAGCATCATCCGCTTTTTGTACTGCTCATATATGTCATCATCAGGAGTCACCTCCCCGGGTTGAACTGCCCCTACCCCCAAGTTGTCTTTCTTCACGTTGCCTGCCATGATAGGATCTGAAATTCCCTTCCTTGAGCTTCCAAGACCCTCACCTGGAGAAAATATTATCATGATTGTCAGCAAAAGAAAGAGATGACAAGTATAAAAATATCACATAAATGTGATCAGCCGGAAAGCATTTCTAAGAAGATATATAAGAAAAAAGAAATAATTTAATCCAACAAATAACAGCTAGAGCTCAGTCAAATTTTCTTAAACATACGTCAATAAAATGCATTCATTCAGCTGAAAACTAGAGAGACTAGGAAAAGCAGAGTGCACCTTCTTTCCAACCCATTTTGGACAAAAGCCTGTGACCCACATTATCAGCCTGGATTTTAGCCCGCTCTGCAGCCTCCTTTGCAGCTTTCTGTGCTGCCGCATCATTACAGGTAGCCAAGAACTTCTCAAGTTCTTCCGGGGGTATATAATCACCCATGTGATGGCCTTTTTTCCCAGAAGCTGAGCTCCAAAACAAAGAAATCAAGAGACTATTCCATTAAAAGAAAGACCACAAATCCACAATTCTGTTTTTGACTAAAATGTATGCAAGATCAAGATACACCCAGTACTAATCATAAACACTCTGAACCTTGAAGAGAAGCCGGAGGGGGCATCTCATCTTTCGACTGCCTTGGTTGTCTCTGTCTTTCTTCCTGTGCAGCTTTCTTCATGTAGAACTCCATTAGCGCTAATGAATTAGCATTTGATGATCCGCTTGACTCATCTGCAACAAATATACACAACATATGCATCAACAAAGAGTTGTATGCCAAATCCATGAGAGAAGTTTTTCACTATACCTTGAACCTTATCAAAATGACAGATAGAGACCAAACAGATAAAGATAGTGAACATCAGTACATAACCAAAACTACGCTGCTGTACTAATGTCCCTTACCAGTGTTTCCTACAAATGATGCTTGAAATGAAGACCCAGAAGCCCTTGGTGCTTCAGCACTTTCATATAAAGCTGAAGCAGGGATTTGGTAAGTTGAATGCTGCTGAGATGGTCTCAGAGAGCCATTTGATGTTCTGGAAGATGAAATGCTTGCTCCCCCTGAGGATTAAATTGCTCAACATTACACATCAAGTGAAAATAAAGCAAAAGAAAACACATCATTTGTCAAACCTCTCACTGCATTGTAAAATAATTCTAAAAACAGGGTTATCTTATCTATCATACTCTTTAAATCCAGTATGTAGCAATAACTGTGGGATTTCTTGCTCACAAAGAGACAGAATCACAAGTTCATGACAAACACTAACCATTACGATGTGCCTCAGGTTCCTTGGACTGTGCAAGGGCCTTTTCCTCTTGAGCAAGCCGATGTTCATAATATTTATAGTCGGCACATTTCTCATCAAATAAAAACCTGCAGGTTAAAACAAACGCCACAAACAAACAGAGTTAGAATCAGGTATTATTTTGAAGGGGGAAAAAAAGATACATGCAATAGGGTCTCATTCACTACAAACTTACTTGAAAGGTGTGTCCCCAGGATTTTTTTGGCGTGTAACATCCTCAAATTGCCTTCCATTTTTAGCCACAAAACTTGCTAGTTTGTCAGCAACTTTCTTCACTGTAGGATCACTTGGGGAAGGAGGTGCTGCATATCACTTATAAAACTGATTAATACCGAGAGCATGAACAAGGGAATGCAAATTACTCTTGTAGCAGGCGTGCCAATACACCATTCTTGATAGGTACTTGAGGCATAAGCTGCATTCATGACACAAAATATTCAAGATGCTTTCTACTCTTTGCTGAATGCCACTTCAACTAGCAAAGAAGGAATATACTGAATTACCTTTCAATAATGAAATGGACCTAATGTAGAGGACGGCTCTAATTTTTATGAGAAGAAAAAAGATCAAAATAGTGTGAATGTAACAGTAAGCCTACAGGTTGGGATAACAGATTTTGTTCTTCCTTCAACCATAGGTTATCAATTGCGAGCGATAGCAGCCCTATAGCACCGTTGCGGCGCGTCACAGCCTCCAGCTGCTACTCACCGATGTTCAAGGAGAGTTTTGATGTCGTGGCCCATTTTGCCTCCATTCACAGCCTTTAGAGACCACTACTGTAAAAGACATCATTCTTCTTTTGCCCTTAAAAAACGGACATTTGGGGTAGGGTGTTTTGAGATTTCACTTAGACCTAAATCTCTAGGCATAGAGAGGTCTGTGCCAAGAATTTAACCTTCTTGTTGTTTCACGCACTCTGCTGCACCCATTCTTTGACCAGTATCCAGAGACCTTCTCTGACAAAACTCCAGCCAGTTTCCAGTGGCTCTCTGGCAGGGTGACTCCCTGCCAGCCTCTGTTGTGATCTTGCATTTTCTTGTCTTTGTTCTTTAGGGAGAAGCTTCAGTGTTCTGTTTTACTCAATGTTGTAGACAACTAGACATACTGTATGTTTGTTTTTGAGATGTTGAATGTTTTGACAACGTAACTATATTTTGGTATTTTGAAAATTTTTATTACTCGATAGTCAATACTCATTACTCATTGAGAAACAAGAAAGCCTTTCTTGAAGTTTGGGTATCTTTTAATTTTTTAAAATTATCTTTTTATAATATGATCTATTATATTTGATACTTAATTTTTGCTATGGCGTCCATCCCACTATCCGCTATCCAGCTATAGCACTATTGGGGTTGGCCACTATGCGCCACTACCCGGGATTGATAACTATACCTTCAACAAGACACCTACAGGGAAGTTGAGAGCACAATTCACAAATACGCCGAAATTGATACCCCTTCTACTTTACTCATCCTTTACTTAATGCGGATGGAATATTAGTTTCTATTATACGTTCATTTCCATACACACTTATCTCCTCTTTCCTTCTAATCTCAAGGGAAAAACAATATCAGGAACTATATCACAACTAAACATATTCAACAGATGAAAATCCACAATCATTTGAAAATGACATAAAACTTAGAAAAACAGAACAGTATATAGCATGCGTTAGCAAAAAAAAATTGATCAGTGAATAGAAAGGATATAAAACCACTATTTCATCAATTTACTCGATAATTCCTACCAAAATCCTGTATTTGGTGGGAATACCAACCACAGACCAATCATCTGAAGAATGTTTATGGAGAAGTGATTACCCATGTCAAGTTGTCTAGATGATTGTGCAGTGCCATCCTCCTGGCCCAATTTTTGCCGTTTTAGCGGTGCATCATCAGAAACATCTCCATTATCTGTTTCGTCTTCATCCTCATCAGCCAACTTAACAGGGGGTGGCACTAGCTTTGACTTCTGTTTTAAACTGAAAGCAAGTTTGCCACTGGAACCAGTCTGGGTAGTCTTTCGTGCATCATTAGCCTTACTCAAGGAGGGATTAGGAGTCAGCGGTGCTGAAACAACTTTAACTGGTTTAGGATCCTCTAATTTGGCATTCTTCTTCTTCTCCTGCTCTTGTTGAAGCTGCTTGAACCTCTCCAGGAATGAACCATCATTAACAAAAAGGCTAGGTGGTGTTCCCTTGTCCATTACCTAACAGCTAAAGTGATAATGTAGCTCACAGCAACCCACTGTTAGACAAGCAACCATCAAAGCTTATAAGATGAAGAGTCAGATTTAAAGGCACATACTGTTTCTTTCAAAATTCAAATATAAGGCATCATTTGAAACTAAAAAAAAACATAGCATAGTATATGTATTAATGTCACTACAAAACAAAAAACGTCACCACAAACCATTCATAGATTATGAGACATAGACCGAGACATAAAAGCCATTGCATTATGGAGTCTGTAACTAACAGGAATAATTAGTTAACAACGAATAAATCCATGATATGCATTCATTGCTTCTGCCATGTCAAGAAGCTGGCATGAAGCATCCAAAACAAAGGCAAGTTATGGGATGATACACTAAACAAGATTTACAAAGAATAGTGCAAAGAACAACCCATTCATAAAAGCCCTTCCCACATTTGAAGTTTCATACCTTCCAAATAACAAATTATGGTGAGAATCCAAGTTCAAAAGCAAAAAAATTAAAATTGCAATGCTCCAAACTTTAACTTTGTCTAAAACCAGTTTATAGTACCCTTATTGATAAACCAAATGCAAAACCATCACCAGAGGATGCATAACCGCCACACCAATTAAAACTACCCATCATTAAGCCCGTTTTTTAGGCTTGTAGCAACTTCATTGAGAACATGATAATAACAACACTAGTAGAAGCAGCATACCGTGACCTAAGTTTCATGCAAACGATTCAGAAAAAGGAAAAAAAAAAAAAACAATCTTCAACAGTATTCGAACACACTTTTCAGTATAATACATGTAAAGTTGTACGAGACCATACTGAAATCCTATTGCAAAAGCTACCAACTTTAAATCTGTAAAATTTTGCAACCAATGGAATTCAC
Organism: Cyamopsis tetragonoloba; assembly: GCA_037177725.1. Lineage (NCBI taxonomy): Eukaryota > Viridiplantae > Streptophyta > Magnoliopsida > Fabales > Fabaceae > Cyamopsis > Cyamopsis tetragonoloba. Next base: position 52,402,153 of record CM074124.1, on the reverse strand, counting down.
TGAATCAAACTCAAAATCAATTCAATCAATATTATCCAGAAATCCGAACCCTAATACCCCATCCCATACCTTCTCGACCCTCTTAAATAAAATTACATCAACTGAGCAACAACAAATGGAAGAACAACAACAACAACAACAAATAGAAGAGAACAATAGAAGGAAAATTACAAGAGATTAATCCGACGATGTTCTTAGAGGAATTGGATACAATCCGTGGAAAAGCCTCGTCTTTGATGAGCAACGACGAAAGCGAACCGAAGAGGGTATCGAAGAATCGGTCACAGTTTCGCGATGGGCAAGACCAAAAATCAATCAACCTGCAAATTGGGGCACAATATTTGTTTATGTATTTTCTCGTTTATCTTTTGGAAATTTTTCAATAGAAAAAATATATCTTTCGTTAAATTAAGATTTTACTACCTATACTTGCGTCATGTTTTATTTTAACTCCTACACTTATTAATATTTATATTTTAATCCTTACTATCCTTTTTGGTACATTAGAAATATTTTAATTTTAAATTTAGTTTATATACTTAATAATATGTTTTATTTTAATCCTTAAATAAAAATCAAAATTAGGTCATCCTTAGCTTATACTTAATATTATTGAGAAATAAAAATAAAAATAATGTCAAGTAGTATATATAAGAATTAATATTATACTGTATAAACTAAAATATAAATGTTACTAATGTTTATGATCAAAACAAAGTGTTTTTATTTTTATGGACTAAAACAAAAAATAAATAAATTGAGAACAAAATCTTAATTTAACCTGTATATTTTCTTATCTATGTTTTGATAAAATATGAGAGAGAAAAATATATTTTTTATTCTATTATTGTTTATAGAAGATAATTTTTTTCAATTATTATACATTATTATATGTGTTCTATTTTTTAATATGAGTTTCCTTCTTTTTTTTATATCCTTATTTCGGGACCATACTTTGCTTATGGTTGGAAAGGCAATTACTTAAATTGACTAAGACCCCACATTTCATAAAATATAAAAAAAAAATTAATATGTTTATTTAAATTCTTGAGAAATTTTTTAGTAATTTTTAATATTATTATCTGATAATAATAAAATAAATTTTACCGACACAATAATACTCAACAAAAAAATATTGAATAAATAAATTAAAATTAATATACCGTATAACTAATCACAACTATCACAACTATAACAATAAAAAAGATTATATTAATTTTTAAAATCATATATTGCATGTATAAAATATCAGTAATATTAACTATAATTATCATTATCATTATCATAGCGTTAGAAGAAATTTTCAACTAAATGATCAAATTATCATTTGACGTGAAATGTTTAAATTTCATAACTTATTTTCAGCTCAAATAAATAAATTTTAGAAAAATAAAAATCAAATTAATAAGTTATATTAATATAAATCTAGATTAATCAATAAAGTTGTATACAATTGATAAATAATTGATTCATTTAACTATAGTAACACTAACTTGAATTTCAATCGATTATGTGTGTAAAAAATGTTTATTTGTAATTAAAAAAAAAATTTCAATGATTCGTACACTTATAAGAGATCAATCTTTTTTTTTTTTTGGTTTCAAGAGATCAATCTTTGGTAATAAAAAAATAAAAAATAGAGATCTCTCTCATAAATAAATCGCATCTAAAGCCTCAAAATATGGCAAATAGAAAGCATGGGGTAATACCTTCAATTTAGGGAATGCTACGTAAATGTAATCATGATCATAATCTTTCAAATATTTTGTGCATCATAAGATTGGGCAGGGCGATGAGACTTTCGTCCCTCATCATAGGCCATTAAGTAGCATGTAATAATGTAGAAATAATAATAATAATAATAATAATTATTATTATTATAATAATAATAATAATTATTATTATTATAATTCTACAACCCGAGATCACTAACTACAGGGATTTTATTGTCCCTTTAATCATAAAATCTTGGACATCAAATGCGATCATCATTGAGATAATAAAGTTCAGCAAATAAATCAGAGTTATAGATACTACCAAAAATAAAAAATTAAGGAACCAACAAAATTCCTGGCGCCTATTCTCTCAACATAAACTTTCTAATGTAATAAATTTTTTTTAAAAAAAAAACCATAAACTTTGTAATAACAACTAACAAAATTTTTATTTTCCTTTTAGCTTCTCTTAAACTAAAAAAAAAAGAGTATTAGAATAATTTAAATCATACTATGGAACATATCAAAATGAGAATACTTATTACAGTGAATGAGAGATTAAAGAAGTGAATCTCAACTATTAAATTTTATCATAAATAATTAAGATTGAATATTAAAAAGTTATGAGACATTTTAAAAAATTTATGTAACTTTTTTAAAAATCCCTATATTTTAATCTCAACCATTTATAAAATAATTCAATAATTAAAATTCACTTATTTTATCTCTTACAATAATAAGTACTCTTACTTAATATGTCTCTTATATCTACAATTTAATAGAAAAGCTCAAAGTATTATAATCGTTTTTTTTTTTTGCATTTTCTTTCCTATTACAAAACATATGCATCAAAGAAAATTTCCTAATCTCAAGCCCCAAATAAAATGAGTCTCCTCGGTCCAGAATATCTAGGGGTGGCAATGGAGCGGGAGGCAGGAGCAGGAAGTACTCTCCCGCTCACTTCTCAGTTTCCTTTTCATTCCTATCTCTGCTCTCTGCGACCAGGGACGGATGCAGGTTGGAGATAGTGGGGGCAAATGCCCCCATAACATTTTACAATTTATATTATTACTATGTACATGTTATATAAAAATGCCCTCATAATATCAATTTAATGTTTAATTGCCCCCACAATATTAATTTGATGTTTAATTTCCTTTAAATTTAAACTCATATTAGTCCTTAAATGATTTAAATACTATTAAATTAATCCCTCAAATTACATACAAAAAATCTTCGAGAGATTATTTTTGTGATAAAAATTGTTGAGAGACTAAATTAATGACAAAATAATCTTTAGAGGATTGCATTAATATTTTGTATAAAATTTATATACGTTTATTGCCCCCACTCCTTAAAATTTTTGGATCTGTCACTGTCTGCGACGAGGATGTTTTCCTCTCCATCCTCATTCCCCGCCTTCACATGGGGACGGCGTGGATCCCTGCGATATTAAATAATATAAAAATTCTTAAAAAGTATAAAAGTCTGTAACACAAGTAGTAAAAGAAAGAACTAATGTAAAAGTCAGAACAAACAACGCAAGAGTAGAAATAATGCAATAGCAAAATGAGCACAAGGAGCAAGAACGACGTGTATAAATGAACGAGCGATAAACACAACATTTGATAATGTAGGGGCAAGAACTAAGAGCAGAGGTAATAATAGATAAAAGTTAATCATATTTTTTTTAATATATAAATGACTACGTTAACCTTGTTAATTTTGTGTACATTTATTATATTAAATGAGAATATTTATATAATTTTATATACATACTCAGGAATGCAGGGATTCCATGGAACGAGGAGCATGATCTCTATCCCTAAAACTATAGCAGATGAACTTTGGTCCCATCCTCATTTCCGCACAAAAAAAAATTCCAAATTACAGAACCCCAAATAGGACAATTCTCACAAAAATCCCGAAATCTGAGTGATTATTGCCACGTCTAGGGATATCAATTTATGCAAGCTAAGCTAGTGTGGATTAAAGAAACTTAATTAAAATTAAATAATTGAAAATCAATATTTATTATTGCTATGATAATTCATAATTAACATTATTGAATTCTTAAACCCCATCATATGCATGTGGCATGTGCAAACCACTGGGCTGTAACAAAAAGTCACTGTCACTGTATCAGTAGCATCACTATCAGCATGAGAAGTGCTTTTTTTCACCAAACACGTATAGTATATATATAACTAACTAACTAACTATATCTATAGCTATCTATATAACTCACTCACTACTCTGATCTTACATTGCAATTGCAATTGCAGCATTATAACATGGCTTCTTCGCTACTGTTCCTAACGCTCCTTCTCTTCTCCGTTATCTCTTCCGTCACTCCCTGCCCGCCAATAGAACGGGCAGCACTCTTGGCCTTCAAAGCTGCCCTCACCGAACCTTACCTTGGCATCTTCAACTCCTGGTCAGGTAACGACTGTTGCCTCAACTGGTACGGCATTCACTGCGACCCCACCACCCACCACGTCACTGACATTAACCTCCGTGGCGAGTCTCAGGACCCAATCTTCCAGAAGCTTGGCCGCACCGGCTACATGACCGGCAAAATCTCACCGGAGATTTGCAGCCTTACCAGCCTTGCCACCCTCATCGTCGCCGACTGGAAGGCCATCTCCGGCGAGATCCCTTCCTGCGTCGCCTCCCTCTCCTCTCTCCGAATCCTCGACCTCACCGGGAACCAAATCGCCGGCAAGATTCCAGCCGAAATCGGAAGTCTCCGGCGACTCGCTGTCTTGAACCTCGCCGACAATGAGATCTCCGGTGAGATTCCGCCGTCGATCGTCAACCTCGCCGGACTCAAGCACCTCGATCTCAGCAATAACCAAATCACCGGCGAGTTGCCCTCCAATTTCGGAAAACTCAAAATGCTGAGTCGCGCGTTGCTGAGCCGGAACAAACTTGCCGGTTCGGTTCCTATTTCCGTGGCGAAAATGAACCGGCTCGCGGATTTGGATTTGTCCACGAACCAGATCAGCGGTTCGCTCCCGGCCCAGCTTGGAAAAATGCGGGTACTGTCGACGCTGAAATTGGATAGTAACGCAATGTCGGGTCAAATACCGTCCACTTTGTTGAGCAACAAGGGTATGGGAATTCTGAATCTAAGCCGAAACGGGTTTGAGGGTACCATACCCGATGTTTTCGGGACAAGTTCGTATTTCATGGTCCTTGACTTGTCATATAATAACTTATCGGGTCGGATACCCGGTTCGTTATCATCTAGCAAGTTCATGGGGCATTTGGATTTGAGCCACAACCACCTTTGTGGAACCATCCCAATAGGGTCACCGTTTGATCACCTGGATGCGGCGTCGTTTGGTTACAACGATTGTTTGTGTGGGAACCCGTTGAAGGCATGTTAATGGGCGACCCGGAAATGCATCGGGTCAATAATTGAAGATATATATTAATGTTCAAGGTGTAATGATTTGATGTTGATGTTGATGTTGATGTTGATTACCGTGTAGGTAAGGTGTGGATTTTGAATCAATATGGTGTATTAGATATTGTCTTAAGTGATGTATTATAGGAATGAGTAATTAAGTGGAAATGTATGTTGAAATGGAGAAAGGACATGTGATGGAGGGAGCATAGGTCAAGCGAGTTCTGAATATATTCTTGTAATGCATGTGAGTTTCAGATCAGTTGCATGTGATTTTCAGGGCAGGATAACGCGAAAGATGTGGAATATGATTCCATTTCCTCGATTTCGCTTTTCATTCTACAACCAAAGTCTATTCATACTAATATTTTAGACAAGTTTATAATATATATTATCCATAACATATAACATATTAAATCTACAAAACTACTCCATAATGTGTTTTGTCTTTTTTTATCTCTTGACTATATCTTAACAATCATACTGATAACTAGAGGTATCATCCATAGTGCAATATAATTGGTTTCGGACTCCATTCCTGTACAGTAATTGGTTTCAGGTAAAGTTTTGCTCAAAATCTATACAAACTTTAGCTAATAAATAAATATTAATAAATGATGATATTTTTATAGTGTTTAAATAAATGATAACTAAATATATCTCTATCTGATTATGGATGTGATGCTGATTGATAAAATGGAATTAGGCATGTATGTCCCTCTAAGCATATATAACAGAGGCAAGTTCTATCATAAACTCATCTTAATTAGGTTCCTGAAAAATGAAATCAAGGGGAAGGAAGATAGAACAATTATAATTCAGCGACAATGGCACTTTGGGGGCACATGGTTTCCCATATGCATTGCATTAACTATGCTGGAAAAATAAGATCAGAAACAAAATCAACAAAACAAATACTACTATAGCAATAGCAATAGCGATAGCACCACCGTCAACAATTAATTAATGCATTTATTCTATTTCTATTTTCCACTCTCTACTATCAAACAAAACCCAACCACAAAGTAATCTTGGCCCACTCTTTTTATTTGCAAATATATGGGAACGGCCCACCACCTCACAAACACCCACTTTTTAAGTGGCCCTCTCTGCATGTGGATGATTATTAGCGTTTCCGAATATATACTCCATCAAAATGTTGGTTATTTTTATATATTTTTAAATTATAATTTACATCACTTTTTTTATTACGTTGATCGAATATTAAATAATTTCAGAATGAATCAACTCACACCTAAGTTGGCGTCAACTCTTACCCTACTAATAACTCATTAATCAGCAATTTTCTTACAAACAAAACCGATTGTTAGATTAAAAGTTCTTAACATATAAATCACATCTATAAAGTTTCATGTTGATCCAAAATCGTTTAGTACCCTATCAAGTACTAAAAGATTAACGTAATATAAGTTTCATAAAACATAAAAAAATATCAACCATTTGATGAAATACTAAACAATTTTGGATTAACGTGAAACCTTTTATATATGATTATATAATATAAACTTTTAATCTAACGATCAATTTTGTAAAAATATTATTAATTAAAAAATTATTTGTGGTGTAAAAATTGACATCAACTTATACCGATGTGAATTGATCCCTTATATATATATTAACCTATGTAAAGTAACTTTGCATAAGTTAAAAAACTTAAAGTTTATAAAAAAAAATAAATAAACATTCAATGAGTTTAGAAAAATGATACTATAATTTTATATTGCAATTACTAGTAAATAAAGAATATAAAGAAGAAATGAAAATGCAATTACTATTGGTTTGACTTTGAAAACTGTGAGATTTGAAAAACTTTACTACTAAAAACAAACAATTAACCAAACGCACACTAAACCGTAAGCAGCCATGCCTATTCGATTGTATGTTTTCAAACCCCACTAAAGAAAAACCTCTGTGCACTAGATCATTTTTTTATTTAAGAACTTCTGTAATGATGAAGTGAGAAAGGAGGATGTAAGGGGATTGATAACAAGGCTTTTGCCAACTGCAATATTCAGCATGGGGAAGAAATAAATGCTACCCATTTATTTCATTTCAACCGAAAGTGTGAATCCTTATGTTATGATGCATAACTTTAAAGCCTCCGCAATTTATGTCCCATGCATCACTTTATTCCTTTTCAATCAATGTACGTACGTGATCATTCTTAACAGAACACCGCTCCATTCTTTCCCTTTTTGGTCTATTTTGGGAGATTAGGATTTTCCCTGTGCTGAAGTTTTCAAACTTCAAACTAAAAAAAGTTTCAAACTAGCATTTGCTCAACTAAAAGTCTATTTGCTCGTAGGCATATGGTATATTTACTTTCAATCTTTTATAGGCATATGCCTTGGTACAAAATTGGGTTTAGCATGCTTACAGTGTCAAGCCTTGAACTAGCGAGGATAACTCTTGCCTCTTGGCATTATGAGATGATCCAAGTCTCAGTTAAAACTTACCAGTAAACTCAAAGTAGCCAAATTTTAATTGGATTTTGAATCCATGTATAAATCAAACAGTAATAATCTGTCTAAAATATATCCTAATATATCCTTATAATTCAGATTCAAACCCAATATTCCAAAATCCTTCAGGAGTCATAGGCGGAACATACTTATATCGATGCCTAGAAACACCATCATGGTGTTCACAGCGGAAAATTTTCTTACTGCTACAAGGGTCCTTACCATCAGCATTAGGAAGAACAGCATCATAGAACTTCTTGCATTGTTTACATTCAACGCCTTTCAAATTCTCACGCTCAGCTTTCTTCCTCACCGGTTCAATGTACTTGAAACTCCTTTTGTTGGCAACTGTAATTGAAGTCTGCTTCTTCTGGGGACTACGTTTGGCATTCAAATCCTGTGTTTCCTCATCTGAGCTATTCATGCTAACGTCATTCTCAGTTAGGTGCGGGAAATCTTTACGCAACTCCTTATTTAAATTTTCTCTGATATTCTCAAGAGGAGTGTCAAGAAAATCATCATGGGGGTCAGGACCTGCTCGACTTTGATGGGACCGTGTTTGTCTCCAGGCAGAGGCAGGCCGCTTTGTACCTAATACAGACACTAATTTTGAACTGGATGGACATTTTTGGCCACCATGGGAACTGGAAGAAGGAGGACTCAATTTGGCTCCTTTGTCATCCTCCGATGCTTTCTCCTTCACTTCATCTGTGTGAGACACAGCAACAAACACATCCGGAGTTGTCTTTTCAAGATCTGTAATAACAGGAAGTCAGGAAGTAGATGGCAGGTTTATTAAGATCAGAGGCAAATACCAAGCATAATGACCAAGACATGAAGCATGATGATAGTGTAACTCAGCTTTAGTTCTTTATTTTTTGCTTAGGCTCTTTTGTACAAGGCCCAGTTATGTAAGGCTTTCCTTGTTAGGTAATTTAGGATCATTAGTTAGTTAAGGTTGTTTTACTTTTCCATTATGTATATGTATATAACTGTGTAATGATCATTTTCTAATCAATCAATGAGGTAGTTCAGTTTCATTGTTTCTTCTCCTTTCCTTTATCTCTTTCTTCCTTCTTCGTTCTTCTCTCATCTTCATCCAGAGATGAATTCTGGATTTTCCATTTCTCCCAAATCCTAACAGGGTTAGCCAGTAAACTTTATCAATGTAGCATTTAGCCAACAAAATCTATGCATATTGTTTAATTTGGTAAATACGGATAGGAGTGAAGGCCGCTTCATACAAGACAGTGGAGTAAACATTAAGAGTTAGGACTGCACCTATAATGAAGAAACAAGGGCAGCAGAGAGACAATTGAATTTACCTCCAAAGTCTTCCTCTGGGATTTCACTCTTCACTTTAGCTAGTTCACAAGCACTGATAATCGGATTTGGGTTTTCAAATGCAAGACCTGCTATAACATGTAATAGGTGATTTGGTCATGATGGAGAAAGATGAAGTTGTCTTTACTTAATGGAAAAGAATGGAATGAATTGAAATGATAACTGGTTACACTGTTTTGGTTGCTCATAATAGGAAAACCTTTTTCTTCATTCCATCATAGATGTATCTAGACAATGAATTGTCAAAATTTATTATATTTCACTCCACTTCGTTCCACTCACCATTAGATATCCAAGCATTGTATTTTCTTTTTTTCTTGTTCCATCACCAAAACAATCAAACGATTACTCCGTAATTTTATTCCACTCCACTATATTTTAGTGATCTATTCCATTTCATTCCAACACAATCCTACATCAAAATATAATCTTAGTATTCTTTTTCTGTAGAAGTATCATTTTTCAATTGAATTGCCAGAGACAGGAGAAGGGAAAACAGGATTTTATTCGCTTGGTACCTCATGGTGAATGTTTCAATCACAATACTATAACAGTTTTTTTTAAAAAAAATACCCTAACAAAGGAAATAAAGAGAACCACAAATAACACAAATTCAGTGATAAGTTCATTCTATTCTAGTTCAACCATACATTTAGAACAGAAACTTGTGCCATACCAGGTTCTGTGGTTTCCCTCTGATTCCTGGCCAAATCACTTTCAGTCTCCAATTTGTTTTGGGGAAGCATATTCTCTTCTGTAAGACCAACCTTCTGGCGAAGATAAACATGTTGAGACTTAAGCCTCTTATAGGCTTCGGTCAAACGATTTCGCTTCTCTTTCTCAGCCTGCAACTCACACGATAGCGATTCCACTCGTTCAAGCAGCTTCCGGTGCGATTCCTCATCTTCAATCCTCTTTAATTCCCTCAACTTCTCCATCTCTTCATTTTCTCGCGATCTTGCTTGCAATTTCTCGTCCAGATCCTCGATTTTCCCCAAAAGCAGCACCTTGTCGCGCTCGCAATTCTCAAATTTCACGAGCGCAGCTCTTCTCTTCTCTTCGGCGTCTCTTAGCAAGGACTCCTTGGACTGGACCAATTCCACCAGGGTTTTTTGCAGCGCCATGCCTTCGTCGACCTCGCGCTCCAACTCCTCAATGCGACGTCGTTTGGCGATTAACTCTTGGGAGATTTTGGATTTTTTCTGGAAGTGCGGATAGAGCTGGGAGCAGAAAATGTACTCGATCTGGGAGATTCGGTCTTTGGCTTCTTGAATGGAAGCGACGAAGATGGTGCTGAGGCTGGAGAAGAGTTTTTCTTCGTCATCGAAGGGAAGGGGTAACCCTAATTCGTGAGAGTGAGGGCGGGACCCTCTCTTACTCCCTTTCTCACTCTCTTGTGCTTCTTCTTCCATTGCTGCTGGCTTGTGTTGTGTTGAGATGAAGATCGGAACGAATTGAACTGAACGGAACAGAGATTGGGGGAACGTAGAACGGTGGGTTACTCACTGTGTTTGATTGGTGTCACTCTCGCGCGGGATTCTCATGTTCTTTCGAATTGCCGGGGTACAGAAAAAACGATTATATTGAAGTAAAACTATTAAGTACACATTGAAATTAACTTTTTTTAAAAAAAATAGAAAATACTGCATATTGTTTATTTTTTAGCATAAATTTTGTGAGGCAATTTTTTTAAAAATAAAAGAATGTTTTCTAAGAAACTTTTTTTTTTTCAAATTAGAGTTTGTTTGCTAGTGTTTTTTTTTTAAAAAAAAAGTACTTTTTTTTTTAAAAAAATACTTCTACATGTTTTTAGCAAGTTTGTTTGTGTTTCTAAAAAATAATTAGAAGTAGATAATAATAATTCAATTTCTGTTTATTTTAAAAAATTATTTTGAGTTGTTTCTTAGAATAATTAATAGTATTCAAAGATAGGAAAAATTAAAAAATAATTATTCTTATTGTAACGAAACAAAAATAACATTTAATATCATTACCTTATTTGTCTTCAAAATAAGTTATTTTTAAGTTTAAAATAGCTGATTCTTAGGCTATGTTTGGGAACGAGGTTTTTGGTTTTTTTAGGAAATTTTGGCTTTCAAAAAATTTGTGTCGTCGTTTGGTAATTACAAAAATAAGATTTTTGTCTACGAGATTGTGGCTTTTGTAACTAAGTTTTACAAAGCTCTTTCAAGAGACTTTCGGCTTCCAAGAATGAGCTTACAATATTTCACTTCCAAAATTGTCCTTATTTATTTTTAAAAATCACAAAATATACATCACTATTTGATATTACTATTATATTAATATTATATTAAATATTAATATAATATTATTTGTCCTTTCTGGTCATTTAACATATTTCAGTTTATTACACAACATATTTTACTAAACAATTCTGACCAATAAACCAACCTCAGCCATAATATCATCGTCTTCAGCCAGCTTCACAGCAAAAAAACCAAAAGCCTTGAGATTTCAGTCCGTTTCCCCAACATACCCTTAGTCTCTTAACTTGGATCCAAATTCTCTGCGTCAAATTTTCATTCTTGCATGTTTCCAACCATTCAGGCTCATTTGGTTAAGATTTTAGTAGAATGAGAAGTGAAAAACACATAAACTAAGATAAAAATTAATGGTTGAGATTATTAATATTCAAAAACCAATACAATCTAATTGAAGTAAATATTTTTAGCTTTGGTCATTCATTATCGCACAAAGTTCAAGGTAACTAGAGAATATAGTGCTCCCTTTGTCCCATATTAATTGGTCTTTTAGGCTTTTGCACATAGATTAAGAAATTCAATCATTATTCTTGCAACTTACAAAATTAATACTAATTTTTTTATTTTGCCCATCGAATACTTGAGTTATTTGTTCTCTATCCAACTACCTAATTAATTACTCCAGAGAGTTAATAGTAATAATTGATGAGAATGAAAATGACAATGAAAATAAAGTAAATTTTTTTTTGCTAAAAGGTCAATAAGTATGAGACGGAGTAAGTAAATGATTTGGACTTGAGTAGGGGTGGAAAAAGGCCAGCCGGCCTAACAGGGGCCTATGGACTGACCTATTTAAAGTCTGACCTAGCTTATTTAATAAAGAGGCCAGGTTCAGGATTTTTAAAAAGCCTATTAAGCCTGATAGGCCGGCCTATTAAATCTTAATATATATTATAAATTTTATAAATATAAATAAAATATTATTTTTTTTCAAAAATTAATATATATATATAATAAATTTTATAAATTTAAATACAATAAATTTTCTAATATGTTTATAAATTAGGCTTATTTAGAGGACTTGTTAATAAGGCCTATTAGCCTATTCAGTGGCTTGTTGGCATATTTAATATAGAATTGTTGGCTTTTTTAGAGATCATATGACAAAGTAGGCCTACTAATAGGCTTTCAGGCCTTATAGACTTTTAAATACACTAGGCTTAACCTGAAAAATAAGTCTATAATAGGCCAATAGGCCAGGCTTAACTCCATCAATTATAAAACAGGCCTAACCGGTTTAGCCAAAGTCTAGCCTGGCCTGTTTCCACCCCTTGAGTTGAGCAACACCTCTAACATTTGAGAGGATCCGTTTGCTCTTAACTTACACAAAACCTTCACAATAGTCTCCAAATAAATAAATAATATATAATAAAAGTATGTTTTGATTTAGTTTTATTTTTTATTTTTTAAAAATTATACTATAAAATAGTTTTTAGAAAAAAAGAATAAAAAAAAAGATGGCATTTTAATGCAAATGCATAAAATTGAAAATCGAAACAAACTTTAAATGTTTTTAAATTTTAGTTTTTAAAAATTGAAAAAAAAAAGTTTTCAAATGTCTTAAAAACGGTTAACAAACTATAAGAAGTAATATACCTAACAAATTATAAGTTTCAGCATTGAAAAAGGGTTTTTTCTTATATTGAGAATTAATGAGAGTTGCAGGTAGGAAGTTCAGGATGAAATTCTCTGTTTACTCCTTTTTCTATACATCTGAAACAAAATATAAATAAATAATAAACAAATTTAGATAATATGATTTGGTTTGCTAAAAATCACAAAACAAGGTGGTTTTCTCAGTTTTTTTAAGCTGTATCTAGCATGTGTTAAATTTTTTTAAATAACAATTAAAATTATTTTTTTCCATTTCTGATATTATTTTTTGTTATATTTTCGGACGCTACTATTCGAAAATAAATGGTGTATTTCTTAAATAAAGTGGTGTGAATCCCTTTTCTTAAAGAGTGTGCAAAATATAAATAAAAAACTGCACAAGGCCCAAATTTGAACACAACCCGCACTGAAAACTGAAAAGTGACATACTCCGTTCAAGTTTTTCTCACCCGAATCCATAATCCAATTGGTTCCAACCCGGTTGAACGGGTCAAAATGGGATAATTCTTCGACTCCACTTCGCGTGGTCACTTCACTTCTGTCTCGTGCTACTGCTCCCTGCTCTGGCCTCCATCGCGAATTCACTCTCGTGCTCCCTTCTCCAGCCTCCAGGTCGACGGTGACGGTGACGGTGACGGCGAAGTCGACGACGACGACGGCTACGGCGTTCCTCCAGGTCGACGGTGACGGTGAGTGCGTTCTCGTTTGTTTTCTTTTCATGTCCTCTGCTTGTGTCAACTTCTAGTTCCGGTCTTTCTATGTCATGCCTCAATTCATCTAGAGCTAGTGACATCTCTTGTGTGCTCTATTGACTCTGATTTCAATTTCTATTTTTTGTCAAATTACTAACATAATATTGTGTGTTTAAGCAAACAAATCCGGTGAAATTAAACGTGATTTAAAATTAAACGTGTTTAAGCAAACAATTCAGATTGCATGCTATAATTTAATGTCAAGGATGTAAGTTCACTATATTCCAATTTCCTTCCGTGTTAACAATATTGACTTGATATTGTAAACTTTAACATCCAGAGACATAATAATATTACTGTTATTTCATTACTTGCCTTATGATTCAATTGTAGACCATTCTGTAAACATGTCTACAAGTTACAGAAAATCTATGTTGCTCTGACTATGCTTTTGCATCATAGTACTTACTCAAGTTTCCCCTTAAATTTTGTCTGAATGATGTTTTCGTTTAGTTTATAACATTCATAATTTGTGAATCGCAGAGATGTTGTTCTGTTCATAGATCACAGCAACTATTTTAACCATTTTACATCTTCACCTAATTTTATGCACTCATTCTCCTCCCAATTTCTTATTGGTTTAATGCGGAATCGATTCCGATGCATTGTTCTTGTGGCGGAGCTTGACCCTTTTTTTTTAGGGTGCCAAAATAGTTAAGTAATTTACATCAAATTTAAAGTCATAAAATTTGATGTTTCAATGTTTCAAGAACTAAAATGATTACCAAACATTTATGGAGGATCAAAATTACATTTTTATCTAAATTTTAATCCTTAAACTATTAAATTGTTACCAACAGAGGATCAATTTTGTGATGTTTTCAATCTTTCAAAGATTAAGATGATCACAAAAAAAATTCAAAGACCAATTTAGTAACTTTTTTAATCTTTTTAGAATTAATATAGTGAAAAAAATATTTTAAGGACTAAATCGATAGTACTTACAACTTTAGAGAATCAAAATAACAGTTATCTCATAAAATAAATATGAATAGTTGTAATTGTAACAATGTAAATAATAAAGTTAGTCTCTATTCTAATCTCAATGCTGAGAAGCTTCCCAAATGACTCCAACTCGCAAATACTCGAGTGAAACCCAAAAGTGAATGACTAGTATTTGTTACGGGAGTTAGACATTGGGGGGTCATTTATTAAAAACTGTATACACATAGAAGATTTTTTTTTTTTGGGGTGGCCTAGGCACCTTCCCGTTCTCAATATCCTCCGCCAGTGCTTGTAGTGCATACCCAAAATTATATTTGACTGACCTGTTTGCAGAACTACAGATACTGAATGTGTTTAAGAGTAAATTAGTTGATTGAATCTAAAGAACTTTCTTAGGCAGGGTATCTGGATACCAGCACTCATGTTTTTATAGCTGCACAACGTTGAAAATGATTTACACGAATTTAAGGATAAGGATGAGATCATAAGAGTAAGAAGGTGAATGAGGGTATCGGGATATTACTACTAGGATTTGTGTTTCGGGGTTCTTTTGGAATAACCTGCTTGTTGTTCTCATAAACTCACGGGGTGTGTCGTTCTACCTTAGAGCAGTATCACACGATACCCTTTGAAAGTTTTTATGGAAATTCTCTGGTTCTAAGACCACAATTTGAACTCTGTATCTTTGCCTTACGTTCAAAATGAGATAAGATTGTCTTCACGGCTTTTCTAATGCTCTCCTCATGATTGTTTCAAGGGATTTATATTACACTACTACTGATAGAGTGATAAGTTCTATTCTATGCATAGGAATTAGATAACTTAGTTGCATCTCTCATCCACTTTGGCCTGTTGTTTTCTCATGTTCCCATTCATCTTACATCCAAAAAGAACACAGAGAGAGAGAACTGATCTTGGATAATTTAGAGAAAGGGAAAAACTATTGATTGTAACACAACGTGCAAGGTTCACATTGGACCCATGTTAAATCGCTTCCGGTGTCAATTATCACAGTCATGTTCTGGCTACCCAATTGCATGGTCACAATGTAATTAAGAGTTTGTATGCCTATACCAGAAGCTAATGGAAAGCTTCTACATTATGGCTAGAAACCATTTCTCTTATCCTGTTTTGCAGTGAACTAACATGAAGATCGTCTAATATTATCTGTTTCTGAAGTCTTGTGTTCCAATTAATTTTCTTTTCTGAGCAGTGACCTCTGTCCTTCATTTCCAGTATAAGAGAACCTTTCTCTTGTCCTGAGAATTCAAATTAACATGAATTGCATTGCTGAACAGCAACAACAAGCCTTTATCCCACTATGTGGGGTCGGCTACATGGATCACACGACGTCATTATGCTCTATCAAAAATCATATATGAATTTCATTGCTGAACCGATAAAAAAATAGATAGAAATTTGAAATTTTGATTTGAAGAACAATTTATTAAGAGAAAAACGTAATGCAACCTCAAGAAATATAAAAGTCAAGACATGCTTTATTTATTTAATCTACCATAGAGAGAAACTTATGACGGGTGTTTTCTTTTAATGGGAAAAGAGAGAAATTCTTAGATTCTAACAGTAAAAAGAAGAGAACTTTTGATTAAGTATTAGGAGATCCAATATGAAATATGACATAAAGCTGAGGAAAACTATTTTGTAATTGGGCATATTGTTCTATTCATGACTTCTCTTATAGTGTGTGTACTTTCTCTTTCGTTCTCTCTCCTCTGTTGAGTTTTCAGTTCTGTGTGCTTTCTCTTCTCTGTTTTATGTACAATATCATTGTTTAACGGATGGATTTTATTTTACATTTGTATTGGTTATAAATCAAACTTGACTAAGGTGAGATTTTGCTATGATGCTACTTGTTGTTTTATGATGATGTTAGTCTTGTTTAATGGTTATATACTTTTCTAGACATATAATGACTTATGTTGGGCCGTTTCTTGTTCTTTTGATATCATATCAGAAAAAAAAAACAAGTTCCTTTTTTGATTTTTTTACATTTACCTTTAAGTTCAGAACCAGTTTTTGGTTAAAAAATAGGTTCAGAACCATATGAACTGGTTTGCAAACCGGTTTAGAACCTGAACCATATTTCGAACTGGTTCAAAAACCTAAACCAAAACAGAACTGGTTCTCATTAAATAAACAGCTTCACCGAACCACAAACCAGTTCGGTTCAGATACTGATCCATTTTAACAGATCCAAACCTGTTCAGTTCAGTTCTGCAATTCCTTCTAAATTTGTTAATTAATTTTCTGTGGATTAAATAACCGATTGAAATAACTTGAAAGGATGGAAGGTAGCTTAGTTTGTTGATTTTGTTGCCTAACTGTTGCTTTTGTTTGCTAGTACTCTTTCCTTGAGTTATTCTGTGTTTGTTAGCAATTCATCATATTGATTTTACTATTTTCTTTTTGTTAATGACATTCAGGATTCATATCTCGATAAATAGGTAAGAAGCAATGATGAGATTGAGAAACCTGAAGCCATTTGGGTTTTTTATTAAAGAAGCATGGGAAAAAACATTCTTTCTTGCAAAGTTCTTCTGCTTTTTACATGTTACTGACGAGTATATGATCAATTCCGTTTGGGTAAGCATGATTTCTTCTTGCACTTGTCTTCAATCCTATTTCATGATTAACAAGTAACCAGTTCCAGTGCTGCAGAGCGCTGGTCCTAGCATGCTTCCTGTAATGGATGTGACTCCAACCTTGTATCTCGCCGAAAGGATCTCACCCCGATTTGGTAAAGTTGCTTGTGGAGATATTGTACTCTTGCGGTCTCCTCAAAACCCTAGAATGTTAATCACCAAACGCGTGGTTGGAATGGAGGGTGATAGTGTTACATACATTTCTAGTCCAAAGAACAGTGATAAGCATGAGACCGTTGTGGTATGGCCAATTTCTTACATATAGACTCTGATTTTGATTGTGGGCTTTTCCTTGCTATGTAATTCGATCCCGAACTGGTTTGGGAAGTGGCAATTTTGCTGCTTCTTTTTAAGGGCATTTGTGTGTTTGTGAAACCGTTCCCATGAACGTGAACGTCTGTTCACTCAATGAACCAACACTCTTCCTTCTACTTTTGTGCCGCCTTGGAATGCCCGCTGGCTTTGAAGTGATGCAAACGGTTTTCCAAACACACTGTTCATTGTTGTATGTTTATAATTAGGAGTTTTTTAACCTATATGCAATATTGCACAGGTTAAGAAACTAAATATAGAAAGAAAATATAACATTAATTGTATTTCAAACACAGTCACATTAAATTTTTGTTTCTTCCAATAATAACTTTCTACCTTTAGTTTCTATATTGCACAAGTTAGAAAAACCCTTATAATTATACTAGCTTTTGGTCTAGCGAGGATTGACTTTTCAATGTTTTCCATTGCTGAATTGATTATAGATATTTGGTTTTCTTAGTCTGCATTCCTTCTGTAGGTTCCAAAGGGTCACGTTTGGGTACAGGGAGATAACATCTATAATAGCAGGGATTCTAGAGATTTTGGCCCTGTACCTTATGGTCTTATTGAGAGCAAGTCATTTTGGAGGGTAAGTTTGTGTATGCTTTTAAGACATACAAGCCTCCACCCCCTTTATCTCTCCTTTTATCTCATGTCACTTTCTCCTTATCTTTTGATGTTTTATCCGTAGGTATTGCCACTTAAAGATTTCGGACCTTTCTGGAATAAATGAGCTGAAGCATTCAATCATGCGATGACAATCTCGTGCAACATACCTGTTGTGTTCAATTACGGAAGGCAAAACATTACCTATTTGGACTTTTTCATCCTTTGCTTTGCTATTCGGGGATCGGGGTTCAGTCCCTAGACTTTTGAATTTTGATTGCCTTACATTCAACGTGTCATACTGTTACATTCATTTGTATTACTTATGACTTATAAGGACAATTTACATCTTAGAGATTAGGCAAAATTAGTATTTTGGTCCGTTAGCTTTACACTAAGTTATAGTTTAGTCCATTGACTTTCATTTTGGTCTCATAACTTTTGAGGTGTTTTGATTCTTGTGGTTGAGTTGCTAACAGTTGAATTTGTCTGGTATCATTATACTGTTTGTAGCTTTGGAGTGCATGCTGAAGTGGCACACATATATTCAGTGTTCTGAGAATCTGCACATTGGAGAAAAGAAATGGGATGGGATGACACAAGGGATTTGGCTTGAGTTAGGATTGATTGGAGAGTGGTAACTTATCGCCTGAGAGGTGGGGAACAAGAAATATATAATAGTATAACACTATTCATTATTATGTGTGGTTTTTAGTCATTAATTATCCTGTGTAGGTTTATTTTAAGTTTGAGGTCTTGATATATAATGCCGTGAGGGTACTAGATACAGTTATTAGAATTGGAAAAATAATTATAAGAGCACATTGTTCCGTCTCTCGGAAATATAAAAATTACACATTCCAATATCTTTTTACTACATTTAGATTCTTAAATATCATTTGCCTTTAAGTTTTAATAAAAGTAGAAATAGTTGGAAGAAACCTTCAATGGATGGATTTATTACAATGATATATAATAAGTTAATAACGGATGAAGTTTCTCTCAAGCTACAGAACTTGTGCAGCACATTTTTCATACATCTCCACCATTGCTGCCGAGAATTCAAATCCGTTAAAAAGCTAAATAAAGCTACTACCCTTGTCTATGTGATTATGCATATAGGTCTTTCTAAAAAATCTGTTACTCATCGTATAATATGCTTTCTAAAATTTTATGTATAATTGATGGGTTCCATTCAACTGAGACATGAATTAAAAAATAATAGTAATTTATGACTTAGTGGGAGCTAAAATAAGAAAATTTAATTTTATAAGAATTGAATTAAAAAATTAATATTTTATTAGAATAAAAAATATTTTGTGTTATCTAAAAATACTTTTCAACTTATCAATACTTATAATGATATTCTGTTTCATCTTTTTCAACTATCATAACAAACAGAAGTTGTTAACAATCTTTGTTGTCTTTGATCAACTTTGGGGAATGATGTTTATGCTGGGTGGCAGAATAGAGTAAGTGTATAATCGATATGGTGTAGGATAATTAATCGAGAATTAACGTAATTTTATAAAATTGCGTTAGATGAAAAGTAATTCATGTTTAGGAAACATTCATTAAGGAAACATTCGTTAAAAGCAAGTTTTGTAGTAAAATTGATTATAAAATTTTCATCTAATACTCAAAGACATCCTTCTTCTCAAAATTGATTTTGGCCTCAAAACCCCATTAAAATTAAGATGCAAATGAAACTCAAACATAATAAAAAAGCAATCAGAATCAAGTTTGAACGAACATACAAATTTCATTTTGAGTAACTCCACTGGAAACATCTAATATTAATATTAATTGCCCGTGCAATTGGCTTTGTTTAACTAGTTAAATTGAATACTATTATTATAATACAAAATAGAAAAGGACCAGAGAAGTAAAAAAGAGTAATTCATCTTTTTGGTAACAATTCCTCAACTTCCACACGCGCTGAGGTGTTTGGATTCTACGCGCATCTCGGAGAAAGAGACGTGAATAATTAACTAATCACGATCGAAACCGTATGAATCTTGTGGAAACGACGACCAAAGATGGCGTTTCGTGTTTCTTCTGATCGATTTCTTCGAGACTCTCCGATTTAGCGATTTCAGACTTTGACGATCTTGGCGGCACGGACGACGGGATTTTCCCTGGCGATGGCTTCTCGTCCAGCGGCTTTGTAGTCGTAGGTGCAGTCGTGGCGGTCGGAGTACCGGTGCTCCGCGCAGAAGAGCTCACCGCAGCGGCACGTGAATCCTGTGAGACCGACTCTCCGCCGACAACCAGAGCATCGGTTGACTTTGCGTTTGGCCTCAGACGGCGTCGTTTGGTGCGTTTGTGCGTCTTGTTGTTCGTCTGAAGGGTGAGATCTCTTGGGAGAACGCGCTGACGTGGCAGCCTTGTCGTCGAAAAATCTAGACGGTTCAGAAACAGGAGCAGCGGCGGTGGTAGCGGTGGTAGCAGCGGTAGCGGTGTTACTGCAGGGGGTGATGGTTTCAGGAACCTTGAACTCGGTCTCCTTTTGTTCCGCTTTCTGAGCCATTCTTTCTGCGTTTTGAGATACCACAGAGAGGGAGAGAGAGAGAGAACGAAGCGAGCGAGGGAGAGAGAGAGAGAACGAAGCGAGCGAGCGAGAGAGAGAGAGAAAGAGAGAGATTATTGAGAAGGGAGAGAACGGAAAGAGATTATTAAGAAGAAGGTGGGGTTGTGAGGTTGGTAATGGTAATAGAATATGGACCTCATAGAGACGCGTATCATACCTTTTCACAGCTTTCTGCAATTACCAACTTGTCCACTCCCACCACCACTACGCCCTTTCTTTTTCCTTTTCATTTTTATATTCAACTTAAATTACCCCTTCATTAAATAAAAGTAAACAACTCAACCCTTCCAAATTCCAATTCCAAACTTCCAATTTTATTTTTTTATTGTATTCACATTCATTCATTTTTAAAATAATCTCTTAATTATTTTTTTATCTGATTTATATATAATTCATTATTATAATATTTGTATTTCAAATATTAATTATTTTATTTTCAAATTTTATGTGAAATTATGTATATATTACTGAAATGTTCACATTACGTATCAAAATTTTTCTATAATACATGATGGATACAATGTACACGTAACAATACATGCTTTTGCTAATAATATAGTAGTTTTTTTTTTTTATTCATGCGCATGTCTTTGTTATAAAGCAATACAACCGCCGAAGAAAGCATAATGATTGATATGAAAATCGATTATACATTATTCCTACTTATTATGCAAACTTTACAGCAAATACATACCTTTATTTTCTATGTATTTTAAAATTCTATTTTTTTAAATTAGAATTAAATTATAATGGTACTAATTGGGGTAAGTTATAAGTATAAGTATAATATGTCTGGCCAAATGAAGCGACCAATTTGGAAGAGAGACTAATCCAAACACGCACACATATACGAACTTGAAGATTTGAAGACTGAACCTGAGGAGGAAAGAAATCTAGCTGACTTTACACCAAAGTGATCTTGTTTGGGGCTAGTTGGCAATTAATGGCAATCATGCACCATAGCAGTTTTGCAGCATTCATTCATGCAAGACTAATGTCCAGATTAAATTCATGCTTGTTTTTTCTTGATAGGAATGAATTTAGGTGTATAAGACTTAAGAAGTGAGTAGGGTTATTAAATATTAAATAAACAGTTATCAGAATTTGTAAAAAAATTAAAATGATTCATAAGAAATACTACTATTATTAATTTAATAATTGTGATAAAAACTAGTATTTTAAATGACTCCAAAAATTATTATTAATTTAGGGTTATGTGTGGTACATGTTGTGGGTATTTTATTGAAGAACGGAAAAGTGGCATTGTATACTTGGCTGGTTGCATTTGCCACTATTTGCAAATTGCAATTGCAAATGCATAATGCTGGTTGAATTAATTGGGTGTCATTTTATTTTATTTTTCATTTTTTATTGGTTTGCGGGTAACCTGCCTAGGAAACTAGGAAAGGGTAAAATGGGAAAATCGAAGGGTTAAAAATGGTGAGCCGTGACAACAGGGGAAAAGCAAGCTGGCCACCCAATCTGACCACGATGCCTTCCTCTCTCTTTCTCAAAGCAGAGGTCATTTTGGTCTTTAACTCACTGACACGTGTGCTTCGCACGCTTGTTTATTCCACACGGCTTGGTCTGTCGCTACTCGTGCGTGCGCTTTAGTTCCCATTCCACCCATTCTGATGGTGATGGGAGTGTGCCCCACCTTTGTTTTTCTCATTATTATTTATTATTTATTAGTATATGAATTTTTTTAACCTATAAAATATTTTAAATATTAAAAAATTATAAAATATAAATTTAATTGTATATTAAATATAATTATATTATATATATGTTTTTTAACAATAATTTTTAATTTTTAATTTTTTAACATGTATAATATTGAACAAATTAAAAAAATCTTATAACATTATCATTGCAAAATTAATACGTTTTAATCCATTAACTTTACACTAAATTTTAATTGGATTTTTTTAACTTGCATAATTTTTCACATGTTAAGAAAACTAAAAGTAAAATTATTTCATTAAAAAACAAAACATTTATTATAGTACAACCTCTAAACTCATTGAATATTTATTTTTCCTTATAAAATACTTCTACTTTTAGTTTTTTAACCTGTGCAAAAGTTGTACAGGTTAAAAAAAACTCATTTTAATTTAGTTTGGTAGTGTTTGCTAATTTAATAGAACTGAACATTTGCTTTTTGCTAATGGCCAAGAGCTTGTAGCTCAAATGACATAAAGAGAAGCTTTTGGAATTTGAGAAGAGGGGTTCGATTCCCGATGGAATAGATTTAGGAATAGTGTAGTATGGAAGTGTGTGTGTTTGACTGATAAAAAAAATAAAACTGGACAAAGTGGAACAAAATATCCTCACAAAACAAGAAGACATACAAGGAAAATAAAGTTAAAATAACTATATACTAGTACCACGTCATATGTCATATAATATGCGCGTTAATAAACAAATAAAATCGAATGATTGACTATTTTGGTCCCGCACGTTGTAGTCACAGTGCGTTTTAGTTCCTGATTTTTTTAAATGTCTGAATTAGTCCCTGACTTTAAGTAACATTGACGAAATGTCTACGGGACACGTAAAGTGCCCATATAACACACTATTTATCACATATGAGTCAACGTAAACAACCAAACAACGTTGTTTTGCTTAATCTCCAAAGTTACAGAGATATTATAGAAAGTCATAAATTAAAATGCTCTGTAGCTACAAAGTGAGGGACCAAAATAGTAAATAATTTAAATAAAATCAAAGGCTCAAACATGGCATAATTTACTTGGTAAAACGTTAAAAAAACAATATTTTAATATTTTAATATTTTTTATTTTTATGATTATAATTATATAATAGTTTTAAATTTTTTTAATTTTCATATTAATATTTTATTAAATACATCATTCTTACAAGAAATATAATTACTAAATATAATTTTTTAAATAATTATTAAATATAATTCATGTTGAATATATTTTTATTATATAAGTTTACAAGAAATATATATTTTTAAAAATATGTTTTGGTTAAATAAAAAATATTTAATTTAGGAAATGTAGACGTCTATTATTTTATCAATAAAAAATAACTCGTTGAAATTATTAATAATAATTCTACACTATGCTTCATTCTAATCTTTTAAGTCTTAGGTTCTATCATTTTGTGTGGAACCAAAATATTTTGTTCGTTTGACATGGTACCATATTCGATTCTACTTTATTAATGTACCAAACACATAATAATACTTCATCATCTTTTTTTTATCAAGTTTAAGTATATCTCCGAAATGCTATTATTTTAGTTCCTTAATTTATTTTTGTTTATTTTCATTTGTTAAATAATTAAGAAGGATATCCAAAGCAGTTATGGTGTTGTGAAGTAACCTTACAACATAAGAGTCCACTAATTGAACTAGGTCTAGTGACAAGCTCCAAACCAAGCTAATAGAATGGTGGATACCTAAAAGAAGACTATAATATTAAAATGAATATATTGACTTTAGAGAGAATTACGTCTGAAAATAAATGTCTACTTATAAGAATTTTAATTCATACTTGTTGTTAATCACTTTTGTTTCTAGTTGTTTCTAAACTTGAGGGTTTAGTTCCTTATTCATTTTCAT
Organism: Cyamopsis tetragonoloba; assembly: GCA_037177725.1. Classification (NCBI taxonomy): domain Eukaryota; kingdom Viridiplantae; phylum Streptophyta; class Magnoliopsida; order Fabales; family Fabaceae; genus Cyamopsis; species Cyamopsis tetragonoloba. The sequence continues at coordinate 52,377,843 of CM074124.1, read as the reverse complement.
CAATTGTAAAAAAATTTGTGATGTTTTCAATATTTATTATAAAATCATTTTTATTATTTATTATATTAAGCTTCTCTTAATTCTCTATTTGATTTGATCATAATATGTCTTTCACAAGGTACATATACCTTAACAAAGTATATATAATAAATGATAAAAATGAGAATATATTTGAAAACAAAACTCATATATATCTTTGATTTTATCCAAAATTATAAAACTAAATCATTTATATTTATCTTTGACTTTGTACAAAATTATTCATTTTTTTAAACATGACTAATTTTAATTGGCATTTTATTTGAATTGAATTTTATTATAGACCATAATTAAAACGTGAAGAATTAAAATGGTGGTTTATTTATCTTTTCTTCTATAAGTTAAATTTCTTTATATTTTTCTTTTATTTTGTTTTTAAATGAAAATAAAAACAAATTGCGTCATCATTTGTAATTTTCTCTGTTTATTTTCTTTCCTGTATATACCAATTCCAAAAAAAGGTTATGTGCCAATTTGTATTAGATTATTTTAGAGAAATCATTATTTAATTTTATAAGTTATTAGTATTTTTTTTTATAAGCAAATACAATTAAGTATGGATTGAATCTAGATACGCGCACATAAGATGTCTTTACGTGATCATCGACTAAGCTATATTACTGACAAATTATTTGTATGTGAGAGAGTGTTTTTTTTAAAAAAATAATTATTCTTCCAAAAATAATTGTTTCCAGACAGAAAAGTTTATCAAACAGAGAAATATAAAATTATCGTTTAAATAATTTTTATCCATATTTAAAAATAAAAAGTATGCAGAGAAGAGAGGGAAGAATCGTGTGGCGCGTGACTTTTGAAGTGTGGTAGGGAAGAATAACCAGCGGAGAGTATATTAAGCTGTGCGTTCTACAACAATCTCCCTCTCATCGCTACACTCCTTCCCCTCTCAGGGGGGTTTCTCATTTTCATCCCTCGCTATAATTTTTCACCACAAAGATCTATCAACCAACCGATCGCGATTTCGTTAGGGTTCACAATCCCTCCGATTGTGGACAATCGACGCTGGTTAGGTTTTTTCTTATGTTTGTTTGTGATTTGAAATGGGAAGCGCCGATAACCGGACCTTCAAGGCCAACTTCACCGCCAATGGAGCTGCCATGCTCCGTGAAAAAGTGAATGAGAAACTGAAGGAGTTCATGGGCAATTACAATGATGACACTCTCGTGGTACGGCCTCAATCATACTCATTGTTGTTACCAATTTTTGGAATATCTATGTTGTGAGTTGAATGATAGGAAAATGTCTATGTGTAAAAACAAACTAAGTAAAATGCAACTAGAACTAAGTGCGTGAGGGTGAGAGGGTTCTGAGTTCATTGTATTCTTTAGAGTCCATTTTAAAACAAAGTGTAGATTTGAATTTGATGAAAACAGACATTCTTTAGAGTCCAACTCTGTGTTTGGTTTTGCTGTGTTAGTTGTAGAATTGATTCCGAGTAGAATTGATTTCGTATAATTAATTATGAGTAAAATTGATTATGAAGTAAAGTGATTTTCGTTGGGAAAACTGATATTAGAAAAGTGGTTTTCAAAGGTAATGCTGTTTGGATAGAATTGCTTTTAAAGTTTAAATGAGACATTATATAATGAATAATTGATCCTGTTAGAAGCAGAAGCAACTACAAGTTACTTCCCCTTCAAGGCTTCAACTATCAATTATCATTCTTATAAAACAGATAGAAGTGGTTACAAACACACTTAAAGAGTCTTCAGTTTTTAAGAAAAAAAAAACTTCAGCATTAGAAGTGAAGGCTACCATGTGTAGGTCTACTAGTTAATAACAAATAACAATATGTCATCTGTATCCCCCTGTGCCCCTGTTGATATTCTACTTTTAGATGGAATCTTCATGAGGAGTTTGTATTTGGATATCTCCCTTGTCAGGTACACGCTTACGCAGAACAAGCTTATTCACTATACTCTAACTGTCTAGCATGAGAGTAACACACACATGTTCTGATGATTGGTGGATAACAATTGATGAACTATATTTGTGTCAGATATAGATTCAAGCATGATCGTAGCCAGGGTTATTAATAGTGTGCTGTTGTGTCACCTTGTGGCCTCTAGTTGCCACCTTTTAGCAATAACGTTGTGTCACAAATTGTTTCTTGGATACTAAAAAATAAAACTTCATAACACATTTGAAAGCACTAGTTCTTTGTGCCTTCACAACGTATTGAAAGGCTTTTCATAGAATGATTGGTCAAAGAGAGAGGCTTTTGACTTTTGTCAGTAGCTGTGCTCGTACTCTCTTTTTGCTAGGTTTTCGGGAAGGTATCTATGCAATGATGAGCAATTACTTCATGCTTGGGAACTGTAGTGGTCGCTAATAGGGTCATGATATTGGTTGGTTTTTATAGATTAGCATAAAAATATAAAGATAATCTCTTTGTGATTTCTTCTTGTTAGAATCATTGCGAAATTTTGAGCCATGTTATGGGGGCTGAGCACTCAGTTATGATGTATTTGATTTGTAGTTGAAGACTTGAAGTTTTTATAAGTTGTTTAATTTTGTATTCTAGTTTTCTTTTAGAGGAAGCTTATGCCTTCCTAGTACCTACTCTTGAATTGTACCTCTAAAATATAGCACTCTTTTGTGCAATTACATTTTCTTGGGTTTTAATTCAAATATATATTATTTAAACCTTGTTCTTCTATAGTCACAAAGTTAAGTTTTGGAGAATAATAAATGAATAAATACTCCTATTCCTTTTTATAAGTATCTTTAACAAAAATTACACAGATTGAGAAAACTGAAAAGTGCTGATAACACGAAAATGTGTTGATTCTTTAATAAAAAGATGATGTCATTTCAATTTTATCTTTATTTAAAACCAAACTCCACTGTTCTTATTATTTTAAACCATACTCCACTATCCTTATGCCTCATCAATTAAGGATGAAATTGGAAAAATGTTATAATGCTTTTCATTTTTATGTTTGGAGCTTATAAAAAGGAAAAACATTTTTTTCTTGGTTTTAGGAGCTTATAAATTGGAACAGAGGGACTACATTGTTTCTTGTAGAATTCATCTTGTCATGAGGAATCATTTCCAGTGTAACCATGAAAACTGTGATGCCATAAAATTTATGAAAAAAATATTTTCCTGTGAGGCATAAATAATATTTAGTTGAATGAATATGACATTTCTCTTTTACTCTCAAATTTTTAATAGTTGATAGTTGATATGTCAAATTGATGGTTGAGTAAAGCTGCAAAGGAAATTTACTATGAGATATTACAATTTTCATACGATGAAACTGACTTTATTTATGTGAAATATTTGTTATTACAAATGGAAAATGAAGATTGCGTAATGCATTTGCAGGAATATGTTATTGTATTACTGAGGAATGGTAGGAGTAAAGAGCAAGCAAAAAATGAGTTGAATGTTTTTTTGGGAGATGACACTGATCCTTTTATATCCTGGTAATTTCTGTTTAGTCCCTCTTTGATAGATAAAAATAAGATTTATGTGATTGCAAGCAATATAGTACTTACTGATGTAATTCTTTGTGCTAATTTGTATGTGCATCTTATTAACAGGCTGTGGGATCACTTGGCTTCGAATATAGATTTCTATGTACAACATAAAGAATTGCAGCATGAAGCTCCCAAAAAAAGGCTTATGTCTGAGGTCCAAGCCGGAGGTGATGGTTTTCAGCACTTGAATTCACAGTCAGAAATACCGAAGTCTAGTAAGCGAAGAAGTAGGCATAACAAAGGTTGGAAAGGATTAGTGGAGAGAGAAGCTGAAGTGCAACCAGTGTGGAGCTTTGAGGTTGGCAACATTCATTCAGAGGAAAAAACCCAATCTAAAGTCAGCCGTGGTCCAGGGAAACCATCTCCCTCACTATCAGTTCAGAGGAAAAGGGGCCGGACTGTTGAAAAAAGGACAAAGGTTTGAACTGCTAATCATGTTGACTCTTGGACAATTTTTCGTCACCTTAGTTCTTTTCCTATTTTCCAACTCTACAAACTGTTTGACTTTAGTATGTAAGGTAGTAAAGTGAACATGTCTTTATGGAACAGTAGGTGCTTTAATGATTTTTTTTCCACTTGATTTAGGTACTCTGATTTTGCATTTTGGAAATTTATTCACTGAGTTATTCCCTATAACTTATAGTTTAACTGCACTCATGTTTTAGATGATTTGTTGACCGCGGGAAAAAAATATCCTATTTACTTTGTTTTGCTAGATTTATTTCCTTCTGCATATTTTTTTTTGATTTTTTTTTTTTTTTTTGTATACACAAGTGCGTAGCTCTTGATTCTTTGCTTTCAAATGTCAAACTTATCAAGTTTCTTCGGCAGAGGGATTCGGTTTCACAAGTAACTCATGATGCTCCTCGTCGGCTGCTTCAATTTGCAGTGCGTGATGCAGTGGCAACATCCAGGCGATCTAATTTAGGAACACCGGTGGAGTCCTCTTTGAAGCGTCTTCGTTCTGTAGTTTCTACATCTTCTGTCAAGTCATCCTTGGTTGAATGTCCTCAGACGATGCAGACTGTTTCCAGGGATGCAAATCCCTTTGCTACAGTGATTAAGGCTGTAGCAGAAGCTGCTGAAGATGTGGTAAATTTCAAATACTCAGGAAGCGTATTTGATCGGCTTGGTTATGATATGAATCAATCAGATGGTAACAGCCATCTTGAAGATATTTACCAAGATCAGGATCAAAATGAATTGTTGTATCATCAAACAACTGACTATAGTGATCAGTATGCTGTGAACCCGACAATGTTGGAAAATGAAAATGGTTTTTCTTCTGATTCCAATTCAGACAATGAATGGATTGATGATGTTAATGTTGTGGACCATAGGGTGAATAAAGCTTCTCAGTTTGGCTACCCTGGTGGAAACACGGGTGATAATTCACTCACTGTGCACTACAATGTAGAGAAAAATGTTGATGATATCAGGCGTCGAAATCAGAATAGAGTTCAGGAGCAATCTGTTGCTGCGCCTAACACTTCCAAGATAGTAAATATTTCTGTTAATGTGAATGCTTGGAAGCAACCGGCCGATGGTCATAAAACTTTTGGAAGTAAAGTGGGAGCTCCCAAATCTGGCGTGCAACTGGTCAAGGAGAATGCCAAAGCTGTGGAAATTAGTAATTGGAATGTGAGCTGTTTTACAAGCACACAATCTGATGCCGCTTGGGCTTTATGTTATAATAATGCGTTTATATATGCATATGTGTGTGTGTATATATATATAATATGCTTGAATTCAATTTTACTTAATTTTCAATAATATTATGACATCAACAGGCAACCCCTACTTTGGATTTGAAGAAAGAGTCTCGGAAGGCACAACTATTGAATTCTGGTGAGTTCTGAGTTTTCATTAACCGAAGTTCTTCCTGCTTCCAAGAAGCATGTGAAAATTATATTTCCGGTTTAGTACATACACAAGTTACACATTTTGCTTTGTGTTTTATCACTACCTTAGTAGATTAGTTTTCTGCTATCTATCTTTCTGTAGGTGTAGAACTTATTTCAGCTTTTGTGTCCTCAGGTTCAAGTGTCACTGGTCGTACATCGGAGGATGCTGATTCCCGAACCGTTTTTGCAAGCAATGTAATAACTCTTACTCCATAGTCCTTTGTCGTGGGTTTGGGAGGGAGGCTTCAGGTAAAAGTAGTATTTGTTCATTTTATAAAGATACATTGTATTCATTTTGTCAGGTTCATTTTGCTGCTACCAAAGATGGCCTATTGCGACATTTTAATAGATTCGGGGAAGTTCTAAAAGTTGTTATTGCTACTGATGCAATGACAGGGCAACCAAAAGGGTGAGGGTTTTAGATGTTTTCATTATATTATTATATGTCTACTTTTTTCTTTTCTTTTTTATGTCTATATTGGTTCACTGGTTTGCTTTTTTTGAGCAGGGCAGCTTATGTGGAGTTTGTGCGAAAAGAAGCAGCAGATAATGCATTATCACTGGATGGAACTTCCTTCATGTCACGGATACTTAAGGTATTGATATCTGCATACTACTTTACTTTAGTCAAAGGCTTTTTCTGCTAATAATTCATGTTTGGTGTTCGTCCATACTATGATAGCTCAAATCATGATAAGCTATTAACTTCTTCACTAACTTATCGGCAATGCTCACAATGAACTGCCAGTTGACTGCCATGCTTTCATTTGAATCAGTATAAAACTGCTGTTTCTACAAAAAAAAAGGTGTTAGACATATAGGTCTATCAGTCCTTTCTTGCAATTTCCTTATGATTCTAGCAAGAATTTAAGAAATAAATAAGAGGGCCTCTGCTATGAGAAATTGAAAGATAGTCAGTTTGCTATGATTTTCATGCAGGTATCGTTGTTCACAATTCTCCTTTGCCAATATATACTTGGTTATTGTATATGTCCCAAAATATGTCCAATTAGTCATAGTTATCGAAAAATCTCCTAAGTTTCCTTAACCGGAGTTCTCATGTGGAGTTTGTCTAGTATAAGAATCCATGTTGTGTTTGTTATTGTAAGAAAAAAAAAAGGGGGGATCACGTTTTGAAGTTATTTTCCCCTTAAAAATAAAACAGTATTTAGTCTCAATCCTCAACAATGTTGGATCCCCTCTCCTTTGGGTGCTAAAGATTTAACAACTGCATTGAATTGTTTGAACTTATATTCTTCTATTGCAGGTTGTGAGGAAAAGTGCTGCACCTCAAGAATCTGCTCCAGCTGCACCATGGCCACGCATATTTAGGGGATCTCCCCTTCCTTCTGCTAGTTTTTCTAGAGCTCCCTTTCAAAGGCGTATCACGGGGGCATTTCAGCCTAGGCCTCCTATTAAATTTGGTGCCAGGAGCTTGCAATGGAAGCGGGGTGCTCAGGGTATTCCATCTGACATTGGTGTTGCTTCAAGTGCCAGCACTATTTCTGCACCTGATGCTCGTGGTCTCACCTATGTCAGAACAGAATCTAAGCTAGAAGGCAGCTTGAGCTCGACGTAGTTTACTTTGAAAAAGAAAAAAAGTACAAAATAGAGATACGGGGCGTAATTTTTTGAATTTTATTTTCTGTAAATTTTTTAGGCTATTTTAAATATCCTAGATATTCAAGTTGGTGAAGTTTAATCAACTCTATTTGTCACCTTTGGTTTTTAAAGCTACGTATGGTAACATTGGGGATTTTTAAGGTACGAAGATGAGATGAGTGTACTGGAAATAGTTGGGAAGTTGTTAGTAAGTTTTCCTCCCAATATTATCCTTGTCTTTTTTGTCGGTCACTTGATAGTCTCTTTCGTATCTGTTACTTTGTAAATTCTTCTGGTGAAGAAAAAAAATAGAGTGGAAAGGAAGTATGGATGATTTGATTGACTGCATGATTTAACTCGTGATAATAGTTCGATATTTGGTAATTTTCTTTACGGTTCCAGAACTGTTATGGATTGTGGAAGCTAATGGTACAACTATTTGATTATTATTTACTATTAATTAACATTTGGTTTTCATGCATGAGTGCATTTTGTTATGGTTACTTTGGAAGTCAGTCTGTTCTCTGATATGTTTCTTCAAGTCGAGAATTGAGCAATTAGGAATTGAAGTTAGCCATACGTAGGAAATGAAATTTAGTAGCTATTGTTACTTCAATGTATGTTTGGTTTGGTGTCAAATTATATTGAAATGAAGTGAACGTAGATTTTTTACAGCATTACATGTAACTTTTACATTTTAGATACACATTTGAGCTATCTCTATACTTCATGATTGGACTGCCATGGATCGCGGAACTGGTTGCTAATAGAATTGATTTCTGTTTCCCTCTGCAATTTTTTCTTCTTGGGGCATTCGAAATTGTTTTTTTGGTATCTTTGCCCCTTTGCTGATGAATGCATTGTAAAACTCCATTTTTTTAACATATATTCTGTCATGTTTAACCGAGAATTGTAACAAGATCAGTATCTCCTATGTGGCAAACTAAGCCGCTTTCTAGATCATCTTAACACTTAAAAATATTAATAATAATTTTTGGTACCAAAAGATTAAAAAGTGAAGTTATAATCAAAGATACAGCATAACAACAAGCAAATCCAATAACGAAAATTACTCATAATTTCTCTGCTTTCACCAATATCCCAGTAAATCAGAACCGCTTAATGAACCTCTTTAAGGAAGCAACAAAAGGAAAACAGTTGATGATCTCATCTAGAAAAGAAAGCAAAGACCACCCCAATAGAAATTCCAGCAATGCAAAGGAAGGAAACCCCACGAACCCTAACAAAGAGAAGATTCAACTGCTTAGCAACCTGAAGAGTGAGTGTCAGAATCTGCAACCTACCCTGCTCCTCCATCTTCTTAAAGAAATGCATTGGTTTCAGCGACTGACGCAGCATAAAGGCCAACGAGAATGGAAACGCAAACGCCAAAAAGCTCTGCAACGAAACCTCTTTGATTGGGGAAGATTGGGTGATATAGGTAATCCAAGCTCCTAGACCAAGCTGAACCAAACCCAGAACCGCCACAACTCTGCTCAAACCATAGATGCTCTTCATCATCCTTTCCAGAACCTCTCGCGTCTCGTTCGCCAGCTGTGAAAGATCTCGTTCCACGGTGGGCCCTTCAATCTCCTGGTGCTTGAAATCTGGGTTTTGGCTTGGGTATGGACTTGATTTCTCGGATTTCTCTGATTCTGAAGATGGGTTTGATGATGAAGCGTCTCTGGTTGAGAAAAACCTGGGTTTTGACACTGGGACAAAAGGGTTCGTGGAAATTACGTGACTGAAGCCTTGAATGGTTGAAATTGAGTGTGATGGATTGAAATGGGAGGGTTTGCCATTAGCTTGAGAAGTGGGTTGTGGAGTTGAGATTGAAGGGGTTGTGGATTGAGAGAACAAACGTGAAAAACTGAAAGAGGAAGAAGAAGAGGAGTAGTGGGATGAAGATTCAGAGATTGTGACATGAGGATTATTGAACAACGAGTAGGTTGAAGAAGAAGAAGAAGAAGAAGAAGAGAAATGAGAGGGTTTTAGAAGCGAAGAGGTTAACCTTAACCTTCGTGAAATGGTGGCGACCATTATCGTTCGATCAAAGACCCGATACGGTACACCAATGAAAGGGGAAAATGGAAAAATGTTAAAGCGCCTATTTAGTTTTTTTTTTTTTTTACATCGGAAAAATAGTTTTAGTTTGTTTTCAAAGAGTCTCTAGTTTGTTTTCAAAAAGTCTTGAGCAGAGGAATTAAAAAGTGGTATAATTGTGCTTAATTTATAAAAAGAGATTGAGAGGTTTTAGAAAGCAATAAAAATAAATTAGAGTTATTTTTGTTTATTTTTAAAGTTTGTTACACACAACTCTAAGAATAGAAAAAAAAAATGAGAGTAAAATGAAAGTTTTGTAATGCAATTATTCATAAAAATATATAACAAAAATAGAAAATGAAAATACAAAATAAACATGCCTATTTTTTTTGTTAACAAAAAATGTTCAATAATTTTACTTTGGCTAATTACCACAAAACAAAAAAAGAGGGATCAATTCACACCGGTGCAAGTTAACTCTTACACAGTAAATAACTCTTTAATCAATAATTTTTTTACAAAATCGACCGATAGATTAAGAGTTCTTAGTATATAGATCAGTCATATGCACCTTTTGGTCCTCTAACTCTTATGTCCGTTTCGATTTGGTCGTTCAACTTTTTGAGGTTTCATATTAGTCCATTAACTCTAAAAAACGTTTTATTTTGGTCCCAACTGTTAGCTCAGTTAGTAAATTTTACAGAACAGTGACGACGGCGTTAACTTTACACCTCCATCACCAAGCTCGTAGGAGAGCCATTCATTTGAAAAGTTAACACCGTTATCATTGTTCCGTTAAATTTACTAACAGAACTTATGATTGGGATCGAAATGAAATGTTTTTTAGAGTTAAGGGGCTAATATGAAACTTCAAAAAGTTAAAGGACCAAAATGAAACGGGACATAAGAGTTAGAGGACCAAAAGATGCATTTGGCCTATATAGATCATATCTACAAAGTTTCTTTTAGTACCTTGATAGAGTACTAAACGATTTCGGATCAATATGAAATATGATCTATATACTAAGAATTTTTAATATATCTATTGGTCTCCTAAGAAAATTATTGATTAAAGAGTTATTTGCGGTGGAAGAGTTATCTTGAAATTACACCGATGCGAGTTGATCTCTCCTTATATATATATATATGAGTTGGGTTCAAATGATACCAAGATATCAAATGACACCGCGCATAACTTTTTATAGAAAACGAATTTTTCCGATCCAACCAATTAATTGAAAGTTTATATAATGTAGATCAACTATACACAAAAATTCATACAATTTGAAAACTATTTGATACGTTATCAGAATGTTTTGCTTGAACGTCTAATACATTATTAACTTTCAAATGGTATGAATTTTTGCATAGTATCTATAAAAAAACTATTATTCCATTGCATATGTCAATTAGACGATCTTGGTTTCATTTGTACCCAACTCATATGCAATGGAGTAATTGTTCCTAATTCAAAAAAGGGTCTTGATATCTAGTTCCCTAAGGGCACTAGATAAAGTTACTAGAAGTAGAAAAACAATCCTCGAGAATATAAAAAACTACACATTCTAATATTTTTTACTATATTTAGACTATTAAATAGTGCCCTTAGAACACTGTTTATCATTTGCCTTAAAAAAAATATTAAAGCCTTAGAATTAGTGGTGAAAGCAATGTCAATTAATAATGGCTTGTGCCCATTCACTATTTTTTAGTGTGCCCATTCATAATGGCCTGTCTTCAATGGAAGAAACTGTGGAAAGCTAATTTTTTTTAGATAGAAAATTCATTGAAATGAGTACAAAGGGACTCAGAATACAAATTGTATCAAACTTTGTTAATTGTGTTTTGTGCCTATTCACTATTGAGCATTGTTGCTATTGTAACCCAATAAATTCAAATGTTATACGTGATAATTACCGATGTAACCATAACAATACAAAAATTAAAACAAAAAAAAAAACCAACTATATCTAATAATTAAGTATCTTTAATATAAAATCTGATATTATGCTTGCGTCTTCACCTTAGAAAAAGAGATAGAAGTTAAAAAAGACTTATAAATAATAAAACACTTAGTAGACACAAAGGAAGAAATCTCATTTATAAATTTGTAAATGAAGACCACAATCACATCATCACTTAAATTGAAAATATTGTAGCTATATCAATTAATACAATTCATAATTTATAATTTAAAATCTTCTATATCGTGTTGATGCAATTAACATAAAGTAATTTTTCTTTTTGTCATTTTTCTCCCATCTTTTTCTTCTTGCCAAATCACACATATACATGTGTGTGCACATGCATAACACGCTTAAAATTGCAAGTAGTAAGCAACGAAGGAGAGGACGGAGGCACCAACAAAGGAACCAAGAGCCATAGCACCGTTGGCGCTGGGTCCCGGAGCAGGGGCTGGGACGGCGGTGGCTTCATCTTGAGCCATGATGGTGCTTACGGAGGCGGCAACAATGAGGACACCACAAGCAACCTTCTTCGTGTTCATGGCGAATTTTCGGTAACACAAATAAATGAGAAATGTGTTATTAGGAAATGAGTTACCAAATATGCCTTTTGCTTTGTGGAGTGCAGCCTGAAGAGAAATGAGCCAGAATTAGAGATTTTATAGTGGCATATTTCCTAAATATGAGCTTTAATTGTTAATTAATTTCCTGATTTTGTGATATTAGTTGTTATTTTTAACCAATGGGTTTATTTTAAGTATAACACGTGGTCATTCATCCCAATATTTTGGAGAAAGAGTGGTACATTTTAGTTATAGGTTAATAAAAAATCTTGTCGTTGATAATTAATTTTGAACACACTTTTGTCTATAAAAAAAAAAATCCTTCATGATTTGTTTGTCACTAAATTAATTCTTAAAGATTGGGTTTATTTTAGATATAACACGTGGTCATTCATCCCATTTTATTTTGGAGACAGAGCGGTACATTTTAGTTATAGGTTAATAACAATTTTTATAGTTGAAAATTAATTTTGAACACACTTTTGTCTATAAGAAAAAAAACCTTTAAAGATTTCTTTGTTACTAAATTAATTCTCAAAGATTAATGACAAGTGAATCTTCAAATGATCATATTAATATTTATTTTTAATTTTATTTTGTATTTATATATATATATATATAGATCAAATGACACTAGGTGTCAAACTTAAGGGAGCGTTTGTTTAAAGGTTTTAAAATACATTCTCGAGTATCTTATTCCTAGGAATACATTCCTGAAAATATTTTATGAAATTCCTAGGAATGTTTAAAATGTATGTTTTGTGTATAACACATATTACTTGGAATATATGTTGTAATTATCAAAATTATTTCTAGTAATAAAGTTAGTTTAAAAAAAACACATAAACTAATTATTAAACATTTTAATTCGACTTTTTCATATTAAATCAAAATGAATTTTATCACTTAAATTTTTTATATGTTACTAAACAATTTTAACTAAAATAGAGAAATAAATCATAGTTTTACAAAATATATGTGATAATTTATTTAAAAAAGTAAAAGGATATATATAAAATATTTCTTAACCCATAAAGTCATAAAATGCATATCAAACCTCATACTAATAATTTGAAGAGCTAATGTAAATTAAGCAATTAACATATTAATAGTAGAGCGAATTAGAAGGAACATGGAAACTTTTGGCGGATAATTGGGAGGGTAGAGCAAATTGGAGGGAGCATACAAATTTTAGAAGAGTAATTGCAGGTGTAATTTTGAGACTTAGTCAAAAAAATTTGTTACCCAAGTCATGGGAATGTAAATATCTACCTTTTTAGGTGGGAATGCAAAACTATAAAATCATGGGAATATAGATTCCTAGAAACAAAATTTACTTGAAAATGTTTTTTTTTTGTTATTTGAAATCAAACGTGAGAATGTTCATTCCCAACCTAACATTCTCGGGAATGTTGTTATAATCCGCGAAACAAACGCCCCCTAATAAAATGACATCGACTACAACCTTTTTTAAACATTGAGTTTTTCTAATCAGACCATTGAAATGAAAGTTTATATAGGGTAGATCAACCTAACAAAATTTTATATCATTTCAAAACATTTTTGGTACTTCATCTAAATAATACATTTTGACGTAAAGCATGTTATTTAAAATATAAGTGAATTCATACTTCAAGATTATATAGCTATAGATATATAAATAATCTAAAATTTGGTATATATGATCTTTACTAAAATTTATTATTTATAAAAAGTTATGGTTGGTGTTTTTTTACCAAGTTTGACACTCGGGATTATATATAAAGTTGAAGTTGAGTTTAAATGACACAAATATGTCAAAGTTAGTAAATAACACTGCGAATAATTTTTTTATAAAAAATGAATTTCACCGATCCAATTGTTCAATTGAAAGTTTATATAATGTAAGATTAACTATGTAAAAATTCATATAATTTGAAAACTATTTGATACGTTATCAGATTGTTTTGCTTGAAGGTATAATACATTATTTAAAATATAAGTAAATTTCTTTCGTGAGATTACATACCTACAAATTTTCAAATCGAATGAATTTTTGTATGGTTGATATATATCATATAAACTTTCGATTGAATGGTTGGATCAGCGAAATTCATTTTTTATAAAAAGCAGTCCTATATATAGGGAAGGGATCAACTTACACCGGTGTAAGTTGATGCCAACTCTTATACAGTGAATAACTCATTATTTAATAATTTTCTTACAAAACTGACCGATAGATTAAAAGTTCTTTAGTATATAGATCATATATACAAAATTTCACACCAATCCAAAATCGTTTAGTACTCTATTAAGGTACTAAAAAATTAATGTAATATATAGTTTCATAAAACATAAGAAAATATCAATCATTTGATAAAGTACTAAACATTTTTGTAAGAAAATTATTAATTAATGAGTTATTCGCGAGGTAAGAGTTGACGTTAGCTTACACTTGATTCCTCCCCATATATACAATACTAATATAAGTATTTTGACTCGGGCCTTGTCCAATCTAGGAGTTAGATCCTTTATACACTAATGTACTCCCTCTTTTCCTATTTATCTGTCCACTTATATTTTCAATGCAATATTAATTGTAATTTTACCTATTCTATCCTTATTTTTAATTGAAAGTTAATCAATGCTCACTATCTCATCAATCAAACAATGAGAGATAAGGGACATTATAGAGAATTTAAAATTTATTTTGGAAAAAAATATAATAATTAATATATTTTTTGATATGTGTGATTTTCTCTCTCCAAACAGTTAAATAGGAATGAGGGAGTATTCTTCTAAAAAATTTCCTATATATCCTCATATAATCTCATAAAATAAGTAATAAATACAAAATTTCATGTTTTAAAAAATGAAAAAAAAACATTTAATTCATTCCTCAATTAATAAATAAGAAGATTTATAAAAATATTTTGTAGGAGAATTTAGAACTATTTTTACCCATATAACACCAAACACGAAAATTAAACCAAAAACAACCCAACTATGTCTAATAATGGAAAACTTAATATAAAATCTGGCATTCTACTTGCGTCTTCACCTTAATAAAAAGAAATTAAGAAAGACTTATAAATGATAGAACACTTAATAGGGATGAAGGAAGAAATCTCATCCATAAAGTTTTAAATTAAAACCACGATTACATCATTACTTAAATTAAAAATATTGCAGGTACATCAGTGAATAAAATTCATAATTTAAAACCTTCCATATCGTGTGATGTAATGAGCATTGACCAATTTCTCCTTTGTCAATTTTTTTTACATCTTCCCCATCTTACCAAATCACACACATACTTGTGTGTGCACTTGCATGGCACGCTTAAAATTGCAAGTAGTAGGCAACGAAAGAGAGGACGGAGGCACCAACAAAAGAACCAAGAGCCATAGCATTGCTAGCGTTGGGTCCCGGAGCAGGGGCTGGGACGGCGGCAGCTTCCTCTTGAGCCATGATGGTGCTGATAGAGGCAGCAACAATAAGAACACCACAAGCAACCTTCTTCATGTCCATGGCAAATTTTTGGTAACACAAACAAATGTGAAATGTGTTATTAGGGAATGAGTTACCAAATACGCCTTTTGCTTTGTGGAGTGCAGCCTGAAGAGAAATGAGAAGGGATTGAGATTTTATAGTGGTTGATTTTCTAAATATGAGGTTTTATTATTAATTAATTTCCTGAATTTGTGATATTTTTTGTTATTTTTAACCAATAGAATTTTCGTAGGTATAATGTAACACGTGGTCATTTATCCCAATTTTTTGGGAGAGAGTGGTTCGTTTTATTTATAGGTTAGAGTGGTTCATTTTTTATGATATTTAATTTTGAACGAGTCTTTTTTTTTTTTGCGCTAATATTGAACGAGTCTAATTATGGGGGTGTGTGCTTTGTGGGATTTTACGTTTTTATTCTTTTGTAAAAAAAAATGTGGAATCAGATTCTATTTTATAGGATAATTAAACAAAAAAATATTCTGTTTTATTGGGTGATAATTTCCCCTTCATGAATGCCAAAAAAAAAAAAAACTGTTTTATAGCGACAGATTTGTTGACTGTTATTGATTCATAGACTGTTAGTCCATGTAGAGAAAGTATTCGTCAGCAATTTCTTTTTTCTTAGTATTGAACAAATGCATTAATTAAAAATAAAATAAACAAACAATTAGTTTATAAACGTGTATTGAGGTTAACCTATTACAAGTTTCAAAATAATTTGATACTGTATATTTTATATTAGAGAAAGCTATATTATGTGTGATATTACATTTGACTTTAGAGACATAAACTCATTTTTTAATTATACCTTTTTAATAAATAATTCTTATATTGAGTTTCATAATACATCACATGAGATAAGTAAATCCTATTTTATTGAGGAAGAGGTCTTTAATTTTAAGAGAAAGTCTTAGACCTATTCCACTCAATAATAAAATATGAATTTGACATTTATAATTGTAGAATCACTAGATATTAATTTGATAACCAATAGTAAATTTTACAAAAATTCAACTATATATAGTTATGTCTTATAGATGATTTTATTTTTTATTTTAATCAATATATTTTATGTTAAAATAAAAGTAATTGATAAAGTCTAAAAACAGGCTTTCAATTTCTATGAAACTTTTAAAATTTGATTTTATTTATAAAATATTTTTAAATGCATAAAATCCAATATTCATATAAATTATTGTGGATCCTCTCTCATTTTTATTTTTTTTCTTACAATTTCTTGTTTTTTTAGTAGAGAAATTGTGAGATGTTCCTTTGGGACAGAGCCTTTATCATTATTCTCCTTGATAACAATTGTTTTTTCTGATGCTTGGACTCATGTTTAAATCTATAAAGGAACTTAAATTATATTGCTTATCATTGGTCTAATCCTAAGTACTCATTTTTCTAT
The DNA here is from genome assembly GCA_037177725.1 of Cyamopsis tetragonoloba. Taxonomy (NCBI): domain Eukaryota; kingdom Viridiplantae; phylum Streptophyta; class Magnoliopsida; order Fabales; family Fabaceae; genus Cyamopsis; species Cyamopsis tetragonoloba. The sequence continues at coordinate 52,361,324 of CM074124.1, read as the reverse complement.
TTAATTTTTTTACATTTAACTAAAAACTAAGTTTATATTTATAGAAATGATACATTCATATACAAGTATTTAATCTCTTTTATTTCTAAAAAATATATTAGTTCTCATGATAGTATAAATTAAGTATTTTTTATTAATAGATATGGAAAATAAATTTATTAACAATTTTATACTGATAATATATTTTTCATTATTATCATTAGATAATTATTAAGATTTTTTTTAATAAATCATATAACAATCATCTTTTTTATACAAACAACAACCATATTTTAAAAAAAATTAAACTGCACTTATATTGAAGAAACACGTACTACCTTTGCGGTATAACTAATTAAAATGTACTACACAGTTCACTCTAATATGGAGTAGAAATGATACTCCACTCCATTTTACTTAAGGGTGTTATAAAATATGGGAGCGAATATTTTCTCCTCCTTAAAGTATACTTTTTTGTTTTTTTGTTTTTTATCGGCCAAACACACATATTTCCACACTACACTACTCCTAGAATCTTCCCACCGGAAATTAAACCCCTCCTCTCAAGCCGTAAGAACTTCTCCTTATGTCATTTGAATTACAAGCTCTTGACCTCCTTAAAATAAACTTATCCACTAAATTTTGTTAAACATAATTTTTAATGACCTTGAATATAGTTAAAATAATTTGATTTCAAATGAAATTAGGGCTAAATTAAAATATATCAGATTAAAAAATTAACCTAAATTTTATTTGATCAAATTAAAATGAAATCATAATCATGTAGATTAGTTGATGAGTACATAAAAATATGCATGTGTGAGTATCTGTGTTCAATTCCCAATCATTAATATTTGAAGGTCCAAAGTTCAAACTTTAGCGGTGTTGATTTATATTAGGATATTGGTGGGAGTTAGTTTAGGATGAGTGTGAGTGTTTAGGGATTAGGGACGTGTGCGTGTGTATTTGTCGAAAAAAATTAATGTACTTTTTTATAAAAAAAATAAAAGAATTTTTTTGTTAAAAATAATAAATATTTCCTAATTTTGTCTTGCTTTTATATATAGGAGTAGGAATTGCACTATTTTTCCTGTTTTCAAAAAAATGTTTTTTTTATTATAGTTAGTTGCGTTGAATAAATTTAATACTCCCAATCAGGGAGTAATTAGCAATAATGAGTAGTTGGTTCAAGAAATATATGTTTTACTTTTTTTTAATTAAGCATCAAGCTAAGTTTTAGTTTGAGTCATGCATGTGTATAGAAAAAACTCTGGAAGATGAGATTAGCACTATCTCTATTAGGAGTGGTACCATCTTTTTTATATGTAAGAATCATAATTTATATACTAAAAAGGATGGTGCTACTCCTAATAGGATGGTGCTAATCTCATCCACCAAAACTCTAATTAAAATGACTAAGCTCACCCTCACTCCCAATCAGGGATGTAAAAAATGGGCCCGGCCCGTCGGCCCGCCAAAAATAAGCGGGTTAGGCGGGAATTTTTGGTCCGTTCACTTATGCAGCCTGCCCCGCCTAGCCTGTCGGGTTATAAAGGTGGAGGGCTGGGCTAGCCCGCCAAGCTAGTGAAACTTTTTTTTTTTGTTAAAAGTGGAGGGTGAGAGTTCTTTTATAAAAAAAATTGATAAGGCCAAACAAAAAATATCTATACTAAACAAAAAAACATAAAAAAAGTTAGGTCCATAATAAAAAATTAATTTTTTGTATAGTGGAAAAAGAAAAAATAAAATAAAAAGATAAATTTAGATTTTTTAATTATTTTTTAATTACGCGGCGGACTGGCGGGCCGGCCCGCAGACCACCTAATTTTTAAAGTGACGGGCCGGACTAGCAAAACGAGTCCGTATTGTCTTGGCGGGTTAGGCGGGCCGCAGGTCAAACCGGCCGAGCTGGCCCGTTTTGCCATCCCTACTCGCAATGTTTCCAATTCAAAGTGAATTACCCTTGTGGCAAATATGAAAAAAAACTAAAAACTGTTTACTTTAATTTTCGTATCTACTATTTTTTAGTAACACGCATGCATCAATAATAATTTTTTGTATTGTTGTCAAAAAAAAAATATGGGTTAAAAACTTATTTTGATTATGTAAGATGAAATTTAAGTTAATTTTTTAAAACTCAGTTTTGATTCAATCCAGATTTTATTTAAGAAAAATGACATGATTAAAAAATATAAAGATTCATGATTTGGAGAGAGGAGAATATTTTGTTATTAATGGTGATAGTTAAAATGGAGGGAGTAAAAATTTGCTATAAGAATAGGATGAAATACAATTTAATTACTTTATTTTAAATATAGAAATATTAAACTCAGCCACCGTTTATCTATTACAATTTATAATTAGTTCTCCCAAAAAATAAATTTAGATTAACTAATTGTGAATTATAAACATAGCAGTATAAATAATTAAAATATTCTCTGTTTTTGTATCTATGGAATATTTTAGTTAGTTGTTAACTTTTTAGAAATGTTTTTGTTAGTCACCCATGTAGTGTTTTGTTGATATTTTAGTCTATAGTATTATTTCCTCTTAAGGAATTTCTATATAATACCTTAAATCACATGTTGGATGACACAAAAATAAAACACCAAACAATATTGTTTTAGTAAGTTAGAAAAATTGTTGCTTTTGATTTTTTTAAACAAATATTGAATGAAAAGACATCATTTTATTGTTTATGGATTTTTTTATCGGTTAAACACACACTCCACACTATATTACTCTTAAATCTACTCTTAAATTTTCCTATCAAAAATTGAACCTCTTCTCTCAAACTCCAAAAATTTCTCCTTATACCATTTGATATTCTCCTTATTATTTATGTATTTGTCAAACATGTCATTTAAAATATTACATAAATATTTTGTCAAAAAGAAATATGGCTAGAGACTAAAATAATGTATGTAAAAAATAAGCAACTGACAGAATATTTTTAAAATGTGAGAAAATATCCTATAAATGATTATATTACTGTATCAGTCAAATATAAACAATAATTATAATGAATATGAATATGAATTTGATTCATGATCAATTCAAATTGACTAACTTTTGACGAACTTAAATAAAATATTACTTTCTGTTCTTTCTTCTTTTTTATTTTTTAATTAAAAATAAAATATTATTTTACTAAAGTTGGTAAAAAATTAGATAATTTAAGTTGGTAAAAAAACATTTCCGATATGTATAAGGGAGAGTAACATTTTGTGAAGCAAGGTAAGCAAAGCAAAGAGATTCTAGAAAAGTCCAGGTGCATCAACAACACGTTGTGGAGATAACTTAACGGCAAAACACAGCTGCATTTACACTGCACAGAGCACACAGTTGTTCCTTTAAGAGAGAGAGAGAAACAATAATGTAACCGACGTTTTACGCCAATTGTAATTCACCAAACACCACCCAACTCTCTTTCTTCCTTGCCACCTGTCCGCGTTTTCTCTCTCCCTATAAATACATACCCCCTTCTCTCCTTTCTTCCTCACTCCGCTCTTCTCTCTCTCTTCAATCGCTCAAAAACTCTTTATCGCGTTTACTTTCTCTCTCCATCACTTCTCCATGGCAATCGCATTCAAGTCCTTCGCGTTCCTCTTCCTCGTCGCTCTCTTCTCCCTCGCCGTCTCCGCTCAAGATCTAGCGCCCTCCTCGTCGCCCGCGCCGTCTCCCATCGCCGGAGCCGCTGGATCTGTTTCTGCTTCTGCTGCTATGATTTGCGCCTCGCTCGTCTTGTCCGTGCTCGCCGCTTTGAAGCACTAATCACGATTCTATTCGTGAATTCCTCATGGATTATTGTTCACCAATTAGATTCGTGGTTTATTTTGCTATGATCTGTTCTACTTTGGAGCTATATATATAATTTATATATATATATGATTTGTTGTAGGTGTTAGGGAGAAATAAACAGAGACTTTACTTTTGATATTATATATGTCTACATCGTTATCATTTTTGTAACATATTACAAAATAAATATATTCGGTCTCTGTTGACATTTTCATTGCTACCTTCCTCCTTCTATTGTATTTCTTTTCCTGAAATTGAGATTTTCTCTCTGTTTTTACTTCTCGAGATACTTGATTAAGATCTCCGACCGGTAAATAAAAGCAGCAGAAAAAGTTCAATTCGTAATAATATATTCTAATGGAAATTAAAGTTGAAGCTGTTGACAAACCTTGAATGTGTTCAGAAAAATTTTCTTCCCTTTTGAAAAAAAAATTCTAATCTGTTCATACTTTAGATAAAATGCAATAATTCTCCCTAAGATATCTCGAAATAAACACTAAACCCCAATGCATGTGAAAAATAGCACCTCACTTCACTTGACGCACACTAACCCTATCCCTTGTAGAGTAACCATGGTTAAGGAGTTTACGGGGAATATAAACGATTAACCCAACACTAGTTAATTAGTTGTCTTTTGCTTGAACAAAAGACTTTTACGCTAAAAATCAGGTAATTTTTATCACAAGTGGTGTATGATATATTACATAAAAAAATGTATACAAAACTTAATTGAAAATATTTAATATAATAATAAATTATGTATTTTGTGTGTATGTATATCTTTTTATTTTTTCTTTTAAACGGGTTAATAATTAATTAAATATAATTTCATAATTGGTGTATGATACATCACTTTAAAATTGGTGAGTGTTAAAATTCATCTATAATAGATTAAAAAAATTTAATAAATAATAAATATGAATAAATAAAAATTGATTAAAAAAACTTAATAAATAACAAATATGAATAAATAAAAAGTATATGAAATAATATATTTAATTTAAAATTACGTATAATTTATATTTTTTTATTGGTATATGGTACACCATTTTAAAAGTGTTGTATCTTAAAATCCACCTAAAAACCAATTAACTAACAAATATTTTTCTTGCTTATATTTCTGAATTTGTGTATGTTCAGTTTTTAATTATCATGTAGTACATGTGAATGAATTGATTATGGATCCATGTATATGTTTCATTTCTGATTAGCATATTATGAACATAATTAAATGAATTTATAATAAAAATAACGTAAAATATATAGTTTCAAAATAATAAAAATAATAAGTATTTTGATATTAAATAATTTTGAATTGATATGAAATTTTGTATAGATGATTTATGTGATAAGTAGTTTTTTTTTAATTCATAGGAGAATAGTACAACTGGGATTCGAACTCCGTACTCATTCACGCATGTCCTCATGCGATAAGAAATTTAAATTCAAAGGTATATTTTATGAAAAAATTTTAATATATCATTTTTAATTAGTATAAAAATTAATATAAAATTAATTGGTGTGGATAGATTCTTAACTTAAAATAGTTATTATAATAGTTATTATAATTGTAAAACTTAACGAATGACTTCACAATATATTTCCGTTTTTTTACGCAATAATAATCGTATGAAAATATATAATTATGGTATGTTTGTTTACACTTTAATTATAAAAAAATAAACTTTTCAAAAAGTAAAAATTTATGTATGTTGAGATTCAAAATCAGTATAAATAAAAGTATATTTAGTCAAATATTAACGAAAGCCAAACAAGCGCTATCATGTCATTTCATACCCTGAAGATTAATTACAAATTATTTAGCTAGGTTTCTTTCCTCATCTTCCTCTGACTTCTTTTCTATAGTTATTAAATTTTTGTTTTTAGTCTGTGTTAATTTTTTTCTTTTGGTTCTTATAATTTTAATTATTTATTTCAATTCCTTGAAAAAATTGATTAAAATGATAGAGTACTTAACAATAATAGGTATAATAATTTATTTCTTAATATTTCATAATTAAATATATTTTTTCAAAATATTTATATAAGTATTAAGATATTAACTCAAAATTATCTATTTATTAACAAATTAATTTTTTTATCCAATCAAAATATAACAAAAATATGCATTGTTTCAAAGTAAAAAACAAACAAAAATCATAAGATATATTTTGATAATGTTGCACTCTTTTCTTAATATTGCCTTTTTCTCCGTAAATTTTATGTCAACCCAAACTATATATTTATTTATTGTTTTGTTGTTCAGTTGGAGAACACATAGAGAGTGGAGACATGTATATATAAGTACGAAGTTTGATTTCTAGTTATATTATTTTTCTATAAAAAAAATCTATATACTTATTTTGAAAGTTTAATGTTTGAACTCTTCGTCATAAAATCAGTAGAAAATACTATAAGAAAACAAACAAAAGATCTCGATGACATTGCCACATTGGCAAGAAAAATTGTATTAATTTTTTTTATTAGTTAGCTTTTTTTAAAAAGGAGTTGGGGATAGTTTTGTACTATTTGGTTGGGTTGGATTCCGTATTTTGAACTGATATCTTAATAACACTCTCATTAAGCTATTATAATCAAGAAAATAAAAATTGTAGGTATTAGTTTATTTACATATTCTACAGATTTGATTAATATTCATCATTAATAATTTTAAATGATTTTTCTTAAATTATTATTATAAAAAAATAAGTACAATTCGTAATAATTATTCTATGAAAAAGGTTAAACAATATTTTTAAAACATTTGTTAAGAATATAAAAATAAAAATTTTTAGTTGGGATTAAAAATATTTATTAATTTAAAATTTTAAAAACTATTTAATACATACTTTTATAAGAAATTTAAAATATTAAATATAGTGTATTTAATACCTAAACAAATAGTTGAAAATTTTCCTATGCTCTGTTCTTACAAATTCTCTTATTTATTCATTAAAGAATATTTTCAATGTTTTTATACTTTCAAAATTGAAAGTCCACTTAATTTCATACTTTATATGGTAATAGAAAGATAAGTAAAATTTTTTTTAGAAGGATAAAGTATTACTCTTATTTAATTAACCATACTCTTATTTTATTAAATCCTCTAAAATAATAGTCCATGCATTACTCGGGTAAAGCTAAACTAGTGTTTTTTTTATTCACGTGGCACTTTTGCAAAGTGATAAAAATATAATAATAAATAAGCCAAACTTAGAATCGCACGTGGCCAACTTCAAGATATGGATTAGCAGGAAATTGTCATCTTAAATATAAAAACATCTAGTAATAACTTTAAGCTCACTGTTCTGCTTAATTAGCATTTAGCAGGAGAGAAAAGGAAGAAGCGAGTGAGAAAATTATTTGTAAAATGGAAGAAAAAAATTGCAAAGAAGGAAGAGTGTGTGTTACAGGAGGTGCTGGTTTCATCGCTTCATGGATAATTAAGAGTCTTCTTGAACTTGGTTACTCTGTTAATACTACTGTCAGACCAGATCCAGGTACTACAAAAACCAACTTGATTATAATTTCTGTTTTATGAGTCAGAGTTACTATCATTTTTTACAAGTAGGAAATTAGGGATCATATGCATGAAGTTTAGGATTTAGGGTTTTGTTGGAATTTTAGCCTTTGTTTATATGAAAATGAAAGGAAGAAAATGCTGACTTTTGTTGTCTCTTCTATTTTGCATTAGTGTGTGCATGAATTATGACTTCTCCTTAAATTAAATCATATGCAAACATGACGTTGGTTAATTCACAAGCTAGCTCATAAGATGAGAAATGTCACACCTTTATATACTCAGCCATATTCTTAGTCGATGTAGAACTTAACTCAGATATGTTGACAGAATACAAGGAAGATGCCAGCTTCCTGACCAAGTTACCCGGAGCATCGGAGAGGCTACAAGTTTTCAACGCGGATCTGAGCGATCCAGAGAGTTTCAATGCAGCCATTGAAGGCTGCACTGGAGTTTTCCATGTTGCTACCCCAATAGACCATAGAGTGACAGAACCAGAGGAAGTAGTGACCAAAAGAACCATTGAAGGTGCATTAGGAATCTTGAAGGCAAGCCTGAATTCTAAGACTGTGAAGAGAGTTGTTTACACTTCAAGTTCCTCTGCTGTGTCTTACAAGGGAAGAGAAGATGGTGTGAAAGATGAAAGCTTTTGGAGTGACATTGATTATCTTAGAAGTTCAAAGATATTGGGTTGGTCTTATGCAGTTTCTAAGACATTAACAGAGAAAGCAGTGCTTGAATTTGGAGAACAGAATGGTTTGGATGTTGTGACAGTAATTCCAACTTTGGTTTGTGGACCTTTCATTTGTCCTGGTTATCCTAACTCTGTCCGTGCTTCATTGTATTTGGCATTTGGTATGTGATTATACATTGAGCTTAATTTGCTAGGAACATAGTCTCTATTTTCATTTTTTTAGAAAAATTTCAATTTGGTCCTCCAAAGATTCGTTTGTCGCCAATTTGGTTACTCAAAGTTTTTTGTCGCCAAATTGATCACTAAAAGATTCATTTTTGTGCATTTTGAAGGACTAGTTTGGTAGTGTTTTAAATCTTTGAAGGACTAATTTAATGATAAACTGTTATATCAATCTGGCGTGAGTTGTTTTGAGTAAATTTTTCATTTTATGCAGGGGAAAGAGTTGGTTATGCCTTTCCAATAGATATGGTGCATGTGGATGATGTGGCTAGAGCACATATATTTCTGCTTGAACATGCCAATCCAAAAGGAAGATACATTTGTTCATCCTCTCGTGTCACTCCTGAAATGGCATCTGAATTTGTTGCTGCCAAGTACCCTCAATTTCAGAAACGAGCAGCAGAGTGAGTTTCTGTTCTACACTTCTTCTTGCTCATGCTTCCTTCTGCAATGGTTTTGAAATTTAAGTAGACACTCCTTGAACCGAAACTGTTAAGGACTGTTTGGTTTGTGTTTTCTTTCAGTTCTTATTTCAGTGTTTCATTATGTTTCCTGTAATTTGTATAGAAAAAGATGAAAGTAACTTAACTAAACGGGCCAAGCAAAAAATTTCATTATCTTGAAGAAATGTCTCTATCTGATTGCAAGATATAATTGGTGATTTCTTCTTGTAGGTCGTATAAAGAAATTGAAGGTATTAAGCTACCTGAATATTCTGCAAAGAAGCTCAAAGATGCTGGATTTGTGTTCAAGTATGGTTTTGAGGAAATGCTTAATGATGCAATTCAATGCTGCAAAAAAATTGGATACCTGTGATAAGGTTATCCTATAGCAATTAGAACTTAATTATGTCTTTTTTTGGATCTACTGGGACTTTGGCTTGTGCTAATTAAGTATAATAATCTATGTTAGTGCTAATCAAACTAGCAAGGCAGAAGAAAGCATCTGTGATCTTTCAGTTTCTCTTGTGTTCCACACTGGTTTTGGTGTTACTTAAACTAAAAGACCTTGTGCTTTCTCAACTTCTTGTGTACTTAAACTTTAACCTAAACTCAAGTAGAGATATGATTGGGATGACCTGAATATTTTTTTAAAAAAGAAAATCTTATTATAAATAAAATCTGAATTCTGACATGAGTATAATTTTAAAAAACAGAAAATAAAATGACAAGATGAAATTGAAATGCAAAGTAAATATACCACAAACATCTCAACAACTAATTAGCTTTTTCATGATGAATAGTTTTTGACTTTGTTAACTTGTAAAGATGTAAAGTGCTCTAAAAGAAATCTCACTCCAAGCGGAATCTATTGTTGCAAATTATAACCGATAATTACTTCTTGGAAATTATAACTGAAAATTATACCAACCGTAATAACCCAAACATTAAACTCACAATTACCCCGTTATTTTACAATAGCATTATTTCTGTCATTTAATTACAATTAAATGATTGTTTTTATATAATGAATGAATATGAGGTTACATATCACAGACCGCCTTGATCAGCAGCATGGAACGGCTGTTATCATTTAACCAGTAGTTTTGAGTTCGAGTTTTCTATACATAATTGCATTAGATATTGTTCCTATGTGGTAATTGGACTACATTTTTCCTTTTTTCTTTATTTTTATCTTTATATTCACTCAGCCACTATTTTAGCTTTTTGCCCCACTTTTTCTGATTATGCTCTTTCCTCGGTAGGAAATGCAACCTCGTGTTTAAAAATAACATGATGTATCATGTTGGTTTTTTTGTGTTTATCTTTCTCTTGATATGTATTAAATGCATATTAAATTTGTAGGTCCCTATAAGCATTAATGAGAAAAAAGATAAACACAAAAATATCAACATAATACATCACGTTAATTTTTAACATGAGAGAATCCATTCCTTACCGGAGAAAAAACATAATCACAAAAAAAGTGGGGCAAAAAGCTAAAATAGTGGCTGAGTGAATATAAAGAGAAAAACAAAAGAAAAAAGGAAAAATGTAGTACAATTACCACATAGGAACATGTGTGCTGTGGTGAAGACAAGTATAATTATAGTCCATAATTAAGTAACACTGTGCTTTCCACTTTTCTTTTCCTATTACTGATTAATCAGAGAAAGAGAGAAGATGTGAGAAAATGGAAGAAAGCAAGGAAGTGTGTGTGTTACAGGAGGAACAGGGTTTATTGGTTCATGGATGGTGAACAAGCTCCTTGAAGATGGTTACTCTGTTAATACAACTGTGAGACCTGACCCAGGTACCCTATCTATCTATTTGTTAAATTTTGTTATTGTTAATACACTTAATCTTAGTGTGCATATCATTTCATGGTGGTAGAATTCATTTTGGTTCAACGTGATTTTGTAAAATTGATTTTGAGTGTGTGTTTAGTTTCACGCCGGATTCAACTAAACATGAATTCAAAACATGTATAGAAACTACTTTTAATTGTGAATGGATCCATGTTTATCTTTTTTTTAACCAGAGTTATGATTGCAAATTGATTCATGAGCCAAAATCAATAATGTTCATTTTTTAAAAATAATAATAATAATAATAATAATAATAATGTAGAACACAAGAAAGATGTTAGCTTCCTTACCAGCTTACCAGGAGCATCTCAAAGGCTACAAATTCTCAGTGCTGATCTGAGCAATCCAGAAAGTTTCAGTGCAGCCATTGAAGGTTGCATTGGAGTTTTCCATGTAGCTACCCCAGTTGACTTTGAATTAACAGAACCAGAAGAAGTAGTGACCAAAAGATCCATTGAAGGAGCACTAGGAATCTTGAAGGCATGCCTAAATTCCAAGACTGTGAAGAGAGTTGTTTACACTTCAAGTGCCTCTGCTGTGATTTACCATGGAAAAGAAGAAGTGGTGATTGATGAAAGCCTTTGGAGTGATGTTGATTTTCTTAGAGCTTCAAAGCAATTTGGTTGGTCATATGCAGTTTCTAAGACATTGACAGAAAAGGCAGTGCTTGAGTTTGGAGAACAGAATGGTTTGGATGTTCTGACAGTTATTCCAACTTTTGTTTTCGGACCCTTCATTTGTCCCAAGCTTCCTGGCTCTGTCAGTTCTTCATTGAATTTTGCATTTGGTATGTGTTGCAGTTTGCTTCTCCTTAATTCTGTTCTACCATTTGACTTGAGTAAATCACCAAATTATTCTCCAAACTTCTACAAAGTCTTAACATGTTCTTGAGTGATACCTTTATATTAGTCCATAACATCAATTTATTAGGTATATTTGTCCATGCACGAGAATTAATGTGCTTGAGAAATTGCGAATTTAAAGATTGATATGCCCGACAAATGTGAAAATCTTGTACAAGTTTAAAAAGTCATTTGGTAGTTTACTAATTTGAGTTTGATATACATTGAAAAAGGATTAATTACATTATCCTCTGGTTAGTGTTCAATACACTTGACAATTCTTTGTTTTTGGATATTGCACATGCCTCCCTCACATAAAATACCTCCGGAGGTAGGTTAGATGTAATAATATTTTAAATTAACAGATCAATTAATAAAAATAATATATTAAGGGAAGTAATACATAAGTACATTTAATTTTCAAAACAAGAATGATCCAAGTATATTTAACCGTACGAGTTTCTCAATAGATGTTAGTGTAATTAACCCTAGAAAAGTATAACAATTTTGTTTGAAACATAGTTAAGAAAGGATAGATCATACATGATAACTAAGTGTATTATTTTTTTATTTTTTTTCATGTTGCCTGAATGTTTTTGCTTAAGGTTCTTTACAAAAGGATGATATTTTTGCAGGAAAGGAAGATCCATTTGGTTACATTCTTGAGATGGCTATGGTACATGTGGATGACGTGGCTAGAGCTCATATATTTCTTCTAGAACATCCTAATCCAAAAGGGAGGTATAATTGCTCTCGGTGTTTGGTAACTGCTGAATGGATATCTGAACTTGTTTCTTCCAAATACCCAGAAATATTTCAGCAACGAACAGAAGAGTGAGTTTCCATGTACTCTTCGTGTTCCTTAAACAGTTGATAAGAAAATGGTTTTTCTTTGATCTCATTAATGTAACAATTAACAAGCATTAATGGCCCCTAGAAAAATTGTATCAAATATCAATTAATTTAGCTTGCCTTCATAATTTTTTTTAAGAAATTTTTGTATTCACATACCATATCCATTTACTGTACAATCAAAGGTTAGTTGATTAAGCTTTCGGCTAAGCTATCAAAGAAATGCTCCAGCAGGTGGTACCATCAAAGGTTAGATTGAATGCAAATTCATGATGACATAGAAACTCATGAAGTCATCATCAGCTAAACAAATCATCATTGGTCATCGAACTGGTAAAACCAAACCAAGAAGATGTATCTATGAGAATGAGTCACTCTTGCTTCTCTGCGGTGATTAGAGTTGTCCAGTACAAGAGGGAAAAAGAGGGAAAGAAACACCAACGTGTTTGTGTTTGTATACAAACACATTGTTTCTTTCTTTCTCTCTCGAACTGGACAGACAAGTCTAGTACATACTAGAGAGAAACAAGTGTAGGAAGTTGTTAATACATTGTGAAACCGTCGTCATAGGAAACATGGAAACCGCGTCTACATGGAGGAGCATTCTCATCATACTCAGCACAGCAGCTCCATCTTTTCTTCCAATTGGGGCGCCCTGTGTTAGGCCTCTTACCCTTCTCATTCCATTTGTACACTATCACTCCTGATTTGTCACTCCATTCCCCATCAATCCCTTGGTGTGGTGGAGCCAATGAAAATAGTCCTTTCTCTCCTACACAACAACAAAACAATATAACAACCATTTATTTCATTTGTTCACTTATCTAACAAAGTTATATATGCTTTACAAATTAATCATGTTATAGATGATCAAAGAACACAAAAAATACAAAGACAAGGTCTAGATTCATACACTAAAATAAAAATATACAGGCAAAAACCTACCTTGATACAAATCTAATTGGTAATCTATGGATTTTTTGTTTTATTTATGCATTTATATATGCCAATTCCAAGACAGGGTCTAGATTCATACACTAACTTAAAGATATACAGGAAATTCTCAAGTTCAGAAATAGACCATATCAATTTTGATTCTCAAGACTACAGAGTATATATTATAGCTAGGGAAATAGAGATACATGGATTTAGACGCATTAATATTTGATACCATTGGTATGGCCGTGGAAAGAGCAAGAAAGAAGGGAATTATCTTGATCGGAGTAAAGGGTGTTGCATCTCAAACACCTTTTCTTTGTAATTGCATTGCTCTGTGACTTGACCACTAAATTGCTGTTTCCATGGGACGATGATGATGGCTTGTGGCACAAAATTAAAGGATGTTTTGAGGGAAAAAAACTAACAGCAAAAACCATTCAGAAGAACAGAGAGAGAGAGAGCAGTGACCAGTGGCGGTGAGTGAGTCAGAGTCAGTGTGCTCTGTATTCAGCGTTAGTTTCTGAGTGAGAGAGAGAGATAATGTTATGTTGAATTGTCGTTTATACTTTATTGCAACAAATAAACGACATGATGCATAGAGCGTTTGAGAAGAACTTCCTTTTTTCTTTGAACCCTTAAATTTATAATCCGAATAAAAGCATATTTATATTAGCCCCCGCCCCGCCCTGTCCAAGCATGTCTTGTTAGTTAGGCACCACTTGATATCTGATTTTTTTTTTTTTTTCAATTGAAAAATTCTTCATAATTTCTTTTATAATTGAAAATGCAAACATTCTTTTTTGGGCACTAATATTGGTACCACTCTTTTTTTGTAAACACACCATCCTTTCTGTAAAAAATGTATTCTAGAATACACTTTTCGGGAAAAAAGGTGTTTTCCAAATGCACTTTTTAAAAAATAGTTGTAATCAGTAAACAATTTAGAGACTCATCCGTATAGAGGTATAATTGTCAGAAAAAAAAAGGTTTGAATATATCAAGAAAGAGGGGTGTGAAAATTGGGCTCCTATTTTTAAGAGTAACCTTTTGGAAAAGGGGTCTACGGTGATTAAAAATGGGTGGGATTAATACTAGGGCATTCTCTTTGGCGCTAATAGTTTGGACACCACACATTTCATACCGCAACTCCTTGGCTTAGATGCTCAGAATCCTAGTGAAAATTTTGTAGAACAAATTTTCTGAAATCAATAGTGTCTTGATGTATCGCGTCTAAAGTGTTAACCTTTTTTTTGTCGTGATAAGCTGTATGGGGTCTTTTAAAGCTCAACGCAACACGCAGATGTAACAAGTTTTGATCTAGTTGTTAGAAAAAAAAACGTTGGATTGGAATATTCAGGCCATTTTGATTTATTTTTTTTCGTTGGACTTCATGTAGGAAACAAAATGAAAATAGAAAATAAAAATAAAAACGTATACCATATGCAACTTTAATTACTGATCATATCTCGATCGCTACACACTCAAAAGTACTAGTCAGGGTTAGTAATGGCGCAATTTAACACCTAAAATAAATTGAATTAGTTGTGAATTGCTTAAACAATTGAAAGAAATGAAATGAATCGATTCATTTGATTTAGTGTTGTATTTTGGTTCAGTTGCATATATTTATTAACACAAACTTGAAACCTCTCAAGAACAGTTGGAAACTGAACAAAATGACAAAGCTTCATAGCAGTAACACCCAAATTGTGTAGTTGTGAACTACAATATTATTTTTTGTACTCTTAAGGAACAATAAAATACCAAAACTCATAATGAGTTTCTGAAAATTTTGTTTCCAAAATTGAGAAAAATGAAAACAAGAACTAAAATGTCAAAGCTTCAAACTGTAAATGGAAGCATAAAGGATCTGTTGCGTTAGGGTTTCAAAGGTCGAAGCAAAAGGATTTGCACGGCCAATGTTTTAGAGACAATGAGAAGATCTCAATAATATTGTTGAAATGGTAGCCAACTTGAATGTTGAATGAGGAGATAAATAAATTAAAATTAACATGGATATTTAATTTGTTAACTTGTCATTATTCCAATGGTCAAAATCCAAATCCCAAACAAACAACAAATATTCAAAGTCAATAATTCTGGTCCCTCTGATCTCGTCAGTGTACTATTTTCTTTTAATTTGTAACATTTACTATTTACTATTCCTCATTCTCAGTTCTGAAGCTAAGTGTATGAATGTGGTGCATTGCTGCAGTTCACTGTGTGAGCAACCATCATATACCACTGTCCGTAAACTAAGATATAATGGTATAGATTAAAGTGAAAATAAAAAAAAAAACGTGTAAACACTAAATGAAACATTTTTTATATACACTAAAATAAAAATTAAACGTGAATATAAAGACCAAAATATTAATTTAAATAAAAATAAATAAATAAATAATAGACACCAAAAAAAATGTCAATGCGAATTAAACTCATTACACAATATTTATATATATTCATTATTACAAGCTAAGCAGGTATGTGAAACTAATTAATTAAACTGGATATATAGTAGTATTATAATTCACCTTAACATATTAATTAATTATCTAACCACATTATGTATATCCTCTGATCGGATCTTAATTCACAATGAAGAATTATTATTATTATGATTATCTTCATCATGTTGAATTTCAATTTCAATTTCAGAGGCAGGTTCATCGTCATCTTGGGAGCAATCAATACCAAGGGCACCATGGCCAAACCCAAAGGCTTTAACATGATCTTTAAGGGACCTCTTGTGTTTAAAATCCGACCCACACAAACAATACCAAATTTTGCCGCAGTTCTTCTCATGGGTTCTCCAATCACCTTTCACCGCGAATGTCTTGCAACATTTGCGACACGTGTAGGGCTTGATGCCGTGTTTTCTTTTGTAATGGGTTTGGAGTGTCCGGAAGTCTTTGAGAGGCCTCGCGCGAGGGTGCTCTATGTTGTGCTTGCAACCTGGAGCACAACAAAAGCATGGAAGCCTTAGCATGGCTGTTGGTTGTGTTCCTTTTAGTGAATCTGGACCCTTCCTGTATTGTGATCCATGTCCCCACATATGCATCTACAAAATTATTAAGCCAACATCATTATTTTTTTGATAAAACACAAATTAACATCAATGAGTATATATGCTCTAAAGCTTCAAGTTCTTTAGTATGTTTGAAAACACAGCTTAATTATTTAATAAATATATTTAAAATCAATTTATTCATAATTAAAATTATGAAAAACATATATGGATAAGCTAATAACAGTTCATAGAGACCTATGAGTTATTTTCATAAGTTGTGCACAAATTCTTCCAAATGCACTTTAGTATCTAATTTTACATGTGGTGTATCTAAGCTAAAATAAGATTGTACTATATGAAAATATCACAATTTTTTATTTAAATACATTATCAAGAAAGTTATTTAGGGCCCGTTTGATTTAGATTTTAGTATAATAAAAAGTGAAAAACACACAAACATATAAAAATCAATAGTTAAGATTATTGATGCATAACAATCGAAATAATTCAACAAAAATAAATGTTTTTAACTTTAATTAAAAATAATTTTTAATCAAAACTAAAGTTAAAACAAACAAGCCCTTAAATATTCATGTCTAATCCTATGCTTGTATATTGTGTTACTTTTACTTGATAATTGATGACATAATTCTCTTTAATATGTCATGTTAAATAGCTGCAGCAGCATCATCATTTAACATTTAAACTTATTATGTTGCGTTAGTGAATAAACAAAAATTAACACCAGTGATCAGTATGTATAACTCTAGCTAAATGATTATGAGATTTGGACTGCAGCACATGCAACTACAAGTTCAAAACTACAGAAAAAAAGGACTTAATTAAAAAGAGAAAATAAACTAATTAACACATATATGATAAATCTATGACTAAGTAAGCTGTAAGTGAATGTAAAAATTTGGGACTGCTTAACTCACTCAAGAGAGATTATTATATCACTTATATATTCTATGATATGATGACCTTATTTTTAGTCGACGTAGGACTTCATCTTAACATGAAGGGATTGATTGTTAATTAATACATGTTTAGTTAATATTCCCTATTCTATTCTAAGTATCAATTTTGACTCGATAGTACTATTGATTTTAAATGAATCTTAATATAAATTTAATAGAAATTAAAAAATCTCCATTCCTCCTAAATCAATTGCAAAGTATAGTGATGGCTAAAACAAATATACCCTTAATTAATTGTTGTGACATATGAGAGTCCTTTAGATGATGATCTCATCAGAGATATATTATATTGTATGCGTTTGTTATTGTTTTTTACTACACTACTTTTGGTTCATTTGCAGGGTAGCACAATGTTCTAGGCAGGAGACATATACAAAATTAAAGAGCACGCAGAAGGAAGGAAGAATTGAAAGACTTGTTCAACAACACTAGTTTTTTAATGTATTTGTTTGGAGAAAAATTAAACAAAAGAAAACAAAACTCTGTACTACAACACTCATCTGATCTCAGTACTCCTTGTCTCTGAGACCAAATAGTAGTCATGTTCAGAAACAAATTAAAGATATATAATTATTACAAAAGAAGATCATGCAAAAGCTATATATAGATGAAACCACACCTAATGTAATGATGGTAAATACATTTTTAACCCTGCTTCCTTCCCAAAAACAAAATATTATTAACCCTAAATAGGATTAATTATAATGAGAATCAACACCAGCCATATAATAAATTAAACAAGCCTTTTTTAACTACCTGGGCTGGGATTAGCTCCAGCTACATAATATTGTTGTATCTTCAATTAATCTTATAAATTGAAAGGATTATTGTTACCTTCTTCATTACTATATTAATTGTTAAACAAAATAGTTTTTTCATTACCTAGATCAGACGATGCTAGCTAGTATATTTTGTTGATAGTTATATATATGCATATATAGAGAGAGAGAGGGAGACATATATAATATATACATAGAGGGAAGAATTGAAAGAGGGTGGAAGTAGTAGGTAGGGTACCTGAAGATTATTATATCTGTTGAAGGTTTTGGAGCAGAGATGGCATGGAAACTGTGTAGGACCAATCAGGATCTGAGAGGGTGTTGGGATCCAATACTGTGATCCTCCCTTGTTAATATTATTATTATTATTAGTATTCATTATTATTAATCTCTCCAGAAAAGCCCCCTGCTGGGACTGTGACCCTCCTCCTCCTTCTCCTCCTGTTGCTGCTGCAGATGAAGAAGAAGAACAATAATTCACCACCATATTATTATTCACTTCCTCCTGCACCTCCTTCATCTTTTCTACAACACAGTTAGAAGATGAATTAGTACTTGACTCAAAATTAGAACAATGATCACTACTTCTACTTCTTCTTCTTCTTCTTCCCATTCTTGGAAGCCCTATGTGTAGTGCAACAGTCACACTTTCTTCATCTTCATCTTCTTCTTCTTCTTCGTCTTCTACTCGATCATCATCAATCAAAACATTAGTAATATTACTCTCTTGATGTAGGCTTAACTTGTTGATCAGAGGAAGTGCTTCTCTGAGAGGCGGCGAAGGAGGAGGAGGAGGAGCCGAAGAAGAGGCTACTTGATTATTGTGTGGTAATTGAAATCCAAACCTAGTATCGTTTGAGTAAGGATGATGTTGAGATTGATTATGAGGGTGGAGGAGCATGAAATTGAACCATTCATTGAATAAATTATTGGAATAGTAGTGATCATGATGAGGATCTGTCATGGTGGTGGTGATGAGTACTACTACTCTATGAATGTATGTTTAATTTTGGAAAATGGCAAGCTATTTGGTTATGCTATATATTTTGGATCTTTATTTGGTGTGTATGTGATGAAAGATGGATGTATAAATATATAATTGAGTAGTGCATATATAATTGTGAGTGTGAGAGAGAGAGAGAGAGAGAGATGGATTATAATGTGTGGGGGGATGGAGAACCATAAGATATGATGAGGAGGAGTAAGTTTTTGAGGAAAAAGAAAGCCAAAGAGAGAGGAAGAAAGTGAAGGTAAGGGGAAATTACCTTACCCCCTGAGCCTGACCCTGACAGACATGGCAAGAGAATAAGAGAAAATTAAAAGGGAAAATGAAAGGGAAAGGGAAGACTCAGAGATTAGGATTGCACCTTGTCTCCCATCAGATAAGACTAATTACTTTGTTGCACCACACACACACACACAATTATATATGAGGGAGGAGGAGATGAATTCAAGCTAATTAAGCTACAGAGACAACATTCTCTATTTTTAACTTGCTCCACTCTTACTTTTTATATGCTTTAATTTGCTTCAACCTGTTAATTAATTAATTATATTAATATTACATGGAACCTATCTCCACTCCACCTATCAGTAACTATACATTAATCCTTTTTGCAAGTAGAATTGTATTTCTTTGACTAAGGATCTGTTTTATTCATTTCTGTTTTTTTAGTATTTTAGAACTATATGATACAACAATTTTTAGAAACTGTTTTTCAAAAAAAAAGAAATTAATTAAAAATTAAAAATTTAAATAAGTTTTAAATGTTTATAAATTTTTTTTAAAAAAAAATTAAAAAATACATGCATGTTACTCCTAAAAACAAACATGACAAACAATTTTTTTAATTTTCTGTTTTAATAATTAAAAATTGTTTTCAAAAATAGAAAACAAGTAAGTCTTAAGTCTTTTCCATACTTGAGCATGATTTTTAATTTTGACAAATAAAAATTTAGGGTGAAGAAGTGATAGTATTCCAATCAAAGCTAAGGCATAGAAAATAATTGCGCTCAAAGAGAGCTTAAAAAGATACTTTTATTTACTGAGTCCCAAAAAAAATAACAAATCTGCCACAGATACAAAACTCTATTGTGCTCCCCTAGACGAATCCTTAAAGATTATATTTGTCACATCTCGGGTATTGACGAGAGAGAGTGATTGTTAGTGCGATGAGGTATGGTTAATGAGCGATTCTTGACATGCTTTCAGCATGAGGGACGCATGAATGAAACGAATATATAACAAAATAAAAGTGATCCGAAAACTGTATAGTTATGAAATGATAACTTAAAGGAATTGATTAATACTATTTATACATTTTCGGTAGTCTATCACTTAAGAGCTTCAAAGTTAAACAATTAAGTGAGTTAGACTTGAGGCAATTACAAGATGGATGACCTCATGTAAAATAATTCTTACGACGAATCTGAGTGATCACAGAGCCTAGATTTATAGAGCAATTGTCAATCCTGAAAAATCGAGGTGATACAATACTTAAACATGTATCTTTTATATAAATCCAATTAGCAACAAAATAAAATTTGACTATTGTACGAGATCAGAGATCTACTATTTTAATTATTTATTTTATTTTATGATATCTTAACAGTGAGAAACTCATTAAAATATGCTTATAGTATATTCTTACCCTACCTCCGGCATTTACTTGGATTAGCGTGTTTAGAGATTGTTACTACATTTTGCACACATAATAATGAAAATGTTAATTCTATTCTTTTTTTTGTCTGATTGATCAGTCAACAAAATATCAAATGTAGTTCTGTTATTGGATTTGGTGTCTGATTTAGGTTTGATAATTTCAAAATCACTTCTACTTACTGATTCGGGCGTTGTACTTCTTAATTCATCTCATTAATTAATTTACTTTTGAATTCAAAAAGTAATGCTTCTTTTTGGAGTTGCAGCCAAGTGTTTAACATGACTATATATGAGTTTTAATTACCTACCGTCACATTAGCACAATAAATTATGTATTAAGATTTTAAGGTTTGATAGATTAAAAGTCAAAAATTGATTCTTAATAATATAGAGATTTAATTTAAAATATATGTGAGTTTTTAAGGTTGTGAAATTAGAAGTCAAGAGATTTCGATCATTGACAATGAAGATTTAATTTAAAATGTATATATATATATATTGTCAATATATATAAACCCCTAATAGGTTGTATAATATAAGCTTTTACATAATTAATATTAAAAGAATTTATTATTTTTTTTCTGACTACAATTATTTAGTTAATGATTTTAATTAAAGTCATATTATCAATAGATGATTGTGAAGTTTATATTTAATAAGGGCAAACATGAAATAATATAATAAAATTTTCTAAAATTAATGTATTAATTTATTTTTTAAAATTGTGTAAAAAATAACTAGTTACATATATCTACATCCAACAGATTGATCGAATAGTTAAGAAATACTCTTTTGGGAAATAACTCTTCAATTTGATCCTTTATAAACACATTTTAGTCTATAAAAAATTAATTACTTATATCAAAGAATAAAGAGATATTAGAGTACGTATAGTATAATATACGGTTGTAGACTTGTAGTGTAGCCGAAGTACCACTTTAACTATTATTTGTTATAGATATGGTACAGTGTACAAGATAAAGAAATTATTAAGTTTGGTGAGTCTAATTCACTCTAAGAAATCATCTTTATGAGGAGATTTTTGTGATGCCTCTTATGTTTTAATTTTTACCTATGTTGTCAATAAATGTAAAATTTTTGTAATTGTATCATATTAACACACATCCTCTCATTATATTCATCATGTGGATTTTCGTATTATCATCTTAAAACACATCCCTTTCTATATATTCATGATTTGAAACTTTCTCATTATCATCCTAAATCACAACTTTTTCATTTTCAATTAACTCTCCTTTGTGAGTATGGCTCACATCATAGCATGAAAATTTACTAGTTACATTTGCAAGATGTGACTTACATCATGATTAATTAGAATTTAGGTCAAATTATATATGTGAGTATATATTATTCCCTCTTAAAAGTAGGTTATACGAGTAAGTTTGATTTATCATAATTTTTATATATATATTTTTAGTCTCCGTTTGGCCTGGTTTATTTTTGGCTTATAAGCCGTTTTTAAGTAAAAGCTAGAAATAAGAGCTTTAAATAAAAAGCTGAAAGCTGTTTGACAATTTCATTATTTAATACTTTATAAGCTACTTATGAGTAAAAAGCTATTTGTTTGATAAATATCTGTGTCAACTTTTTTAAGTTATTTATCATTAATTGTCACATATTTTTTATATAAAAAAATAAATTATTAATATAATTATTTTTAAAATGAAATTTACAATAAAAAATAATTTTTTGATAAAACTCAATATTTTATTTTTTTAAAAAAACTAAACACAATATAAATTTATCAAGATAATTATTTAACATTAAAATTTTTTAAATATGTAAAGTTTTTAAATAACAATAAAATTCATAAATATTAAAGTGAAATAAATAATCGATAAATGAGAAGAAAACTTTTTGAAGGTTTTAGTAAATTGCTATTTTTACCAAGAGAGAAGGAAAAGATATTCAAGGTTTCCAGTGTTAATTAAAATATTTGAGTATTAAAAGCCAGCTTTTTGTATTTTGTATACAGAAAAAAAAAAAAGTCAGCTTAAATTTAAGAGATTTGCCACAAATACTGTTTGGCCCAGCTTTTACTTATAAGAAAAAGAGAAGTCAAAAAAAAAGTTAGACCAAACACTACCTTAATCATATTTTTAGTTAAGATGAAATTTTTTGTCGTGGCAATTGTTGTGCTACATGCACTATGGAAATAAGAAAATGACATATATATTGTCGTTTTATTCTTATATAAATAAAAATATAATGATATAATTCAAGTTTTGAGGTGTACTTAGTGAAAGTCCCTGGCTCCCTCCCTAGCTAGTCAGTGGATTCAAATCATGTCTCTAATTATATTTCATCAATAGAATATCATCACATCATTAAAAAATTCTATTAAGAAATTAAAGATTGAAATTAAAGGAAATATTTTTAATGACGTAGCAATATTCTATTAATGAGATATAATTGGAGACATGACTTGAGGACACGTGATTTGAATCCCTACCTAGTATTCCTAGCTTCCTTTGAGAAGTTTCCAGGAGCAACATGATTTTGACACGTGGAACATTTTGAAGCACGAGATTTTGAAGAGAGAGATAGTCGGCATGGGAACTGTTGAGGACAAAACTGTGAGCTTGAAAGCGAAATTAACCCAAAGTTACATCAATTTCAAATTAAAGCTAAGAGAAGAAAAAAATGTGACAATGAAGCCAAGTAGAGAGATATATAGACAAAATTAAAGCTATATACAAATGTTCTACTCTATCAATTAGAACATTTTTTTTAGATATTGTCAGTATTTTAGTTTATAAGATTCTTTGAAAAAAATTAATTATTGTTTATATTTATCTTTTATAATAACTTAATGATTAATTAGTAGTAAAGTTAATAAAATGATTAAATGGTTTTATATTGAACAAGAACAATAGTGAAAAATTATAATAAGTTTTTAAAATTTAATATATTATTAACTTATATTACTTTATTATACTTTTTAAAAATACATGCAATTATTCTAATAGAACTTTATAATATGAAATGGAATGACTAGTATAATAAGTGACACCATTTGATTTATGAGGTATATATCATGCTCGTCTATAATGGTCAGATTATTGATTGAGGATCTCAGTCAAATTATTTGAGGTAGGTATGATCAATTATTGGGAACAAACTCGGTGGATTGAAAAGCTCATGCGAAATGAAAGATTTGGAGAAAAAATATTAATGGTAAATATATCTGAGATATCATATTTATAGACTCATAATTAAAGAAAGTAATTTAATTAAATTATTTTTCCGAAAAATGGTTTATACGAAATGGAAGATTTGGTTTTGTATATATGTTGCAAAGAATAAATAGACCGCAAGTAAGATATGATGTGTATGGAAAACTAATCCATCTATATATATATAACTGGTTTTATATATAGTTAAATAAAAAAATTTATGATTAAATTAGTATATAAATTAATTAATTATTACGTAGTAATTTAATTATATTTTATAAATAATTAAAAGTGAAAAAAAATTTAGTTAAATTATTAGGTGACAATTAACTAATTCATATATTAATTTAATTACATATTTTATTTTATTTTTTTGCATTTAACAATAAAATTAAATATAAATGAGTTGCACACACATAAAATGTATACCAATCATTGCTGAATGTGTATACACCTCTCTCAACTGGTATATTTCAAATTGACACTTTTTCATCACTACTTTGATATCTTTATAAATGTGTTCAATAAAAAAATAATTTTTTAATCTGTTCGACATGTTTGAGGTGACACTTATTTATAGTTCATCACCCTTAAGAAACTTGATTGTGGGTATTAGCTTACTTAGTTATGTATTAAGTTTTTATGATCTAGGAGATTGGAAGTAAGGATTCAATCATTCATAATGAAGATTTAATTTAGTGTGTGTGAATGTGTATTCTCGAAAATAAAACACCCTTAAAAGAAACTTCTCATAATATTTTTTCTTTTTTAAGTTTTTTTTTTTTGGTGATAAGAGACTAACGTTGTAATTATACCTATATAGTTTAGTATTTATTTTCTTTGTGAGGCATAATTAAAAATATTGTAAAGCTTAGATGATAAAAAATATATACTATTATTGTAAAGCTTAATTAATTAGGTAGTAAAAAATGCCTATATATGTAAAATTGGTTTGGGTATATAACTCAATCCAAAAATTAACTAAAGAAAAAATTGTCCAAGATTTAACATGTGTTTAATTTGATTTAGCGTCTTAAAATATATTGGAAAAATATAAAATTCACTCTTATTAATTATATTTAAACAAAATCATATTTAACTCATTCTAATGCAAGATTTTAACATACTCTACCAATTATATTATGGTGTTATATATGGACCCGGATTTTACCTAAGGGTTCATGTGTGTATATATATATATATATATATATATATATTAGAATTAGGAGTATAACATCTATTTAGGAATAAGAGATTAATGCTCGATTTGGATACATAGATTAAGTCAAGCTTATTAACTTTAAAGGACTCATTAATGAGTACAAAATCTTAAAAGGAATACTATAAATATTTTTTAAATGTGTGTACTATTCATTAACTACGTACGAAATCTTAATTTATAACTAACTTGATCGTTAGAGTTTTTGTAAGTACAACCCACCATTGAAGACAACATTAAACTATTAAAGATAAAATCTGTCATCTACAGTGGTCAATCCTCTTCCTATTCGTCAAGTACACAACATATGGATTAATTTTTATTTAAGAAAAATTAAGAAATCATGTCATGAAATCAAAGTGGGCAATATTATTTGCCTAGCATAATAGTAGCATTTTTTTTATTCATAGGAATGTATATTAACCGGGATTGAACCCGGATACTCACACATACATATTTTCATGAGGTCATCAATTGAGTTACATAACTGAGACTAATAATAATATTGTTATATTAGAGGTGTGGGTGGATATGCAGTACAAAAAATGAATTGGAACTTGGAAGTGTATAATTAAATGAAATGGTGTTAAAAATAATTGGAGTCATTAAATGGGAGTAAGCCCGTGTTTTCGGGAAAATTGCAGAACACACACATGGTGTAAGTTAGTAATTCATTCATTCATGCTATATATATATATATGCATTTATAAATAACTACAGTACATTATTTGCTCTATCTATATTTGTTTGTTGGATATATAGTATAGTACAATCAATCAATCTCTACACATCTTTTTAACTTTTACCAAGTACATATAATTGGAAGATATATGCAATGGCGAATTAATTTGCATATATGAATATGAATGGTTAATAAATGTGTGAGTGTCTTGTTCAACAATAATATGTACTACTATTATTACTCAGCTCCTAACTAAATACACTTATACCAAATTCAAGGACAATGCAATACAAAACACCACCGGATTTCACTCAACTAACTTTTCTTTCTTTCTTTCTTTTTTGTTATTATTATTTTTTATTTTTTATTGTGTGTAGAGGAGGGAGTTCATTCCTTGAAATAAAAAAAGAATTAGGGACACACACTCTGTGAATTGTGTTAAAGTTTGGTAAAAACCAAATTGTTGTTTTGAATAGATACAAGAGCAAAGAACGGTGCGACCAAGTTAATTTGAATATCAAACCAAGCTAGCTAGTCATTTTTGTTTCCCATGAATAGCTTTGGTAATTGAAATTTTAAATATAATTAGCTTTGATCTCTGATATTGCCTTCAGTTTTAAATTCAAAATTACCATTTTACTTCAGGACCTATAATAGCTATTGTTCATATTCAGTTGGATGCTATAGCTAACCTTGACCATAACATGTTGAATTCAAAATTCTTCAACTCAACACTTATTAGCTTCTTTCAAGAACACTCGTGCAACAGAGTAAAATAATAAATCTTCTTGTTTGTGTGGAAATTAAAAAAAAATGGTAATTTGACTAAGGATTTTAATTTGTGTTTCCAATGAATTACGGAAGAATTTATGCGTTCATAGGCATTGAGGTTTTCATTTCCTAATACCCAAGTCATTCCACGTTTCAACAACATTCAATCAAAGAAGAGTGTTTGGTTTTATGTTAGAGTCGGTTCAACATAAATTTGCAATTTAAAATTTATTTTTAGTTATATTAAAATAAAGTTATTTCTTACCATATTCATCAATAGTAGGAGTAGTAACTTTTCTCAGACCAAAATGGTTTCTAGTTTTCACAGTACAAAAAATTTGCATTTTTAGAGGCAGATGTTTTCCGGCGGTTATCGAAACTGCAGCTGTTTAGATATTTTATAATATATTATAAGAATTTTGCATATTAATTAGGCAAAAATTTGTAAGTAATTTATAATAATTTGGTAGCAAAAATAGAATAGTTATGAATAGCTAATCACTATCTAAACAGTAGCTAATATATATATAATGGACTACAAGTGTATGACACCACAATACAACCAATACCTTAATACAACCAAATTCCTTAAGACAATATGTGTATAAGTCCATCCACTTATAAATCATCTAGCTCCTAACTATCCAATGTGAGACTTTGACTCATTATTGACTTCATATCTAATTAGTAACTAATTTAAAAGTTAATCAGTAGTTAAGAAAATTAGCTAAAAAGTTTTTTGGTAGCTATATTTCATAGCTAATTAGTAGCTAATTGATAGCTATTTAGATACAAGTTAGCTATAATATTCTTTGGCAGCTATATTTCGTAGGTAATTAGAAGCTAATTTATAGCTATTTAGATATAAATTAACTATGAAAAAAAATATGTAACTAATATTAAATTTTCTTTGTAATGATATAAATTTTCTTGGTGCAGTGGTAAGAGAGCGCGCCTCTATCCCTTTGGTCTAGTGTTCAAGACCTAGATGGGATGTTTTTGTTTCTATCTTTTCATAATGTTATTGCCAGAACCATTAAAATATATTGTTTTCACTTTAGTGCATGTGTGGATTAAATTCATAAAATTGATTCTGTTAATTGATTATGAGCAAAATTAGAAGTAATAAATAGTTGCTTTTAACTAAATAATGGTTTTAATTTCTATCCACAATTAATTCTAATATAAGGTTGTCAAACATGACTTTTGTCTCAAAATTAATTTTGAGTAAATCTAAACTATGGTTTGGTGTTGGCAAAAATCAATCCAAATATGTATTTAGTGTGAACTTAAGGAGGTTTCTATCACTTAATTAAAGAGTTCGACAAATTTAAAGTGTATAAAAGCTTAAGTTAAGGTCATAAGTCTTAATGAACGACTATATTTTTAACTCTTTTTAGAATAGATTTAATTTGTTTTCATGTTTGTTAGGCTTGGATTGGGCTTTGGATGCTTTTAACCCATCCAATTAGCTACACATAAGAATGCTTATGTAAGGCAAATTTCAACATTTGCTAGTAGGGTTCGACTTAAATACCTAAAATTATTTGAATTTAAGAGAGATTAATCTCTTGTTTAAAATTTTTGAATAGAATGACATATAAAGTTCTTTAATTCTTATTGATGGAGGCTCTTTTATTGTGATGAATCCTCATTTGATTTATCACCATCTTATTAATATTGAAGAATGTGGGTGTATTACATGAACATAATTTAGGGGTAGGTAAAGTTTCGGGTGAAGCAGGGACAAAAAAAATTATTAATATGTATATATAATTTTTTAAAATATGAGTAAAAATTATTAACATTTTAAGTAACTGATCCTTTTTGTTTTATTTAGTCTTTTATATTTAGTTATTCTAAAAAAAAATTACAAGCTCGGCCCTTAAGTGAAGAGTTAGTTGAATATGTTTAAACTAATTATTAAATTTAAATGGGCTATATTTCTTGTGATGGTTTAGGTAGTTGGATTAACAATGTTGGACATAAAATAGAAATAGAGTGGAATATGTTGGTTATGACTATATTCTCGCTGCAATATATATAGGTGGTGGGTCTACTCTCCAACCCCCACCACCGCCACTCAATCAATATATCCAATTGATTTTTTTTTATATAACCCCGATTTGAAATTAATTTTGTTTACGTTGCGTGGTTGGCACTGACTCTCAAGAATTTTACATAGGTAAAATTTTTATGCTGTAAATCATTTTTCTTATAAATTTAGCGAGAACATACACCGCTTAACCAACTCTTAGAGTTATATATTGAATTGAATTGAAATCATACTACTAATAAATGGTAAATATATTTAGCTGCTCTGTTTGTCCCTTATTATGAAGTAAAGAAGAGTGAGTGAAAGCGATGGTTCAATGAACCAATTATATTGCTGCACATCATAAAATCCCCAGTGTAGGTATGTGTGTATATATTAGCTAGTGTATCTTATCTGTGGAATATATTATATTATTAATACTATTACTTCCTTATGATGGATGTGATACTCACTGTAATTAACTTAATTTGATTAAATTAAAAGTGAAATTGGCAAAATGGCCATGCATGCATATGGGGTGTGTGTCACTACTGACTAGAATCATGATTGGAAAATCACTGTTCACACTTTGATATACAAGCCTACTCATCATTCTCATGTCAGTACTGAGACTCAGAGAGAGATGATCATAAATCATGATATCATATCATATCGCCCACTTAATTAACAATTTCACTTTTAATTAACCCTAATTTCTTTTCCTAAAATTTGGGGACTGAGAGAGAGATGATCATGAATCACAGATACAAATAAGGCAACACCCTAGTGAAATTAAAATGGTAACACTAGCCACCTACAAATTTCATTCCAACACATACATGACAGCAAGATAACTTAATGTATATATGTAGAAGATATAATAATGTGATACAAACAGTTTTCTAATTAAATGCCGAATATTTTATTAGTTTTTGACTGCTAAGTTGCTTGGACCATGAAATTTAAGTATGAAAATGCTATTTATCACACTCTCATTATTTCTCATATATCCTCAAGCTCTAAGTGACAGCCAAAAAAAAAACAATTGTTACAAATTTCCAGAGAAGCACAGTGCTTTATTTTGTCACTGGAAAACTCATGGCCTGCATAACATAAGCTTTACCCATGTTATACCAAATTAGTTAATTCATTCCCTTTTTTTTTTACTACAAAAGGATTTAATAGGACGAGACACTTGGATGCTGTTCTAATTGTTCATACCTAGCTTTTTCTCAAAATCTTAGTGCTTAGGTACATTATATATTATATTATATTCTTAAAAAAAGAAGCTATCAAGACTTTTACTCCAGACGACAATACAATGTGGATTTAGCGTCGCGATATGGGCACATGTTCGCGGTGTCTCTGCTATATCTAAGTTGGATCTTGTTCACTTACAGCTTCCGGATTCTAACAATAGTGGTATTCTGATACCTAAACCCTAATAAGAGTTATAGTTTTTACCGTGAGCATGGTTACAAATAAAGGTCTCTAGACTATTTATACAGAACTGAGCCTTCAAAATCCTAAATTGGGAAAGTATCTAGCCTAGATAATAATTGATACGCTTCTGATTATCCTTCGTCATAAATGCTAATTATTAATTAAGTGTAGATTCTTTACCTAAATGTCAGGCTTTCTTGTTGCGTCTACTTGTCCCAGACAAGTTGAAAGCTCGGCAAGGAACCTAGACTATTCAGGTCGAGGCCCTATCTGGGAGACTTAAATTGGATAAATTGGGTCGAGTTGAGATTGACTAATCCAAATTTACTCAAGTCGTCTGAGTTGATACCAGACCGTATACTAGTCGCACAAGTCTTAGGCCTTGGTCGAAAATGCTTGAGTTGGCTTGAAGAAGTCTAAGTTGAAATCGGACGATACATCAACCCAAAAGTCTCGAGTGTCCCTTTAAATCTATAACCTTATATTATCTAAACACTTTCCCACCTCTAGGACTTAATTAGCATCATTTGTGTTCTAATCGCAAGTATTAATATCACACAACATTGTAGGAAAAAGAATTGTTTTTATCAGTGAATGACTTCAGGGTTTGTTTGGAAAGGGTTATGATTTTTGTATAACTAGTAACTAGTGTAGTAAAAAAGAAGTATTAATTGTAGGTTGTATAAGGTGAACATTTTTATATGTGATTCAATTATCAGAAAGGAGTGTAAGTCCAAAAAACATGAATTTGTGGACAACGTGTAAATCTGCTATGAAACGTGAAATTAAAAGCAGATAGATGGCAACTTCATTATACTGAAACAAATTAGCAGAATATGATATGAAGCATAGTGTGGCAGAAAATGGACCTTGAAATCAGAGCCAGAACAGAGGTGATGATAGAGACACCAAATTAAGAACCGTTAGATCACTGAAGAAAAAAAAAAAAAAAGAATTCATCATCATAATTACGCATAAAACATGTAAAAGCAAAATTCAGAACCTGCAGCAGAATTTACGCTAATCTAACCAGCACTTGAAAACGATCACTCACTATGTCATTTATTGTTTGAAAATTAAGTACTACAAGTTATGAATGTTAGCTACCTATTACTATTACTAACTAAGATATGGATAAAATGAAATCCAACACCAACATTTAACTTAATGCCTTCACATTTTTTATTATCATATTGTCAACATTTTAACACTCTTTAGTTTAACTTGTATCTACTACTCTGAGTTGTTGTGTTAAAATTTATACTTATGTTTATGTTTATCTATTTCAATGTAAAATGAAACACATACTGAATTGTTGTTCGAAATAACCATCTCTAGCATTATGAACATTATATTCTGTCAAAACTCAAAACCTTAGGCACATAATTAATAACATAATACAAAGGCATGCAATGGTGTGAAAATTCCACAAGTGGCATAAAGTAAATAGTATCAATATATCACACACCTCAATATAATGCCTCTTCTACCCTTCAAGATAAAATGGCATATCCCGGAAATCCAGTCACAAATTGACTTTTTTAAAAAAATTTCTTCGAGTCTTAACTCTTAAAGAAATTTGAAGAAGCAGCACTATTTTAAGGTAATGGGACCATATATTCACTCTTCTTAATACCAATGGTTTGGAACCTTATCCAATTTTATTTATCCTTGAAAATAAGCCTCACATCGTTTGTCTCACTCACTACTACATAATTGATTTTTAACAACATTTGAAAAAATATTGCTAAATTGTTAAATTGTTAAAAAGTGTTGATAAATCACTAAAAATGTTGTCTCTGTGCATTTGCGACATTTTTTACAAATGTTGTATCTGGCGATGTTGTAAAAAGATTTTAGTTACATTTAAAAAATGTTGCCAAATTGTTAAAAAGTGTTGTCCTTTAGTATTTGCAACAATTTTTAAAAATGTTGTATTTGACACTAAAAGTCAAATTTGTTGTAGTGACTCTTCGCGGTGCAATTTAAATACATGTTGGGCTACTCCTCATATTGTCCATTGATTTTGTGATGGAATCTTAACATGATATCAGAGCTAGAGCCCAACGTCAGGCTCCCGATTTGTATGGGTCTCTGATACCCTGCGCCTGGCCCGGCAAGCTCTGTTGGAGGAGGGATATTGGGAATAAGTCCCACATCGTCTGCTTGACTATTCGCAATGCGGTTTAAATACACGTTGGACTACTACTCATATTTGCAATTGGTTTTGTGATGTCACTTTAACATTATTTATTTATTTATTTTATAATTAAGAAAGAAAATATATTTTTATCATATCCTTTTTGGTGCTTCAACTTGACCAATTCTTGTACACAAAAACTTTAAACTTGACATATTGCAGAGAAATGATTAATTCCATGTTTGACACAAACTAATCGGACAAAATTCTAAAACACATTGAAGGTGGTGAAAAGCCCAAAACAGGGGAAAGTACATAAGTTTGTGCAGTGAAATATATCAATGATCATCAAAACTGCACTCATATATATTCCTTCTTTCACAGCCTTTGAATAATAATTTTTTTAATATAATCTCTGTCTCTAAAGGATTAACGTTTCAACTCTGAATTGCAATTAGAGAATACTTTTAGTATATATCCAAAGGGAGTGCAATATTATTGAGGGAAAGAAGAGAGTTGCGTGTCTTTTACAAATTTCTTGCGTGATTTGTGTTATTTTCTCTAATAATTATTAAATGAATTGTACCTTTTAAATTTATCCATTCTATCCACAATAAGTTATAATAAATAAAAATAGGATGATAAAAAGAAAAAGAGAACAGAGATCGGAAATCCAGGGAGTGGTGACATTTTCTCATTATGGAAACCATAAAAACTCTCTCATTCATTCATTGCTAAGTAAGCTCCATCACACACATAGCATACATACACCTCACAAGTTCATGAACACACACAAACCCATCCCAAAACAGTACCATAATCTTTTTCAATCATTTAATAATTTTCTTGAATTTAAACAATAGAGTAATAATTGAAGGAAAGAAAAATATCTAATATCTAATAATAATATAATGTATGTCACATATCAAAAAAAAAAAAACTTTTGGAGAATGAACCTTTCCTCAAAATGTCAGGGAATATTTACCGTTACGTTTTTTAACAGTTAACCTGCATAATTGGCACGGTCCACAAGGCTTATTCTATTATTCAAAAATTAAAATAAATAAATAATAATATCCACAGTTGATTAGCTTTGAAACTTCACATCAGATTCCTGCATATATGTGTCTGAGTCTGAGGAAATTAAGAAATCAGAGTTTAAAAGATTGTTGTATTTGCCATATACTTCCATTCAGTCTACTAGTGCGGTTGTGTTTGAATTTTCATTGATAAATTTTAATTTTGTTACAAAACAATCATAATTAAAATGATGTTTTCATTTTATGTTAGTTTGATTTTTTTTTCTTTTGAGTTTATTGACATTTATCTAATATTCAGATATTGTGAAACGTAATGTTACATTCAGATAAAAGTTAATTTAGTTTATATAATATATTTGTACAAGGATTGTTACGTAATTATGTTGGTACTTATCAATTCATCATTATTTATCTTATTTTTACATGACCTTGTTAAGAATTAGCACGTGGTAAGAATAAATTTGTATACCATATGTAGGATTAGGGTTATTAGATAATAATGTGGCTATGAATTGATTCTAAAGAAAATCTAAACACATTAATAAATATCTCGAGGAGTAATAATAGTAATGTTTGGTATACTATTATTATTTATTAATTAGTATACTTTACAATTAGTTGTGACAAAAATTATTTTTTAAAATTGTTACTTAAAATTTCATTTTTTAATTACTAGATTAACTTATTTAAATGTAAAAGAGATATAAGTTATATTAATAAATAATAATAATATACCGAATATTTTCAATCTACCTAACATATTAAATTAAGTATTATTTGATTGATTTAATTTAAATAAGGTAGAATCAAATCAACTTTCATATTAAGTTTTAATGCAGTTCAACTCAAATTTAAAACCTTACTATGATTAGAGACGCAAATTCACTTTATTTACGATCTCTTGTGTGTTAATCATTTAATCAACTAGTATTATATGATTAAAAACAAAAACAAAAGAAATTTCTACCTAGCTAATTGGTGCAATTTGAACATAAATGATGATTATTAATTACACAATGGCTCAAAATTCCATGCCTCTCTCTCTGACTTTTGCATTACCACTGTCATTGTAAAGGTCTCATGGATCATTACTTTACAAAGAAAAAGTTGTCCATAAAAAATAAAAAATAAAAAATGCAGTGCATATATGCTGTAATTATATTAATCAGTATCGAGGTGCTACGTACTGTTCCCAGGTTCTGTCCTTATCAGTAAGGAAAAATAAATAAATTAAAGTTTTTTATATTTTTTTTCCTGCTCAAAGAAAAGACTTAACAAGTGATTCCATAATCCTGTTATAATCGTGACTACTCATAGCTTGACTTCCATCTTCCATTCTGTTTTCTTATTAAAATCAATTTGTTACCATTCAAATTTTTTTAATGTCTCCAATCTGTGTGCAACTTATGCTCCGGAGCTAAATAAAAAGTACATAAATTATTAAAAAAAATATATAAATAAATATAGCTTAATAAATTGTAATGGCAATTTGGATAAACTAGTAATCATTTTATTTTTTTAAAAAAAAGGAACAAACAAATGACTCCTTGAGCTAAAGACTGCATGGTACATCAATTTCATGGTGGATAGGATTAGCATTATTTCTATTGAGAGTGACACCATCATTTTTAGTATAAAAATTTATGATTCTTACATATAAAAAGGATGGTGTCACTCCCAATAGAAATTGTATTAATCCCATCCTCCCAATTTCATTTGGGTCTCTCAAATTCTCTTCTATTTTTTTTTTGTCTCTTTTAAATTAGAAGATTTGGACAGAGGTATTACAAATTTTGATGCGGCCCATGAATTGAAGCCCAGAGAAATAAGGAAAAAAGTAATTGAAGGTGCCAAAAGTTGTGGAAAGCCCAATATGAGGCCCAATTGGGCTTGGTAAGAATAGTCCAACGGAATCAATGTTTCTCGCCACACATTACGGCTACGGCAGAGAATGGAGATACATTAACACTAGGCTTTCTATTACTTTATTTGAGTATATCTGTTTGGTTTTTGTGTTTGTCACCTTTTCAACTCATTTTGTTTTAATAAATGTACTTTCTGTTTAATAGCCGTTTTATCATATAATCGAATTCTATAGTTACATATATATGTCCTCATGTGTTTACTAACTGAATTACTGATATGTTTAATAGGCGTTTATAATACTAAAAAAATGTACATTTTACTTTTCATATTTTGAAATAGAAATCGTACCACTTTTATCTCTTTTAAATAGAATTGGAGGTATTGATTACATTTCTTATATAACATTTTGTGCACAGTGTATCCGATTAAATGTAAACAATTATTTGATTACGTTGGTAATGATTTAGTTAATTATTTTATAGTTATTTAACCACGTGTTTTTTAATTTTCTTTTATATAAACAATTGAAATTATATTAAAAGATAACGAGATGTATCCAAAATATTGCATTAAGTCATTGTACTAACAAACAACTCGAAAAACAAACATCATTCTCGTCGTCCAAACAAAAAAACACATCATTCTCAAAAGTAAAAAAAAAAAAAAAAGAGAAGGCTAGAGTATTTCAACCAAGCTGAGAATCTAACTTTAATAAGATCTATTACTACTCCCCATACTCCCGCAAGTGTTTCTTAACTTTTCATCACATATTTTTAGAAATATTTATCAAAATAGTCTATTATTTTATATTTTATAAGCCATTTTAGTCTTTCATGGAATCGATCATTTTAGTTTTTGGCGTTCATTATCATCGGTCATTTTAGTCGATGCAAGTTAGAGACTAAAATGAATATTGATATAACTCGAGGACTAAGGTGATCTGTAAAATACAAAATCAGAGATTAAAATGACTTATCTGTATAAAGTCAGGGACTAAAGTGACTTATCCTTACAAAGTCATGGACTAAAGTGACTTATCCTCAAAAAGTTAGGGACCGAAATAGTACATCATTCCATATTTTTATATAATTAACCGTTAATAAATATGTGATTAAATTATTACTAAACAATTTAACTAAATTATATACAAATTTAACTATATATTTTTTCTTATTTAATTATGAAAACCTGGTGTACATAGTGTATAGCCATAGTTTATGTATGCAAAACTTTATTCTATGTTTTAACATGTGTATTTTATATTTAAGTGAATAGAATAGCGAAAATATGAGAATTAGAGTCAGTTTAATTCTGTTTTATTTTTTAGTTGTTCAAAATTGTATTATAAAATATATATTTTTAAATAGTTTAAAAAAACTAATACAAATAAGTATATAAATTTAAAACAATAAAATAAATTTTAAATGCTTTTAAATTTAAATTCATAAAAACCTAAAAATACATATTGTGCCTAAAACTGTTTTTGAAACCGAACAAATTTTTTTTAGTTTTAAGCCCTAATTAATTAAGTATTCTGTTTGACTAAAGAAAAACATGAGAGACGCCACATTTCTCATAGGAAAATGTTTCTTTAGCGTACAATTCATTTACAATCAATTTTATGATTAAATATAAATTTGTTGTTAAATTAGTATATAAGTTAGTTAATTATTATTAATAATTTAATTATATTTTATAAATAATTAAAAGTAAAAAAATAGTTAAATTATTAGGTAATAATTAATTTATTTATATACTAATTTAACTACATATTTCTTTTTATTTAACCATAAAATTGAGTAGATATATATAGATGTTGAAATTAAACAAAAATATAGTTAAATTATTAAATAATAATTAACTAATAGTTCAGTTAGTGAGCACATGAAAACATGCGTATATGAGTACGGAATCTATTCTCAATTGTACACTTTCCTTATTAAAACAAAAAAAACTAATTCATATATTAATTTCACTATATTTTTTTATTTAATTAT
Organism: Cyamopsis tetragonoloba; assembly: GCA_037177725.1. NCBI lineage: Eukaryota > Viridiplantae > Streptophyta > Magnoliopsida > Fabales > Fabaceae > Cyamopsis > Cyamopsis tetragonoloba. The sequence continues at coordinate 52,324,346 of CM074124.1, read as the reverse complement.
AAATGAGTTATATGAAATTATAGTGTGCACCTTACCGCAACTATTTTTCGGTAGCAGGAATTAAGACCATCCAACTTTGAGAGTCTCATCGTCCCTTTATATATAAAAATTATGAATTTTGTATATTAAAAAACATGGTACTACCTCTAGTCCTGGTTATAAGCAAAAAAACATAATTTGCGCATATTAAAAAAGTTAGTTACTTGTGTTTAATTCTATTGATTTCATTCAAAAAAAATAAATTTTAATTACATAAAAGTACCCTCTCTCTCATTTGGATAGGTCAAATTACATTGAATATGAGAAAAGTGTTTGAAATTAACATTAAATAAGGAGAGAGAAGTTAAGATTTGCTTATATTTTAGACTAAGAAATTTTAATTTTTTTTTTTTGCTTATAACTAGAACTGGAGGTGTACGGCTCTGTTTGATAAAACTAGTTTATAGCTTGTAGCTTATTACTTATAGCTTATAGTTTGTAGCTTATGACTTATAGATTGTAGCTTATAGCTTATGATTTGTGACTTATAATTTAGTAGACGTATTTGGTAAAATTAGCTTATTAGGTAGCTTATATTTGTTAAATGACTTAAAAGTACAATTAATAATTACATATAATAAATTATTTGATAGAGTAAACATGTAGTAAATGACTAGAGGGTAAAATAGAAAAGAATTATTGGAAGTTACTTTTCATAAGCTATAAGCTACTTGAAGTAGTTTTTCATAAGTTAGCTTATGAAAACTAGCTTATATAAGCTATAAGCTACTTGTTATCAAACACTTCTACTTACTGATAAGCTATAAGTTATAAGCTCTTAAATAAGCTACTAGTTGTGTCAAACATACAGTATCACTGTTTTTCTTTTGGTACATTTCTATTTTTTTTTGGTATATAGGTAGTATCACTTTTAATAAAGATAATATTAATCCTTTCCAATTTTTTTTCGTAACGTTAATGCATTCTTTTATGGTCGACCTGGTGGTTCAGTGTAGAGTACACGTGGCAGTCTTTTATTGGGCCTAACGGCCACACCATGTAAAGGGCCCAGTTTTGGTGGGTTCAAAGCACACCCTCGTGCTTCATTCTCATCCCCCAAACCATTTCCCCTTTTCCGATTTTCAAAGCGTTCTGCATTCTTCTCCTCCAACATCCTCGCGCAGCCACCCACCCCAATTTCAAAGGTCTACTCAAATCTCTTCGCTCTCACTCCTTTTTCTTCTTCCGATTTTGTTCTCCAAATCAATTTTTGTTTCTGCTTTCGGGGTTTTGTTTCTCACTTTAAATCATTTAATTGTTGAATTGGCTTGATCTGTAAGCTAAATCTCTCCCTTTCTGAATTGCGTTTTTGTAAAGTTTCTCTCTCTGTTTTTTTTTTCATCACTGTCCCACGGATCTTCTAATAATTCTATGAATTAGTATTTTTTTTCAATTTCGAATTTTAAAACGTCGCTGAATTAGATCCTTTACCTGCGTTTCTCCTTGTTGATTGATGTGAGATTAGAACGCATAAATTAGAGTTTTTGAAATTCCTCATTTTTTACACTTCTATGTTTTCATATCTTTGTTTGCCTGGATGGATTGTGACTTTTACCGCTCATTATTTTAATATATTTAAAAAATGAATGCAGACCCAGCATATGCATAGCGTTCTGTATTTCATTCTCTGCCTTTTTGGATGACATAACAGATTGATTGTGACTTTTTATTTTTATTTTTTCTAGATTAAACTATCTCCCGAGTCAAGGGTGATAGATATAAACTAGATATAAAATATTAAACTGAAGCTTTGTTGTTGCTTATGCATGACGTGATTATTGATTAAGGTGACATATCAAGTGAGGAGTGTCCTGTTCCTGTCTGTTACAATTTGGTGAGAACATTAACCGTGTGAATACAATTTAATATAGATGGTCAATTTTCATTTCTACATTTCATGTGTGATTGTATGGACAATGATTCCTTGTTCTCACAGTTCTCACTTGATATATGTTGGCTACTGACTAATCATGCAAATGTTTAGGATCTATTTTGTGATATGATTGATCGAATCCTGGGAAAACATAGATCTGTTATTTCAATTTCTCGGTTGGAATTAGAACTTTTCAATGATGGTATAGACTATGATGATATGATCTTCATGGTTTCCTATTTTCTAGTTCACTTCTTTGCTTGTACAGATTCTTATTTCTGTTCTGTTATGATCACACTCCAAAATTGATCAATCATATTTGACATTGGTTTCTTTTATTTTAAGGAAAGTCACAATGGTTGATCAGGTTCAGCACCCTAGAATCATGGACAAGGTTACAGACCAATTGCGCCTCCGCCCTAGTCTCTCTTCGTACCATAAGCACTCATTCGGGAATTACTCAAATCCTGCATTGCAGTATCCAATGATGCCAGCAACATGCAGAGCTACAACTGATTTTTCTAATATTGTTGGAACCAAGGCAACAGCAGCAGTATCATCCCCTATCTTTGTTGCTGCTCCTGCAGAAAAGGGAAACTTTATGATTGACTTTCTCATGGGTGGAGTTTCGGCTGCTGTGTCCAAAACTGCTGCTGCTCCTATTGAACGTGTTAAGCTTTTGATCCAAAACCAGGATGAGATGATCAAGGCTGGTAGACTTTCTGAGCCGTATAAGGGTATTGGTGATTGTTTCAAGAGAACTATGCAGGAAGAGGGTGCGGTTTCGCTATGGAGAGGTAACACAGCAAATGTCATCCGTTATTTCCCCACTCAGGTTAGTTATTTCGAAGGCCTGTTTGGTTTAAGAAATTATTTTCTATTTCTGTTCTCTATCTTCATTAATAATTACAAAATTGTCGCTTTGTTTGTCTTTTCCTAAATATTGTATTGTATAGTCAACAAAAAAAACCATGTTTTTCAGTGTTTTTGGCACAAACTCGGGTATGTTTGGGTTGATGGTAACTCGGTAAGTGATGGAATGGAGTGAAATATTTGAATGTTCCATTGTTTGGGGATGTTAAAAATAGGATGGAATGTGATGTAATTCCCTAATTTATGTTCCTTCTCAAATATATTTTTACCATTCTGCTCCATTCCATTCAATTTCATTTCATTCTACTCTGCTCTGTTCCTCTTGTTTATCCAAACATACATAGCCTAAGGATGTGGCAATTTTGTTACAGTTTATGAAACATAAAACATTTTTCAAACCGAACACACTCTATGTTTGTATCTTTTGATTTTAACCCTTTTCAATTGCAACACTTTTTTGGGCTTACTGCATGTAATGAAATGAATGTGAAGCTAAAAGTTGCAATTCAAATTGTGCTAGGCCTTGAACTTTGCATTCAAGGACTACTTCAAGAGGCTATTCAACTTCAAGAAGGACAGGGATGGTTACTGGAAATGGTTTGCTGGTAACTTGGCCTCAGGAGGTGCTGCTGGTGCTTCATCCCTTTTGTTTGTCTACTCTCTTGACTATGCTCGTACCCGTTTGGCTAATGACGCGAAGGCGGCGAAGAAGGGTGGAGAGAGGCAATTCAATGGCCTTGTTGATGTCTATAAGAAGACATTGGCATCTGATGGTGTTGCTGGTCTCTACCGTGGCTTCAACATTTCATGTGTTGGAATCATTGTGTACCGTGGTCTCTACTTCGGAATGTATGATTCTCTCAAGCCTGTTCTTCTCACTGGATCCTTGCAGGTTGGTTTATTGATCCCAGATTTATGTGTTATCTTCCGTGTCATGATGTTTGACCAAAATTTTGTTCACATTAATGTTTTTGATTATTTTCTTTGAAACTTCCAGTTCCATCATTTTTTGACACCTATTTCCATTTCCCTTGATCATTACAGGATAGCTTCTTTGCAAGCTTCGCCCTTGGATGGCTGATCACAAATGGGGCAGGTTTAGCATCGTACCCAATTGACACAGTTAGGAGAAGAATGATGATGACCTCAGGGGAAGCCGTGAAGTACAAGAGTTCCTTAGATGCATTTACACAAATCCTCAAGAACGAGGGTGCCAAGTCATTGTTCAAAGGAGCTGGTGCCAACATCCTCCGTGCCGTCGCTGGTGCCGGTGTCCTTGCTGGTTATGACAAGTTACAGGTCATAGTCTTCGGCAAGAAGTACGGTTCTGGTGGTGCTTAGGAAATCAACACTTCACTTGATTTTAATTTTAGATTTAATTTGTGTCTGCTTTTACATTTCGATAGGTTAAACGTGGATTCAAATCGAGAAAACCACTCTCAATTGCGTTGATATGAATCCACATTTACCCCGTCTGAATGTAAAACCAAACACATGCTTAGATGGTGATGAAAACCATCCAGTTTTGAGAATTGACCAATTCTTGAGGCAATTTTTGTTCAATAATTTTGACTCCGTGGGATTTTGTTCCATACCCCATTTTTTGTTATTTTGGATCAGAATTTGATTTTTCAAGCATGATTTATTTGAGTGGCAGGGAAAGTGAGACTGCCACTTTGAATTCCTTTTTGGTTCATTTGAATTGAATTTTTCAGACATAGCACTCTATATTCTATATGTTGTTTGAGTTACTCTTTATCTCTGGATTAAAATGCGTATGCATTTGTGTATTTGTTGAAGTATAAGAAGATATCGTAGATCTCTTAGACGGTTGGAAACTTGGACCCAAATTGACCTTTGTTGTTTCATTTTGGGCTATGTTGTTTGTTATATAAAAAGATCATGATGAGTAACCTTGTGCTTCAGCTCGCAGAAATTTTATTTGTTGTTGTAGGCCCCAAACTTATTTTGTTTTACCTCTAAACTTCAATACTTTTGTCTTACTTAAGATTGCTTTTCTAGCATGCATAGTGATACTAAGATGTAACTGAATGTCTTGTGCATCTTTGCCTTTCTTTTTTGAATTATTCCTTGAATTGGGGTACTATTCCCTTACCTTAATAAATTTTTTACCGTTATTTTCCCATTTATTTGCACTTCATATTTTCATCTTGATTGTACAAAAACCTTTTTCTAATTATAAATCTTCTCACAAATCCACTTGCATAGTAATTTTCTAAATAAGAAATATACTTAATCTGTTTTATAATATCAAAATACTAAAGGCTATAGCTATTGTCACTCTTGTATCTCTATTATTACTCTTTTTTAATTCTTTTTAAATGTAAATTATATTTTATGACTAATAAAACTAATGTATTAATATACAAAAAAAATTAAAGTATTATAATAGAAGTGGTAATAAAAATAGGCAAATAATATTTAGTGTCCTAAGGGCACTATTTAAGAGCCTAAATATAGTAAAAATGTACTGGAATGTGTAATTTTTTATATTTCCGAGAGACGGGACAATATGCCCTTATAATTATTTTTCTACTTCTAATAACTTTATCTAGTGCTTTTAAGGTTTTATCTAGTGCGCTTAGGTAAGGGCACTAGATATCAAAACCCATAAAAATAATAGAGTAGCAATAGTGCAGCGCCCCACCCAATCTTAAGTGCATCATTAAATGAGTAACAAGAAAAAAGAAGAAAAATGTTTTGTGTATGTACAACTCATTTACTTAATGTTTATTATTTTTTTAATGTTAAAAAATTAAAAAATAAAATGAAAATTTTGGTTTGACTTATATTAAGTTATATACTCTCTTCGTTCCTATTTAACTGTTCGGAGAGAGAAAATCACATATATTAAAAAATGTAATAATTGTTATAGTTTTTCTCAAAATGAATTTTGAACTCCCCATAATACCCTTTATCTCTCGGTGCTTGATTGGTTAGACAGTGTGGCATTGATTAGCCTCCAATTAAACATTAGGTTAGAATTGGTAAAAGTACAATTAATGTTACATTGAAAATATGAGTGGACAGATAAATAGAAACAAGATTTTTTTCTCTCATTAAATAGGAACGGAAGGAGTATGTTGTAAAGAATAATGATTTATCCTCCTAAATATCCTCCTGAATATCTTCCTAATTCCTTTTAAAGTATGTATTGAAGGAGAAAATTAAATGTCTTGAAACTATAAAATACATTCCCCACTTAGTAATTAGGAAAATATTTAGGAGGATATTTTAGGAGGATATAGCATTGCTCATGTTATAAATGGGTTGTATACATGTAATGGTGTATACCTATCATTATTGAAAAAACAAATGTTATTAAGGAAGCGTTTAATAAATATATTTGAATATATCATAATAGGACATTGAGTATATAGACATAAGAATTATCTTTATTTTCATAGAGTCATTTTTTATTAACAAAATAATATATATTTGAATTCCTTAAACTTTATATTATTTTTTTTTTGACCACAAAATATTTTTAAAAAAATATTTTTTTTAAAAAATACATAAAAAATATATTCAACGTACTTTATATTTAATAATTGTATTTATTGAAAAAAGTGTATTTAATAATTTAATTTTTCATAAAATATTAATGCAAAAGTTAATATATTTTAAAATTATTATTTAGTTATACTCAATTTTTATAAAAAATATTACAAAATATACTATTTTATTTTTTCTTTAATTTTATATTGTCTCCGTTCTATTTTGTTCTATTCTGTTATGTACCGTTAACCAACATTATACTTTTTAAATAGTCAAATATATTAGTAAGATGCTTGACTTTAACCTCCTTGGTGAAATATAAAGTTTTAAAATCTAGAAGTTAAAAGTTCAAAGTTCAAATCTTAACAATGAAATAAATTATTAAAGTTTAGTGTAAGAAGTGTTTTTGTTTTTTGAATAAAAAACTAAAACCTTAACAAGTGATACTACTATTTTGTGTTAAATCTTAGACAAGTTGCTATAGTGGTCACCCCTACTGACTACTCCTTATTATGATGATTTAATTAGTGCCTTTAATTAAAGTTTGTCGGTAAGTTTGGTGTTTAGTTAGGTCTACAATTGGAATTGTAGGAAATCAGAGAAAACGCAGCTGTAGGGTACAGATTTGTAGCAGCACCCATTTGTCTCTGCTCTCATAAATGCGCCAATTTATTCTCCATTTATATTTTTAAATAAATACTATAATTGATACTTATTTAAAAATATAAATAAAAATTAAATTTTTATTCTCTAAGTAAATACTTAAAAATGAATGAAAAGAATGTGTTTTTAAATATAAATAAACTTGCCTTTTCTCAATACTAGAATTAATTAAGATCCTCTTTAAAAACAATTCAATTAAACATTTATACAATAAACTCTTTCAAAAAAAAGATTTTATTTATAAAAAAAATTGCAAAACTTATTTGAATAAGCTAAAAATAATTTATTTTGATAAACTATTCTAAGAAACCTATGAAAATAAGTTAAAAATAACTCATAGCAATTCATAAAATATTTTTGATAAGCTATTCTAAAAAGATTAAATAAACTTTTTGATGGGTTTAAAAAAATTAAATGAAACCAACTAAAATTTTTAAATAACGTGAATAAATTTTTTTACTTATACTATTACTTAAAAATAGAGGGAGCATTGGCTAATTACATAAAAAGAGTTTCTTTCATCCTCACATGCATGCAAAGTTGTATATGTTAATTAAAAATACTATTTTATTAAAATGAAAAGCATTTATATTATTATATACTATCTTCGTTTTAAAATATAAATACTTACTCATTTTTTACATAATTTTAAAAAAAAGTTATTGTATGAAAATTTAAAAAATTAATCATTTTATTATAATTTTATCTTTAAATAATAATATTAGAAGTGTGTTCCTTTAATAAATACTAAGAATAAAAGTTAAGACTTATTAGACTTTTGATTCCTATAATTTATTAATTGTGCAATTTTAATTCTTGTTGTTTTAATTGAGCGACTAAAATTTGAGATAAAAATTGTAATCTATTTTTTACTTTCAATAAGTAATAAGTATATAATTTAAATTAGAGAAAAATTGGATCTCAAAACTCAATTTTCACATTTTAAATTTTAGAGGGAATAAAATTACTTAATTGAAATTATGAGGACAAAAGTCACACACCAAACAAATTATAGAAACTAAATGTGTAATTAAGCCAAAAGTTAATAATGTGTTTTTTCATAGGTGCTTATAATATGAAAGGTGGATATTTTATTTTAAGTGCTTATATTTTGAAACAACTCTTTTTCAAAATATAAGCACCAAACTACATTTACACCGTTTAAGAAAAATAGTTATTACACTAATTTTTTAAAAAATAATCATTTATTATAATTTTATCCTTAAATAAATGTAACACGCTCCATTGAAAACTAATAATAATAATGAGTTATTGTTTTTATAAAGCTAATATAAAAACAAATAAGGATAAAGTTAAAAAAAATGAATAAATACACTTTTTATATGTACTTATGATATAAAACATAAATATTTTATTATAGGTATTTATATTTTGAAACAGAAAATTAGGAATGAAAACAATTTAAAAATAAAGAATGAAACTAAAAAATATATATATTATCTGTAATAATAATGGGAAAAGAAAATTGATAGTTGATGAGGAGAGTGGAATGGTAAAGCAAATCTGTGGAGTGATGTGGTTCTGCTTCTTCCCAACTCATAGTTCTTGTCCTTCTTTTATATAATCTCAGAATTCCGGCGTGAGGAAAAGAAATTCCCAAATTCAGAAATCAGAGAGAGAAAATTGCCACATTACATCAAAACTTCAAAACCCTCTTTCTCTCTTTCTCTCTCTTCAACCAAGCATTCCGAATGCGAACAAGGTAAATCTCCTCTCGAACTTTCCTTCTTCTGTTTGCTTCCCGAGAAAAATCTCATCTCTCTGCATTCCTGTTTTCCAACATTCCCCTTTTTCCTCCTAATTTTCTCTCCTCTCTCACTCGCACCAGGTTTTTCAAGACCACAAATCAAAATTACTTACTTTTTTAAAAATATTTTATCGATATAGAAAATAGAAAATTTCAGGTTAAACCTTGTTTTGTCTGTTGTTGCTTTCGTGAATTTGTGGTTCGAGGGTGTGTTTGGTGATGTGTAATGTGGCTTTTTGTGCAGTTTCTGGTGGAGAGTGGTTGTTTTTGGAACTGCAAAATGAATGATGGTAGACAAATGGGGGTACATTACGTAGATGGTGGCTTTCCTTATGCTGTTAATGAAAGCTTCGTGGATTTCTTTCACGGACTCACACAAGTGCCTGTCAATTATGCCTTTCCTGGCTCAATGCCTGATCAGGTCTTTGTTTCTTCGTCTATTTCTTTGTTTTTCTTTCAAATCTCAACTTGCTGGATTTAAATAATTTTGGTAACAAGGTTTTAAGTTCATGCTATCCATGAATTAGAAATGTGTGTTGTTGCAGGAATTATTAAGCCTTTATCCTGAATTCAATTTTACCCCCCAAATTATTATAGTAATAAAAGTAGAGATTTCCATCCTTTTGTTATTATCGTTTTTGCTGCTACCTTACAGCTGAGTAATAACATACTACTACTCCCTCTAGACTCAAAATAAGCAAATCTTAACCATTTTTTTTTTCTTATTGAATGTGACTATTCCTAAAATATCCTCATTTAATGAGCTACTTGACTTTCAAAATGGAGAGACAATATTACTCTACAATAAATATCATGAAAGCATTTTAGTGAATGAAGTTCATCTTTTAGATGAGACCAACAAAATTAAATGTGGTTAATCAACTTTCTTAATGAGCGTGAGTTAGTTAGTATCATTATTATTATTATTATTTTGCTTATATTCAAGTCTAGAGGAAGTAGAACTTTGATTGTTTGACTTAGGGTCTTCGATTTTCTCTTTTTGTTGATTTTGTAATGCAAATAGGAAGATCAAGTAAAAAAAAAAACAAAAATGATGTGATGGTGCTGCATTTGAACTTTGAAAGCAGCTATTTGTTGCAGAGTTGTCTCGTTTTATCATATTTATATGCATGTTTCTTTTGTTCAATAATATTTCTGAAAAAATGGTTTTTGATTGATTACAAAGGCGTCATGTGATTCATGTAGTCGACCTCATCTAGTGGGATAAGGTTTGTTTTTATTGTTATGTTTCTTTTGTTAGTTTGATCCACCCGTAACTTTCTATTTGCATTATGAATTGTATAACTGTGATAATGTTCTGTAATCAAACAAGATCATGACTTGTAATAAATTATTGTGACCAGGAAAGTGTCTACTGGTCGATGAACGTGAATCCCTATAAGTTTGGATTGTCTGGCCCTGGGAGTACATCTTATTACAGTTCTTATGAAGTAAATAATCATTTGCCAAGAATGGAGATCGACAGGGCTGAGTGGGAATACCCTTCGGTAATGACCACTGTGGAACCAGTTACAGCAGATTCTTCACCTAGAAGAGATGGAGCCTCAAGCATGCAGACTATCCCTGAAGAATGTTAGTTAAAATTTTATTTTCATAACTGTAAGCATATGGCTGTGATATATGATCATATCGTTGGGTTTTACAATTTGGTTGCTGTATCTTAATATACTTATTTGTAATCACATTTTACCACCACAATAGCTGCAAATTACTGTGTGGATTTTTTTTTTGGGGGGGGGTGAGGTGGTTTTTGTCTGGTTGGATGGAGCTTATTGTTGTTATTATTATTTATTAATTTTAAGGTTGAACTTTTAAGTGTGACTGTTTAGAAGAACATATAAATAATACGATAGCATCCTTATCTTTTGGATTTCTTTTGCACACAGTCCAAATCATGCACACCATTTAAGTGTAGCCATTTTTTCCTCTTTCTTTTGAATTGAATTGCAGCAGTTGATTTATTTTTAAATATTTAGGGAATCTATGAGAATCAGTTTCTGATTCTTTTAATTTCTTTTGCAGGCAGTCCAAATCATCAGGATTCTAATAGCAGCCAGGTAGGAGGCTTTGTTGTTATCTAGGCCTAAATTTTAGACCTTAACTGATTATTTGTCCCGGGTAGAAACACTGGGTCCCCTATGCTTGAAAATGGGGAGACATTATTTCTACAATATTTGGCTGAACATGGCATACTTTCATCACAAATCTAATCTACCTTATACATGCCTCAACTTTTTTGTTAGCCCCCGTTGGCAAATAGTTCCATGGCCTCAATTTTGGCAATTAACTTTCGTTAACTTTCAATGTGTCAAATAACCACTGTAGTTTTAGAGATTTGGTAAATAATATAGTCTCCCTAAACTTACAGTTTGTGGCAACTAAACCCAGTGATTTGAGTTTTGGTAACCGGCCACATGGGGTTATTTGCTGTAAATCTAACTGGATAATTACCAAAGTTGAAAACACAGGGTGCTATTTGCTTAAAGGTGATAGTTAATCTGGGTAATATCCATAATAACCATAAAAATGTTTTGTCCCAAACTTATGGCATTGAAATTGAACCATGTCATTCAATTTAGACCTAATAGAAGATTAAATGTAAAACTATGTTTTCACAGCTTGTTAGGATAGGTTGCAAGGCTAACCAATGACTGTGGAACATCAGAAATGAAGCTGACCTTTCAATAATACTGCCGCTTAATACAATGTTTCTTAATATAAGCCCCTATAATAAAATTTAGGTGTTTCTTAATAGCTTGTTAGGCTAGGTTGCAAGGCTAGTCCACTGACTGTGGTACGTCAGGAATTAAATCCTTTATAATACAATAGCTGGCAGCTAGCTATTCAATGATACTACATTTGTTTCTTAATAAAAGCCCCTACAATAAAATTTAGGTGTGTCTTAAGCCAAACCCTTGTTCTCCAACCTCTCTAGCTAACTAACTGATTGTTCTAGCTAATTATTGAAACTGTGCTGCAGCTAAACATTGATCTTTAGGAATCTCTCACAGGGACTGAATAAAATTTAGAGAAACACGAATAGATTGTTGTGACTCCTTAGTTCTTACATACTCCATTTTTCTATTAGTATGTGATTGAATACTTAATTGATTTTATAAAGATGCTATTTGGAATACTCTTAACTCTTAATGTGTGTTTCTGAAATACTAATTTTGAAGAAATAATCACTTGTTTTATTTTATTTTTTTCAAAAATTTTCTTTTAGGAAGCTGACACAATGAATAGTTATTTCTGTAAAATAAGCTGAATCAAATAAGCACTAAATTGATTTCATATAGTACCTTGAATAACTGTTTTCTTTCTTATAATCTCCGTTAGAAGGGAAATTATATTATTTGAAATGAAGAGTTAAAATATGCTTAGAAATTAGAATTGGTGTAACTCTGTATTTCAATTTCTTAATTCAGCTACCTACCCTTAACTTTTGCATTCTGTTTTGAACTTGTTGTAACTTGCTAATCAGAAGCATCATAAAAGTTTATCTTCTAAATTATCTTATCCTTTGTGCTTCATTGCTGCAGGCCATATGGCAAGACGACATCGATCCTGATAATATGACTTACGAGGTGTGATGCACTTTATGTTTTATGAGTAAATATTGATGTATGCATACATATTTATGTGAAGTTTCTTATATTTGAAGCTAATTTTTTAACTTGATTTGAATCTGCTGCAATTTAACCATTTGCATTTAATTCTTGCTGACAACCTAAAGTGTAATTGTTTAACTAGTAAGAGGGTAAGTAGCCAAAGTTAACATGTTTCCAGATTCAAAAGTTTTGTTCAGATTGGATATTGTTTTGCAGGTTTTTGCATTTTTAAATTGTTTTGTAAATGCTCAATATACTCCCTTTGTACCTCTATATAGAATCCCCTACATAAATTTTGCCTTGCCTCTTTTATAAGACCCTCTTTAAAATTATGTGCACCATTAATTTTTATTTTTATCTTTTTTTAATCAAAATACTCTTACGACTCAAACCACTTTTGTGTAGTCCAAAATCAATAAATGAGATAACCATTTCTCTCTCCCAGTCTCTTGTAATAATTAGGGAAACATTTATTAGGTAAAAAGAGAGTTCCTATAACTTGAAGGATAATCTTGGGAACTAATACACAAATTTAATGGTTCTAACTAAAATAACCAACTTTCTTTAATGGTTCTAACTAAAATAACCGACTTTCTTACTTCCCTTGAATTTAGTTAAGACTTAAGAGGGTCTTATATATAGGGGGCAGGGAGAGTATTTGTCAAGAATCAACTCTCCCCAAAGCTTAAGATGTTAGGTGATGATTGGTGAATGATTTTATATTTAACACCCCACATGCGGAAGCCCTTTAGATTTAAAGCTTGGACAATGCACAGGCCTACTGGTGTTTCTATTCAACTTCTGTTTATAAGAATAAACGTGGCAATTATTTAGCATTTGACCACTTGGTCATAGGAGAGCTTTGATCCTATGTCAAGAACGAACTCTCCTAAAAGCTTAAGCCAGTGGCTGAAAGATCATGAACAATTGAATATATCCAATGATCTCAAAGAATGTCAAATGCATCAAACAAAAATGGTGCTTTGAAAATGGTATATTTGAACTTGGTGCTTTTCTGTATTGTAATATTTAGACTTTTAAATTTTGTCGGTATATTCAAGTAGAATTTATAATATTGAGGATCAATAACCAATGATATTTTATGAGTGGCAGGAACTATTGGACCTGGGGGAAGCAGTTGGAACTGAAAGCCGAGGTCTTTCCCAAGAACTTATTGATATGCTTCCAACCTCAAAGTACAAATTTGGTAGCTTATTCAAAAGAAAAAATTCAGGGAAAAGGTAATGTCCCTGGTTCTCAACCTGTTTATTTTCTGGATATTATGTTGTTTATGCAGATGAGATGAATGCGAAAAGGAATGAAAACTAGAATTTGTAACCTCAAAAACCCTTAATCTTTAATCTTATCAAAATCAATCAACCATAGCCTCTAAATCTCATACTTGTATTTATATTATAGATTTCTTCCCCAATGTCCTTGGAAATAGAATGATTATTTCTTTCTTGAGTGGTTAAGGTTATAAGTTTTAATAATCTTAATTGTGAAGACTTGAGTTCTCTACTTTCATACTATTCCCCGAGAATCTGATTCAATAATCTCTAGTTTTGTACGAGACATCATTGATCATGGACACGTGATTTCATTTTTCACTTTCTTATTCTGGCTCACTAGAACTGCTTTCTGGATCACTGTCTATACATCCATAAGGTTGCGTCTATTCCAACCTTGATCTTTTCAGTATATACTCATCATAAAATTGCATTGAAAACAGGTGTGTAATCTGTCAGATGACTTATAGAAGAGGTGACCAGCAAATGAAATTGCCTTGCAGCCATGTTTATCATGGTGAATGCATTACCAAGTGGCTTAGCATTAACAAAGTAAGTGAATGCGATTCTGAATTTCACTTGAATCCTATGTCTACACAATTCACAATTTATCATACCCATTTCTCCATCTCATTCATATTATTATTTTCAGAAATGTCCTGTTTGCAACATTGAGGTTTTTGGCGAAGAGGAACCAACGCATTAGAGCATCAGAATGGCAAAAAGGAGCTTTCTTGCTCTGTTATAATTTTTGCTTCGCATCAACATCTCTCTCTTTTTCATGTTTTAGTCTCTTACAAATAGGTGGTAGGTGTAATATGAAGAACTATGGCACTTCTCACAGTATAATACATGTTCTGTTACAGTGTTACTAGAAAAATTACCTGACAGAGAGTCTCATCTTCTAATGGTTAGTTAATGTGTGATTTTCCTTGTGTATTCTTGCGTGCTGCCATATATTCTGTTTTTCTTCCTTTGCTATTTCGGTTTTACAGATCTGCTTCCCAGCCACCAATTAACCTAATTGGGATCTGGGAATGGGAAATCTCGTCAGCTACTTATATTTGCTTTTGGAAAAACCATGATTAGGCATGTTAATCAATTCAGCCATATTCATTTACTAATCTACCGGGACAAAACTCAGTTTGCTGTGGAAAAAAAAAAGAAGAAACCCATAGTTTACTGTGAAAAAAAAACGTGAATGCAAACATACACTCGTTGATTTGTTGAGCTAGTAAATTGGTTGAGACATTAGTCAGAGACATTTGTTTTGTTGATTATGTTACTAATTTGACATGAATTATTTGAAATTAACTTCAAATCAGAATAAACTGGTGTAAATGTGTACTGTTTTTTACAAGTTAAATAAATTTTGTGAAGTATAAAAATGTATTAAAAAAATACTAGTAATTTAACATTTTGTTAACATTATCTGCACTTCAACAGAGATTCGTGAACAGTGGACACATTGGCGGTGATAACCCCAAAAGAATCATATTAGGGGCATTCTTTTTCTGTGGGCTAACTTGTTGGTTTGTAAACCAAAACCTGTGTGTCTAAAGCCGCAATTGGCGCATATCCGATGAAAATATTTTCACTATCTTCCAAATATAAGGCCAACTTCCTTGTCTGTGTCTTTATTTCAAATGCTAATTAAAGTAATAAAATACTACTAAATAGCAAAAAAATAAATAAATAAATATTTGTAAGTTTCTTAAAAATATGTAATACTAGTATATGTTTTTCAATGATTGAAATACTCCCTAGCTTCATGATAAATGTCATTTGAGTAAGTTTTATTTTTTTCGTAATTTAGAAGTTTAATGTGCATTATTGATGCTTTTTTAAATTTATTCTTAGATAATTACTAAAGCTTTTTAAAAATTATATTATTAACAATTATCATCTCTTTTTTACTGCTTACTAAAATTTTAAACCGACAGTTGTTATGAATTGAAGTGACTACAACTTAATAAAAGTAATTAAAAGGAGAAAATGTTGGTTATTTCAAAATCGCCTCAAGCACGTAAGGGAAAATACAAGACCATTACGACATTAATAAGTACAGGATATACATAACAGATACAATTTATTAATTTATCAAAATCTCTTTTTTCCTTTTTTCGAGGGATAATAAGGAAGTAGTTTACGAGATTAATTACTAATTCCATATTTTTGTATACATTTCTTTCTTTCTATGAAGAAATCAAATAAAAGAGGCACATCTGAGAAATTCCTTTTTTGTGCCTTTCTTATACTAGTACCTAGCATTGCCGTAAACTCTGAAAATTAAAGACATCTTTCTTTCTCGGATTCCCATATTATTAATATTTAATATTGGAAAAAAAAGAACGAAAAAGAGATCGATGCACCTTTTGTTACCTCATGCATTTTTATTATCCTCTATTATTATTAGTAGTAGTAAAGTGTATGCTTGATTATAAAGGTATAAAGCAGAAAAGAGTAAGAGAAAGTAAGAAAAATGATTAAAAAGTTATATTGTAAATTGAGTAATGATTCCAGCATAATTGGTATTTACGTTTATAACCCACAATGAATTTATCTAGAAAGTTTAACCTTTTTTTAATGAACTAATTGTGAGTTGTAAGTTATGATAGGTTATGTAATTGTGTTTATTTATGATTGTAAAATTTTTAACCGCAAAAAAACCTACTACGCATTCATTGCCAGCAAGTGATTTATAAACAGATGAAGCTAACTAGCTAAGGACCAAATCACCATCTCAAAAAAAAAAAAATTAATAATAATAAAAAAATTAAAAAAAAAAAAAACCCACACACACAGATTTCATTAGGAGTATTTTTCATCAAGACCGTAGAAAATTCCATTATTCATTGTAAGGCTAGAGCTACATAGGAGAATTGAAGTTGAATCGCTTCAAAGGTTCAAATTAATTCATAAAAGTACAACAATTCTACTGCATAATCCCGCAACAAGAGCTATGTTGCTCAAAATCAAACTCATAACACCATACCGTGTTTATCATAGCTTGCAAATTCAAAATTAAATAAAATAAAAAAAGGGACTGAAAAACAATCAACAACTAGAAAAGGGGAAAATATTTACAGCAAGATAAGATTTTATTCAAGGTGAAACTTGACTTGAAATCTAAATCTACCTTGTGTTGCAGAGCAAACAATCCAAAATCCTATTCCAACCTAACCTTAATCGAGGGTAAACCCTGTTTCTGTAAATTCTGGATTCTCTGGAAATATATTCCATCGTTTCAACGAAGAGATTCAAGCTTCTGATTGGAGGAATATAAAGGGTCAGAGGAACCGCTGAGAAAGCCACTGTGAAGAACAGTTGCAGCATTTTTGTTCCACAGATCGAAGAAAGACAGAAGCAGAAATTAAAAAGCTGAAACCTTTGAATCGAACACGAAAAAGGGTATTTGGATTTGGGCTTTGTTAAAGTTTTTGGGATGTATATCGGAGACTCAACAAATTTGACTTGTTGGTTGAGGAAGAAGAAGAAAGAAAGAAAGCGTTGAGTTTGACTGATATAAAAGGGATTGAGAAAAGGAGTGAGGCAGAGATTGAAAGAAAATGAGTGAATAGCAAGTCCTGGAAACTTAAGGAACCTCCAATTACATGACGGCGAAAATATATATATGATAAATCCAATCTAAAACACACAAGCAAACATACAATTGGTTAAATATAAAAAAATATATAATTAAATTTGTATAATTTTAATTATACATAATTTAATCATATTATTTAATTAAATACTATATAGATTTAACTATATATTTTCACAAAATTAAACTAATTGTACGATAGATTGTATTTTTTGGTTGTAAATAAAACTGCTTCCAATATATATATATATATATATATATATATATATATATATATATATTATACACATACTCTTCCCTGTTTTTAACTATAAATGATTCCTTTTTTAATATTACTTTTATTTTAAAAAGCACTCAATTTTTTAAATTTATATTACACAAACTCAAATAATTTTAAAAATATAATAATTAAATTACGTAAGTTGAGCTAAAAAATCTAAAGTGAATAATACGTTATTTTTAAAATGCTATAAATAATTTGGGTATTTTAAAAATATTTTATTCATTTTTATTTCGAAAAACACCTTATTAATCAAGTGATATAGTACACGAGGTTGTATTTTTTAAAATATAAAATATTACGTAAATTGATGCAGAAACTTTAAAATGAATAAAACAGTATTTTTAGATAGCTTCAAATAATTTAGATAATTTAAAAACACTCTATTCACTTTTATTTTGACAAACACCATATTATTCAACAGTATAATACACGTTCTCTAAAAAAAATCCTTTACAATATTGCAAATATAAAAATTTTTGTTAACGGAGCTAAAAACTTTAAAGTAAATAATACCCTATTTTAAAAAAGTTTCAAATAATTTTAGTAATTTAAAAAACTTTTTTTTTATTTCGAAAAACACTCTATTCTTCAAGTATTATAGCACACGGTATCTTAAAAAACTTTTGGAATTTTAAAAATATAAAAAATTATGTAAATTGAACTTGAAACTTCAAAGTAAATAGTGACTTATTTTTAGAAAGCTTCAAATAATTTAGGTAATATTAAAGCACCTTGTTTATTTTTATTTTGAAAAATACTCTATTCTTAAAGAGTATATAGTACACGATCACTGTAAGTTTAAAACTATTGAAGATTATGTAAAGTGAGTTAAAAACTTCAAAATAAATAATACATTATTTTTTAAAAAACATAAAATAATTTAGAAAATTTAAAAATTTCATTTTTATTTTTATTTCGTGAAACATGTAACATTCAAATATATAGTACATGATCTTTAAAAAAATTGTGGCAATATTAAAAAAAAAATTGTAAGTTTAGCTAGAAACTTTAAAGTGAAAAAGACATTATTTTCAAAGCTTATAAGAATATAGGTATATTAAAAATTGCAGTTTAATTTATATTCGAAAAATACCATATTCTTTAACATATAGTACATGATTTCCAAAAAAATTGTTGCAATTTAAAAGTATGAAAAATTATGTAAGTACATGCATAAACTTCAAAGTGAATAATACATTTTTTTTGAAAAAAAATTAAAATAATTTAGGTAATTTAAAAATACCCTATTCATTTTTTTTCGCAAATCATCTTATTATTATTAAAGTGTATAGTATACTATCTCTAAAAAACTATTGTATTTTTAAAATTATATAAAATTATGTAAATTAACATAAATTTTTTGAAGTGAATAATAAATTATTTTTTTGAAAAGCTTCAAATAATTTAGTTAATTTAAAAAATGCATTTTTATTTTATTTCGAAAACACTTAATTTTTAAGTCTATATTAACAATCTAAAAATAACTGTTATAATTTGAAAAACATAATCAATAAATTATATAAATTGAGTTAGAAACTTCAAAGTGAATATACATTGTTTTTAGAAAGCTTCAAATAATTTAAGTTAGTTATAAATACCATGCTCATTTTTATTTAAAAAAACATCATATTGTTCAACTGTATAGTACACGACATCTAAACTAACCGTTGCAATTTTAAGAATATAAAAATAACGTCAATTAGGTTTAAAATTTCAAAGTGAATAATACATTGTTTTCAGATAGCTTCAAATGATTTAGATAATTTAAATACAATCTAATGACTTTTATGTAGAAAAACACCCTATTCATTTTTATTTCAAAAAACACTCTATTCCTAAACTGTATGGTACACAATCTCTAAACTAACCGTTGTAATTTTAAGAATATGAAAATAACGTAAATTCGGCTTGAAAATTCAAATTGAATAATACATTATTTTCATATAGCTTCAAATAATTTAGGTAATCTAAATACACTTCTATTCACTTTTACATCAAAAAATATCATATAATACACGTTCTCTAAACAAACAAAAAAACTTTGAAATTTTAAAAATATAAAAAATTATGTAAATTAGGCTAGAAAGTCCAAAGTAAATAATACACTATTTTCAAAAAATTTCAAATAAGTTAGGTAATTTAAAAACACCCTGTTTATTTTTTATTTAGAAAAACACCATATTCTTCAAGAGATGGTACCCAATCACTAAAAAAATTGTTGCAATTTCGAAGTATAAAAATTTATGTAAATTGAAATAGAAACTTCAAAGTGAATAAGAAATTGTTTTCAAAAACATTCAAATAACTTAAGTAATTTAAAAATCGTGTTTTTATTTTTCTTTCGAAAAACACCATATTCTTCAACCATCAAGATCTCTAAAAAACTATTGAATTATAAAAAAAAAGATAAAATTATCTAAATCGAGCTACAAACTCTACCGTGAATGATATATTGTTTCTAGAAAGCTTTAAATTATTTAATTAATTTTTAAAAAATAAATAATTATTTATTTAGAAAAACTTTACATTTATCTAGTGTATAGTACACGATCCTTCAAAAAATTGTTGTAATTTTAAAAATAAGATAAAAAAATTATGTAAATTGAGCTAGAAACTTCAATGTGACTAATACATGTTTTCAAAATGCTTCAAATAATTTAGATAATTTTAAAAACTTGTATTCATTTTTATTTTGAAAAACGTCATATTATAGTACACTATCTATTAGAAGTCTCACATCGACTAATGATATGACCATTGTTGAGTTTATAAGGGTGTGACAAACCTCATCTTATGAGCTAGCTTTTGGGAGTGAGTTAGGCCCAAACCCAAATTCTGAGATGGTATCAGAGCCTATCATAGATCCGTTTGTTGGGCCCCATGTTGTTGGGTGTTTGTTATTGTTGGGTCACCCGTTTGTTTGTCCACGCTCCCGCTGTGTAGTGCTGGGCGTGTTAGAAGTCCCACATCAGCTAGTGATATGGTTATTGTTGAGTTTATAAGGGTGTGACAATGTATATGACAGCTTGGTTACTGCAATACAGAAGGAGAGGCTTTTTTGGTATATGAAGATCATGTAACAGGTTTTGTAACCATATCAGTTCGCTCGTTGTTGCTGATAAAGCTCTTACGTAAATTGAGATAGAAACTTCAAAGTGAATAAGAAATTATTTTCAAAAAACTTTAAATTATTTAGGTTAACTGAAAAATGCATTTTCTTTCGAAAAACAACCTATTTTTCAAGTGTCACTATCTTTAAAAAAAATTGTTACAATAATAAAAATATAAAAAAAAAATGTAAATTGAGCTAAAAACTCCAAAGTTAATGATACATTGTTTTTAGTAAGCTTCAAATAATTTAGGTAATTTATAAACAATTGACTTTTGTTTCAAAAAATATCATATTCTTCAACTGTATAATATACTATCTCTAAAATAAACTTTTACATGTTTGAAAATATAATAAGTTCTGTAAATTGAGCTAGAAACTTCAAAATAAATAATATACTATTTTCAAAAAGCTTCAAATAATTTAGGTAGTTTAAAAAATGTATTTTTATTTTTATTTTGAAAAACTCCCAATTCTTCAAGCATATAGTACAAGATCTCTAAAAAAATAGTTACAATTTTTAAAATATAAAAAATATATAAATTGAGATAGAAACTTCGAAGTGAATATGATTTTTTTTAAAAAAAAAACTTCAAATAATTTAGGTAATTTGAAAATCATATTTTCATTTTTATTTCGATAAACACTTTATTCTTCAAGTGTATACACGATCTTTATAAAAACTATTATATTTTTAAAAATATAAAAAAATTATGTAAATTGACATAGAAAATTTAAAGTGAATTATACATTGTTCTAATAAAACTTTAAATAATATAGGTAATTTAAAAAACATATTTTAATTTCGAAAAAAACTCAATTTTTCAAGTGTATATACAGTCTTTAAAAAAATTGTTGCAATTTTAAAAATATAATAAATAAATTATATAAATTGAGATTGAAACTTCAATGTGAATAATACAATATTTTCAAAAAGCTTCAAATAATATATAGCACACGATATCTAAAAATATTGTTATAATATTAAAAATAAAAAAAACATGTAAATTGAGCATAAAACTTCAAAGTGGATAGTAAATTATTTTCAAATAGCTTCAAAAAATTTAGGTAAATTAAAAACACCATGTTTACTTTTATTTTAAAAAACACCTTATTCTTCAATAGAGCATGTGATCTATATAAAAGCTAGTTTCAACTTTTAAAATATTTAAAATAATGTAAAGTGAGTGAAAAACTTAAATGTAAATAACACATTATTTTCAGAAATCTTAAAATAATTTAGGAAATTTAAAATTACATTTTTTTTTATTTTGAAAAAGACCATATTCTTCAACTTATAATACACGGTTTCTGAAAAGATTGTTGCAATTCAAAAAATATAAAAAATTATGTAAGTAGGGTTATAAACTTCAAAAGGAATAATACATTATTTTCAAAAAGCATCAAATAATTAGGTAATTTAAAAATGCCATATTCTTCTTTATTTTGACAAATATTATAGGTCAAATGCACCTTTTGGTCCTCTATCTTTTATGTTTGTTTCATTTTGGTCCTATATCTTTTAGAGATTTCATTTTGGTCCTGTATCTATTTCACCCGTTTCAATTTAGTCTCATCCGTCACCACCGTCAGTCCACTTAACAGAATGACCATAACGGCGTCCTATGTGGACTTAACAGCGTTAAAACATGAGGACGTGGCCAGTAACACCTAAAGCGACGTCGTTTTCCATTTTTAGAAGTGAAATTGCAAGTGTGTGAAGAACACATCCGTTTGGCTAGGGTGAAGAGGAATTTCCACAAGACTTTTGGAGGGAGTAAAATTCCAGGCACTAGCGTTGATTTTTAGTGAAGGAAGGAGTGGAATTGCAACCATGTTTCATCTATAGAGGTAAGGTAGATAATTTGTTGGTTTTTGGTTCAGTGCGTGCGTTACGGTGTATGTGTCGTGGTCCATTTTAAGAGTTAAAGGTGGGAGGTTTGTTTGGGTGTGGTGTGGTCCCTTGTATGGGTGATTACGATTTTAACCTTGTTTGGGAGAGTTTACTTTTAGCATCGAGTTACACTTTGAGGGCAGATTTGGGGATTTGTTAGTTAGTTGGGGGTTTTGTTGGGAAATTTCCATTTGGAAGCTTGCTTATGTTTTGTTGTGTTTTGTTGCAGAATGTCTCGTTTTGTTGTTGAGGTCTTCCATCAAGGGAAGTTTGTCAGAAATCCAGAGCTTGAGTATGTGGATTACCTTTGGTCAGAATGGTTAGTACATGAAGATTATTGGAGCTACAATGATTGCATGTCAGAGCTAAAGAACAACTTGGGGTATGATACTTCAGTAGTTACACTGTGGTATAAGACTAGTGATAAAGGGGATAATGCTTGGAAGGAGCTAGCTGATGACTATGGTGCCATGGAGATGATGAATTTGGCAAAGGCTTATGGTAAGGTAGAATTGTACTTGGAGCATGGTATATCACAAGTTGAGTTTGCTAAAATTCCTGATGAAATTGAAGAAGGTGATAGTCCATATTATGAGTGGATGGAACCCGGAGTCATTAACATTGATGATGATGATGATGATGAAGTGGATAATGTTTTTGAAGAGGAAGTGGTAAATGTTGTTGAAGAGGAAGTGGACCTTCAGAACCACGAGGTTGAGGAGGAAGTTGAAAATGTTGTTGAAGAGGAAACAGGGAAAAGGAAAAGAAAGAAGTGTAAAGGTGTGTCTAAGGGGACAAAGGAAAAGAAGAAACAACATGAGATTGGAGAAAGGAAGAAGGGGAAGCCGAGAGAAAGAAAGACAAGTAATGTGGTATTGGAAGACATAATTGGAGTGGAAGATGAGATGCAAAATGAGGAGGCAGTGGAAGAGGAAGCTAGGGTGGAAGCTGAGATGGAAGAGGAACCAACTGAAGAGGAAGCTAGAGTGGAAGATTCAGAGTCTGATTGGGATGATTCCATTCTTCATGCTTCAGAAGAGCTAATTAGTGATGAAGATTCTGAAGAGGATGAAGCTGATACAGGGACAGGGAGTACACAGAGGAAGTATCCTTTGTTTAAGAGACCCAAAAATATGGAAAATTATAAGTGGCAAGTTGGAACATTATTTGGGACCAAAGAGGAATTCAAGGAAGCAATCAAATATTATGCTATACATTCAGGAAGGGACTTGAGGATGATGAAGAATGACAACAGGAGGGTGAAAGTTGTATGTAAGGTTGGGTGTGACTGGAATGTATACTGTGCAAAATTGCCTAAAGAAGCTACATGGAAACTTAGGTACATATTGGATGTACATAGTTGTAACAGAGAATATAGAGTGAAGATGTTGACTTCAAAATGGTTGAGTGAGAAAATACAAGAAAATGTTAGGGAGAATCCTAATGTGAAATTGACAGATATAATGGATAGGGCAGATAAGAAGTGGAACATTGGTGTAAGCAAGGTTAAAGCACATAGAGCAAGGAGGAAGGCATTGGACATAGTTGATGGTTCATTTAAGGAGCAGTTTAGGAGGTTGAGGGATTATTGTCATGAAGTTTTGAAGGCTAACCCGAATAGTACCATTCAGCTTAGAGTTGACCATGAAGCAATTGCCACAGAATCAGAAGGTGGGCCTAGTATTGTTGCCACTGAAACTGAAAGGATACCTAGGCAGGTATTACCTCATTTCCAAAGGTTGTACACTTGCTTTGGTGGCTGCAAGGAGAGCTTCCTTAAGTGTAGACCCTTTATTGGCCTAGATGGATGCTTCTTGAAAGGAAGGTATCCTGTAATGATTTTGGCAGCAGTTGGGAGGGATCCTAATGACCAAATGCTGCCCATAGCCATAGCAGTTGTTGAAGGAGAGAATAGGTTGTCATGGACCTGGTTCTTGGAGTTGCTTATTAAGGACTTGGGGGGTGCATCTATATGTAGGACATATACATTCATTTATGATCAACAGAAGGTATGTGGATTCTTCATTCTGAACACTTGCTTGTTGCTCATTCTGAACACTTGTTTATTATTGATGCTAAACTCTTGTTCTCATGCAGGGCTTGTTGCCAGCTATTGATGAATTACTGCCTGGGGTGGACCAAAGATTTTGTGTCCGGCATTTGTACAGCAATTTTAGGAAGAAGTTCCTTGGGAAGCAATTAAAAGATCTTATGTGGAAGGCAGTCAAGGCAAGTTATGTTCAGCATTGGGAAAGAGTGATGCGTGACATGAGGGCTGTCAATGAAGAAGCTTTCAAATATTTGATTGGGATTCCACCTAGGCACTGGAGTAGGTCCAGATTCTCACCTAATCCGAAATGTGATTCCTTGACCAACAACATGTCAGAGACATTCAATTCAGTAATTGTGGTTCCAAGAGGGAAGCCCATTGTCACCATGATGGAGGAGATTAGAGTGTACCTAATGGAGAGGTGGACTCAAAATAGGGAAAAAGTCCTCACATTCAATGGATCTATAATGCCTAGGATCCAAAAAAAATTGGATCAAAACAGGAATGAGACAAACAGATGGGTTCCAAGGTATGATTTTATTTAAGTTGGTTTCATATTAGTCCTTTATCTATTTAAGTAGGTTTCATATTAGTCCTTTATCTATTTAAGTAGGTTTCATATTAGTCCTTTATCTATTTTACTAGGTTTCATATTAGTCACAGATTATCATTCTGTTCTTTTTTCATTTCAGGAAGTTTGCTGAACACATGTTTGAGGTGAGACATGTTAACTACACAGGAGACAGATTTGTAGTTAACTTGGAGAACAAGGATTGTACATGTAGAATGTGGATGCTCACAGGGATTCATTGTTCCCATGCAATAGCTTGTATGAACAAGAAACACCTCATTCCTGAGGATTATGTTCCTGTATACTTCAGAAAGGAGGCATACCAAGGAGTGTATCAGTCAATAATATATCCAGTTAATGGACCAAACATGTGGGAGAGGAGACAACTGATGAGCCATAACAAGGAGGCTGATGAGCCAATCAAGGAGTCAAGTGGCAGAACAAAGATGAGCAGGAAGGGATTCATTGGAAAATGTAGAAACTGTGGCACAACTGGTCACAACAGAGCTACCTGTCCAATGCCACCACAAGTACCAACTGATGCACTAAGACACAGTGGACCAACACAACAGAACGCATTAGGCCAACATGTCCCACTGACACAAGAATCACAAGCTGCAAGCAATGCCATAGGATCAACTATTCCAGCATCCCAGCCAGCAGCTACTTTAAGGAAGAAGATCCCTATAAGGAGGGCAGTTACTAAAAATTAGGATTTTGGACACTTGCTTATTGGTCATTATGTTTGGACCTTAGTTTTTTGTATTAGCATTATGGTTGGACTTAGGATTTAGTTTTATTTCTGGTTGGACTTATTTTGAACACATTAAGGTCCACTGTTATGAATTTGGCCATTATGCTTGGCAATGTTACTTAATTCATGTTTCTGTTATGGATCTAAATGCAAATCAGTTTCTTAATTCCTATTTCTGTTATGGTTAATTAATGCAAATCGTATTTTTCTTTTTCCTACATATTTTCCTGATTCTGTTTCCTGCATATCCTGGTTCTGCATTTTTCAAATTTGTTTCCTGCATATCTTGATTCTGCATTTTCAATTCCTGTTTCTGTTATGTTTAATTAATGCAAATCCTATTTCTGTTTTGTTTTATTCATCCATGCAAATTTTCAACTCGGTTTCCTGCATATCCTGTTTCTGCAAATTTTCACTTATGTTTCTGCAATTTCAATCAAAACAACTACTCAAATTTCTATCAAACAACTTACAAATAAAATGAGCACAGGCTCAAACACCATTTCATTCATTCTTTGTCATAGCTTACAAACAGCTCTTACAAACAAGCTCTCACAAACAACTTACAAATAAAATGAGCACAGCTTCAAAAACAGCAATACATTTGTTAACATACTCAGAAACAGAACAACATAAACTATCTTAATCTTCTTCCTACATTCTTTGACCATTCTATTCAAATTTGAGATTCTCCTCCTCAGCCTTAGTATCACCAATTTTTGCATATCAGAAACTTCTCTTTCTCGTTCAAGGTCTTCAACCCATACAAAAAACCCACAATTGTCTTCCTGTCAAGGGATGGAGGAAGAATTAAGCCAGATTCAAACCCAGAAAAAGGAAAACATACACATTAACCATAACAGAACACAGTTAGAGTCAATTTACCTTGTAATTCCTACAACCCCAAAACCTCTTCCCCATGTTCCTTTCTGTACGAGCAGTGCGACATACAGCTCTATCCCCACAATTACAGAAAAACACCGAACCAGGACCATGGCTTCCACCCGTCGAAGCTGATTGGTATGATTGCATTTCGAATAAAGAATAACTTGAAGAGGGATGGAAAATTTGCCAAAATTTGGGAGATTTTCATAGAATAAATTAGGGATTTTATAAACCCTAATCCGCAATGTTATGATTCTCTAACGGTCCTCTTCCACATCCTCATTCGAATACAATTTGACCATATTTGAGTTTATTTGGCTCAGACCAAATATATATGCAAATAAACTACCTTTTGTTTTAACTATATTTGGGTCAGGTCGAATAAGCATTCCAATAACACTAATGGGTTGATAATTTTTTGAACATTATTCGGCTGTGAGCGAATACGTATTCGAATAAGAAAGCTTTTTTGAAAGGGTTATTCGAATAAACCCAGTTTGTATTCGAATAACTTTTTCACTAAACCCAGTCTGAAAGGATTTCCACGTCATTGTCTTTTTTTTTTAATTTTAAAAGCCACATCTGCAACACTTAACGCCGTTATGGTCATTCTGTTAAGTGGACTGACGGTGGTGACAGATGGGACTAAATTGAATCGGGTGAAATAGATACAGGATCAAAATGAAACCTCTAAAAGATATAGGACCAAAATGAAACAAACATATAAGATAGAGGACCAAAAGGTGCATTTGGCCAATATTTTATTATTCAAGTTTATAGTACATTTTGTCTAAAAAACTGTTGTATTTTTAAAAATGTAAACAAAACTATGCAAATTGAAATAGAAACTTTAAAGTGAATAATACATTATTTTCAAAAAAAATCAAATAATATATGTAATTTAAGAAATGTATTTTCATTTTTATTTTGAAAAACACTCAATTTTTTAAGTATATAGTACATAATCTCTAAGAAAAAATGTTTAAAATTTAAAAATATAATAAACAAATTATGTAAATTGTGCTAGAAACATCAAAATAAATAATACATTGTTATCAGAAAGCTTTAAATAGTTTAGGTTAGTCAAAAACTCCCTATTCTTTTTTAATTAAAAAAACACCCTATTTATCAACTTTATAGTACACGACCTCTAAACTAACTAAGGGTGTTTGTGATGCGGATTGGTTCGGTTTTAAAGAAAAAATTCATCCGATCCGATCTTAGCTGTTTTGTCATCTCATCATCCGATTGATTTTATTTTTAAATGATTTCCGAACCAATTTTTTGCGGTTTGGATTGGATCGGTTTTTCGGTTTTTGTTTTAGTTTTTTAAAATATATCTTATTATAAAAAATAGTAAACATTAATAACAAAATATAAATATGATGCATTTATTTAGATCGAATTTTGTTGTCTAAAGAAAAAACTGTTGCAATTTTAAAAATTTAAAAATTTATGTAAATTGAGCTAGAAACTTCAAAGTGAATATACATCATTTTCAAAAAAATTTAAATAATTTAGGTAATTTAAAAAACATGTTTTCATTATTATTTTGAAAAACATCAATTTTTTCAAGTGTATAGTACACAGTCTCTAAAAAAAATTGTTGTAATTTTAAAAATATTTAAAATTATGTAGATTAAGCCAAAATGCTCAAAGTGAATAATATATCATTTTCATAAAGCTTATAATAATTTAGGTAATTTAAAAATACCTTATTCATTTATTAAAACATCCTATATATGTAAATTGATGAGCTATAAACTTCAAAGTAAATAATACATTATTTTCCTAAAAACTTCAAATAATTTTACTAATTTAAAAATCACGTTTTAATTTTTTATTTCTAAATACTCCCCATTTTTCAAGTGTATATAGTACACAATATCTTAAAAGTTCGTAGCAATTTAAAAAACATAAAAAATAATGTAAATTGAGCTATAAACTTCAAAGTGAATAATATATTATTTTTAAAAAGCTTCAAATAATTCAAGTTATTTAAAAAATACTTTTTTATTTTTATATTAAAAAACAACCTATTCACCAAGTGTAAGTTTTTTTTAAAAAAATTGCTGTAATTTTAAAATATAAAAAACTCTATAACTAAGGTAAATACACATTTTTATTTTGAAATTGCTGCAACCTATTTTTATTTTGAAAAACACATTTTTCTTCAAGGTATAGTGCACGATCTCTAAATAAAATTACTGCAATTTTAAAATATAAAAAACTTTGTAAATTTATATAGAAACTACAAAGTGAATAAGAAGTTATTTTTAAAAAAACTTCAAATAATTTAGTTGATTGAAAAATACCCTATTCATTTTTATTTCGAAAAACACGTTATTCTTCAACAGTATAGTACACGATCTCTAAAAAAACTGTTGCAATTTTAAAATATAAAAAATTATGCAAATTGAGCTAGAAACTTCAAAGTGAATAATATACTGTTATTAAAAAATTAAATAATTTAAGTAATTCAAAAAATGATTTTTATGTAGAAAAACACCATATTCTTCCGATGTATTGTACACAATATCATAAAAAGTTGTAATTTTAGAAATAAAAAAATTATGTAAATTGAGCTAGAAACTTCAAAGTGAATAATACATTTTTTTTCTTTAAACAAAACTTCAAATAATTTAAGTAACTTAAAAAATGTAAATTATTTTTATTTTGAAAAACAACATATTTTTCAAGTTGTTAAGTACATAATCTCTTAAAAAGTTGTTGCAATTTTAAAAATATAAAATTATGTAAATTGAAGTAGAAACTTCATAATGAATAATACATAGATTTTCATTTTTATTTTGAAAAATACCTATTATTTAAGTGTATTTTACACAATCTCTTAAAAAGTTGTTGGAATTTTAAAAATATAAAAAACTAAGTAAATTCAGCTAGAAACTTCAAAGTAAATAATACATTATTTTCAAAAAAACTTCAAATTATTTAACTTTAAAAACACGTTTTCATTTTTATTTTTAAAAAATACCATATTTTTTAAGTGTATATAGTATACGATCTCTTAAAAAGTTGTTGCAATTTTAAAAATAAAAAAAAATTATTGAAATTGAACTAGAAACTTCAAAGTGAATAATATAATTTAAAAAAATAAACTTTAAATAATTTAAGTAATTTAAAAAACATGCTTTCATTTTTATTTTGAAAAACATCATATTCTTCAAATGTATAGCAAACAATCTCTTAAATAGTTGTTGAAATTTTAAAAAGAGAAACAATTATGTAAATTGTGCTAGATACTTTAAATGGAATATTACATTACTTTTACAAAAACTTCTAATAATTTAAGTAATTTTAAAAAAGCGTTTTTAATTTATATTTTGAAAAATACCTTATTCTTGAAGTCTATGGTCCACGATCTCTTAAAAAGTTGTTACAATTTTAAAGGTATAAAAACTAATGAAAATTGAGCTAGAAACTTTAAAGTGAATAATACATTGTATTTAAAAAAATTCAAATAATTTAAGTTATTTAAAAAACATGTTTTCATTTTTTTAAAAGCAACATATTCTTCAAGTGTAAAGTATACGATCTCTTATAAGCAGTTGCACTTTTAAAAATATAAATAATTATGAAGATTGAGCAAGGAATTTCAAATTGAACAATACATTATTTTCAAAAAGATATAAATAATTTAAATTTAAAAACACTTTATTTATTTTTAGGTTGAAAAAAAACCTATTTACAAGTGTATAGTACACGATCTCTAAAAAAAGTTTTTGTATTTTTAAAAATATAATTTTTTTATTGAGTAAGAAACTTCAAAGTGAATAATACATTGTTTTCAGAAAGCTTCAAATGATTTAGGTAATTTAAAAACACCATATTTATTTTTATTTGAAAAATACATTTTTTCTTCAAAGGTATAATACATGATCTTTAAGAGAAATTATTGCAATTTTAAAATATAAAAAATTCTGTAAATTCAGATAGAAACTACAAAATGAATAAGACATTGTTTTCAAAAAGCTTCATATAAATTAGTTCATTTAAAAACACCTTTTTTTTTTTATTTTGAAAAACACCTTTTTCTTTAAGAGTATAATACACGATCTCTAAAAAAAATTGTTTCAATTTTAAAAATATTAAAAATTATGTAAATTGAGTTCGAAACTTCAAAGTGAATAATACATTATTTTAAAAAACTTCAAATAATTTAAAAAACGTGTTTTCATTTTTTGTTTGAAAAACACACTATTATTGAAGTGTATAGTACATTATCTCTTAAAAAGTTGTTACAAATTTAAAAATATAAAAAATTGGATAACTTGAGCTAGAAACTTCATAATACATCATTTTCAAAAAAAATTTAAATAATTTAAGTAATTTAAAAATGTTGTTTATTTTTATTTCAAAAAAATCATATTTTTTAAGTGTATGTACACAATCTCTTAAAAAGTTGTTGCAATTTTTTAAATATAAAAAATCATGTAAATTGAGCTAGAAACTTCAAATTGAATAATTCTTGATTTTCCAAAAAACTTTAAACAATTTAAGTACTTTATAAAATACTGATTGATTTTTAAAGCAAAAACATCGTATATTCTTTAAGTGTATATTATGATTTTTTTTTCTTTCTTGTAGATGGTATAATACATCATTTGAAAAAATATTCTAAAAAAATTGTTACAATTTAAAAATGATAAAACTTATGTAAATTGACCTAGAAACTTTAAGTATGTATATATATATATATTACATTATTTTTAAAAAAAATTAAATGATTCAAGTAATTTAAAAAAGACGCTTTCATATTTAAATCAAAACATTGTATTGTTAAGTGTATAATATACACTATTTTTCTTGTAGATTGAATAATACGTTGTTTAAAAAAAAAATTCTCAAAAGATTGTTGTAATTTTAAAAATATTAAATTATGTAAATTGACCTAAAAACTTCAAGTTTATACTGCATTATTTTTTAAATAATTTAAAAAAACGCTTTAATTTTTAAATCAAAACATCATATTCTTTGAGTGTGTAATACATGATTTTTTTCCTTTTATATTAGAGAATACGTTATTTTAAATGACATTTAAAAGAATAGTGAAAAAATATTTATCTTACAAAAATATGTTAACATTAATAAGAATTGATAAAAAACATGATCATGTAAAAGAATTTTAGATAACATAAAAAAATAGAAATATAATAATAACAATTAAATAATTAACTTAATAAAAAAATGTAAAAATATGAATTTACCTTATAAATAATAAATTTTTTAACTCTCCACTCAGTTCGTTCCTTTAATGATATGATATAATACATGCCACTACAATTGAATATTAAAATTGCATAAAATGAATCTGAAATTTGATAGGTTAAGTTGAATGATTGATAAAGATATATATGTGGAAAGTAATTGAAAGACGTCGGTGGTTGTACTTACCAATAAGTTTTTTTTTTTTCTCTTTTATATTTTAAGTTTAAACTTCTTTATCCAAAAAAAATTTAAACTTATGTATTTTTCTTCAAAAAAACTTAAGTAAAAATTGAAATAAGCATCCAAAATTGTAGGATTCATACATTTAGAAATTCAATCTCTGACATTAAAGATTTAAAATTAATTTTTAATTTCATAAAATAATAGATTTTTCAATATTATTTTAATATCGTTTGATGAGTCCAAGAACTAAAATATTCCTTGTATTATAAAGTTATTAATTAATATAGGATTATTTTTAAAATGCCCAACTCTTGTAATCTCGAGGAATAATTTTAAAGTTTATTAAATAAGATTGTAAAGCTTAAAATAATATTTTTCAAAAAACAGAAAACTTTAAGAATATATTCCTAGGATTATTGAATTGATAGTAGCCTTTGAAAAAATTGACTTATGTGATTGGACTGAAAATAGTTTGATGAACTCATGAAGGAGTGCAATGAGAACGGAGGAATGATTACTTATTATAGAAATTAATTAATAAATACTAATATTAATATATATAGATAGATTGCATTAATTTGGTGAATCCGGACAGTTGGAAAACAATAATGGTCATGTTCATGTTTGTATACCATCAATCACATGGGTTTCTTCTTATATATGCATGCCGCAATAATTAGCTACTTAGATATAAATTAATAATTGAGTTAATAATGAGTTCCTGTAATTATTTTGGATTTACTGCCTCAACAGAATGCCTTAACAAAAGTGGTTTATTTACACAAAGCAAAAAACAAATTTCGCTATTTTCATTCTCATATTTGAATGAATTTAAGTATGACACGTGGCGTCAAATTTGTGGTTGCAAGTATCCACGAGTAAAATCAAGGAACGATAAGTGATTGACACATCACATAATCAAGAGAGCTTCACAGCCACAAATATGATTTGCGTTACTATTACTAAGCTAGTTTTTGAGGCATTTTACTTGCCCGTGCCAGAAAACCAATCACAAATTATCAATTCCAAATTCATTTATTTATTTTCATAGAAAAAATAGATACTTACGAGATAAGAAATAAAGAAGAAATAATAGCAAAAAGACGCAAATAAAAGACTAATAATTTTTTATTTCTGACAAACGAACCATAAGTGTATTTTTTTTTAGTTATTTTGGTAAACATTTTTTTTAGTTCAAATAACAATTTATCTTAAGTTTTTTTTATAAACAGTTTGAAAATATATCATATTCCCAGGTCCTTTCTCTTTCTTTTTCGGATGTTTATGGCATTGCTTTTCGCAGGCTCTTTGCCCAATTGATTTGTTGGGCTTTTAGCCCATTTAGTAATAAAAAAAATTACCATTTATCCTGAAATTTCATTTTATGATTTTTTTTTTCTTTTCAGTTTCTCTCAAATGTATTTCTTACGTTATCTTTCATGTAATTAAACTAATATTTTTATTTCTCTTTTTTACAATTGAGGCTATTCTTATTTTCTCTCTGGTAATTGAATTCCTAATTCTATTGTGTAACTATTCATCAATTGTAATATTCTTACCTACATTACATTATGCTTATTTTTTTTATAGCCTTTTGGTTATGTTGTATGTATTACATATTTTTTACCCTCAGCAAATAAAATATGTTTTTTCACTTCTTAAGTCACAACACATTTCTTTTGTTCTGTTCTTTTATTTTGAACTGAAAAGAGGAAAAAAGAATAGGAATTTTACATGTGCAAATTATGTAACTAAAAGTTAGTGATAATTCATGAACCTCGTTCTGTACCTAGTCTTCTTTTTTTTCTGTCTTAAAATTGGTGAACCTTATCTACCAATATATATATTTTCTTTTTTTTTTAACATTCACCTTTTAGCTGATGATTTGTTTTAAAGTGCAATATCTTTTCAGTCCTTCTGCATTTTCCAAACACATTCTTAGAATTTATGTAACATAGAATCCCCACTATGAGTTGTTTTTTCTTGTCTTTCTAACTAAGTAGAATGTTGCTTGCTATACCCTCATAATAAGCTTGATATTTTTATTTTTATTTTTTTGGAAAAAAATCTACTTGTCCCTCTTGATTCAAGGACAGCTGTTGATACAGAGAAGAATGCTTTTGAAACATTTGAGTAGCTTGAGAGGTTTCTGCTTCACTTTTTCTTTTCAGAAAATTATGGAAGTCCCTATCACAATACAGATATTGAATAACCATATTAATTACCTTTGGAATTGACAAAACATGTCTATCTGATTTTGGATTGGAGAATCACTGAGATTAATTAATGACATGGTTCATGAATAGGATATTATTCTTTTTCTTTTTTTTGCTCCATTTGATTCATGAAACTTTTGTTATGGAAAAAATATTAGGTAAGGGAAAGGGAATCACCTTGAGAGATATATGTTCCATGACAGCCAGGAAGAAAAGGATTGATGTGTTCATAATTTTATCCGAAAAATTGAAATGAAATATTTCATGGAAAGGGTCTTGCTTACTTGCTAATTGTGATATTTTCAGCTTTAATTTTTTATTTAGATTGGTGTTCCTATTTTGGTAAAAACAAGGTCCATTTAGATAAAGGCAGAGTAGTTCCTTAGAAAAGAGGTTATGATATCTACTTATGTTTTTTTATTTTTGAGTACTAAAATATCTTTCGATCGATGGTCACACATTAATCCATTCAAGACATAAAAATAATCAATGCGAGCTTTATTATTATGATATATACTGCTAAAGCCTAAACATCTTGTCAATGTTTTGTAATGCATGAGAAATATTTAGGGCAAGTGCTGACAGAGAATTACAAAACCAGATTAAACCAAAAAAAAAACCTATATTATAAAATAAAGATTAGAAAAGAAAAAAAAATGCATGATACAGTTGGTATCGTATATAGGTAAGAAATACACGTGTTATCCTTTAACAGCAAGTAATAAGTACTTAACTAAAGATGGAAAATCAAGTACAATACTAGATTTTTATAAAAGCATAAGAAAAAAAAATGTCCTTTTTCCAATTTTTTTTTCAATGAAATCAACCAGGATGATTCATAATAGTCTAATTGATGCAATTAACTCCATGGTCATATTCATCCTTAGAGTAGTACATCTACAAATTAGAACAGAAACTTTTGAGGAGAATTAGAATTGTAATCTGTAATGTATGGTAGTGGTAGCAATAGCATTATGCTAAAAACAGAAAAAGAAAAAAAAAAAAAAAGAAGAAAAGGTGCATATATTGCTTAGTTGAGAAGTGCACATACATTGATTTAATTTAATTTGCTTAAGAAATATGCCAAGTCAGTGGTTAGCAGCCCTTATGAAATTCATGCATAGAAAACAGAATGTGAATTGTAAGCTAGACACAAATTAAACACAATGATCATAAAAGAAAAACATGAAAATTAAGAAAGAATTCTCAAGCGTGCAAACATTATGGCATTAAATTAAATATAACAAATAAAGTAGCATATAGTCATCATTTTCCTCTCTACTAGTCTCTCCTCACATCACACGTGAATTTGAAGTTAAAAACCTAGAGGGAGAGAGAGAGAGAGAGAGAATTATGTGAAGTGGAAGCAATATATATTGTATCTGCTTCTTGTTCATAATTACCTTGTGAGTGAAGTAAAACATATATTGAAAAAGACAAGAATTGAGTCAAAGACAAGAAGACCAACCATCCTTCTCTGTTTCTATGATACTCTCACTTTTTGTGTGTTAGGGAGGTCCCCCTCCAATCCGTTTTCCACTCCACCCATCTTCCAACAAACACAATCCCCCCTTCTCTCTCTCTTTCTCATCAAACTAAATTTATTCTTTTTAATTTAGTCACACGTATCTTTTATAGAAAACAATCTTACGATATAGCCGAAAAGATTCATGCCATAATATAGGTTAGCCCAAAGTTATTTTTTCATTAATGCGACTTGACCTAAAGACTTATTTTAAGGATAACTTGGCTTCTGATTTTATGAACCTAGTGAATTTCAAATAAATAGATTAAATAATGTGACATAAGAATTAATTTATTCCAGACAAATGATCTCTACGTTATTACAATTTTTATTTTCTTTTAAATTAGACACATTTATTTTCTCTTCAATCTCGATTTTAAGTTGCCCAATTTTTGGCCAACCGAATATAATATTGGTTTATGTTCCTTTCTTAGTTTTTATTTTTTTAATTAAAAAAGAAAATATTATTATTTTAATCAAATTGGCCAAAAGTTGGTCATTTTCCGTTTTTTCTTATTTTCTGGTTACTTTCTTTTTTCTCACTTTCTTTCCTCAACAAACGATAAATGATACTCTAATAATGAATTGGTTTAAAAACGAACACCTCAAGTAAAAAAGCTAAATCGTTTTACAAAAAATCAAGTATATATCACTTAAATCAACTAGTTATTTTTAGCCATATTCATATTTTAAGCAATCCCCACAACCATCAGTATCATCATCACCATTTCCACCCTACGAAGCCTTTTATCTGTCTCATATATCATTACAATTCATGACCTATATAGTTTTCTCTCATATTTGCATCACAACACACTCAAAAGAAGAAAGTTCTCATAGCTACCCTCCCCTGTCCCTAGCTAGCTCTGATATCCCAAATGAGGAAACCAGCAGATCAAATATTGATGGCAAAAGACAATTACAAAGTGAAGAAGAACAACAACAACAAAAACAACAACATTGGTGTTGTTGTTAATAAGGGAAAGTTAAGGAAAGGGTTGTGGTCACCAGAAGAAGATGAGAAACTAATGAGGTACATGTTAAGAAATGGACAAGGTTGTTGGAGTGAGATAGCAAGGAATGCTGGTCTTCAAAGGTGTGGCAAAAGTTGTAGGCTTCGTTGGATTAATTACTTGAGACCTGACCTTAAGCGTGGTGCTTTTTCACCACAAGAGGAACATCTCATCTTTCATTTGCATTCCATTCTTGGCAATAGGTAATTATATTCTATAAATACACTATTTTCCTTAAATCTTGTTTTTCTATAAGAATTATTAGCTTGCTCATTCTGTATTATCATCTTTAATCTCAGGTGGTCTCAGATTGCAGCACGTCTACCTGGAAGAACAGACAACGAGATAAAGAATTTCTGGAACTCAACTTTGAAGAAAAGGTTGAAAACTAATAACACTTCCACTCCATCTCCAAATAACAGTAGTGATCATTCATCAGAGGCTGCAGATCATGTTGTTTTGGATGGCATCATGCTCATTCATGATCATGAACATGAACTCATGACCATGTGCATGGATTCCTCTTCATCATCATCTTCAACCATATCATCCATGCAACCAATGGTTTTTGCTGACCAATTTGACCCATTTTCCATGTTCACAAATAACCATCTTAACATGAATGTTTCTACAGATTTCAACCCTGCATGCTTGAACCAAATTGAAATGGTAGATGGGCATTATGGGAATTTTGGGGTTTTGGAGACAAATAAAATGGGTTTAGGAATAGGAAGAGACTTTTCCCTCCCTCAACTAGAAAAACCAATTGATGTGAAAAGCCATGACAACCACTTCAATGATAGTTGCTTCAACAACACTGATAAGATTCAGGGGTCTAAAGTGGAGGACTTGTTTGGTTTTGGAAATCATGGGCATGTGGAAAATTTAAAAATTGGAGATTGGGATTTGGAGAATTTGATGCAAGATATATCCTCCTTCCCTTTCCTTGATTTTTAAGTTTAATAAATGCCTGTACAAAATCCGACACAGCCAATAAATAGCCAAGTCTTTAAAGCATGTCAACCATGGTTCAATTACTTATTGTGTATATTGAAAAAACTTTGTTGAGAGAGATAAATCTCACTTCAATAATGTCTCTTCTCAAAAGAGATTAATTTTGAGTTATGGCAAGAGGGTATTGTTGGTAAAAAAAAAAACTCATCTTTAGAATTCCTTTCCTCCATCCTCTTGTTCTTTCTACCTTCTTTGTCACTTTCCCTCTCATAGACACAAACATATACAAGGCAACCCATAATTTTTTTTCCCTCCTTCAATTCTTTCAAATATGAACATATACAAAAACCCTTTTGTTTGTTACATCTTCATTTTCCAATTCTTCTTTTTTTTTTTTTCAGCTTTATAAATTGTACACACATGGACCAAATGCAATAATCCAACTGTGTTAGAAACAGTTTCTGCAATAAAATTGCAGTATGTGTACAGAGCATCAAGGAGGTTCTTGCGTTTTAATTTTGTGCTCATGTGTTTGCTTGTGAAACACTTTGAGTCAATTTGCAGGAATAGGTTGGTGTAATAATCAAAGAGATATATATCTTTTTCATTGATAAAGTCAAAAGCTGAATAAATTAAAGATTAGTTGAATTGTCTCATATGTAGTAATGTGTTTAGTAAAAGAATAATTTTGGTTGAAGTGAAATTTTGAAATTAGTTTTCGCTTGCATTAAAAGTGGGTAAATGCGATTGAATCTAGTTTCGGTAATTTTTAAGATATTTACTTTTTAAAGCTGTCGCGTTTTGAACATAAATCTAAAACCTTGTTCTCACCTCTTTATATATCTTCTCTAATTTTCATTTCCTATTATGCTCGAAGGGGGCTAGAAAAAAGACAATAAATTACAATGTAATCATCAAACATATGACAATTGACATCTAGTGATATATATCATTTAATAACTTAATAATATGTTAAATTCTAAATAATGTAGTAACCTTTAATGGAGTTACGGTGCAAAATCTTTTTTAGATTGACACTATATCACACAAAATAATAAAAATGAAAGCATAAAACGTCGCCTGAGAGATTCGAACTCTCGCGGGGAAACCCCATGTACTTAGCAGGCACACGCCTTAACCACTCGGCCAAAGCGACGCTGATGCTTTTTTCTTGCGTAATAACTTATTATTCCTTTGTTTAATAACCAAAATCTGCACTACTGTTTGATATGGGCCTTCCAAGCCGTTAATCTTGCTTTCGACCAAATGGATTTATGTTCTGTTTGGACCAAAGGAAAAAACAGACAAACATTATACTCATATTATTATTAGTCATCTCCACCATTCCTTTTCTATCATATATATTTCTCATTTTTTTTTTATCGCTTAAATTCACACAAACTATATTATTGAGAATCGAACCTCACATCATGAGCTCTAAAAGCTCCATCGTATCCCAACTCATAGTGTTATTTGAACTAGAAACTCTTAGCTATATTTCTCATTTTCTATCTCTTCCTTTACTTTTTCTTTTTCTTTCTATCTCTAATTCTTTTTTTCAACTGTCATACATATCATTCTAAGTGTAGGAGAATCATTAAAAACAACCACGTTTACTATTATTGTAACATGTACTAGCCTTTTTCTTGCATGGAACTTAACATATGTTGTCGGTACTATAATACTATATTATAATTAACTAATTTTAGAGCTTGGACTGGTTTAAGTAAATGTTTGGATTGAATTTTGCCAAACATGATTTTTTGATCAGAATTAATTTTGAGTGAATTTAAACCATAATTTGGTGAAAAGCAACTATTTGTTGCTTCTAATTTTGCTCAGAATCAATTCTACTTATAATCAATTAACAAAATCAATTATGCTCAGAATTAAAATTTAATTTAAACATCCACTAAGTAAAATATTCACTTAGTCTCTAAAATAATAGTTACTAATTAATTTAGTATTTTATTGTTTTTTTTAAAAAAATAATCACTAAAATTTGAAGAAAATCAATCAATCATGTCCTAATATTAATGTAGTTTCTAAATTATTCAAAAATTCAAATATTAAAATTATTCAAATTGGTCATTATTTGTTATATATATAAAGTTGAATTTAGTTCTAATCAAAGATGCAAAAAATTAATAAAAGAATAAAGTTCAATTTAGTTCCTAAAATTTTTTAAAAAGTCCAAATTAATTCATGACCTCAACAATTTTAATTGTAAACTAACAGCATAATAAATGATTAAATTAAATCATGAAACGCAATGTCAACGACCTATTTGCGTCGTTGAAAACCACAAGTACTCGTGTATGAATAAAATTTTAAAAGTTGGGGACTCAAGTGCCCCTTCGCTCCTTTTGGATTGGTTAGTCCGCACAAAATTTAAGGTGAGAGATAGTGCACCAGTTCAAAACAGAAAAAGTTCTTGGACTCAATAAGTATTTCCAGAAGTATATATTCACATTTATCTTGTCGAAAGAGGTTAAGTGAGTGTTAAAATCTTTACATCATGTCAATTATAAGATCTTGTCATGTTTCACTTGACTAACTCTTTTAAATATTACTATTAACTAAACTTTTCTAAACCGTGTATGTCATGACACTTGTTAAAGTAAGTAAAGTTGTATGTTTGTGATTGAGTGATAAAATAGTTCCTATATTTGAGAGGGAAAATAAACCAAATTGTTGTGATTGGTGTGAGTACGCCAACAACAAAATTTACGGTGAGATATATGCAGTTGAAAATTGTTGTGGGGACGAAGAACAAGTACATGCAATATGCAATATGGAGAAGGATGAAGCATGCAATACATATAGAATCAAGCATGCATTCCACACTTTTCCAAAAGCAATTAATATAATGCTCCTCTCACTCTTTTTCATTTCACGTCTATTTCTTACGTGATATATACTTGAAAATTAATCCTTTCAAAATTAAAATATTATTGAAATAGATAATATTAAATATTTATCATATACATAACTAAAATTTTATTATTAATTAACATATTTATTCAGTAATTAATCTATAGTAATTTAACTAATCTGTAACTACTTTTTAGTTAAAACTTTTTTAACTACAAATTAGCTAAAAAAAATTTATTCAGTAATTAACCTATAGTAATTTAACTATAAATTAACTACAGAAAATATTTATAGCTAAAACTTTGTAGATAATCCTGAATTTTCTCATTGTAGTGAGGGGATTAAAATAATGATGTGTTTCTTTTTTTTTTTCTCTTTAATAGAATTTGACACCTAACTAAAAATAAAATATTATCTATTAGTTACTTTGTTTATGGCATGGAATTCCTTATTTGTAGGGATTGAAAATGTCGCACTATAAGAATAAGTTTAATAACGTAATTAAGCATCACATGTATAGGATAGCTTTTTCCATAATCCCATTTATAAATATAATTGTAATCTTTTAATTTTTAATTTTTTGGTAAAAGTAAAGTTTAGTTAAGTGACAAGCTTACTCCGTCTAAAGCCAAGAAAAACCATCAACCTCGACAAGAATTTATAGTAAAATTTATATATCTTTTAATTTGTGTTGCAACATGTCCACAGTTCTCTAATGTCATGAAAAAGAATTATTACTCTAAAATATTTATTATCATTTTAAATAATTATTTTAATAATACTTATATATTAAATGTTTATTTTATATTGTAATATTGCACATTTTAAGATATCAATAATAGAATATTTTTATTAAAAAGTAAAGCATTAAGTGCGTACTAAACATAATTCTCATTATTCTCTTGTATTTTCAATAAAAAAAATCAAATTCTGGAACATTTAACTTGGTCAATATAGCATAGAATAAAAAAATTCATATATTAATGCTTCAAATTTATTAGTTAAATTTAAAAAATATCAAAATATTTTAAAAACGATTACAATGGACGACATTTTAGAGTGACAATAAAATTAGTGTTTATATATTATTATAACTTATTAAGATCTCATTTGTTTAATAAGTACTTATCATCTTTAATAAGAAAAGAAATTCTTTCTTAGACCCCAAACAACATTTTATGCCATGTGTCATTTTCGTATTCATCCAATTTTCCTTCAATTTTTTGTTTATTATTATTTTATTGTTGTTCTCTATTTTTTTTTTTGTGGCCTCAAAGTTATCTTACTTCACACATGTTATTATAGGAATGATTCAATTTTCCTTTCAATTTTTGCTTGCTTTTGAGATGAGAATAATTTAAAATTTAAAATTTTAATAACCACGGGTTTCTCTACCCTTAGGATGAAATTAATTAATCTCGTTCGCGCTGTGTGACTGACGTTGCCCCCAATAATTTGGCATAGGTGGATTCGAACACAGGACCTCCCGTTGTGGATCGTTCCTCCTATGAATTTAGCGGGATCTTACACCGTTAAGCCAACTCTTGGAGTTAATTTGTTAAATTATAAGATAACATATTTTTTAATAATTAACATGTTTTGTTCAAGAATGAACTTATCATTTGTCTATTTTATAATTTTTAAAGCATGTTACATGTGATTCACAATTATAGGATCAAACTTTAATCAAATTTGTGTAATTAATATCATAATTTTTTTTCTTATATGTTAACTTATGTAAGTTTTTGGAAAGTTAGTATATAAATTTTTTACCTGTAGTATTTATTTTGCTCTTTGCAAATGTGTTATCATGTTTTAATAATCTTGAAAGTCTAACTTACTGTGCAACATGAGTCTCATAATAAACAGTGAATGTCTTTTTTCATATTGATCTGTCTGCAAGATAAACTATTAATCTGTCTGCAAGAAATTCATCGCTGAAAATGTTTTCTCTGTAGTTGTCGTAGATACTGGAAACGTCAAGATCAAACAAACCAATCTATCGATCACGTTGTAGTCTTGAAGTAGTCTTGCACGCTTTGGTTCACATTGCTCTTGTTCATGAGTTAAAATATTGAGACTAGATGACTCAATCGTAGAAGAACTATTTACGTCAGTTGTATTTCTTTTAAAAAATTTAACAATTGTTTTCATTTTACTCATACCTAAAACAAATAAAACACATTATTATATAATAAATTTTAAATTTGAAACACATCTTCAGAAGTTATTTTAGACATGTTTTTATGCTATTATATTATTATACAGTATTTTCCAAAATCTTAAACATATCTATATTATATATTATATTATTATATGATAATTTTCAAATCTGAAACACATCTTCAAAAGTTAATTAACATATTTTTTTATGTTATTATATATTATATTATTATATAATATTTACCAAAATCTAAAACACATCTATATTAGTATAGTATTTTTCTATTATCTTTATTTCTTAAATGGATTAATATTCGCTATGGAATATTTTTGGTACACATCCAAAACAAATTTTCTTTGGGGGGAGGCATTGTAAAAAATTTGGGGGGAGCCGTTATATAAAATTATATATAGGTACTAATAAAATTTGTTCTCGATGGGGGCCGAGGCCCCCATTGCAACACTAGCCTCTGCCCCGGTTCACGGGAGAGATTGTGTCGACAAAAAGTTATAAATTAAAGTATATTTAATGTGAATGTTTTAAATGCAACATTTTTTAAGCTCAATTATATCTTTTATTTTAATCATTATATTGTAAAGTAATTTATTAAATATTTTAATAATTTTAATTGTTCTATTATATATTTTTTTATAAGACATTAATATACACAAACACGTAATCGAAGACCCGTTTTGCACGGGTCACGTGCCAGTTTTTTAATAATAAAAAAAGGTACTTCAACAAGTTTTTAGCATGTTTTCGTTGTATTTCTCAAAATAATTAAAAAAAAATAAGTAACTAAAATAAAAAATATTAAAAAATTAATTATTCTTATTATAATTGAATATATATAAGTTATTATTATTTTAGCGTAGTTAATTGAGAAATTAACTATAACTCTTTTTGACTTAAAAATAATTTATTTATTTTTAAGTTTAAATGAGTTAGCTAGCCCTAACACGTAAAAGTCCAACAATTCAAATTCTCCTACAAAAGGAAAGCCGCCTTGTCCAATCCTTTTGATATCAAACGCGCTCACGTCTCTTTATAGTACTTTAGTTCATATAGCTCTGTATCTATTTACATAAATTAATATATCCGATCTTGTTTGTATAGAAGTGGATTCATATTAATGTAGATTCATTTTAACGTTATTTTTTATTGTGTTATTGGATCTATCTTGATTTATGTGCCAAATTTATCTCAATCATTAATTTATCTTTCTTAACGTGATTTGATGTGATCCGACGTCAATCCAAACACACACTAAGTTTACCAAAAAATAAAAAATAAAAACTCTTAAGAAAACCAGAAGTATGCCCAAGAATCTGTCTCTTTATGAATTATAATTCAATTACAAAAGAGACTTCGCATGCCGTAATTCAAGATGCCTATATCAAAATTAAAATGCACAACAAATTAAAAT
Source organism: Cyamopsis tetragonoloba (assembly GCA_037177725.1). NCBI lineage: Eukaryota > Viridiplantae > Streptophyta > Magnoliopsida > Fabales > Fabaceae > Cyamopsis > Cyamopsis tetragonoloba. The sequence goes on along the minus strand of CM074124.1, from coordinate 52,279,956 downwards.
CAAATATGTGAAGACATTATATGTGGCTCAGTAAGTAAATAAAGACATACATATTTGTGTAAGTACAGTGTTTGATCTTTGATTATACTAATTTCTTATAAATCAAAGTTAACTTATGTCTTATGAGTATAAATTAAAAAAATTCTTTTATTAATTATTTTGTAGAGTTTATTCATATCACTTCTAACACTAAAGATTAAATTGCATCAAGAAACACAATATCAAATAAATACCTATTTATACTCCCAAAAATACTATGAACTAATATAAATAAATATTACCTAATCAAGGAATAATTGAGAATATATTTTATTTTTTCAAATATAAAATATATTTGAAGTTGAATTTGTTTCAACCTTAATCATTTGTAGGTACTTGCATACGAAGCTTCTATTGTGTAGCTATCTATCAAGACAACTCATGAGGTGTATGTTCTTGTTTGTCACATCACATTCTTTCCATCCACAATTTGCATATTTTCATGGATCATTCCAACGTTTTTTTTTTAATAATTTTTACAACATAATTAATTTTTAGCAACATTTACAAAAATATCATTAAATTATTAAAAATATTATTTTTATGTATTTATAACATTTAAAAAGTGTTATCAAATTATTAATTTTTTTTAATTTGTAATATTTTTTATAAATATAATTTAAATATGACGTTATTAAAAGTTAATTATGTGGTTATGAATAAGGCTTATTAATAAATGAATTAATTAAATGCATATATATAGGAGAAAATGACATTTGTGGTTTCAAATAGCTGAGGAAGGTTTGAACTAATAAAAAAGACAAATTAATGCATTATTATTAGTTGTAATGGCACATGCATGGAGCATGATAATCTGTAGGAGTATTAAGTAACGCTCTCTCATTCTTTCAATAACTCCTATAAATGCATTACTTCCATACTTCAAACTCATCCCTCAACGCCACAAACTAAGGTACCACATTATTATATATGTTTATTAGTAATAATTTTTTCTCCATCACTTAAAAAACAAAATTGTCATTTTGAGAAAGAATTTTAGACGAAGTTTTCACGAGTACGTATATATTATTTTTATAAAAATAATTTAGTAGTATATTTTTACGCAAATTAAATACTTAAAATACTTTGTAAAAATTAAATTAATCAATTTAATTCATATTGTATGTAAAAACTATTAGGAATAAAATAAAATTTTAATTTTATTATTAATAATATTGCTAATAACAATTGTGTTAAGTGTATATAAGTATGTAAATGTGTGTAAATATATGAAACTATAGTGTTAAGACGGAACGAATAATTAGTACCCAAACACCTAACAAAAAGCGAGGGCAAGGAAGACTTGTCAAAGAAGAGATATTATGCAACATTTGGGTGGGGTCAATTGAGTACCGATAGCTTTGATTTTTATTGTCATTCCTAGTCACAAGAAATCAACGTCAATATGCCTTTTACACTTTCATCCTTCTTGTTAATTTATTTTTTCTTCATTTGTTTTTGCGGTAAATAACACTAAAAATATTTTTTCATTTTTATTTTTAATTTTCATTCTGATTTTTAAAAATTTATAAAGGAAAAATTTAAAATATTAAAAAAATTTCCAGTTTTTCTTTATAAATTTTAAATAAATAAATAAAACAAAAGATAAAAATACAAACTACTTTGCTCTAAAAATCTCATACTCACACACACTTTTTTTAATTAGGTTGTTGTGAGAGATCAACAAATTACAATACAATGGACAAGAATGGCAGCTCCAACGAACTCAATGATAACAAACTCAAAATGCCATTATTGGTTTTCTTCAAAGATGCCAGGTATTATAAACACACACATTTATACACTATAAACAACATATTGATTTAACGACTAAATTAGTAAGTTTGTTGGTCATTAAAAATGATATCAGTGTCATTATGGTTACTAAAATATTTACTGAAAAGAAAAACATGTTTAGCGACTGATTTCATTAGTCACTAAACAATCTTTTTTATAGTGATATAACTGTCATTCAATTTTTCTTTTGGATCAATCACCATCATGCTCTCTAGACAATTTATAATATATGATGTCGAAAAAAATAACTGTGTTCTTGGAGTAGAAATTTCTTTGAGACACATTGCATTTATATCATTATATGAAGCTCCTAATTAATTAGTGAAATTGTATTTATTTCTGGATTTTGATAATTAATTAATGTAAATTATGTAGAAATGTGTTCAAGTTGGATGCTCTGTCTAGGGAGATATTAGGAATTGCACTTCCCTCTGCTTTGGCTGTTGCTGCTGATCCCATTGCTTCTCTTATTGACACTGCATTCATTGGCCACTTGGGTATTTAATTACATTATTTCTCTTCCCATTTGAGTAATTAATATTAATTAACTATATATATATTTATCATTAGATTTTATTTGAATGATCAAAGATTTAAGTATTAAATGCTCTGAAATGCACATAAAAAAATTATATGCATTTATAGCTTAAATTTTGATCATTAAAAAAAATTTTAATGGTCAATATTTCTGTTCTCATTTTTTTTTAAGTGAAGTTTGCAATCGGAAATCATTTCACAAATTTTTTTTTATTTCATTAAAATTGAGTTTTTTTTTTTTCTTGATTTGTTTTTAGGACCTGTGGAACTTGCTGCAGCAGGAGTTTCTATTGCTCTGTTCAACCAAGCTTCAAGGATTACCATTTTCCCTCTTGTTAGTATCACAACTTCTTTTGTTGCTGAAGAAGATACCATTGAAAATATGAATTTGAAAACACTAAAAAATAATGATTCCAAGCTTGATGAAGTAATTAATGGGGATCATGTGGTTCAAGACATAGAAAAGTGTACCCTCAGAGAGAAACTTGATGCTACAAGAGATGAACCAAATGATTTGGTAACAATAAGTTTTGGTCTTGAGGGTTTGGACAAAAGTGGTCATCATGGTTCCATAGTTTCTAGTAATAAGAGTGAGGACAAAATTGGAAAGAAAAAGCGACACATAGCTTCAGCATCAACAGCACTAATTTTTGGCATGATCCTTGGCCTCTTTCAAGCTGCATTTCTTATATTTGCAGCCAAACCCTTATTACATGTCATGGGTGTTAAACATGTAAGTTACTTTCTTTTTTCATCTATATTCAAAATTATATCTTTTTTTTTCTTTTCATTATTTGTAATTTGTATTTGTTTATTATTAGGATTCTCCAATGCTGAATCCAGCATTGAAGTATTTAAGATTGAGATCGTTTGGTTCTCCAGCTGTTCTTCTCTCTTTGACTATGCAAGGAATCTTTAGAGGGTTTAAGGACTCAACAACTCCATTATATGTCATTGGTTAGTTATGTTTATTAACTTATTCATAATGTCATATATATATGTTAAAAGAGAAATTGATTTTTTTATTTGATTTCATTTAGCTTCTGGATACGCATTGAATGTGGCATTGGATCCAATATTTATTTTTACATTGAAATTGGGTCTCAGAGGTGCAGCCATTACACATGTTCTCTCCCAGTAAGTATATATATATATGACTTTGTCATATCATAATTAAGTATATGTGGAAATAATAATTATGGTAATTAATTTTTTTTTGTGTTCTTAATAACTACAATTATATTTTACAAAATGGTGATATATGTCCTTGTAGGTACCTGATGGCATTTGTCCTCTTGTTTATATTGCAAAAAGTGCATCTCATGCCCCCTTCCATAAAGGATTTGCAGATTTTCCGATTTCTTAAAAATGGTGAGATATATAATTCTTAAAGGGTATTCACTACAAATTTATAAGTCTCACTATATGGACATGGATATGTGTGTGAATTCGAGGTTTGATTTCTGGTTGTACTACCTTCTTATGAAAAAAAAAAACTACAAAGTTATAAAAATTAAAAGTCTAATGAATTTTAGCTAAGAAATAGCTACAAAAATTTTAAATTTGGTTACTTGGCTAAAGATTAATTAGTCACCGATGCGTTGTGGGCGGAGAGTGCTACTTTGAGTAGTAGCTCCTCGATTCGAACCGACATATTTTTGCCTAAAAATTAATGATGTAAAATTGTAAAATTTGGATCTTTTTAACTAGTGATGATTTGTTAACTTTTGAGACAATAAATATTTTCAATTCAAATTAAAAAAACATTACTCTTATATTTTTAACAAGCCCTTAGTAAGGGCACGCCTTAAAGCACTGAGTTAGCATTTTTCATGAAATATTCAAAGCTAATTCATAACTAATATATTTTGCAACACATTAACTATGGATCACCAACAGAAATTTTTATAGTTTGCATTACTTATGCTGGATTTTGAGAATTGAAAAATTTGAATGGACAAGTGCAGGAGGTTTATTGATGCTAAGGGTAATAGCAGTGACATTCTGTATGACCTTAGCAGCATCATTAGCAGCAAGGTTAGGTCCAATTCCAATGGCTGCTTTTCAACCTTTGCTTCAAGTTTGGTTAACCTCATCCCTTCTTGCTGATGGTTTGGCTGTTGCTGTACAGGTACCACAATTTTCATTCCTTAATTAATGATTTAATTAACTTATATTAATAATTTCCCCTGTTTTTTCAGGCAATTCTAGCATGTTCATTTGCTGAGAAAGATTATAAGAAAGCAACAAATGCTGCAACAAGAACTCTGCAAATGAGTTTTGTTTTAGGAGTTGGTCTCTCTGTTGCTGTTGGTGTTGGATTATACTTTGGAGCTGCTGCATTTTCCAAAAATGCCCTTGTTTTACACTTAATCAGAATTGGCCTCCCGGTATATAAATTCCTTAAACAGAAAATTAATCACAATGAAAAATGTGTTAAATGTGATTATTATTATTATTATTAATATCTAATTTAATTGAAACACACCAGTTTGTTGCTGCTACCCAACCAATGAATTCATTGGCCTTTGTCTTCGATGGAGTGAACTATGGAGCTTCTGATTTTGCATACTCTGCATACTCTTTGGCAAGTTCTCGTACCTTTTTGGTTTCCTTTTTCACATTATCCAAATTTATTTAGTAACATTTTGTTTGACTATGATCTGTTTATATATTCAGGTATTAGTGTCAGCAGTAAGTGTTGGTATAGAACTGTTTCTATATAGAAGCAAACAATTTGTTGGAATATGGATTGCACTAAGCATCTATATAGCTCTTCGGATGTTGGCTGGTATATGGAGGTAAATTGTATTAAAGTTTATCAGAAAAAAACATTTATAATTTTATAATTAATTAATTGAGTTACTTACTACATGGAATTTTATATAGGATGGGAACAGGAACGGGACCTTGGCGCTATCTTAGAGGCACTTCATCATGAAATCTTTCATGATACCTTTGGGATATTATTCATTCACCACCTATCCTACCAGTATTTTTTTTTTGTTTGTTTGAATTTTCCCTTTGTTTAATAGCTCTGTTTTTCATCTCTGTATTTGTTTTTTTAAAAAATATTAGGATGGATGTATTATGCAATCAATTTCTCTCTTTGTTGTACCTTATGGTTCTGTTGGACCAGGTTTGTACTAATAGCACCACCTCTCGTGCTATTTATTTATTGACAATGAAATTTTCGTTTTCCCTATATCAATATCCATAATGATAATAATAAAATCTCTTAATAGTATTTGGTATACACAATATTAATTACTCTTGCATTCTACATTTTGGTGCATCTATTAGTTTCTTAAAAAGCTTTTATTCTGACTTTTCTTTTCATGATAAAAAATTATTCTTTTCAATTTTGAAAAGTTTTCTGAAATTATGTTTGATCCAATTTCTCCTTTTAAAAGGAAATTAAACCCAAAAAAATTGCTTCATGCACAAGCTTAGACTAGAAGTAAATACATAGTACTAGTACTAAGTAAGTTATCGGAATTTGCATTTGGCCTCTCTACCATGTGATTGATGATAATCTAACATGGTTATGACATTTCCTAGGATCTTCTTTACTTTTTTTTTTCTCATTTTTAATATAGAAAGATTGCTTACGAGTAATTCTTAATCTTTCTAATTCATATTTTTAAAAATTTTCATTTTTAATACCTTTTATAGTTCTTTATCCGTTAAAATTTTATTATTTTATTGAGTTTTTTAAGTTCAAGAGGTAATTATTAGTATTTTCTTTATCTATCCTTATAATAAATAAAGAAATAGTAAGTACAATTAATGTATTTGTTAAAATTTTGACTATAAATAAGGGTAAACTTAAAAGATTATACTATTTTTTTAAAATAAGACATTAAATAAAGTTGTTGATAATTTTTTTAATTCGTGTGAATTATTTTGGAGGTCTTATAAAAAGGACCAGAGCTAGTAGTTAGAGTTAAGTATCAATTTGGTCCTCTAAAGATTATTTTGTCACCAATTTAGTCCCGCAAAGAATTTTGTCACCAAATTAATCCTCTAAAGATCATATTTGTCATCAATTTGGTCCATCAAAGAACTTTGTCACCAAATTAGTCCTCTAAAGATATGTAAGTATACCAAATTAGTCCTTCAAAGATTTAAATATATCAAATTGGTCCATGATAGAGGATTAATTTGATGACTAATTTGGTAAACTTTTAAATCTTTGGAGGACTAATTTAGTGACAAAGTTCTTTGAGGGATCAAATTGGTGACAAAATAATCGTTGGAAGACTAATTTGGTGGTAAAATTCTTTAAAAAATAAAATTAATGACATTATAATCTTTGGAACACAATTAATAAAAAAAATGTGTAGTCCATCAAATTAAATTAAAGGTGACGTTTGTTTATTGTTCAGTGTGAGAAAAGACTGAAGAGATCCTTTTATGAATTCCGTATTTCAAGATGCATAAATATAATAAATTAATACACTTTTGTTTGCTTGAACCTGAATCATTATATTGTACTAGTTGATACGAAGAATGTACTATTATGTGAAAGTGTAACTATCAATTAAGGGTATAAGGAACTGAGGACGGTGTTTGCTGTTTTGTCACCTTTCTCTCCACACTTTGCATCTCATGGATCCTCTTCCTCACTATATTAATATTAATATTAAATATTAAATATTAATATTATGCCTCTGTTTCTATTCCATGATCAGAAAATGACATTTCTAGTTTCACATATACCTCAGGAAGGCTTCAACTATAAACAACAATATAATACAGGAGTATGTAATTTTATCAAAGTTTCAAACTGCCGTCAATATAATAAATATAATTAAATGTGGTCCAATATACACTATAATATAATATTGACTTTTTAGTAATATTTCAAAAATGATTTAAATTTGTTAAAAATAGAGATAATTATTCTAACTACTTCTCTTTAGTTTTATATGTATTATACTATTCCCTCTTAATTTTTAAAATTATAATTATTACTTGTTAAGATTTAAAACTTTATAACACTTGCCTCCTACAGTTTAAAACTTCATAATACTTATTCCTAAAGTTTAAAACTTTATTATTTTTATCTTTCAGAAACATTACACTTACCCCCAAACAAAAAAATAGTAAGTGAATATACGTAAACATTAGGAGAGGTTAATTATTCCGGACAAATATTGTTTCATTTCATTTGCAACATTTTTGTTATATCAAAACTTCTACGTTTTTAAAAGATTTTGGTAATATTTAAAAAAATTTAATTATATTTTTTTTGTCAAATTATTAAAAAATATTACTCTTTACATTTACAATATATTTTTTAAAAATGTCGTATAAAAGTCACTTATTAATAATTAGTTATATTGTAATGATAGTTATTTCAATTACCAATAGCATTATGATATTGTTTTAACGACCGACAAAATCATGATATTGTGATGTTATCACAAATAAGTTTATTTCAAACCTTGAAATTTATGCCACAACAAGAATGATATATATTTTTTAAATAATGTGCATGAATATAGATTCAGTAATAATTAAGCATGATACGATCACTATTTTAATTAATTTATTTTTTTAATTAATTTATTTTGGCTCTTCAATATACTCAATATAACTCCTATAAAAGCATCACTTCCCTAGCTCAAAGAGATCTTACAACTCCATAAGGTATCACATTTTTATCTTTTTTTGTATCTTCATTATATATAAGTGCTTCATGATTATGTGAATTTGATTCTTCTTTTTTCTCTCTGAAACAATGAAGGATCTCAAACTCAAACTTCAGTCTAAGTATCACACAATACAAAGGATTCCAACGAACCCAACAACAAATTCAAAATGCCACTATCTGTTTTCTTCAAAGATATAAGGTATTAATTATTAATTAGATAAACTTATGTACATTATCATCGTTTTTTTCATTTTAATTTGGAGCAACATTATTATTATATGCTCAATAGACTAATTTATGATGATGGCTAAAATGATCTTTCAATTAGTGTAAATTTCAACTGATAAGTTTACTTTATTTTCTCATTGTGGAAATTTAAATGAAGCTCTTAATTAATTAGTGGAATTGTATTTAATTAGTTCTGGATTTTGATAATTAATTAATGTAAATTATGTAGAAATGTGTTCAAGTTGGATGCTCTGTCTCGAGAAATATTAGGAATTGCATTTCCCTCTGCTTTGGCTGTTGCTGCTGATCCCATTGCTTCTCTCATTGACACTGCATTCATTGGCCACTTGGGTATGTTTCCATCTTTACAATTATAGTTTGTTAAAGTATTTTCAGTTGTTATTTTTAAGGTGTAGTTAGTGCTAACCAGGGGTGAAAATAAACTGAGTTAGACCAAACTTTAGTTAAATTGGTCATGTCTCCTTCATTATTATTATAGTTAAGTTAGATTTATTGATCTATCGTAAGTTTATTTTTCAGCTTAAGTCTTGCTATTAAAAAGATTATAAAGCCTAAAAGCCTACTGGTCCTTTTTATAGGACCCTTTAACTAATTCACATAGATTAAAAAAACTATTAACAACTTTATTTAATGTCTTGTTTTTTCAAAAAATATTACAATCTACCAAATTTATCCCTATTTAAAGTCAATTTTTTTAACAAATGCATTAATTATACCCACTATCTCTTCGTTTATTACAATGATAGACAAGGAAAAAACCAATAATTGCCTCTTGAACTTTGTAAGGGATCTTATATATAAGACCAAAAAAATTTCTCAAAAGGATCTTATATTTAGGACCGAAGGTAGTATTTATAAGTTTGCTTCATCATAAGGCTTTTATAAAGGCCAACAACTCTGTCTTAAATAGGCTAATAACAAGTCACTAAATAGGCTAATAAGCCTTTTTAATAAGCCTCTAAATAGACTTAGTTTAATTATTTCACATTTAACGAAACAAAAATCTATTGCATTCCCCAATGATAATTTATTAAATGTTATTACAAAAATAGAGCATTGATTAAAAAATTAGAAGATTTAAATGAAATGACATTTTTTTTTCTCTACACTTAGCTTAACCTTTCTTTACAAGCTTATTTCTTTATTTTGTATAGTTGTTCGTTAAATAAGTTAATATATTTGATTAATATTAATATATATCATCTTAAATTTATTTTCTTAAAAATATTTGAAAATACATTAATTTATTTTCTCTTTATTAGATTGGATATATTATCTACCAAATAGTTATGATAAAATTTATTGTGCTTATATCCTTAAAATTTATTATATTTATTATATATTAAAATTAAACAAGTGGTCTTATTAAGTTTGATAGGCTTTTTACTTAAATAGACTTTTAAAAAATTTAAATTTAGCATTTTATTAAACAAGTCAGGCCATAAACCCCTATTAGGGCGGCCGACATTTTTCCATCCTTAGTGGTAACACGCTTTTTCTAAAGAAATAAGTGAATATAAGGTCTTATTAAGTTTGATAGGCTTTTTACTTAAATAGACTTTTAAAAAATTTAAATTTAGCATTTTATTAAACAAGTTAGGCCATAAACCCCTATTAGGGCGGCCGACATTTTTCCATCCTTAGTGGTAACACGCTTTTTCTAAAGAAATAAGTGAATATAAGTTAACAAACCTTAATAATCTTGCACTATGAAATTTTTTTTAAAAAAAAAAAAAATCTTGTGCAACGATAAAAGAAACATATATGTAAATTTGTTTGGCAATTTCTGTCTCGTGATTTGAAGGACAATAATTCAAATCTTGAAACCAAAATACTCACTTGCCCATAAAGGTTGGTACATTTGTGAGTCTTGTGTATAGATTTGCTTTTCATGACAAAAGAAGCATTTTTTTTTGTCAGGATGACAAAAAGAATCATATTTGCACTAGACTTAATTGGTTATGTTGGAGAAATTTTATTTAAATAACATGAATATTTACAATTTAAATTATTTTTTTTTGGCTTTAAAAACCAATTAGTTAATTATTTCCTTTTTTGATTTGTTTAGGACCGGTGGAACTTGCTGCTGCAGGAGTTTCTGTTGCTCTGTTCAACCAAGCTTCAAGAATTACCATCTTTCCTCTTGTTAGTATCACAACTTCTTTTGTGGCTGAGGAAGATACCATTGAAAAACTTAATTTGAAGACATTAAAAAATGATAACTCCAATAATCCTAGTGGGAATCATGAGCTTCAAGACATTGAAAATGGTATTCCACCATAACTGAATTCGGATTCTAATTTGTCTAGTTAGTACAGTCAACTAACGTAATAAATTTTATTAAGATTAAATGGTTGAGATTTATTAAAATGTTAAAAAATCAAAATCAATATTGTTGACATTTATTCGATCTTAATAGAATAATTCACGTCAATCAACTGGACAAATTAAAATTTACAGTAAAATCAAATTCGACTATAACCCTAATTTAAAACTTTCTTATGTAACCCTAATTTAAAACTTTCTTATGTATAACACCTGAGCATATATAGTCCTAAACATAACACGAATAATTACTTATATGTCATGATGTTTTAGACTCATCAATAATCCTAATTTATCGATTATTAATTAACATTTCAGACGCGAATCAAAATTGGTCAGTTTCTGGGAATAAAAAGAAGAGACACATAGCTTCAGCATCAACAGCGCTACTTTTTGGCACAATCCTTGGCATCATTCAAGCTGCAGCTCTCATATTTGCAGCCAAACCTTTATTAAGTGTCATGGGTCTCAAACATGTAAGTTTCTTTATTAACCTCTTCGAAAAGGTCCCGTGAAATCATTTAAATCTTAATCTTTTAGTAGACAATTATCCTTAAAGAAATCCTTTAACACTAAGGGACCAGTTAAATCGTTGTTTTAACTGTAATTTCTAGATAGTTTTTGACAGTAATACGTGCAGTTCTAGTTCTTAATAAGTCTTTTGGGTCACCAGTATCTATTAATTGGATTTTCAGTCTAGGCATTTACGTCCTATTCAGTGACTTAGAGTTGTCTCTCCTCTCTGTCATTTATTTTTTTTAAAAATATATTTTGATATTTATTTCATATATAATTTATGTTGTTGTTTGTTTAGGATTCTCCAATGTTAAATCCAGCAAGCAAGTACTTAAGATTGAGATCATTTGGAGCTCCGGCTGTTCTTCTTATATTGACCATGCAAGGAGTCTTTCGAGGCTTCAAGGACACAAAAACTCCTTTATATGTCATTAGTAATTACCTCTAATTATCCATTAATTGAGAATTTTAGATAAAGTATATTTTGAAAAAATAAAAATTAAATAGCAAATTGCATAATAAAATTAGAACAAATAATAATCAATCTTTTGTTTGATGTTCAAACATTTGCCCTAATTCATTTTTTGTTTGGTTTGATTTGATTTAGTTTCAGGATATGCATTGAATGTCGCATTAGACCCAATATTGATTTTTAAGTTGAAATTGGGTCTCACAGGTGCAGCCATTGCACATGTTCTATCCCAGTAAGTAAAGTATAACTTTGTCATATATACTATATCAAAATATAAAAAAAGAAATACAATATCAAAATAGAAATTAATATTTATAATATATGTTTATAGGTATGTGATGACATTCATCCTCTTGATTATATTATTGAAAAAAGTGCATCTGATGCCTCCATCCATAAATGATTTGCAGATCTCCCGGTTTCTTAAAAATGGTAAGAAGCTTAAACATATGCTTAATTTAAATTGAAAAACTATTATTTAAATAGTATGTGCTTAATTTCCTTTAATAAGGTTTTAGGTTAATTAAGTCTTGCAAATGAAAAAATTTATGTCGGAAGAGTTTTTTTTTTTTTAATAAGCCAAATTAATTAAGAAAGAGTACTAGAAGTATTCAGAAAATCACAAAAGCAACGGAACACACCCCTAAAAGAGTCAATAACGATGAAAAACTAAAACAAAACAAAAATATCAACACTAAGAGTTAACCTCGCCATAATGCAAATATTTCCAATTCGAACAAGATTATTGATTCTCGATTTCATGTAAACTCCACCCCATTGGATTCAGGAAACCTACGGGTAACCCATACCCGCATTATTTTTTAAAATAAAAAATTTAGTTATATACTTTAGACAAATTAAAATTAAAGATCAATATATAAAAGATCTACAAATTAAACTTTTAATTCACACAATTATATAAAATTAGAACATTAGATAAAAAAATTATCTTTTTTATAATTAATATTATAATTACTATTAATATTAACTAGAATTAGATACATGCGATGCACGAAATTAATTAGTTTATATTTAATATAAAAATTTGTATGGGATTATTTAATTTAATAAATTGCGTTAAATCTAATATCGGACATACCTTATGTACCCCTAATTATAGGGGTGAAGAGGGCCTTTAAAAATAATTTTATTTGAATAAAATATTTGTAAACAAAATTAAAATTTTAAGAATATAAAATTTAAAAAATTAAAATTTTCCAGATAATTATATATTGTTTTATCCGTAAGCGAGTAGTCCAATTATATTTAAATATTAATATTCAATCTCAAATGTTCATTCCAATGTGCCAATAGACCTATAAAGAGTAAATATATTTATTTTTCTATATTGAGAAAATCTATATATAGTTAAAAAATTCAATTATAATTACATTATCTTAAAAATCTCTATCTTATGTGGCAATAGTTTCTTCAAGGGTAATAATACTTTAATGCATAATTATGTGCCAATAGTTTCCATCTTTTTTTTTCTTCATTTTTCATATAAAAATAAATATAGTAAATTTTGGAGTACTTATGCTGGATTTTGAGAATTGAAAAATTTGAATGGACAAGTGCAGGAGGTTTATTGATGCTAAGGGTAATAGCAGTGACATTCTGTATGACCTTAGCAGCATCATTAGCAGCAAGGTTAGGTCCAATTCCAATGGCTGCTTTTCAACCTTTGCTTCAAGTTTGGTTAACCTCATCCCTTCTTGCTGATGGTTTGGCTGTTGCTGTACAGGTACCACAATTTTCATTCCTTAATTAATGATTTAATTAACTTATATTAATAATTTCCCCTGTTTTTTCAGGCAATTCTAGCATGTTCATTTGCTGAGAAAGATTATAAGAAAGCAACAAATGCTGCAACAAGAACTCTGCAAATGAGTTTTGTTTTAGGAGTTGGTCTCTCTGTTGCTGTTGGTGTTGGATTATACTTTGGAGCTGCTGCATTTTCCAAAAATGCCCTTGTTTTACACTTAATCAGAATTGGCCTCCCGGTATATAAATTCCTTAAACAGAAAATTAATTACAATGAAAAATGTGTTAAGTGTGATTATTATTATTATTATTAATATCTAATTTAATTGAAACACACCAGTTTGTTGCTGCTACTCAACCAATCAATTCATTGGCTTTTGTCTTCGATGGAGTGAACTATGGAGCTTCTGATTTTGCATACTCTGCATACTCTTTGGCAAGTTCTAGTACTATTTTTTCTTTCCAATAAAATATGTTTTAGTCCCTTAAAATATAATTAATTTTTTAGTTTCTAATTTTAGAAAAAATTACATTTTGATCCTCACAAAATTTAAATATTATCACTTAGTCTCTTCATTTGTACATTGATTATTTGTCTCATAAATGATAAAGTAACATGTCATGTAACACCATGTCAACTACTACGTTATTATTTAATAGTTGAACAAGATGCAACACCAAAAAACTAAATAAATAAAAAAATATGATATTCAAGAGTACGAACAATATATTTTATATTTTAGCATGGTAATTAATTGATTGATTATTATGTTCGTTTTTGATTTTCACTCCAAAATTATTTAGTAATGGTGTGTATTGATTGATTCAGGTGTTGGTGTCGTTAGTAAGTATTGGTACAGAATTCGTTCTGTATAAGAGCAAAAAATTTGTTGGGATATGGATTGCACTAACCATTTATATGTCTCTTCGCATGTTCGCTGGCATTTTGAGGTAAACAAACTTTCCTACTTTATTTAATCAATTCACTTTTATATTATTATTTGAATGATTTTAATGTAAAAAAGGTTATATTTCTGAAATTGGATTACAAACATGTGCAGGATTGGAACAGGGACGGGACCTTGGCGCTATCTGAGAGGGCAGTCACAATAAGTTTTAGGAAAACACCATTTTGTATTTGGTATACCGTATAGTATACGTACTCCTAGCTAGTATTATACTCTTGCCATTCTATTGTTTCCATTATATTACTTGTCATCACATCTTCGATTTTTAACAATTTCCGTTTCTTTCTTTTTTTTTTGGACGATGGGATTAGCACCATCTCTATTAGAAGTGACACTATTCTTTTTATATGTAAGAATCATAAATTTATATACTAAAAGGGATGGTGCCACTCCCAATAAGAATGGTGCTAATCTCATCCATCTTTTTTTTTTTTGTCAATAACAATTAGCGCTGTATTATGCAGTAGCACTTAACAAGTTGGGCCTTTAACACAAAAAAGTTGTTTTTTTATTAAAAATTTCTAATTACACCACCCTCCACTTCTATCAGCAGCAGAACTTATTTACTTTGTATTTTTATTTCATGTTTTCATTTTCTATTTATATGAGTAATTACAATATAAAATTCAAATTTATTTTTTTAGTATTTTTTTATTTTTCTCTTTTCAGTTCAGAAAATACAAAGACACTATTTTTTTCCTTCCCCCTCCTTTAAACCAAACACAAATAAAATAAAAAACGATATCAAAAAAGAAAATTTAAAGTAAACATGCCCCGATATTAAAAAATGTCTTTTTATCATTTCTGGAAATTCTTATCAAAAGATCATTTCTGAATAATAAAATTATAGAATTAGTTTTAAAAAAAGATAATTCCAAAAATTCTTTTTGGAAAATGATTTTTTTTAAAAAAATATGTTTTGAAAAAATTAGGTGGTGCAAGTAGCAACCACCATACATAAGATGTAGAAACCTTATGGTTTATTCACCAAAATAAATTTATGATTTTAATTGATGGAAGTGATAAGCCCTATACTCGGCTAGGCAACTAGATTTTGTTATGAAATGAAATGAAATATACTATGAAAGTATACCATTTTATACATGTAAAAATTAGCGGTATAAAAAACTGTTTAAATGACAATAAAAAAGTCTCACATTAACTGTGATCAAGAAAAAGTATATAATAATGATTAAGATAATTATTCTCTTCTCATGAAATAGTTTTTAAGATTGAATTAACCCAAAAACTAGAATTTAAAAGAAAGAATAGTTCAACAAATTTTGCCTAACCAATTTGGTTTCACAGTCTCCACTAACACTAATGCTTCACTTAGTGGATCTGTCACATGATTGCTTCTCAGATCTCAACCTTTTGTAAGGAGCTTTTACTAAAAATCTACTGTCTCCTTCCACAGGGACATTTTCGGTAAATTTGAGAACAGAGGAATGATATTGTTTGTCTATCATAAAGATTGAAAGTTATTATGAAATGATTTTTTTTATGCAAATTTGTCACTTGTGTCTTTGGTTTTGAGGCTTTGAGCTTAACTAGTGTCATGGGAAAGATTATTTAATTTTTCAACAAAAAGAAACATGATTTTATTGAATGTATAATACGAAAGTTGATGATTAAAGATAAAAATGAAGTTTAATAGATGCCGGTTTCCTGGGTAGCTTAATGGTTTGGGTACGAATTATTCAACCAATGAGATCCAGCGAAGAAGGAACGGAGTAGTAGTATATATATTCATAAAATAAAATGAGGTACTTTAAAATACCTCTCTTTTTTAATATTTTTTGGAATATTAGTAATTCTTATTAATATTCTAAAGAATTATATATACATGTTAAAAAAAATCTGAGATCCCTTCACCGGACTAAGGTAGCTCCGCCACTGTTTCTTATTTTGAGTATTTAACATTATTGCGTGTTTAAGACTAGAGTCAAAGACTATTGTTTAAGCAAAAATAATCTTATATTAGTTGATCTATGCGAATGGGTGAAAATAGGCCAAACTTTTGTTAAACTGATGAAGTAATGTTTCATAATTGTTAAGGCTTAGTGTGACCTATCATATATTCATTTTTTAGGTTGAGTCTGGTCTATTTAAATGGCTATGAAACTTATAAGTCTATTTACCAGACTATTTTATTTTAAGATTTTTTTAAACGACCAATATACCATTGAATAGGCATATAGACATTTTCCTAAATAAGTTAACAAATCTCTAAATATACTAAATAATGGATATATTTTAATTATTTCATATTCAACTAATAATAGCATTTTAAGTTTTTTTATTCAATATTTTTTATCAAGTTTAATTTTTAAATTTAAATTCTATTTTTTCTTCTATTTTAAAAATAAAACTCCTAAGAAAATCTTACTTATCATATTACTAATTATATTGTCTTATTTAAATTCTATCCTTTATTTTAAATTTTAAAATCTCTAAAAATTCTCAATAGTTATCAATTGTATCATCTTATTTTTAAATTGAAAAATCTCAAAAAACCATATTTACGTGTATTTTTTGAATTCTAATTCCATTGTAAAATTATATATTGACAGGTCAACTTGCCAGACCTAATAGTATTTTTAAAAGACTATACTTGTCTTTTAAATTAGATTGACTTTTCAAAAAGCATGAACCTAACAATTTTATTAAATGGAACGGGCCATAGGTCTCTATTAGAACAGCTAGCTTATTTTTATCCTTGTCTATGCAATAGTTAGCTCTCTCAATTTCATTATACTAATGTTAGAAAATTTATCAATTCTTAAATATTTCAATTTTATTTTAAAAAAAAAATTAAGGGCATTTGGTAAGAGACATATTTTTTAATGACTTCACTGAAAATATCTTTTCTGGATTCAAGATACTTACTTATTTAATTGGGAATATGAAAAATGAACTTCCTTCACATTCTAATATTTTTGGATATCATACTTACCAAAAAAAATGTTTTTTGGTGTCTTCAACCAAACATAAGTATATAATGACATTCTCTTAAATCTAAAAAGTATTTCCTATACCAAACATTGCTTTAGTGTCATTATTTTGTTTTACTTTATTGTAAAGGATGATTCAAGAAAAAGTGAGAAAATAACCCTTAGTGCATTAGGTTGTAGTATTTGGTACATGACATAACTTTTTAGTTGTTCTTTTTTTTGGAAAGGTGTTTAATGAGAAAGTGATACTAGAACAAGTTAAGAAGCAAAATATACAATGGAACTATTGCCATTTTATTTTATCTATTATCACTTTTAATTGATTATTTTTATAATATCTATAAATTAACACTTTGATTTTATTAATTAAAAAATTATATTTTTAATTAAAAATTATTTAAAAAAGAGTATTGATAGATGAAATGGAAAGACAATCTCTCCCAGATTATATTATAAATCTCTTCAATAGAGATATTTGGATCACAAAAATACCTCTAATCATCAGCAAACTAATACCCACCTCTTGAGAATTAAAAAAGGAAACCCAGTTACTTTACAATATTTTTTTTTCACATTTTCTACCAAATATGAGTAAGTTGTTCTTTTAGTGAATTTCTATTTAAAAAAATAATAATAATCTTAAAACAAACACACCTTGAGAACTTTTAATTCTTTTGAAGTTTCTCAAGACTTTTTGGACGCCTCACCTAATCACCGGTAAGTAACATGTGAATATGTGATGTGGCCATGGTTACTCTTTTCAAATTACAGATAAGGACATTGCTGCAACATTAACATAAAACTTTTCAAGAAATTGCTGATGTGAATCTTGGACTTTCATCTCATAAAAAGGACCCTAAACTATAACAAAAGATATAATTATATATATAAGGCCCAATCATTCCTATGCCACGCTCACCCCTACATCAAAAATCACTTCAACTAATCACTATTCTATATTTCTATTTTACTAGCTTATAATTAATTGTATACTATCTTGTAATGAAATGTGAGTTATTAAAGCTTATATTTTAGACTTCAGGACATTATCATTTCACTTCCCCTTGTTATTTTTTATTTGTTGGCCTCGAACCATGCGGATTTCATATATATTCGATAAAGTTGAAGAGAGCACATGCTACCACGCATTATCAAAAGAAAAAAATCACGTTACCCCAACACCAAAAGTCCAGTTCGTACAATTTTTTCCTCACATTTAACTTGATCAAGTGTAAAATAAGTGGCACTCTGAATTTTTTTTTTTTTTTTAATCTGTAAAGAAGTGAGAAACCCACTTATTTCAATAGGCTAAAATTAAAATAGAAAATTAACAGGCATGCGAACGGATTAGATTCTAATTATTAAAGCTATTATAATGTTTGGGACCCAATCACCAAAACATAGCTCAGAAACAGAAATCGTCATGATTAAAGTATTACTAAATGATATACTCAAATCTATAGTCAAACACAATAAACAATGCAATCCTTAATTCAAACAAAGGATAGGTCCCATGCAATGAGAATTCTTCCTATATATGCATAAAATAAATAAAATAGAATTTCAAAGAAGAAAAACTCAACCTTTCATCACCATGTCAGGACCGAAAGCCTCCAGATCCCTTTGCCATTGCTCATATGGTTTTACAGTTGTGCAATACATCTAAGTCGTTCAAAAATTTTCTCTAATTCGATCAACGTTTACAATTCACTAGAATAAAAAGTAAAAAAAAAAATACAAATTGAAATTTAATTCATGATTAAGATTATTAATAAATAAAAATTAAAATCATCTAAAAGAACTAATTAATTTTAACTTAAGTAAAAATCAAAACAAAATTTAAAACAAACAAACCCATAATAAAGTCATTAATTGTGCATGAATGTAATTTTAAACAAACAGGTTCAATTGAGATTTACAACATCTCAATTGAGAATGAGACCCCTCCTAAGAGTAGTTTCGTTTTTTACTTTTATTATTATTTTAAGGAGACACTAGTGTTACTGAGCACTAACATTCGAAATAGTTTTAATTTTAACTAGAATGACGTCGTAACCAGCTTCCCGGGTCATAGGGTAGAATTACAAACATTTTAGCTGGGTCGAATGGTATCATAAACAAGTGTCTTTATAGATTTCCATATAGAAAAAAAATATATATATATATATATTTTATCCTAAAAATTAGTTGTAAAAAAATATTTTACATATTCCAAAATAATATTTATAAACTTTTGGATAATCAATTTGATCTTCAAACTTTTTCTATAGACTTCACGTTAGTTTTTAATTTTTTTAAAAGAAAAAAAAAACCTTTTTCAAGTGTCCTTACTATTGGATTCCCACACATTACTCACTAAACTATACAACTAGGAACCCAAAAACCTGAGAGTTGGTACATATACACAGTCCAAATATGACTGTGTCAAACGATAAATAGGATTAACATCGTCTCTATTAGAAGTAGTATCATCCTTTTTAATATATAAATTTATAATTCTTATATATAAATGGATAGTGAAATTTCCAAAATTGAGTGGTCTCAGTCCCTCCCACCATGTCAATGAATTAACTTATTTGAATGATCTATACACTTGATCATTATAGAAAATATCCATAATGCTAACCATATTAAAATAAACTACAGAGTTTGACATCACAATACATAATTACATGATTTGAAGACAATTTTTTTTATTACAATTAGAAAAAAAAAAAGAAATTAGAAAATGAAATTGAGAATTGATATTGCCACTCCTATATTGATATTGCCACTCCAATTTAAAAATTTTCATTCAATTTTGCTTTGCATTTTTACAAATGAGAAGAGAAAAAAAGAGTGGCAATATTAATTATTGGAGTGACAATATCTCTCCCCATGAAATTAATAAGGACTTCTCCATTAATGGTTTCTAAAAACAATTTTCTATTTTTAAAAATAAAAAACTAAAATACTTGTAAATAGAAAACAAGAATATCAATTTGACATACCAATTTTTGAAAATGTTTATTTTATTCATTTTTTAAAAAAATTAAAAATATGTAAAACTTATTTCAATTTTTTAAATTTACATACATATTGACAAACATATTTCTCTTTTTTGAAAACTATTCCAGTAAACTATTTCATAATACAATTACGAAAAATCAAAAACAAAAGTAAATCAATCAGACTTTAAGTTTGTGCCCATTCGGCTATTCACCTTTGCTTCATCATGTAGAGTTGTCCAAAATATAACGTATCTCAACAATTCAGTGACTTGTTTGATGCACAACAATAAAAAATCTCATTAAAAATTGAAAATTGTCATGTTACGTTCCTCACAATGTTCGATTCTTCTATCGTCTTCAAAATGTGGGAGAGGGTTATAAAACCATTAATTATTAGGATCTGTTTTATTTGTCAAGTAGCAGTACAAAATTTGAGTCAAAGAACAGTATAAAATAGCAATTTTTTGTACCTCACTAAACCAAAAAACAACTTTCTTGTTTTATGCACAAATTAAGAAAAAACATAATTAACCTTGTATTTTTATTCAGTATTGTAACTACTTTCTCCATTTTTTTCACTTACTAGGTAATTTATGTTGTATTATTTTTTAAATCAATGTTTACGCCATTTTTTTTTTCATTTATATATATATATAAAATTAAAATAACATATTAATAATAAAATAAATTTTAACGGTAAATATAATATTAAAAATAAAGAGTTAAAAATATTTTTTAATAATAATTTTTTATATATAATATAATTATTATATTACATAAAATATATTATATAGTAATTTATTAAATCATGAAATTTTAATTTTATAATAAATAATAAAATAATTATAAAATATCACAATATTATTTTTTAGAAAAATTTAAGAAAAATTAATAATATAACATGAAAGATATTATTGTAAAATTTATGTTGTGCTTTTGTTATGTACACTGCGTATCAAACGATACACAACATAAAAAGTACTATGCCTCATAAAACTTGTATAGTATTGTACTACTTGTACTGTCCTGTTCACGCATCAAACGCACCCTTAGCTAACAAGGTTAAACAAAAATGTCAACGAAATAATGGCAAAGACGACTCCATAAATAAGAGTTAATGAAAAATCATGTGATGCGAGAGTTTGATAAAGCAATGTTTTTAATGAATGATGATCTGCACCTGTATGCAAATAAATTCATCAGTTGGCACACAGTACCATCACCCAATAAAAATTCCACCTACCCACTTTGAAGACACTAGTCCACTTGTAGGTTTGCCATGCCACGAAGCAACATAATTGACACCATCCCCGGATCTTGAATGTTTTTCATTTAAAGCAACAGAGGAAAACCCATTCCTTTCATAGTTTTAAATCTACTCAGAAAAAGATTTAGCTACAAGCCAAAAACAGGACCACAATATCATTACACGCCACATTGCACTAGAAAACACTAGCAGTGAAATGTGTCATTGTACCAGTAGCTCTAACCATTTAATGAAAAGATAAAGCGCTTGCAACAAAGAGATAAAACACGAAAAAGAAAAGGAAAAGAACGAAAATAATACATTGCATTTGAATTTGAAAACAAAATGATAACCAGTACTAGTACAATTCAAGATAATACAGCATAAAGGGTAAAAGAAAAAAGTCACTATATCTTACGATCTGCAGTAAATATTCAACAGCACAGATCGTCTCTAATTATTCCCTCAAAAAGATCATCACTTCATATTCTTAGGCAACAGCAAATTACTGACTTTGTAAACCTCGGAAAGAACTTAAAAGCAAAAGCAAGCTATTGGTTTGGTTGCATTATAAACCATCTAGCTAGCTTTCTGAAAAGGGATTTGGAGTAAAACGGAAAAGGGAAGAATCCTGAAACGGGGTGTTTTGGAAGAAAAATCAATAACCTCGACAGGACTTCTCTCCTATTGAATATCATTAGGCTCAAAGAGAGGCTTGTTTCACCTCTCCTGAAGCTCTCTGTAGTAAAATAATGAATTACAATTATTTTTTTAAAAAAAAAATTAAAATAAAATATCCTTCGGCAACTTTGCAGCCAACCCCTCCTTCCCTTCGTTACATTTCCTCCTTGCTGTCCTTCCCAAAAAATTTCACCAAAAGAATATGTACCTTAACGAAATTAAACACCTACCTCAACAAGATGTAAAGGGTCAATTTGATTAGACTGCAAGTTGATCCAATTGCATTTGCTCAAGCCAAGCTCCTAAATCAGAATGATCAACTGGTTCAATTTTGGAATTGGAATTCGGTACATCAGCAGGTGCAATGCGGCCAGAAGATGCAAACTTCTCTCTCATCATCTCAGGTGGCGACTCCTTCACCAGGGATTGGACCCAGGACAGGTCAGGCTCTTCTCCATTGTTCCTACGCTCAAACGAGGGTGTTCTCTGCACTTGGCGACCTAGCTCATCTCCATTTACTGACCAATCAACTTTTCCATCTGGAGATCCCCAGTTAGTCCAAGAGTTTCCAGGGGAGCCAACAACTGGGGCCGGATTACAGGCACCAAGGTCCCTCGAACTAATACTCCTTAGCTGCTGTTGCTGTTTCTCACGCTGAGCAAAAGCAGATAATCGACCACTCATCGGAGAGATTGGCTCAACACTTCTTGGTGACATCCTTCCAGAAGGAGACATACCAAATGAAGCCTGTAACAGAGGATGCTCAACATTTTTAGGAGACAGCACATTAGTATTTATAGGTGACAACATATTTTGAAGCTGTTGAAACTGATTGAGAACAGCTGATTTGTGCGTAGGGGAGAAGACAGAAGCTGCAGCTGGATCAGAATATCGAGGAGATGAAGAAACCTCAGCAGTAAAGAGATCTTCCAGGTTTGAAGGAGTTAGAGTCTTTGACCTACTCAATCGATTCACGGAAGCAGGAGTAGGACGGGGCTGTAAGAAACAGCTCAAGTCATTCATAAGGTGCTGTTGGCCATCAAAATCAGATACCGAATTCAAGTCTTCAGGTGGAATGTCTCGAGCACTAAAAGAAGACCTCAGGCGACTAGATTGAAGGTTGCTTCCGGGTAAATGAAGAGCTGGTACATTTTGTTGAGCCCAAGCAGCAGAAGATAGCGAGACACCATTTGCAGATGGCGACATTGGCTGGCCAAAGTGTGATGGAGACATGGAAGAGACTGAGGTAGGTGAACCTGGCAAAAGGTTCATGGCAGCAGCCATGTCCATAACATTGGGACCAGAAGCAGATGATCGGGGTGAAGGGACAGCAGAGCCAGTCGACACGAACAGCGGGCGCAGTTCCTCAGCAGTGTGAGCGAAAAAACACACCCTTCTATTGCAACTGGTGCCATCTTTGCAGAGGCGTGTCCGGTACTGCGCTGGGTGCAGCCAGCACTCAAATACTCCATGTGCATATTCACACATATCACCCCGTCTACAAGCCCCTTTCCTGAAATCTGGGCATGGCACACAGCTGTAATGGAACTTTCTGGGGTCTCTCCTACGAGCGTTCTCTCCAGGATGAACAAATGGACACTCAGTCCAATCATGGGAATATGCGCGAGAGCAAGGACGAACCTTGAACGAAAACATACGAAATTCATCTGTTGCATATATGCTGTTCTTAATATCAGGAATTGATGGATCAATTGGATATTCTTTCTTCTCTGATAAAGAGCTGTTAGCTGCATCAGTAAACTTCGAAGCCGCAGGAGATGGCGGTGAGCTTGATGGAGAGCGTGGCGTCAATGAATGCGCCGGCGAACCAGGGCTGGATGAATTAACAGATACAGGAACAGATAAGTCACCAATGGAACCATCCGAAACACTATACGAAAGAAGTTCCTCAAGAATTGCTTTCATGTCCTGCAGCTTGGGAGGAACAATAATAACATCAACAGGACGATTTCCATTGGCATCAACGCAATTGACATCAGCACCAGCAGATAAAAGAAGCTTCACAGCATCAACCGAATTAACAGACCCACCAGAAGCAGCACAGTGAAGTGCAGTGGTTTTATTTGCCCCACAGGCGAAATTCACATCTGCCTCTGGACATGAGAGAATAAGCTTTAGAACGTCGATGCTGCCATAGGTAGCAGCAACCATCATCGGTGTTCTGTGCTCAAGAACAATTTGCTTGGACCCATTCTGCCGGACGTACCAGAGCCCAACCTCATTGATCGAAGAAGCATCCTTCTCTAAGAGAAGATTAAAGCCTTCAACATCATTGTCAGAAGCAAGTTCCAGCAAACTGGAAAAAGAATCTTCAGTATTAACAGTTAGCGCTTTCATATCTTTGACGTTAGTTGAAAAACTTGGAACAGCTGACTAGGACGAAGATGAGTAAGATTTTGGTTCCTCAGGGCCACTTCACATTCCTTCAATTAACTGGATCGCAACAATAAAAAAAATAAATTAAATTAATCCTCCGAATAAAATGTCAACACTAAATAAGAAAAGCAAAATCAGCCACAGACGGAACACCATTACAGAAATGGAGACTATGGGTTTCAATAGCAGAATATGCGTGTAATGCTTGAGCAGAAACATTATATTATAGAATTGAAATTATCAAGTAATAACGATAAAATAGTCCACAATAAATGCATTACTTCAGCCTTAAGTTAATTAAACGCAACCACAACACACAGATCTGAGGAAATCTAGAATCGTCTTTACCAGAACGATGTTAAAGTTAAACCCGTAAAACAGCAGAGAGAGGGAAAAAACCACAATACATCTCATCATGAGAGTGAAAAATTAATAATTAATAAATTAATAAATAATCAATAATAAATGAATAAATGTATAAAACGTTATTCTCTGACGATCGCGTTTATTTTCGGATTCAGAACAATTATCACTTCGCTGATAATTCAGAATAAATATATTAAACTGTTAGAAAATGAGGAGAAAAATCATCAGCTCCAAAAAGAGAGAAACTAACCGATGAACTTAAGACGAGTTGACGATCATGTTCCTGAAACAGAAAGAATCTGCGACGAATCGGAATGCGAAATGAGAAAATGCAAAGAGATGAACCACAGCAAGCAACGAGATCTGAGACGAGGATGAGTTAAGGCT
The DNA here is from genome assembly GCA_037177725.1 of Cyamopsis tetragonoloba. Lineage (NCBI taxonomy): Eukaryota > Viridiplantae > Streptophyta > Magnoliopsida > Fabales > Fabaceae > Cyamopsis > Cyamopsis tetragonoloba. Next base: position 52,254,609 of record CM074124.1, on the reverse strand, counting down.
TCACTCTCCATCGATGAAACCGACGAATCATGGAAGAAGGATTTTGGACAAGAGAGAAAGAAAGTTTAACGTCAAAAAATTGAAATGAGAAATGAAATGCAAAAAAATTTAGGCCGAATTTAAGAAGCAAATGCGAAATGGAAGTGAAATGGTACTGAAATGCACGCTAAATGAAGTCCAAATGAAGTCTCTGGACTGAGTGATTGGGAACCGGATGAGCGGGTCGGCGAAAAGTAGGAGATTGATTGGATTACTAGCGAGTGAAAAAAGGATGCAACCGATTGACCGGTATTTGTGGATTTATTCTGAGATTAAAGTGGATTGAAATGAGAGCTTGGATTCCGCCAATCAAAGAGCGCCATGTTTGCCAATGATCGCAGAGTAAGGACATTAGTCAGTGGTGTTAATTGTGGAGTCAAATCGAAAGAGCACAACAAAATATCTATCCTTCTTTAGAGTAATTTTATTTTATTTATTTTAACTGTGTGTCTAGTGGTACAGAATTATTACAAAAGAAAAAAAAATAAGAAAAAGAAAGTGATTGGAAGAAAAATAAAAAAGAAAAAAACTTACTTTTATGTAAAATTTGATTTTAATTTTTTAAAACCAAACAAAAAATACTATATTATCTATATTTTTCTTTCGTCCAAATAGGAGAAGTGTGTATAATTTTTAAGATCATATAAACTCTTATTTATTTGAAAGTAAAATAAAAAATATTATTATTATTTTAATATATTTATTGTCATTCATATTTAATTATTTTAATAATATTATATATTAATATATTAAATTTATAAGTTAAAAATATTTTTTAAATGAAAAAACATTCACAAATGAGTGACAAAATATGTTATAGAATAACAATAGTGCTATTTCAAAAGCAATTAACTTTATATTTTTTTTTGTTACATAGAGCGAAAGTCAAAAATAATTAAAAGCAAATATAAAGAACTCCCATTCTATCGGAAGTAAAACACAAAAGAGAGGTTAGCCGGACGTTTTTCCCAAACAATTTTTGAAGTAGCATTTGAGGAACTGAGTTAAACTAGTCAATTAGCACATGTGTTAACTTCTCGCAATGATTATTGTAACTTAATGTCCGATTCTATCAAACCAATCATGAGCCAGCTTAAATAACAAGTCATATCTATATGAAACATAAAGTCATTGGACAATGAGAGATTAATAATTGATTGAGAGTCCGTGCGACAAATGACTCTGAGATAGCCTTGATTTCATGCCAACTCAAGGCCTTTGACTAGAGGAGGAACAATTTCGGCCCGAATATTACCAACAATGCCAATAAATTTAGAAATTCCCATAATCTAGTTCTAATGATATATGTGAATATGAATTCAAAATATAAAAAATATTTTTAGACTGTGTTTACTAAAATTAGCTTATGGCTTATAGCTTATGGTTGAATATGAAAACTAAAATTATATGAAATAACCTAAAAGGACATATAATAATGTATTAATATTTAATATAATAAAATGACAAAAAGATGTAATTAACCAAAAAAGATAAGGATAAGGTTTGAATGATTTATCAAAAGCTATAAGCTATTAGCTCGTCATACTAAACGGAACTTTTTGACAAAAAAACTATAAGTTATAAGCTCCTCAAAAAGCTATAAGTTTGTGTTGGTAAACTAAATCTTAGTCATCTTAAATGAGTAACAACATATGTTATATAATAACACTAATGGTATTTCAAAAGCAATTAACTTTTTTTTTTACATCAAAAAGAAAGACAAAAATAATCAAAAGCAAATATAAAGAATTCCTATTCTATCGGAAGTAAAGCACAAAAGAGAGGTTAGTCGAACATTTCTCCCAAACAATTATTGAAGCAGCATTTGAGGAACGGTGCTCAACTAATCAATCTGCATACGTGTTAACTTCTCGCAATGATTGCTTTAACTTGATATCTGATTCTACCAAACCAATCATGAGCCAACTTAAATAACAAGTCATATCTATGAAACATAAAGTCATTGGACAATGAGAGATTAATAATCGGTTGAGAGTCTGCGTGGCAAATGATTATGAGATAGCCTTAATTCCATGCCAACACAAGGCCTTTGACTAAAGGAACAATTTTGGCCCAAAATATTACCAACGATACCAACAAATTTAGAAATTGTCGTAATATAGTTTTAATGATATAGGGCTTGTTTGGTTTAAATTTTAATAGAATCAGAAGTAAAAAATAAATAAAACGGGGCAAAAATCAATTGTTAAGATTACTCATGTACAAAAATCGAAACGATCTAACGAAAGTAAATATTTTTAACTTTAGTCAAAAGTGATTTTTGATCGAAACCAAAGTTAAAACAAACTGACCCATAGTATATCTGAATATGAATTCAAAATATAAAAGTTATTTTTAGTCATTCTAAAATACATTTATAATTATTTTATTCTAATATAAAATAAAAATATTAAAAAAAGTTTTAATTTTGTATTTTTATTGAGTTTTATCTGTCATTAAAATACGTATCAAATTACTTCAATGAGCATTTTCACTAATCTTTTAAAGTAAGCGTTTTTATTATAAAACTTAAAATTCATCTCATGAAAAAAACAAACAAATATATTTGATGATGTTAAATTTCAATTAATAATATGGTAAGGTTAAGCATTATTATGTAAATACTTATATAATTAATATATCTACTTACATCCGTATGATTGTTTGAATCTTAATATCCCATTGAATATAAAAATAAATAAAAATATATGATTGTTGATAATAAATTAAAGATATTATTTTACTTTCTTTTAACAGTTAATAAAAAAGATATTTTTCTCATTACAAGTAATTTATTTAGAGTCATTTGTTATTATTTATTTTGTAAAATAATTACCTTTCTAATTAAAAAACAATTCTAAAATTTTTTAAAATGCCTGTCTTTATTTTTTAATTAGTCAGAAAATAACTATATTTATGCTTTTTTTTAGGAAGATACTTTAAGTTGCTTATTGTAGTAAAAAAGAGAAGATTAAAATAGTAATTCTAATTATTGTGATCAAACAAGAATAACTTCTAATTTTTATCATAATCAATTAAAAATAATTAACTCACTACTTATTTTTAAAATTAATTATTTCTAAGCAATAACAAACTGCCATACCAATAAATGATATATTTAACACCTTTTTATAGTTTTCTTATGAAGCTTTTTATACTTTTTTTTTTTAAACATTTTGACGAACATTGGAACATAAAGAGGGTGGATGGGATTAGCACCATCCCTATTGAGAGTGGCATCACATTTTTAGTATATAAATTTATGATTCTTACATATAAAAAGGATTATACCACTCCCAATAGAGATGGTACTAATCTCATCCTCCTATAAAGAGTAAGGACTAGCCAACGGGTTAATACCATTGGCCCATCTCCATTGATCACTAGTGTACGTTTTCCATCACAAGATAAAAAAAAAAAGTCCAAAAAAAAATCACATGATAAAAAAATAATAAAAACGATTTTAATCTGAATTTTACTTTATCATATTTTATTCTTTATTTATATAATTAACTGAACTACCTTAACAAATAATCCACGAGAAATATATGATCAACATTAAATTACAATCTGTTCAATGGCAAAGGCGAATTATAAGTCTTTTTAACAATGATTTTTATTTGATCATTTGAACGGGTGAATTTGTTTAATAATATATCTTTTTTTAAAAACTTTTAATTAGATACAAAATAAGCATTTAACAATGAATTTTGTTTTGTCAAGGCAATCCATTAAAAACATTTTCTAACTCTTAACATGTGAAAAGTTACACCAAATACATAAAAATGTAACATATATTAAAATAAGTTATTTTTAATTAATTTTAATAAATTAAAGGTACTTATAAATAAATTGCTTATTCAAATAAACATTTCATACATCCAAAAAAAATATCATGCTTTTAGAAATTATTGATAAGATGCGGAGTTTTTGAATGATGAAGCAGCTTTTTAAATTGTAAAGTGAAATCAGTTCCGTTTAGTTATTTGGACTTACATGTATGTATGTGACAACTCAGGGAAAAAATGTGCTTGGTGGATAAGATTACTTGAAATTTTTAGAAATAAGCTTGCTTTTTAGAAAAAAAAATTCATTTCTATAGGTGGAAGGAATATCTTAATTAATATTGTTCGTTTCGAATAGTATTCATTTACATTATCTTTGTTTTTAAAGCATCCAATTTGATGTTGAAAAAGATTATTTATATTCAAAGATATTTTTTCGTGGAGTGGGGTAAATGATACATCTAAAATTGCTTGGGAGAAGTGGGATATAGTTTGCAAGTCAAAGGTGGACGAGGGTTGGGTGTGAATAATCTGCGATGGTGGAGCTTGTTGGGGAAATGGGTTTGGCATGGTCTACCTTCTCTTAATTCGTAATGGGTGACTACTTTGAATGCTAGAAATGTTTCTGCGTCGTATTTTTTATATAGTGATATGGTTGATTACAAAGGATCCTATTGGTGGAAGGATCTCTTTTGGGTGCACAAGTAAGCTAATTCCCAGTTTAGCTCTAAGTTGCTATGTGTGGAAGGTGATGGCCTAGTGGGCCGGCCCGCACAACCCGTACTTTCGACGGACCAACAAAAGGGTGGGAAGGATTGAGACCACCTAATTTTAAAAATTTCACCACCCTTTTATATATAAAAATCATAAATCTATATATTAAAAAGGTTGATGTCACTCCCAATAGAAATGGTGCTAATCCTTTCCATCTAACAAATGTGTAGGGCCGGCTGGCCCGATGGCTCATTTTTAAGAAAAAAAAATCTGGAATTCTTAATCAGTTGTAGAAAAAAAAATTAATCAAGCCTGTTTTTTTTTTTTGTGTCAGTCCTACTTTGTTCCATAAAAAAAACACACAAAGAGAAAGAGGCAGATTGAGGCATCCAATTCTAAATTTTTTTATTATGAAATTAACATGAATTTCTTATATTGTTGTGAAAAATAATATATTGTGAAATTTTTAGATCTTTTTAAAAAATTAATATTATTATTTTTTATATAGTGTTGGAATTAATGTGATTTTTTGAAGAGATAATGAGCTTTATGAATTTTTAAGATTTTTAGATTTTTTTACTTTAATTGGCGGGTTAACCCGCAACCCGCATAATCATTCATAAAGCGGGATGGACTAAAGAAATGAATTTATTTTTCTTTGCGGGTTGGCCTGTCCTGTCCCACAGTTTTGCGGGCCAGCCGTTGCAGGACGGGCTGGCCCGCATTGCCACCCGTGAGTTAAGATGTGTGTGTGAATATTCGTAAATAAAAAAAATAGTTAAATGAGTATGTTTTTTTCATTAAAAAATGCACCAATATAAGAGTAAACACTAATAATTTGATGTTTAGGCACGTGAGAATAGAAGACATAAAGGTCCCCCACCAAAACAATCTTAGATAAGTGAAGGTGGGAAACCGATCGATCCCAAATTTTAGTTAGGTTAGGTTAATTGCTTAATAAATAGGCCAATAAAAAAATGCTTAATAAATAGACAATACCTAACCTAATTGGGTCCCCATCTTTGTTCTCCCATGAAAATGAAAGTGAAAGCTACATGTATTTAATGTCAGTGGAAAACGATCTTTTTTATTTTTGGACTCTTCCTATTTAGCTCCCTCTAAAGGATACCACTCCACCGTGGGCCCTACACCCTTTTTTCGCTTCTATACTATTCTTTTCGCTCGTAAATGTAATTTATTTTCTAAAATAATTTTTCGTTTAAAATATAAGTCATCAACTAATTTATTAACAAATAATTAATATTTTTATTCTTTTAATAATTTTTAAATATTCAATTAATAATAAAGAGAGAAATATAATAAAATACTAAAAGAGAGAAATGAATATTATTATAATTGAATTGAAGTATTTATTAATACATTTATATCAAGGGTATAGTTGAATTTTTTTTAGGTTTTTAGACCAATTTAATAATTTAACTTTCATTTATTGGCTCCAGTAATTCGATTGGAAGTGACTTACTTTAAGATTAGAGTAATATTGTGCTAAAAATTTCTAACTTATCAACAATTTTTTTAGAAATATTTCTTTTATTCTTTATTTTTTGTTTACCAAGCGTTTAGCTAATTAATACATGGATGTTTTTATAAAAAAATAATACATGGATGTTGTTGTGTTCCGGTATAATAGAAAGAACACAGTACAATGTGATACCTAGCTATAAGATGATATTGGTAGAGTCTACGAGAATAATTTGATCTTTGCGTGCTCCAATGATGCTCTGGCGACGATTGGGTGAAGTACGTGCATAAACTCCAATACTTAAGATAATATGAAGTCTAAAATTGGAAACAAATAATACATAATGTGTACCTTAATTATCAATGATAATGCTTATTTATAACCGTACAAAATAAAACTAGTGACTTACTGACTTTACCAAAAAAAGAAAATAAAGTTAGTGTTTTATTCCAATTGAGCTGGAGTTCGGTACTTTGACTGAAATTTTAGTTCACAACAGATATATATACTATTTTTTTTTTACTAATAACATGTGTCATTTATATAGGTTTTGTTTATCCTTAATTTATTTTAATTATTCAGCTGTATATAAAAAAATAACTTATAGATTCTCCGTTAAACTGAGAATATTAATACTATTAGTACTTAGTAGTTCACTAAAGATAAGGGAATTTCCCATTTCCCATTAGTATTAAACAAAGCTACCTGATCTAAACTTTAAAAAGTGCAATCTTTATTATACTCAATGATCGATCATTAGTTATTGTTTGTCATCATAAATACATTTTTTTGTTAAATAAAGTATAGCAAGAAAAAACGAATAATGATTTCTAAACATATAATTTATCTGAGTCACATCGCGATACTTATCAATAGTAGACAATCCATATGCTGAAATCCCCAAATACAAATTGGAAGTTTCTTTTTTTTTTTTTTTTTCTTCCAAGGGAGATCCTCCCACTAAGTCACCATATTATTAATAGGCTGATCAAGATTAATGTGTGTAACATAGTCAATTTTCCTCTCTTCAAAAATGTCATTTTAAATGTTGAAATCATAATTCTCCTATTAAAATCATAGTCAAGTTCTCTGTGTTCAATAACATAAGTATCTAGTATATTGAATTGGTAAGCAAGGAGCCGTGACAACAATTTTTTTTTTTTGTTTGTTTTGAATAATTAAAGTGATGTAATATATTATTGATGGAAGTCGTAATCATCGTACAGTTGGCGGTTTGTTGTGGGGAAGGGGAATTGAGATTAAGGGACATGATAGACATTGAGAAAGGATTAATTGTTGTTGTTGATTTGGAAGATGATACGTGGTTCAAAACTGCTTAGAGGACGGTGCTGTATTCTAGTGTGGTAGGGTCCCACTTCCACAAATTCAGCTATTATATATATATATATATATATATATATATATATATATATATATATATATATATGTGGGGATACGTTACCAAGTTTAGGGATGTTCATGGTTTTGTTTGATTCACTAAACAATCATTTTAGAATTGGATTACATCACTAATGTGATTTGTAAAAATTGAATACCAAAGAGTAATTCATTGTGTTGTTTAAATGAAACGAATTTACTTCGAATTTTCAAGCACGTTATAAGTTTGATTCAAATAAATTTACATTTATTTAATCTGAACTTAATTTGATGTGAAGTATAATGGAATTATTATTGGTTTTTTCCCAAAAACCTTCTCAGACAGGAATATCATTCCATAAACGTAAATAGCAGCCCAAGGACACTTATATGAAGGATCAACATTCAACACAGACAACACGAAATATTGTCCTAATATGCACCGGTAAGAAAAAAAAAAAAAATAGTCAATCCTAGTTGTAGAGGGATGAAATTTCCAATGCAAAATTTATGAATAGTGCAAAAATTTCAAATTCAATAGAATTTTTATATACATTGGAGAATATTGTCAGTAAATAAAGAAGTGTTACATGTCTATAATTAATACTCCCTCTGTCTCAAAATATAAGACCAATTAGACCAATATTACGGGAATTAAAGAAAAGTGGTTAATTTAGTTAAATGCATTAATTTGTCTAACAAAAAGTATTAGTTTCCAAATTTACCCTTTCATTCTCTTTATATTACCTCACTCTTTATTAATTAATGTTCATCAAAATGAGTTGAGTAGTAAGGGTATAATGGTGAAAAAATTAAATGTGCACAAAAATTCTTAAAGGGTTCTATAAAATGAGACAAGCAAAAGCTCTCTAGAAGGTCTTATATTTTGGAACGGAAGGAGTAAAACATAAAGAAAAATACTCAAGAGTTTATTTATGTTTTACTTATTTTTAGAGGTTTATTAGCATTACTCGAACATAAAAGAAAGAGGTTTATTTATGTTATACAAAAACTCTCTATTAAGAGAAATTAGCATTACTCGAACATAAAAGAAAGAGATTTATTAATATATTCCTACTTATTTTTAGAAGAAATACGTTAATAAATTATAACTTGATTTTTAAAAATATTATAACTTACTAAAATATTCTTTCTATAACATAAGTAAGAGTATATTTACACTTATAGGTATAGTTTGCTAATATAATCCTTCTAAAAATCTGTAAAAATATGTTAACAAACCCCTAAAAGGAAAATCAAATAATAAATATATAAAAAATAATTTATTTACTACTTAGCCTATTATAGAAAAGTTATTTAATTTTTTAACGACGCAAAACTTTCTTAGTTATTAATGGTATCTATTCAACAATATATTGAAACTAAGTTGTATTTAAAATTTTAAACTTTTAATTTCTTTTTAATTTTTAATTTTTTAAATAAGTATTAAAGTTCAATTCAAATTGATCAATGGCAAAGAAAAGGCTTTAATTTAAAGCACGAGAATGAGGTTGGATGACTATCAGTGGAGAGTTGGCTAGAATGACTAGAAAACAGTTTTCTCAAAACCATTAAAGTCAAAAAGTCCTCGGGAAATCCCCTCATCTGCAGATTGGAGACCAAGGGTCTTTCCAGGAGGCTCGGGTGAGAGGGGTGTGATGAATAGAGATTTCCCACCAGCAGCTTCTCCTATCACTTGACTTATGCAGGCGCTGGATCTTATCTTAAGGGAAATGCCCAGATCCATATTCTATAAGATACGGATTTCAGGTAGTGAGAGAACCGAGCAAGTCCTCACTCGAAGAAGGCCGGCTAAAAGGCAAATTGAAGTCGAAAAGCCTTAGATGACTCTTTCGAGAAGGACTTCCCGGATTCGGAAGTAGCAAACCGTCCCTCTATTCCAGTTGCAAAAAGACTCAAATGTCTTTTGAACCAGAAAGTGCATGTTTGGATTGACGGTGGTAGAATTGATTATGAGCATAATTAATTGTGTTAATTGATTTTAAGCAGAATTATTTATGAATAAAATTGATTTACATTTAGAAAACTATGATCAGAAAATTGATTTTAAGAGAGAATGATGTTTGGATACTCTTGTCAAAACCTAGGTTTTGTAGTGTAATTGTAATTGATTATAAAGAAGTAAAAGCAACAAAAAATTGTATTTCACAAAACCTAAGTTTTGTATCCAGAATCGATTATGATCTAAAGTTGTCAAATATGATTTTTTAGTTATAATCAATTATATTCCAAGACAAACCATAGTTTTATTGGCAAATAAGCTAAACCAAACATGCTAATCAATTTTCATGATGATATACAATTGAATTTTTTCATTTATAAAGTTTTTAATTTTTTTTTTTTGGGTCAACTTACATCTTTTATAAAGATTTATAATATTTTTCAATCAATTTTCAAAAACTAATATTTTCGAGAAAAAAAATCATCAAAATAATACCCTTTAATACCATTATTAAGATATAATTACGTATATTAAAAAATATAATTATTATTAGTCTTGTTTTCATAAAAAAAATATTTTTAAACTCTATAATATTTATTGGTTTACCATATAATACTTATTGATTCTTCTTAAAGATAGAAATAAAGTTAATAAAAAATAATTAATAATTCATTAAAATATTAATAAATATATAAATAAGAACATATATTTTTTCAGTGAAGAGATAAAAAAAAATATAGAAAGAAAGTAGTGTGTATACTATCTCTTCAACAAAGCCTATGTATATATAGGAGTATGTTTTTTAGGTCAAGAATATCAAATCTATGTTTTACCGCCACCACAAAATTACTTAATTTAATTCACTTACGACCATGGCCTTATTGAAGCAGAACTTTCTATATATTCAGATAATTCTTTTTTTGCATAATGGCCATTAGATGTTGTGGCTCTAAGCCCACCATAGCAATAAAATACCACTAATAGTTACTGGTCGAAATTTTGTGAACTCATGGCTTGAATCACGGTTTGGTTAAGAAAAAGAAAAGATAATCCATTATACGAGTTAGGATTATCTCTAATATTGAAAAACATCTTTTGTTCAACTAAGGATAGGAAATATCACAACTTGTAGGCCACACAGCTGCTAAGGTTTGTTTCCCTTCAATTTATAGAAAGCTATAATAAATTATCAAGGACAAAGTTTAACACAATTAATAAATCAATCTTTTAATTATTATGATAAAAAATTATATTTATTTTAATCATCTCTATATCTTATTAAACTAATTTTAACTATTAACCGAATATATTCTTTATTAAGTGAATGACCAAACAAATGCTCAAAATTGTATGTATCCATTACTTTAACTCTAATTTTGTTAAAATTAATTTTGTACGATGCTATTGCCACAATTTCACTCTAAAAAGTTTATTGCTATTCTTTATTAATTTTTTAATGATAATTATGTATTAATATTTTAATTTAATTATTTAAAAAATATATTTTAAATTAAAAGTACTTTAAAAACAAGAGATGATATTCTTCTTTTATAGTGACAATTTTCTCAGCCTCACTTTTGTATCCTTGACTTTGTAAAATGTTATTTAATTTAATCCAATACAAAACTGAAGTGACCTAATTTTTTTTATAAAGTCAAGATCACGACTATTTATAAAATCAATGACTATTTTGATTACAATAACGATCCCTCATCTCAGCTACTATTGTGATTAATTTTATAAAATTAAATACTAAAATTAATTATAAATAAAATTAAAGACTAAAATAATTAGTGCATGCAATATTAAAAATTATTTGGTGTTAACTCTATCTTGATTGTATAGACGCAAGAAAAAGAATGGTATGCATATTATTTGTTTTGGTCTTTTAGAATCTAACAAAAAATAAAGAAAAGACAAGTAGAAGATATAGTTCACTAAAATTGGGTTATGGTGGCATCACTATGTACATGCATTACCCTTTTAGGCATAAACATTTTCATTTGCCTTTAAATTTATCCGGACATTCATTGATACTATTTTTGAAAATGGTATTTGTGCTAACATATCCACAACACGTAAGTAATTAGATATTAGTTAATTATGATCTATTTTTCTTGGATTGTTCTATTCGATTTTATTTCTCTTATCAAATTCTTTAAAATTGTCTATCAACATCATTGTGGTTTGGTGTGATGCTCAATCTAGGGAAACTTTTTGTGTTGAAACTTTGTTTAATTGACATAAATTTGCAGTTTTCACACAAAACATTTTATGAAGAAAAATACAAGACATAATTGAAAATGGAAAAAAATAGGCATATATATTCTTCTGCAACTTGATAAGATTTTTAAAAAGAAAGATATATAAGATTTTATCTATTTGCCGGTAACTTTCTCAAACTATAAAATTTCCTTCCTTTTTTTTTTTTTAATTTATGCCCGAAAAAAAAATCGTTGAAATACGAATAGAACAGTTCAGTATCAACTTTTAAACGTGCAATTAATCACAAAGATACAGAGGATGTTTGAAAGATGATCCTTAATTTAATACTCTGTGTGAATAAAATTGTTTGCAAAATGGTACCTTTCTTTTTTTTTTTGTCAAAAATATTTGTCAAAAATATTATGAATGCACAAAAAACAATAATTTTTAAATAATTTAATTTTTTAAAATATTACTAAAAATTAATGTACATATTTTTAAATTTTTTTTCCCTATGTCAAACATCATATAGATCAAATTTACGGACACAAAATTAAAAAATATCCACAACTCCCACCATCGTCCCTATTTCAAATTTTCCGGATGGAACTCTTTCTGAATAACTTTCTTGTGTTTCTAAATTATGGTATTCCAAAAAAAAAATATTCTTTTAATGAATTATCGTTTTTCTAAAAGAAGCCTTTTTAAAAATATCTAAGAAAAAGTATTTTTTCCAAAATTATTTTTGGATGAGACATCTCAAGTACAATAATTTTGAATATCATGAAAAAGAAATAGTAAGAGAATAAAATGAAAAGTAATTTACTAAAACGGTTCACAATCATAGGACGTTTTAATCTGTAGAATATTTAAATTAATTTTTAATTTTTGTAAATCATTTTAGTCTTTGCATTTAGACATTGCATTAAATATTACTGACGAAATGTCTATTTAATAAGTTATTTAGAACATACAAAATTTAATTTTACAGTAAGTAAAAGTAATAAACTAAAGTGATTTGTAACTTACAATAAGACTTAATTTTAGACTCTAAACTATGTATTTCGGTGCCAAAACTTCGCTTACATATCAAATAATATATTAAGTAGGCATTTTATTAATATTACTTTTGTAAAATACTAAATGACCTATCAGAAATTAATTAAAACATTTTACAAAATCATAAAACGTGTTGCCAAATTTGATAAATTACTGTCAAGTGAGGGACGGTGGATTGGTGGGGTTTTTTTTTTTTTTCTTTTGTCAAGAATTGGTGGGGCTAAAATGCCCCCAAATGTTTCTCTTTTTGGTCAAGACTCACAAAGGGATTTCATTTCAAGGCCAAGCCTACGATGGGCCCAAGCCAGACAAAGCTTTTGAAAAAGAATTAAGTGAAAAAGATTAACATCATTCTTTTTAATATATAAATTTATGATTGTTATATATAAAAAAATGATAAAATTTCTAAAATTAGTAGTTTCCTTACATCAAAGAATTATCTGATGGAAGAAAAGGACAAATTAGAACGGGTTTGTAAGCCCACAGTTCAAAAAAAACCTTCCAACTATTTGCAAGCCTTACCGATTTGACCTAGATAAAAAAAATGGCTTCACCAATTAAACCCGAATACAATTCTATTCAACTACATCCTCCTGTAATAAAAATAATAAAAAATCGTCAAATCAGAATAAATACACATAAAATTAAATTAACTTCTTCATGAGATGGAATTAAATTAAGAATAGATCTAGATGAAGTGAAAAACCATATGTTGAAAACTGAGTTCACTTGATCATTGTCACAAGAAGAAAATTAAATATACAGCAAAATTGAGAAAATTACAATTGTAAATTATGAGTAATTTCATTATTCATGCTTCTTGCCATGGTTATGGTTTCCCTTTGCTTTCACACATTGCTTCACAAACTGTTTCAAACCCTTCTTTGGACTCTTAACCGTTTTCTTCTCTTCTTCTTTCTTCCTCTCTGTCTCCAACTCTTCCTCTAGCTGCAAACAAAGCTTTCAACCAAATTCATTAGACCCTATCAGAATTTTTCAATTTGAAATTTCCATTAACAAGTTATGTCAAAAGAGTAAATGGTAGTGATGGATCCAAATCCATACAACTCAATACAAGCGATGATCAAACGGTCAATAACCTCCCACGTGGACATACCTTTAGCATCCGATCCTCCACTTGGTTGAGCCTCTCTATCAACGTTCCTTTCACTTCCGTTTCCATCATCACGTACTCAATCGGACGGCAGTGCTTCTCCAAGCTCTTCGGGGAGAAATCAACGGACGACACGTGTCCATCGCTTCCGCTTGTTGGAGTCGAAGCATTTGAGCTCTTAGGAGATCGGTTGTATCCTCTAATTTCCTCCAATTGCTTTAACTGGAGAAAAAAAATTCATTTATATAAATATTATTACTTATTTTTTATATAAATAAATTCTATAAAAATAAGAGTTCAATCAACACTGTTCAAAATTCCTATACTTAAGAAACCTTTAATTTAAATTCAGGAATGCAAATTCTTAGAAGTTAGTTCAGTTTAAGCTTCTTCTACTCTTCAGTGTTCACAGAATGAGATCATAACTCTGCGTTTATCCTCAATTCAACTTTCTAAAGGAAATTGAAATAATTCTGCACGACTGTGTTAATTAAAATGCAAATAAATAAAATAAATCTAAGCAAAATTAAGACACAAATAATTAAGTAAGAAACACTTACCATATTATCTAAACGGTCAATCCTAGAGAGAATAGGTTCCTCAACGGTTACCATTTTCTGTCACTTTCCCGGGAAAAACAAACAGAATGTTTTGAAACGAAATTCTTCAAACTTGTGTAATTGCTTATGGTTCAAGCTATGAATTAAAGTTTGGAATTTCATGGTTGCTGATTTATAATAAAGGAGCTAGAAAAGTTGAATATTGTGAGAATGATTCCATGGTGCCACACGTACAGCTGTTACTGTGCGCTGCTAATCGCTCCTTTCGCCACGTGTAATGATGACGTGTGACAGTTTGAGATATGATGAGAGTCACGATTCATTGACTTCACTCTATAGTTGACACGTGCAACAAATCGCATGCCATGCATGGAATTGGTAGACGGCACGTGTAAATTCACGTGATCTTACCCTGACCAAGATGTTTCTGGAAGATAATCCTCAAGGCTGAAGCTTAATTTGTTTCTTGTGTTTTCGTTTTGTAGCTAAATTTGCTCTTATCCAGTTGCACACTAGAAGCTAGTGACACTTCAATTATTCAAATGATATTTTTAGTTGAATATTCTCATCCTCAATTATTAATTTTTTTTATTCATAAGAAGAAGATAGTATAATTAATCTCAGTATTCACACGTGTATGTTCTTATGCACTCACTAATTAAACTACACTAATTAAACTATATGATTAAGATATTCTCAAATTTTAATTATTAAAGATAAAAAATTAATGGTTTTAGCGTAAATAGATTTATTCTATTAAGTAGTGGTCTTTACAAAGTTCAAAATATAATCTTCTCGATATGTAATGCATCTTTACCATCATGCCAACACTGAATAATATCTAATTGGGTAATTAAACAATTATAAACTTTGTTAGATAGAGAATAATATCTTCACGTTGAAAAGTGAATACATTTGTCTATTTTATCTCTTAGTTAGAAGATTATATAGATAATGTTATTTTATGTTGATGATTCGAACCATAAAGATTTCAGTTTTGCACTTGTTCTGTTCAAATGAGACAAAATATCCAAAGCCTGCTATATATGATTTATTGCGCATAATATAAGAGTTGAAATTTAGTGCTGTTCATTTGAGCTGCTATACAAGACAGAAAGAGGGAATAAAATTGTAAGTCACAATCCCACTTATCAAGTGAAACTCATAATTTAACTCTTTCTTTCTCTTACATAGCATCATAATATTCACTTCTGTGAATCTAAATCGTAATATAAACACCGTCGCCGGAATATAATGTTCATATGGTCTATGATCCTCACTCCACCTTAATTTTGACATGTTTAATTAATTTCTTTGATTAGATCTGGATTCAACTAGTTTAATTTGATTCACACTACCAACGCACCCATGACGTGCCACTGCAGCAAAAGTCCAACTTAGAGGATTATGTTGTTAGTTAATTACATTCTTAATATCTAATTCAGAAGAAGAATTCAGTTTGATGTATACATGATGTGATCCTCCAAATAGCTCATATAGCTCCTATAAGATCACAGACAAAATCATACAGTCTCATAGTTCACTTCTAACTTGATCTGTTCTGTATTTTCAAAGATACACAACATACATATAAACTACAACTACTATAATTACAAACCAAAAAACACTATTAACACACTTATCTTTTGGTCTAGCAGTTAATTCCACACTCCTCAACATTAGGACCAGTGACTCGCGTGATGAACGGGTCAACCCGGACCCACAAAAGCGAGAAAATCGACGCGAGAAGAATTGACCAAACCACCACGATGGTCGGTGTTCTGTTCTGGCGTCCCATGAGACCTTTCAGGAAAGGGTAAAGATGAATGATGACCCAAAATGCAAAGAAAAGCTTACCAAAGAGGGGACCCCATGATTGGTAACCACTGTTAATGGCATAGGAAATGCCGGCAACAACTCCTACCAAGTTTATTATCAGCAGGGTTGTCGGCGGAATCAGAAGGGTTGTCCATTTGAACATGTAGAGTTCCGCAAAGTCCCCATCTTCATCTGAGGCCTTCGAGGTGACAGTAAAGTTGGTGTCGATTCCAGCGAGAACTTTCAGTAGACCTTGGAACACGGCGAAGAGATGCGATGAGACACCACCAATGACCCAGAATTGTTCATTTCTCCACCATTCATCGATTCCAACTCCACTCCACCTCATCTCCAAGATTCCAGTTGCAAAGATAGAAAGAAAGAGAGAGATGAACCAAATACTTGCAATGTTACTGATCTGCAAGCATAATAGAAATAAGTTTGAATGTTGTGTTTCATATATGCATGTTGAGAGTTTCTGTGATTTCTCACATCAGAAATGTCAATTCACACAGGGTATCCTAGTTAATATATTTCCAATTCAGGATGAATTAGTCAAAACGAACCTGTGGAATGATGAACTTGTTAGTGAGAAGACAAACGGCGGGCAAGGTACAATACATGAGAAGGGGAATGGCAGTGATTGGATAGATTGTGGTGTTCACATAAGCAAACCTTTCAAGCCACTTTAGCCTTCCACCATAACCATACCAGATGGGACAGTGTCGACTTAGGAGAATTTCCACAGAACCTAAAGCCCACCGAAGCACTTGGTTTAGACGATCAGACAGATTGATAGGAGCAGAACCTTTAAATGCCGGCCGCTTAGGCATGCAGTATATGGACCGCCAACCACGGGCGTGCATCTTAAATCCAGTAAGAATATCTTCTGTGACGGAACCATAAATCCATCCTATCTGTAGAACACACTGTTAGTATTTTCGGATTTGAGGCCTCCGAACACACTGTTTGATGAATCGATAGAAGTGGAATACGACTGGGAACAAAAGCAAACGTTACAAGAATATTAAACATAAGATAGCACCATACCTCAGTTCCCCATTCTGTTTTATCCTCATAACCACAGCTGATAACATGAATGGCTTCCTTAAGAAGTGTTTCCGGAGTAGCAGATTGAGGAACACCGCCATTCTCCATTAGTGTAGAGGCAACAAAAACAGCGGACTGACCAAACCTTTTTTCTAGGCTCATTTGTGACATCAGTAGCGATTTCTCATCATCAAATCCAGTACCTGAAAATATATGTATATACATTTGATGAGGAAAGGTCTAAATAATTGAAAGCAGCTCAAAACCAACTGTTAAAAAGTAATATCCTAAAGAGTTTTCAGAAAAGTGGGAAGAGTATACACATTTGAATGATTTGATTAGGTAAACACTATTCCAAGATGATACAGCCGATTTAAGATACTACCTCCGGTCCTATTTAAATTCATCACTTCATAAATTGAAAAAAACATCATTAAGTATGTTTTATAGGTCTATGTGAAACGACTCCTATGTTTCTTGTATACAAGACCGGAGGTAGTATTATATGAAGCAGGAAAGCAAACTTTTTTTTTCTGAAATGAATATGACAACAATAGTTTGGACTTTGGGCAGTAGCTCATCAAAGCAAAGATTGATAGAGTTACCTTCTACACCTTCTTCAATATCCTCTAAACTGAAGATGGGCACAGTTGGGTCAACATGCTTGCTAGATTTTTTCTTGTCTGATCCCTTTTTACTAGATTTTGAACCCTTTTTCCTATTTCCACCACAGAGTGATGATAGCAACCCAGGCTTTTTATGCTTCGGCTTAAGAGGAGGTTCATAACCATATAAAGCTGTTCTGTTGAAGACACATCCAGTACCCACATAAACAGGACCTTGAATGCCATCCAAACCTCTCAAGTTTATCTGTTCAGAAAGCATCAAGAATGAAAAAAGACAATAAGTATCACAAAAACATCCAATTACATATAGGCTAGCAGTTTAACAGTAACTGAAATCAGGTAACAAAAAAAAAAAAATTCAGATTAACATGGCTAACTATACTTACATCGAAGAAAACAGTATTGCGATTGGCATATCGATCATTCCTATCAATACCATCAAACCTCTGCGGAAACTGGACATAGCAAACATGTTTACCAAGGTTGGGATCCATCATGAAGCACATAGCTTCTCTCAAGGCCTTGCTGTTGTTTATGTAGTGATCACAATCAAGATTCAATAGGAAAGGTCCATTTGTAAGTACAGCAGATACTCGAACCTGCAAAAGCAATAAATTAATCATCGCTAGTGAGATAAATCTTACCATATGAAGATAAATGTGGCGATTAGTAACTTCCAACATTTTCTATTGTAGATGGCACTTACAAGTGCATTCATGGCACCAGCTTTCTTGTGATGTTGGAATCCTGGACGCTTTTCACGAGAAACATAGACTAAGCGTGGAAGTTCATTACCCTCAGTGTCAAGTCCTCCACTTTGGCCCAAGAAAACCTGCACATATAAAATGTATCTTAGTGAAGGACATGCTTACCGTCTATAATATGCAAATCAAAATCTAACAACATTATGGCACAATACTTGCTCATAAATTTAGTTATAAATATGTGCAAATACAGTCACAAATGGTAATATGTACAAACAATTGGTTATTGTCGCGATTTCATATCACTAGCACGGTAAAATGTACAACATATAGGAAGATGAAAACGTTGAGAAATGACTCCAAAACTAATGAAGAAAATTGGTTGTGACGAGTCATCATTACGAGAATTCAAGCAACCTGGATCATTCCCGGATGGTCTCTGGTGTTATTTCCAGGCCATGGTGTACCATCTTGCATTACCCATCCTTCTTCAGGAATTTTCTGTGCCTTTGCAACAAGTCCATTGACACGAACTTTAAATTCTTCATATTCTCTCTGTAAAACATGGAAGTGAAGCAATATTAAAAGATGCTCGTATGAAATCTAACACACAAATGAATGCTAGCCAGTGGAAATCCATTTGCAAGTCAATCTCTTACCTTCATTGCTCTACGATCCTTGACAAATGAAGGATGAACCTTGTCTTTCAAGTAGTCAATCTTTTGTGTGAAGTACCACTCAGGAGCACGAGGCTCAATGCTATACTTTTTGCAGAAAGGAACCCATTTCCTCGCAAACTCTGATGTCTCGGAAAGTGCTTCAAATGTCAACATAGCCGCACCATCATCAGATACATAGCAAGAGACCTTATCCACTGGATAGTCAACTGCAAGAATGGAGAGTACAGTATTGGCAGTCACAAGTGGAGGCTCCTTTAATGGGTCAACAGTACTGACAAAAATGTCAACGGCTGCTAGCTGTGATGGTTCTCCTTCCCGATCATATCTGTGATTCACAAGAAATTTATGTAAAAAGAATCTTAGATTAAAAAAGAAAAAGAAAGAATGGTGAAGTTTAGCAAGGCCACACCTTAGTGCAAGCCTGTCAAGATATGTTTCACGGTTTACAGGAAGCCACTTGGGGAATTGATCCAATATCCAAGATATAGCAAACCAAATCTCACATATAACAGATACCAACCACAATGCATATGCATTGGGCACTGGATTTGTTATTCGATAATGCAAGAAAATGCAAAGGATAACCAGACGCAGAACAATGACCATACGATATGGATTTATCCTAGATGACGGAATAGAAACCTTCCTGGAAAGAGGTTGTCTAGCTTCATCGTTCCTGCAAAACAAATAAAAATCAGCTCACATACAAAGAACATCAAAAGAAATAAAGCCGACGAGATTCTTACAAATAAGTAACAAAAGAAAATACTCACAACAAGGAATCATCCACAAGCACATCAGTACTAGCATCAATATCCCCAGCTCCTCTTTCAGAAGCAGCTTGGCCAGTGCTCATTGGAACAACGTTCTTTTCTTGCTTCATCTTCCAGCCATCGACTCTCTCTTTCCAAGCGACATTACCCAATCCTGGATCCCCAACCCTAATATTCGCTGCACAAGAATATAACCAAGCAACACAAATCACAATCAGATAGCTCGATAAAGAAAAATAGCAATCACAGTAGCAGAAAAATAGGCATGGTATGAAGATGCAGAAACATACGAGATTGATTAACATCAGATGAGTATGGAAGATTGTGGACTCGTTTCCCCCCACCAACTGTAGGAGATGCCATTGAGAGTCTCTCAGGTGATGCGGCAGACAACTCTCCAGAGATCTGAAATTGAAGATTATATGGAATTTCATTCAGAGACCTGAAATTGAAGGAGAAAGTGGAATTTTTATAGGGTAGGGAGATGGTTGAATGACCTCTTGTCCACTGGTCAGCAGAGGAATGTGATTGTGAGAAACTTCCTTATCATAATTCGGAGCACCGACCTCCTCTGCTCTCCCATATGTCAATTGCCAGCTCAACATGTGCTCTGAAATCGTCTGCTTTTGGTTTTGATTTTCTAAATCATAATTGAAGTCACTAGCACCATCGTCAGCAGCACCATCCTGTTCCCTGTCACCAAGAATTGCAGGACTTCCTGGAATCAAAAAATAAGTTTGATTACCTACCAGAGTTTGAAACTAAGGTTTTCTAAATATTGACAGGATATCACAAGACTAAAGTAGGTGTGACATCATCAAAAGTTATGCACATGAATAAATAATATCTTGCAGATAAAAATCAAATTACAAAAACAAAATCATTTTGTGATAAGAAGCACTAAAGAGAGAGGGGGAGGGGGGGAGACGGACGTAATTTCTAAATATAAGTACTTTATGATATTCTACCTAAGTATGCACATGAGCCTTTTGTATACCTAACCAAAATTGCCTCACTTTCCACCCCTACAGTGCACCAAGGTTTACATGCTTTGTTTCTACTTTCTAGCCTCTAGAGTTCCCTTGTTCCAATTTAGTAGTTCATTGACTACATGCTCTTTACAGCAAAGTATGTATTTTTCTCATTTGGTTAACTAGAAAGTGGTCAATATAATCCCAAGTGAAGAATGAAGAATGATGAAAATTAACACAAGACACATAACAAATTTAAAATTCATTTATTTATTTACCTTTGTGCCTCTTGTACCGGGTTTTGCACTGAGGACAGGACTGATTCCCATCCTTTCTTTCATACTCATAGCAAGGCCTACATACAGGGAAGGCGCAAACATCGCATGCAACGAATGGTTCACCATCCACGGTCTTCCCAACATTATCACCACATATCTGGCACACTTGCCCACCCGATGGCTTCAATGGCTTTGCCTGAGTAATGCAAATGGCATTGGGAAAAAAATGTCATCAAGCATTAACAAGCAAAAATTGCCCCCAAATAGCATCACAAAACATCGGTTAAATTAAGAATTTGATCCCTATACTAATCAGTCTTTTTTGTCCCTATATGAAAAGATATTTACGAATTAGTCTTTACTGCTATAATGGTGTGAGGTATTGCTGAGGTGTCAACCATCTTTGCTAAGGTGGCATGATGCCATATAGGCAAGATGTTAGCCAACTCAACAAAATCTAACACAGTTATAACAGCAGAGATTAATCTGGAAGTCTTTTTTTTATATATATGTACAAAAAAGGAAAGGAATGTCAATTCTAGGGACCAAATTCTTAAATTCTTAATTTAACCTAAAATATTCATGGAAATCAAATATATAACACATTTTACTTACTCCAGCTTCTTCTGGCTCCATAGAGGGCTCTACTTGACTCTTCCCAGATATCAATAAGGGATCAAATGTAAGTTCAAGCCACACTCATCACTTTATTAGCTTTCTACACTCTGTAGGATTGAAGCTCTTAGACAATTGAGAACAAAGCAGTGAATCAGAGATTTTTTTTTCTAGCCTCCAACATGCATTGTTAACATTTTGCAAATAAAGCTAAAAAACTTATGATCTCGGATTCTAATTGCTTTGCCGAGAAAATGTTGAATGAAATGAAATGAGGGTTATATTTTGAACAGTGAAATCTCTTTTTGTGTGGCTGAGAAAACAAAGCACTTTCCTCAAACAGTAAATAAATAAATAAATATTTGTTTTTCCTATAAATTCTCGCTTTATCAACAGTGAACTGGTTATATCAACAATCAACTTCAGAATTAATGATCATTGCTCAAGTCTAAACTTGGATTGTGTCAGAAAAAAAGAGCCGATAATGAATAATCCTTTCTCAACTTTCATAACAACAACCATATCAAAATGTCTCTGCATGCGAAACTTACCTCAAAAAAACAATCTTTTCCACCAGTTTCCCCAGAAAATGGAAAGATCGCAGAGAATCTGAACAACCCCAGATGAAATTTAAGCAATGAAGCCAAATTGACAAAACCCAGAAGGAGAAATAGAGAAAGCAAGTGAGAAATGGAGTGAAAAAAGAGAGAAACAGTGGAACTCTCTCTCTCTACCTAACCCACAAAGGTTGAAACTTTTGTAGTATGTGTGTGTGATTATGGTGATGAGTGTACGTGTATAGCTGGAAATGAGTAATAAGACAGAGAGATAGGAAAAGGCTTAAAGAAGACGAAAAGGACAATGCCACTAGTAACACCACCACCGACACCTGTCTGTCTATGACCTCAAAACCACACACACAAAAACATTTATCCTCAACATTTATTCTCCAAAAATCTTAATCTTACTATATTAAAATTAAATTAAATAGTTGCTTTTCTTATTAAACACTTGTAATAAAAAAATACTCCTATTTGTTTCTCTTGTATCAATTGTTTCTCTTATATATCAATAAGGATATGTTATTATCATTATTGTGAGTGTTACTCTTACCGTCTTACTTAGAGTATTTAGTAGTATGTTATTAAATTATAACTTAATTTTTCTTATTTATTTTAAGTTTTAGAGGAATATATTATAACTTAATTTTTAAAATATATCTTAAAGAATTAAAATACTTGGTTTATAAAACAAATAGGAATACCTTAACAGATAAGTTAACATTATTAATATTTTAAAATACTTTATCTTTAGGTTTAACTTCTTAATATACTTTTTTTTTATAGGAACTATTTGTATACAAATTTTAATAAATTGATTAAAACTAAATTGTTTTTAATAGTCTCAATTTTTATATATTAATATATTTTAAGAATTAATCAAATCTTAAATTGTTTATCTACTTAAAATAATAGTAAATCTTAACAAAACATACACATAATCGTAAGTAAGTATTCTTTGATAAATTCTTATAATTATTGTAGTCAAAAAAATTCCTATTTTTGTTATTATATTATCATATACTATTACTATATATTACTCAATATTTATTATATTATCATATTATTACTATATATTACTCTATATTTATATACTATTTATATGAATATATGAATAAATTATATGAAGGCGTTTTTTATGTTTTTAGTGTTTTTTATCATAAACTTTTAGCTTTGTTTTTCGGAGACCAGGTGAGGAACAGAACTGACGAGGTTTGGGAATTGAGACAATATATATATAATTTAATATTTAATATATTTAATTGAGACAGATTTTTTAAATCGAGAGAAGGTGAGATAAAGTTAACGTTACCTCGCATTGTGAAATGTCAAGTGTTAGTTTTTTTTTTTTAAGGTTAAAGACACCAACATTATATTATTTCTAAGTTTACTTCACTAAATAATTTCACACTTTAAGTTTTAAAAGTCTTTTTTTATACCACTTTCGATTTTCGATATGATAGAGTGTGTGTTTGGTTTTTTATTAGTTAAACCTAATTGGTTTAAAATCAATTTGATGAAAATAAGTTGTGTTAAAACTTAAAAGTTAGTTTATTTTAATAAAATTTATATTTAAATACTTTTAGTTTAATTAAATGTAATTTTGACAAACTAAATATTATTTGAATAATTTTTTAAAAATACTTTTAAGTATGTAAAATAAAATTTGCTTGTAAATTATGTCGAATTTAATTTATTAAAAGTATTTTTATCAAATTAAAAAGAGAATCTTGAATTTTTTTTGTAACTTTGGAACCAACTCAATTTTTTAAACAAAACCAAACTAAAAAATAAACAAGTGTACACATTATTTGTATACAACCAAAATCACTTTTATTTTTTCAAACTGAAAAACAAATATAGTCCGAGTTTTTGCATCAACCATACTTTGTTTTTGGATTGTGATCTTCTTCAGCTACTCTTCATTTATTTTATTTTTTCCTAAGATTTTTTACATATTTTAAAATTATTAAGTGTAGTAAAAAGTTATTAGATTTATTAAATTAAATTAAATTAGTCCTAATTATTAGTCTAATGGTTGAAGGTGTAGTTTTTTTTTTTCATTTTAGTCTTCATATTTTAAATTTTTTTTTAATCCCTATAAATTAATTTTAACTATATCATATTAATTTTAACGCTTAGTCTCACTATTTTAATTACAATTTGATGTTTATTTAAGCAATTTCATAGAAGAACCCATATCTCTCAAAGAGATTTTTAATTCTTAACATAATTACTTAATTGATAAGAATTAATTTAGAACTAGTTAATAATCCATAGTTAGAAGTGAGCTAATAAAACTCTTTTTTATGTTTTTATATCAATGGAACACTAAGATTCGATCTAAAACTCTTTTCCGATTTTTTATATTATTATTTAAAACTTTTATATATGTATTAAAAAATATTAATCATGCAATAGTTTAGTATATTATTAATTGAAATATTCATATTTAATTATGCATTATTTCCTAACATCTCACTGCACACCTACCTGTAATGAGGACATTGAAGAAAAAATAAATAAATCTCAAAGAGCAATAAAAATTTAATAAATCTTAAAAATAAAGAACAATGAAAAAAGAATTAAATAATTGAATAAATCCTTAAAACGTAATAACAATAATAATTTTAGGAACAAAATTAAGAAGCTAATACAACAAACAAAGCAAAAACACTCGAGGGAGTATGTAAATTGGTATTTTTCTCATTATTATACTTTGTGTTTGTGTTTATAATTTGTTGATAGTATAATTTTGATTCTTATAATTTTAATGAAATGACTTTAGTTTTTCGAAAGTTTAAAATATGAAAATTGAGTCAAAAATTCAATTTTCATTCCATTTAGATGATCATAATTTTCAGTATTATATTATTTATTTTTTTGACAAAAATTGAATTTATTAATTTAATTTTATTTTAAACATGCAGTTCAGTTGATGAGTGCATGAGAATATATATATGTAGATATAATACTCGATTCGCGAATGTAATACTTTTTCTGTGAACAAGAAAAACTTAATTTTAATATTTTAATTGTTTAATTGAAATTATATGATGACCGAATTTTCATGATAGGGCAAAGTATTGGGAAAAAAACATGCAATTAAGCCATTCTTTTAGGATTTTTGTTGACCATGGACCGTAAAACGGCGTGCCGTGGGAGCGGAACAAAGGAAAAAACGATCGCCGTTTGAGTGCTCTTTTCCCTCTAGTTTTGGACCGAGAAGGTGAAATAGACAGCTCAAAACCCTTGTTTCTTCTTCATTGCTGGGGACTTCAGTCTTCAGAAACATGGCATCGTTCGGGTCTCTGAAATCGACGATATTCGACAGAGAAGAGAGAAAACAGTGCGTTCTCTGATTCCTTTGTACAAATTTCCACTGCCATAATCTAATCTAATCTCATATTTATGACGATACCAAAACCAATCGCAGGCAGTATCAGGCGCACATTCGAGGCCTCAACGCATACGACCGCCACAAGAAATTCATCAACGATTATGGTACCATTCACATTCCAAATCACTACGTTTTTTTCTTTTTTAAAAAAGTTCATTGCATACTTTCGAAAATTGTTGAGCTTGTCAGTGATAGAAATCTCTGATTTCATTTTTAATTTTTTTATTTAGTGTTTTTTTTTCCAGATTCCATTTTGTTTAGGGATGGACAATAAGGCATTGATCGAATTTTGAGCACTTGATTTGGTTAGGTCCTAATGTCCTATAGCAAATGGATGATGAACAGTCTCTTCCTCTGAGATGGATGGAGGCTACAATCATCCGCAAATTCGAATACCCGTTTCTTAGTAACTCTACTGTAACCGTTTTATGCCATTCTAGTTCACTGCAGCCATGTTCAGTATATTAATGCTTCACTCTCCTAGTTAACTTCACAATCTTGGTTCTGCTGGACTATATTTCAGTGTTCTTTTTTAACTGTGTTATTTCCAAATTCCAAAAATTTGGTTTTTTATTGAGCACAATGACGTCCTATAGTCTGTGTAGCCCGATCTCACCTAGTGGGATAAGGCTTGTTGTTGTTGTTGTTGTGTTCTATTCAAACTCCATTACTCCAACCAGGAATTCTACTAAGATTTTTTTTTTGTGACTACAGCTAGTTTCTATGGGAAAGAAAAACCTTCGAACTTAAAGCTGCCTGTTAAAACAGACCAAGATACATTAAGAGAAGGATACAGGTGAGTGTGTTGCCTTGTCCCACTGTATTTGTATAAACTAAAATTTGTGGGAATTCCTTTTAGCTTGTCTCAAAGTTTCCTCTGCTGTAACATAAGGAAACAGCCTTCCGTCTTTATTTAGTTTTCCTTTTACATGTTAATGATTTTTCTAACTCCATTTTTCACTTTTAGTGGCCATCTGCTGTAGTTCTTTGAGGTTTTCATATGATATCATAATACATTTTCATGCATTCTGCAAAACTTTCATGATTGGTTTGTTCGTGCTATGAGAGTGAAACGATGGTTAATGGAGTGCTTATATCTGGCATCTCTTTTGAAATTATCCCTTTGCTAGCTATAGTGAAACAGGCTTCTATCTATTTCACTGCATGAGCAAGTCTGTTAAAACTATTGTGAATATGAGTAAATTTTCCAACCTTCTTAAGATCCTTTCGGAGCTTCCCTTATGATTTTTTTTATTAATATTATTGGAAAATGTTCTGCCTTTTTCTGAGTCAGAAGTTTAATGTGATTAATCCAAATGTATTGCAAGATTCATACGGTCGGAGGAAGATGATATGGATACATCATGGGAACAAAGGCTGGTGAAGCGCTATTATGACAAGCTTTTTAAGGAGTATCCTTTGCAAATATGTTCATTTTACTTAAAATTATATATATTGTGCAAGTCTGAGCCATGGTTTATTTTATTAATTTTTTAGTTATCTAATACTGGAGGTTTTGGTTGAAAATTTGGTTAAATTAGTTGTTAGAAGCAATGTGGGCAATGCACGTGTAAGAGCTAATGCAACACAAATCAGAGATTTCTATTTACTAGTGTTTGCGTCCCATTTGTACCCAATTTGGTCTCTCTTCCACAACATTCTATCTAAAATAGATTATGTGAAAGGATATAAAAAGTTGTTATTCAAGTTGCTTTTGGTTCACATTAATATAAGAATGACACATGGAGTCTGAGTTACCTACCAAACTGACTTGTTTAAGCTCGACATTCTGTACATTTTTTTGCCCCCCCCCCCCCCCCAGGTTTGAAGTAGACCTGTGATCACTTTGTCCTTCCAGAATTATCATGATTCATGCATCGTCCCATGTAATGTGAACTCATTTGGTGTCTTCTACAATCTACAGAACTCTCATGCATCCCTGCTATAATTCTCCCGTCTGATCAATCCAGAGATTTTCTACCTGGCATCTCATACTCTATGATTTTGTGAATGCATATTTGACAAATTTTCGTTAATCTAATTTGAGCTCATTGACCATGAAAGGTCTGACTTTGTTGTTGGGAAAGAAAATTGATTTTTGTGTCTTTCATTATAGTTTCCATTAACCAATTAATTATACTCTATCATTCAATTTAGTTGCACTCGTTTGCTTGTTAGTTGTTACCTTAAATCCTTTTAAGATACTGCCTCGCTGACATGTCACAGTACAAGAGTGGTAAGGTGATTACTCATTACATGTTGAATATTGTTTTAGATGGCTAAATGTTGCAACATTTTATGCTTATTTTTAAGACAAACCCTATATTGGTTTTCAAGAGATGCGGTCAGTATGAATTGAGGCTTTAACATTTTTTTTGTATTAGAACTGCCTCCAATTGAGTTATTCTGTATTTTTCAAGGTGAAGCAAACAAAGAATACTGAAGGACTCAATCTATTGACTATTGAGGGCTCAATTGATGCTGGCCCTATCTTTCTGGACAATCAAAACGATATTTTAATGCATTTTTATTCTAGTCTTGGTAAATCAAATTAATTTCTTTGGGATAGAAGGGGTTTTATCTTTATCTCATTTTTCATGGGATATTGGTGATAGAAGGTTTTCCTTAATTCTAGAAACCCATTTTTGTTAGAGTACATTTTTAACGGTTGTATGCTCTGAAAATTGCATCGTCTTTGTAGATTGGACTCAGGTGGAGGACTGAGAAAGAAGTAATATCTGGCAAAGGTATTTATTATTATTTCACTGGCTAGTTTTACTTTGTGTTGATTCTCTTGCTTCCTTACTATTTCACTCACTAGTTTTACTTTATACTGATTCCCTTGCTTCCTTCTCATGTCTCACCTTTTCTCCCAAGCAAGTGGCCACTTTTGAACTTGTCAAGCATCCATATTCACATCCTCACATAGATAGGAAGAAATTCATACTCCGCAGTCAAACCAGCCTAGCCATACTTAGCTTAGTTAACATTCAACCTGGATATAGCCTGAAAGAACTTAAAAATGGAAAGCACCTTCAGAAAGGCATCACCTGCCTCATCCATATTCACATCCTCACACAGATAGGAAGAAATTCATACTCCGCAGTCAAACCAGCCTAGCCATACTTAGCTTAGTTAACATTCAACCTGGATATAGCCTGAAAGAACTTAAAAATGGAAAGCACCTTCAGAAAGGCATCACCTGCCTCATCTAGGGTCCATTTGATTTTCCAAAAAAATAAGAATAGAACAGCTCTAAAACATTGTAGTTTGATTGCTTTTTAAAATGGAGTTAATGGACTATGTACTAGACAAGAGTGGCTTAAGGGACAACAACAAACTATAATTTTTTGTTACCTTCTAAACCATGAGACAAAATTTTGTTTGCAACACAAAAAGAGAATAAAAAACTATGACCTTCCCTTTTCAGTTTACCAGCTCTATTTTGCTGAAAACAAACAATACACATGCAAGGAATTATAGTAAACTTTGTTGCATATCGATTGAATTGGTGGATAGCAAAAAAAATTTAGTCTTATGCATTGGTCATCAAACAACTAACAATGCACAAATTTTCTCGTGACAGTTTGCTTGTGTTGTTCTGTTTGGGCCATCTCTCAATATATATCAAAGAATTCCTAGAAAGAGAGTTGTATCATCAGAAAATTGAAGATGGGGCCCATGACATGCCTGGGCTAACTTTATTATCCTAATACCACTCCTATGTTCTAGTTCTAACAATTTAACAAATCTTTTCCTCTTTCAACCAGTAGTTACTATGGAATAATCTAAAATTAGCTTCTCTATCTTTTACCAATTTATGATTAGAATTTGTTTCTAATTATTTCTTCACGAAGGAGCAACACTTCAAATTAATTCCTCAACCCCATGATCTTATCGCTTTGTTCCAAAGAAAGAGCCTCTTTCAATTATGAATTGCATGGAGTGTAAAACTCTCTTAGAATATCTTACAGATCCCCAAAATAGTTCAATCCCAGCCTTTTTTTTAAACTCTGGCAAGAAAATATGAACTTGTGCCGTTGAACATGCATGCACAAGTTAGCATCCTATATTTTTTTTCATTTGATTGTGCTGTATTGATTGCATTATTGTAAAAGTAGCCTTTAATTTATTCAACAGTATAGAATCCTTCTCAATTTTAAAATGGATTGGTTACATTGCAGGCCAGTTCATATGTGGGAACAAACATTGCAATGAGAAAGATGGATTAGCTAGCTACGAGGTAAGTTTTTCTTCACCATTAACATTAATCAACTTACATAGGGGCAGATGAAATGAAGGTAGTCCAATCAAAAGGGGGGAAGAGAAGACATAAGAAAAAAAAATCTGTTTAGGAAATTCTTCTGATTTCTTTAAATTTGGCTTCGGTATGGTCCAATGCCATCTTTTGACCCATGTATCTAACCTGACCTACTACCTACCTACTGGGTAAAGGCTTGGTTGTTTCTGTGTCTTGCTTGATTAGGAAGATTGTATGTTTGCTTTATTCTATTCATTATAGAAATATTGAATCCGTGGTGTAATTGAGTTACGGATTTCAGCATATACTTCTCTTTTTTTTTTTTTTTCTGTCAACATGATTATTTATTGATTATTTTACCAGCAGCTTCAGTTTTGCTTGAGGACTGAGGAGTCCTTATTTGTATGTGTCTCATTAGATGATTCCACAATACAGGTGAACTTTTGTTACATTGAAGCTGGAGAAAACAAACAGGCCCTAGTTAAATTGGTGACATGTGAGAGGTGAATCGTAGTGAGATGTTGCTGGATTTGTTGCTTGTGTCCCTATTTTCATTGATACTGGAAATCCACTTAAAACATTTATTTTGGCATTCTACTAATCTCCTTGTGAATGATGATTCTTAATCATATGTATTAAATGCTTGCTCCCCTTCTGGTTATTGCTATTCACTGTTTTGTTTTTCAAGTTTAAACACATTTACTGCAATGGATTTGCCTCACCATGCCCATGCAAAAAGTGAGATTCTGTTAGTTTTTGTGAACCCTGTTTAGGTAATTGCCAGTATACATTGCCCTTTCAAAAATGACTTATGGTTTAATTTTAGTTTATGAAAATTTTGTTGAGTTGGAACATCTGATCATAAATGAGTGCTCACCTTTCCAAGTGATATCTTGTTTGATATTCCATCAGAAGTTTTTCTTAATCTCAAGTGTAAGTGAGCGCTTCTAGATGATTCCTGAATATAATACCAATTCTTCCAAAAGCAAGTCTTGCAAAAGAATATTTTCAATTTTATAACTAATCCCCAAGGTTGTGCAAGCAGTAGTGTCTCCTTTAGTCATTCAAGGTTGTGTGGCAAATCGAATTCGTGCTTCATTTTTTTCTCGATTATGTTTAATAGGTGTGCACAGAAACTTCACTACAAGAGGCAGAAAGAGAAGGAGCAATTAGAAAAAAGGCAACAAGAACAAGATAGAAGAAAGAGGTGAGAACATTGCTCTCTCAATCCTTTCTCATTTTTTCACTTCTTATTGACTAGAAATTATGAAGATTGAATCAGTTCATCTTTAGGAATCGTTCGAAGAGTGATGATGATCCAGATGAGTCCCAAGAAAGCAAAGAGAGAAAGCGTAAAGGTTTGAAGTTGCCCTTTTACTACAAGTGGATGATGTCCATCTTCTTTGTGTTTCTAGCTTATATTTGTTCAAATGTTTGGAAATCCTTTTTTGTGCTCCAGAAATAATTTGTCCAAACAATTCAACTGTCTGTTATAAGCTTCTGAACTTTCTCTAACATTTATTTACAGGGAAAAGGGCATTGATTTCATCCGATGATCATAAAGTTGATGATGATAACTTAGATGAGTTTCTGGAGGGAATGTTTCCCTGATCTTAGCTGATTGATTGTCATACCTGAAAACTGTATCCTGACAGGCTGACACCAAATCTGATCAAGATAGAAAAGATTACTGAGTGATGGGGGCGAGCGGGTCATCTGTAGGTAGATGCCTAAAATACAGGAGTATGATCATGAATTCGTTGGCCAAAATTGTTTCTGTTCACCCTGTCAAACTCCGCAAAATTATTTCCTTTAAACATTCTACACTTGTAAAATATATGTGCCATAAGAATTTGTATTCTGTACAGTTGGTATAGTATAGCCTTTTAATAATATAAAATTGTGATTGTGAAGCCCCAAAGCAGAGGTGACATTTGGTGCTATCCTGTTTTGATGTTGTACAAGAGAGAGAGTAAAATTGCGGGTCTCATCTATCATCTATCAGGTGGGGTGCACAATTTTACTCACTCAATTAGCTAAAGAGAAATTGAACATACTGTATGCTCTATATTAACATTAATGTCCATTTTGATAATTTTGATAATTGTATATGGTTAAAATCAATTACGATAGAAAGTATTCAAACACTATTCTTTGTTAAAATCACGTTTTCATATATGGTATCCAAATAAAAATCATGTTACTTTAAACTCACGTTTAGTTAAAATCAATTATGCAAATTCACGTTATTTTAAATTCAATTTTGCAAATGCCAATCCAAACACACACTTAGTGCCTGTTTGGATATAAGTGAATTCACGTTAACGTGGATTAGCTTCAACGTTACTTTTTGTTGCGTTCATTGGATCCGTTTCAGCTTATATGCCAAATTTATCACAATCATTGATTTATCTATTTTAATGTGATTCGACGCTAATCCAAACACACACTTAGTGATTCATTTTTCTGATTAAGGTTTCGGATTTTATTTCAGAGATTGCACTGTTTTTCTTTTGGTCAATAAATAGCGCTCTGTTTACACGTTTGTCTGTGATCTTGATGCTGGTTTTTGTACTGGACCACACGTTTCCTTACTTACATTACAATAGTTGGTCGCTAGCATGCACATTATAATTATTATATTATTATATTTAATGAAAACATCCCCATTTCCCTCCTACCAATGAGCCAAGATATTAAATCTTGTGTTCCTTTAGTTTGTATTTTAAGTTGGGTAAACTGATTGTTTAGCCAATCATGTGTTTTAGCCAATACCTTTTTGTTTTTGGTAAAAAATCTGTTTCCTTTTAGTGTGTACTATAGAACGAAGTAAGTATAAATTCATTTCAACGTAATTAAAAGTAATTTTTATGTTTTAAATTTGTATTTGGCTGCCAAGAGCTTGTAGCTCAAATGGCATCAGGAGAAACTTTTGAAGCTTGAGGGGAAAGGGTTTAATCCCCGGTGGGGAGATTTAAGAGTTAGATTTGGCCGATAAAAAAAAAAGATTGCATCTGGCTTATTTGAGCATGAATTAAATACACCACACCCTTGGGCACTCACACCCTCTCCACCCTAAACTAAAAAAAGGAAATCAAGGACAAAAAAAAAAAAAAAAGAGGAAGTTATAAATAATGTGATGTGGTAAACCTGGTAGATGTGCATCATGTCTTCACTATCTAACATGTATAACTATTAAACTCAAGTATTTAAATATATTATCCTCAATGTTACAAAGAGCGTGTTTGTTCTATTAGAAATTTAGAATATTATATCACACAACATAAAAAGTTTAAGAGGGATTAAAAATGGTTTTGAGATAAAGATAACCTTGTATGAACTGACTAGGAGTATCTATAAATAAAATAAACATATGTTCACTAGTCAGTGTAGTCATCTACAAATCTCAATGATTAAATTATACCTTCAAAGACTATGAGCAGTAAAAATCTGAGCTACACATGCTTGGCTGTGGAAAAAATTTAAGTGAGGAGAGGCAAGCAAGTGTATGTTCAGTCGATTGCCGAAAACTATTGATCTTTTTGCGATATACAATATAAATTGTTTTTTATATAAAATTAATATTCAAATTCTTATTAACTTATTTTAAAGACTTAATTATCTACTAATTAATTCAGACTTTATTTGATAATTAGCATGTATTTTAGTGTATGCCTACCCATCATTAAACAATTTGATTATTAAGCACAACATTTTTTATATCCCCTCATTGTTGTTTACGTGTTTCTGGTTGAATGTACCTATCTATAATTAATTTGTGTATTGTTTACTATGAAAAAATAAAACATTGTATTATCTTAACTTTCTAGATGCTTTAGTGCATCTATCACTCTATGTATTGACCTCTTAGTAGGCCAAGAACAAGCAGCTTTTCTTGGTAAAAAATTCTCCCAATTATAGGTAACTTACGAAATGTGCCACTACTAATCAATCATTTTAAAAAATATAATAAAATAAAATTATCAATCTTTTGGTGCCATTTGTAACACACTAACTTGATTTCTAGTATGAGTGACTTTGCAGGGTTGGGTTCATCAATTAAAGTACTGACTCAGCCAACTTAAAATGAAAGTTTATATTTATATATAAGGAAAAAAAAAGTTTATATATATAGGAACTAAGATTTAGACAATGTAGCTATCAACATTTTTGTTTGATTTATTAGCCACAAGTTAGATTTGCGGCGCCAAAACAAATATTAATAAGGTTGTTCCATTTCTTTAATGGTCAAATACAAGTCAAAGTATATTTTTAGGTATTTATTTATTAATCCATCAAAGAATCAAAGCATTAACACTAATAATACAACATGAGACGTGACGTTGAAAGATATTATATCACACAAAAAAATAGTTGTTGTTTTTATAATTTAATTTTAGCTTAATTAATATTTTCATTACTCAAAATTTAAAGTTTCGATTTAATGTCTCGTTATCTAAATTTTTTTACTAATCTTGTTTTCTACTATGCATTGTTTATTAGGAAACATAATAATGATCTCTAAGTTCTACCATTAAGTGCATTTGTAATACCATACTTGAAATAAGATACTTTATTATTATGAAATGAATATGAGCGGTGTATTACATGCTAAAAAGATTAGGTAGTCTTCTTCTTCCACCTTAATACTATTTTTTCTGTTTTTTTTTCTTCTAAAAATAAATCACACGTATTAAAAAAATTAATTAATATTCTTGTTGTTGTCAAAATTATGAGGTAATTCTCTTATAAATATTTTTTTAACTTTCTAAAGAAACACATAAAAAAATAATTTTTTTTTTCAAAACAAAGACACATAAAAAGAAATGGAGAGAATATTGTTTGATAAAAATAGAGATACTTCATACTTGATGATATATATATATATATATTGATTAATGTTCTTGTTGTTGTCAAAATTACGAGGTAATTCTCTTATAAATACTCTTTTAACTTTCTAAAGAAACACATAAAAAAACAATTTTTTTAAAGCAAAACGAAGACACATAAAAAGAAATGGAGGGAATACTGTTTGATAAAAGTAGAGATACTTCATATATATATATATATATATATATATATATATATATATATATATATATATATATATATATATATCACAACGACGATAACTCACGAGTAATGCTACAACTTGCTAAAAATCTTTTTACTTATTTTCTTATTACCATATATAGTATGAAATTAAATACATTTTTAATTTTAAAACTATAAAAAATATTAAAAATATTTTTAATGAGTAAGTAAGAAGATTTATAAGACCATCTTCAATGTGGGGCTTAAATGAGTTATTATCATTTAAGCATTCTAGTTAAGTATCTCATCTCCTTTGGAGCACGTTAATGTGAAATTGGGTGCTTAGCAAAGTTGCTTAAATTAGCATCTGGTTCTTATAGAAAAAATGAGCCTAATTTGTATTTAAAAAAATGAGATAGTTAATTTGTGGGTACATGTGGGCTCCATCCGAAGTGCTTATTTAAGAACTTGCATTGAAGTGCTCTAGGTGCTTAAATTGATAAAGTGATATATACACGTGAGACCTAACAAAATATAATAAATTAATTCATAAGAAACTAGTTAAGCATCTCTCCATTTGAGAGGGCCTACGAATATAAAATAGGAGAAATTAGAATTACTCCCGGATCAATAGGTCAAACTACTACTTCCTCTGTTCTGAAATATTAGTTACTTTAGTAAAAAAAATTGTTCCAAAATATTTGTAATACTTACATTACTAATGCTATATTTATTAACTTTTCTCACTTTTATTATTTTTGTAGCTAATAACTATTGAGTAAATCTCAAAGTCAATGACTAATTTAGTTTACCTATACATTTTTTTTAGATTCTATTAAAATTAATTATTTTTTTTAATCCATATAAAATCTCTTAAAGTGATTAATATTTCAGGAAAAGAAGTATTTCATTTTTTCCCCCTCATTTATTTAAACATTAATGAGACATTTTTTGGTGGTGTTAATATTTTACCAACATTTTACTACTACTACTCCTTAGAGCAGCACTTTGTTGGTTTGGTTTGACGAAAAAGGAAATCTTTTGTTGATCCACCTTCTTTTTTTGTGCCTGCCATTTTGTCCCTTATATCTTCTAGAACATATTACACATTTACACGTCACGAGAAATTTAATTAATTATTAATTATAAACATTAAAGTATACTAAAATAAATAAATAATCACTATTATCAGAAATAAATAAATAATGACTATTTTTTACATTAAGAGTATTTCTCGCTGCTTTCAACATGTTGATTAAATAATTAGAGAATGATGCATTAAGAAGTAATTTTTAAGTTTGAATTCTTCTTAACGTATTTTAACCTATAAAAAAAAGTATATTATTTCTCTAGCTTAGCCAACTGTACTTTTTCTTTTGTTAATGCATATTGCACTGTTAGTTTTTAAATAATTTAAATATATATATAGAAAAGTAGTACAGTCGGGATCAAACACTGTATTCACACACATGTCTCCATAAACTTACTAATTAAGGCTCTGTTTGGTAACACTGACTTGTGACTTATAATGAGTAGAGGTATTTGCTAAAATTAGTTTATTAGGTAGCTTATATTTGTTAAATGACTTAAAATAACAAGTTATAATTACATGTAATAAATGACTAAAAGGTAAAATAGAAAAGAATTATTAAAAGCTCTTTTCATAAGTTATAAGCAACTTGAAATAACTTTTCATAAGCTAACTTATGGCTTATAAAAACTATAAGCTTGTTGTTACAAAAAAAGACAGATATATAATATTATTAAAATTAATATTTAACTGATAATTATTGAGTTTTATTCTTTTAAGTTTCAACATAATAATTTTTAAATTATTTTAATCATTCAATTATTGTTATTATTGATATATAGTAGTATTCGCTCGGATTATGTAATAATATATAGAAAAAAATTTCACATAGAGTTCAGTTTTTTCTTTTTTTCATATGAAAGTAGTACGATTAGGGATAAAACTCCGTATTCAGGCACGTATGTTCTCATGCGCTTACCAACTAAATTACCTGACTGGAACACACTGAGTTCAACTTTGGATTTAAATTATCTTAAAAAATATTCAATATACATAATATTTTTGAATTTGTAATAATATTTTATATTGAATTATTGATTATTTTATATAGAAAAAATACGCATCTTAAAGTACAATTTAATCATTATCATTATTTTTCATTTTAAATTCGGAGATTTCTTAACT
The DNA here is from genome assembly GCA_037177725.1 of Cyamopsis tetragonoloba. Classification (NCBI taxonomy): domain Eukaryota; kingdom Viridiplantae; phylum Streptophyta; class Magnoliopsida; order Fabales; family Fabaceae; genus Cyamopsis; species Cyamopsis tetragonoloba. Next base: position 52,217,325 of record CM074124.1, on the reverse strand, counting down.
ATAAGAAAATTAATTTTTTTTTATTGATTGTTTGATCACTCCAGAGAGATTATTTTTGTTTCAATTTTTACTACTAAAATATTTTTAGTTATAAAGATTATAAAAATAAACTAAAAAAACAACTTTTATAACATGATAAAAAAATGTTATATTTAGTTCTTATTCAATATTTATTATTATTTTTTTTAAAAAAATTGCCCCTTCCTCTTCACCCTAACCCTGAATTCATTGCTAGTTATAGCTACAATAAAGATGGTCTCTTACACATCATTAAATATGTGGGGAGAATACATATGAACAATTATGACAACAGGTAGTACTCCATATGGCACCACTCATTATAATTACGAGGAAAATTATATTTAGTGTCTTAAGAATATTATTTAAGTAGTCAAATATAGTAAAAATGTATTGAATTATGTAGTTTTTGTATTTCTGCGAGATGAAACAATGTGTATTTATAATTATTTTTCTATTTCTACTCCCCTTAACTAGTGCCCTAAAGACATTATATATCAAGACCCTAATTATAATATACTCGTGTAATAGTAATTCAGGGCTTGTTTGAAACAATTTTGGTTTTTAGTTTTTAAAAATTGTATTATAAAACTGTTTTCAGGAATCGTTTTTAAAAAAAAGTGAGAGGAGTTTTCAATAGAAATTTGTGTGTAAATTCAAAAAACTAAAAACCAAAACATGTTTTAAATGTTTTCATATTTTAATTTTTAAATACTGAAAAATAAAAACGGTTCCCGAAAACTATTTTTGAAAACTCGACTACGAAACTAATTTTTTAGTTTTCTATTTTTAAAAATAAAAAAATGTTTTCAAAAAATAAATCAAATAATCCCCCACTCTTCTTCTTTTTTTTTTTCCATCATTTTGTTATTATCATGATGAGTCAGCAAGGTCCAAAGTGTATGGCGTGATTATAAAGGTAATTCAAACTTAAATAAAAAGTCATTTAATTAATTTAAATTATACAATCAAATTGGGGAGTATATTTGTACCCAAAAAAAATTTTAAAAAAAATGAGGAGTATATATTATAATTGTTGGAGTAATAATAATGTCAAGTAATTTTGGTTAATTTTTTAAATATAAAACACTTAAAATAAACCATAAGCAAAGTATGAAGTAATAACCAATAAGAGTTATAACTCATGGAAGAATTATGGTTTCAACTTTCAAATATATAAGAGAATTATAGTTGAGAGTGTGTGCAATCATATCTTATATCTGAAAAATTAATTTGTTACCTTGATAAAAAACGAAGAGATATATATAGAAAAAAAAAAAAACAAAGTAGAGTTAATCTTCTCACCTAGAACAATAAGTCAATCTTCCTATGTCAAATTATAATTATAATTATATAAAAAGTGAATATATATGTTCGATCAAACTCTTATTTTGATTGTCTAGTCACATAGCTCAGATAGTGAGTGCATCGGGACATACGTGTATGAGTACGAGATTCGATTTCCGATTATACTACTTTTCTATGAACCAAAAAAAATTCTTATTTTGATTTTAGTGATTATATTTTTATTCCATTAACAAAAGTAATTCCTGCAGTCGAAACAGGCTAAGGCATTGATTTGTTATAGAAATTAGATGTGAGGGTTACAATTATAAATGAATTAACTAGTATTTTGGGTCAAGAGACTTTGTCGCACTAAGATGTTTTAATCTATTATTTTTATTTTTATCTATTATTGGTTTATATCTTTTATTTTTATCGGTCATTTTAATTTTAAGCTTATGAATTAAAATAATCGATAAGAATAAAATTCAAGAGTTAAAATAAATATTTTTATAAGTCAGTAATTAAAATAACATTTATAGTTAACGTTAAAAACTAAATTAATTATTCTTATAAGTTAAAAACTAAAATGACATATACTCAGACTAAAATTTGTATAACATTATTTTTTATTTTCATAACATACAGACTAATTCTAAAATTTGATCATTTTAATTGGTTTTTTTGTTGTTTCAAGATTCTATAGTCTATTTTGAAACTCATTGGTTGACGAGTATTTTTGTTTAAGACAAATAATATTTAGTATTTTTAAGTATTTTTTAAAAAGTTAAAATTAGTAAAAAATTGTTGATTTTTTTTATTTTTTTATTTTCAAAAAATAAAATAATATATATCTATAAGTTTATGACTATTCTCTTATTTCTAACAATTTTAATAAATATCTTAAAAATATTGTTCAGTAAAACTATTTTTTTAACTCCAAAAAGAATATTCGATAAACAAGTTAAAAAATTGTAGATTTTAATTTTTAATTATAAAATTAATTAAAAATTGCGAGATTATAACTACAAAATTATAATCTCGTAACGATGTCGTATGTTTTAGAACGTGGACAAAGTATAATGAGGTAGTATTTTTTTTGGGTGAACTAAAAGTATTTTTCAGTCAATAGTTGAAGACTAATTCCCTTAAAAAATAGAGATAAGTGGACATTACCTCTTCTAATAAAACCTTCTCTATACGAATTACTAAGATTCAAATTGCTGTCAAAATGCTTAAAGAATTTAGCTATCAGATAATTGTGGTAGACTTTGTTGATACAATGAGGTAGTATTGAGTGTGACAGAAATGCTAGTATTAGCAGAAAGCAGCTTAAAGAGTTGCCACGTGTCTTTTGGAGCTTACTCGACAGTCACCGCAATAGAGTTGGGATGTGCAACAAAACAAACACATGGCTTCCACGTGTCCTCCGCACCCTCACATCATTTCATTGCATTTGCGGACAAAACGACAAACAACCTTACAAACGACGCCACTCAATACGTCCATGCTGTGCTAGACCTATTTAGTTCATCATTTACTCTTAAATTCTCTTATTAAACTTTTATATTAATTTTTTTATTTACTTATGATAAGTATAATTTTTTTTAAAAAAAATAAATGTTTAATAAAATATATGAATTATTTGTCAAAATTAAATGGGTAAAAGAATTTGTAAGATGATTTAACATTTTTCTTACTAAATAATATTCTAAAAACACTTGTTAATATTACAAGAATAAAAAATTTATTAATAAGTGTATATTATTTTATATTTCAAAAATACAAAAAACTATGATTTTCAACACTTTTTAAGAATATATGATTTTCTTTTAAATTTTTTGTACACATATTAAAGAAGAGTTTGGTTAATGACAGTCTTATTTATTACTATTATCTTTTTCAAAGTAATAATCACCTAAAATTACAAAAATTAAAAAGAATAATTAGTTTTTTAAAAAGTTAACATACAGTAAAGAATAAGAATTTAGCTTATCTAAAATAAAAATATAAAAATGCATTTATTATTTATTTAAAATGAGTTAAAATTGTGAGATATTAGATAGAACAATGATAAATATTTTGGAACATTTTTTTTATTAAATAAAAAACATTTTGGAACAATGTTTTTTCAAAAATTTTGTCATAAAAACTTTGACTTACAAAATTACTCATTAATACTTATTAGATAGAAAAATGATAATAAAATAATAAAAATAATAAATACATTATTGTTATTATAAAAATAATAAACATTTTGGAATAATTTATTTTTTGATTATTTTTTTTTTAAATTGTGGAAGGAGAACTTCACAGTCCTAGAGGTTAAAGTGACATGGGTAAATCTTATTTGCAAAGGAATATTTTTTGCAAGAATTTGAATCGGGGACCTCCTTGTTGAATATCCCGTACACATTCTTCTATCTTATGGACCTAGCACGCTTCCACTATGCAAAACTCATTTGGGTTGAAACAATTTTTTTTTAGTTAAAGTAACTACTCACTTAGTAAAAAAAAATTGTTTAAAATATTTGTCACATTTACATTATCAATACTATATTTATTGACTTTTCTCACTTTTATTATTTTTATAGCCAATAGTTATTGAGTAAACCTCAAAGTCAATGACTAATTTAGTTTACCAATACATTTTTTTGTTAGACTCTATTAAAATTAATTATTTTTTTTAATTCATGTAAAATTCTCTAAGATGACAAATATTTCAGAACGGATGAAGTATTATTTTGAAATTGAAGGAGTACTTGTCAGCATTTTCTATTAAGAAATTATTAAATATCATATATATTTATATTAAGTGGACTAAATTAACTTTATTTAACTGTTAATTATGTAGTCAACCATGTAATTATTGAGAGAGAGTCAATAAAAAAAATATGATTAGTGAAAAAGAGTTGAATGCATTTTTATTTTTTGTTTTCTGAAATTAAAAACTAAAAATGTTGAAAATAGAAATATTCAGTTTTTAGAATTTTCAGTTTTTTTCTTTATAAAATTTTGGAAAACAGAAAACAGACTAAAATCCGGAAATAAAAAATAGAGAATAAAAATGCAAAGCAAATAATGTTTTAGTATTTCTTAGTTTTAATTTATAAAAAATGTATTTTAATTTAGTTTAATTTAAATTTTTTATTTTTAGTTTTGGATATTAATATTTTTTCATCACACTTTTTTAAGAGATTAAAATAAAAAATTAAAGTTTTAGATTAAAATTAAAAAATTAAAGTTTTAGACCAAAATAAAAGATATTACTGGATTAAAAACAGTAGAGACTACAAATAAAATTTTTGAAGGGAATCTTTATAGAAAAACAAAGAAAGAATTCGTAAAGGGAGACGTGGCCAGGTCTTTGTGGTGGGGCCCACGCATGTTGTCTTCGATAACAACACCTCGTTGTACGTGGACAGGTGTCCCAGTTACCACTTAGGGGAGACTTTTATTTCTGTTTATTTTAATTTAAATTATTTTAATTTAAATTAATTTAATTGTATTTTTTCAGCACCAAAATAGTACTCATTTATTCTTTCCTTTTATATCCACAAGTATCAAGTATCATTTTCTAATTTAAGTGTGTCCGGATTTGAGTTGAGAATTAGTATTTTTAATTATATGAAATTAAATGTTATGTTTATTTTTTAGTTGAGTTAAATTATCAAAAATTGAGTTTGAGATTACAAGTGAGTTAAAAGTGAATTTGACAAATCTAAATCATGAGTCTCTTTTTTATTTACTAAATTGAGTTTGGATTTAGCTTCTGCAACATGAGTAACTTAATGCTCATTTTAGTTACAAGGAATAGAAAAGTTTTATGTCATACTCTTTTTAGTAATTGAGATATGTTATATTTTTTATTAAATATTTTTATAAATTTTTTTATTCACTTAATTTTGATAATTATCGTTTATTATTTTAAAAAGTAAATACTTAATAAAAGATAAATAATAACGGACAAAATAAAATAAGTAGAGAATTTATAAGAAGATTTAACATTTTTCTTAGTAATTACATATAGTGAAAAATACTTCTATTAAAATTATCTAAACAACATTCAATTTCTAAAATTTATTTTCAGCTAAAATTATCTAAACATAAATTATATTCAAATAAATTGAAATTTAACTCAACTTATTTTCTTCAAACATACTTTTAATTAAATTAAGTTTTATATAAAAAAAATCAAACAGACAGCAATTTGAAGTAAGTGCAGACCTTTTAATGTAAACTTTTTTTTTTCTGTTCATTTTTAATGTAACTCTTTAATTAGACACGTAGGACATTGAAAATTATAGATGATTTTTAGATGTTATTCATCTTTTTTTGTTGGTACAGTTTATCTTTTTCTTTTGAATATACTTAGTTTATGTTATGTATATATATAGATATATTGAGGTTGGGGACATAAGGATGAGGGTTGATAAAGTTTTGAACAAGGTTTCTCCTGAGGTCACATTATATTATTATATTATATAATGGAGAAAATGAGTTAAGAAAAGGGGCAATTTTTGTCTACACATGATTGTTCTTACATTACACTCAAGTAATTAGGTCATTCATAATTCGTTTTTCTATTTTGTTTTCTTCCAAATCGGAGACATCAGACATACACAGTGACTTTTGCGTGAAGTAGAAATATAGTAGTAATTTATTTCTTTTCATTTTTCATTTTTTTTCAATAAAATCAAAATATGTAAAATATCATTTTAATCCTCAAAATTACAATTAGAAATAGTCCCTTAAAATGTTAAAAACAGATCAATTAATCCTTAAATATGAAGACTAAATCAACTTATTTTTTTAATGATTCCAGGACAAAATTGATGTAGGTAATGAAATTTATCTTTTATAATTCTAAGATTATATTAATTTATTGTGGTTAATTTTTTTTTAATAATTTTTGGGACTAAACATATTGAGGTTTTACTCAAAACAAACAAAAATTTAAAAAAGAAAAAGAAACAAAATTCAAATTAAGAGCTTATTTTTTATATATACAAACTTATTTTTGTTTTGGTTCTTACATTAAGATATACTCCTTTGTTTGATTTTTACACATTAATATTTACACTTGAGTCTTTATTATTTAATTTTTGTCTCTATATTTAATAATAATTTTTATTTTAGTCCCTAAGTAAGCATTAATATTTGACCACATATCCTTATATTTATATGATTTACAGACTAAAATAAAAAATATTTTCTGAATTTAAGGACCACGATGATAAACATGTTATAAAGACCAAAAAGAAAATAAATAAGACTGAATTCTTACTCTAACCCAAGAAAAACTTATTTTATTCTTAAAGCTAATTCCTACTCTCATCACTGCATCATGCTCCATTGTCTCTCTTAAGGTTGCAAACAGAGAAAGAGAGAGAGAATGGACTTCACTCTCATCTCAATCTCAATGCAATTCAGGTTCTGAAAACCAAGGTTTCCCATAGTGAGTTCTTCCAAATGTTTATGGCTTTATGATATTAAATCACAATATCTCTAGTTCTGATTCAAATTTCACTAGAACGCCTTAAAGGGTGTTTCTCTGTTTGTGAGAAATGGAAATTTTCATTTTAGTTTATACTATGTTTGATTGTGAAGAAGACATAAGAAAAGCATAGGTATTCATAAGTCATAGCTTTATTTTCATACAATTCAGAATATCAGGTTAGGTATATTAAAAAAAAAAAAATCAAATTCCCTGCTTAAGAATGAAAAAAGCTTGATCAAGTTCAAGTCTTTTTGTGCTTATGAGTGGAGGGTAAGTCTTCAAATTCGTTTTTATAGCGTGTAATTTGGTCTCAACTTCATTCCCTTTTCCCATCTTTACAATGGAGTTAACAGTTTCAGATTTATTTAATCCTGAATATCTTTTTTATTTCGTGTATCAATTTTTGGGATTTGACTATTTTTTTTTTCTTTTTGTATCTTTGATTTTGAATTTTGTTGTTGTGGATTGGTTACAGGGTAAACTTGTGCTAAGATGCCAGGGAAACCTGAAACTGATGAGCAGATCCAGTTTCAATCTTCCATTTTCTCTAACCAGCTTTGGTGGAATGGGGTGGGTGGAAATACATCCAAATCACCTTCAGCTGATCAGCTAATTGGTTCGATCATGAACGGCGTGACGCGGCCGGAGGCCGGTGAAGGGCTGCCTATGGTTTCTCCTTCACTGTCTGGAACTGATTCAGGTGTCTGTATTTTAGCATCTTATTAGACTTTTTCTTGATTATAATGCATTCTTGTTGCTTTTGTTTTTCTGTATACATGTTCTTTTTGTTCGAACTACTTGAAATCCAATTAACCAACATTCTTATGTTAGTTTTCTATTATCTGCCTTAAATTCTAAGTATGTGTTTTGTTTAGCTTATTTTGAAAAAGAAAAAATGATTTTGTTTTATCATCTTCCTGAGAGAGCTTGGGGAAGTAAGTGCTGATTTCCCTGAAGAAGTTTAAAGTGTTGCTGGATATGTGCTTAATAGATTAAGTTGACATGATTTTAGGTTAATTGCACTTTGCCATCCCAATTAAAAAAAAGAAAAAGAAAAAGAAAATAATAGATTTCAGGTTAATAGATTGAGCTGCCAAACATGTGCTTATCAAATCAATTGGATTTTTCACTCTAATTAAAACGGTATTAAACTAATCTAATATCAATGACCCTCATGCCTTTTAAATTAAGGGTTACTCTGCATAATTAAGAGAGAACTATATACATACAACAAGTAACTTTTTAAGGAAAATATCACTCAACGAGATTCTAATCTTGTTAAAAAGTGAGGAATGTGTCTCCAATAATGATTTCTGATTGACAAATTAAGGACTTCCTATGCAACTTTGTAATGGTTAAGAAATAAAAAATGTGTCTCCAATAATTCCCAGTGAAAAAATTTCACTATTGATTTCTTAACCTGTGTGAACTTGCACATGATAGAAAAATCCAATTAAGAATTCGCCATAAACTTTAACTATTACTTTGCACTAACATTAGCATCGTATAAGAATATGAAATTTACAGAAAATTTTCTTATTGTTCTCAGGTGGTGGTTTTGCAAAAGAGCACCAAAACATCAAACATGTCCTATCCTCAACTGCATACACCATGGGCAAACACCTTGCTCCAAATTCTCAAATGGAACATGTTGGTCATTCAATTGTAAGATCCTTAGAATATCTTTTTTCTAAGATATGTTGACATGGTGAACTTTTGCCACTCACTGCATGAGCCTTTAATTTATAGTTGTAAGTTTATAACTTATTAATCTCTCCCATACTATGTCAATTTTCTTCTCCTTTGTGTCTCTATATTCGGAGTGGGTTATGGAATCCGTGAATTTTGTAATAGATCTTTGGTTATAAAATTAAGATTATAAGCTTCCTCAATTTGTTATGCAGGTTTTAACATCTCCTTATTCAGATGCACAGTATGGTCAAATGTTGACTTCTTATGGGCAACAAGCTATGGTAAGCCATATGCAATTTCCTTTATGGTGTTTTATGAAAATCTGGCCCATTTGAATAAGCCTATTTTTGTAGAATAGTTTTAAAGTGAATGTTGAAAGTCTCGCATCGACTAAAAATATGACTGCCATAGAGTATATAAGTGGTGTGGCATTGTGACAATCATCTCCTTATAAACTAGTTTTTGGGGCCCAAAGTCCAAATTCAAGAAGATATAGAGGTTTTAGTTTTATGAATCGAACATGCGAGTTATATATAATTCATTTTTGCACTTGTAGCAATAACCACTGTATTAGTGTTAAAGAGACATCTTTAGGATGGTAGCACTTCTTTTTAAGAGGTTTTCATTCTCTATGAATTTTTGCATATTTAAATTCAATCTCCTTTACCCTTTTTATTTTCCTCCGGGGCTTTTCATTACTTTTAATATTCTTGTTGCAAGTCCTAACAGCTTCGGTTGTGATGCTAGATAAATCCTCAGGTATTCGGAATGCATCATGCTAGAATGCCTTTGCCACTTGAAATGGAAGAGGAGCCTGTTTATGTCAATGCAAAGCAGTATCATGGTATTTTGAGGCGAAGACAGTCACGTGCTAAGGCCGAGCTTGAAAAGAAAGTGATTAAAGTTAGAAAGGTATGACGGTATCCAAACATTTTATAACGGAGATATCTGAGCTTATAAAAATACTTTATACCTTCCTATAAGCTCTTTTTAACTTATTTTCATAAGTTTTGTGTAGAAGTTTATCAGAATAAGCCGTTTTGAACTTATTCATGTAAGTTTCATGGTCATACTTATAGATAAGCTGTCGTGTGATAACTGTTTCGTTAATTTCTTACAGCCATACCTTCATGAATCGCGTCACCTTCATGCTATGAGAAGGGCAAGGGGTAACGGTGGTCGCTTTCTCAATACGAAGAAGCTCGAAAATAACAACTCTAATGCCACCCAAGAAAAAGGCAACAATACCTGTTCAAACCCCTCATCAAATTCACCTCTAACTCAGCATTTGCTTGTCAGCAATGAGAATCTTGGTTCATCAAACTCAATTGTTCAGGACATGCATAAATTTCAGTGTTTCAACATTGGTTACCATGATGGCAATGGTCTTAATGCACTTTACCGTTCACAAGCAAATGGAAAAAATGAAGGAGGCTGCTTTGGTAAAGAGAGGGACCTAAATGGAGCTATAAAGTAACACTTCCCCTAGCCATACAGCAAAAGTTAGGTACTAAAACAAAACTCTATATATGGTAAAATGGACTCGGATCCTCTCCATTTTGGGCGGGAACTGCATTAGTCTCTCATCCTCAATCGTCCGATTATCAATCCGTAGATGAATTTATAGTCAACCTTACCAATTATCATAGTTGATCGTATATGTAGTTCCCGTCTAAAATGGGGAGGATCTGTGTCTGTAGCAAAAGTTTTTAGTTGAATTTTTCTGAAGTCTCATATATATACTGCAGGTGAAGATGAAGGGGCTTTATCTCATCCAACTTATGCTGTAATACAAAGGCAACTCATTCTTGGCTCAGTTAATTAAAGTGGTGAGACCAGTAACATGGTACACTCTATGCCTTGTTTGGTCTCCCACTGCTCTTTTCTGTTTCTCTTTGTAAGTCCATTTGTAAAATGGATGACAGAAAGAAAAGAAAAATCACTTTGGTTTGAGAACTTTTGAAGTTTGTATTTTTATACTTTGTTTGAAGGTTCATATGACTGGAATAACGTGTGTGACATATATCCACAAAATCTTGTAATTTTCCTCTTGTTCAATCTCTCTTTTTACATATTATCCATATTGCCACATATAAATTAATACTTTCTTTCTTGTGCATCACATGCTGCATGTTAAGAATCTTATACCATTGAAAAAAAGCAAGTATCGAATAACTTCATGCTTTTTTTTTTTGGAAAATAAACTTTTTTTATTGAAGACTTAACTTATGTTTAGGATAGGAAAAGCATGGGTGCCTTCATGTATTAAGAACCAATTGTTTCTGTAAGTAACGATTCTTAAGAAAAAATATAGGTTTATGTGATGCATTTTTAGAGAGAATTTTTATGAATTGCATTTTTAGAGAGAATAGTTGCTTAAGTTATATAAAGTGAAAAAGAGATGTGTCTTGGTGGAATCCAATTTAGCAATTTTCACAAGTTCAACATGTAAAAGAAATAATTTCCACAGATGAACAGAGCCAATGCATTTTCACTAATTCTGTTGATTAGTATTGGGCAACTTATTAACCAACCGAAGGATTAAGTATTGCGTAAACAGCTATGCTAAATTGAAAAAATATACTAGGTAATTACTATAAAATTGTGCGCTATAATATAAGTTGTTTACTGTCACATTAGATATTGGATTTATACTATATATTAGTTATTATATAGTACAGAGAATTTGCAATTTGCAATTTGAAGAAGAAATATGTATTATACATAGATTGAGGCAGTACAATACAGTGAGACAAACTGTCATCATTATCACAGTTTTGCTTGTTCTTGCAGTTGCTCCTGCTCAGAAAAACCAATAAAATAAATATATTAGCAGGATGCAAAGAATAGTTGAATTCAATTCTCAAGTAAGCAAAGCAAATTATTTTCTTATTGAATTATACTTGATTTCCTATTTTCTAATGACAAGATAAGAATTAACGTCAAAGGACAGCAAATTATTTCATTGTTGTTTCCTTCCACTTATTATGCTCCTCCTCCTTCATCATTTTCCTACCTTTTTTTTTTTTTTTTCATTTTGTTCTCCATTACATTCTTTTTTTCCTTTTGAAAGGCTCCTCTCACGTCTGCCTTACTCTTTTGTAGTTATCTTTGTTGTCTTAATAAAAACTTCATTTTCTTAACACAAAAAGTAATATGAAGAAAAGAAATAAAGGAAGAAATGCTATGTAGAAATGAGCAGTATGAATTAACACAAACAAACCTCTGTCACAAAGAAGGCATGGAAACCATATGGAACTCTATGCGGTAACTCTACAACTGCAACAGGATCTGCTGACATGGTCTTTGCATCGATGACATGCACGAAAGATTTTCTGCAGGATTGTAATACAAATCTCTTTAGATTGTGGTCTATTGAAAATTCAAATTGAAGATAGAAAACTATAGATAAGCTACACCATAGGGATCAATATGAGTTGTCCCTGATTCATTAGGAATTACATAATCATTACAATGCATGCATATGGAATCATTTCTGTTTAAATATGCTTCTAGTCCCTGTAAAATTCATACAAGTCACAGCTTCAAGAATGCAGAGGAAAGTGATAGTGTGATACCTGGTATTCTCATCATGTACGAAAAAGATCAAGTATCCATCATCTTCTTCAGAATCGGTGCCGGGGACGCGCGGGACATAGATAGCCTCGGAGCCAAACCTCCCTGGTCCCAAGTCATAGAGACCCTGAACATTTCCCCCAACTTCAAGCTTTGTTTTTCCAGAATCTGGTTCGGCATGCAAATCAAATTTGATAATCCCAGTAACTTTTGCAATGCTATCTAATGTGGTTCCGTATACATATCGTTGCTTCCTGATGAAATGAATATAATAAATACAAGTGATTGTAGACAAGAACAAACTCAGTTTCTGTTTTCTGACTTCATCTTAAAACATATTCGGGAAAGCACAGCAGTATCAAATTCATTTTCAAATAAGCATATAAGAAAAAAAGACTATGACTACGAAAATTACAACTATCAGATCGACAGATGATTAAGATGGAGTAATTTACAAGATCAGTATTTTCACTGGCTGAAATTTCTCAATATTCGAAGAAGGTTACCTTCCAGTGTAGCATTCATTCACCCTAGGAAAATCTACAGCAGATGCTGATAGTTTCTTTTGAGAAGCTTCGCCAGTTTTCATGTTAAACCTCATTTCGTACCTGGAAAAATTCAATATCCATAAATAAAGAAAAATCATCCAGTAAAATTTGTTTTAATTTGTTCCATTAACAACACATAAGAATCAGTCATTTTACAGCTCATTTGAGAAATTTTCAAGCTTTTCCTTGACACTCCCGCTGACCATGTCCAAATCTGGATTCTCAAGGCGGCAAGTGATCAGCACAACTTCATCCTCCTCCTCCCAAGCATTGGCTAGGAAAAAAAAGAAAAAGATCACATATAAAAGGTTAAAATGTACAAGTCTATCAGAAATAAATAATTTAAAGCACATGTTGAAGCTTGGTTTCATATTCTAACACTTGTATATTCTAATTTGTAAGCATGTTAAATATCTCTTATTATGTGGTAAGCAAGTAACTGTAAGGAGTGTTGAACGTGCACTACTGTAGGTTGGCTGCGAAAATATACTGGAGTCACTACTCAAATTTTGTGATCAGGAACTTCGAGTTTATGGAACATTGAATTCTTAAAAAATCGTAATTGCAGAAAATCAATCAACATATTACATTAGGAAGAAATAAAAAACAAGCAGACACACCATTATGGAATATGAAGCAGTTTGGTAGCTCAAACCATCTAATATGCTTCTCATCCTTAGCATACCGAGGTAGAACACCAAAACGAGCTTTCTTGGTTGAATCAAATGAGAATATCAGAGTCTTTTTCTTCACCATTTCCTGAAAATGGATTTACATCAACAATTCAAGAATCCTTAATTGCCATCCATCGATGCGCAAAGTCAATAGACTCTTCCATTAAACCATTCTTAACACAACCCTCCCCCCATGCAAAAGATAAAAAGCTCCCAACCAATAAATTAAATCATGTTGGCCATGCGCACTGAGAGACCAAAGCATTATTTTGTATTTGTTATTTATTTATAATAAACAAGACCAGTTTCAGAATTTTGAAACCAAGCTAGGTACATTTGGATACCTTAACTAAAGAGTAAAGAATTAACAAATTAGTCTTTCGTCAGGTTATCAGAAAAGAAACGCCGGTAATACCTTTGGCCTAAAATACAGAGGAAGATCCAAAAATATTGCATAATTCTCTGTAATCGCAAAATCATGCATCATGATAGGTTCTGCTATTGTTATGGGTACAGGATCATGCATATAACCATCCTTTGAAATTACTCTGTATGTTATATATGGTGGTGTATGTGAATAACCAAATGTAAACATCTCCCCTGCACAGAAGTTGTTTATTTGTTATAATATGTTCTTTATAAAATCAGTCAACATGATAAATTATTTGAAGATGACTTCACCAGTAAATGGGTCAACTTTTGGATGAGCAGTGAAAGAATGGCCCAATCTCTTGTCATAATCCAGCATGCCAAGCGTCTGCAAATCACCATCTTCAAAAACTTTAACAGCATCTGCAAATTCAAAATGAGACTACTTCAGTCCTACAGCAGAAGAGGTAAAGATAATTTTAGCTAGTTGAATCCTCTAATAATACAACTATGTCACTAACTGAACTGCATTGGTTTTTCCATGAGAAAGGACAAAACCTCGGTGCTCAAGATCGTAAAGTCCTAAGGACACACGTATACTAGATGAATATTGTAAACCCCTTTTTTCTATTCTGAAAATATAACCAATATGTTTATATCTTTCATCAAATTAAAACAGAGAATTGAACTTACAAGGTTTATCTGCTTCCGAGAGTGCTAGAAGTTTCCCATGGTGATATACTAGAGCTGTATTAGCTGTTAGACATTATGAGTACAAGTTATTTTCAGTACTTACAGTCATATACAAAATCAATATTCCCAGTCAAAAGACAATAAGAAAAAAAAAAGCATCAGCAATCAACAAGACAAAATATCAGGCAATGCACTCTCCAATTATCCTTAGAAAAGAAAACTCATGGCTACTTTAAAAATGGAATGGTGAAAGATGAATTAGAAGTGAAATTCATAATAATTTGTGTGAAGTATCAATACTGAACAGAAGCCCATATATTATGCAACACCAATGCAATTTTTGAATGGGACACATAATTAAATAATGTTTGAGTTGCACTACATAAAATTGTAAAAAAGATCCTTAAACCTCAAATTTGAAAACAAATTATACAGCAAAAGTTACCTGTTCCATTTCCATAAGAAACATCCAGTACTTTCAATTTAGTTCTCAACATTTGTATGTTAACCGTTAGCAGTCCAAATAGACCCTTGAGATCTCCAATCTGAAATTGAAACATAAGATGCTACATTTGTCTTGGGAATCTAAAAAAACATTTCTAAGACTAGTAAAATTTTCACTAAGCTTCTATGTTTTCACTTTGTTATTGTACCTTCATAAATTTAGAGCCTCTAAAGTATTCTTCTTGTTTGAGACGAGAAGTTTTCACAAAACGGGAAACATATGTAGCTTTCCCATCTTTGATACGTAAACCATGAATCATTCTGAAATTTATTGATACATAGATCAATAATGGAGGACTGGATACCAAATGTATGAACTACATAGCGTTACTGACCAACCAAAAACTAACATCAACAGAAACAGTAAAGTATCCACTATGATGAAGCCAAGAGCCCAAGACACCTCTACAAAATGTGGTATTGGCATGTCAGACACATTCCCAACAAGTGTTGGACACCCCAAATTAGACGTCCAACTATTTTTTTTCCTTGGCTCTGACACGGTTTGGACATTGAGCCAGCACCTCTATATGGCAGAGGACACTTTAAGGACACCTCTACTAAGAGGAAAGGAAAAATAATGGGGGAACCTTAAAATATGTTCAAAAGGATGCAAATGTTTACAGGCTAGAAAATCTGGCGGAGAAGTTCCAACAGAACTGTGGTCATAAGTCATAACTAGGAATTATATTGTAACCACTGATCCAAAATCCCGCCAAGTTAAATCAATGCAGCAGTGCTCACATACTTTATAGGTCAATTAAAATGAATAATCAAACTGTACATTACTATATTCCCCTCCCAAAAAAAAAAAAACTATAATTTTCATTTCAAGTTAGATGCTCAAGCAACTGCAATAAGATCCAGCAAATATTGCCATATTGACATGGAAATTCATCTATAACAAACAAAACTTGAAAGAAATATATTTTGGCATTAGGGAAGAGAATCACACACCCATCTCCATCAAACCTGCAAAAACAGTAAGGGAAAGAATGGTATAAGCATAAAACTAGACACTAAGAACTCACATTCTTAAATTCAAATGAACTAAAAAAAAAAAAAAAAACTCCCCACAGATATGAAACTTTCCCATAAAAGAGTAAATATAAATAAAATCAATAAACTGATAAGCTCCATGGACCACCCAGATATGTGTTTTCCACCAAAATTTGTACAATATCTCATTCAATACTAATCAAAACAAACCAAAAGAAATGACAAACTTTACCAGTGATATCCAGCCACCGGAGCAAACTTCGGATTAGGTCCCACCCTGACAAACTCTCCATTCAGGCAATCCTGCAATGCACTTCAAATGGTAAGTGATGATATAGGCAGGAAGCCAGGAACTAATATTGCACTAGACCTCTAGTAACAGAGTGTGCTAAAAATATATGTCAGTGAGTAGCAAAGTTGTTATTTTTCAAGGAAGGAAGCAGAAATCCAACGAAGATGAACTAAACAGTTTACATGGCTAGTAAAGCATTTTAGATTAAACTTCAATACACTGCAAAGTGCAAACATAAAATTGTTTCACATTATAACACGTGTTCTCCATTAGATATGTTTGAGTACTCTTTAACTGATGCTGTGATGCGTAAAACACGCGTGGGTTAAAACTCTATACCATGTTAATTGTTAGTGCATCAAAAATTAATTTTTTTTCTTGTGTTTATCTAGATTCTGCTCTTTCCTTATCTGGGTATTCCACAATCCACATCAAATCAATCAAATTCAGAGTATAAAAATTAAGGGACCATAACAGCCTAACAGAAGAAAGTAGAAAGACATAGATAATATCGAATTGTACTAACCGGGAGGAACCCTTTGACCGGAAGGTCTTTAGTGGGAGGGGTTTCATCAGGAACAGGAGCAAAATTCCCAGAGAGATAGTGATGGGGCACTGAAGAATCATACAAAAACTTCACAACCAGCTTCTCCAACAAATCAATCAGTTTTGAAGTGAAACCGTTGCTGGGTTTTGGGTCCACCTTCACTATCCCTTTTATATCTCCATTAACGATCTTGTTCTCGTCCTCCATCTTGGGACTGAACTGAAAGGGGCAGGAGAGTTTGAGATTTTACGTAATTGGGGATTTTGGGAGTGTGGAAAGTGGAAGAAGAAATTAAATAAGGAATGATTGAATGGCTGCTGCGGGTGGCTGTTGCATCAATGGTTCAACTTTGAGAATGCCTTCGTTGGCTCTACTACTGCCACGTTGTTATCGCCGCTATCAGCAGATTCTACACTGATTTTGAGAAAAAATTAAAAGTTATTCACTATAAGTTAGCCAAGGTAAAAATACTCATGGGTAATCCATGTCATGATACCTGTGGATTCCTGTTATCATTAAAACAGTATATAACTCTAAAAAATTTACTCGCTCCGTTAATAAATTAGCCGAGATAAAAGAATCGCATCAAATTGATAACTAAACCAAATCGCACTACTTAAAAAGCGAATCACTTCTAAAAAACCAAACTATAATCAAATTTGAAAATGGATTTCAAACCGATTTGAGAAAATAAAAATAGTTTCGGTTCAGTTCAAAAACCATTTTAAAATCGGTTCAAACCGGTTTAGGGATGACGAAATTGAATTTTTATTGCATTAAAAAAAATAGTTCAAAATTGGTTTGAATCGGTTTAGGCCAAAATGGTCCGGTTTGGGACTACAAAAGTGGTTTCGACCTATAAACCAAACCATTTATTTGGTTTGGTGTAGTTCTGGTTTGGTTCTTTGGTGAATCAAAACTATGAATAACCCCTAATGAAAAGGATGTTGTTATCCTCTTAATTTCGAATGGTAGCATCTAAAAATTTTCGGACATTAGAATCCAATAATCGAATAATGTGTGACATTTAGTTTCTTAAAGACAAAATTTTGAAAATTCTGGGTAAGAACATCCGGAATTGAAGTGGTGGGGTTGATGTTGTCATTAAATTAAAATTCAGACATTTGTATCTGAAAAGACAATTTTGTCAAAAAAGAGAATTGCTGGAACAGCTTCAAACCAACTTGGGTGGTGCCAATTCCAGTCTCCTTTAGAGTAAGGGTGTTGGGTTGGACATAATTCCAATTAAAAATGAGATTATCTTATATTAGGCATCATCATTTGGAATAGTATTTTTGGATGGTATCATCCATAAAATAAAAGTAACTTTTTCTATTAAAAACTTACATAGTTGCTTTTTTTTATTAAAAAATGTTACTATTTTGCATAACAAGCAATAATTTAAATCTGATTATTTTATACTTTTGATTGTTTAAAAAATTACAAATAAACATCTTAAAAACTTTTAGAATTACTTTTTTATTAAAAAAGTTATTATTTTACAAAATAATTACTACTATCATTTAATCATTTAATTACAACGTAAAGATGGTCAAACGGGCCAATCCAGCTCTCAAAAAGCACACTCAAAGCAGATCGGAGAAGGCTAACCTACCATGGAAGACGGGTCAAAATATTCTGCCCAATTCACATATTGAAGAGCTAGGATGACCGCTCAAGTTGCCAAAATAATAAAACAAAAAAACAAAAAAAATCTGTTTTTATTGTTTTTTTTTCTTGAATATGTATTATTTTATTGTCTGAAATATGTTTTGTTTTTCGCCCTAAAATCTATTTTTTTTTGTCTGAAAATTTTCTTGTCATAAAATCTGTTTTTTTGGGTTTGTTATTTTTTTTAATTTGTCTTAAATATGTTTATTTTTTAAATAAATAAAAGGCCCGCGGGCTGGTCCGTCCTGGTCCGCCCATGACCCACATTGCTGGCAGGCTTAACGAGACGGCCACAAAGGGTTGGCGGGCTAATTTTAATAGGTAGGAGGGATTAAGACCATCTAATTTTGGAAATCCCACCATCTCTTTATACATCAGAATCATAAATTTATATATTAAAAAGGATTGTGACACTCCCAATAGAAATGATGTTAATCTCATCCACCATTTTACTACCTCACCCCGCCACTACTATGGCAGGCTGAGCGCTGGGCCGGGCCTTCTTTGCCATCCCTATCACAATGAGTAAACAAATTTCACTGCCTTTACAAGTATGCAAATGACATAATTTAAGATTCATATGATAAAATTATAGGTAGAATAAAATTGTAACATTTTACGGTATACATTTTTCAACTTTCTTTGTTCTTTTACATTGTTTTTTATTATATTTATCAAAATTTATCATTCATCAAGATGTATAATAAGGTATTTCTAAATTACTGATACATTTTTTTAATTCGTTTTAAACTATTTCAAATTTTAAATTTTAAATGTTTGATTTTTTTTCATTTTCTAAATTAGTTAGTATGAATAATAAATCATAATTTTATTATTTAAATCAACCTTCTATTTAAATAAGCCTTTTTCAATATACTCTTAACCCTATACTATATTTATCTGTATTTAAAAATATTCCAACATGGGATATTGCTAATTTTATGACATATCAGGCTTACTAAACATTAATTAAGACTAATAATTCAGATTCATAGAATTAAATTACCAAATATAACATTCGAGTAATGATATTCCCATTAACATTAATCATCAATCATTAAACTAAATGGAAATGATCAAACACAAAAGGGAGCTAGATTGCTTCAAACAGATTACATAATCTCCATAACTTGGACTGTATAAGAGCGTGACTCAATCAAGATAAACTTTGACATCAATCCCATTATCAATAAGTGATTGAACTATAGCTCTAATTTTCCCTTCAAACTTGTCCCTATCCCTTGGAGTATAAGAAGCAGTGTAAACATCAGCTTCTCTTGCTCTTTCAGCTAAAATTCGACCAATGGCGATGCAGGCCGGTATGTCAGAACGAGACCTTAGAACAGCTTTTATGTCCTTGGAGTTGGTACCAGCCACTGCAACCTGTTTGCTTGTCACCCTATGAGTCAGTGAAGCTGATACGAAACGTTTCGAGATGAACACATCAAGTGTAAAAGGCTCCATGTAGGCAATAGTTCTCTGTTTGAATGATATGTGCTTGTTTGGATTTTTTGACTTCTTCCCTTTCTGGTATGTGTAAGGTCGGCTATTGTCATCATCAAGAAAATCCTCTACCCCAAAAAAGCTTCTAGGTGCCATATGCGCCTGTGTAAAACAAATGCACTGAAAATTAGTAATTTAGTATGGATACTTCATGTATGATATGATTCACCTCAAGCTGACATGACATCTCATGCTTATTGATTGTTCATTACCCTTATCAGAGTTAATCATTTCGTGCCATCTTTAATTACAACTTACAACTTCAATCTGATAAAGTCCACATTCAATGGTATGGTAACTTTTCAACATGTCCTGTTGGAATGCACAGTTTCATTGTGAACAGTAAACCAGTACTAGATAGGAGTATATGGGGGATCACTGAATTCATAAACAAGTGGTTAGCGTACAAATGTTAAGTCTGCAAATGACGGCAAATTGCAGAAAAAGTGATCTCATAAAAATAAGAAATTCTTTCAGAGAAACCACTATATATCAAAATCCTTTTAGACACTAAAATATAATGTGCAGATCATTGAATCACAGTCTTTCTTAAAATCCTTCAAAACCAATCCCAACACGAGCAATTATTAATTAAAAAGAAAACATTGCTATAAAATGACTGGTCTAGTGGAACATCCACAGAATAAAATAAAAATGGTGAATAATATTGAAACATTAAAATGTCACAGAACTTATTATAATTATCAGAATTCAACATGTCATTATGTCAACATGCCATCTAACCCTATCCAACTTTATCAAGCTTCAGAATTTCATACTTTGTTTTAATGCTTAGCTCGGATTCCCTTAGTCATCTATAAAATGAATTATTTCATTAGAAGCAATAGTACCCATCAAACCGTATAAGTAATTTGCAACAAAACAGAAATGAAGTGTTTGTCTCTATTTTCTTTCAACGCTTTAAATTTGAGACATTTAGCTTACATCATAATTCTAATGTTGCAATCAAACCCGGTCACTTGAATCTATACCCACCCAAAATTCTATAATTCTCTTACACAGATAATATGTAGTATTCAAGTAACAATCAAATAATTAATTAGAAAAATTGAGCTTTAAAAGGTAGAATTGGAGGCTTTACTTGTCCACTGTGGAAAAGAGACGAGGACACATGAATCCAAGGCAAAACTCTGTTTCCTTCACAAGCATAAACACTGCTTCCGCAAATTCTACCAATTGCTTGTTTCAACATGTTCTTCAGAACCCAATAACAACTTATCAGCAGATGCTTACTTCAGTTTATGGAGTACAGGATTAACTGGAAACAGATCACAGATCACTCCACATAAGAAGATTTATCTAAAATTATGAGCCAAATAGTAATAACAATAATTTTATTAAAAAAAAAAAAAAGCATCGTTGCATAATTTCAGAAGGCAACAAATTTTAAGGGAAGTGAAACAAAATGGGAAACATGGTTGATAATGTTGCATACACTCAGTATAACTCTAAAAAACTATACCAGAACCAACTAAATTACACTGTGTTCAATAATGATGAGAGATAGAGGGTGATGTCAACCACATGATTCATGCAGGGTGGACAGAATGGAGGGTTGGAGGAATGCTTCAAAAGCAATATGTGATAGTGGAAAAGTAAGATTCAAACTTCTGGTTACAACCAATCTAAAACCGTTCGTGGAAGAAAACCCCATATCATAATTTCAAAAAAAGGAAACTTGCTACTCAGCTCCTGCATCCCAAGACAAAACATAGAATAGAATTGTGACTTTCAAAACATGTTCAATGCCCTTACCAAACACTCAGTTCAAAACCAACTTATCGATACATGAACACGTATAACCTGAAAATAAGGTGCATGTACAACACAAATCAAAAGCAGATACATATTACGAAGTGTATATTCTCAATCAGTATGAACCCACTCCGGCAAATGATCAAACATGTGGTGCGCAGAGTGCTAAACACATATACACATAAAAATTTGAACAGTTTAAGATAAAAAAATGAAATGAAGCACGTAAGAAAATTGGTTACCGAGGAAACAAAAATTGAAGTTCAGTATGAAGAGAGAAGAATCAACAAGAGAAAGAAAGTCTTAGATGGTCACACTGGCTGTCAAGCATCAATTTGGTTAGCTGAAGAGACGAATTTAACGATGAAGCAATGAAGAAGTCAGATTGGGATGAGGGTTTATGATTTCTGAATGTTTGTGTGAAAAAACTGGGTAGGAAAAAGAGTGAAGAATTGTAACGGAAAATGCAAATTGTAATAGGGCGTTGAAAAGAGACAGACGTGAGTTAAGGATGTGTGATGTGTCTAGATTCAGACGTGAGTTCCGCCCCCCCCCCCCCCCCCCCCCCCCCCCCCTTTTTGGGTTTTTTTTCTTTATTTCTTTTTAAGGGTTATTAGGCTAGGGTTTTTTTTCCCTAAAAAATTAAGTAAGATGAAAACATAATTCTAAAAGGATAATTATGATTAAAAAATTTATTATGTATTTATTTTATTTTTTATTTACTAAAATTAACATTAAAACTAATATCTATTTTGATAATTATACACAACTAAACGCAATTATGTTGGAAGTATCCAAAAAACATTCTTTGTTAAATTTGCTTTTTAGCATATTATATCCAAACAAAAATCACTTATTTTAAACTCACATTCATTGAGAATCAATTTTAAAAAATTACATTAATTTAAATTCAATTTTACTAATATAAAACAAACTCAATTTTATAAATTTCAATCTAAACACACGTTACCTTGCATGAGATTGTCTATTTTCACATTTTTTTATTATTAAGCAAAATTTAGTAATTTTGTTCTCTAATTTATTTTTATGTTTTAATTTCGTCATCTAATTAATAAAAATTTCATTTTCTTTTTCTAATTCTTCTTCGTCCAAATTAATTCTCTCTGTTAGTTCTATCTAACACCATTAGTGACGGTGTTAAACATCCTTACTGTTCACCTTCTTCCTCTCACGGTCATTGTTCATCTTTATCTTCTCTCTCTACCGATGTCCTCTTTGGTTGTTGCCACTTCTGTATCTCAACCTCTCCAAAAACAACATCATCGGACCCATTCTTGACACTCTCTAACTCCCACCCTCTGGCACCTTGACTTCTCCTTCAATAGCTTCTCTGGCAACATTCAAGTGATTATAAGCACTACCACAGATGGAGGTGGGGAAGAATAGAATAGAACTCAACATGTCTTTTTCTTATTCTTCTTTCTCAGCCAAAACACTACCACAAATGGAGGTTGGGTGAAAGGAGAAAAGGGGCAATAACGACATTCTTTGAGTTTTTTTTGTGTCTTTTTTTGCCTTTGATTTCAGATTGATTTCTGTAAGGCGGTTGCTTAAACTTGCCGAAATGTTGCCAGATAGGACAACAACAGGGAGAGAAAAAAGCAGATAAATAGTGCGATGAGAAAGAAGATATTGATGATAAACTGTAATGATATCCAATTTTGTCCTTAACAATGTTAGACGAAACTAACTGAAAGCAAGAGTTTGTTGGACAGTGAAAAGTCAAAGAACATAATCAAAAAGTTTAATAGTTAGAGGATGAAATTGAAAAAAAAAAGAAGTTAAATGAAAGAATTATTAATTTGACATTATTATTATTAATATTATAGTATAAGTATATATTATCATTATCATTCCCACTTTGTTTTTTAATTAATAAATTTGTTATTAATAATGTTATCGGATAAAATCGTTGTTGATCATAGCAAGAATCTCTTCCATCAAGCTTTGTTGATGATGCTCAGAAGACTACAGCACATAACCTTCACTGCAATTAACTCTCTTAGTTTTATTCTTTTAGATCCTTGTTAGCAATTAGTTAACAACTTATCTCTTTTGTACTTTTTGCTTTTTGCCCCATTTTTCCCTTTTTCGGTTTCAACCTTTAACCACTCTGTTGGTTACTGTTAGTTTGTATATAAACACATTTCAGTTTCATTAATGAGATGAGAAGGATTATTCAGTTACATCAACTTCTTCTTCTTCGTTTCTTTCATCTTGGTTTCAGCACCCATCTTTTCCTCTTTCTTCAAGCTTATGCAGATAATGCAGAAAGCTGTTAAATAACTTTTTTTTTTTTTCTATCAACATATTCTAAGTATAATATTTCAATTACAGGTGTTGCCTTTATTATTTCTAATTTCCCTAAAGATGAAGATGTTTGTAAGACTTGTTACAGAGGAAGCAAACTTGTTTTGCTTAGCTGCAGTAGTTGGCTGAACAGTTGAAACACCATCAACAAACTTGGTCCGAAAAAGAACATTTGCGTTAATGAACTGAGGCAAGATTACCAATCTGTGCCATGAATGATTCTCACAGGATGCTTTCTCTTGGTCCTGGATAACACCTTCCATTTCCATTACAAGCCTCTCCTTTTCACTAGCTATCATGTCCCAAAGAACCCACAAGCAACCAATTATTTCAACACTCACTTAACCCACTTAAAAAATTTTGATTTTGCACTCAGTTTGAACAGCGACACAAGTTTAGCGGAAGTTAAAACTTATATTTTCTCTACAATCCATTTTAGTTGCCGCAATAGTCGGTGCATGTATGGATTGATAGTGATAAAATTGATTCCGAGTATAATTGATTGTGTGAATTAATTATAGATAAAATTGATTTATTTTTAGAAAACTATGATCAGAAAATTAATTGATTATGGAGAAATAAAAGCAACAAAAAATTACTTCTCATAAACTTAGGTTTTATATCCAGAATCAATTATGACCCAAAGTTGCCAAATATAATTTTTTAGTCCAAATCAATTTTTTTCTTTGGTAAACCATGATTTTGGTAGCAAATAAGTTAAATCAAACATGTTATTAAGAGCATGTTTGTTTCGCAAAATAAACTTTTATTTTAATAAAAAATATTTTTATAAGTTTTTATATGTTGATTTGTGTTTATTAAAATAATAAAAAACTGAAAATAATTAGAATTGCAAAAATTAAATTATTTCGATAATTGATTGTACGTATAATTTATTATTATTATAATCGATTATAGTATAATCATTTTTTATTTAGGTATAGTGTTGAAAATTGATTTTGAAAATTGCTTTTAATGTTGGGACCTGAGAAGCCCCTAATTGAGGTATCCACCAATTATAGCGCGACACGCGATAGCAAATGAGAGCCCCATTTCCCCCCAAAAGTTGTGGCTTCTTTTTCTAATTGCTGTTAATGTGGACCATTGATTTAATTATGATCTAATGGCTCACGTTTCTTCGCACGTTTTTTACTTCTCTCCTTTTTAAAATTTGAAAAACTAAATGACATAATACTCTCTCTCCATTCCCACACGTTCCCTCTTCTTCTCCCCCACCCTCTTCACTTTTCTCTCACTTCCTCTCTCTTCCTCTCTCTGTCTTTCCCCTTCTTCCTCTCCTGCCTCCCATCCCCTTCTTCCTCATTTTTGCCCCCCATCCCTTTCATTTTTTTTTCTTCTTCTTTTTCCTTTCTCTTTTATTTTCACCCACATCTTCTTCTTCGCACCACCATCCACGGATGGTGGCGATGACTGGCGTGGCGGGGCAGTGGCGTTCGGTGACAGCAGAAGACGATGGCGGCGTTGGTGGCGATGACTTGCGTGGCGATGACGATGACCTTCAGTATGTTTTCCTTCCCCTCTCTCTATTTAGGGTTTGTGTGGTTAAGATTTGTGATTTGTTTGGTTTGGGTTTTAGGGTTTCCTTCCCTATTTGTTGCGATTTCCTTGCTGTTTTCTTTCTTTTTCATAATTTTATGTCCTGTTTTACAGATTAATGGCGATAATGCATCTTACAAGAACAATATTTCATCCTTTCTCTCTCTAACTCATGGGACTCCTCCTCCCACGATGTCGGGGCACGACAAGAACAGTAGCACCATTAGAGCAGCAACGATGAGAAGTCTTTGATGGTGAAGTAGCACAGGGTCTGTTTTTCAATTTTAGTTTGTTCCCCATTTTATTTTATTTTATTTTTCTTAGGTTGAAGGGTAAGAGTAGATTTAGTAAAAACTTTTTTGTCTTTAGTTTGTTCTCTCCCACCCTCTTCTCTTGCATTGTCTTTGACAAAGCATGAAATTTTAGAGCAAGAGGGGATGAACTTTTCTGAGCCATTTAATTTCTTTTTGAAGAAAGTTGTGTACTTGGATAAAAAAGGATCTAGATCCTCTAAAGTCATTACTTCCTAAATTCACCTAAAGTCAATTAATTAAGACCACTAGATTTATCCAAGAGAGGACATCGCAAGTTTGCACCAAATAATATTGTATCTGCACAATACACAATAATTTTCTATACATCTTTCCTCCCTTAGATAAATCTAATGATCTTAATTAATTGACTTTAGGTGAATTTAGGAAAAAGTGACTTTAGAGGATCTGGATCCGATAAAAAAAGGTGAGAACTTTGGATATTTTTTTTTGCTGTGGAGATTTAAAAAGTGCTTGCTACTGCATTTTGCTTGCTCTCTACTCCATTGACACATACGGAATAAGAGTGATTACTAAGAACATTTGGAAAAGTTCATTTTAACAATGCATTTACATTTTAACCGTGCATTTATGTTACAGTACTATGAGTTTATATATATATATATTCTGCATTCTCACTTTTGGTAAGATAATTAAAGGTGATATTTCTAGAACAGCAAAATGGTAAATAATTTTACAAGTACATGATAATCTTCCTAATGCCCAGTCATTTTTCTATTTACCACATGTTTCTCTCTTCCCTCTTCTTCTTTCTTTGTTTAACAAACCCTAAATAGCAAATTGTATTGCTCCTTTTTCAGATCGTAATCGCCATAGAAGCTCCAAAAGGTGCCGCAGGAAGAAAGGGCGAGAGGAAGAAGGTCGTTTCGAAATCCGTCAAAGCTGTCCTTCAATTCCCTGTTGGTCACGTCGCTAGATTCTTGAAGAAAGGTCGCTATTCTCAGCGTTTAGGCACCGCTGCTCCTATTTACCTCATCGCCGTTCTCGAACAAAAAGCTCCAAAACGTTCGCTATGTTGCAGATTAAAAGCAAGAATGCATCTTGCAAGAACAAAAATTTGGTAAGAACTGAGCTAGTAGTCATTCGATAGGGCTCACTTTTCCTGTCTTTCGAACTTGACATGAATTCATTAGATTTTGTATTGAATGTTTTGTTTAGCTTGATATACAGTTGGATACCTTCGATTTAGTGCTAGAATAAGTGTTTGTTTTCTCTGTTGGTGTATTTATACTTCAGATATATGAATAATTGGTATTGGATTGAAACTTTTGTAAATTTGATACAAAAGTTGGGTACCTTCGATTGAAAACTCATGGGGAGGGATTTGAGCAGGGGATTGGTATAGGGGACAAGCATTAGGCCTTGGTACAATAAGTAAGACTGTATATTCTGATGTTTAAGGAGGAAATGTTTCCATTGACGCATTATTTTTGTTTAGTTCAAGTGTCTCAGTAAATTTTGTCTTATTTCACTTGACATATGATACAAACTTAGTTTTGTTGATTGAGAAAGGATAGATATGCTCCTGACACTAGAAGAGAAATCTGGAATTCTATGAAAATAAGAACAGAAGTGATAAACTATTGAAGATTTGTGATTGGATACCTTCGATTTACAGTTCAGGTATTATAGATAAATTTGATTTGCATGAGTTTTCAAAAGATGATCCAGAAGCAAGTAAGAAGGGTCCTGTTTGTTTGTTTCAAATTTGATATCTCACAATCTCTTATTTAGCAGCAGAAAGGAGAAGAAACAAGAATATCTCCTTCTTTATAAATACTAACCTCCAAAATTTAATTTTAACAGGCACAAAACTTATTACCTTCCATGGTTATCTTCCATACACATCATCTGAGATCATAGAAAAACTGGAGTCTCTTGATGAAGAGGATATAGTAGGGTCTGGCAGATTTGGTACTGTAGACTCCCTTCTTCAAGACTACGTGGGTGGTAATTATTTTATTTTTTATTATAGTAATTCTTTTAGTTATTATTTATGAAAATGATGTCTTTACTTTTTTGAGCTAGGGATTAAAATTGATATAAATTTTGAAGTGCTTTGGCTTTTTGTAAAACTATACATGATAGTGAGTGAATTTGTGATTAATCACTGTTAAGCACTTGGTTTGTAGTTAGAAAACAGTTTTTGGCGACACATCAGTATTTTTTATTTATAACATTATAGCCGGTTCATGATGTGATGAAATAATATATCATTTTTTTGTCCAAAATGTAGATGTTGATATCAGCTCAGGAGAGGCAGTAAAAAAGTTATCACCTGAAGATTTTAACTTTGATGGTATTTGTGTATTTGTGTCATACTATTTGTGATCTAGGTTCTTCAGAAAAAGTAGGATTTTATGATTTTCAGGTTTAGAGAATTTGAGGGAAAGATTTTTAATTTCAGGCCTAAAGTTGCAGAAAGAAGAAACATGGAGACATGAGGACAAATATGACCGATTTGGGCTCAATCTTAATGTTATAGAAATAGAATTTTGATTTTGCTTATGTTGATAGCTTGGTATTTGCTTTTGTTTTCCATTATAATTTTTAGCCTTTTCTCTTTATAAGAGGATGATGGGGTGCATCCAAGAAATCAACAATAACAACTGAGAAGAACAAATTGTTTAAGCCTCAGTTATCAAGGTTTAGAAGGCTTGCTGCCTCTGCTGCTGAAGGGGAAGAAGCAATTTAATTTCAGTTTGTGGACAACAAATAAGAACTTCATCTTTATTATGCTTTTGTTGTGTAATTGGAATGATACTTGGGGTGATTTAATTAGTGATGCACATAATTTTTAAGTTTATACATTAATTAATGTATTATAGGTATATTAGTATTTAGGTTACACGTAATCTACTTTTTCTATTGGACTATTGGTTTATTAGATTTTTATGTTATTTTTTTCTCTGTATCAATCCCATGGAAGGTATCAAGGTTAAGTGTTTCTTTCTACAGCACAATATAAGATTTTAGCTTAACATGTTTCTTTTTCCCATTTCTGTTGCTATTGGAAATTGCTTTTTTGGAATCACAATTTAGTAATTATTAATTGTTTTCTTTCTTTGGGGTGTGAAAGGTTTGTATTGTGAGTTCAGGAACACATGAAGAAAATAGTATAACATGTTTTTTGTGAGCTTTAGTGATATTATGTAACATAATTTAAAATGTCTATTTGTGGTTATTATGATTCAGTTTGTGCTTCACTAACTAGATATACTTTTGGTGTGTTTTGATTTAACTACAACCCCTTTTTTCCTGTTCTTTTCTGTCTTTCATGTCTTATAATACAAGTATTAATCCTTGATATTTGTGAAGATTATGCAATTTTTTGTTTCGTTTGAAAAAAAAAGTCTCTTATTTTATGAGTTTGTTAGCAAGAGTATCACATTTGCAATAAATTACTTAGTTTTTAGTATTCAGTTCTATTATATATGCAAGGCTATATAGTCCAATCTCTTTGAATTCAATAATTTTCCTTCCAATTATTCCTTTTATTTCTTTTTTCCTTTGATTTTTTGTTCAAACCTCAACAATTCATATTTATATGAGCAATGCCATATTCTTCTAATAATCTTTTTAATTATCTTCTTAATACTATATAAAGTAAGGAATTAAATGAACTTTCAATCTTAAAAATATAAAAAGTATTGAAAACATTCTTTAATGGATAATTAGGAGGATTTTGAAGAATTTAAATTAGGAGGATTTAGATTTATTCTATTTTTATATGTATAAAAAAATATTAGTGGCTCTTTAAAAGGAAAGGTGAAATATAGGGTGCATGTAATGAGGCTGAAAATCAGATAGGTGAAATATATCATGATAGACAAATATTCATAAAGGGAATACAAAAGGTTGTGAAACATTTGTAAATTGTTTTTGGAATGAGTTTGAGAGATGTGGAGAAAAATGATCTGTTCACTTATGTGATTTAATGCCAAAGAGACGTAATTAAATATAATTATCAATTCAATGTTTGTGATGATTTACAAGTTGAAATTTTTTAATAATTTATTGCCCATTTTATTTTGGGTACGAGAGAAATCGTGTTTATACAAAATTTATTAATTTAGAAAGGTTATGAATGCAATGTTTTCGAATAATAAATTATTAAATATTTTAATAATCTTCATTGCGCTATCATTTATTTATTAGATGACATCATGCATCAGACCCGTACAAACATGTACTTAATCTTCTAAAAGATACTAAACATATAGTCAACACTATAATTTTGGGATTACACCTCACAGATTGTTCATTTGATGAGAATTTACCATTTAGTTTGTGATGTAAGTTCTTGGATTATTTTAAGAACATGAAACTGTCATTCTTCTATTTTTTGACAAATGACTTTTATTGATTGTTGGATCATGTATTTCCTTTTTTATATCTTGGATTTCATATATATTTTGCTAATTATATTAATTAATGATAGTTAAATTATCTTACAAAACCATACATCACACTTATAAAAAGACCGTCGAGAACACGTGCGAACGCACGGGTCACGTACTAGTTATTTTAAAAAAGAGTCCTAATTTTTGTACTCAATATACTCATTAGTTACGTACTTGAAAAAGTGGTTACATTAGTTATTTTTTTTTGTTACAGTGTAAATTAGTTACATATGTTGAAAAAAGTGGTTACATTAGTTATTTTTTTTGTTACAATGTTTTTTTGGATTTTATGGTTACACGTATAGAAATATGTGGTTACAATGTAAAAATAAAAATTCAACAAAACTTCTACGAGTGTAACCAGATATTTTTACGTATGTAACCATAAATATAAAGTGAATACAAAAAAATGTGAGTAAAAAAATTTTTTTTCTTAAAGAAAAGTTGTTTATGATTACAAATAAATAAAAAACTTTAATCGATTTTTTATTTTTTTTAAACACACTTTTAGCTTTTTAACAATTCTTGTAAAAAAATCTTTGAAAAATAATCTTTCTTAAACATTTCTTCAAAAAAAAAAAACTTTCCCAAACATACTCTTAGGGTGAAAATTAACCGAAAATAAATTAATTATCTGAAATATAATTAATTTTTATTTTAGTATATTTATTGTGAAAAATAATTTTTAAGATAATTTTTAAGTGTGAAAAACAATGTTCAATTTTTAACGGATAAAACAAAACTTTTTCTTCGTTAAAACAAAATCCAAAAGCTTTTCTAAATTGAAAACCAAACGACTAACATAGTTATACTCTCTCTATTCTGAAATATTAGTCACTTTAGTCAAAAAAAAATTATTTCAAAATATTTTTCACTTTTACATTACCATTGTTATATTTATGAACTATTCTCACTTTTATTATTTGACAAATGATATTTGGTACCTTAAGAGCACTATTTAAGAACCCAAATGTAGTAAAAAGATATTTGGAATGTGTAGTTTTTTGTATTTCTGAGAGACGGAACAATGTGCTCTTGTAATTATTTTCTAATTCTAGTAACTTTATCTAGTGCCCTTAGGGCACTATATATCAAGACCCTTATTATTTTTATAGCCCATAGCTATTAAGTAAAGTTCAAAGTCAATGATTAATTTAATTTACTTATGTTAGATTCTATAAAAATTAATTATTTTTTTTAATTTATGTAAAATCTGATAAATAATACTTTTCATATGATTAGGATGATGACAAACCAAAGTTAACTGATGGTAATCCTAACTTCCTAAAATAAAAAGCTAAGTTTCTTTCTAAGTCAAGACCACGAGTGATTTGGGTCCAATCCCAATTATGATTGAAATACCGGAAGTAGCTTCAACTAGTTACAACTCACAAATACAAACAGATTGGATTCGATAAAAAAAACAAAAAAAAAACAAACAGATTGAAGAAATGTCAACTAGACAGCCACATCATCTAAAGCTCGTGGACTTCACAAAACAAAAGCACACCGGCAAAGTCATTTTTCTTTTTCTTTTTTTACCGGCAAAAACATTTTTCTTTTAATTTAGTATTATAATAAACGATTTTCATTTTTTTTTTTTGCTATTAACGATTTTCATCTTTTATATAGTATGAAAAATGCATAGAAATTCGCATTTCATATTTTTTTTGGTAAAAATTCGCATTTCATATTTGTTTTCATTTTTCAATTTTTTTATATAATTTTTCTCCTATTTCTCCATCGATCACCGGTTGGTAAGGGCTCCCATTCTCCAACTCCCTCTCTCTACGTTCGAATCGAACCTCACGTGACAAACATCATAACGACTCCGTGGAATCCACCTCCGATGAACGATCCATAGGAATTGATGGCGGAGCACATGACCGCCGCCGTGGACAACGGCGAACCAGAACCAGAACAGACCCAACACCACGACAAAGACGAGAAGAGCTCAGATCCAGAGCTCTTCTGCTGTTTGCTGCAGCCTGCCACCGTAGACAGCGATCCCGAGTACATTGGCATTCGGCGCCTCCTCCTTCACCGGAAGGCCGAGGTCGGAGTTCTCCGCCGTAGAGTACGCTTCATTTACATAATCC
This sequence comes from Cyamopsis tetragonoloba, assembly GCA_037177725.1. Lineage (NCBI taxonomy): Eukaryota > Viridiplantae > Streptophyta > Magnoliopsida > Fabales > Fabaceae > Cyamopsis > Cyamopsis tetragonoloba. The sequence continues at coordinate 52,184,957 of CM074124.1, read as the reverse complement.
TCTTTATCTCTATATCTAGATTATCAGAATCTGAAATTTAAGATTGTTATAGTGCTTGTAGCTAAAATCTCTCTCGAATTACTATGTTGATCTCGTTATTTTTCTTCGTCTTCTTCTCTTTATTATTATGAATATGCACTTTTTCTTAGTTTTTTTTTTTTTCTCTCTTCAGATCAGTCATACTAGATTTGCATTGCCTTTTATTCGGACGTTCTGTTCAATGGTGTCTTTCGGTTATGTATTGTTGCATTTGGACTTTTGGATCACGAGCTTATTGATTGGCGTGTTTTTACTGTGCTCGTAATTAAATTCTCTTGGTCACTGTGTTGATCTCGTTCTTAATGTACGGGTTTTCTTCTTAGTTTTGTTTGTATGGTATCTTTTTCAGATCATCCGTGGTGATGATTTTTCTTTTTCGTAATAATATTTTATTATTGTCTACTGTGGCTATGTATTGTTACTTTTTGACTTTTGGGCTTAGGTTCTACACTTTTTGATATTCCCTTGATTGTGTTGAAGGATTGGAGATGCAATGGAAAAACTTATGTGGCATACCGAAATTACATATGCAGGCCTAGGAACTGGGAAAGTTCACGTCCCCCAAGCCTCCAAAGCACTCCAGGAAACAGGTTGCTGAATTTTTACTTGAAGTGATGAAAGGTGTTCTGAATATGTAGTTAGACATGAAACTAAACTCGTCACTACTGTTTTTTCTGTTATGTGTTCAGTTAGTTTAGGAGGATATTGGATTCTCCAATGTATGTCCTTTGTTTCCTTCTGATAAAATCTTATGTCAAAATGGCTTAGTTATTTTGGTACATAAATTGACTTAGTTTTAATACAGTTTTTCCATTTCATTATCATCATTTTTATTTAGTGTAATTTCATGTACTTCTGTGGTTATTTTCGTAATTTCAGCCAAACTATTTTGGTAACTATAACAACATTTTACGTCAATGCAGCTTTCTCATTTATGGTGCTAGTTTAAATTTATGTTTCCATACAATTCTGACATCAGGATAATTTACTGGTTGATGCATCAGTGGCCGATGGTTTCCATCTCCAAGTCCACACTCCCGTTGGTCTGAGGTGGACAGCTTTAGTTCTGGGAGGGTAAGTAGCTGCATCTAGATTTTGTTGTAATACTCTTGTTCATTCCTCTTGCAGTGTTTGGCACATAGAAATGCTTTAATCATTGTTAAGTAATAACTGGGATAGAGAGACGTTGTATCCATTAAAATAATTAACAGATTTACAATATTGTTAATAAGATTTGTGCTTTTCAAATTAAACACATGGGTAGCTTTCAGAATGTATAATAATAACTGATGTGTCACTAGTCATTCAGTTCAACTGGGAATGACTTAGGAAGAAGGGCTGTATGTGCTTTGGCTGGGTGTGAGCATGCTGTCATCAAGGAAGATTGAATTAGGGTCATTGTTGTAAATCCTTGCAGTTGAAGGTTAAATAATTGAGTTCATCAAAATAGTAAACCAAGGAATTAGAGGGTAATTTGTCTGAAAGAATAAAACAAAACATAGAAATTTGATAAACTTGAAAAATCATCAGAGAATCGTATGATCTGTGTTCTTATCTAGTAATTGACTGTGAACTAACTGCATTTGCTACATAGATGTGGATATGACATTTTATATTAGTAAGTCGTTGTTCAAATGCTTATCTTGCTGAAATTATAAATGCAAAATATGAAGTTTCAGTCAACGTAAATAGGTGTAACTTATCTGGATTTGGAAAATTTTATTGGAACTGCCTTGTATGTTTAGAATATTACATGAAACCAAACCAATGCACTAGAATGTCCATATATTTAACATAGCTACACTTATACTTGATGAGTTATGCTGTTAAGGAATGTGTGTATGCCATGACAGTTTGGAATTTTTTTGTTTAATTATTTTGAAATTGGAGGAGGTTACAATTTTTCTCATATGTTATGAATATTAGTTAAATTTTCTTGATCATTTACTTTTTTCTTGTGTCGTGTGTCAAATTGTGTTTTTATTTTCATCATAGGATCTGCAAAATACAAATCCAGTACATAATCATAGAACAAGTTTTGGCTCAAGTGCAAGTGATTCTGATCGTCCACCACGGCATCGTGGGGTTGAACCTGCCTATTCTTTTGTTGGAATGCATTGCATTTTTGATCAGTGCAAAGCCTCTGGTAGTATCTACAGTCCAATCCAGATTTGCCTTTCCATTATCTTAGTATCTATTCTCTGACTAACTTGGTTTTCTTGGCGGAATAATCCTGAAAAACTCTATGTGCAGTTACGGTGTTAAAGTTTGGACACATGAGTTCTGATCTCCTTGCTTATGGGGCATCAGATGGAAGCTTGACTGTATGCAGTGTTTCTGAGAAACCTTCAGTTCTCAAACAATTAAATGGGCATTCCAAAGATGTTACAGGTTGGATAGACTGACATTGTTCTGTTCGTATTTATTTAATCATGCATGACATATATGGTGATGAGTGCAGTAAGGCAACATCGTCTGATATATTTTTTCTAATGTGGGATTGTGGATGGATAAATCTTGGTGTGCATATTGGAGATCGTATCAGCCAAGTTTCAGGAAAACTGTACAGCCGTTGTCCAAATATTCTTTCTGAACTTGTTCCCAAATTGTAATTATATTTTCTGAGATTTCCTAGATTCTAATTCTCCTTAATCTTTATTACCATTTACCAAGGCATAGTATCAGACTTAATCTGCCTGCGTTGATTGCTTGGACTTTTTCCCCCCTTTCCCCATATTATTGAGGAGTTTCCATCCTGTTTAAAACCTGAACCTGAATTTCTGTGAACTACTCCCTCCATCCTAAAATAATAGTCACTTTTTTAGAAATGTGCTATTCCAAATTGTTTGTTACTTTTATAATACCAAGAGTGCATTTATTATTTTTTTCCGCCTTTACCATTCTTCTACTCAATAAGTATTAAGTAACTTTTTAAGTCAAGTTAATTTAGTCTATTTATCCTTTATTTGTTAGATTCTAGATAAATTTATTACTCATCTTAATCTTTGCGTATTTTTCTAAAGTAACTACTCCCTCCATTCCTTTTTAAGTGTCCACTCAGAGAGTAAAAAATTGTTCCTATTTAACCGTCCACTTATATTTTCAAGGAAGTATTAATTGCACTTTTATCAATTCTACCCCTATATTTAATTGGGTTAATAATTAATCCCTCAATATTGTTTAATATAACAAAGAGAGATAAAGGGTAATATAGAGAGTTAAAAAATATTTTGATAAAAACAAGAATAATCATTGCATTCCTTAATATGCGTAATTTAGCCTTAAATAGGAATAGAGAGTATTACTTTGGAATGGAGGGAGTACAACTTTAGAAATTTAGAAGTTTGAAAGATATAAATCCATGATGACGCATCAAACAGTTTATCTAAAGTGGGATATGCAATCTTGAGTGAAGTTCTTCACATTTACATGGTTTGAAAACACTTTTTTTTGTAATTTTATTTCCATTAGGATGTTGATGCCAAATTTTGGTACTTGTTAATGCTGTTTTTAACGTTATTCCTGTAAGTCAATCCTTTATTTTTGTGCTGGTTTGTTTTCAGATTTTGATTTTTCATCAAATAATCAGTACATTGCATCGTCTTCATTGGATAAAACTGTGAGAGTATGGGAGATAGTGAAAGGCATTTGCATACGGGTGATATATGGAGTTTCTTCGCAGTCGTGCATCCGTTTTCACCCTGTGAGTACAAATAATGGCGTGTGCGTGTGTATAGAAAATGCTAACCCTTGCCACTTCTAGTCAGAGAATAGCATTGTCTTTCTTAGTTGGATGAAATAATCTCTTTTCTTAGATTTGAAAATTTGAGATATTCTGATAACCATTTGCACAGACGTTTCTTTCTTCATCCCACCCACTGAAACTTAAAATATTCTTCTGTAACTTGATTGATTTTTCCAAAGATATGATTTCCTACATTACCATTTATTTAATATCCTCTGGTCAAGTTGATATTTTATATAGGTAAATTTCATTTGCTTTCATCTTTGGTTGCTACTGATGACTGTATTTTTTTTTTTTCTGTATTTGGTACAGGTAAATAACAACTTCCTTTCAGTGGGTAATGCAAACAAAGAAATCAATGTAAATATATAACCAGTTTCTATTTTTTTTTTGTCCCTTTTTTTTACAGAGAAGGAATTAACATTTGACAGCTTCTTAGGTGAAACCTTTTTACGGGGATGTGCTGATTTAATAATTTCCAATCTTTATCTATAAAACCTGCGGTGTCATTGGCATTTATTGTTTTTCTCAAAATTTATATGATGTACCAGGTTTTTAATTTTAGCACTGGAAGGATAATTAATAAGTCAGTATTTGACAGTGAAGTTACCTCTATGGATCATGATCATACAGGAAATCTCATATTTTGTGGAGATGCACAGGTGAGCTGCAGAAGACATGCACATGCATCTCCTAATTGTTAGGTTTATCTCATTTGCTTTGGATACTGGATTGAATGTGCAGGGATGTATATACTCAGTAAATATGAACTCCCACACAGGTGCATTATCCCGCTCTCATCGTTATCGAAGTACAAGTAGACACAAATCTCCTGTCACAACAGTGCAGTATCGGAGTTTCTCTCTACTGGCTCGAGGACCTGTGTTGCTGACCTGTACTCAGGATGGAAATCTGTCTTTCTTCAGGTTTGAAATTAATTTAGCATTAGTCCCATGTGCATTCAGAATGCTAAAATTGGTATATTGTAGTGTGGCTTTGGAGATACAAGGTTATTTAACTCTTCGTTGCTCACTCAAATTAGCTCCACGGATACACAAAATTCAAGCTACTTTCTGCCCTCTTCTTTCCCTTGAAAAAGGGGAATTCATAGGTATGTTGATATCATTATTGTTTCTTTTCTTGTTTTTCTCTTATTCATTTTCTTGAAGGAGATTTAAATTCTAATATGTTTTTTTCTGTTAAGTAGACCCAAACTCTGGCAGTCTCGAACCAGATTTTCTTTTGGCATTTGTCCCCATATAGTCATAATCAAGAATTATATACTGTGTGCATTTTTTTATCAATAAAAAAAGTGTTTGCTTATCAATAAATAATGCTTACATTGAGACTTGAAAGGCCACATAGTCCGATTTGCTGCAAACTAAGTTGTCTCAAATATCTTTGATCAAAGCGACATCACTGTTTCTGTCTTTCTAATTATTTTACCTCTTTTGTCCTGTGAAGTTACTGGAAGTGAAGACTCAAATGTCTATTTCTATGATTTGACTCGACCAAAATATACATGTGTAAACAAGCTACAGGTTAGTGTTAATTCCTTTGAAGGGATTAATGTTATAAGGAAGCTTGATATGACTAGAATTTTTATGATGCAGGGTCATCGGTTTCCTGTTACGGGTATTGCTTGGAACCATGGAGAAAACTTTTTGGCTTCTTCTGATTTTTATGGTGTAGTTATTGTTTGGAAGAGAGCAAGAACAAATCAAGACAAAAATATATAGCAATAGAGAAGCTAGTGAAGATATTACATTGCTTTCCTTTTCCCTTCGTTTGTACCATTCTCCTTTTGTATCCTTTGTGCTATCATTCTTTTTCTAATTTTTGAATTTTGGCGACAATTTACTTTGTATCCATGAGGTTAATCAATTAAATCATCCATAGCGTCACAGGAAACGGAAGAAACTGCTTGCGGAACGTGTACCTCTTTGTTGTCAGGAAGAAAATGTATTGTTTGAGATGATCTGAAATTTTGTATACGTATGAAGACTATATTATTAGGCATTGTCCACATGTAAGTCTATAGTTTATACAATCAGAGAATGAGGTATTTGTGTTTGAATCAGCACCTATTGGTTGAATGTACAATGTATTTGGGCAGATCCGTTGTATACTGAACCGGTAAATTAGTTTTGTGGTGGTGGAATTAATTTTAGATCAACGTCATTTTATAGAGTTGGTTTGATGTAATATTGATTTTAAAATAAAGAAGTCTATATTTTAATTTTTTTCGTTAAAATCAAGTTTATAATAAAATCTTAATGTAAAATTTTAAATTCCACACAAAAGCAAGATAATAATTTTTTCTTTCTTTCATAAAATCACTTTGGATTCATTTTTCAAGGTCAGAGAATGCTGAAGTAAACATCTCAAAAACTCTTGTTTTTCTGTTTTAGACGCGCATCACAAACATACAATTGTGTGTTAACGAAATTAATAGGTGTTTTTAAATTACTTAAGTTATTTTAAGAATTCTGAAAATAATGTTACATTTTTTTATCATTTTTAAAAATTTAGTTTTTTAGAGACGTGTGTTATACAACTGAAGAATAAAATGCTTTTTGAATTAAAAATAAAATCCCTATTTTTAAAATACCTAAATTAAATACCTAAATTATTTAAAGATTTTATAAAGTAATGTATTATTCACTTTGAAGTTTTAGCTTAATTTACATAATTTTTGATATTTTTAGAATTGCAACCGTTTTTGAGAGATCAAGTACAATACATTTGAAGAATATGTCATTTTTCAAAATAAAAATAAATATAAATTACATAATTTATTTTAAGCTTTCTGTACACAATGTATTATTCATTTTGAACTTTCTATCTCAACTTACTTAATTTTTTATATTCCAAAATTGCAACAGAGATAATGTATTATACTCCTAGAAAATATAGTGTTTTTAAATTACCTAAATTATTTGAAGTATTTTGAAAATAATATATTTTTCACTTTAAATTTTCTAACTAAATTTAATATTTTTTAATATTTATAACTAATTTATAAGTAAATGAGTGTGAGAGTAAGATAGACAAATGAAGGAGAGACACATAAATGTAGTCCTCTCCACCCCATTTTATAATGATGGGGATAGAGTCACTAATCCTTAGTGTGTCACGCAAGGAAATATTTTATTATTTGTTTATTGGTGCTAGCGGAGGCCGCAACACTTAGGGGGACGCCACGCCATTGGCCATTGTCCATTGTGATTTTCATTTTTTTTTTCTTTCTATGTTGCACCTCTGGTGGCAGGTGCAATTCATTGGCGCCTGTCACGTGGTGACCTCTCTTTGACCATCTTTTTTTACATGTTTTATCTTGTTTTTTTTTAAAAAAAATCTGGTGTTATCACCTGGCACTTTCCCACTTGTTTGCGCTTTCTAACAAATGTCATTCAATAGAGTGTTACTACGTGACACTCAAATAATTTATTTTAAAAAAACAGCGCAATAAATTGGGAAAAGACCCATTTTTAGTAAATATATTTTTGGGAGACTTAATTTAGTAAATATTTTTTAAAATAGTATTTATTTGGTAAACATGCCGGAAGATTTTTTTTTCTTTTGATTTTTTAATATAAAAACTATTTTTAATTTAAAATAAATATTATTATTACTAATATTTTTAATGGACCACTCAGAATGTGACTCATGCATAAAGTTTGACGCCATCAAACTTCCACGGTTAAAATATAACGGTTTATTAACGCCGATGGTAAATATAAACTATTTAACAAAGTTGGGGTATTAATTTTTTAGAAAAAAAAATTGGGGACTAACTGATATATACCCCTATAACAAGGAGGCCCGTGCAACGTTGCACGAGTTATTTACTTATGTATTTTATATTATAAATCTTTTATTTTAAGTATTATGTTATGATAGATAAATTAAATCAATGTTATTCTACATAAATAGAGAAAATGTATAAAATAGTAAATTTAAAATTTAAATGTATTAGATTCTTAAATTATCTTTTAAGTATATATAGAATAATTTATATATTTTTAATTACTCTTTTCAAATTGTGATTACAATCTTAGTTTGAATAGAAGAAATAGTGAATAAATAAATTTGTAATATTTTATTTCACTTAGCATAATATATAGATAGATCAAATCAATTTTACTCTCTATAGAGAAAATATGTAATAGACTAAATTATAAATTTTAATATATATATATATATTATAAAAGTTTTAATATATATATATATTATAAAAGTTTTAATATACATACATATATAGAAAGTACAATTTTAATAATTTAAAATTATTTTTTGTAAAGTATAATTATATATTTTATATTAGTATGAAAGATTATATATTTAATTAAAAATAAAAATTTGAAATTATTTTTGGTTAAAATCATTATATATTTTACATTATTATGAAAGGTTATATGTTTTATTTATATTTTAAAATGTGTAGGACAAATTTTAAAATAATCAATATTTCACATACAATACAATAGATAGATTAAGTCAATTTTATTCTATATAGAAAGGGAAAAAAATAATAAAATATATTAAAATTTGATATAGGATAATTTTAATAATTTTAAATTATTTTTTAAGTAAAATTATATATTTTACATTAGTATGAAAAATTATATATACAATTTAAAATACATTAAATGTTGTGATATACATACACTTATAGATAGTATAATTTTAAATTATTTTCTGTAAAGTGAAATTATAAACTTTACATTAGTAAGAAAGATTAAATATTCAATTTATATTTGATATTTTGAAATATATAGTACAAATTTTAAAGTAATCTTCAAATTTTTAATGTTAGAAATGATATTTTAAGTTAATTTTATTCTATATAGATGGTGAAAAGCATAATAATATATACTAAAGTTTTTAATATACATACACTTATAGATAATATAATTTTAATAATTTTAAATTTTATTTTTGTAAAGTGAAGTTATATATTTTACATTAATATAAAAGATTATATGTTCAGTTTAAAATATATTAAAAGTTTTAATATTTTCAATTAAAATATATTAAATATTTTAATGTACGTACACTTATAGATAGTATAATTTTAAATTATTTCTTTTAAAGTGCAAATATATACTTTAGATTAGTATGAAAGATTAAATGTTTAATTTATATGTTTTATTTTATATTTTATAATATGTACTAAAAATTTTAAAGTATTTTTTAAATTTTTGAGGTAAAAAATGACATTCAAGTCGATTTATATAGAAGAAAAGAATAATAATATATATAAAAGTTTTTAATATACATACACATATAGATAATATAATTTTAATAATTTTAAATTATTTTGTAAAATAAAATTATATATGACACATTAGTATGAAAGATTATATGTTCAATTTGAAATATATTAAAAGTTTTAATACACATACACTACTAATAAATAGTATAATTTCAATAATTTTAAAATTTTTTATAAAGTAAAATTATATATTTTACATCATTATGAAACATTATATATTTAATTTATATTTTATATTTTAAAATGTGTAGTTTATAGATAGTATAATTTAATTAATTTTAAATTATTTTTTGTAAAGTGAAACTATATATTTTATTTATATATATTGAATTTATATTTTATATTTTAAAATGTGTAGTATAAATATTAAAGTAATATTTAAATTGTTAATGTAAAAAGTGACATTTACTCATACCATCATTATTAATGCTACTTCTCAAGTGAAGAATATAATATAGATAGATTTAGGTACCAAAAATGTAATTTAGCCAAATGAACGTGAACGCAGTGTATAAGATCACGATTATATTAAGGGATTTGCATTTTCTCCATTTTTCTTTTCTCCATTTCATTGATATAATCTCTTACCAAATTTTATTTTATTATTTTATCTTAAAAATATAAATTCAATGGGCTCAAAGTGTAAATATGTATTTCCATTTCATTAATTTATAAGTTTTTGACATCATCAAAATCTTCTGCAGACATAAAACAGAACATGGTACAATAGGGTTAGAATTATAGCCATCAATGCTTGCTGGCCAAGTGAAATAGTTCTTCCCCTATTCATTGGAAAATTGGTCTTGGCATTTTGAGAAGGATAGAGGAAAGCCATTGAAATGCTCTCTTCTTTGTCACTTTTGAAGATTGGTCTTCCTATCACGTGCTTGTACTGCCCACCACTCAATATCTGTAGTGAATTAAAGCAACATCAACCTCGTTAATCCAGATAGATTAATGTAATTTCAGAGAGTTTATTGACATTAAAATTGATATATAATGAACCTGGATTTGATCTCCAACGGTGATGATGATGGAACCTGGTTCAGGGCAGAAAGAGAGCCAATTTTTCTTGGAATAAACATGAAACTCAGAAGAGGCATTACATAGATGGAAGCACAAGGAATGAGAGTAATCGGTTCCTCTAATCAGCATTCTAATCACTTCATATTTCAAACAGTTACTCGTATTATTATTATTATTATTATTATTATCTTTCTTATGCTTGTAAACACAACAAACTGTCCCAACTTCAGGCCCATGATTATGATCAATCATATCATCGTCATCATTCTCAATTGCAAAGTTGCTACAACCAACACTTTTCAATATCACACCCAACATTTTCATAGCCACCTTCTCAATGCGTGTCATAAGAGCTTCCATCTTCTTCCTTCAAGTTCAACAAGTTTAACATTTAACGTAATAATTATAAAAAAAAAAAAAAGTCAGCAAAAGGGCTACTAACAAACAACAAGAGGTATGCTCCCTCTCTTCATTTTTATTGGTCTATGTATTCGAAAAAAATATTTTTTTATTATTTGTCTCATCAAAAATTCAAGAGACCATTTACAATTTAATTTTTTTATTTTGAAATATAAACACTTGAAACAACATGTCTTTGATTCGTATCAAATGTAATTATACAAGATAATGTAATACGAATTTTATTTATTATTTTTTCAACTTTATCTTTTATTAGTATGGTTAGTTCTTAATATAGTGAGTTATTCTTATTTAAGAGTAAAATTATAATAAAATGATTAATTGTTTTCAAAATTAATATAATGTCTATTTTTTTAAATCGGTGTAAAAATGGTTAGGTATTAATATTTTGAAGAGTCTTGATATATACAATGACTTCAAGTATCATTGCGAATATTACTAGAACTAAAAAAATAATTATAAATGATCATTAATTTTATTTTTGAAAAAAAAAAATTATATTTTCTAATACTTTTTAGACTTCTTAAATAATATCTTACGTCACTAAATATGGTTAGCCTATTTTTAATGCAAGAGAGAGTATTAATTAAATTACTAAAATATATGCATTGTGTTAGAACATTACCTGAAATTAAGATATCCAATTGGCCAAATTCCCTCCATTTTCAAGTTCAGGTCACTATCACTGCACCACACAAATTCCTCACTCAATTCGCTTTCATCCTCCTCCTCTTCCCCTGCATGATACTCCTCGAATCCCCAGGGCTTCACCCCCGACCTCTTCACCGCCGCTCGCTTTCCCGGCGGCACTCGAAATATCCCTGCGGCGGCCTCCGCAGCGGAGGCGATGAGTTTCGGCGAAATCCCGTGATTAACCAATTGGAAGCATCCGATTGTTGCCAAGGAATCCGAAACGACGTCGCGGAGATCGTCGTCCTCGTGAAAACAGAGTGACACGAAATCGACTTTAGGCGGCGTTTCGATTTGCTTCGTTTTGGGGAAAAACTTGTCTGGTAACACGAGATCCGGAACGCGGAGCGAGGCTTCTAAGAATTCCGTCAGAACCTCGTCGTTCGTGACGGATGATCTTCGACCGGAGGCGACCGGCGACGGCGGCGGAGCGCGGAAATCGACGGGAATTTCCGGCATCGATAGTGGTGTTAACGTTAGCGACATTGAAAATCAGTGAGAGTGTGATAGTGTTTATTTGAAAAGGGATGGGAATGATTTTGTGAAGAGAGAAAAGAGAAAGGGAAAAAGCAGCGATGATAGCGTGTCGCTAGTACCGCCAACATTGGTTCCTGGAATCATGACGACGTCGTTTGCTTTTCCTTTTTGCGTTTAGCTTTTTGCTTCCATCTTCTTCCTTTACAGCCATGTCACCGGTGTGTGTGTTCCTCATCATTTCTTGAGCTGGAAATTCCTATATCTAATTTTGTGGGGCTATCTTGAGCCAGTACTATCATTCATGTTCCTTACACTTTTTTTTAAAAACAATTTGAGAAATCCTAAATATATTTACAACACTAATGTATGAGTATATCACTAATATTGCTATAAGTTTTCTTGTTTGTGTTTTTCTTTTTAAAGTTTTGGTCAACATATTGGTTTAGGCTGTGTTTCTTTTATACTTTATACTTGTTCTAATGTCTTCAATTTATAATCACAATTTTTTGGAGCTTGTTACGATGAACACGATTAACGATAAAAAAAATTATTTTAAAAATAAATTAGGTATATTTTGTACTTAATTGCCCGAACAAGCCGTTAGTCTCTCAAAGATTTTTGAAGTATATTTTAAGGGACTAATTTGATGGTGTTTAAATATTTTGAGAGACTCATTTTGTAGTGTTTTAAAATTTTAAGGACTAATTTAATAATATTATAAATCTTTGATTTGAGTGATTATTTAATAATAAAAATCTTTAAAAAATTAAATTGATAATGGATGAATCTTTAAGGACTAAATAGATATTTTACTAATGAAATATTTTAATGTTGGAGTTTATGCGTGAAGATGCCATTGTTGATAGTTGGATTGTAAAGCAAATCTTAAGGCGGAACAAATTGATAGAGAATGAAAGAGTACCTAAAAGGTGGAACAAAAAGAAAAGCCCCTAAATTGAATGATAAAAGTAATGTTGTATCAATTATCTTCTTTTTCTTTTTTTATATTGTTCAACACACACATTTTTTTTTTTGAAAGCCAACACAAATTATTTAAATCTGAACAAAAGCGAAACCATAGGTTACAAGTACCAACATATGTGCTGGCGTAGTAAAAAATATATTACAATCCTAGTAGCAGAACATGGATTCAAGCTCCGGAGTGAACAGAGGAAAATATCTATTTACGTTAAAAGAACTAATCTTTCATTAATAATAATAATAATTTTGTTATCTTTGCACCAAGGAAGATGGTTAAGCAACCCATAAAAAAGTTATATTTAAATTAAGGGTTATGCTAAACAGTGCCCTAAAGGCACTTGTTAAGATGCAATAAATACACCTTTGTAAATGATTGGAGTTATTATAAACAACATTCATTAAGTAGTTTTCAAATTTCGAAACATTAAAATCTACTATTTTCAATAAAATATTACTATATTTATAATCTTATCTAGTGCCCTTAGGGCATTAAATATCCTACATTTTTCAACGCCAAATTTCTATCAATAAGTTGCTTAACCATTACTCTCAGGGCAACCGATAATAAAAACTCTAATAATAATAATAAAGATTTTTCTAACTTGTGCATAAGTTAAGAAATTATAAGTAGAAAAAAAATATTAATTATATGTTAAACTCAATCATGTTAAATTTTTATTTTTCTATTAATTTTTTTTATTTATAATTTCTTAACATGTATAATATTGTACGGATTAGAAAATTTTTATTAATAATAAGGTAGAAGATGCCGGAAAATAAAATGTCATTCTCAATAATTTTGACAGAGCAATGTGCCTGTGGCAGAAACATCCGACCCATATTGAATAGGCTACTTAGCCTTCTTGAGTTATTTCTTTTGTTTATTTTTTCTTGGTAAAGATTCTTTCTTTCTAATCTTACTAGTTAAAGGCTTAAAGCTAATAGTTTGGGCTTTTATTTTTGTCGAGATAGTCTTGAGGATATTTTTCTGTTTAGAGTATTTTTTAATTAATCTCACTGTTTAGAGGTTTTTCTTTTTTTAAACCTAAGATTGTTCTTTATTGGCAGAGAAGAAGGTGGTGTTGATATTAACACCCTAGGTTTATGTTGATGTCTCAAAATTATTGGCCCTAATTTAACAGATTATTCCCAACTTGAAGAGTGGGCATATCAATTTTCAAACTAGAATGAACTATTAAAAACTGGAAAATGATAATTGTTTTATGCTGAAGTTAGTTAGTTCGGTTCCTGATTCTTGTTTTCTTTTTTGAGTTTGCATAAGATAGAGGTTTAAGCAGGTTCGACCCTGTGTCGTGTCATGTATTGTGTTTACTGTTCATGGACTCGACCTAACCCAAAATATTCAACCCCCCAATTACTAATCACTTAAGAATTTTAAAAATTTCATGTTACATGTACCTACTTAATTTTTAATATTCATTAATTTTTTTCGTAAGTATTTGAAAAATGAATTGCTATCATTTAAAATTGTTTTCACGTCATCCTAAATAAACTCAAGTTTCGACCCGATCTAACTAATTTATTCAGGACACACTCCATTTCCCTAAAACCCTACCTCACCCAATTAGAACCTAATAGAGGACTTGTTAGAATTTAAACAGATTCTAGCTTTCAAGTTTCAAGGCATGTAGAGGAGCTTGGTGTATGTGGATGTTGGTTAAAGATTTTTCTTTTATGTGCAATTGAACGGATTAAATTCAAGTTGTAATAATTTCTTTATACAGTCAGAGAAGAGTCTTAAAATTATAGAATGGAGAGAAATGTACAACAGTGTAATGATATAGAGTATTTTGTGTCTTAAAACCGTAAAATATCATTAAACATACAATAATAAATTAATATTTTTATCCTTGATAACGACCGAAAATGAATTTGGTGTTGTAACAACACTATGCTGTAGTGATTTGTCTTAATCTTAGCCTTTTAGTTTTTTATTTTAAGGAAAAAATAATAAAATAAAAAATATGTTGTTGTTGTTACAACTGTTAGATCGAGAACAGCATGCTGATGTAACAGCAGCAAATCCGAATCCAATATCAGCCTAATAAGAGTACTACTATGAAAGTAGAGTTTGAATCCGGCTAACTAGATGCAAAACTCTCTCGTCCCTTCTCCTAAAAAACTAAATTAATATCTATACCAATTTATAGGATATTTGATAAATTTATACAATGCTTCCGGTTTTTTTTTTTTTATGCTAGTTACAGATATTTACAGATATATATGAGGAAATGGAGTTAGAATTCAAACATGCAACGCAGTCATGTCATATGACTTTAGGTCTAGGATTAGGATATGATTGAGGCTGAAACAATTTCTTACTTTATCCATATATTATGAGACTCTTCTCTCTTAATTGAAGTGATGTTAAGTGCTTGTTCAATAATGTTCATATATATAATAGGCGGCGGCGTTTCAGTAATTTATATGTCTATATAGTTTTTTTTTTTTAATTTATTTAAATAAGTTTAATAATTTAATTTATAAATAAATTCACTGTCAATCAAAATTGAAGTATTTAGTTAAATTGTGTGATAATGTTTGCACTCCTTGCTTCCGTTTTGAAGATCTTTCGTTTCCAAATTCGTTGCACTTATTTGATATTTAGCGACAGAACCATCAAGTGGTGGTGCCCATCGCATCGATCATGTATTTAAAAAATATATATAAACAAAATTGTATTTTTTAATTTTGAACTGTTTATTATACTACTTTATTAGTTATTAATATGTCGTACGTAGGCAACTTGCAAGAAGAATTTGAATGTGACACACCTGTCATATAATATATATTTGGTCATTCAATGTATTATTATTGGGCTCTTCACGAGTTGATGATGATTTACAAAAAGTATTTAGCTAATTAATATATACTAGTACTAATTAACTCATACCTTTATTAATTTAAAAATAATAAAACTTTGTCTTTTTTGGTTAGCTATGAATTATTTTCGTTCTTATCTGAAGACGCATTTAGTGTTGATTACGACGTTTCGACTTCACTATTTCGTTCTTAATGACATAAGTTTTTTAAATTAGACATCTCAATCAAAGATGTATCTTTCCAGGTAAAAAGAATGATTTTGTGGAAAAAAAAAAAGATAATAATTTAACGTCTCCACTAAGAAAAAACAAAATTTAATACCAAATTGCATGGATAAAAAAGAAGAAAAATAGAGGAGGGAAGCAAAATTGATCTCATCACTAGGTAGCTATTGTGGCCAATTAAGTTAGTGTGTTTGAATATATACTATATATTTCCTCTAAACTTATTAGTGTTTTAATTTGGATATATACATAAAATCATCTTAATTAATAGTAATTACGTTCTAAATTCACATTTGATATGATTTATTGTGAAACCAAATTGACACTTAATTACCAGAATCCACGACCACAAGAACTTATTATCCAACAAAACTTATCTATTGTCCAACCACTCCTAAATTAAGTGACACCAAGAAGCTAGGATAGACTATAAAAGTCTCTTCAATTTGTTCTTGGCAGCAATAATAATATTGTTGAACATGTTGTTATATATAAAATTAATAATTAATATCCCCTTTTATTTTGGGGATCATAGGTAATTCACGGATTCAAATCATGTGTCCCCAAATCGTGTCCCTAAATCATGTCCCACTAATAGAATATCGTCATGTCATTAAAAATTTTTATTAAGAAATTAAAGATTGAAATTAAAGAAAATATTTTTAATGACATAGCAATATTTTATTGGTGGGACATGTGATTTGAATCCGTAATTCACCGAAGTGACGACTTTGTTTTTATCTCTTTAATCCTATCACGTTATTTCTTCATGAGATGGTTTTCTAATGAGAGGATCACAATGATTTATAGAGCATTTTAAACAAATCCTTATTAAACTACGTCATATTTATAAATTATATAAGTGAGTGTGTGTAGATTTATATGTGTTAGTTAGAAAGTGCCAAAAGTAGTATTATATGTGACAAATTATTGATGTAGAAGAATAACTACCAATGACATACATATATAAGCAAACGAATGGCATCAACTAATTAAACACCATTTCGTTCAATGGAGAGAAGAAGTTTTAAACTCTAAAGCACGACTAAATAACAAAGACTTAATCATGAGTGAGCCGTAATAATAGTTCATATTGTCTTTTAATTATATGTGTGTGTGAATATTTATTTTTCTATTTTTATGAATGAAACGAAATTTCATGCCTAGTCAACATCTGCTTATTGTAAACTCAACTTATTCGAAGAGGGATGTCTAACCGTGGATACCCGATATCGTGTGAAAAGACAACAAAAAAAAAACTTTAAAAAAAAGAACAAAGAAACGAAAACAAAAGCTTCCTACCAACAAGTTGAGTAATTGATTCAAGTGGTATATGTTTGTTCTGCTCAAATTTTAATTATAATTACAATTAAGTAAGCATTTTCTAACTGTTGTGGTCGCTAACACTTATATTTAAGTTAACTCTAAGATGACATTTGTTTTAAGGTTTGAAAATACATTCTCGGATATTTTATTGCTAGGGAATATATTTCTAGTAATGTTTATTCCCAAGCATTTTAAACAAGTTGTTTGGTTTTTTGTTTTTTATGTTAGGAATCTTTTCAAAACATTCAATAAAATTTAAAATCTATTTGATTTATGATAATGTTATATGTAATAATATGGAAATATTTTTATTGCATATAATATTATTTATTTATTTTAATTATTTAATCAATAAAAAAAATAAAAGATAACTAGTAAAAGAACAACAATGTAATTCAATATATATATATATATATATATATAATGAATTAGATACATAATATTGACAACTTAGAAGATGATAGCTTCGAGGAATAAAAAATATTTCCAAGCATCTTATTTTTTATAATTTGTATATTTTTAAAAATATGTATTTTTGAGCATTTTATAAGAGATTGTTTGATAAAATTAACATCATTAAGAATACTTTTTGAATTTCAAATGAAAAATAAAAAATAAAAAAGTGGTAGTTACAAGTAAGATATAAAATAACTACCTATATTCCCATGGGAAAGTAACTTACCCACCTTTCACCATGGGAATGGAGATTACAGAAAATACAAAAGAAAAATATATATTTCCGGAAATAAATGATGCCTGGGAATATTTTTTTAAACCTTGAAACAAATATGAGAATTTCAAATTCCGAGAAATATTTTTTCTAAACCTTGAAACAAACACCCTCTAAGAGATTTATTGATGTATCCCACTTCATGTATTTTGGGTGTATTTTATAAAATTTATTAAATTACTAGTTAAAATACTAATTATTTTAAAAAACAAATGGAAGCACTTATTAGTCTAACTTGTTTTCACTTATTTTATACAATAAATACTTGAACAAGGTAAATATTTTGGAAGTATTTTATATTTAAAGTGATAATTTATTTACTCTTTTTAAGAAATAAGTGGAATTATGTTATCATATCCCAAAAATAAATACGCCAAGTAACTAATATGTACATGTAGATATGTTTGTATAGGACAATGACATGAGGTTGGGATTTTTTTTCTCGTTTAAAATTAAATATGAATTTTATGTACTCATTAAGGAGCATAAGTACTCAATGCATGGCAAGGGGAAGTCCAGAAATGAAACAACGGAAAGGGACTATATAGTAAATACACAAATATACATAATTCACACATAAAAAAAAATTTACACATAAATACATATTATAAATTTATAATAGTCCTTTTGTATATAAACAAAAAGTTGTAGTCCTTTTGCGTTGTATGATATCCGTATTCAATACGTATTCGTGTGACATATATACGGATACTCTATTTTCAATTGTATTTTCTATTTTATACTTTCATTTTTCAAACTTTGATAATACACCAATTTAAATTATCACTGGATAAACTGTATCATGTTACTATATTTACAATGTTTATTATTTATTTTTTAAATGTTCGTTTTATCTTCTTTTAAATTTTTGTATTTTATGTCAAGTTATTACCCTCTCTGTTTTTAATTATAAATAAAAATAAATAATTTTACATTTATTAAGAATGTTTGTTAACTTCATATAATATTGTTAGTACTAAAATAATAGTAAATTGATTTTCAGAATAACTCCCTATTTTAATTATTTGAGAAAGAGAAACATATTTATTATAAATAGTAGATGAATTAATTATTAGGAATATTTTAAATATTTTTTGTTAAATACAAAAAAATAATTAAATTTATTTATAATTAACAAAATAAAATTTTTCAAAAAATTGTTTATAATAGAAAACAGAGGAAGTAGTACATGATTGTGACGTCACGCGTTCTGTTTTTACTATAATTTATCAAAATTTGTCCCATATTGTCATTATATATGTGTCCTAATTTCCTAATATTGCAATCAAAATTTGTACCTTACGTGTGCTATGGACACCACAACTTTTTTAAAAAAAAAATATTTTTAGTTCCTATAAAATGTATTAATATTTTTAGATTTAGTTTTTATAAAATTATTTTTTATTTTTAGGTTTTTATCTTCTTAAAAAATTTGTTTTTTAGTCTCTACCGAATTAAATTCATAGTTAAATTTCTAAATTATACCAATTACGGTAGAGTTTTAAAAAGAATTGAAATCTTGACCTTTGACTAACCAAAATTTAATAATAAACTCATCGTAACGTGTTAAGCTCATAATAAAGTATAAAATTAAGTATTAAAAACTTAAAAATACAAAATTTAAACTATAAAGACTAAAATATAAAAAAATAAATTTATAGGAACTATATTAAAAAACATAACGTATTTTACAAGGATAAAAATTCATTTTATCCATATTTTTTATAAGAAAATATATGAATAAAAAATTAAACTAAAATTAATGACGAAGCTAGTCTCAAATTTTTGAAAAAGAAGGGTTAAATAATTTTAGGAGAGTTAATTATTTAAAATTTTAATATTTTTTATCCTAAAAAATTATATATACATATTAATAAAAAAATTCACACTAAAAAGACCAAGAGATCAAGACCCCCTCATTCCTGAGGAGCCGCCTCTCACTAAAATATTCACATATACATATTTTTGTATACTCACTTGCCTAAATAACGTTATTACGTGACTGGGACACGTCACACGTACACTGCAACGTAGACCCTTACATGTTTGGGAATTTCAGAATATTCAAATCGAAAATCTAGGGCAATCATGTCATTTCAGCTTAATATTTAGAACATCTGAAATCCAGTACTTTTTCTTTAAAGTTAATTTAATTTCATTGACTACCAACCAACAAAGTTAAAAAAAAAAAAAAAAAAAGTAAAAAATTAGGAAACGTGTATTTCAGTGGGAAACGTCTACGTGGGGGCATAAAGTGTTGACAAGTGACCAGATGAGATGACCCATTACCAAAATTGAAAAAACGTGCTGTGAATTGTGATTATATTTATTTATTATATTCATAAATTAATTAAGAAAAGACCTTTTTTTCCGGAATGCCAAAGTTGAATTTTCTTACTTATGTAGGAGTAGGACAAGCTCGTTGTTGCCAACGGTTACCTTCCCCTTTCTCAAATTACATTTACTAATATCTTTACTATTTCAATTTCCAAATACTCTTTCCGTTTTTATTTAACTATCTAAAAAAAAAATCACACTTCTCTCCTAAAAATCAAGTAAATGCAACTACTTTATTAAGTAAATAAATTATTATTTATCAAATAATTTTTTTTTATTTTCATTAAATTAACTATTGTTAATATAAATTTTATCCACTAAATTATTCTGTTATTATAATCATTAAAAAATTTTAATAATAAACTTTCAAAATATTAATAAAATATATATATTAATTACTTATAATAATAAATTTATTTA
The DNA here is from genome assembly GCA_037177725.1 of Cyamopsis tetragonoloba. Taxonomy (NCBI): domain Eukaryota; kingdom Viridiplantae; phylum Streptophyta; class Magnoliopsida; order Fabales; family Fabaceae; genus Cyamopsis; species Cyamopsis tetragonoloba. The sequence goes on along the minus strand of CM074124.1, from coordinate 52,164,420 downwards.
TTAATAATTATATATTTATTTATTAATATAATATGTGTATACTAATAAATTAATTATATTATATAAAATATATACCAACAATGGTTAGTGTGACAGAAACCAACACAGCAACAGTTAGTAAATAACTTTTTTTTTAACATTAAAAATTAGGATGTCATCTCATCATCCTGTAACTGTAAAATACTAGTATATTATTATATTTTTTTATGATTAACTCCCCCAATTTTCTATTTTTGGAAAGATAATAAATTAAATACTTAAGATTTGCACTATTCCGACGGACAAAGGCACCCATTGAATTAGAAAATCTCACGTTTGAAATTGGCACGTATTGTTGTGTGTTGATTACCAAATCAAAGGAAGAATTAGTCATATGAACAGAATTAATTCCCAGCTTAATTAAATTGGAAGATTTTTTATTATTATTATTATTACTTTTTTTGCATTGACAATGGCAGGTCTTCCCTTGTTTGAATTTCTTGTATCTTGTTGCTTTTTTTTTCTTCATAAAATTAAATAGTACTTCGATAATGCAAAGTCTTCCTTTTCTTAGCAGGTTATTTCTTTGTAGACCTAGTTTTTGAATCTTAGCTTGACTGAATAAATTTGGTCTTCACTTATATAAAGTCTTAAGTAGGACATAATTATTAGGATTAATCATAATTTGATTCCTTAACTACTATGTCTTATGTGTGCTTTAATATAAAAAAGAAATTGTAAATAATATAACAACCACTACAAGAATTTTACAAATTTGTTTAGAAAAAAATTATAACTAATTTGAAGTTAATTAGTAGCAAGTCAAACTAGTTACAAATTAGCTACAAACTATCTATACATTTTTCTCAAGCTAAATGATAGTAAAAAAAAAAAAAAACTAAGTGAAAATAATTGAAATACACTACTTTTTGCAAAATTATAAATTAATTTAAACATTTAAAATATTAAAGACTAAAATTACGCTCGAGATCAGAGTAATTTAAGAGTTTATTTATATAAATGCATAAAATTATGCTAGCTTGACCCATTTCCGGTATAATGTTAATTAAGTATAATTTTAATTTACCTTTGACCCAAGAAAACAAACTATTAATCGACCAAAAAAGATGTTAGACAAAAAAACTTGTATTATAAAACAGTTTTGAACAGTTTTATTTGATGTCTCCTTTTAAAACAGTTTTCTGTTTTTAAATACAGAAAACTAAAAAACTCGTTTGACAGTCGAGTTTTCAAAAATAGTTTTTGGGAACCGTTTTTGTTTTTCAGTATTTAAAAACCAAAATATGAAAACATCTCAAACATGTTTTGATTTTCAGTTTTCAATTTTCTGAATTTACACACAAATTTGTAATGAAAACTCCTCTCACTTTTTAAAAACTGTTTCTGAAAACTATTTTATAATACAATTTTTAAAAATTAAAAATCAAACCAATTTCAAAAAAGCCCTATGTCTAAACCACTATAACTTTTGAGTGTTTTAGTTTTAAGGTCAATTTCATTTTTGATCTTTCCGGTATTGGTTAATTTCCTTTTTGGTTTTTTTTTTTATGTATGATCAATATATAGTTTTAGTTCCTTTGTTTTTTTGTATTGTTTTGTTTTTATTAGTCCTTTTAGCTTTTCACATTTTGTAGCATTTAATTCTGCTCCTTTAATTTACTTTTCTTTTTATTCAAACAGGTTTTCACATGCATTATTTTTTGTTGAAATTCCATTAAAAAATGTTATGCGTGTATTAAGTAGAGGACATTGAGATAACTAGAGGACCAAAAGTCAAAATTAAGCTTTAATTTTAATTTTTTTCTTTTTTTATTATTAATTTAATTTGTATTAAAAACATAAATTATTTTGCATAAAAAATCTCATTGGTCTTCATTTAAAATCATGATCAAGCAGTGACTGGTAATTAAATATATGGATAAACACTAATATTCTATCAACTTTTTTATAAACAAAACTGCACCAAGATGAATAATTCGAACTATTCCATCAATTATTTAACTTGTAATATATGAATGCAATCATCCTTTAAAAGTAACAGGTAGAGAAAAAAAAAAAACCTGTAGTAATATAATAGCAATTTGAAGTTGTTACCACCAACCACCAAGTTAATTAAATATTTAATTTTATCTAAAACAAAAAACACACTTCATTTAAAAGAAAATGTGATGACTCGTGTAACTTGTAATTTGTATTTTGTTCAATGTAGTATATAACAACGTTGGTTCAGTAGTCAACGCAATGGTTTGGTAAACGTGAGAGGGAAACAGATGAAAATGGGTTATTATTTATATATTTAGTGCTAAAAGTAGCTAAACAACTTCAATGAGAAAAAAAATTAAAATAGATAAAAGTGACAGCTGATAGATTAAATACATGAAAGTAGGAGTCCAGTATTCACACAAGTTGGTTTTCAAATAAATAAATAAATAAATAAAATGTATTCACAAGTTGGTTAGGTTTTCACAAAGAAAGTCAATTTGATTTGATTTTGTAAGAAAAAAAATTTAAGTGATTTGATTCATTTATTTTATTTTTTGGGTTAGTAGGTTAGTCCATTGGGATAGGGGAGGGGGAAAGGTTCGTACATCACAACTTATGATCAGATTTTTTACCAACTGGACTATTTTACTTGATCCATTTATTTTTATTTTTATTTGTAAATTTATTTGGTTAAACATCCAAATCTAACTAATTTTGAAAAATGAATTGGGGTGAGGGCTATTATTACGTATTTTTGTTTATTTTTTTATGTACACCAAGAGTATTATCAGCTGACAGTTTAAGGCTAATCCCATCGAAGCGGAAGAATAATCGAAGTCGGTATAAATTCTCTCAATAAAAAAAAATAATTCCATTATCACTATTGTGGGAATAATAACAGCTTTGGGCCCGACTTGTACAATTTCAACTTCTTAAAATAATTATGGGGGATTCTAAAAGAAGACGTGTGCTCTAGTTAGAAAATTACTTCAAAACTCAAAATTTCCTAAGGGATTTCTTCTTATATATTCCTGGCTTTGATACCAAAGGTTCAATGTCTCAAGAGGATGAAAGACTATCGTCTTATCTCGAATTAGGTGGTATTTACAAGATAATGTCTAAATTGATAGTGAAGCACCTCACTATCATTCTCCCTTTTATCATTGCAAAATGTCAATCAACATTTATTAAGAAAGAAATATTTTAGATGGAATGACTATTCTCTCCGAAGTTGTTGATTTTGCCAAAAAAATCAAGGAAGCTATATTTTATTTTAAAGGTCGACTTTGAATTAGCGTACGATGTGTCCGAGAGCTTTCTTGAATATATGCTATGTTGATGTGGTTTTTCAGATAACTTTGTGACGTTGATAAAAACATGTTTATTCAGTTGTTTGTCTTGGTGAACGAAAGTCCACCAAAAGAGGTGAAGATTAAATACGGATGAAATAAGGAGACCTATTGGCTCCTCTTCTTTTCCTTTTGGTTGGAGAAGGCCTTTCAGGTTTAATGAAGTAAGGTGTCAATTTGGGTAGATCCAAAGGATTTAAAATTAGGAATCATGTCTGAGATTGCAACTCTTCAATATGCAGACGGCACAATTCTAATAGGGAAAGCTACATGGGATATTTATAGGTCATAAAATTTGTTCTTCAAAATTGTGTGCAGATTTTAAGTTTGAAGATCAATTTTTCGAAGAGCGATGTTTACGGAATCAATGTGGAGTCACATTTCCTTACATCAACGTATGCCTTCCTCCATTGTAAGGTTGGGCACTTTCCCTTCACTTATTTGGGTCTCCCCATAGGTGGGAGTCCAAAAAAAGGAATACTTAGAATCCGTTCATTGAAAAGATAAAAAAAAACAGCTAGCTTTGTAGAAAGGAACACATGTTTCTATGGGGAGGTAGGGTCATTCTTATTAATTTTGTGCTAAGTAATTACCATGTGTACTTCTTCTCTCTGTTTAAGACTCCTAGTGGTGTTCTAAATGAGATTAGAAGCATCCAACGAAGATTCCTTTGGGGGGAAGCTTAGATATAAATAAGATTTGCCTCATAAATCAAAATGAGTTTGAAAATTTTTCAATGAAAAAAATAATCTTTGGGTGGATGCAACAAGATTTCATTGTTTCGTTGCTTCAATGGGATCATAGGAGGGGTCCTCTTGAAAGTGGCTTTTATTTGGAGAAGACCCCTCTTTGTGTGGGAGAAAGTGCTATTGGAATATTTGAATATAAGGTTAAATTTAGTTGTGTTGAAAGGTGACACAAGATTTGTGAGAATGGCTTCCACAAGGCTCATATGGATTTTCTACCACCTTTGCATACTTCGGGGCAATGACTAGATGCTTCTCTATAGCTCTGTCTTCAACAATGTCAACGTCTATATATATCTTCAAGTACTAGGGTTTTCTTTTGTTCTCTCCCAAATCCTAGTTTTCTCTTGATTGTTGTTTAAAGAAAGGTTTCTCATCTATACCAATATTTCTAAAAGAGGAGTTCAAGGTGTTGGAATTTCATAGCTTTGTATTCCATGTGGGGGAAAGACAAGAAGAAATTCAACATCTTTTTCTAGTATGCAATATTTTTGTTATTTTTTGGAGGAAAGTGTTCATATTGTCTTAGCTCCTTCGATTCAAGCCTGATTTCAGCAATTTAGAAGACTATTCTATGGTAAGGTGGCCAAAAGGAGGGGACTATTAGTTTGACATGCCATTACTTTGTCAATTTGGTTACGTAGAAATGCTATATTTTAAAGTCCAAATAGGTTATCGATGTTCTAGAAGTGTTAGATTTGATTAAAATCGGGTCTTAGGATAGATTGTCACCTTATAATAAAAGTGCTTGTATACTGTGTTAATAATTAAGACGATTTGATTTGTTTGTTTCTAAATAGAAGTTTGCTTCTTTTTATTATGCATTTTTGCTTTTAGGATTTTATTTACTTATATAATTTAATTTGTCCTTAACATTGGTACATAATATTTTAATTTTGGCCAGTTTTCTTCTAAGATTTTCTTATGTGAAGTATTTGAATGAATCTAGAAAGAATATGCTCTTTTTCCCCCATTTTTCTATTGATGTCATGGATATCTTTGGGTACGTATTATCGAAGGCGTATATGTGATACATATTCGTTTCTAATTTACTATAACAACAAGTAAGATAGATCTATTTTTTGAACACCTAATGTATTTTTGCTTGATATTTAAATGATAATATGTTCACTACTTGTTTGTTTATTCATTTAGTTTTGTGTAACGTTCCAGCCGCTCGTTTAGGATTGACGACTGCTCCCACTGATAAACACGAAGAAATATGTGGTTAAATTAGTATATGAATGAATTAATTGTTACCTAGTAATTTAACCACATTTTTCTTTACTTTTAACTATCTATAAAATATAATTAAATTATTAATAATAATTAATCAATTTATATATTAATTTAACCATATATTTTCTTATATTTAATTACAAAATTAAACTAATTATAAATGAATTGTATACTACAACATTTTCCATATAAAAAGTAGTGTCTAATTGTACATGAAAGTTGGTTAATTACAACGGGTATTGCAATGTATTTCTGATGTTAGCTTAGTCAAAAATCAAACGATCAATGAATATATGTACGTGTAACCAAAAGACAACAAAAATAAAATAAAATAAAAAATAAAAAAATCTTCAATAAATAAATGGACAACATGTTAAGTATTTTAGAGAATTAAAATACTAACTCGTTTCAGTATAGTGAAAAAACAGATTATCGTCCTTAGGGAGCAACTACAGAACAATTTAGTGCCAATATAAGACTTTGGGCAAAGTTTTCGAAAGGTTTTGAATTGAATTGAATTATAAAACGAATGCTCGTAATGTAAAGGAGTTTAAAACAATTTTAATAAATACTTGGATTTGAACTTGCTGCGCACTGTAACGATCTCTTCCTCTCTGTTAATTTCTATATTATTCGAAAGACCGTAAGGTAAAATTTTCACTTACAGAAGATTTCTCATTCTGTAAGATTCTGTTATAATGAAAATAAATACATATTCCAATCTTTTAAAAATATGTGAATTCAATCACGCAATAAGCAAAACCTCTAAATAAACGGTTCATAAATCAATACCTATCTCTAGGTTATTGCTTTATGAAAATCCTGGCCACGTCCAAATCCAAGAATATGAATCTAAGCTACCATCTTGAATTGAAAAACAATTGAATTCATAGATGAAAGTTACAAAAGATCTCTCTTTGCACTATTTCTATCTCGAGAATTCTCAACTTCTCTACTTGCTGTAGCTCCTAGTGAATGAGGTCTTTTATAAAGATCCCAAATGGTTATCTTTGCTCAAAATAAGATAAAATAATATCAGATAAGGTTGCTTTAGATCTTTTTTCCTTTTTCTTCACCCTTATCTTCTGTGTTTTTATCTATTTACCTGCAATACAATAATTTTAGGGATCAAATCTTATCTAAATTAATCCAAGATAAGGATAAAACTCAAATAATCAACCAACTCTCTCTCAAATTAAGATAAGTATTGAATTTACTAAATTTTGGGGAATTTAATTAAAAGATAAACATAATATCATTTAAAATATATTCAAATTAATCACAAAATAGTTTAATAATTATCCGTCATCACACCAATAAAGTCAATCCCAGCCTAAATACTATCTTAATTCTTATAGGATTCAAAGAAAACTATACTCCTGTAAATTTAAGGTAAATAATATTTAGTGTCTTAAGGATATTATTTAAGAACTTAAATGTAATAAAAAGATATTAGAATGTGAAGCTTTTTGTATTTTTAAAAGACAAAACAATGTGCTCTTGTGATTATTTTTTTACTTCTAATAATCTTTAGAGCACAGTATATCAAGTCCCTAAATTTAAACCGAGTAGTTATTACATAAAATTTTATTTCCCTAACTACTAGACGCAACGTACTAAATGCCTTATCTTAAAATATCTAGCTAGGTCCATATGTTGTTTTTTTTTTTTTTTGAAAGGTAGGTCCATATGTTGTGGCATTTTGTGGGTAATTAATATTGTGTCGCTAACAGTTTTTATCGCTATTTAGTGGCTAATTCTGTCGCTAAATTTTTAGTGACTGAATAAAATAAATTTAGCAACGTAACTAATTTCTTTTCTCGTTAAATAGATTTTTTCTAATACTATTTTTATTTTAAATTAAGAAGTATCATTATCTGTATATTTTTCTCTGATTTTCAGTTCACTCCACAAAATAATGGCTTGTATATATAGAAAATATAGGGCTTCTAGAAAGTAGAAACTGACTTGATATTTAATTTTCTACACTCTATTTTCTTTGAATCCCACATGGAAGTAAACACAAACAGCGTGAGTATAACGTTATCAGAACTCAACGCATTTGTGAATTTTGAATATGGAAGCAAATTAAAGCAAACAAAATTATGAACCACACAAAAATTGCATTAATATGCGAAGAAGCAATTGACAAGAGATATTACTTCTGTGAATTTGCTTTTGACTTTTACCCTTAAGCATTTAATTTGTTGGACTCGTTCTCATTTTTAACTTGTTAGAATATTACTATTAACGCGTAGTTTTATCTTTTTTATTTTTTTTTAAAAAAATCAAACATAGGTATTCCAAAAGCAAATTTAAATCACATATTTAAAGAATTCAAATATCTTCTTACATTTTCAAATTACAACTCTAATTCATTTAAAATTAAGTATATTATTATAGGAGTATTTCCGGCAATGATCGAGTAAAATATGAACCCGTGATATATGGCCGTAAGAAGTAATTAATTAAAAAAGTGCTTAGCTTCTAGAAGTTTTTTTAGAAGAATTCCCAAAAGATTCCATTTAAATATTTAATAATTCTGTTAAGTATACACAATCTTTAGATATCACAATAATAGAACGTTTTACAGAACATGGTCAAATGATGGGGAAAGATCCAATAAAAATTGATTTAATGATGAAAGGTAATTGATGAAAGTTAATTAAGAAAGTTGATGATTAATATTCTTGTTGTTGTGGTTAAAATTATAAGGTAATTCTTTTTCATATCCTTGTTGGAATTTTAAAACCATTAATTATCTACTATTTAGTGAATGTATATGATAATATAAATATAAATTGTATAATAAAAAAAGAAACTATAAATACTTTGTTGACTTTCTAAGAGACACATAAAAAAGAATTATTATTTTTTTCAAAACGGAGACACATAAAAAAGAACGGAAGAGATCATTTATTTTATGAGATAAAAAAATTCAAATGAAATCAATTAACTTTTTAAAGGGTGTGAGTTAGGTTAGTCATTTTTCCTTTACGTTAAAAAATGGATGAAGAAATTCCTAAAATTTTTAAATTATTGACTTTGTAAAAGAATAAAATTTTAATAATTTTTTACTTAAATATTTTTAATACTGTTGAATAACTTATATGATTAAAAAATTAGTTATTTTGCAAAATTATAAAATAATGTAAATTTTTTCAAATCACATAGACTAAAATACCTATCCCTACATTATAATCTGAGAATTTATTAGTTACTATAGAAGCATATGACTATATTGGGGGGGTGAGGGTTTTAATTGAGTACTAGTTGAGATGACTTTTTAGATGAATTGAACCAAGAAATTAAAGCAGGCAGTTATTGAAAGAGACATGCTCCATTTAAGTTTATATACTTTTCATCCATGTAATAGTAGGATTGACATTTATATATTTCTATAGTATTTGATATGAATTGATCTTTAGGGTCATAGAATAAAATAAAGGATAGAGTTATAAGAGTTTGGATTTCAACGTTTAAGTCAGTACATGCATAATTAGTGATATGTGTAATAAATGAAATTTATTTAATTTTAAGATTGTCTCTTTCTAATATATATAGTGGAGATAGAGTGTGTAGGGTTTGGTGTGGTGATTAGAGCTGTCAAAATGAATTATTCGATTTTATACAGGTTTGTTGATCGGGTAGTGGGATTTTTTGAATCCAGACCAAAAAGACTCGTGTTTTCCAAATCTTTTTATGTTTCACTTTTATTATTGACAAGTAAAAAAGAACCTCTTATTTAACTTCTTTTTTTTATTTATTCTCAATTTTTTTTATTTTGTGACTTATGTGAGTTGTAAACTAATAAGTAACTTTTTAAATTAGTGCACATTTGATAAGTAACATTTTTCTTGTAAAAAATTATTCAGGTTAGTAGTTCTAATCCACATGTTTTTTCAAGCCTGAGCCAATTTTTTGTGGGCTTTTATAGGGTGAATTAAAATGACCTAGTTCTATTCGGGCTTGAATTTGAAGTACCCAAATTTGGTGGTTGGGATTAAGACTACCCAATTTTGAAAATTCCACCATCCCTTTATATATAAGAATCATAAATCTATATATTAAAAAATATGGTGTCACTCCCAATAGGGATGGTGCTAATCTCTATCACCCCCAAGTTTGCTTATTTTATCGATTATTTGGGCTGGCCCGAATGGGCCGACCCATTTTACTGACTCTAGTTGTAGCCCTTATAAGGGCTAAGGCCCAAATCTCTAGGTAATTGTAACTTGAGGAGCCATACCCATAATATCTAATTGTACGAGAAATATTATAAAAGATGAATCGTCATTATTAGTATGGTATCTTGGAGTTAAGGTGTAAATATCTTGATAATATGCAGTATCTTAGATGGCTCTCGAGTATCACGATTTTATATATGTCATGAAGATGCTCATCACCTCTTCTTGGCGTGCTCCAATATTCTTCTTGTTTGGGTCTTAGTTCGGAAATGGTTAGATTTGTCGATCCCTCTCTTCTTTTATGGTGAAATTTTTTTAAAAAAACAAATTGGGTAAAGGAAAGTAGTAGGGGAAATTGAAAGGATTATCTCTTTGGATAGCTTTAATGTGGGTGATTTAGTTGCATCGTAATAATTACATTTTCAGATCAACTTGCTTTGATGCTTCTGAGGTCTTTGAAGCTGTTAAATTTAATTCTTGAGAATGGTTAAATTCAATTTAGGAAGTAGCTATTCCATTTGGTTCTTGGTGTATTTTACCTCTTGATTTTCTAGCTTATGTTTTGAACTTATTTTAGATGTACTGATTTGTACCTATGGTGTTTCATATTAATATATTGTCTTGGCTTATCAAAAAATATATGTCAAGTATCTAGAAATATTCCGGTCGGACGTTGATTAAATAATATTATTGTTGACCGATATATTGTTTATAACCGTGTTCCCTCACTCGTATTTTAGTATTAAGATAAAAAGGAACAAAAGGGTATTAGATTTCATGAAATTTAGAATTTTAATTGTATTTTTCTAAAACTTGTATAAAAACCTTAAAAAATCATATAAAGTGAAATAAATGAAATAGTTCGCTAGAAAATTAAACACATAAATGAAGCTGTGGCAGCTTGCAAGGATGTGAGTGGCTTGTTGATGGTGATTGGGATTCATACCTCACAAATTGAAATGTGCACAATATGTATATACACTTTATAATCCACGAAAAAGAGACAATGCACATTCTTATCTATGTGATATCAATTCGTGTAACCCTAGTTTTGATTAAGAATCATGATGAAAAATGGATTGCCAATTTCTACACCAAGGAAATCATTTACTTTTCATTGCTATGTTATGAGTTGTGCTCTTAGGAAGGTTTGAAGCTAATAGCATTAAATTAACTCTAACTAACTAAATGAATACTTTTATCCCTAATATGTATAAAGTGATCCATTTCTTTTAACTAAACTAAAGCATATTTATATTCATATGAGTTTAAGTTAAAGAACTTCAATTTATAATTTCGCTCTTTTAGTCACTAGATCAATAATAAGATTAACTGAATGCAAAAATAATTTAATGTGAACTCTTCCATGGTAATAAAGTGCATTTAAGGTGAAACCTCTAGTAGTCACCAAGGGAGTTGGATCTTTGATGAAATCCTCCATAACTTCTTCACAACAATTGGCTCATGTCTATATATAGGTAGGAAAACAAGTGGGCTCATGCCTTAGAAAATATTCTTTCTAGAAAATTTTGAAAGTTGAAATCCATTAAAGGAAAAAATTTGGAAATATGTAAAGAAAAAAAGTCATATACTAATACTGTGCATATTCTTAGCTTTGATTGGTATGGATTGTATTGTATCTACAAGAAAAATTGATTCACTAGAACAGACATGTCTCCCTACTAACAAACAGTTTTCATGTAAAGTACTATATATCAACGAGTCAATTTAACAAGGGGAAAATAGCAAAGAAAATAATTTAAATAACAAGGTTGTAAGTAGATAAATCTCTTGTTATAACACAAAATCTCTATTGTTTAGTCAAAAAATTTCTGTAAAATGCACATTTTTTTTTAGGTCCAACGAAATATTTTGTTTTTTTTTCATGATTATATTTTTTTTTATGTTTTGTTTATTCATTTTCTTCAACAAAATTAGCTAGGGACCCAAATAGAAAAAAAGGAGAATTTTAAAGACAAAAGTTAAAGAAGATTATTGATGTGATCCAATCTTAAGATAAGATCACGATCATAAAAAATGGGAGTTATTAAAAAAAAAAAAGGTGGGAATGAAAATCTTGCGCGTCCTTTAAGAGCTTGACAATGCATCAAAATAATAGTAGAGAGTGTACTTGCAGTATTTTCAACTCTCATATTGGTAACTATATTAAGGTTTTGTGTTTGATGATTATATTACGTACTTGAACTTTTTGCACGAGACATATTTAGATTGGAGTCTCTAGGGTTTTTGCGTACCCTTTGGAGTTGAACAACACTCTTCTTTTTCAGTTCAATATATGTTGAGACGAGGAATGATCAAGATTCCAACCTATCAAAGGACATGATTTATGTATTGATATGTTAATCCACAACAAATGTTTTATAGTACCAAAAAACAAAAAAAAGTATACTATACAGATGAGGATAAAAAAAAACAGGTCAAACCAAAATTGGTGAAATTTATAAAGATTTAAAATATAGTTAAGCCTTAATTTCAGTTAAATGAGTGAAGAAAAAAATTGAATAAAAGAATATTTTAAATAACATTATAGGTATTTAAAACAATATATTTGAAAACGATCAAATGAATAAGGAAAAATAGAAAATAAAGTAGTTTAAATACAATAAAGGAAATTAATCTAAACTCTTTAATATTTCATGTGAAACAAAAAAGAGTTTGGTAAACATTTTGTTTTTCTGTAAATGGTGATAAGAGGAGTAAAAAGTAAAAACATACACATTGTATACATACAATGAACAAGTGGTTGTTGGAAGAAAATACCCCATGCATTTAAAGAAAATAAAAAAAAAACAAAAAGAAAGTAAAGAAAGTACCCATGTTTTAGTTGCCAGAGAAGACTTTTTTTGCTTTGTTTAGCCAATCATTGCAAGTGTTTATTGGTATTTGGTGGTCAATTCCGTGTTAATCAACATTAATAATTTTCTCTTAAATCAAGTTTACATGTCAATTACTCAATTAGATGCAAAACTTAACTCATTCTCTTCCCATTTTTTTTTCTATACCTTTCATATTTGTATTTATATATTTTATAAATTGACTAAATCCTTGCACAGGAGTCTTTTTCTTAAAAATAATATGGACAGAAAAAATGTGACAAACATGATATCCGTTCATAGTTTCTTACTATTTAGTATATTTACTTAAAAACAAATTTTGGTTTTGTTTTGTTTTGTTTTTTAATCATAGTGGACTCGGTCTCAAAAAGAGGAATTTATTCCATTTAATTAAATATACCAATATCAATATCAATCAGTATGAAAAATGTTGAAAGTTTTAACTACCCCTGTATATATTTTTTTTTAATGATAATACACTCTAATTATACAACAAAAACAACGAAGCTATGCCAAAAAATTTGTAAGCTATTATTGTTTCAGATTCTTTTCTTATTTTGTCATATGCTTTGTATAAGTATTTTTCTTTTTCTTTTTTTCCTTCTGGAAATTAATTAAATGCTTCCGATAGCCATATCTAAATATAAAATTATAATCTACAGTAGAGATCTCGTATCCCAAGTTAACTTCACATGGCACCATTGTCCATTAATGTAATGAACCAAGAATTAAAAAAGAAAAAAAGTTAAGAGAAAAAAAAAATCAAGCAACTTTATTTTTTTTTCATTCAAAAAACAAAGCATTTGAAGGAAACAGGTGAGAAGGCGGAAACGCTGGTCATGTTTGAATGGACTTTGTATTTTGGTTGCATTCAAACACAACTGACATATTTTTTATTATTATTATTAAACAAAGAAATAAATTAATAACAAAAAAGTACCCTCAAAAATAAAATTTCTCATTGGAAGATAGGATTATAAATTACGACAATTCATTCCACTTCATCAAACTCTCTCTTATTAGCTATTCTGACCCACTTGCCCTTAGAAAAGTCTTATAATTGAGTGTGTGTATATATATATATATAGAGATATTACACACTCTCACACATTTATATATATTCCTTTCCTTCATTTCTGAGACTCAATTGGGTTCAGTGACCTATAATTCTAAATATCTCTCATAAAGTGAGAATAGAAATCAAGAAGAACCAAAAAAGTTGGAAGACAAAAGAGAAAAACACGTAAAAAGTGGACATAATAAGTGAAGAAGTTTCAGTCTGAAACAAACAAGCTTCCCCTTTTTTGATTGAAGAAGAAGATTTCTTTTACTCATTCTTCTGTCATGTAAGTAAATACCCTTTTGAGTTTTGTTTTTAACTAATTTCATATGAAAAGAAATGATTTTTGATTTCCTTCAAGATTGATTCAAAGCAGTGAAGCAAAAGTTTTCATTTTTGTTCTGCTCCGAAAATCCCCTGTTTTCCTCTGTTTTTCTCTGTTTTGCTCTGAACTTTTAATACACTTCAGAAGAAGGAAAGGCAAAATGGATGGGAATTTAAGCAGAAGCATAAGCAGGAGCATAAGTAGGTCAAGTTGGAGAATGGAAGAAGTCTTCGCGAGTGGACGCTATTCGCGAAGAACTTCTCATGTCGATGAAGACGAAGAGGCTCTCAAATGGGCTGCCATAGAGAAACTCCCCACCTATGATAGGCTAAGAACAAGTATCATGCAAACTTTTGCTGAGGGTGAACAACACCATGGGAATAACAAGGTTCAGCACAAGGAAATCGATGTTCGAAAGCTTGATGTTAATGAAAGGCAACAGATCATTGACCAGATTTTTAAGGTTGCTGAGGAAGATAATGAGAAGTTCCTTAGGAAGTTCAGAAACAGAATTGATAAGTGAGTTTCATCCCTCATATGTGCTGTTTCTTTCCTACCCCACATTAGAAAATTCAAACTTTTATTGAAAAGCCAGTAATTAATATTAACTCACACCAAACAATTGTAAAATGAGTATTTAGCCTCAATCTTTAAATCTATCTATTGAGATATCCTTACTTTCTTTTATGATCTTCTTTCCATATTATCTTGTTCTATTTGTCTTTCTCAACATCTCAAGACAAAAAAGAAAAGTCAACAGGACTAATTCATGCTTCTTCTAATTGCTATGCAAAAAGGAGAACTAGATCTAATCTGGGGATTCCTCTGGCCAGTTTCCCAAAACTGAATACTAATATATTATTATTAAATAATATTAATTAAGAGTTTTGTAAATCTATATTTTCATTTACCTCTGAAAATCAAGGATCACATTTCAAACTACCATTGATAAAACAGACTAGACAAAGACTTAAAAGCACACCTAACACAATTATTTTTTTTGGTCAACACCTTAATGCTCACCTAGCACATGAATGAATGAAATTCCTATTATGAAGATATAATTAGTTTAGTCATTAGTGTTAGAACTAGTTACATATTAATAATATTATATTATATATTATATGATTCAGTTACTTGGAATAATGTTACTTAAAAATAATATGTGCCTCTAATAATTATTCAATTGATTTTATTCCAATTTCAGGGTTGGGATCAGACTTCCAACAGTGGAAGTGAGGTTTCAAAATTTGACTGTGGAGGCTGATTCATATGTTGGCAGCAGAGCTTTGCCAACACTTCCAAATGTGACTTTAAACATTCTTGAATCAGCTCTTAGCATATGTGGGATTAGTACCACTAAGAGAACAAAGCTCACTATTCTTAAGAATGCTTCTGGCATTGTTAAACCATCAAGGTACCACAAATTAATTGTTACTTAACAATCAAATTATGCTAGTAGAATTTCTTATAAGATAGTTTTTTAGTTTGTGAATTAAAAGTAACCATTTTGGTTTATTGCAGGATGGCCCTTTTACTTGGTCCCCCTTCTTCAGGGAAAACTACCCTTTTGTTGGCATTGGCTGGAAAATTGGACCCTGAATTGAGGGTACATTCCAACCCCATTATTTTACTTATTATATTTTCCTTTATATAAATTAGGGTTGCAATCATTCTCTTAAAATAAATATTTAAAGAATCCGTAAATAGTAAGATTTTATTTAAAATGCTATAATTTTCAATAAAAACATTCTATTTTTGAATTTTAACCTCTTGAATATTGCTATTAGGATAATACTGTAGTTAACAAAACTCTACAATTATAATGATAATGATGATGAATAAGAGGTAATTAATTATGAATGTTTGATTTTGATGAAATAGGTTAAAGGAGAAATTACTTACAATGGGCACAAACTTAATGAATTTGTCCCAAGAAAGACTTCAGCATACATTAGTCAAAATGATGTTCATGTTGGAGAAATGACTGTGAAAGAAACCCTAGATTTCTCAGCTAGATGCCAAGGGGTTGGAACAAGATATGGTAATTGAATCAACATTTTCTCTTAAACCCATTTTTTAAACCTATAAATTATTATTCATTAACAGTGTTATTTTGGTCTTAAAAAATGTTTAAATTATAGATTTATTGACCGAGCTTGCTAGAAGGGAAAAGGAGGCTGGCATATTTCCAGAGGCAGAACTTGACCTTTTCATGAAGGTATTTTGTTTTCATTAGTACTCCTATTAATTAATGAATTAAATAGTTAATTATTATCTTAATTCTCGTTAATCTATGCAAGTGTTCTAACTGGTTTCATGTATTGTAGGCTACTGCACTTGAAGGAGCAGAAAGCAGTCTAATTACTGATTATACCCTCAAAGTAAGTTATTTCATTTTTCAACATTTTATGGTTAAAGTTCACTTTATTATTTTATAATAAATTTGATTTCAAAAAATAAAAATTTCTACACAAATAGCCCAAGTTGCTGACTACCATCAAGATATCATTGGCTAAAGTAGGCCCCAGCCAGAGAATCACTTGTTTTATTTATGGATTTCCCAAAATGCCCTCACATTTTAGTTATTTTGCAAGCAATATATTATTGCTAATCACGTTCTGCTTAACTGTTTGATTCTTTATCATATAACAAATTATTATTACTCCAGATATTGGGGCTTGATATTTGCAAGGATACCATAGTAGGTGATGATATGCACAGAGGTGTATCTGGTGGCCAGAAGAAACGTGTCACAACAGGTTAGAACTTTGAAGGACACAAAAGTCAAAACACTTTTTTCTCTGTTATTTATTACTTCGCTCCAAATTATTGAGAGCAAGTTTGGTTTATCTTTTTCTGCTCTATTATTTTCAAGACCAACCCTTACCTTTATGTTGAAGAAGAAGCTTAAATTATTCAAACATGGATGCAAGTTGCATTAGATATTCTCAGCAGGACAATTTTCTAAAGATTTAGAAAATTTGGCCACATGTTCTTCTTGCCAACCATATTTCATCCCTTTGTTGACTTGATCCTCTCGCCTCACCTAACACATTGGTTCCTCAAAGAAATTTGTTATACCAGTTCCCCCTTTTTTCTTTTTTTATTTGCTTTTTGAAAATTACATATTACATATCCCTTCACCTGATTTGACTTTAAAATTATCAAGGCTAAACTACAGTTTAGTCTCTGCATTCTTGAAAAGTATTAGTATAGTTTTTTATGTTTTAAAAGTTTTAATTTGGTCCTTTATATTTTAAAAATTTCAGTTTAGTTTTTTATGTTATATTTTTTTATTAAGTAAGGGACTAAAATGATTCAAAAATATAACACAAGAGACTAAAATAATTCGAAAAATACAATATAATGAATCAAAGTAAAACTTTTTAAACATAAAGAACTAAATTAAAATTTTTAAATCATAAAGGACCAAACTCTGAAATTTTTTTACAATGGAAACCACCAAAACTGCATTTTAACCGAACTATTAAAATGAACTTTCACCTCTGACTGATTTGATTTGTGTTCTTTTAAAAAAAACACTTATAATTATTCTTTACCATGCAATTGTGTTGATGTTATACAGGAGAGATGATTGTGGGACCCACTAAAACACTATTCATGGATGAAATATCAACGGGTCTTGATAGTTCTACAACATATCAAATTGTGAAATGTTTGCAGCAGATTGTGCACCTTACAGAGGGAACTATCTTAATGTCACTACTCCAACCGGCTCCTGAGACATTCAATCTGTTTGATGACATCATTCTGATATCAGAGGGCCAGATTGTATACCAGGGCCCACGTGAGCACATTGTTGAATTCTTTGAGTCCTGTGGGTTCCGCTGCCCTGAAAGAAAGGGTACTGCTGATTTCTTGCAAGAGGTAAATTCATCATAACATGAACATCCACATTGCTAATCATGGACTTCAGAATGAATAAATTAGGAGTATTATTCATTGACATTTATAAACTATGAACAGGTTACCTCAAGGAAGGACCAAGAACAATATTGGGCAGACAAGAACAGGCCATACAGATACATCACAGTGACAGAATTTGCAAACAAATTCAAGAGCTTCCATGTTGGAGTCCAACTTGAGAGAGAATTATCTGTTCCATTTGACAAGTCAAGTGCACACAAAGCAGCACTTGTTTACAGCAAAAGCTCAGTCCCTAAAATGGATCTTCTAAAAGCATGTTGGGACAAAGAATGGCTGTTGATAAAGAGAAATTCCTTTGTTTACATTTTCAAGACAGTTCAAATCTGCATTGTTGCATTCATTTCAGCAACTGTGTTCTTGAGGACTGAAATGAGCAGGGATAATGAGGATGCTGCTGCTCTTTACATTGGTGCTATTTTGTTCTCTATGATTATGAACATGTTTAATGGTTTTGCTGAGATGGCACTCACCATTGGAAGGCTTCCTGTCTTTTATAAGCATAGGGATCATCTTTTCCACCCTGCTTGGACTTTCACTTTGCCAAATTTCCTGTTGAGGATTCCCATTTCTGTTTTTGAGTCTCTTGTTTGGGTCACTGTTACCTATTACACCATTGGATTTGCACCAGAAGCCAGCAGGTAAATAACCTTAAACACTGCCAAATTTAGCATGCTGTGAAGGATTTTGATTTAAATAGGGATAGATTTTGAAGAATTGTACTAATTTTGTGAAAACCAATGCATTAATTAATCATATCACAAGTTATTATGTACTAATAACTACTAAGTGAGAATTTTTCTGCTTATTCTAATATTTTAGGTTCTTCAAGCAACTATTGCTGGTGTTTCTTATCCAACAAATGGCAGCTGGGATGTTTAGGCTCATCTCTGGAGTTTGCAGGACAATGATTATTGCTAACACTGGTGGTGCTCTTATGCTTCTCCTTGTTTTTCTACTTGGAGGCTTTATCCTTCCCAAACGTGAGTAAAAATCCAAACTTTTTAACTAAAAGCACTTCAAAACTTGCAATAAATTCTTTTTTTTTTTTAAATTATCATTCAAAGAATTTGTTCACTCATATGGATGGTTAATGATGGTTTCAGGTGAGATTCCTGATTGGTGGGTGTGGGCTTACTGGGTGTCACCATTGACATATGCTTTCAATGCCTTGTCTGTGAATGAAATGTTTGCTCCTAGATGGATGCATCCACAGGTAAATAGCAAAATTTTTGAATTAGTCAATGTTTGGTACTGTGTAACATGGAAGATACTCTTAGCGTGCTTTTTATTTCACAAGAGATGAGGTAAATGTCGATCTATTTTAATACAACTAAGAGTACCTTCCACGTATGACCTATTTTAACATGAAACTTAGTGTGTATTTGAATCCACTTTAAATCAGGTCAAACGTGGATCCGAAACATGAACCTAATCTAATCGTCTTGACATTGATCCACATTTAAACCATTTAAATGCGAAATCAAACACACAATTAATTGTGTTGAAATGGGTCCACGTCTATCTAATCTAAATGTGGAACCAAACACACGCGAACATTGACCAATCACTTTACAAGAAAGTTGTTGGTTTATAACTTGAACTTTCCCTTTGGCACAGACTTCTTCAGATAGATCTACCACATTGGGTCTTGCTGTGTTGCGGAACTTTGATGTTTATGCTAAAAGGGACTGGTACTGGATTGGTGCTGCTGCTCTTCTAGGGTTCATTTTTTTGTACAATATTCTCTTCACCCTTGCACTTATGTACCTTAACCGTAAGACCTCACACTCTAATCAATCTTTCAAGTTAGTAACTTTTCTTCTTTTACTTACTTTGTCTTAATAAACTTTTGCTTTTTCTTGTTTGGTTTTATAGCTCTTGGAAAGAAACAAGCAATCATATCGGAAGAAGATGCAAGTGAAATGGAGCATGGAGGAGACTTCAATGAAGAACCAAGACTTGTAAGGCCACCTCAGCCAAACAAAGATTCTGTGTTTAGATCATTATCCACTGCTGATGGAAATAACTCAAGTAAGTGTCAAAGTTCACAACATTAATCTTTCATGGTTTGGTTAAAAGTGTGTTCTTGTTTATCTAAATTTGGTTGTTGCTACATGAATCTTTTTAGGAGAAGTGGCAATGCAGAGAATGGGAAGCCAAGCTAATCCTGGCGGATTGAGACACGCAGATTCGACTAATGATTCGGCCACCGGAGTTGCCCCGAAAAAAGGAATGGTTCTGCCTTTCCAACCACTTGCAATGTCTTTTGATAGTGTTAACTACTATGTGGACATGCCTGCAGTAAGTATCCTATGATTCCTATCACTTTTTCAGCATACTTACTTTCTTAATTTGTACTCACTCATTTTCGAATATAATCGAATCTAAACTGATTCCACTAAGTTTGATGAGATCTTTCCTAAAATATATTCGAAAACAGATTCAGTGCCAATAATAATCCATGGTGTAACTATGAAGGCAATTCTAACATTGGTAACTTTTTGCAGGAAATGAAAGCACAAGGAGTGGCAGAGGATAGGCTGCAACTACTTAGGGGAGTAACTAGTGCCTTTAGGCCAGGAGTTCTAACTGCACTAATGGGAGTTAGTGGAGCTGGAAAGACAACCTTAATGGATGTTTTGGCAGGAAGAAAAACAGGTGGATACATTGAAGGAGACATTAGAATCTCTGGTTTCCCTAAGAACCAAGAAACCTTTGCTAGAGTTTCTGGTTACTGTGAACAAACTGATATTCACTCACCTCAAGTTACTATCCGCGAATCGTTGCTTTACTCCGCCTTCCTCCGGTTACCTAAAGAAGTCAGCAACGAGGACAAGATGGTAAGTACTCAACTCACTGCCATATCTTTTGATTCTTTCCTTCATAAAGGTACAAAGAAGGGTGAAATAAAATTTTCAATATCTTTACAGCAATTTGTTGATCAAGTGATGGATTTGGTGGAGTTGGATAATCTCAAGGATGCTTTAGTGGGGCTTCCGGGAGTTACCGGGTTGTCGACTGAACAGAGGAAGAGGTTGACAATCGCGGTTGAGCTCGTTGCGAATCCTTCGATCATTTTCATGGATGAACCAACTTCTGGTCTAGATGCAAGAGCAGCAGCTATTGTTATGAGGACTGTGAGGAACACTGTGGACACTGGAAGAACAGTTGTTTGCACAATTCACCAGCCTAGCATTGATATCTTTGAAGCCTTTGATGAGGTACCAAACCAAACATCCTTATAAACTATCTTTCATTCATTTTCTTCAATTTGGGCTTGAACCTAACTCAATCCCAAAACACTGCTTAGCCTTTATAAACTCTATTTAGGCCACATCCCTAGTCGATATAGGACTTATCTAAACATGTTTCTTTGCATCTCTTAGCCTTTTTGGTACTTAATAAAAAAATTCTGTGTTTCAGCTCTTGTTGATGAAAAGAGGAGGACAAGTGATCTATTCAGGGCCATTGGGAAGGAACTCCCACAAAATCATAGAATACTTTGAGGTACTAAACCTTCTGATCATATTTTCTCATCACTTGCTTAAGCATATGGTTCAACATCAAGTCTCAAATGTCAAATTCTTCATCACAGGCAATTCCTGGAGTCCCAAAAATCAAGGAGATGTACAATCCAGCAACATGGATGCTTGAAGTGAGCTCCATAGCGGCCGAAGTCCGGCTCGGAATGGACTTTGCAGAATACTACAAGTCATCAGCATTGTATCAGTAAGTCAAAAAACAACTAGAATACCTATATTGTGAAGTGGTTTTACATATTTTGTTGGTTTGAGCTAACAAATTTGCTTATTGAGCAGGAGAAACAAGGCTCTTGTGAAGGAGTTAAGCACACCTCCACCAGGAGCTAGTGATTTGTATTTCCCAACTAAGTACTCTCAAAACACATGGGGGCAATTCAAATCCTGTTTCTGGAAGCAGTGGTTGACATATTGGAGGAGTCCAGATTATAACCTTGTTAGATACTTTTTCACCTTGGCTTGTGCCCTCATGATTGGATCAGTGTTTTGGAGAATTGGCAAACACAAGTGAGTATTGCTTGCAGTGAGCCCTATTCTTTTTGCTTATTTCATAAAATGTTCAGTTACTTTATTTTAATAAAAAAGGTGTTTTTAAAAGACTCTAGGGTGTTTTTTTAAGCCTATAAAAATAATCAGAAGTAGCAAATAATCATATTTCTGTGTGTTTTGATAAGTTACTTTAAATTTCTTGCGCCAATTGTTACTGTAATTAGACATAAATAACTTCTAATCTTTAAACTTTAGAATCACTTATTTTGCCTTATATCTAACTTCACACTCCAACCATTAGTTCTGAATTTCAGCTAACTTCTTTCTCATTGCCTTTTTTCAGGGAGAGCTCAACTGACCTTACAATGATCATTGGAGCAATGTATGCTGCTGTTATTTTTGTTGGAATCAACAACTGCCAGACTGTTCAACCAATCGTCGCCATTGAAAGAACCGTGTTCTATCGCGAAAGGGCAGCCGGAATGTATGCTCCTTTGCCTTATGCCATTGCACAGGTAAGAATCTTGATTCAATTACTTCAAGCAACTATGATATCTTCTAGTATGTATTCTATTAATTGTTATTTGTTAACTTATATATGCATTTGTCTTTTGAATAATTGCAGGTTTTTGCAGAAATACCATATGTATTTTTCCAAACTGTGTTTTACTCACTTATAGTGTATGCTATGGTGAGCTTTGACTGGAAAGTGGAAAAGTTCTTCTGGTTCTTCTTTGTCAGTTTCATGTCTTTCTTGTACTTCACATACTATGGGATGATGACTGTTTCCATCACACCAAACCACCAAGTGGCGTCGATTTTCGCGGCCGCATTCTATGGACTCTTCAACCTCTTCTCTGGCTTCTTCATCCCAAGACCGGTGAGTATCATAAGGCATAACGATCTTTCCAGTTTAATTGGTTATCATACTAAAAAGGTTTAAATATAATTTTAGTCTCTTATTTTTTTATAAAATCTGGTTTTAATCCCTAATTACCCCTTAGAAGGACTAAAAACAGATTCGCAAAAATACAGTCAAAGACTAAAAACAAGTGTATTTTAGAAGTAAGGGACTAAATGCATTTGGTTAAAAACATGTTGAAGCCTAATAAAAAACATTAGCATATGATTAAGAATGAATCTTATAATCTTATACTAACACAATTGTTGAATGAACTTTGTTATTTCAGAAAATTCCAAAATGGTGGGTATGGTACTATTGGATTTGCCCAGTAGCATGGACAGTGTATGGATTAATTGTGTCACAATATAGAGATATAGATGACCCTCTTTTTGTTCCTGGGAGTACTCAAAATTTCACAGTCAAAGAATACATTGAAGACCATTATGGATTTAAACCTGACTTCATGGGACCAGTTGCTGCAGTTTTGATTGCTTTCACTGTCTTCTTTGCCTTTGTGTTTTCATTCTGCATCAAGGCACTTAACTTCCAAACAAGATAAAAAAAACAAATGAGCTACAATTTTGGGAAATGAAGTTATGTTCTTGAAGATTGTTATTCTGGTCTAAGTGACTTGAATGTGTATATAAAGACGTTATAAATTAAGACCATAGTTTTGTTATTTTGCTGAGAGTTGTTTTAAGTAAAAGTGTAAATCACATTGGCCAAACTATTGTGGTCAATTATTGTAATAATATTAGTTGTTATCAATAAAAATACGTATTCTTTTACCTTTGACTTATTTTATTTCAAGAAAAGTCATTGAGTTATTTCAGTTTTACTTTTATTTTTCTAAAGTGATTTTTACTCCAAATCTGAACTTTTCCTTCTCTAACATATGTGAAGTGAGATTTGAGAATTTGATTGTTGAGGTTTATTTTTATCTTTATTGTAACCAAAGATATTCTAAGTTTTCACATTTCAAATTATAGTACAAACTCTTTAAATTAATACTTGATAAATTAATAGACTCTCTAAAATAATAAATTTGTCCGGTCACGACTTGAGCCAATGTAAAAAATTGAAAAACTCAATAAAATAATAAGATAATAATTTTTCGGGAGATCCCTTTATAATTTTCGGTCCCAAGAAAATCATAAATTAATAATTCATAGAAACTGAAAAAAATATATTACACTCTATTGAAATACGATTCAATAGTGGTCTGTTTTCCTTTAAAGTTCAAGTCTATTTGGAGCTCATCTCTAACTTTTCTTATTGCATCCAATCCAATAGCTCAAGTGTTGTATTTTTGTATTGTATCATAAAGTTGTGAAGAGTGTTCGACACCATAAGTGCTTCCTTTCGCGTAACAGGCTCCAAAGACAATGTATTATCTTCGTCGTCATCCTCTGCATTGTTCTCAATGATAGTACCCACGATATCTTCTAAACTCTGAACCTCCGAACATGCTTCATTTTCACCGTTCATTAGATTGTCGATATCCATCTTATTATGATAGCCACATTGATCATAGTCTCGAGGTCTTGAGTTTCTTCATCAAAAGTGGATTCATCCAAATTTCTTGCAACGTCACTAGCTGAACGAATTTTACAGTGTCGGAAGCAATTCGCTATTGTTTCTTTTCGAACATCTATCGTCCAAGCTGTGATTACTAAATTGATAGCATCAAGGACATTTATCTTCCCTGGATCAGATTGTCCCACCTCATAACCTTCCAATATTTTGCGGTAAAACCTTCTACGATAATGCATCTTGAAAGCTCTTATTATCCCAGCATCGCAAGGTTGAATCTTTGATGTCATGTTGGGTGGCAAGAAGAACAACTCAACGTTTCTTAGCCCTTCAATATTTCTTGGATGTGCTGGACAATTATCCATCACAAGTAGAACTCTTCTACCATACATCATTTGGTCAAATGAACGAACATATTCATCAAAAAGCACACTAGTCATCCATGCTTTTTTGTTAGCTCGATATTGAAGCTATTCATGTTGACATTCTTGAAGCAACGAGGCTTTGCATATTTCCTAATAATCCATAGAGGGATTTTTTCAGAGCCATCTTCATTGCAACAAATAACTACCGTCAGTCTTTCTTTATCTTGTTTTCTTCTTTCAAGTTGTTTTGTTGCCAATGAATGATCAGCTTGTAGCCTATAAAACAACCCAGTTTCATCCATATTGAAAACATCTTTCATAGGGAACTGATCAATTTTCTCCCGAATAGATACCAATTTCTGCTCCATGTCTTGTACATCAACAGACCTACTCTCGCCAAAACGACGAAATGACTTTATGTCATGTCAGTGCTTGAATTTCCCAAGCCATCCTATAGAGAAGTTAAAATCTGAATCATCATGAGGGTACACGAGTTTCATTGTATCTCTTGCCTTCTGCAAAATTAATTCTCCTGTGATATTCACACGTTCTTGATGCTGGAGAAACCACTCATAAACAACCTTCTCCATGTCAGGATATTTTGCTAGTTTGTGTCTTTTGATCTCTGCTCTTCTCTTTTCTATTTCAGCAAAGAGATAGTCATGTGACCGCTTAAGTGTGTTTGATATTGTTCCTCGACTAACTTTCAACTGAAATTTTCCCTCAAGCCATCTCTGCAAGTCTTTTTTGTGTGCTTGCAGGATTATCTCTCTTATACTTACACAACTCTTTACGTATTTGATATGACAGTTGATTTTGCAACACCTTTTAGATGAGAAGCCATCTTGTGAGATATGATTTGAATACTCTAACACATTCATGTAATTTATATATGCCAAACTTGCTTAAGAATACATTGAACACATTTGTTCCTCTTGTTTACATTTACTGTACTTCAAAAGTCATTATTGATTTCCAATGCATATGTATACTTCAAAAGTCATTATTGATTTCCAATGCATATGTAGTTACTAATTTACGTTGAGTCCCAAGGTTCGCTGCAACGTAATTCTAAGAGGCATAGATATATTTGCCTTTTTATTTGGTATGTACAGTATGTAATTACTTAAAAACTCTTTAAATTAATAATTATTAATTTATCGATAAATTAATAACTCTCTAAATTAATAAATTTCTCGGATCCTAACATTATTAATTTAAAGAATTTCTACTGTAATTTTTTTAATTCAATGTGATTGATCAACTTAATAATTTTATTCATATATCTAATATTATTACTTGCCACTTAATTATTTTAGCTCGCTGAAAATATCTGATGAAGCTTCCCCACTAAAGGACACCATCTTGCTGGAGTTTTTGTTGGCTTCATATTCTTCTTCTATGCTTTCATGTTGTCTTTGCCCTACTGCCTATGAAATCTACACCTCTAGATAAGATAAATCATGAATTTGTGGACAGGATTCTAAGGGGATTTCATAATTTGAAATCTTATAAAAATAATAAAATATACAAATAAAAACAAAAATAGTAAAGAATGAAGTATTGTTGGTTAAAAAAAAAAAGAATAATAAAGTATTGTTTAGTTGAAAAATTATAAAAGAAATAAATTAATTGTATTTTTGCTTAATTAGTTAGAAATAAAAAAAAAAGAGTAATATGAAATGTAAACGGACTTATATGTTCCCAACAAAGATGTATTTTTCTAAAAATGTAAAAAGTTAATGTGTATTTCCTAAGTGAATAATTTTTTATTATATAATAAATAATGGATATTGTGACACCATTTTATATTGTCACTCTTATTTATAATTTTTCATTTTAATACAAAAGTCAAAAATAAGAAAAGAGAACTTGTGATTTAAATAAGAGTAACAATATCACATTAAAGTGACACTATCAATTCTCTATATAATATAATATGTAATACATTTAGTAATTGTCACTAAAGTAAAATATTTTTTTAGAAAGGTTGCCGTTAAAGTAATAATGAGATCATATAAATCACAAACAGTTGAGATCTGTTGACATTAATTAATTTTACACCAACTCTTACACCAATTAAAAATGATATATCAAAAAAATTTTTCACAAAACTCGTCGTTAGATTGAAACTACTTATTATATAAATCATGTTTACAAAATTTCACATCAATCCGAGATCGTTTAGCACTCCATCAGCGTATTAAAAAAATAATGTAAAATATAGTTTTAAAATAATAAAAATAACAAGTGTGTTGATAGAGTGCTAAACGATTTCAAATTTATTATGTAAAATTTTATATATATGATCTATATGATAGTAATAAGTTTTAATCCATTGGTGGATTTCGTGAAAAAAAAAAGTTGACATATTATTTTTAATTGATGTAAAAATTGATATAAAATTAATTGGTGTCAACAAATCTTAACTTAATCGCAAATATATACCATGATGGAATGAGGGTGAAAGAACTGAATGAATTTTATTGAATGTAAACAGATGGTTTTATACAAAAAAGGCCAAAGAGCTATTTGGGCCTGAAAGACAAAAAGTACACAATGGGCTTTGAAGAACAGAAGGAGCCCAATAGAAGACATAATTAAATTTTATCTAAAATACATTTTATTATTTTAAATATTAAAAAAAAATCTATTTACTTCAGGAGGAGTAAGTGTTAGTCTGTTACTCGACTTTAAAATTTCATATAAACAATTCTCACCTCAAAAAGAAAAGTAAAAAAATTTACGAACATAGCACTAGTTTTCGAATCCGGATAGAAATCCAAGATAGTTAATATACAATACTATTTTTTAAGGTGAAGCAATAACATGACAATATATACATGCCTATATATTAGCCTGGACTGTTTATAAACTGATCGTGACAAAATCATCAGTGATGAGTGGTGTCAAATCCAAGCATTAGTAATATCTTTGAAAAATTAACTATATGGTGCTAAGAGCTTGTAGTTCAAGTGACATAAAGAGTAATTTTTTAAGCTGAACTGCTGAAGAAAAGAGGTTCAATCTTCGATAAAGTAAAATTAGAAGTAGAGTTAAGAGTAATATAGTATGAATGTTTGTGTTTAGTCGATAAAAAAAAAAAAAAAACATATAGTGAATGACCTAACTATTGTGTGGCTTAGGAGCATATGTCACTTTCACACCGATCTTTTCTTCCATAGTACTACTATTACTATATATATTCCAGTCTATGTCAAGAATTAATTTTGAACAAATGTAGTAGTGTAGTGTTTGTGAACCAGTTTTTGACAAGGGAAATTACACAAATAATAATATCCCTCTTCCAACATTTTTCAGCCAAAATTGCAGAACCAGATATTATATATATATATATATATTGGGATGAAATCATGAAGAGGACCTTTAATTTTGTTGTTGGTTTTGCAACCATGGAAAAATATAATTATTACGAATTGATATGACTTGAAAAAATCCTTCATCTTATCGATAGATAGTTGAGCTGCTGATGAGTTATAGTCACATGGAGATCATCATTATTTATGGATAGGTATAACTAGTAGTTGGCCATGTATTTCACCCTGTGGCTCTAGTTATAAGGGAAACACAAAACAACATCTTTAAATTCCAGTTTCTCACTTGAAATTCATGTAAATAATTAATATTTATTAATTTGAGCATGTTAAATTAGTAAAACTTTTCACTAGAATAGTTCAGACAAATCCTAAACCTATATATATATATATATATATATATATATATATATATTTGTTAATATATTTTTATTTTTTTAAAAGGAATCATATACTATAAGAAAAGAAACTCTTTCTTGAATTCCAAGTTACATTTCATGCCATGTGTCATTCTCACATGCATCCAATTTCCCTTCAATTTTTTTGTTTATTATTATTTTATTGTTGTTCCCTCTATTTTTTTTGGCCCCAAGTTATCTTACTTGACACATGTCATTATAAGAATGATTCAATTTCCTTCTCAATTTTTGCTTACTTTGAGATGAAAAAAAATAAAAATTTAAAATTTTAATAATAAAATTAAATTATATTATTAAAATAATTTAAAATTTTAATAATAAAATTAAGGCTTAAATATGATTTTAGTCCCTAAAATATTGAATTTCATTGACTTAAGTCCCTAATATTAAGAATTTAGGACTTATGTCCCTATAAAATTTGAAGTGGTGATTTAAGTCCCTTTAATAAATTTTTTGGGTAACATAAGTCCTTGATAAATGTGAAAAATGTTGAGTTAAGTCCTCAGATTAGGGACTTAAGTCACCCAAAATTTTTTTAAAAGAGACTTAAATCACCACTTTAAATTTGATAGGGACGTAAGTCCTAAATTCTTAATGTTAAGGACTTAAGTCAATGAAATCCAATATTTCAAGGACTAAAAACGTATTTAAGCCTAAAATTAAATTATATTATTAAACTTTTTTTCTCTAACTTCTTTTTTTTCCTCTCCACTTTCCTTCATTTCACGTTTCATTCATTATCCTTTTTTATTTCTTTTTCTCTATTTTTTATTCGTTCCTTTCTTTATTTTTACTATGCATCTTTCTTTTTCATTTTTTTTACTTTAATTTTTGTTATTTGTTAAATTATATTTTTTTTGTATAACCACGAGTTTCTTTAGGCATAGTTGAGATTCGAACACGGGACCTCTCGCTGTGAATCGTCCCTCCTATGAACTTAGCGGGGCCTTACACCGCTAAGCTAACCCTTGGGATTAATTTGTTAAATTATTTATGAATAAGATAACATATACTTTTTAATACATTAACATTGTTAAGAATGAACTTATCATTTGTTTATTTTATAATTTTTAAAGCATGTTATATGTGATTCACAAATATAGGATCAAACTTCAATTAAATATGTGTACTTAATATCACAATTTTTTCTTATATGTTAATTATGTAAGTTTTCATAAAGTTAGTATATAAGTCATTATATAAATTTGTTACTTGCATTTATTTTACTTTTTGCAAGTGTGTTATCATGTTTTAATAATATTGAAAGTCTAATTTATTGTGCAACAAAAGTCTCATAATAAACTGTGGAGGTCTTTTTTATATTTAATGGTTTTGTGCAATAGTTGAGGTGTAAAGAATATTTCACTGAAAGAGATTGTGTCGATAAAAAGTAATTCTTCACGGGAAATATTGTGACGATAAAAAGTTATAGATTAAAGTATAATTAAGATGAATGTTTTAAATGTAATGATTTTTAAATTCAATTATATCTTTTATTTTAATCATTATATTGTAAAATAATTTATTAAATATTTTAATAATTTTAATTATGTTATTATATATTTATTACAAGACATTAACACACATTCACAAACGCGTAATCGAAGACCCGTGCGAATGCACGAGTCACATGTTAGTAGGTCAATAAATTATAAACTGTAAATAATTTTAAAAAGTGAAAATTATAAATTATTAAACTATTTTTTTTATAAAATAAATGGAAGTACATTAACATCGATGAACGCTAACATACTCCTACTAAAAAAGCAAGTGAAAAAACATTTAAGTTGGGGGTCCGGATATGATGATCCGGTCATCTTTTCGACCATCAATGGTCCTCTTACTATGACCAACATGGGTGAGTTCAGTAGATTTCAATTAGTTTTTGTGTATTTACGTTTATTCCCAAAAACTTCTGAATTCGACTTTTAGTCCTATAATTTATAATTTATTTCAAATTTCCCAATTTCATCTTCTTTCACTATGATATGTGAAAAATGGCTAAGAATGCAGATACTACGATACTCAAATCCAGAAACAAAATTCACAATGCATTGTTCAAATATGCAATACCCATTCAAAAGGAAAAATGTAAAATAACGTTTGTGCTTCTTTGCCAGGAATGGCAGTACTCCTCCGAAAACCACCGCCCATCTTCGCGAATGTTCCGATCTACAATCAATTTCATGCTTCGGAGTTTAGATCGGGGTCTCTTCAAACACCGTTGTCTCATTCGCAACGATGATGACAATGTTTCTCTTACCGTTGTTCGGAATTGCAATCGGTTTGATGCTTTGAGCGGTTTAGACTGGTGTTTCTCCTAACACCGCCGTCCCTCTTCGCAGTTTAGACCGGTGGTGGCAGCGACGGTTTTCCAACACGTTGTTCAGATTTGCGTTCCATTTTCATTTTCATATTTTTGATGCTCCGCATTTTCATCTTCATCTTCACTAATAATTTTGCCCTAACTCTTCACAACACCCTTTTAATCTCTGTTCTCCCAGTTTTCTTTTTCTTTTTCTCTTTAATCTTTCAATTTCCTTCCACTCTATTTCATGTTCTTTTTGTTATTGTAATAATCACAACACAATATACGCTGCAAATTAAAAGCGATAGGAAATCCCTGATCTTTGAGGCATGGGAGAAAAAGTAGCAAGAGTAGATACAGAGCATATTTTTTTTGTTTTGTATTCTCTGGGGAAGTAATGAGCTCTAATTTTCCATCCCACAGCTCACAAGTTCATATGGATGAATTTCTATTTTTTATCATTTTTGTGTTTTTTAATTTACAAACTCTTTTAATGATTAAGAAGCAAAATCTGAATGTATGACTTAACAATTAACCATCAAGAAACATGTGCGTATTCAATCCAGTATGCATTCAAGAATTGCTTCTGGTGCCTATTTGGAGGAGGGCTACAAACGAATTAATTCAAGCTAAGGGAACATTTTTTATTTCAATTTTTTTTTCATCACACCGATATAAAAGGTAGCCGGTCAGCAATTACAACCCTTAAATAAATTATAATAAATCTAACGGTCATTATTAAATAGATTATCAATGATCCCAAATTTGAAGGGATCATCGTATCCAGACCCTTAAGTTGGTGTAATTAAACTTTGATTCCTTGTATGAGATTTTTGCAAATAGGTTCCTACACTAAAGTATTTGCATTTTAGTTCCGTCTAATACTTTTTCAAACATTCCAGAATTGATATTCCATTTATCTATTAAAATACTTAAACAATTGCTACTTTTTTTTCACCTTATTCTTCTCTTCTCCCCAAAAATATGGGTACTATTACCAGTTTACCACTACCATCGTCACGTGCGTCCATCTTACAGTAAATTTTTAATATTCTTATAGTACATATTCTCATTCGTATATTTAGTATGTGTTTAGAAAAATGTTAAATTAGAGTAATATTAATTTTGAAGAGTTAAAATTAATTTTGGTTAATAAATTAATTGTTTAGTTATGAGTTAAGGAAAAGTCAAAATTAATTTTGGGTTGTCAAAATTAATTTTGGCTAAAGCAATGTGAGACTTATTTTTAAGTTGAGTTAAAAATTTTGCATTGTATTTTTACTCTAAACTTATTTTTAAGAAAAAATCACCAAATATAAATCACGTTAACATGAAGTTTTAATTCTAAACTCAATTTTACAACAAATTAATTCTATAAAATCACATTAATTAATTCTATCATCATTGAGCCAAATTATTTGAATGTATTGAACGAGGATGTGTTTCCAATTTTAGTTTTTCTAACATGAAGTTTTGCTTAATTAGTTTAATTTCATTTAAATTGTACACCATACATAGACTCCTATTTATCCATGGTTATATGATTATATATGTTCATTTTTCTTAGTCCGTCCTCTTTTTTTTTTTTTCTTTGTCAAGCGGTCTAGGTACTAGTCTATTTATTTCACCATATACAAAAAAAATTTTTTTATTATAAAAGTGTTTATATCCAAAAAAGTATATGTTTTTATTAAAAAATATATATTTTCATAAAAAAAATTTTTTAATAATATATTTATTTTGTTTTGAGTTTTTAGTCTCTCTTTGCATAAATAAAAAAATTATATTTTTATAAGGAAAAAAATGACTCGCAATAAGCTAACCCGCCCTAACTTGCATAGGTTAACGGATTAAAAAGATAACAAATTTTAATATACAACTCAGGTTATGCAATTTTAGGCGGACTCACGTGCCACAACGAAGATAGGCTAATACATTCAAACCTATCATCATTTTAGTATTTATAAATATTGTGTTCATACGAAAATTACACAAAAGAAAACTAATCATTCTACCTCCTTTCTCCAATCTCCACTCATTACCACAAAAACAATATAAAAAATAATATATAAGCAACTTTCAATTTGATAACATATTTTTTATTGATAATTATAGAATATAGAATTATATATAGAATTATTGGGTGCTATTTTTATTTGTTTCTTTTATTTCTTTTAAGTAGCTTTAGAAACGAAAAATTAATATCACGGTTTATAATCATTGATAAAAAAAAAAACTAAATACGTGATTAATCATTCCATTTTAATTTTAACCTAGAATGCTAGATGTAGGTTCACAAGCAAGAAAAATATTATCAAAAGTTTTCGTGAAACACGTGTAAAATGATAAAAAATTTACCTTTTTCAATTTTGTTATGCTTAAAACTATTTTTTTCATCAACAGTGTTTAGGGACAACCAAAACATTGTATGACCCATTTGTTTTTAGTATTTTCGTTAAGAGTAAAAAAGAAGAAAAAAAGTTATCAAAAATAACTAAACAACTATCAATTGTACAAGTTGTACAAACTCATGTACACTAAATTTTATTGTTTTTTCATATAGATACAAAAATTATCGTTAAACAGTTCTCAAGAGAAAAAAATTATTACTACCAAAGCAGCGTGCAAGTCACTTTCTTGAATGTTTATGTCATTGTTTGCTGGCTGCCAATATCAAGAGCAAATGGCCAGACAAATTGAATCAATTAATTTATCCATAGTCCAACTTTAAGGATTTTATTTTTATTTGTATAGATAATTATAAAATGATTCATTACTTTTTATTTTTGGAAACTACTCATATTATATATATATATATATGAAAGTAATAAAATATAAATTTATTTATTTTATATAAATTTTGGAGACAACAATCTCAACATAAGAATATGTGTGGATATCTGAGTTCAATCTCTGGTTATTGCAATCAAACAAAAAAAAATTAGAGACGACAATAAAATGATGTTTATTTAATATTTATGATAATAAAACAACCTTAATTAATTGATTAATGTTTTAATTAACAGATATTTTCAATTAGATAACCCAAGGTCCGGGAAACTACTTCATTCACTGTTGAGTGTTGAGTTTTCAAGAAATGAATGAATGTGAAATTCACCAGTTGCAAGAAATGAAAAACTGTCTCCCCTATGATATGCTACTTATGGCCAAATTGTTCTTATGTATGGAGGAAAAAAAAATCTTAAGAGATAGGGCATAAATAGCAACCGGTTTTCTATGATATGCAATATTAATAAGAGAATTTAAATAATTTCTTTATAAAGAAAACCTTACAAACATTGAAAATGATTGAATGTTGGTGTAATATGTAATAAATACTTTGATTCTTTATAAAATCTCTAACATATAAAATATTGCACCTAATAGAAAAAATATAAAATAAATAGCAATACATGTAACATGAGAGACGTATTTTTTTCTGTATTTAACCGTTCAATCAAGTTATTATTTAAATTTGAGTTGTTCACTGCACTCTTTCATTATCTTAGACTCTATGATGATAAATTAACAGTTGAGATATGATTAGATACACGATGGATGGTAGATGTGGCGGAGTGGATGGAGATGGTGTAACATGTGGATGAAGTTTAGGTTGCTTTGAGCTTTATGGCTCCTAAATGGCCTATGGTTTTGGTTGGATGTTGAATTGAAGGGAAATGTGTCATTAGTATTTGAAGACTTTATGTCAATGATTAATGAGCTTATAACAACTCTGAATTATGTCACTTGATAGCTAGGTATTGTTGGCAAACCATTACAAAAGGAGAAATTTTTTTATCAACTTTATGAGCGTAAGTACACCCATAAGAGAAGTAAATAAAAGTATATATATAATAAATTAATGTCTAGTTTTTTTTTTTTTACATCGAAAAAATAAATAAAAATAAAAACTAAAAAACTAAGAAGAAAGGGATTAAAGTGAACAACTCCTAATCTATCCGCCAACAACTTTGAGCGATAGGAAAGTGGATCACTGTGAGAGGAAAAGCACCGCCAGATGCAAGCTTCGCGAGCGCATTAGTTACGAATACTTCCCAAATTGAACTTGTAATTTTTTAAAAAAAATTAATAGTTTGGTCTTGTAACTTTTTTTTTCGTTTTGGTCCTGTAATTATTAAATGTTTCAACTTAGTACTGTAACTAATTTTTCTATTTCGATTTGGTCATGTAACTATTAAACGTTCCAACTTAGTCCTATATAACATATTTTTCTGTTTCGATTTGATCTTGTAACTTATTTTTCATCCAACAAAATTGTACTTTTTATCGAGACTAAATTCAAACAAAAACAAAAAGTTACATGACCAAATCAAAATAGAAAAATAAGTTATAAAGTTACAATACCAAGTTATCAATCTAGCTTAATTTTTTTAATGAAATTACAATCTCAACCAATAATTTTGGCAAAAATAATTTATAAATTCTTACATGACACACAAATAATATCGAAGTTTCCATTACACTTAAAAGATAAGTGATGTTGTGGTCAAAATGCTCAAAGCAACTCTTCCTATTTATATGGATTTATTTCTACTTCACCATTCAATCTTCTCTTCATCATCTACAAGCTCTTGATTTTGTTGCAATTCTCCGAGTGTTGATCCATCAACAACTCACTCTAAAGAGTATTATTATGCTTTCTTTAAAGGAACGATGCATCACACTACTTTTATTTCTTTTCCTCCCATGGTCAAAACCTCGGCTCTCATACCACTAATGAGAAACGATCATTAAAAAAAAATCTCTCTACACAAAAAATTTAATGTAGTTCCACACCTCAAAACTTACGTTGACAACCACTTCATAAAATATATATTTTATTATCAACTTGTAATTTTTTAGTGAAAAAATTTATGAACTCACTCTTACTTTTCAACTTGCAATTTTTGTAAGGAAAAATTTAAAACAATCTCAACTGAAAAAATTGTAAATCCTCACATGACATTCAACAATTAAATCGTCATTAGTTACACATAAGATACTAGTGATGTTGTGGTTAGAATGCTCAAAGTAACTCTCCCAATTTATATAAATATTTTACCTCATTTTCTTCAAATTACATCATATAAGACTAAGGTAGTGTTTGACCCAATTTTTTTTTGTCTTATCTTTTTTTTATAAGTAAAAGCTAGGTCAAACTATATTTATGGTAAACCTATTAAATTATAAGTTTAGAGGCCTATTTTGTGGGCTAATCGTAATTAACACTTGAATATCATAATTAACATCTAAAATCTTGAATATCTTTTCCTTCTCTCTTAGTAAAAATAGTAATTCACTAAAATCTTCAAAGTCTTCTTTTCGTTTATGAATTATTCATTTCACTTAATATTTAAAAATTTTATGGTTTTTTAAATTATTATTTTGGTAAATTTATATTGTGTTTAATTTTTTTTAAAATAAAATAAAAATATTGAGTTTTATCGTAGAATTATTATTTTTATTGCAACTTTCATTTTTTAAAAAAACTATATTGTTAAATTACATTTTTATATTATAGAAATATGATAATTAATGATAAATAACTTTAAAAAGTTGATAGAAAACACTTTTATTAAATAAATAGTTTTTTACTCATAAGCAAAGCAACTTATAAAGTAAAAAAATAATAAAATTATCAAACAGCCTTTAATTTTTTTAAAATTCTTATTTTCAAATTTTTTTTAAAAGATGCTTATAAAAAAAAATAAGCTATACCAAATAAAACCTACATTTCTTACTTTCATTATACTCGATTCGAGATTTAGATAAATTCACAATAAATATATATAAATTGACAAAATAATTTTGTGAGTTATATTTATCAAATGTTACTAACAAAAGTTATTGTGTTTATCTTGTACCTATATGATAACCAGAGAATCTTTATTAGCCCACAAACTAAGAGATAGAGAATTGGGACACAAACATAAGTATGATATCCTTGAAAGTTCCACTGATCATATTTGGAAGGTGCTATTTTCGGAGTGTCGTTTCATACAGTGAGAACTATAAACGACAAGATTCAGATGCCAGAGACCACAAAAAATGAGGACAAGTTTTTGTTCTCACTCAAGCAGAGAGGCGTCTAACTAAACCCAACCTCATGACACAGCAGAATCTCCTGATTGAATTTTGTGAAAATGACATTATTATCCTTTGTAAATCCCAAAGAATATACTAATATTCATCCTACGCTTCCAAACTAAGTCCTCACTCCTTCTACACTGTGGTGGACCACATCATATAGTACTCCTCCTTCATAGTTTGGCCATCAAATAATTTCAGAAAATTTTAACTCATTTCTTTATGTTTCATTTTTCAGATCAGAAATTATTTTGGTAAAAAAAATAAAAATTGACAAATTATTGTTTCCACTACAACTGACAATGTAAATCAAACTCAACTTGCTCACAAAACCCAACTTGCTATGATAAAATATAACCTAATCATGAATTTGTCAAATATCACATTTGCTAACCATACTCAACTTGTAGACCAGATCAATCAAAATTTGAAAAGCAAAAATCATAGTTCAAAAATGCACGAATCGAACAAATGTATAGTTGATTTAAGTTGTATATACTTATTTTTAGGATTTATTATGAATTAAACTTTATTATATTGTAAATATATTTAGTTCGAACAAAATTAAGTCCTATGATTGATATATATCGGTAGACAAAAAAAAATCCTTACCACAAATAAACATTTAGTGATCAATAGTCAAATGATATGTCTTTTGAAATTTATAGAACTTTAGAATAATTTTTTCTTTCTCAATAATAATTTTTCTTTGTTGTATATCCAGTTAATTTCAAAACAAGTTTATTTGAATTAAATTTGTCAATAAAATTAACTCAATTTGATCTAATTCAACCCAAACTCGATGGATTAAATCAAATATATTCTGTGCTTAAACTTGATTCAATCTGACATGTACATACCCACAAAGTAAGCTATAGAAAACTCTTTCTTGTAATAGCAAAATTTTAATACATTATTAAATTAAATTCAAACTTAATATCTTATTTTAAAAAAGGTTAGATACTTAAATGGTTAATACAAATTAAAGAATCATTATTAATTAATTAATTAATTTAATTAATATTAAGAGAAAACGAGTGTTTTTTCAATTTTTTTAAAAGGTAATTAATAAGAAGGGATGGGGGTGAGTGACTTCAGCAACATCATAAAAATTGTGTATATATATCAGTTGTGATCTAACCTCCGTCTTTCTCTCCTCTTCCAAGTTCCATTACAGAAAAATCCGGCGAAGAGTGAGAGGAAGTGACAGACAGAGAGAGAGAAGAGAAAAGAATAGAATCAAAGACAAAACCAAGGACAGACAGATTCCCTGAAGACTCTCTCATTCTCTTCTCGTAATTTCTTTCTCTCTCCCTCTGCTTCATCCAACAACCGCAACTCTCTCTCTGTCACTCATTTCCTTCGCCACCATGATCTCCTCCAATTCATGCTCCTTCCTGGTAAATATATAAAACTAACTTCTCAATCCACAATTCCAATCTCACACACTAATCCAACTTCACATTTCACATTTCACGTTTCATTTCCTCCTGGTAAATCCCCAAAAACATAAATAGCTCCCCTGTTCCTCTTTTTCTTTTGAAAAAAATTGATCTTTCTTCTAATTTCACTTAAATTAGTTAATTTGTTCATCTGGGTGTTGACGAATTTTCCTGTTTTCCCCAAATTTATGTGATTTTTTTACGCAGATCAACTCGGGTTTAGGTGGGTGGTCTTCTAGCAGCAACTTCTCTGTTTCGCAGAGAAAGGTTTCGGGTCCTTCGATAGTAGCGTGTTCTGCTCCAAGCAGCGGCGGCGGCAGCAGGAGCCTTGTCATGGAAACATCGGTGAAGAATGATTCCACGGTGGCGGATGTAGATGGCAGCCAAACCTCCGCCGGTGGCGTTAGGGACGTGTACGGCGAGGATAGGGCGTCAGAGGACCAGCTTGTAACTCCGTGGAGTGTCTCTGTTGCTACGTAAGTGAGGCTTATTCTAGCTATGATACTTGTTGAGGTAGTTAACTCAAAAATTAGTCCTGAGATTGTATTGTAAGGGTCTTTAAAAACTTTAAATTATTCTTAGCATTTTGCAAAACTATGTTGATTTTAGTATTGGCTAAAATAGTCTTTTGATCACGGGTCAAAAAGTTTGATCCCTCATATGTAAGTTTCACTTTAGTCTCTTAGGTTGTCAAAAAAAAAAAAAGTTTCAAGTTGATTTAAAATTATAACATAAGTGAACAAAATGATTGGAAAAATACTATATAAGGGATCAAATAGAAACCTTAATAGAAACCTTTTAAATATAAGGAATCAAAGTGAAACTTTTAAAATATAAGAGATAAAACTAAGATTTTTTTGACCGTATAAGGGACTAAAACTGTATTTTAGCTTTTTAGTATTTGTTGTTTTTTCAAATTAATTTTTTAATCTCCTACCCAAAATTGATTTAAATGAATGTCGGGTACCAATTTGGGATTTTTAAAATCCTAGAAATTAATGGTCAGTTTGGTTTGCATTTCGGTTTTCATTTTCTGTTTTCTGAAATTTTACAAAGGAAAAATTGGAAATGTTAGAAACAAAAAATATGTCTATTTTTTTCTTTATAATATTTCAGAAAAAAGAAAAAGAATGAAAACTGGAAATGGATATGCAAACCACTCAACCCATACAATGGACATATATCCTCTCTATAGTCTCTTGCACACAACTGTTCGAGCAACAATCCAACAGTGGATTTATAGCTGACCGAATAGTCGACTATGAGAGGCCGGTTATGTCGGCTAAAAATCCACTATTAAAACGTTAATCGGATGGCTGAGGACGAGAGACAGATTGCCGGTGCAGTTCGTGCCTAACATGGAAAGAATCTGGGTCCACCGTACAATCTCGAGGGCCGGCTGTTGGTACTTGGCAGGTTTATTCCTTGTTGAACTGAATGTTGATGAATTGGATGCTTTTTCTTTGTTGGTTTTTTGCTTTTAGTGGGTATACTTTGTTGAGAGATCCACACTTCAACAAAGGGTTGGCCTTCACTGAACAAGAGAGGGATGCTCACTACTTGCGTGGCCTTCTTCCCCCCACTGTTATCTCTCAAGACACTCAGGTTAATTTCCTTTTGTTTTTTTGGTTGGAATTTGTTAGTTGTGGTGTAAGACTTGTGATAGTTATTGCGTTTTCATTTGTTCAGGTGAAGAAAATGATCCAACATATACGCAGTTATCAAGCTCCATTGCACAAGTACATGGAAATGATGGATCTTCAGGTATCCTTATGAAATATCCCTTTTCATACCTTTTAGAACAGTTATTAAATAAATAATATAAGCTGAGAATAATAACTCTGAAACTTTTCATAGAAATCTTTGAATGATTTTTTGTTTCCCGAAATTTTCTCTTGTCTGATCATTTATATTTTTTTTGTCGTTATTTTATTTTCTCCTTGGAGTCTTATTTTTTACTATAAATTGAAGGTTTGAAATTGTGATATGCTCCTCAACATCATATAGCGAGATTATAGTCCTAACAGCCACTGAAACCGCATCTGACCTTGATTGCGGTTTATAGTGACTGCATTCGACTATATTTGGCTGCATTCAATGCAACAACACAATTGTGTCTACAATTGCAATCTGAAACTATTAAAGTTGTACCTTTGGGGAATTTCTTCATGATTTGATTTCCAAATTTTAGGGTCGGATTCTTAAGCATTCTGTTTCTTATTTGTTTGATTGCAGGAGAGAAATGAAAGGCTGTTTTACAAACTTCTAATTGATCATGTTGAGGAATTACTCCCAGTTGTCTATACTCCAACTGTTGGTGAAGCATGCCAGAAATATGGAAGCATCTTTATGCGTCCTCAGGGTCTTTATATCAGTTTGAAAGAGAAGTAAGTTTGAGTTCAGTTGCTCCTTTATCCTCCTAGACTTTTTTCTTCATCTACGCTTATAGTTGACTGACCTTTCTATTTACTCTCGGCGGTGTGTAAAGAGGGAGGATTCTTGAAGTACTGAGGAGTTGGCCTGAAAAGAACATTGAAGTCATTGTTGTAACTGACGGGGAACGCATCCTGGGTCTTGGGGATCTAGGCTGTCAGGTAAATTCTCTTATACTCAGTCAAATGTAATAGTAGTATTTATGATTATTGTATTCATGTGATCTAATCATCAATGTTGTATCAGGGGATGGGAATACCAGTGGGAAAACTTTCTTTATATACAGCACTTGGTGGAGTTCGTCCTTCTTCTGTAAGTATTTTCAGTCTACTATGCCTGTCACAAACTTCTGTTTCGCCACTTCTGTTAGCAATGGATTTAAGCTCCCAACTTATCCTCATGTAGGAGTAATTAAAAATAATGAAACGAAAAAAAAAAAAAGGAAGTTGTTCAGGATATTCCTATATTTGATTTTGGATCCAAGGTTTGAGCCCTTAGGGCTTACACCTTGTGAAAAATAGTAGATTTTGGCAACTAGCAGTATTACAATTTGCAGTGATTGTTGTGATTATTTTTTAAGAACACTTGTAGCTCTTCATATTTTATATACTTTTTGAAATAGTGCTACTGTCCTAAGTTAGCTTCATGCATATTATTCAAGTTTTGGAAGTTTACTAAGACTGGATCCTAAGTTCTTCGCACTTTTATTTTGTACATTTTAGCTTCAATT
The DNA here is from genome assembly GCA_037177725.1 of Cyamopsis tetragonoloba. Lineage (NCBI taxonomy): Eukaryota > Viridiplantae > Streptophyta > Magnoliopsida > Fabales > Fabaceae > Cyamopsis > Cyamopsis tetragonoloba. The sequence goes on along the minus strand of CM074124.1, from coordinate 52,123,141 downwards.
TGTTGTTACAACTATAATATTATATTATCAAAATTGTTTCAGTGCTTGCCTATTACCATCGATGTGGGTACAAACAATGAGAAGTTGTTGAATGACGAATTGTATATAGGGCTCAAGCATAAACGAGCAACTGGGCAGGTTGGTTCATGATTTGTTTCCTTTATTGGGCCTTGATTTTAATTTCAGGCATCTTTGTTTTCTAATATTCCGTGATGATGAATTTGTTCAACTTTTTTATTCCAGGAATATGCTGAACTTTTGCATGAATTTATGACTGCGGTCAAGCAAATTTACGGTGAAAAAATCCTAATTCAGGTACTGAGAATTATGCATAGACACAAATTCTCGGTTTGTTGGAGTTACTAATTTCAAATTTCCTGTTTTCTGAATCTGTTTTTGCCATTTTTTAGTTTGAAGACTTCGCCAACCACAATGCTTTTGATCTACTTGAAAAATATAGGTCAACACATCTTGTTTTCAACGATGATATTCAGGTAAGAAATTCCTGTGTTATATAACGAGTTTTGATTCTTCGGTATCCAATAATCAATTCTTATATTTTGTCTGCTTTTCGTAGGGAACGGCATCAGTGGTCCTTGCAGGACTGGTTGCAGCTTTGAAATTGGTTGGGGGAAACTTGGCTGATCATAGGTTCTTATTCCTTGGTGCTGGAGAGGTATGTTCATACAATTTTGGGGCCGCGTCCCTTTCATCATTGGTTCTTCGGGAAAGAAGAGTTTAATCCAAAGCTTTGAGTGTGTCTTTGGTTCGGCTTATTTTGGAGATGTAATAGCTTATTTTGCCAGCTTTATAAAGAACTTTTGAAAAATAAGCGATTATTTTTCCAAATTTAAGCGTTCCGTAACATGCATTGAATTGTTTACTGGCATTTCCTCATATTAACGATTCGCTTGAGTATGTCCTTAAGCATGAATTTTATGATTTATGTATGGTTGCAGGCTGGCACTGGAATAGCAGAACTCATAGCACTTGAAACATCGAAACGGGTTACTAACTACTTTTAGAACCATCACATTTTTATTTTTGGTTGGTTTGGGAGGGAGGTTGGGATTTATGAAGTGACATTGTATGAATTATTTATATTTCTATATACCGGAATCACTGTTGTTTTTTCAGACAAATGCCCCTCTGGACGAAATGCGCAAGAACATTTGGTTGGTGGACTCAAAGGTTGCGCAGAATCAATTCGGCTCCTTCCTTTGATAGTAAACTCTTGTTTATCCTTCGGATTAATCCTTTATTCCTACTTTTGCAGGGTTTGATTGTGAGTTCCCGTAAAGAATCACTCCAACATTTTAAGAAGCCTTGGGCGCACGAGCATGAACCTGTTAAGGAACTCGTAGATGCTATTAAAGTATGATCTCTTTCTCTCTCTTTCACCTACATAGACACACAGAACAAAAGTTTCAAGTTTCTCATATTTCAATGTCTTCTTCTCAGCAAATTAAGCCAACAGTGTTGATTGGAACATCAGGACAAGGGAGAACTTTTACTAAGGAAGTGATTGAAGCCATGTCTTCCATTAATGAGGTACTATATGAATTTATTGGTCAACCTTTTGTAAAATTTGATGGCTGCATAAACTAATCTATCTATCATTTGACACTGCATGTAGAAACCTATTATTCTTTCTCTTTCGAACCCGACATCTCAGTCAGAATGCACTGCTGAAGACGCTTATACATGGAGCCAGGTAATCTAAAGCTTCCATATTTTAATCTCTTTCTTTAAGTAATTATGCAGATGAATAATTACTATCTTATGTTTTTTGTGTTTCTTATGCATTTTCATATCCTATCAGGGACGCGCCATTTTCGCTAGTGGAAGCCCATTCCCCCCGGTTGAATATGGTGGAAAAGTCTTTGTGCCTGGCCAGGTCTTATCTCAAATGCAAAATTTTCAAATCTGTTAAAAATTTGTCACGTGAAATGAACCCTAATTTGAATGCGTTCTTTGCTAATCAGGCCAATAATGCGTACATTTTCCCTGGATTTGGTCTCGGTTTGATAATGTCCGGAAGCATCCGAGTGCACGACGATCTGCTTCTCGCAGCTGGTAAGTACATTTTAGATTCAAACATTTAAATAAATCTTAAAAGAATGGGTTATACAATTTGTGAGCTACCTCTGATTTCAATTGCAATTCTTTTTTTTTTTTCTCTTGGAACAGCCGAGGCTTTGGCTTCACAGGTGACCCAGAATGACTTTGATAAGGGACTCATATACCCTCCATTCACTAACATCAGAAAGATTTCTGCACACATAGCTGCCACTGTTGCTGCTAAGGCCTATGAACTTGGTAAGCTTTTATTTTCCTCAGTAGCGTCTACGATGGACCAAGTAAATATTGACTGTTAGATTGGTAGTTCGATTGTGATCAATTATTATTCCAATCCAATGGTTAATATTTAACTGCCTGGTACATGGTAAATGCTACCAATTCCCTTGAGTTTGTTTGGTTCGCATTTCTATTTCCTGTTTCCATTTTGTTTTCATGAACAACTACTCTCCCTGTATTCTATTTGCTTCACGCTCCCTATACCTTCACGGAGCAAGGAGCTTTCTAGCACTGGGGTACACCTTTTTCATAAATAATAATTACAAAATTACTAATTACCAAATTATAATTTTAAAAAATGTTTATGAAACATTAAGAAAATATGTGATGAGGCTCCGAAAGCTTTATGGTTTCATGTTTCTAATCATTTTTCCCGTTGAAATATCATAATTAAATAAATAATTGTAGAATGTTGATAAAATTGAGATTGCATTTTGTTCAGGATTGGCCACTCGTCTTCCTCAACCAAAGGATTTGGTGAAGTTTGCTGAGAGTTGTATGTATACTCCAACCTATAGAAGCTACCGGTGAAGTCAGAAGAAAAGCTCCTTTCTTTCAATTTTTATGTTTTTGTGATCAAATTATGAGATTTTTATTTATTTATTTTTATGTCCCTTTTCTGCTGTTGTAATTTATTGTATTGGGTGGGAAAAGAGGTTAGGTGGATATGGTAGTAGTGGTAGCTGGACTTTTGTATAGCTTGAAATATTTTATATTCGGCTATAAGTTTTATGTGACAATTATTATTATTATTATTTAAATTAGAAAATGAATCATATGAATGCTTGCACGTTTACAAAAAATTGCAAACCATTTATGCATTTCGTTTCCATTTTCTCACTCTCATTTTCTGCTATTTTAGCGTGATTATTTTTTGCTAGAGTAATATTTTATTAATGAAATAATGGTACTCATGAAAGAAAATAATATGCTAAGTATGTCTCTTTTGCTTTCTTGTTGGAATGAAGTAAACATTCTGTTCGAGTTATCATTATAATCAGAAAATCTCTTTTTTTAAGTAATTAACAAATCCTTTTTTTATATCCTTTTTTTAAAATTATGCTTTGTGTCCTTGTAAGTTTTTTTATTTTTATTTTTTATCTCTTTCTAAGACATTGCAACATAGCTAAGATGGTAAAAGCTAGCTAAGAGATTGGTTCAAGCCTTGCCATGTTCAATATCTCCTCCCCTAATTCCACTTCCCACTTGCAAAAAAAAAAAATGTAACATATAAGATTAAAATATATTTTAAAAAATTATTGAATTCTGATAATAAAATAAATTAAAATAGAAATGCTACCATTTAATATAGCTTAATTAGTAAAATAATGTTTAATTATGATTTTCAAATATCACAAATTTTTTATTATTAACTGAAGAAAGGAAATTTTAATTCAATATCAAAAATATTTTTTAATTGAATTAACAGTTTCAAAAAAATTATATTAAAAATATTCATTTAGTTCCACATAAAAGTTCATAAGACTTATGTCATAAAAAAAGAAAAATACATAATTGTGCATGTGTGAACAAGAAAAAAAAATACATGTTATTTTATTTTCAAAAATAAAATAAAAATCCATTCACCTTCTCAGCTTATTTAATAAATAATTTAAAAAATCAGCCAAAGGGTCAAGAAGCAATTTTATAATGTTTAGGGTTTGAATATAAAATCTTCCTACTACTGAGCCTTGTTTCCTAAGCTCTGAATTAGCTGAATTGTGCTACAATCTGATTTATGAATCTGGAATTTTGCATAGCAATGTAATTTTCAGAAGAATAAAAACTTTATGACAACACATTGGCATATGAATCCATGATAATATTGACCTCTCAAGTGTCAATTGGACATTCAATTCTCACAAGTACATTTGTCAGTGATAACAAGAGCACCTCATTATTATTACTTTACAGTTCTTGATACATTTGGCCACTTATCTACTGTTCTTAATTAGTTTGTATTTTTCTTTTAATTTTAAATTTTAGAAAATAAAAAACAAAATAAAAATAATGAATGAAAATACAATTCAAACAGGCTTAATTTGTTAGTATTTTTTTATGTTTGTTATGGACTCGCATATGTTGGTCTACCGACTATATCGGCTACTTTATACAGAGCTAGCTTATTCATCTTAGACACTGAAGTATAGCCTATGGACCGGCAAGAGTGCTGCAGTCCCATTACATCTAAGGCCCAAACTCGATAAGTACAAAGTTCCATTACATAGAAACGTCATTGTAAGTGGAGTACTTGAAAACATCTTCTATTAATAAAAACTCTATTTTTTTTTAGATCGTGATCTTTTCTTAGGATTAAAACACTTCAATGTTGTTGTTAATTTTGGTCCCTCCTTTTCCTACGAGGATGATGTTCATCAGTTCATGGGTTGTTGTTCATCTTATCTTATTTGGATAAATAAAATTTGGCCAACACATCAAAAATTGTCTTTATGCATGCAAGCTGCTTCCAACAATATTGTCTTCCATCCAAGAAATTGATTCTGTTGTGAAGGAATTAGAATTAGAATACCCTTTGAACAAAGCAACCTCTGCTGATTAACCTCTTTCATTATTCTTGTCAGCACATTCTTTCATGATGATGATGAAAGGAAAGAAATCTAAATTAATTTAAGTATATGAAATAACAAAAAATCAATCAATTTAGTCTTTGAATTATTTTAAAATTAAGTCAATTTAATCATCACATTTTGGAACTCAATTACTAATTTCTTTTAATATTTGAAGAAATTAAACTGATTGACGGATTTAATTTCAAGAACTAAATTAATTAATTATTGTTTATTCAAGAACTAAATTAATTTATGAGTGTTTATTTCAATGACTGATTTAATCGTTAATTGTTAATTTTATACATTTTTTTTCATAATTTTAAAAATTAAATTGATTAAATATTATGATTTGAGAGACTAAATTGATATTTTACGCGAATGAATCAAAGAATAAAGCCTTTGCTTTTGATGCTTCAACGTGGCAACTCCTCACACTAAGTTCCAATATGAGAAGCTAATTCTTTATGTAATAGGATATTCCATGCTTTAGGAAATAGTTAATGCAATCAATGTTTTTTTGGCATAAAGATGAAGATGAAGCCACTTTCTATGTGTCAAGATTCTAACTTTTATTTGTTGTGCTCACTAACTACTTATTAACTAATCATTCTGCTTCCATTTGGCGCCTACCTTCTATTTTAGTTTGTGACATTTTCAACATTAAATTTCCTGATTTGTCTTTTTTATTATTAGAATAATGATTTATCCTCTAAATATTTTCCTAATTCCTTTTAAAGTATGTATTGAATGAGAAAATTAAATGTCTTTATCTTGAAACTATAAAATACATTCCTCATTTAATAATTAGGAGGATATTTAGGAGGATGTTTTAAGAGGATATAACATTGCTCTTATTATTATTTGGGTCTTGCTAACAAGTGCCTTTAGGGCACTTGTTAAAGTTACTAGAATAAGAAATTTAATCATAAGTGTACATTGTTCTGTGTCTCAAAAATACAAAAAGCTACACATTCCAATAACATTTTACTATACTTAGCTCCTTAAAAAGTACCCTAAGGGCGCTTGTTAGCATTTTCTTTATTATTTATCCTAAGGGCATTTGTTAGCATTTTCTTTATTATTTAGCCTATTCGAGTTTTAAAGCAAGCAAGGTAAGACGTCTTAGTTTAAGGTAGGAAAAATTTTTAAACTCAAAGAACGCATATAGAAGTATTTATATTTATCTCACATAAAAAGAACAAATAATAATTCGAACATATTATTTATCAGATACGAGATCCTGTCATATTTTAACCCTTTAAAATTTGATTTATCATTTTAAAATTTGGGAAAATGACATTGCATATGATTTTTTTTAATTCTTTTGGTTATGTCACTAATAACGATTCTTGATGCTTGTAGTGGCACAATTTACATGCATCAGCACATATTTTACCCTTTGAAATCAAGATTTTTTTTATATTAGTATTTTCTTGTAATTTTTATTTTATCTGTTTATGTATAAAAAGGGAGTATTAAATACATAGGCAGATTTATTTTGAGTCGATGTGATGCAGTTGTACCTCTCAACTTGTGGAATTTATAACTAATATTATGAATTTTTGTATTTTTTACACTTTATCTTTATATTTTTGAACCCTTTTTGATTTAAATTTTTATATTTAGCTTCTTAAATTCATAATTTTAAATTTATTATACTAATAAATATATATTAAAATTTATTATAAACTTCTTTAAAGATACCTATTTTTTATATTTATTTTCTTTACTTCTTGGTTTTTAATTTTTATTTTAATTAAATTTTATAGGTCCTCACTGATTTAGTATACTGGTAGTCCCTGGCTAGGTTGCTGATTAGTGTCTAGGGTGGGATCCTTATCAAGATAGGATATAGATAGTATGCAGTAAGAGAAGGAAAAAAAAAGAAAGAAAATCAATTAATCTGCCAAACATGAAAATGACTGAGAAACCAGATTCTGATTCAAAACATGAAGCATTTTTGAGTATTTACAAAGAAGCAGATCAGATGTGACCACCCCCACATGAAAAAGAAGCAATGCTATTGGAGAAGGGACGAACTAATTTTTTCTTTTTATCGGTCAAACTCACATATCTCATACTACATTACTTCTACTCTTAAATTTACCCTACTAGAAATTAAACCCCTTTCCTTAAACTCCAATAACTCTTCCTTATGTCACTTGAGTTACAAGCTCTTGACAAAAGAGACGAACTATTGCGTGTTTGATTTACAGTTTGTTCATAGTGAATGTACTTTTACTGAAAGAAAGAATTTTTTGTTTATGTTAAAAGCAATTGAGATTTATCTCAAAACAAATTATTACAATTAATATATTATTAAAATAGGAGGCTAAAAACCGAATATGCAGTAGTGGTTTCACTTCAGTGTGGCAGAGGAATAAAGAAAGAACAGAGAGAGCCAGAGAGGAATCTCTTCTCCAACACTTATTTCTCCTTTGAAACACCTTGTTTTCCTGAAATTGCAGAGAGGGACATGGCAAAATTCTTGTGTCAGTCATTGGGAATTTTTCTCTCTTCCATTGTTTTCCTCTTTTGGTCACTTGTTGATTCCCCTCTTTCATATTCTCTCTGCACCAAGTTTTTCTAATTTTAGGTAAGCAAGTTTCAATTTAGTTTTTTTATGTATATTTTGATTCATTTTAATTCTTTATATTGTATTTTTTTAATTAGTTTAGTTCTTTTACAAAATTAATAGAAACATGAAAACTATGTCATTTTGACCTAGGCTTCAATGCCTTCTTCCCATAACAACATTATTTTATTATTTTCTATTGGCAAAGTTAACAAAAATATTAAGTTGATAAGAAAATACAACATAAAATATTCTAGTTCAAAATAAATATGAAAAATCAAACTAAAATTTTATTATAAAGTAAGAGATCAAAATTATAATTTAACCAAAATAATAAAACATTAAAGAAGAGAGAAGCTAGAGTACTTTATGTAAGTCTAGCTAATTGGTTGGCCTCTATATATGTTGCTAGATCATTGACCTTCACCTTTGTGTTATGTAGCAATGTCTTATCCATTATCTTTGTATCTCAACTAGGTAGGGGTATGTGGATAGATGAGTTTGTTAGGTTTTGGGATAAAAAAAGATTTTGATTTGGTTTGATTTAAGACCAAACAAAAAAATTAAAATTTTAATGGAATCAAACTAAACAAAAACAAGTTGGTATAGTTTAGATCATTAAGTTGTCCGATTTAAAAAGTTGAACATTATTATTATTATGTTTAACTAATATCACTAATTAAACATTCAAATATATATCATAAAATATATATATATATATATATATATATATATATAATTTAAATCCAAAATCAAAGTTGAAATTTCAAATAGTATAACTATTTTAGTTTTAGTTTTAGGTGTATAAAATAGTTATTGGGTTGGATATATTGGGTCACCAAGTTAGAAATGTAAAAATTATTTATCCAAACCAATAGGAATCGGATTTAAGTGGATTGGTTCGAATTGAATTCAATGATAGAATTCTAACCAAACTGAATGAGTTAAATTGATTTTTCGAATTAATCGGGTTAACTCAGTGAATACTCATAATCTCAATAATAATTTATTTACATGCACAACAAGACTAGAAAAATGATTGGAAAACAAACTAGAGACAAGTAACACAAATAGAAACAACAAGCACAAACACTTAAATTCATGTGTATTTGGATATTTGTTGATAAAATTAAATTTGTCTACTTTTGTTTAGAAAATAATATTTTTGTTCAACATCAGATTAATTTATTTTTAAAGTAAGTGACTTTTACTTAATAATTAAAATTAATTAATAATTCGAATATATATTTAGAATCATTACATAAAATAAAATCAGTTTAATTGCTTGATCAAATTAAAAATCTAAACACATTTATAAACGAGGTGGAATTTGTGGTTGCCTTTCACGGTTGGCATCAAACTTGTTGAAGGTGAAATAACAATCAGTGTATTTATATTCCATTTATTAATTTGGAACAATTGACAAAATTGTTGCACGTGTCCTTCAAAAAAAGAAAAAAGCCAGAGCATATTGTTGTTTATGAGTTCACTTTATTCATACATTAGATCTGTCTTTACCTTCTCTTCAGCCCCGGATCTTACTTTAACTAAAAAAGACAATCACTTAGAACCTCTACTTAATAAGACCTTAAAAATATTTTTTTAATATTATTAATAAGTGTTAATTATTAAAAATAATTTATTAATATAATATATTATTATATGTTTAAACAACTTTTATTAACACAATAATACTTCATTAAAATATCAAACAAGTAAAATTAATATTTTATTAGCACATTAAATTATATAAAAATAACGGCTTCTTTCCTAAATGCATAATTTGCAAATTTAAACATTGATAACCCTAAAAAAAACATTTATATTTATTTAAATTCATTAAATCATATTTGAGATTAACTATATGTTTTATAAACTATATAAATAATGTATTAGTTATATTAGTGATATAGCCATTATTGAGTTTATAAGGATGTGACAAACCTCATCCTATAAGCTAGCTTTTGGGATTGAGTTAGACTCAAACCCAAATTCTAAGAGGTATTTTAGGAAGTTAGAATCCTAGATATTATTTTATTTTATTCTTGTAATTATTGTAAAGATTCTAATCCTATTTTAAATAGACTCCCTTAGGTCCAAACCCAAATTGTAAAAATTATCTATTCAGATTTGGTTGATTATAAAACTTTATAAATAAATTTGCATCTTAAAAATATTAAAGAATAAAATAAAAAGTAATATGTTATATATAGATAGGTCTTTGTCGTGAATTTCGCCTAAGACTCCAAAATATATAGATCCGGGCCTGCTTCTCTTTAAACATTTTTACGTTAATCTAAACATTTTTTTTTTAAAAAATTGAAAAAAAAAACAATGTGACAAAATAAAAATTAAAAATAAAACTAACAGTCAAATAATGTACCATCCCTATGATAATCATATATATCCTTGTTAATAAAACTAATAGTCAAATAATGTACCATCTCTATTAATATATATTTAGAATCATCCTGTTTAGTATCTATAGTGGGTCATTGGGCACTCATATCATATCTCATTCAATTCAAACTATTAAATCTTAGTCATGTAAGTAAAATGATATTTTTATTTTATATATATTGACACTTTTATCTTTATTTTGTAAGAGGATATATTAGTTTGATTACACATAAATATAATTTATTTACTTTTATTTTTTAAAAAAGATTTTTTAACCTATATAATTTTGTACAAATTAAAAAAATTAAAAGTAAAATTATTTTATTAAAAAGCTAAACATTTATTATAATACAAATTTTAAACTCATTGATTTTTTTTATGTGCAAACTTTTTTTTAGTTGAAACCAATAATTTGAGAACACTATTATGGAGTAGATAATAAGCTAAATAATGCAAGTAATACTATTTTTCCAATAAATAACAAATCATGAAATATTCGGAAAGAAAGTGAATTTTTTGAGAGAAATACATAAAAAAAAATGGCAAGCATGTGTTTCATATTAGATAGAGATAGATATAGCAAGGAGTATACAAAGTTATAGATTATAGAAAGGGTTAAATTAAATATGTTTTTTTAGCGAGAATTCGTTTTTAGACTTTAAAATATCGATTTTTAGTTCGTAATTTTTTTTGAAAAATCATTTTTAAGATTCTCCGTACATTTTTTGGTGACGTGACAAACTGAGGATCCTTTGTTTAATTCGCATATCAGTGGATCAGTTTATTACGTTACTAAAAATGTATAAAAAATTAAAAGTGAACTTTTTCAAAATTTAGGAACTAAAAATTAATATTTTAAAGTTTAAAAACTAAAATAAATTCTAGCAAAAAGTTTAGAAAAAAATAATACATATTTAACGCTTATAGAAACTATAGAAATATGTAAAGCAACAAGAACAAGGGGTTAATTAAATAAATGTCATTTCAAAGAATCAATTATTTTCTTCACTTTTTCTTTCTGACAAATTATTCTTTCTGCAAATCTTATAATTAATTAATTTAATATATAATAGCTACATGAAAGAAAGGGTAATAGCAAATTAAATACGATGGAAATTATTTTAATCATATATACTTGTCTCATCATTTATGTGCTTTATAGTGGCTGTAACTCGTAACCAAACTTTTTGGCTCTCATTTGGATAAATTCCTTGTCTCATGCGATGCCCAATAATATTGGTTTTTTGTTAATTTCATTTCATTTTGCTTTTGAGTTTCTATGACTATCAGTAATTAAATTTTATTATACTCCACTTGACTACTCTCTTGATCTCTTAAGATTAATTAATTTCAATTATATTGATGATGAATGATAGTAATTTCTTAGATATACTTTTGAAAATTATTTATACGATGATTAAATATTGGACACATACAAAACATATATAAATAAATTAGTTGTATTGCATCTAACATGTTAGTTTGGTAGTTGAGAATAGTGAAGTTTTGAGTAACATCTTCTTAATTCAAATTATATTTCACTTATAAAAATATGTTTAAATGTATTTTTTAGATGAGGAGGGAAGAAAAGAAAAGAAAAATAAAAATAAAGGAAAAACACATTAATTGTATGAAATCCTATATTCAATTTTTTTTTTCAAATATTCAATTTTTTAAGAATTTTGAAAATAAAATTCTCCACTGACAATATTTCCTTATAAAATTTGAGTTAATTATAATCTAGCTCTATATACTACTTATCTTAATAGCGCTTAAATTTATATCTGTGTTTTATCCCTCTAAAATTTAAATTTACAATTTATTATAAGATCACATTCGAAGAGTATATATAAGAGCTAAATGTTTGTATACTTTAACAAAATTTGTGAAAAACACATATATGAAATGAAATACATAGACAAATTATAATTAATTCAATTTTTTTTTAAAAAAAAGTCTTTACACAATTTCACGCATCACCCGAACTTAATAAACGAAATCAATATTGTCTTTGTTTCTTTTTAATTGTCTTAATTTTGAAAAAAAAATATTTTTCTTTAATTGTTACTTTAAAAGTTCAAGAGAATATTTATTACTTCTTTTTTTTATTATATCTTTATTTATTTATTATTTTATGTATTTATCATGCAGTAAACAATTAATAATTTTAAAATTCAATAAAAATATAAAAATTTATTTAAATTTTTTTATAAAAATAACAACATTTATTATAATTTTTAATACGTATAATTTTAAAAATTATGACAAGAAACGGAAAAAGTACTAGTAATTCATAAGATTAATGAATAAGAATAAATGAATTTGAGCTGAAAATACGTCCACGTATGGGTGTCACTTCAATTCTCTCTTTATATTTATAATCAAGTTTAATTTCATTAATATGATGATGTGATGCTCAAATTATAGGCCCCACGGTTCCGTACAGCCACTAATTTTGCGGCTATAGTTCTAACATGACATTATTAATCTTGCTAATCTTCCTCATTACTTTTGCTGAATTTTAAATATTTGTTTAGAATATCATTTTATTAGATTCAACGAAAATAAATTAAATTAAATGTTTTTTATTATTATTTTTTTGTTAACACCAAAAATTAGTTGTCAACCAAAGTCAAAGAGTTAGTTGTCAGTTGATTACCCACATTTGTTATAAAGGATAAAGTCTTAGTATGAGAAGTGGGTAATCGACCATCCCTATTATTTAGGAAGCAGTTTAATTAACTATAGTTTACTTATGAATTTAATGGCAAAATATCGCTCCATCTTTACTAGCAAAGAATCGAACCTTTGCACATGTAGTTAAGAGACGGGATGAGTTACATTTCGCACACCTCATAATTAAAATAATGACTTTCCTTTAATTTCTTTACATTTACTTTATTTTTCAGCTATTTAAGTTCTTTTGTAAGCTTTTACCTTTAAGCGTTTCTAGCATTTACATTCATTTTTCATAATATTATTATTCTTACAATCGAAACTATCAAGAGCTTTTTAGAGCATATTGGAAACTCATAGTTGAAGAACAAAGTTGCCCCTTCTTCAGTGATAATTGTTAAAAATTAAACATTGTTCAACAAAAATATTAATTAATTAAAAATAAAATAATTATTTTTAATTAATATTAGAATTGTTGGGATTAAACATTATTCACCGTATGTTTAGCTACAGTTCAAGAAAAAACTGTACGAAAAATTAATTCATTTTAGTTTTAGAGGAGATTACTCTAAAAACCACCAGAAAATGTTAACTTAGCAACGGTTTTAAACCATTAAGAAATCACAAAAACTGTGACTAATTTAATCAAAGATTATACTGGATTTAACTACGTTTCTAAACCATTGGCAAATAGTACTTCATAACCATGGGTAAACTGAGAAAATCGCCGATATATTTTTTTTCGTAAAAAATCAAATGAATCTTGTTTAACCCCAATTTGATAAATAGTTTTTTAGAAGCTGCGATTTAGTAAAAAGTTTAAAATTATCATTCTTTTATAAAATTGCCAAAAATGCATGTAAGATTTTTATGGTATAAAATAGTATAAAATGGCAAAAAATTGTAAGATTTTAATGACGTCAAACTTTTGTTCCAATTATCATAGTAAGAGGTCCGAGTTTCCTCGTTTAAGTAATTAGGATCTCCCCAAAAAAGAAAAAAGAATAAGTGCATGGGAGTATTTTATTTTATTTTATTTTTTCTGTATGGCTAAGAATTTTCCTTTCAATAAAGTATAAATATGTTAACAAATCAATTTGTGTATATCCCATCTAAAATATAAGAGGATTGATGATGCTATTATGAAAATTTTATGTTTTTTAAATTTCTTCTCTAGCTCCATTGGATTGAGATGTGCAAATACCATTTAGGAAGATACTCTTCCCTTTAGCTAGTGCATATGAAGTTGAATGGTAACTATATCATGCCACAACATTTATTAGGCACATAATAATAAAATGAATTTTAAAATTCGAGTAAACAAAAAAGAAAAAAAGTTTTTAGAATTAGAAGAACCTAGAAAAGTGTGTAGCATAGCACATTTAGGGTTTATTTAAAAAAAACACAGTTTAATTAAATAATTATATAATAAATTTTTATTAAAAATAAGTTTATTTATATATAAAATTATTAATCTTATTTGAATAAACTAAAAATAACTTATTTAAATACGTTGTTTTGAAAATGTCATGAAAATAAAAACTAAAAACAGCTTATGAAAACCTATAAGTTATTTTCATAAGTTAGGCATAAACTTTTCTAAAAATAATTTAGAAGCTTATAGCTTATAATTTATGGGTAAACAGAGGTGTTTGGTGACAACAAATTTATAGTTTTTATATGCTAGGCCAAGAGTACCTTTTGGTCCTATATCTCTTATGCGCATTTCATTTTGGTTCTATATTTTTTTTTTGGGACATTTTGGTCTTGTATCCCTTATAAATGTTTCATTTTGGTCCAATCGTTAACTCTGTCAGCCCCATTACAAGGTAATTTGATTCTGTTCTTATTAGGGTTATGTGTATGTTATGATTTTTCTGGGTTTAAGATAAATGACGTAATTTGACTCTATTCTTATTAGGTCAATTCTGTTAACGGGATGACAGAGTTGACGGACTGGACCAAAATGAAACGTTTATAAGAGATATAAGACTAAAATGTAATCCAAAAAAGATATAAGACCAAAATGAAATGCACTTATGAGATACAGGACTAAAAGTTGTATTTATCATATAAGCTATAAGTTAACTTTTATAAGCTAGCTTATGAAAAGCTATTTCAAGTAGCTTATAGCTTATGAAAATTAACTTTCAATAATTCTTTCCTATTTTACCCTCTAGTCATTTATTACATGTTTACTATATCAAATAATTTATTAAATGTAATTATTACTTATCTTTTTAAGTCATTTAACAAATATAAGCTACCTAATAAGCTAATTTTACCAAACACCTCTACTTAACTATAAGTCACAAGTCATAAGCTATAAACTATAAGTTATAAGCTATAAGCTACAAGTTATAAGCTACAAACTATAAGCTAGTGTTACCAAAAAATCTTAGTAACTACCATGAACTACTGGTGCCTCTTTTTCCTTGACACAAACAATTTCACTTTCTAAATGTCCAAAAGAGAATGCTAAAATTCGATTTTGCAAAGTAGCCCCCACTCATCAATGATAGAAAAAGAAAAGGTGAATAAGCTTTTTTGCCTCACTTCTTAGTTCCTAGACACTCTTACATGACATCTTTTTTTTTTCTTCTATAAAAACCCCTTCTTTCCACCATTTCCATATCATCCATTCCCACCACACCCTTTAATTGCAGTAACTTATTCTTGTTCTGTCTTCAAATTATATTTTCTTCAAATAATGGACAGAAACCAATCTCGCAGACAGGTTGCAGCTATGAAACAATCCCTCTTTGATCAGGTTTTTCTTCCCTCATCCTACCATTTCTATATTCTATATCATTTCTATGATCTTTTTACAAGTTTTCTTCAATTTATTTCGTAGTTTGTGCACTATTACAGCTGCAGTCACATTGCAATCACAGTCGTGTTATGTTAAATGCTGTCTTATGTGGTCGGATAATATCATTATAGAATGCAATCACGGCCTAATGATGTTTTGATTGCATAATATTATGGCTTGATGTCGCTGAAAGGATCACAATTAAAAACCTTAATTATAGTGATCAAGGTTTTCAATTGCAGTCGGATCTGCAAAATTGCAATATTATGGTTTGATCAGCAATCGAAATCACGTCAGATTGTAATTGCAGTCCACAATAACCGCATCTAATCACATTGGATTGAATTCTAACGTGATTCAATGTGTTCGACCACAACAGCAATTTGAAATTTTGACAGTAAATCATATTCACTAGCATATAGCTAATGAAAATTAGATGACATGTTCAAATTAACTCATTGCTCACTTCATCAAAATCCAGATGAAATTTGAATAGATGACAAAGGAAAATTGTGTGTTTTTCACAGCGGGTTAACTGTGATGATAACTGATAAGAAAAATATCATTCGTAAGAACTAATGACAGGTAATGGAGGAAACTTTGCTTTCTGATGGTAGCATTAATTTGTCCACTTAATAGAACTAGCAGGAATATGCAAATTATAGAATGTTCTGCTAGCTTCATTTTCAGTTCAATGATGAATTTTAGTAATTTTTCTCTGCAGGGATTGCTGGATGAACAGTTTATCCAATTGGAAGAATTGCAGGATGATGCAAATCCTAACTTTGTTGAGGAAATTGTGACACTTTATTACCGCGATTCATCCAGGCTTATCTCAAACATTGAGCAGGCACTGTAAGTTTGTTATTTTGTTTTTGGTAGGTAAAGATAACAACAGAAAACCCAAAAAAAAATGAAAAGAACTAAGGTTTTTTTTTTTAAGAAAAAGAAAAAAGTAATTCATCATCCTTAGTGTTGTGTTCACTTTTTCCTTTTTCTGTTTTAATATACAAACATACAAACTTGATTCATTTTTGTTCTTCTAGCAAGGAGAGGAACCAGGATTTCAACAAGCTGGATTCACTTATGCATCAGTTCAAAGGAAGCAGCTCAAGGTAAACAACTAAACATTATATTAACACCAATTGTTACTGTTATTATTTAATAGTATTATTATAATTTCGGAAATGAGTGAACTATTTTTTAAAGAATCATTAGGTACATACTATTTAATCCTCACTACTTGAACTCATTCTTTGGTTTCTTTTGTTTTAAAATGGGTTGCAGCATTGGAGCCAAAAAGGTGAAAGCAGAGTGCAATCTGTTTAGGGAACATTGCAGGGCAGGAAATGCAGAAGGGTAACTAATCTTTCACACAAAATTCCTATTTCCTAATGCGTGTTTGGATTTCCACCCACAAAACTGAAATTTGTGTCGGACTAACTTTTGCTCAATGGCATCAAAGTGATACATACATTCAATGCCAATTTGAAGTCCTTTCCATCCAATTCCAACTAACTTTCATCTGAAAATCCAAACACTACGATACACCGTTACATTCTGATAAAAGTCAATATTGTTACTTAAGTAAAAACAGAGAATTAAAAGTCAGTTTGGTTGCTTTATCAACAACCAAACACACTCTAAAGTTCAAATTGGCATTGCTGCCTTGTTCTGCATCATTGTTTTGAATAACTAACTTTTCATTGAGAGGACATAGAACTGAAGGGTCAATGCATTTCACTACCAAATTTATCAAATTTGAGTGAACAAAGATAATGGCAATGTTTTTATTTGAACATGCAGATGCATGAAGAGTTTCCAACAGTTGAAGAAAGAATATGCTGCACTAAGAAAGAAACTTGAAGCTTATTTTCAGGTGATCATCATAGAAATTAAAAATTAGGGTTGTATTTTTATGTGTTGTAAATTAAATTTTTGGTTGGTTAGGCAATGTGTGATACTAAGGTATTTTTTTTTTTTTTTGGTGCAGTTGGTTAGGCAAGCTGGGCCTCAGGAGACAGCCTGTCGCTCCAGATGAACACCTAATGAAAACATGTATATGATAAGGGGAAATGTAATTGGTGAATTTTAATTTGTAACATAAAAAGAAAAAAACACATGTATTCACCAGAAGAATATAGGAAAGTGATGTATGTAGGCTGGTCCCTTTGAGATATTTTGCTTCTAAATATCAGTTTTGTTTTCTAATGTTGGAGGAATCTTGTTCTTGCACTTTTCATATTACTATATTGCTTTATATTTATTATAATAATATATATTCTCTTTGTTAAAGGACAATTTTTTTTTCTTCATTAAAAAAATAATCAAAAGTTTGTTTAAACTTTTTTAAGTGCAAAATATAACTATCCAACATATGTTTGAAAACAATCAAATTCAAATATGCTCTAAGTTGTTACTTTGTTCGTTTGTACTTGTCAAAATAATCAAAAGCAGACAATAATAAGATTTTTGCTTACTTTAAGAAAAAATTTTGAACTATTTTTTAAAATAATCAACTGAATTAAAAGATAAAAGATTAAAAATATGATTATTTTTATTTAAACCAAATGTAAACAATTTTTTTATTTTTATCATAATCAATTAAAAAAAATAATCACTTTTTCATTTGTCTTCAAAATCAATTAATTTTAAGTTTAAGCAAACTAGTTAAAAAAAGTGAGATTAATATATTATGTGTTAAATTAATATTGAATTATATTATCCAATCAAAACAAAATATCAAATGCATATGAGATAAAAACACACAAAGTAAGCCAAATTCACAAAACATAATAGTACATATTAAGAGAATATCACTATATCTACATATTTATCCTCTGATTATCTTATAAGTAAAAAAAATTAATACATATTATAAGTTGAAACTATTAAAGTTATTAAATACATTCTTCACATTGTATGTATGAGAATTTGTAGGCACATTTTATAAGAAAATTTAGTATATATTATATAATACTTTAAAAGGAAGTAGAGAATGTTTAGGAAGATAAATAGAAATATATGAGCTTATTTTATAACTATTTTTTAAAATTTTTTTATTTTTAAAATTAAAAACTAAAAAATCCGTTAAGCAGACTAATTTTTAAAAATAATTTTTGAAAGTAGTACAGTTTTTTAGTTCTCAAATTTCAAAATTTACATATTAATTTATATTAAAAACTCATTTTTATTTTTTAAAAATAACTTGTACAAACTTTTTTAAAATACACTTCTAAAAAACTAACAAAACTGAATCAGTGCATGTTTGGATTGACTTTTGTCAATATCCAAGGACGGAGGGAAGAGGGGCGAGGGGGCCTTGGCCCCTCCTCCTCTGTAAAATTACTACTAATATAATGAATATGCCACATACAACAATGTGTTGTTGGTAACTTAGTGGTTTTCTTTACCTTGTCTTTTTCCCTGATCCTGTGTTTGAGCCCCACTTGTTCATCTATATTGTTGTTTTTGCATTTTTTTTATATATTGTTTCTTTTTACCTTGTTTTTTCCCCTTTTTTTCTACATTACTTTTCCATTTTCTTATGGTTTTTCATGTCTCCTAGGGTTATATCTAAAATATATAGGTAATGTTTTATATATATATATATATATATATATATATATATATTTTAATATTTTTAAGTTATATTATTTAAAACTATGATATTTAGTTTTTATGATAAATCTCAAATAATATAAAAAAAAACTTATTACCAAACAAATCAAATACTTTTATTTTGTACGTATTTATTTGTTGAACTATCAAAAACACATTTTTTTTTATATTTGTTTTATATTATGCAGTTCATAATTTGATTATTAATTTTTCGTCCCCATAACGTCATTCCTAAATCCGTTCCAGCCAATATCTAACCATGGTTTGAACCCACTCAAAATTGATTATAATAAAAAAAATCATATTTGACAACCTTACTCCAGAATTAATTCTGGATAGAAAATCATGGTTTAATGATAAATAACTATTCGTTGCTTTTGAGCAACTATTTGTTGTTTATGAGCAACTATTTGTTGCTTCTAATTTTGCCCAGAATCAATTTTACTCATAATTAATTGACAAAATCAATTATACTTGAGAATTTAATCGAAACATGCAGAATTAACCATGATTTGGATTCATTCAGAATTAATTTTAATTAAAAAAATTATATTTGACAACCTTAAACTAAAATTGATTTTGGATAAAAAATCATTGTTAAATAAGAAGTAACTATTTGTTATTTCTAAATAACTATTTGTTATTTTTGACTAACTAATTACTACTTTTGATTTGGCCAAAATCAATTTTACTTATAATCTATTTATAGAATTAATTATGCTCGAGAATTTAATCGAAAGATACACTCAATGAGACCATAATATTGCTCTAAATTTAACATTACTACATATTATCCACTTTTGTTCCCAAAAACAAAACCCTCGCGAAATAGAAGTAAAAGGAAAACGCTCTTAGAAATAAAAAAATCATAGCACGACACTAGCTGAACTCGTGAGCAGAAAACTCAACAATTTGATTCTACGTCGTTGTTGGGTTTAAACATTGGATTTGGATTTTGCTTATCCTGCTGCTTCTTCCAATTTGGCATTGATTTTGATCTCTTTGAAATTCGCGATCAAACAAACCGTGTGATTCTAGGGTTTTGCTCTGTTGAAGACAAAGAACCAGGTAACCCTATTATCGATTCTTTCGTTTTTCAATTTGAGTTTGTAAGGAATGGCCTCTTACAGGCCTTTCCCTCCGCAATCGAGTCAAAACCCTATCGCTGGACCCCAACCACAACCACCGCAGCAACCACGAGCGAATCATCACTATAATCCCAATTGGGGTTCTGCTTATGGTGCTTCCGCAGATCCCTCTACTACTTCATTCCCCCCAATGCCTCCAAATTCCAATTATCACCACCCTAGTCACCACCATGTTGGGTACTATCCGTATCCGCCACCGGTTCCACCTCCTCCGCCCCCGCCAGAACCTTCTTACCAGCCTCCACCACCGCCCCCACCTCCTCCGATGTATTATCCTTCTAATAGTCACTATAATAACCAGCCACCTCCTCCTCCTCCGCCTCCCTTGTCGCCACCACCCCCGCCTCCTCCTACTTCGCCACCGCCTCCTCCCGCGCCGGTGACTCATAATAATGATAACAGGCGATTGCACAATCGCGATAAACCGCACTTGAAGGAACCTTCCACCTCTGGTAGGCGCGAATTCGAACATTCCAATCATGGCATTGCTCATAGACAGCATAAACCTGCTGTTCCTCCTCCGGGGAGGAAACCAAATGCGAATGCGCCTGGCCGGGTTGAGACTGAAGAAGAGAGAAGGCTGAGAAAGAAGAGAGAGTATGAGAAGCAGAGGCAGGAAGAGAAGCATAGGCAGCAGCTGAAAGAGTCCCAGAACAGTGTTCTGCAGAAGACTCAGATGTTGTCGTCTGGGAAAGGGCATGGTTCGATTGTAGGGTCTCGGATGGGAGAAAGGAGAGCCACTCCCCTACTGAGTGGCGAGAGGATTGAAAATAGGTTGAAAAAACCAACCACATTTTTGTGTAAGCTGAAGTGAGTATCTTGACATCATCTTTTTGGTTTTTTGCATATTCCTTTCTGTATGCACGTTGCTGTTAATGTTACTTTCGGACTTCCGAGGTTACGCGTATTTTGGTTTTAAAGGCTGTTTGGTTATAATTTCTATAAGCTCTCATGCATTATATGTTTTCAATTCAATTTACTTTTTATCATTGTAGAATCGGTTACACATATTTTAGTTTTAAAGGATGTTTGGTTTTATATTCTCTAAGCTCTGTTGCATTATATGTTTTCAATTCAATTTACATTTTATCAGTGTACTTTCGGTTACGCGAATTTTAGTTTTAATGGTTGTTTGGTTTAATTTTCTATTAGCTCTCTTGCATTATATGTTTTCAATTCATTTACTTTTTATCATTGTAGAATTGGTTACACGTATTTCAGTTTTAAAGGATTTTTGGTTTTATATTCTCCAAGCTCTGTTGCATTATATGTTTTCAATTCAATTTACATTTTATCAGTGTACTTTCGGTTATACGAGTTTTAGTTTCAAAGGATGTTTGGTTTAATTTTCTGTAAGCTCTCTTGCATTATATGTTTTCAATTCAATTTACATTTTATCTGCGTTGACTAGTGATCCATAAGACAGGCAAACAATGTCTTGTTATTTGTGGATTACAGTTAATTTTGTCTAGTGGTGTTGTAGTGTTTGCTTCCCATATACTGACCTATTTTTATGTGTATTCTCATGTAAGATTCCGGAATGAACTTCCAGATCCAAGTGCACAACCTAAACTTATGGCGTTCAAGAAAGATAAAGATCAGTATGTGATCCTCTCATTTACATTAATACGTAGTTAGTAAACGTAGAGATAAGGATCGGTATGTGATCTTATGGTTTTTTATGGTTGTTGTCCAGATATGCCAAGTATACAATCACGTCTCTGGAGAAAATGTACAAACCCAAACTTTTTGTGGAGCCAGATCTAGGGATACCTCTGGACCTGCTTGATCTCAGTGTTTACAAGTATTATCCTTGGTTCTTTAAATGAATTTGAATACTTGAATGAATTAAGCTGAATGAGAACGTCTGATCATGAACTCCTTTTTACCAGTCCTCCTAGTGTCAGACTACTTCTTGCTCCAGAAGATGAAGATTTGTTGAGAGATGATGAAGCGGCTACTCCTATTAAAAAAGATGGCATAAAAAGGAAAGAGAGGCCTACTGATAAAGGTGTAGCTTGGCTTGTCAAAACACAATATATATCTCCTCTAAGCATGGAATCGGCAAAACAGGTATTTGGCAAATATTTTGATAACTTGATATAGTGATGCATTACTTTCACTGCAAGCAATAACTCTTGAAAATATTATTGTAGTCTTTAACTGAGAAACAAGCTAAGGAACTGAGAGAGACAAGACGCCGCAACATTCTGGAAAATGTTAACAATAGGTATGTATATAGCAGCTTTTCCATCTAAAGTCAACTTTAGACACAAAAAAAACTATATCCCGTTGAATTCTCTCTTTTAGGGAAAGACAAATAAGGGAGATAGAAGCATCATTTGAAGCTGCTAAGTCAAACCCTGTTCATGCAACCAACAAAAACTTATATCCTGTTGAGGTTATGCCATTGCTTCCTGACTTTGATAGGTAATGCACCATATATGCCTTTCATGAGTAAAATTATTACTTGCCCTGCATATTAATTTGCCTTTTGTTTGTAATGTGTATATAGATTGATATTTATATACTAAAAGCTTAAGGTACAAACTGCTTCACATCATTCATATTTTTGTTATATTAACCATAGTTACAATAGTGGCCACAATAACAGTGGTGCGGTGCAGTGGCCACCTTCCGCCACAGAGATGCAGTTGCGAAGCGGTTTTGAAGCTGCGGCTGGTGCAGCCGCAATAGTGGGTCATATTGCGGAAAATAGCAGGTTGGGGCCGCGCTATTGGTTGCTCTGCAACCTATTAGGGTTTTTAATTACAACTTGTCACTGTATAAGTTACTTATTTGGGGGGCAGGTTGGACTTTTATCCCACCCTGCTTTTTAGACTATAGCTTCCGCCTATTTGAAAAAGAAAAAACCCTAAATGGGATTTCATTCTGTTACATTTGGGGAAAAAACCCTAAAACTCTAAGATTGGAACTTGAAAAGCTTTGAATTTCATACCTCTCTTCACTTGTCTCTGTTGTGTGATGACGGTAACACCATTTCTGACCATCTCTTCTGTCGTCTCTGCCATGGGACGCCGGAAAAACATTTCCGGCCTCAATTCGTTCTAGGTTTAATTCGCTGGTAACAGAGGTGCTTCGATTTTCGGCCTCTGTTTGGAGCTCTTTGCTATGCATCTTCAACTTCTACATTCTTCAATTAGGGCCGGCGCAGCAAGTGTCCCCTTCTCTTTATCTTGTTATTTATTTATTTTTTCAAGATGTTTCCTTTCCTTTTTTCTTTTTTCTGGTCTTAGATTTTTCCTTTGTTTTTTTTTTTGTCAAGCACTCAAGCTTTTTCCTTTTATAATTTGGGCTTTTCCTTTTGGGTCCAACATTAAAACAATGTTTAGATTATTCTATTCTACACTTGTACTATTCCTTTGTAAACCGCAAACAAATTCTATTCTTTTCTATTTTCTTTTTTTAGTTATAAGTATTAGTATTATTAGTATTAAATATTTGTTGATTTGTGTGTGTGTGTGATCATAATGTTATCAATATTAAAACATGTATTACTTGATAATATTAGTAGATTTTATATTTATAGACAAGGTAGTTAAAATCGGGATTTTACCTAAGATCGGAAAGGGTACCTAAGATCGTAAAACCTATAATCGTAAAATCGAATCGTAGATTTTACCGGATTGCTAAATATATATACATACACATAAATATTCATATATATATGAATAGAAAATACCATAAGTGACAACAAAATAAGGTCTAAAACATAAGTTAATATAAACAAGTTCAAGTCATAACAATATCAAACTTAATAGAACAGAGAGGAAGTTTTACAGAGTAGTAGAACAGAGAGGAAGTAGTGGCTAGGAGAAGAAGAATGACAAGGAAGATAAACTCTCAACTCTGTTTGTGTTGGGACTTAGGAGAAGAAGAAATAGAAGAAGATGATGATCGATCAAGAATGGTGAGAAGTAGTGGCTAGAAGATAGAAGAAGATGAACTCTTATGTGTTGTGCGTGACTGCGTGTTCGGTTCTGTGTTGTGCGTGTTCTGTTCTGTGTTGCGCCGTGGAAAGAATAGGAAGTTTTAGGGGTTTTTAAAACTAAACGGGTCAAACCCGGTTTAGACCCGGTTGAAACCCGCGATTTTTTTTAAAAAAAGAAAAGCTGCACAGAATCCCTAAAATCGCATTTTTTTAACTATTTTCAGATGCGATTTTATCGATTTTACTCAGTTTGCGATTTGAATCCCACAGGGGTAGTAAAATCGTTAAAATCGAGATTTTAACTACCATGTTTATAGATATTTTTATACTTTCGGTAGAATCTTATGATTTGATTTTGGATTCTACAATTTATGATTTTTCAACCCCCTTCCAATTCAAGATAAAATCTCAATTTTGACAACTTTGGCCACCACTCAAGCCACCATCTCCGGCGATTCCCGGCCAGTTTCCGGCGTGGTTCCTCCTCTCCTTTATTTCTCTCTCTCCCTCTGTTATGTTTTTTTTTGCATGCCGCTCAACCACAAAATAAAACAATTTCCTCCTCTGTTCTCTTTTTAGTCCCTATTCGATTAGTGTTTTTTGGCATTTTTTGATGTGATTATAACTATGGAATTATGATTGCCCATTTATGAACTATGGAAGTGTTTAATTTTAAGTATTTTAAAATTGTGCAAATATTTGAGTATAATATAACTTACCATATTTAGTCATTTTAGTGTACCTAAATTTTGTTGTAGCAGCCATCCCGCTATAGCATTTTAGGGGCCGGCTGCTACGCACCGCTATCTGGGATTTATAACTAGGGATTTGATGTCTCAATTTGTGGTTATCAATAGCAGCCATAGCGGCCGCAATAGCAGTTGTGTGGTGTGGATTGGCCACTTTCCACAATAGAAGTCAGGTTGTGGAGCGGTTTCGAAGGTGCGGCTGATGCAGTCACAATAGCGGGTCAGATTGCAGAAAATTGCGGGTTGGAGGGGCGCTACTGTTTGAGTCTCTTATTTGGTGGTGTTTAGGACTTTTTATTAGACTAAAGCTGCCGCTTAGTTAAAAAGAAACAAAAAAACCCTTATTTTCAATTCATCTCTGTCTTTCTCTCTCTCTCTCAAAAGCTTTACAGCCACACATGATGCCTTTTAAATAGAAGACCCACCTGCCATCAACTGCACAGTGCTCACCTCCACCCCAGCCACCATCTCCGGTGACTTCTGGCGCGCTTCTAATCCTCTCGTTTTCTCCCTACCTCTGTTCTGTTTTTTTGCACGCCCTAGTGGCTTCCATGCCTTCTTCTCAGCCAGAAAATAGAACTTCCTCCTCTGTTCTGTTTCTAGACCTACTGAATTAGTATTTTTTTGCATGATTTTGATATGATTACAACTATGGAATTATTATTACTCATTATGAACAATGGAAGTGTGTATAGTTTTAAGTATTTTAAAGTTTGTGCAAGTATTTGTGTATAATATTCTTAAGCATATTCAGTCATTTTGGTGTCCCTAAATTTTGCTGTAGCAGCCATCCCGCTATGCACCGCTATCCAGAATTGATAACTATGATATTAACTAAGCAGCCTTCTGCTGGCCTTTGTAGGTATGATGATCAATATGTTGTTGCTGCATTTGATAATGCTCCCACAGCTGATTCAGAATTGTACTCTAAGTTGGACAAATCTGTTCGTGATGAATTTGAATCAAGGGTAAGCTAAACTGCTAGGATGAATGTATTCATAGTTGATTACTCCTAGTATCTCTGTTTTTCAAATTTAAAAAGCCTAGAGGAATTCTGAGTAAGACATTAACATGATGCAGATGACTGTTTTATAAAGGAGTTGGATTGTTACTATAACTTTTTGCAACTTTGGATGTGTTACTTGTCGTTTTTCCTAATATGTGGAGCTATCTTCTTTTAGAAATATTCAATTTACCTTTGTTTATTTTGTTGGATAGTGGTTGGTTCAATCATCAATGACGGCAGTACAGATGGATATTTTTATTTTAAAAAAAAAAGAAAGAGAAAGATAAATCATGTTTTACGCTATACCCATTACCCCAATACCAAATATTGTATGTTTATTTCTTACCTGATCGGCGTTCTCCTGGTTTTGTATGTTTTACAAGTGACAATCTTTGAAATAAGTGACTATCTTTTGGTGTTGATCTATTGATGAATGATGCTGAATGCTGTTTAACTGACTCCCATCCATTTATCTCTGCAGGCAGTTATGAAAAGTTATGCTGCCACAGGCTCAGATCCTGCAAATCCGGAGAAGTTTTTGGCATACATGGCTCCAACACTTGGAGAGGTATGCACTAAATTTAAACGTGGATTTCAGTTTTGAAATACTAGTTATTGTTAATAATTCTGTGATTATCTTTTCGATTATATTTCTTAACTTCGTTATGTGATGGCAGCTGTCAAAGAATATATATGATGAAAATGAAGATGTCTCGTACACTTGGATTCGCGAGTATAATTGGGATGTATGTTGCAATACTTATTACTTTATTTAATGACCCTTTTACTGTAAAGAAATTTCCCATTTTAACTCTACTGACACTTCTTTCGCAACAATCTAGGTTCGGGGTGATGATGTAGATGACCCTACAACATTCCTAGTTTCCTTTGATGAGTCTGAGGCACGATATCTGGTATTTTCCTGAACTGATATCATATCTTTCTTAACTTATGTGTTGGCATTCTTGGTTCAAGTCAATGTCAGTGTGTTAATTTTAAATTTGATATGCAGCCTCTTCCAACCAAACTTGTTTTAAGAAAAAAGAGGGCTAAAGAAGGAAGATCAGGTGAAGAGGTTGAGCAACTTCCAATGCCTTCGAGAGTGACAGTAAGGCGGAGGTCAAACTGTGCTACAATTGAGGGAAAAGATTCTGGGGTATGGCACTGAATTTATCTGTAAGCTCGCCATTTCATTTGATATGAATTTATAAAATAATTTCCTTTATATCATGATGGTTTCAAGGTTTATACAAGTTCAAAGGGCAATTCGTCAGAGAGAGGGGCTTTAGAAATGGATGATGGTCTCGAACACCAACATAGAGACAGTTATCAGTCTAGTGGAGCTGAAGATGACATGTCTGAATGATTTCTTTGATGCAAATGCTGCTGCCTTCAAGCAAAAATGTCCAATGAAGTGGTCTTTGGATTGGATCCAGATAGTTGAACCTTCGTCCAAAAAAAAAAAAAAGATAGTTGAACCTGTAATGGCCTTTGTGCTTCAGTGAAGGATAACCAGTGAACAAATCACATTTTTATATGTCCATTTTAACCTAATGTTTATACTTTCAGGTTATAGGCAGCTGTCAAATCAATATAGATTTTGTTTCAATACCATTAATTTTAAAAAAGATTGAGAAATAATTTAATGTAAAAAGAATGTCAGACTAAATGGAATCCTATTACTCTGAATTTTCTGTGAGCATCCTTTGTCAACCAGTGAATGTGGCGTTCTGATTCAACTATATGTTCGTTTTGCTCACATTATTGATGTAATGATATTTGAGATGATGAATTCATAAACTCCCTTTAGTATTCTGTATACCTTTCATGACGGTCAACCCATCATCTTGTTATGTATTGACAGAAAAGATTGGTTCCTATAAATGATGTTATGGGAATTAACTTCAATTAATACGATGAGCATTATTTTCAGAGTTGTGTCGGCGGAGGATAATCAATAAAGATCTTCTCTCTACTTTTGAGGTTAAATTAAACAACTAGTGCCTCTTTTTCATAATCTTTTTCTACCCTCAAATGCCGTCAGATGGTGTCCAAGAAATGTAATTGTGATCTAAAGATCCAGTAAATTAGAAGGGTGATGTTGATTTAAAAAAGAGAAAAACAAGAGTCATGATGCAAAGTACTCTAATCATAACAAATGCAAGGTTTTGTTTATTAAATGTATTATGATAAATAAAGAGTCATTGTTTTTAAATTTTAAAAATTCCTAATTACTGAAACTCGAAATGCTTTTGTTATCTGTTGATTCTTTTTTGCATCGATATTTCAAAAAATGGCACATTCAAGCAATTGCACGAACTAATCGCTATGAAACCTGTGAAATCTATGAACCTTGAGAAGTTTCGAATTTCATTATGACTTACTAATACTTTGCAGCATTATCTATCTCCTGATATACAATCAAGCTATTAAGATCCAACAAATATGGAACTTGAAGTCTTGAACATTGGCGTATCACATTAATACCAAAGAAAATAAATGAAATATTAATACAGACAAGTAGCATAAGAGAGACAATAAAACCCTCATATCAACCTCCAAAATTTATCCTCTAAAATTTTAAAAACTTTAAATTAGTCACTAATTTTGTAAAATAAGAAGTATTTTAGTTTCTTCTACTTAATTTTTTAATATAATTTAGTAACCAAAATAACTAGAATAACTGTCTTTTGCAAAATTTTAAATTAATTAGGAGTTTTAAAAATCTTAAGGAATAAAATAGTCAACCTTATGCCCCAATCATATAGCTCAGTTGGTGAGCTCATGGAGACATGCGTGTGTGGTTATAAGGTTTGATCCTCGATTGTACTATTTTTCTATAAACCAAAAAAATTGCCAACCTCATAATTTCGGGTAATGATTTAAAAGTTTACTCGAGACAAAATACATAATAGTTAGTATCTTACTATACCATTCAATTTGTATCTTGAAACGATTCAAAAATAATGTCCAACTTTACAAATCTTAGGTTGTATTGTTTTTTACTTTGAATCTCACTTCAATCTTATAATACAAAGTTTGTTTCCCAATCGCCATTCAAGGAATTTTGGAAGATTTTTAAACCCTAATTGCTCTCTTCATTTCTCTATTTGTATGACAACCTACACCCGTCTATTGTTTTTTTTCAAGCTTGGTCCTCATATTCTCCATTTTTAATTTTAAACCCATATTTGGTCCCCTTCCCCACAACACAAATTATTGAACGATTAGTCACTGTTTTATTATATTCCTCGTTCATATCCTATATGACTTAATTCTATCTTTTAATTTTGTCTTATAAGACTTAAATTATGGTTTATTTGAATTTGAAGTTTATATTACAATTTATGTTTCAATCTATTACTTATTTAGTGAGTTTAACTTTTAAAAGCTAGTATTTTATATTGATCATGTATCTTATGATTTATAATAAGGTATGATTCACAATTAAAAAATAGGTCTTATGATTCAAGACTCGAATCTCGATTTTATAACCATGACAAAATGTATACTTTTAGCAAGCCACCACCCAAGAGTTCATGAAATTTTTTACCATCGAGGGGGAACTAAAACAGATTACAACAGGTCTTTTTGCTACAAATCATACAGCATTTACATGTCAAAATTCTCTAATAGAGAGATAATATGCTTTCTTATAACTTGATATTCTCATATTTTAAAGTTTATTCATCAGAGGAAGCTTCTTCCAATAGGTCAAGAAACCCTTTCTGAGTATTCTTTGGAAGGTTGGGCAAATTGGGTTGAAACCCACAAATGGATGCCGCTTCAAACTTGATCCATAATTCTTTCTTCAAAGTATTTTCACCAGGACGTTTTCCTGTTCTAAACGAGCTTTCTGGCTCCTTCCACATGGGAGTGCTCTCTATATTTGAGAAGTTCCCAACAACACTATCTGCATAGTACAACAAAAATAACAGCCATCATCAACCACGCAGGTTTATTACGATTTGTTTGGATATATATCTCAACCACCATCAACTGAAACGGGAATTTCCTCCTTCAAGTCACGTTACTCAACGGTGAATGAAACACACTTCATAAAAATAAGAGCTATTTTTAAGCATGCAACCCTATGTTAGTGCATGTTTGTTTTTCCAGGAGACCAACATGTCTTGCCTTCCGATAATATTTATATGGTTATTATTTGTTTCAATATAAACCCCAACCATGCTTAACAAAAACAACAATTTTGAGCTTGCCCGGATTTTCCTTTAACCAACCAAACTAGCTTTGTCTCCATGTAACCATGTGGCATGATGTTTGGGATACCCGATAACAGTCAGTTGAGTCAAAGAAAAGGATTTCAAAGTGGCTTTAAGCCAACACATCACTTTTATTTAATTGATTAAACGCCAATTTGATTCAAACTCTAGTTCGGTAAAAAAAAAAAATTCAAACACACACACTTAAACAGCAAACAAGAAGGCCGATCGGGAAAAAAAACAGCAAGACATATAACATAGATTAAGCAATGAGCATTACCTTGGTTACAAGATTTTCTGGGTTGATCGCGATTATGATCTTTAGAAACATCATCTTTCAATTGGCTGACTTCTTGGTTAATAATGGACTCATTTATCTGTTTATGCGAGTCACTATCAGGCGGCTCCAGCAAAACACAAGTTTTAGGAGGTGAAGTAACCCAATCTGGTGATGCATCCACTGTTTTCTTCCCTCCAATTCCAGACTTAGAAATCTGCTGTTGTATCCCCAATAACTCCGGATACTTTAATGCCAAACCCCTTGAAGCATCATTCACAGGAGATTCAGAAGCATCGGAATCACTATCACTGTAATGAATTCCAAGAGGATAAGGCGTGGACTTGTGAACCTTCTTCTCATGACCTAGATGAGCCACTTCAGAAATAGGTTCAAGCAAAACACAGGATCTAGGAGGTGACATTTTCAAGCAAGGAGTCATCAAACCAAGCATGGAACTGTCACTTTTAGGAAAATTTGGTGTTGAGGAAACCAAATTTGGCTCTTGATTGGCAATAGAAGGCAGTGGCAATTGATCGAAGTTTGAATTAGATGACGGTTGGTGGAGTTTGGAGGATAAGGGAAGAGGCGTGAGCATGAACATTTGTTTACCCCTCTCAACAGTGCAATTGGCTCGCCAAGACACAAGGGGAGAAGGAGAGACCAATGAGTTTGTGTCTTCAGGAACAGGGCTGTCACAGATATCGCTTTTCAAATGGGTTTCAGACTGAAGCAAAGTTTGAAATCTGGAGAGCCATGGCTGCATTTGGAAGCACTGAGTTCAGTTTTGAGTAGGAAACAAAGTATGTTGTGTTTTCGATAATAAATAACCTATTATAATTTATTTTGACACAAATTCCAATCAAGTTCAATTTCTACCAAAGCAACAATTTCTCAAAGTGTGTTTGGCTATCCATTCTAGCCACGTTAAGATGTCTAGCACAAAGAAAACATGAATGTATGACTATGAGCTTCCATTTTGTTCAGTTTGTGCAAACTGGAATACTTATACAAGCCTGCAATTAGTGTATATTTGGATTTCCATTCACTAAATTAGAGTTTAAATCAAACTAGCGATTGTCCAACGAAATTATGTTAGTGTATGTATAACAGTCCAGACCCAATGTAACTCAACTTACCCCCAACCTCTCTTCTTCCATGCTCAGCACATTGGAATGAGAGATTGGAAATTCCAATCTGATACCTTAGTTCTATGCCAACTTGAAACCATTTTTCTTTGAGCCAACTAAGTTTCATCTAGTTATTCAAATATCACATCATTACATGAAAATGAAAGTTAGTTCTATTGGTTGAGGAAATCCAAACATACTTATACTTTCTTAATTTCAGTAAAAGTATTTTCAAATTAAGTAGTGAAACTAACACAGAGAGTGATAGAAAGAGAGGAAAAGACACTGACCTTCAAAGAAGAGAGCATGTTAGACAAGACGGAAGCAAAAGAGTGGAATTCTTTTCTGCCCTCTTTGCTTAGGCTTTTCAGATTAGATGCTTGCAGAACAAGCTCGTCAATCTGCGAGAATCCATTCATTCATTCAATTAATCAATTCAATTTAATATTTATTTTCTTTTTCTCGAACAGAAAAATCAAATTCATTTTCGGATAATAACAGCAGAAACAGATAAAGACCATTAATGATAAATAAATGAAAGGAAGAAGGTGAAGAACCTGACGGAGAAGAGAAGAAAGATCGGAGTGAATGAGATGGAGGGATTCATCGTCTTCAACTTCACGATGATTCGCGTTCATGTCTTTCTTCGAACCCTTCGTCTCTCTCTCTCTCTCTGTATCTCAGTATCTCTCACTTTTTTGAATTTTTCGGCAACGCGGCTTTTTCATTTTTTTTGCATTTTCATAAATAAAAACGAACCAAACCACCATTTCTCCAAATTTTTTTAGAATACGTTTGTTTTTAATTTTATTCCTTCCATTTTATATTTTATATTATAATAATAATAAGGTCAATGTTCAGACAATTACATTTAATAAAAAAACATTAATAAAATTAATTAATATATTAATTTTTAAAAGATATATAATCTCTTTAATCTATCTTTTTTCTCTTTTTATTATTGTATTAATTACTTTTCATTATCTTTTTATAAAATCTAATAGGTAAACATGAAAAAAAACTAATCAATGCTTCTAAAAAATTAAATGAAATCTTATATTAGGACGTATTAGTATTGTCTAAAACTCAAACTAAAACACTTTTTAAAGAAGAGACAAATTATATAACATCCAATTCTAATATCTCTGATTGTGTGAAATAGTGTTACAAAATTTTAAACAGATCGTTATCTGTTGGGCTTCTTTTCATCCATTATTCTATGGTAGATGGGATTAGCACCATCTCTATTGGGAGTGACACCATTCTTTTTTAGTATATAAATTTATGATTCTTACGTATAAAAAGGATGGTGTCACTACCAATAGAAATGGTGCTAATCTCATCCTCATTATTCTATTATATTACAAGATTTATGACAAAGTGGTTGCTTTTTACGCCACCCATTCTTTATACGTACACGACACCATTAATTTTTCACAAAATTAATTTTTAGAAATCTTCAGAAGTGATTTCTTTTACTTTCTGAAATTATTTTAATCGCTTGCAAAAGTTAGTTTTTGAAATTGATTTGGAACCCTCTTTCTCTTAGACAGGGATAATTTATCTTTATTTTAGAAAATAATTTATTTACCCTATTCCAGAAAAAATGATTTCTGAAAATGAAACAAGAATCATGATGCATGTAAAAAATATTTGGTGGTGCAAATTGAAAAACAAAAAAAGAACTCTCTGGTTTATTATTATGTATACTATCAAAAATTGAGAGCTTATTACCTTATTCCCTTAATCAAATTAGGTATTACCTTTCAACATTAGCTTAGCATTGTAATAAAAATAGTCCATAAGGCAGATATTGTGCTATTTGAAGTCTTGATGAAACTATTAACAGCATTTGCGATTTGTGCCTCAACATCAACATCAACATAACACGAAGGCCAAAGAAAAGCTTACTAGGGAAGAAGTGCAAGGAATCAAAGAATATAAACATACATAGACTAGTGTCCACTTACAAAACTTTTACCAATACAAATCACAAAGCAATAAAATCCTTCCTCATGCTCTAAATTACATCCAAAATTTACTACAAATTCGAATGTGGCTAAACAAAATCAAGATATAATAGCTCACAAGACATTCATTGAGGAAAGTATATGGATCCACCATTACCAACAAAAAGTAGAAAGAGGGTATAAAGCGGATCACGATTTGCTGCAACAAAAAATCCCTTCAGTCAATGCAGTCAGTCGACATGAGCCATTCGATCTCAATGAATCAGATTGCTGAGGTTTGACGGATTGAAAAACTCCTGATTTTAACATTCCATGAAATCTCAATTGACCTAATAAATCTCAGTGGTAAGATCTTAATCAGACAGCTCACGTTGGCCGACTGCAACGATTGCTAGGACTTTTTACTAATGCGAATCGGAATCTGCGTGAAGCAGAATAGAGAAAAAAGAATCCTGTTTCTGTGTAACTCTTATCTTCCCTGAACAAGGCCACTGAATACTTGGCTATTGCCAGCAAGAGTAGCTTCCCACTCAACAGAAGAGAGGAGAATCTGTGAGAGGGAAATCACAACTTGTTTCATGTCAGGTCGTAAGATTGGGTCCTCATCCACACATTGCTTTCCCAGCATTGCCATCTAATGTAACCAAAACCACAAATGAAGAATGAGTCAAAACATTACAATCTCATGCAAATTGTAGGATTATGTTTGGATTTCGTTAAAGCAACTGAACTGATTTTCATCCCCACGGAACGATTATCATGATGTTTGAATTACTGAATGAAAGTCAGTTAACTCAAAAGAGAAGGGCTTTAAACTAGCAATGTTGCTTTTGTTCCGTTGAATAAAAGCCAGTATGACACAAACTCAGTTTTGTCAATGAAAATCCAAACACACTGTTTCAAATGTCACTTTGAAGTTTAAAATAAATGGTATCAGCTATGTCTTCAAACTGATAATATCATAATATGAGAAATTAAACAGTTGCAAGGATTCTGTAACCCTCTAATTCTCCTTGTTGATAGATCAAAATACACAAGACCATAAAAAGGTGAAAATGGAGAAACTAACTTAACCTTAAATACACAATCATGGGGATAAAGGTCCATCATATTTGGATCAATATAATCTCGCAGGCTTGACATGCTCATCGAATCAGGTGAGTTCCTAAGAACTGCCAACATCTGCAATTTGACAATAGTTAAGGCAAATACACAAAACAGTAAGAAAAACATGAAGGTTTAATCAAAAACAAAAACAACAACTAATATCAGTAAAAACACGTATATAGCAGCCAAGTTTAGAATATAAGATGCAATACAATAGAAAAGGAAACCAAAGAATAATATTCGTGATTATGTCTTGTAAATAGGACTTACTATGGATGCTAGTGATCGTCTTTCAGGATTTTTGGCCATTGTGCCTTCTGTCCTAATAATGGCTTCCTTTCCCGATATAATCTCGAAAAGGACAACACCAAATGCATAGACATCACTTTTTGTTGTCGCAAGACCGTCACTCAAGTATCTACAAAATATGAGAAATAAAATATTAATATTATTTTCTGCAGGAGGAATAATTTTGACCCCCAAAAAAGAGATTACATACTCTGGAGCAAGATATCCATATGTACCAACAACTTTGGTAGTTGAGATTTCTCCCTCAGTTGTTTTCCCGACGAGTTTCGCTAACCCAAAATCCGAAATCTAGAGACACAGAGAAAGATCTGTTACTGATGGTAATCAATAAATGTAAACACTTACACATGTGGTAATGTATAAATTTGTTACCTTGGCTCTAAAGGAAGCATCAAGTAAAATGTTGCTTGTCTTGATATCACGGTGCACATAATGAGTTTTTGTGTGCTCGTGTATGTATTCAAGACCCCTAGCCGCATCAAGAGCAATCTGGACCCTCATTATCCAAGAAAGTGGAGAATGACCTATAAGCAAGACAAAAAACAGTCATCAATCAACTATGCATGGATAAAGCATAGATTTTTCATGCAATACAACATGGAAATTCATAACGATTTAGAATGGCATTCCTTGAGTTCAGAAACTGATCATGAGGAGGCACAAATGCCAATCTTTCCCTTTCAACTTTCTCAATTATTACCACATAATATCATATCTCAGTGAAAGACACAATGGATAAGATGAACAATTGGACAAGTACAGTCTCAAAAACTGTTTAGGTTTCAAAAGAGTGCACTTTAATGTCAGTGTGAGATTGAACACCTTAAACCAGTTATCCCTGAAGGTTTTCGTTTTTTTTTACTGACAGTTATACATCTCATCAGAATAACCAGGCACAATAATCTAAGTGGTTAATATTCAAATCGCACCGGAGAAAACATTTCCATGAATTTTAAAATTTGGCAAATAAAGTTATAAGCACAAGGTCCACACATATGATGGCGATTGATGTAAAGCATAGATGCATAATCTTACCCTTATTTTGAGGATCATGCAAATGGCTTCTGAGTGAACCCTTCTGAGCATATTCATAAACTAGGAATAGCTCATCATGACTAGCAGCGTAGCCAATCAATTCTACCTTGACAAAATTAATAAAAAATACGACTCAGACTTTTGAAATGTGCCAAGCAATTGGCAGCAAAACCAAAGCACATAATTTATTTCGATCATAAAAGAAATTACCAGATTAGCATGATGAACCTTGCACAGAACTTTCATCTCTGACATAAATTCTTTTGTTTTTGTAGCTGTCATTCTTTTGATAGCAACTTCCTGGAAGAATTCAAGTAAAAATGGTATCACAAAAAAATAGACGCTTTATACAATAACAGAATTTAAGGTATATAGCCACAAACCTGGTCACGAAGGAGGCTATAGTAAACAGAACCATATGTTCCATGCCCAAGTAGATTTGAATCAGAGAAACCATCAGTTGTCGAAAATATCTCTTCGTATGTAAAAACTACAGGCTTATCCATGTCAAACACTTCAGGCCCTAGAGCTGCAAATACAGTTGTCAGAAAGTTATGCATAAATTCACATTTTAAAGGACAAATCATTAATGTCAGTACACGTATGATATCTATTAAAGCAACAGTTACACATCCAGTTCAAAGAATAATCTAAATTTGGAAAGCAATCTTAAATCAACTATGACCAAAAAACAGTTTCTTGGAGTGTGCTGGAGATAAAAGAATAAAATTAACATGAAAATAGATGTCAATGAATGTTCAGCAGCCTGAACCGCTATTAATTTACATAATACACCTGCAGCTTCCAGGAATTGATACAGAACTGCACAACCTAAATCCTTTAAATTGAGTAACTTAATAGCATGAAGCATTTTGAGAATCCATGTAACATAAATCTTAAAAATTATACTTGTGACATTCATGCTTGACAATTGGAAGTTGGAAAACATTATCACTTCAATCTTTAAGCCTAGGTACAATATACAAATTGAGAATCCAATAAGTAGGATAGTTACTTGGGGCTTTGGGAATGGTAATCGTGTGATTGCTGGATTCAGCATCTGTTTGCTTCGGGTCAACAGTTTTGCCGCATATGTACCTTCCAGAACCACAAAAAAAACTGGGGTTCCGAAGAATATGGAATTTGTGAGAGATCTTGCCTTCAGCATCTTTTTCATGACTTCTGCCTTCCGCAAAACAATTTGATGATCTCAGGCAAACACAGAGCATTATGCTTAATACTATCAGAATGAGACCAACTCCTAAACCCCCAACAATCCATCCGTAGGGTATGTGAGCATTATGATTAACTTGATCACCTAGAACCCAAAAAATAATTAATTGAATAAACAAAAGTTTGCACATTCTATCATTCTACAAATTTTTTTTTTAAATCTAGTTTAAGTATTTTTATGAAGAGAACCCCAGAATAATAATAATTAAAAAAAAAAAAGGAATTATGGGACAAAAGAAATAAATAAAAATTACTATCGAGATACAAAAAAATTTGTAGTACAGCAATTTAATGAATAATGGACACAGATCAGTAACTCAAAGCAGAACACGCCAAAATACTAATTACTAAAATTAGTCAGCTAGATGAGAATATAATTCTTTTAACCCTTTTTTATTATCAACTTGTCATTAAATTTGCTAAACAATATTCTAAACAAGACTTGAGGCATCTTTGAACCACTCTAACACCTAAGCCAAATCCTGGACTACTCATATCTGTCACAAATAAAGTCATACATAACAAACTCTTTCTCAATACTACAAACTTCATACTCAATAGCTACAAACTTTCTCCTTCAAAGAGATCTAAAAAGCTGTTACATGAAGCTCTAAGCTTCATTTTCAACGATAAATCCATACAAATATCTTCATTTTATTTGAAGCCAAGCGAGTTAGATTTAAGCATGGCATCAGCATGATAAATTTTCCTCTGGAATTTAGAAGTTTCCAAATAATCAGTAAAAATCAGCTTAAACCAAAAGATAACAGAGTTAATGCTTGAAAACTTTTATTAATTATTAATATAAGCAAAGTATTGCAAACAAAATTTAACCTCTTATTGTATGCATAGAAAAGAAAGAGATATTCAAGACAAACTACAAACTACAAGGAAAAGTATATATTATTTTCCTTTTCACAGCACATATGGTGATAAATACCTGAAAAGTTATTAATAGATGGGGTAGGGACAGGAGCCGGCGGAGAAGCATTTTTCAGGGGATAAGGATCACCAGGAACTGCAATGGAGGGGAAAAATTCAAATCACAGTCAGGATTCACGGGTCAAAATATTTTTGCATTTCATTAATACAATAAGAGCAGTGAACACAGGCATAGATAACTGAACAAGCACAACAGCTTGGCAATTCAACAGAAGTGAAATCTGTCCAATTCATGTGTTACCAAATTAAACTACAATATGAGCTAGAGCCTAGAGATAATGTTCCCTATCTTAAACTCCTTTACACATCAAATGATCTGATAATACCGCACTTAGCAATTTGATTTAATACTAAAATTCATCGCATATGGAAACAGAATGCATAAATTTCTCAACACATTAAACCCTAATACTCGTGAGAAACCAAGGACTTCCCCAATTCCCAACCACTTCACTAATGAAGTTACTTTCGCCCGATAACCAGTTCGTTAATGTACTCATCATCTTTACATATTTCATCTGCTAGTCGGCTAGTCACTTAAGTGACTTAAGAACACCCTTATACAGGAAAGCTCAAAAGCAATACATTCATTTCGGATTTGGATTAGCTTATTTTGAAGAAATGATTGCTTATTTCTATAAGCTTTGTGAGAGAGCTTCTGAAAAACAAGCGATTATTTCCCAAAATTAATCATTCCCAAACATGCCTTCAGTCACTTTTTCCCAAATCCCAATTACACTAAGTACTAACAGAACCCTCATAGATATAAATAACTCTACTAAAACATCCCCAATTCTCACACTCCATCCAGTTTATCTAATATGAACAACATACCACAGCACAAAGCATTACATAACTAAAGCTTCCTCAACCAAATAACTTGAACCAAAACACTCCATTACAGGGAAAGTATTAAAGAATATTGCAATAAAGGGACTAACCCGAATTGAGAGGAATATAATAAAGCGAGCCAACAGTGACATTATCAGGATCATCAATGCCATTCACAGTCTCAATGCTATCCATACTAACCCCAAACCTACTAGCCAGAGATTCAACACTATCCCCATCTCTCAGAACATAACTAACCAAATAGTTCCATAGCCCACTAGAGCAACCACAGAGCAACCTCAATGAAATAACAGCACCGTTTCTTGCCCTCCGTGTAGTGTTTGGAAGAACAGCAAGCCCATCATAGGCATCCATCACCATATCATACACCAACCCTTCATTGGATTTCACAGTAAAAGTTGTGTTTGACACGTATTTCTTGATTCCAGCAGCACAAGAACAGTTTTTTCTGATGAATATGTAATCCCAACCATTTCCTTCAACTGTGATGTCACTAGGTAACACATCAAACATGCTTTGTAATACCGATAATGTCTGGTTTTGTTCAGGCTTGAAGGCCAAGAATGAAGTGCAGACGCGGGTTGTGTCCGTACAGTTCATGGGTTCTGTTGGGTAGCAACTGGTGTAGTGAAGGTGAAGAAGAAGGAGAAGCAACCTCCAATGGGGTTTTCGTATTAGAATCATTGGTTTGCAAAAATATATAACCGACAATGATTTTGAACAAAAGGGTCACAGAAAATAGCGGAAATAGAACCAGTGATAGCTCAAGGGGGGTAAAAGAGCGAGCTTGATCCAAATAAAGTAAGCTATAGAAGAAGATGAAGCTATATAAAGGAGGAAGCTTAATCTGAGTGGCAAAACGGGTACAAGTTCAGGTGACGAAAAAACTTGGAAACAAATCCAGATTCAGCAGAAACTGGAAACCAAAATCACAACTTTTTTTTTATGCAGGAACAATTTGATGAAAGATGACAAAAATTAGAAACAAAAGAAGGGGGGAATCAAAGTCCCGGAATAGAGGGTATGTGGTGTTGTTTTGAATTTGGGATTTGGGAAGGGAAAAGTTGAAGGTGAGGGTGTTAAGGGGGTTTGAAGATGGAGAGAAGAAGAAGAAAGGAATGAAGTTCTAAACAGAGCATTTGTGTTTGTATTACTCAGAATTATCAGTACTCACTCTGTTAAACCGCTTACTGTGTAGTGTGTAGTGAGCACAGTGAAAAGAGAAAGTTACTTGCATAGAAGATAATAGGTGCCGAAATACAAAATAATTACGTTTTTAGGGGT
The DNA here is from genome assembly GCA_037177725.1 of Cyamopsis tetragonoloba. NCBI lineage: Eukaryota > Viridiplantae > Streptophyta > Magnoliopsida > Fabales > Fabaceae > Cyamopsis > Cyamopsis tetragonoloba. The sequence continues at coordinate 52,082,912 of CM074124.1, read as the reverse complement.
TGAGTTTTTTTTCTTTTTTTTTTAATAGAAATATTATTGGAGATCGAACCTCGTATTTATGTACATATAATTTTATACATTCACCAATTGAGCTATATAACTGAAACTTTAGGGATTGAGTTTGAGAAAGTTTTTTATAAGAGTTTTTTTCTCTCTCTCCTTAAATAGTACAGTAGTACACAATGCTAATGTCATCGTCTAGAACTTTTTTTATTTTTTAACTACTTCATCCATTTATTTACGATATATAAAAATAAAAAATAAATATTAAATAATGTTGATGTTATCATTTTATAGAGAAGTGTAATATTCTTTCCATTTTTTTAACTATGTCATCTATTTAATTATAATATTATGTAATATTTATTTATTTTAAATACGATAAATAAATAGATAGAATAATTAATAAAATTGAGAAAATATTACACCTCTCTATAACATGGTAATATCAATATCATTCAATATATATTTTTATTTTTATATATAATAAATAAATAGATGAAGTAGTAAAAAACTATATAGAGTTCTATACCTCTCCATAAGGTGTGACACTAGCATCAGTGTTTTTATTTTATTTTTTTAGCTTTTATAGAGTTTAAAAGAAAGAGGAAAATAACGTCTTTTAAAAAGTGATGTAACTAGAAAAGTAAAAATCTAATACAATATTTCAAGAGGCATTTTGTCTTTTGACATTTTCACCCTTTGGTCTTTGGAAAGAGCAATCCAAATGTGAAAATTAAGCTCGGAGAAAAATAAGGATTTGATTGTTTAAATTTAAAAATAATTTGTTTAATAAGTAGAAAAGTGATTATTTTAATTGATTAATTGATTATGATGATAATCATTTTTAAAATTTATTCTTTTTTATTATAGTATTATTTTGAGAAGCACTCTAAAATTGTTTCTAAAAAAAATATTAATTCAATTATTTTTTTATTATTTTAAGAAATACAAATAAGAGCTCTAAATCAAAATTAAAATAAATTATTTTAACCTGAGTGGATAACATTTTACTTGAGTGAAAGTGTAGATTTCAAAATACATTTGATGTTGATTTGATGAGTTGGGCATTAATTTAGCTGTTCAATTATAATAAATTGTAAAAAGTAATATAAATGTAGGCGTTTAAATGAGAAAATTATGTGTTTTTATAGTGAGAAATCGGTTTTGAATATGATATGATATTAATGACCCTCTCAAAACTTAGTAGCCTCTTTGTAATTGTAAATCAAGTTTTATTTATAAACAAAATTCATGATAAAATAAAGTTGAACTAATTTTCAGTTTAATTTTAAATTGTGAATTATAGTTTAGGTAAAAAAAATTAGTGCAATATATAACAAATATTTAATTCACAAATTTTTACACATAAAAAAAAACTGATATTTCCTTGGTCCTTTTAACAAATTAAAGGATGAAGTTACAAGAGAAAAATAAAAGGGACGGACTAATTATATGTAAATTAATTGTTTTTAAACTTATAAAATAATAAATAAGCAAACATGATAGGGGGAATGGCTTTCCTAATTAAACCAAATCAAATGCAATTTTTATAAAAAATACTTTATTAAAAATATATTTATTTTAATTATTTTTAAGAGTGCATTTGTTTATAAATAAAAAAATTGATTATTTTTTAAATGATTATCATAAGAATCAAAACCTATATATATTTGTTTGGCTATAATAAGAATAATCAGATTTTCTGTTTATTTTGAGAAGTAATTTGGCACCTACCTATTAAAATAACAAAGAAGGTCTGATTATTTTTTTATTTTGATAAACACAAATAAATAGACGAAATTTTTTTATAATTACTTTATTTATTAAAATAATTACTTGTTTGAAACGACCTAGCTCTAAAACTTGAAAGAATTAATTTTATACTATTAACTAAAATATTAATAGGGCATACAAAATATGCAAGATCATTTAAAAAAAAAAAACTTGTTTTATATAATGCCGTGTGACTGAGATATTTTTGGGTGGAGGGTAATAAGGGAATTCAACAGACATATAGTTACGGAAAAGAGAAGGAACATAGTAGCGCGCATAGCTGGCAATAAGCAAAAAGAAAAGGACAGTTTTGGTAGTGGGCCCCTTCAAAATGTGACCAAAAACTCGCCGAGAAGGAGTACCAAAATTACTAATCCGCGACTTCTTCATAAATACGGTAACATAAAAAGTCGTTGACCTTCTTCATCATGTTTGACTCGTCAAAACCGACACACACAGATATGATTCTCTGCTTCTACCTTCACTATACTTCACTGTACATGACAGCTGGATTTTTACCAGCTTTACCTTTTTGTTCCATACAAAAGACAGAAAAGTGAAAGAAATAAAAATACAAACAATGATATTATTTAGGATAAAATATAATTTTGATCTTTTTAGTAAATTTTTATTTATTTATTTATTTATTTGTTAATTTAGTTTTTTATTTTTGTTTTTTATTTTTTGCGATGATATTGTTAAGTAATTTCATCTATACCGGTTGGAAAAAAGTCACACGAAAAAGATTGTTGACAAGCACACACAAAACACATCATAAGATAGAACACACAAAATTTACATGGTTTGGTATATATCTCTTGCCTACGTCTACAAAAACGCTACAACAAAGTATTTCACAGTTTCAAATAAAAGTTACAATATTTATATATCACCCTACAAACCCAAATATGAAAAATAGAGAGTAAACATTAAATAATCAAGATTAAATGCTTTTTATGAAAAATCTTGATCAAATAATAAAAAATAATTACTACGGATCATGTTTAATTGCTTGAATTTTTTTCTTTATTTTATCAAGTTCTTTTATTTAAAACTTTTGATTTTTATCATTTGATACTTATACTAAAAAATAAAAATTATGTGATTATAAATACCAATTAATAAGTACTATTTTTGTCTCATAATATAAGCCTCAATTACCAAAATGTCTTGTCACATAATATAAATACTTACACATAAAATAAGAAGTATTTATTTTGATTTTTTAACTTTCTAAGTCATTCAACCAATAGAAAATAATTGTGTTTAAATTTAATTGGTGTAACATCTCAATAGTCTACTTAATGCTTCTAATTCCAATAATTTAACCACTTTTTTTAAACTGTATGAAATGTTAGTTGGGATTTATATTATGAGACGGAAAGAGTAAAAAACTGTAAAAATATACATTTTTACACTTTATTACAGAAGTGTACCGTAATAATAACCATAATTTTTTTTTGCTATATTGCTTGAATCTAAACCCATGCACACATGATAACATAACTAAGAAAAAAAAAACCACACACATAATATAATAATACTTTGCATTTGTTTGTAATGTTTAATGTATAATATTAAAAAACTCAAAGGAGTTGAACAAATAGAGTAAGACCGGGTTTTGTATATAAAATGTTATAGGTTCAAATTTTCACTTGTCTTTTTTAGATGAGATAAATATAAATATTTTATAAGTGTTATTTAATAAACTCAGAAGTTTGGGTGAGGCCCCGCACGTGCATGGGAGACAATTGTAATACATTGCGTCTGGGACATACAGATACCTGCATCTTACCACAAAACCATCACCAATAAACTTGCAATTCAAATTACTAATGACAACACTTCTTTTATTTATTTATATTTTCTATCGAGATAGAATCTTATTCCACTCACAAATATTTACATTATTATAACATTTTCTCAGAGATTTCTTTTTTTTTCCCATTTATAAGATTTTATTTTGAGACCGCTTATTTAAGAGTATATGACTTAAACCAAGTACTTGTTAGTGAAAATTTTTCATTCTAAGACACATTATTCCATGTTTAGAAATTATACTTATAATGATAATCTCTAGCTAAATAATGCCCTAATTACAATTTATATTTAATTAAACTTAAAAGTATATTGATCAATTATAGAATTTAATATTTTATTAAAAGTTATCAAAAAGAAATAACAGATAAAAGTAGAGCAAAAATGTTAATAAAGTAAAAATATGAAACTTTCAAATTTAAAAAACCAGTAACAATTTTTTAAAAAATAAGGTCAACAATAACTTTGACAAAATTTTCACATATAGTTTAGGTTTGAGCAAAACTTAGATATGGTTAGTGTTATTTATTAACCAAAGTTTAAGATTTATCTCGGTGACATATACTCATATTTAACATTTATATTTATCATTATTAAATAAATCTCAAATTTTAATCGGTGAATAGAATCAACCATACACATAAATTTTATCAATAAAATATTATCTAAATTTTGTCCTTTGGCTTTTTAGGAAGAGGTGCGATTCTAAAATGAGTAGGTGATAAGGTTATTAAGGTGTAAATAGTTAATAATGACTGAACTAGAAATAAGAATCTTTTGTAATTAAACAAAAATAATGATTCTTTGATTTTGGAGTACGAAAGCATGAATTAATGCTTCTAGCAAATATAACCATAGATGGGGTTATCGTTAGATGAGGTCTCGACAAAGAAAGAGGCGATCTCTCATTTGTTCAAGTTATCTAAGATGAGAGAGTCACAATTGTTTCACAAATTCACATTGTTGCAGTAGATTTCGGAGGTTGATGCTAATTCTAGTTACTTCCACAATTCATTTCAAGAAGAATGAAAACAAAATCGAGAAAAAAATCGATGGAAATCGAAGGAGGAAGATGAAGTTTTAGGGTTTTTGAGAAAAAGAGCAAAATATTGTCACAACACCATATTAGCTTCATAAAAACAGAAAAGGGAATATTGAGAGAGAAAATTAACTCTTTGATTAACCAACCCAATTACTTTTACACAAATACAAAAGTATATATACCTTGTGATACAAAAGGAGAAAAATCAGAATTAACTTAGAGACTAAACTAACTATAACAAACTTGTAACAGCAATAAGTAGCCTCTAACTACTAACACTAAAAATATTGATTTAATATACCTAATACTTAACTCAATTTTGTCATTTTGTGGATTCAATATCAAATTATAACTAATGTAAATAGTTTGTGGGTTTCAAATTCATTTGATAGATTAACTGAATTACATCATTAAAAACACAAGTTACTTGAAGTTACATAAATAAGAGGAATAATGATACTCATAACAATCAATTTTCAACAATTTAATTAATAAAGTTACTTAACTAATAATTACTTTAAAGTTAATGAGAATTGTTTAACCGATTACATCATTGAAGAGTGCTAATAACATGGGTTGCTTATTTTAAGCTACATAAACTTAAATAAGTAAGTGTTATATTTTATTTAATTAAATCGTTAAGTAAAGTTATTTAAAGTTGCATAAAGTAAATAAAGATTCACTATTTTTTACGGTGTATATCCTCAAAATAGATAATAAAAACTATTAAAGCTTCAAATTAAAATTAAGTAATCTTGTATTTTTTAAGACCATATTTAAGTGAGAAATCCTTCCTACGTGAGGGAGAGCTTGAGAGGAGGGGGAAAAATGTGCAATTTCTAATGAATTTTCAAGTGTCTTTAAAATATTTTTTCAGACATAATTTAGGAGAAGAAACGTTTGCCTGTCTCTCATAAATATACTGATTTTATTTCAAAATTATAGTTATTTTAAGTTTTTTTACACAAATTAAATTTTTTTTATATTAATAAATTTTTAATATGAGTAGATTAAAGTATCCAATTAAAAGCTAAAGTGGTTGATAAAATAATTAAAAAGAAAAATAATGATTAGTAAATAAAATAGATGATAAAAAAAATATTAAAATATATAATTTATTGTATTTTAAAATTTTAAAGTGATAATTATTTTATAACAAAATTTGAGTTCAAAATGACTACAATTTCAAAAACGAAAGAAATAACACTTAATCAACCTAATATGTGGAGCATAATATCAATTTTCAAGCTAATAAAAGCTTTAATAAACTAAGTGGGGCCCAGTATGCATGTGAAACCCTTAAAAGATGAATGATTATTACAACCTCAAGCCAGAGAGCATGTGTGTACAAAATCATTATATCAACAAAGTTCAATATAATTATAGATAATGAAGTCTTTTAAATAAATTAATATGAATTTAAACTTGGGCTATGTACATATAAAATATTTTGTTGAAAAAAATGTATTTATTTTGATAATTTTTTTTTATTTTAAAAAAATTAATCTTCGATTATTAGACAGGAAATATCCTTTGACTAAAAAAATAAAAACAGCATCATCATAGTCCAACTCATTTATTTACGTTCTAGCATAATAAAGTATAAAATAAGCAAAAGACATTTAATTAAGTTTTGGTATCGTCATTTAGTACTTAGTGAGTAGTCAAATATTCTCAACCAGTCTGGATATGATTTGTCATTCAGAAATATAAGCTTCATTAAGGTGTGCAATTCTACTATATTTAATATCCATAATTCTTTTATTATTATTATTATTATTATTATTATTATTATTATTATTTTGTTTCTAAGGTCCCCACAACACTTGGATCTTGTCTGTGAATGCCTATGACCATTGCGTGAAAAGATTGCCCTCTTTAGCCATTGCTTAAAACAGAGAGGATCTTTTGGTTTTGGTAAGTTTTTTATGATGAAATTAATGATATTGCTATATGCGACATATGTGACAAAAAATAAGGGAGTTGCTTAGATTAATTGCTTCCAACAAGTTCAATTTTTTTTTTTTATTTTGTTTTTCCCCAACATTCTTTTTTATAAGCATCTAATATAAAAAATTGAAACATTTATAATTTATCATTTTTATCTTTACTAATGTGGATAGTGAAAATAGATTTTAAAGTGAATGCAAGTTTATAACAAGGGTATATTAAAAAGATATCTAAAATTTTTTAAATACCAATACATTTTTTAGATATTAACATTTTTCTTAATTTACATATTTTTTATTTTATGTGCTTATAAATAGGGACCGATGAAGTATTACTTTTTATTAGGGCATATCTAAAATTTGTGGGCCAAAGAAAAAATTTAAGATAGAGTCATATTAAGCTCTTTCTAATGATAAAATATTAAAAATGATAAAAAAGAGAATAAAAATGAAAAATAATGTTCAAAAGATTGAAGATGTTAAAAAAGTTTCTTTTATCATATACAACATTGTACATATTTAAATTTTTTTTATTAGGATACAACGTATTAATTGCTTATTTACTAAAAAAAGTATTAATTTCATTTTAATACTTTTCTTTTAAAATAAAATATTTTTACTTCTAAACTACTACTCACTAGAGCCTCGGCTTAGAGGTGGGGGTTTGAGTATTTTATACGAGATTATATATTTATTAACATGCGTAAAATTACATATAATAAAAAAGCTCATGTTAAAAATAGTAAGAAAAATAATAAAAGAAGATAAAAAGAAAAAGTATTCATTTTTTCTTCAAGTTGGCCATTTGGTCTTGGGAGATCAAATGAGAAAGTTTATACTAGGCCTTCTATCTCCTCATGCTCTGTTTCTCATTCATATTATTAAATTTGGGTTATGAATTTAACTTAATTTTAAAAACTAATTTGTAAGAGAAGATTTTTCAGAAATTCATAATTTTTTTTTCAGTCATACTTTATTAAATGTGAGACTTTTGTCATTATTATCTTAACATTTTTTCTCATATTTAAGATGTCAAATTTTGTCATCATTATCTTAACACAACCTTTTTTAAATGTGACTCTGATATGAAATTCAAGCTTTAAATTTAATTTAATATGTTAATTCTTAAATTAAACTAATTCGTAAGATTAAGTTTGTCAAACTTTATATATTTTCTTTTTTTAGCTATATTCTCAATCGAGGTAAGATTCTCATCACCAATGTGTTAACATATATGTACCAAAAACAAAAGAAAACAGTGAATGTGCTCAGCCATATATATAAAAAGCACAATTCTAATGGCTAAATAATTGCGTATCTAAGTAATTGTTGGTTGGTTGGTTTATAAATAGTAATTAAGGATATAGTAATTACAGAGTAGGTATTGAATTGCAATGAGCTAAGCAGATTTATATGATGACATTTTCATTTGATATTATTGTGTGAAGTGTAGGTGAATATGATTTTCCTTTTGGTCAGAAGAACTGTGGGATTGGACCTAATTATTATATTATACTCCATTTATTCTTATTTATAAATCCATAAACTTAAAAAAAAAAAAACTCATGTTTCTATAATTCTATTTATAAGTCTCTTCAATGAAAATTATGATTTTTATTATTTTTTTTAATTTTTATCCTTAATTGATGAGACTTGTTTAGTTTAATTTTAACCATTAAGGACTGTGAAGTTTGATTTAATTAAATAGGAATAAGATTTTAAAAAAGCATCATAACTTTATAAGAATCAACATATTATCTTATCATCAACACTTTAATCTGTGTATTTTGTTTTAGATCTGTATAAAGAGAAACTGAGAGTATTTTTTTTGGGTCAACAACACCAAGAATAACATTTTATTTTTGGGATCAAGATATACTTTTATTTTTATGCTCATCACAAGAAAGTTGAATAAAGCCCAATATCTCAAGGTTTGCTACATGGTTTTTGGTCAAATGGGTCAACAATCCAAAGAAACCAAAACAGTTTACTATGATAGCTTGACCCAAAAAATGCGTTTTTGTCAAATAAAAAAAAAGGCTTGATATAACTTGCACCACTAAACAGAATAGAAACTTTATTGAGATTTTAAGCAAAAGAGAATTTATTTTTTTAGACAAATAAAAAAGAGAGATTTTATAAGTGTACATCCTAATATTGGGAATGGAGTGTATAGAGAGAGATAGAAAAAAAAAATTATAAAGGAAAAGGAAAAATAAAAAAAATTCTTAAAATTGATATGATAAATAAAAAGAGAGCGATAGAAAGAAAAATAGATAATAAAATGTGTGAAAATGAATATCAATAATACATGAAATCAATTTCCTAATGGAAATGGAGGGAATCCTAACTCCTACAGATCCGATTACTCTATAATGGTAATTTGGATTTTTGCCTTTCTCTTCACAAGCCCCTTTCAATCTTTTTTCTACTCGTACTGTTTCATTTTTTCTTCAAATCTTTCAATTCCCTTTATTTTCTTTATATTTTTTTGGGTGTTGTCATTGGTTCATGTGAATAACGCTTTTGTGTTTATTTTGATTTTTCATTTTTGTAAATTCTTAAGTATAATTGTTAATTTGGACTAAAACTACAATGTTTTTCCTAAATGAACGCTTTGAAAAAGTCATTTTTTAGTCTTTAAAGCATCTTCTTATTTTATGTCTTGGGTATAGACAGAGTTGTTATCTCAACTAGTGCTCTTTTTATTTGGATCAGTTTAAGAAATTTCTTGAAAAAATTCACAACCAAACATGCTTTCTATTTTTTAATTCTAAAAACAAGTTTTTAAAACAAATTTATCAAAAAAGTTTTTTTTTATTTATATTTTTTCATCTCTAAAACAATTTTGAAAATAGAACTATAAAACAGAATTTTCTTTTAACCTTCTCAAAAACAATTTTGAAAAACTAAAAAACAAAATACAATCAAACAAAGCACTTGAACTCACTTATCCCATCATTTAAATTAGCTAGTTTTTTTGGGGGATTGAAAATGCATGCATCTAAAGAACCAAGAAACCAAAAGACACAATAGCAGAAAGAATCCTCTGTGATCCAAAACTAACATACAACCTAGAGGATCACAAAAAGTTATAGAGCAATAGTGATAATGCATGAAACACATACACTAGAAACTCCATCTTGCTCACTAATATTAGGCCTTTAGTTGTTGTTCTTGTTTCTTTAGTACCTTTAGTAGTTGGCATTCGAGCACTTAAATTATTTTCCAGAAAAATCAACAAATCTATAATAAAAAAACATTTTGAAAATTGCTTTCCCAAAAATAAGTGGGAGAAGTGGGAAATAAGGGCATTTCAGTAATTTTATGTCCAAAAATCAAAAGGATGGTGCAAATAAAAATCTTCATCAAGTTTTTTTTTTTGTCAGCATCAAGGGATCAAATTCATTAAACAGGTTAAAAAAAAGGAGTCATAGTATAGGACCACAAATCTAAGGCCCAACAAAGATAACTCACAGGTTGATGAAACCATTGCAAACAAGAAAACTAGAGTGTCACATGGCTGCTTCCATTTATGCACGTTCGATCTAAATATAAAATTAATAAATTGAACCATTTTTGTATAATCCAAAATTAATAAATACAATAATTAAATGAGTGAAAAATATCATTTATGTTAATAATTGAGAAAGATTAATTAGATGGAAAGAAAAAATGAGATTATGAGTTTTAATAACTTAAATGAAATTTTTAAAAATAATATAAAATTGCCGTACAAATTTAGTGATTTTATCTTGACTAACAAGCTTTCTTATAATTTCTTAATTTTTTAGATAGTCCTATATAAAAAAAACTGAGAGAGTAGTCTTTAAGAGAGAAATCACTTAATTTAATTCATTTTTGAAAATATCATACACAATTAACTTTTAGCAATATGATTTTTATATTAGTTTTAAAAAAAATGTTGCAAATATAAAAAAAAACAATAATTTTTTAACAATTAGACAATATGTTTAAAATGTTACTAAATTTTTTTAGCAACATCCTTTTTTTTTTGCTATTAGCAACATGTTTTTTATACAATATTTGCCAAAATGTTTCAAATGCACAAATGTAACATTTTTAACGATTTGACAATATTTTTTTACCAATTTAACAATATTTTTTAAAATATTACTAAATATTAATTATGTTGTAGTGCCGTAAATTGAAAATCCCATATATTATCATGAAAGAGTCTTCCTTTTTAAAGTAAAAAATAACATAAAATGAATTTTGTTTTTATCTTGAATAAAAAATGGCTAATGTTATTTGTACATTTATTTTAAATTTCTATCGTATTACCATTTATCATGTCTATATTATTTCTTTTACTTATTTTTTAAAAGTTTTCCTTGAACATCTCTACCACTTCATGTCAGAATTAATCTTATACCAACAAAAATTGATATAATTAATAGATAATTAAATTTTTTAAGTATGCTAACTTTTAAAAAAAGTTAAATTCACTTTAATAATTTTTTCACCTTAAAAGAATTAATCTTGGGTTATCAACTAAGGCAAATACTAGAGAGAAAATGGCCCGTGGTCCATAACTAGTAGTAGTAGTACAATATGATTTAATTTTTTTGGATATGAAATGAAATCCTTTAATTATTTATTTGGTCCCTTCACTTTCACTGAATCTCAGTAACGCGTACAAATACCAGTCTGGATACTGTTCCTTGCAATGATTTTGATCCATTATTTTGCAGTAGATGGATATATATATATATAATATATAATAATAGTCAAAATCATAGAGTATTTCAAACTTTAATTATTTCATTTTCCTATACATTTAATTTATTACTATGTGGAGTACTATAGTATGTACTACTATCTCCTTCACAAGTCAAAGGGTTCATACACGTCATTGGATAATCATAATACAGATACAAAATCCCAACTAGATGAAATAAAGTGGAATGAAAAAATGAAATAAATGTTTCACCTATGGTTTGGGTATACAATATAGAATTATTCTATCGTTTTATAGCACTATATTAAACGCAAATCAGAGTACTTTTATAAGCCTTACTCGCAGTAGAGTCACGTGTTAGGTCCACGTGGATTAGTTAAGCCGTTGATTACAAGTAGTGTTAGTCACGACATGGATGCCCGACATAACATCCAAGGTGTTCTACCCCCACGTAGGATTGGTTACAGATCCGCGTACTTAGTGCCGCAATTCACGAGGACGTGACAATGACATATTTAACTTTAGTAACCTATGAAACTCTATAAATACCTGTAACATATCTTCATTTAGTATGCTTTTTACTCATTTGAAATCTAAACTATCATCAATATAAAAACTTTTATATATATATATATATATATATGGTTTATACTGCCTTAGACCTTCTAATTGGTTAGTTATATATAGTAGAATGTAGATTAAAGTATAATTTGGTGGTAATTCTTTGTCTTTTTCTTGCTAATTGGTGTATGTTGTGCTGTAATTTGGATTGTTGTCACCATGTGCTCCCAATTGATAATAAATTTCATCATTTGTGATATAAAATCAAATATATCATATTTTTGATTTTATTTTAACATGAACAAATAATATAACATTCAAAATTTTCTCCGTTCCACTGGATTTGATCATTATTCTTCACCATGAATTCAAACAAACCTTAGCGTCTATTTCTATCGAAGACGAATGGACCATAAGTAATGAGCATAAAAAATTGATATTTATATATATTTTCATAATTGCTTTGAAACAGAGAACAAAAGGTCATATTCATTTCAATTTATTACGATTCGGACTGTCTGCCAAAATATTCGGAGAAAATGTTTGTTACAATAAGTAATTTGTCATTTTTCATGTTATGATAAAACCTACCTAATGGGTTATGGGTCCTTTACGTAAGAGTTTCATTTTAGCTTTTCATTCCTTGTAACTTTAATCTTACTAGCTACTGGTGTTCCCTAATTATCAATCTGCCAAAGAAATAAGTAAATACTGTAATTTCATGTAATCATGCACTCACTAATAAACTAAATAATAGGCTTCTATGATTTGTAGCACAGCATGGAAATGTACCTTTTGGGTTAAGCTAAGAAAATTAATTTTATGAGTAAGAGCGCTGGCGCACATGAATAAATTAAAAGTATATTTGACACAACTAGTTTATAGTTATTTATAACTTTATAACTTATAATTTATGAGTAAGTGGATGTGTTTAGTGACAACAAACTTATAATTTCAAGTAGCTTAAATGAAAAGTAGCTTTCAATAGTTCTTCTCTATTTTACCCTCTAGTTATTTATTACATGTTTACTCTATTAAATAATTTATTAGATGTAATTATTACTTGTCATTTTAAGTGATTTAATAAATATAAACTACTAAATAAGCTAATTTTATTAAACATCTCTACTCAATTATAATTAAGTCACAAGTTATTATCTGTGATGCAATTAGGTTATTGTCGTTAGAAAAATGTTAATAGGAGTCTAACGTATCACGTTAAATATCACTTTGAATACCCAAATTCAGGAAATTTATCTCAGCATTTATCTATCTTAACTTGATTTGACGTGATTCAACGCTAATCAAAATACACACTTAGTTGGAGGGGGGACAAACGCAAAAACCGGTGATGAGTCGAGTAGTGTATGACCGCTGTGCTACTGAGCGATTATAGTGCATGCCAGTGCATAGTATATTTTATATAATCAACTAATATTACTAGGGGAGGCGGGTAAGGTCCCCTTTGGATTCGTCCCCTCCCAAAACAATGTCGTTTAAGAAAAAAATTCTTGTGTTAGCATTTAAATTTCAATTTAATTCCTTTTTTGTAAAAAAATAAAATTCACTTTAGTCTATACAATTGAAAAACAATTAGTAAGCATGAAAGAATTTGAATCATCATGATCCATATACCATAATCGAGAAATCTGATAGATTCACCGTGCTTGATCTTCGTAGGATTTTTGTATGTCGTATTCTTTTCTTTTTCTTGGCGCTACCGTAGAGGCGAAACATAAGGTGGAGGGTGAACTCATTTTGAATGTTATAATCAACGATGATGCAACCATTTCCAAGTTGTTTTACAGCAAAAATTGAACGCTAATAGTCCAGTGAAATTCGTTCCTTGGCCTTAATCTTGATTTTTAAGAGCATATACATGACACCCGAGTGATGTACTATTTCGGTCCCTAACTTTATGAGAATAAGTCACTTTAGTCCCTGACTTTATATTTTGCAGGTTACTTTAGTCCCTGAATTATACAATCATTCATTTTAGTCTCTGATTCTTAGGGACTGATTTTGTAAGAGACTAAAATGACCTATAAAATACAAAGTCAGAGACTATTTTAATATATATTTCTTTAATTATTATTACTAAATAGGATCCAAAATTCAAGAGATGCAATTGAAAGAGGGCATGGGTTTAGAGAGAAACTAGAGTTTCAAAAATTTATGGAAGAAGAAAAAGAACAGTCAATTGACGTCAAAAATTAATTTACACTGCTTAAAATTTTAAAGATTCATGTAAACTCTCTTTCAAAAGTCAAAGGCTAAGGTTTTCCTTCACTAAAAAAGAATAATCTGAGATAGAGTACATAAAAGAGGGCTTCAAATGAACATCAACATTCAACAAGGATCTCTATTAGGTGGATAAAGAGGGCATTAGATTATTGTACTTTAATTAGTAGCTTTGAGTTTGGGTAGTATTGAATATTTGAGAAAAAAACTTTACCAAAATAAAAAGAAATATTTGGAAAAATTTTTTTTTGCCTATAATAATCTTATTTTCCTCCAACAAAATTGTCTCGAGTAAAAAATATATATGGTCTTGAAAGAAAAAAAAAAATGATGAAACTTACTTGCATAGCCTAGTAACAATGTTTTACTATTTTTTAACAATAACAAAGATAACAGTAATTTTTCTTTTATTTGCTAAGGTGCAACCGAAAAATAAATCATGCACAAGTGACAAAAAAAAAAAAAGCATCAACAAAGGGAAGGCCTAAGAAAACTCCAAAGATTTGGATTCAGAACGGACTAAAAAAATCATTTTGATTCAAAATTTGAATCGCAACCCAATAAACAAATTTTCAAATGAGGTTAAGATTAAGATAACGTTATTAATTCAGCTCATTTAACAAAATCGAATTTCGAGTATCCCAAAGAGAGGCACTTGAAACAACACAGAAGAAACAGAATTAATTGCAAAATCTCATCTCATTGATTTCTCAACGAAGGAATAGGAATCAGAATCGTAAAGGTCACTTTTTCATTAAGCCATTGTTTCAGGAGAGAAACAGTGAGAATTGGCAGAGAAATCAAAAGGGTAAGCAAGCAATGGAATCAAAATCATGATGGTCAGCGAGAAATTTATTTAAAAGAAAAAACTTTTTCATTTCTGGAATATCACTGTTGTTATGAGATACGGAAACTGAAAGATCTTTTGGGAATCAAAACAGAGCAAAAATCTCAGACCCTAATTTGGCGTATTATCTGAGACAAAATAGATGATAATAAAAGAACCCCTTTCAGTTGGTAAAACCCTTTAATGAATATATGTACGAATCCATAATGTTTTAGCCTTTAAAAGCGGTTTTATTCCATTACAGAGCTTAAACTCTCAGACCCATTTTTTCCTTTCGAATAAAGGAACAAACTTTTTTATGTTTAGTGAGAGAAACCTCAATTGGGTTTCTTAAAGTTTCAACCTTTTCACTCAATTGCGTGGTTTGAACCAGATAACCCCAAACAAAAACAAGCTCACGGGATGATTGTCAGTGGGTATCTTTCATTCGTAGTAGTAGTCGTAGTATAGTACACGTTGCTCCAGAAAGTTAGAGAGACAAAGGAAGAAACTTTTGCAGTTCTAGAGAGAGAAAACTTGTTGTGGGGGTGAGAGTGAGTGGGAAGGTGAATTCGGCGCTCTTTCTCTTTTTTGAATTCAAGATCAGATTAGAAGCTGTTTAGGTTCTTCCTTGGGAGGGCTTTTCCCTATGATTATTATTATTATTATCATTAGCACTTTTTTCTTAGGATTTTTCTCCTTTTTTATGCTTTGTCTGTAATACTTGTCACTTTACTCCTCCGGTTAGATTTTGAAGTTTTTCAAACTATTTTAATGTTTTTTTTCTTTGGTTTTTGATGTTTTATTTTAATTTTTTCTTTTTAATTTGAGCCTCTGTTAACTTTCTGTGACCTCTTTTTGTCCTCTAATGCAGTTCTTCACGAGGTGCTGTCAGAGGTTTATTTTCAAAAAACATATTTTTCCATCTTTATCCAATTATTTTCCCCACTTATTTTAACCTTTGAGCCTTGAAGATGCTCTGCTTTCACCGTTTTTATTAATCTTTTCATCCACATCTTGCTCTCATCACTTCTTTTTGTCCCTCCATTTTTATATTCTACCATCCCTTTGTATTAGTAACACTTGTTTTCACTTTGTTGCTACACTTGTTCACTTTCATGCTCCTCATAACTACTACAAGAGCCAAACTCATTCTTATTTGAGATTAACTTTGAAAAATTCGATTTTTTTTTCTCATTTCAAAGGTTATGGGGAAAGCTAGCAGGTGGTTGAAGGGATTATTAGGGATGAAGAAGGAGAAGGAACAGAATAACAATTCAGGGTCATTGATTCCTGAAAAGAAGGAGAAAAAAAGATGGAGTTTTGCTAAATCTTCTCCTAAAGACGTGCCTTCTCAAATTTCTCCTACTTCTGATAATGCTTGGCTTAGATCTTATATTGCTGAGACAGAGAATGAGCAGAGCAAGCATGCAATTGCTGTGGCAGCAGCCACCGCCGCTGCCGCGGATGCAGCCGTGGCCGCCGCTCAGGCTGCGGTGGCTGTTGTGAGGCTCACAAGCCAGGGTAGAGGCACATTGTTCACTGGCAGCAGAGAGAAATGGGCTGCCATAAAGATCCAAACTTTCTTTAGAGGGTATTTGGTATGTGACTTTACTTTTAACAAAGTTCAAATTAAATTTGTCATAATTTGTGTTAGAGCTAGTTTTCTTATGTGGGTATGTTTGTTTGTTTTTCTCTGTTTTTGCAAATGCATTTATTTTGTGATTGTGGTGGTTATTCTATCTTGGAGAAATATATATTTGGTTGGTATAAGTGAAGTTCTTTGCTTGATTCATACTCCTTTGTCTGCTCTCAAAAGGAGGGAAAGTTAAATTTTTAGATTCTTAATGAAACAGTACCTCTGCCTCTCCATTTCTGTTTTTGACATTGAAAGTAGCATCAAAACTTTCCTTTCTCAACATTCTCTCTCACTTGTTTCCTTCACATTCAAATCCTTATTTTCTGCTAAGGCTATTTCATACCCTTTTGAACCATCTTCAAAATTTGACCAATTTCAAATTTTTATCAACTTCATGTATATTTTCTTATTGAAATTCTGTGGTTTATTTTCAGGCAAGAAAGGCTCTTAGAGCATTGAAAGGATTGGTTAAGATACAGGCTCTTGTTAGAGGCTACCTTGTTAGAAAGAGAGCTGCTGCAACTCTTCACAGTATGCAAGCTCTCATAAGAGCTCAGGCCGCGGTTCGAACGCAGCGCGCTCGTCGATCTATGAGCAAAGAAAACAGATTTCTACCTGAAGGTTTTGCAAGAAAATCTGTGGTAAAGAATTTCTTTTTTATAATCCTGCATACCATTTTCACTCATTTATCTATCAACAAACAATTCATTGTGTTAGTTTGTGCCTAGTTCTGCGTTTAGATGTGGTAAACGTGAATTCATTTCAATACAGCAAGAGTTACTTTTACATTTTGAATTTATGTCTGGCATGGTTTGATTTGTTTCTAATCAGATACTTATTATTTGCTCGTGTCGTTTTTTATTACTAGGATCGAGTTGACGAAACGAGGAGTGAATTTCACAGCAAGAGGCTACCAACATCTTATGAATCATGCTACAATGGATTTGATGAGAGTCCCAAGATTGTTGAAATCGACACTTTCAAGACCCGGTCACGATCACGGCGATTCACCTCGACAATGTCCGAATGTGGAGAAGACTTGCCCTGCCACGCAATCTTGTCCCCTATTCCTTGTCCACTCCCGGGCCGAATCTCAGTTCCTGAATGCCGGCACCTCCAAGATTTCGATTGGTACTTCAATGTCGACGAGTGTAGATACGCAACAGCTCATAGCACTCCTCGGTTCGCGAATTTTGTAAGGCCGAATGCTCCGGCTACACCTGCCAAGAGTTTTTGTGGAGAAACATTTTTCAGATCTTGTTCCAATTACCCTAATTATATGGCAAATACTCAATCTTTTAATGCAAAGTTAAGGTCTCATAGTGCTCCTAAGCAAAGGCCTGAACCTAAGAAAAGGCTTTCTCTTGATGAAATGATGGCTGCAAGAAACAGCATAAGTGGTGTTAGAATGCAAAGGCCATCACATTTCCAGCCTCAAGAATCTTGGAATTTTTGACATTTTGTTGGAGAATCAAAAGGAAAAGTTGAGATGAAATTGAAGTCTTGATTATGTTAGTAGTTTGAAATTTGTTTTTTTGCACTTGTGCTTATAAACTCAAGGATGAAGTTATGCTTGTGTACATTCTTTAAAGGAGGTATTTTTCTTTTTTCAATCATGCCCTTTTTCTTGTATCTAATGATTTACACTTAGTGGAGAAATTGGCTTGGTTCTTTCAAGAACAGAAGTATTTTGTATATTAATTTCTGGTTTGGATTATAGTTCAAACAGTATTTTTTTTACTTGTCTAAGGACAATGTCTAATCCCTATCGAAACATAAAAATTACTTAAATGAATTGTGTTTCCTTATAAAATTTGGAACAATCTCATAGTGCTTATTACTGTTTTGCTTTGTAAAGACAGATAAAGAGATGAATAGAACACAAACTTAAAAGTGCTTTTTTTTTTTTTGTGTGTTAGTGCAAAAACGATCGATTTTTCATTCAACTGCTTAAATTAACTTTTATCTTTATGTAACGATACATCAGATTAATTCTATTAAAAAAAAGAAAGTGTTTCGTACTAGCATTTTCAAACTTCGGTTTAGTCAACAAAATTCAAACACTACACCACTAAAGGAAAGCTTTTCCCTGAAAATTCATGGAGGCTTGCGAATCCAAACAGCTTGATGGGGTTTCCCTGTGGCTGTGGGACACCAAAATGCTGAAAGGGATTAGTTTGAATCTCTATTAATGGTTATGAAGTCTGAGTCACTGAAAAGTGTGTTTGCCATTCATAGTTCTTCATGTGTTTGGCATTCAAAAAGTGTAAGCACAATAGTTTGGCTGTTCAGAAAATAAAAGATTTACTTTAATTTATTGGTTGTTCAGATAAATTATTTCTGATATTGCCAGCTAATACTTGTTTAATGGTTTTTTTAATTCACCAAAACATAGCTTGGCAGTTACTAGCTGCTAGAATTAAATTAGTGGAGTTAAAGTGGGAAAAATCTCAACAAATTGCGTGAAATTCCACAGCAACAAATAGCAATGACAGTGACACAAGTTGAGACGTCACTTTTCATTGTCTATTCTCATGATAGTACTAACTTTCTAAGCAATTTATTTCAAGAACATTTTTAATTACTCCATTATTGATTTTAGGGGTGTATCTAAAGTTTAAGGACTGCCCTTAAAATTAAATGCAACTATCTTTTAAGAGTAAGAAAATAAATTAGCTGCATAACCTTGGTCACAGTGAAGCATAAAAGGGTCACACATTTATTAGGTATTTTTTCCGCTCCTTTTTAATTGTTTACTTAGTGAGAAAAACTTTGTTTTTATTTATTTGTTATTTATTTTTATGGTATTCTCTCTGGTCCCTGTTATAAAATACATTTTATAAAAATTTAGTGATCTTTTTTATAAGACATTGTATAAATTCTATAAAGTTCTTATGTGCCCTTATTAAATGCTTCGACTTTATTGTACTAACATTTAAACATAATATTTAATTAAGAATAAAATTGATATATCACACAACTTTTTTAAAAAAATTAATATAACCAATTAACTTTATCGGTATGCATAATTTAGATAAATATGCCTTATAATAAAGATCAAAGAGAGTAATATTAGTAGCTCTTTTATCAATTTTACCCTTATCTTATAAGTATTTTTCTAACATGTGTAATGTTACATAGGATAAGAAACCAAAGGTGGAAGATTTTTATAAAAAAAACCAAAACTTTAATAAGACTATATGTAACACATAATAAATATTGCGTTTTGTTTCCTTTTTTTATTTCTTAACTTGCACAGGTTATAAAAATCTATCTTATAAATGGATATCTAAATAATGTTTTACTATCCAATCAACAAAACAATGAGAGATAAATAGAATTATAAAGAATTGAAATTATACTTTGTTAAAAATAAAATAATAATTATATTCTTTAATAAACATAATTTACTCTTAAGTAAACTGATAAATAAGGACATATGGAGTTTAATAAGTTTAAGCTCTCATTTGTTTTTTATTTTTTATATTTTATTTTTTTGGAGTGAGATAAATATAAATACATTATAAATATTTTCTAGTTGAGGATATTGTCTCTTCTCGATCTGGGACATCATCTTCTTCACAAATTTCACAAGTATTTAATGATAGCATTTTTCTTTTTTATTTTGGTTTAAATAAGTTTGTAGTCACTATAAAATTAATATTTTTTATTTTAGTTCATGCAAAAAAATTATATTTTGTCCAATTCAATTAAAAATAATAATCCTTACAAACTTGTTTCACAATAAGTACAATTTTTAATCCCTATAATTACTGAAACTTTTGTTTTTAGTCCCTATAATTTTTATTTTGGTCCCTAAAATTTTAAATTTTTACTTTGATCCCTTAAAAAATAGTGATAAAAAAATTTAACAACGGGATTTAAAAAAATTAAATTAAGTTAGATCAAAATAAAATAAAATATTTTGCAGGAAATAAAATTGAAAAGTATTGAATTTATAGGGACTAAGGTTTTTTTAAAAATTAAGTTGAATCAAAATAAAAAATATTTAATAAGGACTAAAATGAAAAAATCTTATTTAAGTTTTATTTTTGCTTTTTTCAACATTTTTTTCAAGAGTTCGTGCAATTTTTCTAATGAAAGAAATTGTTTCTATATTCGGAATTTTCAATCCTTGACATAATATATATATATATATATAGTAGTACTAGCATTTTTGTTTATACTGTGTCATCATCATATCTTTTACAAATTTATACCCTTCCACGCTACATAATTATACAAAAGATATGATAACATTTCGTTTCTAGTAGTCGTAAGTTAATTTTTAATTCAAAAATATACTAGTACAACCATATCTTATCAACACTTCAAACAACATCCATGAAAAGAATATTTGTTAGCAAAATTACTCTTTACGCAAACCTAATTTTCAATTACGAAGAAACAAAATCACTCCACTGGTGCTCAATGTCATGACTCAATGAGTTCATGTCTGTGGCAAGAAATTCAAAAAATAAAAAAAATAACGCTAAGCTTAGTTCTAATCTAAGATTCTAATCTCTAAATCAAGATTCAAATTTGAAAATCCATAAATGAATAAGAAAAAACGGTTTAGAAGGAAGTTAACGTTAATCATTGAAATTTTAATTTACGGTATTTTTTAACGAATTAAATATAATAAAAGAGTATTAAAAATTATAATTTTTGTATTTTCAAAATACAGATTAATGTACACTTATAATTTATTTTTTTTATTCTTGTAATCTTAACAAGTTTGCTTAAGACATTGTTTAATAAGATTCAGAATTTTGCTAATAATTACCCTTAATATAATAAATAAACTAACTCGTAAATAAAAATTAATTATTAAAATAATATTATAAGTACATATTTATTAACTATAATTTTTATTATTAATTATTGGTTAGTAAAAATTCGAAAAAAGAATATATGAAGGGTCAAAACTTTGACCGTGTGATTGCACGCTTTGAGGGAGCGCGTGGGTGAGCATGAGAAGAGAAGGAGTGGAATGAGAAGCTAGGGACTGTTTGAATCTTAAATTTCATATCAGCAATGATTAGGGTTTCATTTGACTGATGGGTTTTTGAGAACATTTTCGTTTGTTGAATTTCGAGACTTTCTTTTTCATGCATCACTTCTTATTATGGCTCACGTGCTTGTTGCGGAGTAAAAGTAAAACTTAAAAAAAAAAAGAAAAAGAAGAAACGTCATTCGAATATCCAAGGGGTAATTCGGGTAATTCATAGTATCTGTTTGACAGAAAAACTACGCCCTCATCACATCATCGTCGATATTTTCGTGCAGTGTGTCGATATGGTCCTCCTCTCTTCAATGTCTTCCCACGCTCCTCTGTCCTGTGAGTCTCTCTCATTTTAAGTATTATTTAAGATTACATACAGTTTAAGAAATATCATTAAATTTTTTATTTTTATACAAATAATTTTTTAACTTTTTATTATACCCCTTATCACTCTTATAATAAATTACATCTCTCAAAATATTTATTTAAAATTCAACTACTCAAGGATATATTTGATAAAACATAATTAATATTTCATTGAAACTATAAAATGACAAATAAAGTGGGGCAAATTTTTTTCTTTAAAACGACACTTAAAATGAGACAGACGGAGTAGTATTTACAAATTAATGAAAATCAAAATCAAAATAAATCTTGATTAATTATATTTTTTTGATAATTTAATGAAAATAAATTTTCCTGGTGCAAAAAACTCTAATATTAGTAGCCTCTGATCAATATAATTAAGGCTTACAATTATGAAAAAATATTATTCCATAGTATTATAAATGTCAATCAATTTGGCCTTTCGTGATATAAAATAAATTAATTTTTTAAGTATTTTTTATCAAGAAAAATATTTTATACAGTAAATGATACAAATTAACAACTTAAAAAGTCTTAGCTGAAAAACACAGAGAAAAACGATAAATAAAAATTACACTTTAATATAATACAACACTATATAAACTTAAAAGTTGAATGCACTCACCCTTAAAAATAGAGTGCGTCGCATTGCAGCCAAACAGACAAATATTGGCAAGTCAAATAACCATTCCAAAATTTCGCACTCTTTTTCCTTTAAACAACCGGCGCAAAGACAAAAAAAATGTTGTGATCTTTGAGAATCAAAAGAAAGGTGGAGCCAAATAAAAATCCCTATACAGATAAAACACAATTAGAGCATCATTCACACTCAAAATATTTCTCCTTCTGATCAAATTAATTCTAGAAGGAATACAATCTAAGATAATATGATAGCTGAAGACTAGGAGCTTTGAAGGAGTCGAGACTTCCAAACCGCGCAAAGAGCCTGCAAAACACCATCTCCAACCACTGTTTTGAGGCATCATCTCAATATATGTGTGTGCGCGCGTGTGTGCGCTTGCATGTATGAATATTTTAAAAAATTAGTTATAACTTAACGTACTCTTTCTAAAAAAACAAATAGCAGGACGTTTTATATATAAATATACTATTTTTTTATCATGTGTAATGTTAAATACGTTAAGAAGATTTAGATAGAAACTCTTTATAGAAAATGAAGTCATTTATTGCATACCATATACAAGACTCATTGAATGTTTATTATTTTCTATAAAAAGTTTCTACTTAAATTCTCTTAACATGTGCAACATCAAACATGATAGAAAAATCGTTAACTATTAAATGTGAAAACTATCTCGACAAGTGAGGAAAATGGAGAAGGTATAGTTACATTTTTGAGAGAAAATGTAAGGTTAGTTTTAACGTTTCCTACTTATCATTTGATTTAGTCAGGTACAAAAGTTAGCTATTCTTTATGCTGTCAAATAACTTAAAGTTTTAAAGTTTGTAGAGTTTCTTAACTATTTTTGGAATCAAACATTGAACAAAAGATTTTGTACTATGTTGTATCATGAAATTTAGCAAATCAAATGGACACTTAGGTTAAAACTTTATTATTGTACAACTTAAAAATGTGTTTTTGCATCTTAAAAGAAAATTCTAAATAGACTAAATAAAATTTAAATAATTTCAAGCAATTATTGCTAATAATTTTAAAATGTATGTCGTATAAGAAAAAAATATTTTAATTCTCCAAATTTATTGGTCTTTCCTAATCAAAGATTTCAATTCTCCATATTATTATGTTTGGATTATCAAAACATTGAGACGAGAGAATGAAATTTTTATAATGAATTCATTTTATTGGAGTATATTGTTAAATTATCCTTGCTGACCTTGCATAAAACAAATTATTAAATTATGCAAACACTTAGCGGATAATAGTCTTGGTTAAACTAACCCTGTGTATTGGGGAAAAAAAAAAAACTAACTTTGTGTTTCTTCTATTTAAATTCTTTAGCATATCTAATAATGAAATTTTAATTCTTCATATTATTATATTAACTTTTTTTGGTAAAGATATTATTATATTAAGTTCATTTTGTAAAGGAAAAAATAACTAAAATAGTTACGGACTTATAAGTAAAAGTAAAATGGTCTATGACTTTATCTTTCATCATTTAAAATGGTCCTTTTGTGGTTAACACACTAACAAATTTATGATGTGACACATTAATTACCATAATGAAACGCAAAACGATATCATATAAGCAAGTAAATGAAAATCAATCGTATTGATTCCAATAAAGTTGAAAACATGATCATTTTTATCCATATGCATATTTGTTCCTCTTTCTCTATTTTTTTGGCACCCAACCCACTCATTTTCCTCTATTTTCGTTTTAAAACACTTGATTTTCGTTCACTGATACGATGTCGCTTTGGGCTTCTATTGTGTTACTTAATATGTCGCAATGACTATTTTAAATGACAGAAGATAAAATTAAAGACTAATATACTTACTTATTTTTATAAATAAAAAATTATTTTAAACCATATTATTTTAATCGTTTATAAAAAGTGTTGCACCTTAGTATGTATGTTGTTTGCTCCACCTTTTAAGATTAATATTATTCCCTCTGGTCTTTATTATAAGACACATTTTAGAAGGATTTTGTGGTCCTTTTTATAAGGCATTGCACAAATCGCATAAAGTATTTATGGTTATTTTCATTATTTGCCCCTATTAAATGCCTTAACTTTATTATACCAACCACTAAACACAATATTTAAGGAAGGGTAAAATTGATATATCATCTCACTTTTTTAAAAAATTGATGCAACCAACTATCTTTATTGGTATGCGTAATTTAGGTATTTATGTCTTATAATAAAGAACAGAGGAAGTAGTTGTTAAACAATAACGAAATCGTTGATATTGATGATAAGATAAGGTGCCACAACGAAAATTGAAGGAAAAATTTCTTTAAAAAAAAGGCAAATGATATATCTAATGTTTTAATATCATTATTTAAGAAGTTAAATGTAATAAAAGGATGTTCAAAATTAAAGTTTTTTTATATTACTAAGAAGCGGAATAATTTGTATTAATAACTATTTTTCTAATTCAAGTATATAACCTTAATAAGTGTTTTAAAGCATGAGTAATGCTAAATCTTTCTACTAAAAGTTCTTACAAATTTTTTGACCCACTTAATTTTGATAAGTGTTATCTATCTTTATAAATTAAATACTTAATAAAAAATAAAAGACACTTATCAAAATTAAGTAAAAAAAAAAAGATTTATAAGAAAATTTAGTAAAAAAATTTAGTATTTTTCCTTGACATTACTATTATATATATATATATATAGAACCAATAAAATATTTTAAATCTTAATAATAATTCTAATAACTGTGCGTATCCTAATTATTTTGGGTTTATCTTATTTTAACCCAACTCTATTCCTAACAAGTAGAAGTATGTACAAAAAAAATTAATTACTCCTAAGTTGTTACTCTTATTTTACTATCCCCATTATATATGTTTGAAGAGACAGAAGGAGACGTTAAGAAATGGCCAAAATGGGATTAAACAATTAATTGCCTCCTTAACCAATTAAGGATTGTGAAGTTGCGATTCAAACATTAATTAAGATAGAGATTAGAGGGGTTAGTATTTTATTCTGTGTTCTGCAGAAAGCACTTAGATCAAGAAAATAATGGAGTTTCAATTTGGTTGGTCGAGGTGCTTAATTATGCTCCTGATTGCGTCACTTGCTCAAACTATCGAGATTATTGAAACATTACTTTATACCCACACACTTCAATCCAAATCTAGCTAGTTGAATTTTATTAATTAGTACAGTATCATACTTTTTCTGTTCTTATTTATAAATCACTTTTAACTAATTCACACATATTAAGAAAAGTAATTAAAACTAGTTGGTGATATTGAATTTAGCAAAATTTATGTTGACTTTCCAACATTGTCCTTATTTAATTTTTTTGGTTCTACAAATCTCTCTCCTCACATTCTCTATCCACTTTAAATGGAGTTATTTTATTGGTTGACACTATTGTTGTAAATTGTAAACTCATTAAATATAACAAGGGTATATAAGGAAAAAATCATTTAATGTTTTACATATTTTAAAAAATAACTTATAAATAGGAACACCAAATGTTTCTAGAAGGTGACTTATAAACAGGAACCGAAGGAGTACATGTTAAAAAATTAAAAAATATATATAATATTTATTGTGTAATACACATAGTCTCATTAAAGTTTTAGTTTTTTCCATAAAAATTTTTCATATTTAATTTTTTATCTCGTACAATATTACACAAATTAAAAAATTTTATATTAATATATTCCCTTTGTTTCAATATATAAGTCACTTGTTTAAAATAATTTATATTCTTCAATATATGTTATTAAATTATTAAGAGAGACTTTTTCAATTTATACTCTTATGTAATTTTTAATGATTCAATTATTAATGTGAAATAAGAGATAATGAAATAAGAGAGAAAAATACTTTAATTTGTGCATTTATTAAAGTGATATTACTAGGGACATAGTTAAAAAAATTTTGTATTTAAAGACATTTAATAAATTAATTGTTATTTCTTAATTAATTTTGACGGTTTAGTTGAAAGCAACTTATACATGAGACTCGAGAGGGTAATGTAATACTTTCTCTCCGCTTTTGGTTATAAGAAAAAATAATAATTATCCCATATCCTTTTAAAACAATAGTTGGTCTCGTTTAATTCTTTAAAAAACTATCTGAAAAAAGCAACTATTCTTCTTCTACTTTACAACTAATATAATAAATGACTAGGTGAATTGAGTGGAGGGTATACTTTGATAATTTTTTATTAAATGAAAGTGGAGATAATTAAATTTATTTATAATAAAAAGGAAAAATTACACTTTTAATCTTTTATATGTTGACTCGAATTCAACTCAACCCACTAACTTTTTTTGGTTTAATTTAATCATCGACATCAATTATCCATTATCAATTATATATTAAAAATTAAGGGTATGCTTAGATTAGCTAGTTTAATTTTACTTTATTTTTTAAGTGTATAGTACATAATCATATTGCATTTTTTAAAATATAAAAAATTATGTAAAATGAGTTAGAAATTTAAAAGTTAATAATACAATATTTTTTGAAAGCTAAAAATAATTTAGGTAATTTTAAAATACCAAATTCATTTTTATTTCGAAAAATACCTTATTCTTCAAGTGTATAGTACATGATCTCTAAAAAAATTATTGTAATTTTAAAAATATAAAAAATTATGTAAGTTGAGCTAGAAACTTCAAAGTAAATAATTCATTGTTTTTAGAAACTTCAAATAATTTAGATAATTTAAAATTGTCAACTCTTTTTCATTTCAAAAAACTTCATATTCTTTAAGTGAATAGTACATGATGTCTAAAAAAACATTGCAGTTTTAAAAATATAAAAAATTATGTAAATTTAGCTAGAATCTTTTAAGAGAATAATACACTATTTTTAAAATCTTCAAAAAACTTAGGTAATTTAAAAAATATTTTTTCATTATTATTTCTAAAAACACTTTATTATTCAAGTGTATATAGTACTTGATCTCTAAAAAAATGTTGCAACTTTAAAAATATAAAATATTATGTAAATTGAGCTAAAAGCTTCAAAGTGAATAATAAATTATTTTGATAAAACTTCCAATAATTTAGATAATTTAAAAAATATATTTTTATTTTTATTTCGAAAAATATCATATTCTTCAAGTGTAAGTACCGATCTCTTAAAAAGTTGTTATAATTTTAAAAATATAAAATTATGTAAATTGAGCTAGAAACTTCAAAGTCAATAAAACATTATTTTTTTTAAAATAATTTATTTAATTCAAAAACAGATTTTTATTTTTATTTCAAAAAACACCATATACTTCCAGTGTGTTGTACGAACTCTTAAAAAATTGTTAAAAATATAAAAAATATGTAAATTGAGCTTGAAACTTCCAAGTGAATAATACATTGTTTTTATTAAACCTTAAATAATTTAGGTAATTTAAAAAATGCATTTAATTTTTATTTCGAAAGACATCTTATTCTCTAAGTGTATAGTGCCCAATATAAAAAAGAACTATTGCATTTTAAAAAAAAAAAAAAATTATGTAAATTTGAACTAGAAGCTTCATAATGAATAATACATTATTTTCAAAAAATTCTAAATAATTTAAGTAATTTAAAAAACACATTTTTATTTTTATTTCGAAAAACACAATATTCTTCAAGTGTATAGTACAAGATCTCTTAATTGCTATTTTAAAAATATTAAAATTATATAAATTGAGATAAAAACTTTAAAGTGAATAATACATAGTATTTAAAATAATTTAAATAATTTAGGAAAATTAAATAATGTGTTTTATTTTTGTTTCAAAATACCGTATATTCTTCAAGTGTATAGTACACGATTTGTAAAAATAATTTTTTCAAATTTAAAATGTAAAAAATTACATAAATTGAACTAGATGTTTCAAAGTGAAGAATACATTTTTTTTCAAAATACTTCAAATAATTGAAGTAATTTAAAGACACATTTTCATTTTAATTCGAAAAATGACAATTTCTTCCGGTGTATAGTACATTGTCTCGTAAAAACGGTTGCAAATTTTTAAAAAAAAAAAATTATGAAAATTAAGCTATAAACTTCAAAGTTAATAATACATTGTTCTCAAAAAAGTTTCAAATAAATTTGGTAATTTTAAAAAAATCCTATTTACTTTTAAAAACACCCTGTGTAAATTGAACTAGAATTTTGAAAGTAACGATACATTATTTTTAAAGAAACTTCAAATAATTTAAGTAATTTAAAAGATTTATTTTCATTTTTAATTTGAAAAACTCCCTATTCTTCAAGTGTACAGTACATACATGATTTCTTAAAAAGTTGTTGCAACATTAAAATTATAAAAACATATGTAAATTGAGCTAGAAACTTTAAAGTAAATAATAAATTGTTTTAAAAAAATTCAATTGATTTAAGTAATTTAGAAAACGCATTTTCATTTT
This sequence comes from Cyamopsis tetragonoloba, assembly GCA_037177725.1. Taxonomy (NCBI): domain Eukaryota; kingdom Viridiplantae; phylum Streptophyta; class Magnoliopsida; order Fabales; family Fabaceae; genus Cyamopsis; species Cyamopsis tetragonoloba. The sequence continues at coordinate 52,053,948 of CM074124.1, read as the reverse complement.
GATTTCGACAAAACTATATTCAAGTGTATAATATACGATCTCAAACAATTCTTGCAATTTTAAAAATATAAAAACGATATAAATTGAGCTAGAAACTTCAAAGTGAATAATACATTTCTTTAAAAAAATAAAACTTCAAATCGTTTAACTAATTTAAGAAATGTGTTTTCATTTTTATTTCGAAAAACACCATATTCTTCAAGTGTAACACAATCTCTTAAAAAGTTATTGTAATTTTAGAAATAGAAAAAAATGTGAACTATGCTATAAACTTTGAAGTGAATACTATATTTTTTAAAAAAAAATCAAATAATTTAAATAATTTAAAAAATTAATTTTTATTTTTATTTTGAAAAATATCATATTTTTCACGTGTAAAGCACAGCATCTCTTAAAAAGTTGTTGCAATTTTTTTAAAAAAATAAAAAATTATAAATTGTACTAAAAACTTTAAAGAGTCCCCCAAAATCCCACTTAACCACTTTGATAGTAATTAGAATTGGATTAGATTAGATATATGAAAATTAATATAACACGTAAAAAAACACTAAATTTAAAAGATAAATTTTTAAACAAGTACGTTGGAATTGATACCATTCAATTTGTGTTTGCCACCATCACAATAATATGGAAAGAACGTTGTTACCCTCTCAATTCCATAGGGTAGTATCCAAAAAAAATTTCGGACACAGAAATTTCTAAATTGGATGGTGTGTGACGTTTTGTTTCTTAAAGACAAAATTTCAAAAATTCCGGACGGGAGCATTCGGATTGGGGTGGTGAGGATGATGTTGCCATCAAGTTAAAATTCGGACGTTTGTGTCTGAAAAGGACAATTTTATCAAAAAAAATTTTGTTAGAATGGCGTCAAACCCAACATAAATGGTGCCAGTCCACTACTATATAAGTGACTTTTAGCAACATTTGAAAAAATATTGTTAAAAATTGTTTCTAAATTACTAAAATTGTTGCCTTTGTGCATTTTCTACATTTTTTACAAATGTTGTATTTAGCGATGTTGCAAAAAGATCTTAGAAAACATTTTAAAAATATTGTCAAATTGTTAAAAAATGTTGTCTTTTAATATTTATAACATTTTTTATAAATGTTGTATTGACAATATTATTAAAAGTCAATTTTATTATAGTGGTCCCAACCTCATTTGTGTTTTTAATCCCAGCCTCCTTCAAACAATGCTTTTTAAAAATAAGATGGGAAATGTAGAAAAATGGTGGTGCAAAAAGCAATCCCCGAATGATAATCAACTGGTAGCTAGGATGTATCCCATTCCCATCTTTTGAACCTTACATTGGTCACTGCAATGGATCAATTCTTTTTGTTTTTTGGTCCAGAACGATGATGTATCAATTCAAACAGCTCAATTTGACAAAAAAAGGTCTTGGGGTTGTTTTTTTGCTTGAGGTGTCAAAATAGGTTGAGTCTGTTGGACCGAACCGAATAACTTGTCAAATGGGTTGGGCTAGGTTTTAAAAAAAATAGACTCGATCTAAATTTGGCCCAACCCGGCCTGGCCCATGCTGGCTGAGCCCGCAATAAATTGGAGCAGCCCATTGGCTAGATTTTATTAAATATTTTTTTTATTATAGTTTTATTATAAATTTTATTAACAAATAAATACTTTTAATATAAAATAGTGATTTAAATATATTTAATAGAATAAAAAATCTATAAAATTTTAAAGAATATTATAATTTTATTTAATATAATATTATTAATATTATTAATGTATTTTTTTTAACAAAAAAGATATTAAAAAGTTCGTGGAAGGACTTGTTTTAGCCTATGGCCCGTAGGGCCTGGGCTAGTAAAATGCTAGCCCACAAATTTTATGGATCAAAAGTTAGGCAGAAAACAATTTCTCAATTTTGAGGGTGAGAGTCACAATTGACAAAAAAAAAATAAAAAACTTGATAACATATGTATGTAGACTATGTAGATTAGATAGACTCTTCTAAAAATCTCTTAATTTTATTTGGGTTGATTATTAAATGGTCATGAAATATCGCTCTATTCTCACTAATAAAAAAATCTACCTGATTTTAGATCGCGCATACGCTTCTTAATTACTTTAAGACAGTAAACAAAGAATGAAAGAACAAAAGGAAAAAAAAATAGAAAAAAGGAAAAAAAGACCATGACCACATTTTACATTAATTGATAATATTTGAACAAAATACAATTTCGAAATGAATGGATATTTGATAGTATGGTTATCCGTGTAATATCTGACATAACTACTAGGAATTATTACTTTAGAATGAAAAATAAGTTAGAATGAACCGAATATATTTTTTTTTTTGTTTCTCCGGTATTCTTTTAAAATAAGAAACAAATTTGTTTCTCCACGTGGCTCCATTTAAATAGTATTTACTATTACTTATCCATGTCATATAATTTAATATAATTTTGTAATATTGCAAACACATCCTCTCTTTTAATAACATTTACCCTAGCTTAAGCATAATATTTCCTAAAATTTCTTTATTTTTTTTCTTTTGACAAATTTAAATACAACATTCACGACTAAATTAAAATTAAACGTAAGTGATCATAAAAAAATAATTGAAGAAGGGTGAATAACAAGTATTAAAACATACTAATAGTGTATGACTACTTTTGATGTATTCATCCACAACACAATAATACTATCCATCATAAAAGACAAATATTCATTAAGAATACATTATACACAATTTTAGTGCAAGTTTTGATAGTTTTTTGAGTTTAGTATGTGATTTGTGATTTTTTATGTTGTTTTGATGTTATTATATTTAAATTCTTCATGTCAATTTGATGTAAAATATATGTTAGGTGTCCAAGTTTTGCTATAATGTTCATAGTTATTCTTAATTGTTCTTGCTATTTCTTGATAGATATTTCTATGGTGCCTATGGTGTCATCTCTACGAAGATGGCAACATGATCTCTTATCCAATCAAATCAAAAATTTGATATGAGACAATAAGAAATCCAATAAAGTTTTATTCTCTATTAAATCATTTAGATTTGGTAGATACTAACTTGATTTTATTTTTTAATCTAATATTTAGTTTTTATTTATGTCACAATTTTTTTAATCAAAATATCAAATACTTAGATTTTGATTACATTATTAAAGGTATATTTGAGCTTTAGTTAATTAAAAAAAATGAGTCTTTATTAGTTGAAGAATAAATAAATTAATGGAGAATATTATAATAAATAAAATAAGGTAAAAGTAGTATTTTGGTCCCTAAACTTTACATTAAATTTTAGTTTGGATCTCTTTTTTTTTTTGTTCATATTGACTTCTTTACTTTTTTTTGTGTTATTTTATTAAATAATTAATAAAAAAATCTAAAATAGTCGCAAGATGTGAGAAAGAAGAAGACAATGATAAAAAATATTATCATGGGCATTTTTGTTAATTATTTATCAACAAAAATTAATAGAAAATAATTATATTATATTAAAAATATAAATTAAGATTATGAAAAAAAAATAAAAGGACCAAATTAAAATTTGAGATAAAGTTATGGGCCTAAAATATAAATTTAGCCATAAAAAATATGATGCTATTATTCTATAAATTTTCTCTAGTGAAAATCCATAAAACAAAGAAAAAATCATTCCCATATAAATTTTAATTTATAAATCTGACACGAATAAAACACATTTAAATAATATAATATATTTAAATAATATTATTTTCATATAAATATCCCGTACATGCCTAATTACGTTATTATCCCTATGCTCAAGTATCATTTACTTATATTAGGTTCTTCTAAGTCTCATAATTTATTTCAGACCCAATTATGAATTATTTACGTTATATTATTTTTGAAATACAATTTGCTTCAAGTTAAAGTTTTCATTAATTATGTATTTTTCTTCTAGGTCGCTTCAGACTGGAATATAAGTTATCTAGATCATGTACTATTCGGCCTAATGTTTGCTTAAGACTCAATTATTAGTTACTTATATCTATAGTTATAAAACTCATACCAGCCATCGACTAGGTCAAGGTCCTGGATCACCGATCGAACCACTAACTTACTGGTTGAACCGATTTAACCCGATGTATAATAATATTTTATAATTTATACTAATATTTAAAAATGTAATATATATTTTACCATAAAATTTAATATACTAAAGAATTTTTGTATACTAATAATACATTAGTACTAATGTTAATATTTATACAAAATTAAAATATATAAATATTGATAACTTTAGATTGATATATAAAATTATAACTTAGATAATAATTTTTTTAAAAAAAATAAATGCGAATACATTAAAAAATGAAACTCATAAATATATTATAATAAAAATTTTATAAATATATTTATTTTATTATATTAAAATGTTTTAGAATATAAATATATTTAACATATAGTAAAATATGTGTTAGTTGTCAAATATAAAAAATTTCATAAGTATGTTTATATTATTATAATAGAAAATTTTATTACAATATATTTATGAATTTAATTTTTTAATGTATTTGCATTTTTTTAAAAAAACAAATGTTATCTAACTTATAATTTTATATATAAATCTAAATTTATCAATATTTATATATTTTAATTTTACATAAATTTTAATTAACATTAGTACTAATATATGATTAGTACACAAAAATTCTTTAATATATTAAATTTTACGGTAAAATATATATTATATTTGTAAATATTAGTATAAATTATAAAATATTATCATATATCAAGTTAAATCGATTTGACCTACTAGTTCGACCATTGATCCAGGACTTTGATCGAGTCGATGACTAGTATGAGTTTTATAACTATAAATATAATAAGCAAACATTTGGTTGAATAGAACGTGACCTAGGTAACTTATACCTGAAGCGACCTAGAAGAAAAATACATAATTAATGAATACTTTAAATTCAAATTATATTTAAAAAATAACATAACATAAATCATTCATAATTGAGCCTGAAATAAATGATAAGACTTAGAAGAACCTGATACAAATAATTGATACAACATAGAAATGACAACGTAATGATGCGTATACTAGTTATTTGTATGAAAATAATATTATTTAAATACATTATATTATTTAAGTGTGCTTTATTCATGTCAAATTTATAAATTATAAATTAAAATTTATATGTGAATATGTTTTTCTTTTTGTGTTATTTTATGAATTTTCAGTAGAAAAAATTTGTAAAATAATATTATCATATTTTAGGCCCATAACTTTATCTCAAATTTTAATTTGGTCCTTTTATTTTTTCTTCATAATCTTAATTTATATTTTCAATATAATATAATTATTTTCTATTAATTTTTGTTGATAAATAATTAACAAAAAGGCCCATGGTAATATTTTTTATCATTGTCTTCTTCTTTCTCACGTGTTGCGACTATTTTAGATTTTTTTGAGATCCAAACTAAAATTTAATGTAAAGTTTAGGGACCAAAATACTACTTTTACCTTATTTTATTTATTATAATATTCTCCATTAATTTATTTATTCTTCAACTAATAAAAACTCATTTTTTTTAATTAACTAAAGCTCAAATACACCTTTAATAATGTAACCAAAATCTAAGTATTTGATATTTTGAATAAAAAAATTGAGACATAAATAAAAACTAAATATTAGATGAAAAAATAAAATCAAGTTAGTATCTACCAAATCTAAATGATTTAATAGAGAATAAAACTTTATTGCATTTCTTATTGTCTCATATCAAATTTTTGATTTGATTAGATAAGAGATCATGTTGCCATCATCTCAATATCTATCAAGAAATAGCAAGAACAATTAAGAATAGCTATGAACATTATAGCAAAACTTGGACACCTAACACATATTTTACATCAAATTGACATGGAGAATTTAAATATAATAACATCGAAACAACATAAAAAATCACAAAATCACATACTAAACCCAAAAAACTATCGAAACTTGCACTAAAATTGTGTATAATGTATTTTTAATGAATACTTGCCTTTTATGATGGATAGTATTATTTTGTCGTGGATGAATACATCAAAAGTAGTCATACACTATTAGTATGTTTTAATACTTGTTATTCACCCTTCTTCAATTATTTTTTATAATCACTTGCGTTTAATTTTAATTTAGTCGTGAATGTTGTATTTAAATTTGTTAAAAGAAAAAAGATAAAGAAATTTTAAGAAATATTGTGCTTAAGCTAGGGTAAATGTTATTAAAAGAGAGAATGTATTTGCAATATTATAAAGTTATATTAAATTAGATGACATGGATAAGTAATAACAAATGTCACTACTTAAATGGAGTCACGTGGAGGAACAAATTTATTCCTTATTTTGAAGGAACACCGGAGAAACCACCTTTTTTTTATAACTACGGGTTTTTTCACTTTTAGAATGAAACTAATTTTGTGTGCACTGTGTGGCTGGTACTGGCCCCCGGGACTTTGGCATAGGTGGGATTCGAATACAGGACCTCCCGCGATCGTCCCTCCTATAAATTTAGCGGGACCTTACACCACTAAACCAACCCTCGAAATTAATAAACAAAATAATTTGAAATAAAGTATCAAATTAAATAGGTACAAAATATTTTACTAATTATATTTTATCTAATATAAAAACTTGCTTATTAAATGGATAAACAAAAAATTTAAATGTTACTGTATAAGTTTTTAGTTGTGGTTAGATATATAATTTAATAAATATTATTGAATTGAATAGATAATAAAACAAATTAAAATATTATTTTAACTTATAGATAGATAATGCGAATATCAATAATTGAAATAATTTAAATTAAATTTTAAAATATATTATTGCAACTGAATGATTGAACCATAAATTTTAAACTCAAAACTCTAAATCTTAAACCTTAATAATTGACAGGATAAAAAACATATTTAAAATTTTTTTATTTTTAATGGTGAGAAACCAACTTACTAATAAATTTGATTTAATAGATAAAAATACAAATTAAAAATTAAAATACTCTTTATACTAATCCATAGATAATGCTTATCCTAATAAGTGATTAGTAGATATACGTAAATAAATTTAAAAATATATATTTATATATTATTGGAACTAATTATTACATCATAAATTCTTTATTCAAAATCTAAACCATAAACCTTAATAATTGAATGGATAAATAACAAATTGAAAAGTTTAGTTGTGGTTAGATATATACTCCATCCGGACCTGTTTATAAGAAACCAACATGATAATTACGATTATTAAAAAAATATGTAATTAAGTTAGTTAATGTATTGGGATTTTTAAAAACTGTATGTTTATCCCTATTTAATATATTGGGAAGTAGTACAGATATTAATTCTCCTTGTAATTCAAATCATGGAATTAAAAAAAGTTGGCTCATTATAAAAGACAAAAATGAAAAAAGATAATTAATGTTTGTAAATTTTGATGGATAGTCTCATAAAAAGAACCACTAACATTATTTGAAAAGGGTATAATAGGATCAAAGTGAGTATAATTAAATAAATTTTATTGAATGGAAAAAATGTAAATTTAAAAAATAAAAATACTCTATAAACCGATAAATAGATTATGCTAATTCTAATAATTAAATATGTAAAAAAATATATTTTTTAAGTCGGTGGACTAAAATATAAACCATAAATCATATATATGGTTCTATTTCCTAAAATACTCCCTCTGTTCCTTATTATAAGATCCTAAACAAAAAAATCAATGTTCTTTTTTATAAGATCCTGGCTAAAAAATTAAAAGCATTTGTTATGTTTTCTCAATTTTGCCCTTATTTATTGGTATCAGCTCATGTGAGTTCCCATAATTCATTTAATGTATGTAAGGATAATGTTAAAAAGTTATTATAACATTTTAAAATTTTAATAAGATTTTTTGATTCGAGTGTTTTTCTTAATCTATGTGATGTCATTTTTAAGATTTTATAATAAGAAACGGAGGGAGTAGTTATTTAAGAAAAGGGCAGTGGGTTAACAAGAGCCTAATCAATTAATTAATCAATTAAGGAGTTTAATTAATTAATTAACTAATGTAGTAAAGTGGATCAGGGAGCTTAAAGGTTCTTCTTCCAGTGTTAGTGCCAAGGATATCACTCCACTGATCTCCAATGTTTCCAATTATTCTGTATCCTTCTTCCTCCAATTTTTTCCTCTGTGCTGATTTGTATGTAACTGCTGTTTTGCCAGAAAATGATGAATCCCTGCCAAAAAAAATAAAACAAAATAAAAAAATTATCATTTTCATCACTTGTAAGTTGTATATGTGCAAAATTCATATTGCACAAATGAATAAAATGCAATTAAGCTAATTATTTCTTGATGGGCTTAAATGCATGCACCCAATATACAAACAATTTTAAAATTGAAAAAATTAGTAAAAATAAAATAAAATAAAATAAATATTGAGTTGTTGGAATAAAGAAATTAAACTTACTTGACAATTAAGTTTGTCCAGGTGGAGTATCCAGCAAGTTTCAAGTTTTGAGCAGTTATTGACTTTTGATGAACAGGTCTTCCTGTTATGAAGACAATATTGATTCCAAGTGATAATAGTTTGTTGTACAGTTTTAGACTCCCCGGCAGTGCTGGTGCTATCCCAAGCTCAACCCATTCGTTAAACGCCGTCGCATTATACGGTTCTACCCTAACAATACGGTACAATTTTGTCAAAAAGAAAATTGTTATCACAAAAAAATATATTTGATTATAATTAAAAAAGAAGGGCTTAATTGCAGTTTTGGTATCCTTATTTACATTTTAAACTATTTTGATCCACTAAATTTTAAAGGGGCGATTTTGATCCCTTTGTTAGTTTTTATTTTAAATTAATCACAGTTTTTAGTAGTTTAGTAATAGTTTTCCTCTAAATTATTGAGGGAGGGAACAAAATTAATTGCAAATAGAATTTTTTCTCAAAAAATTAATTTAGTGACAATTTTCCTCTAAATTAACGACAAGTTTAAAATCGTTTACAAAAAATAATTATGAGAAAAATTGTAGCTAATTAAAAGGTTTTGGGAATACATTCAATTAATAAATGATTTTAGTCAATCCTAGCACTAAATTGACTAAAATCATGGCTAATTTGAAAGAAAACTAATAGAGAAACCAAAATTGCTCATTTAAAATTTGGGAGACCAAAATCGTCCAAAAAAAAAAAAAGAAAAAACCAAAATTACAATTAAACCTTAAAAGAATTGTTATATTTTAAACACTACAAAAAAAAAATTATATACTAACAAAAAAAATCACACAAAGTGTTAAGATTGCTAGTATCACTATACACTTTTTTATAACATAATTAATAATTAATACGTTATAGATATTTCGATTTTATACTAATAATATCATAATCAATGATAACTTATAGTCCACATCAATTCCTATATGTACTAATTACTAACAAATAATTTTGTTAGTAAAAATCAGAATGCCTGTACTACCAAATTAATTATGTTAAGAAAAATTCTATACTAATAATTGCTATCCTAACAATTTTTCAAAAACAATGTGTGAGTATATAGAATTTTTTTTAGTGAAACCAAACATAGTAATAATGATGAACTATTGTGTGTGCACAATATGAGGCTGATTATTAAGAATTTTAATAAAGACTATATAATATATTATATATAACGTATATTACATGTACTATTAGTGGTTGATGATCAATATATTGAATATAATGAATAATGATTTTCACACAACGTCATTGTCTCACATCTGCATACAGAAAGTCAGGATATGATATCTCACCCCTAAAAACAAAGTCAAGGATATGATATCTTGGTATACGTAATTAGAAATAAGAAGATAAAGAAATCACTATAATAAGTAATATTAATTAATGAAAGTGTATATAGACTCGAATTTTCTAAGGGTATGGGCAATTAAACCCTTATTTTAGGATGCAACAAAATTTGAAGCTCTCCATATTTATATCCTTTTTTAAAATAAAAAACAACAAAATTGTATATCATAAAATTTATTATTATTATTTTTTATAATATAATATTAACAATTCTGACACCGTGCTATTGTAAAAAAAAATCTCAAAATTATAATTAATTAAATCTTATCTATAAGATCAACATACAAATAACTTAACAGTATCTCTACATAAACGATTTTTATAGGCCTCGAAATTTATTAGCCTAGTCCAAATGATAAGTGATGATATTAATATAGAGTCTATCTAGTTCAACTTCTCATCACTTCTTTCATATTGGCTCTTAAGCTAAAAAAAATTATCATGTTAATTCTTGAACTTATTATTTAACAAAGATATCAACTTCAAATGTAACTATCACTACGGAAAAAAATGTTATTTATTAATGCTTTTGGCGTTGGGTTAACCCCGTTGCTATAAACTGTGTGTAATGAAATTAATTTGTTAGTATATATATATATAATATTTATACTAATAGATAAATATAAAATTACATATTAATAATTAAATTTGTTACTATAAATATTTGATATACACTATGAATTATTTACTATTTTTGTACATCACTTTGTAGCCATATGACATTTTAGTCTTTAACTTTCAAAAGTACATGGATTAGTCCTTGACTTTATATTCTATATATATGTCACTTTAGTCCCTAGTGTTAAGTGACAATGACAAAAGTGTCAATATGGTATGTTAATTGACACTTAAGAGTCCACGTAAGTAACAAATACGTCGTTTTGCTTAATCTAAAAATAGGTAACTCAATTAGTCCTTAAATCACTTACAACATAATCTAATTTTAGGCTCAAAACGCTGGGTAACTTTAGAGATTAAGCAAAATGATCGTTTAGCCCGGTTGCTACAAAAGGAGGGACCAAAATGATCGATCACTCTATATACTATCAACTTATTATAGATAATGTTAGTATTTATATTTAATGATATAGTACTAACCGATAATCTCATTACACAAAGTCTATACTAATTATAGTGGTTAATATGACAAAAGTAAAAAACAAATGTTAATAAATAATACATTCTTTCCCTATTTACCTTTGATTATTAAAACCAGTAATATTACTCTCTCCCTACTAAATTAGTATTATTCAATTATCATAAGAGAGAGAATTTCTCTCTCATCAATTTATTACATTTATTGACTTTGAACTACACAAAAATAATTAATTAAATAAGGGTAATTTAGTAAAAATAATTTGAATGTGCACAAAGTTTTAAAGAGGTTCTTATAAAAAGGGGACAAACATTTTTTTTTTAAAATTCTTATAAATAAAGACGGAGGAAGTATTTTTTTTTAGTGCTTGTAATTTAGGACATCGGTAAAAGATTAATATACTTGACAAATTTCAAGTTTATGTGGATCAGTAATATGAGTTTATTTTCTTTACCTAGGAACTAATCTGACCTAGGTTAATAATTTCGGTAACTAAAATTAATTATTCGCTCATATAGTATAAAAACCAAAATATTGAATCTGGGTGAAAAAGTGCTATGTGTGATTTCACACTCTTTCGGAATGATATTCTAATCAATAACGTTGTGAGTTTCCACACCAAGCCTCCAACTTGAACACGCCACATTCAGAATGTAATGACCACCTAACCCCATTTTGGTTTGAAGAGGGTAAATTGGGAAGTTTATGCCATAGTCGGAGCCATGGCATGTTTCTAAAATTGCACAAAGAAAGAAAAAAAGAATCTTCATTCTCATTGCCATTATTGTCACTTATTCTAGCTAGAACAAGAAGGATTTGCAGCTTGCCTATGGAGTGTTATGTTCTTTAAATAGACAATTTTTCTAGCTAAGCAACAAAGTCTTTCTAATGATAAACGTATGTGAATAGAAAAAAAGAATATACTAATTAGAGCTAATTTGAATGAATATCTTATCTTATTAATCATTTAAAATTTAATTTAACTACATCGAAATACTGTATCATGTTATCATTTATAAAAAAAGCTCATATATATCATACTGGTAAGTTCGATTGGTGTACTTGATAAGTTGGAACATCCTATATATATGTATTTTTTATTAATTTATTATTGCTTATATATATAAAAAAAATGATTGGTGCGTGCTTAGGATACATAAATAAGACAAGATATGATGCAAATAAAAAAAGAAATATTAGTGTTTATTTAGGATCCGTTTGATTTGTTAAATTTTATGATACAGCACAGTATACATTTGTTAGTTCAATGTTTGATTTAAAATATGATCAAAAGACAGCACAAAAGTGAAGTTATTGGACAGTACAAAAAGCCAAAATTTTGTACCACACTAAACGATGTGACAACTTTTTTTGTTCCACAACAACTATCTAAAAGTCAGAAATATCCATATTCTCTCCCACTATTGAGTAACCATCTCACCCCACATTTTCTCTCTCAACTTATCATATATATATATTAAAATTTTTAGTGAAAAATAATGATAATTTTTTCAAAAATAATTAAGAAAATCATATTTTTTATGTAAAATAATGATATGTAATATAAAGGGTATTATTATAAAATTTGCATTACATTTTTTGTTTCGTGCATTAGTTATCAAACACTAAACAATATAATAAGTTATGCTATGCTTTGTTGACTTGTACTGTTATGTATCACTTGTACTGTCCAGTCTTTGCATCAAACGCACCCTTAATCTTATTTTGATTTGCAGTTTTACGAGTAGATAGGATAATATAAACTTAGAGCATATTTGGATACAGTGGCGGAGCTAGTCAATTTTTTTAGGGGGCCAAATATAAAAGATTAAATAGCCCAAAAATTTGGAGGGAGGGGGGGGGGGGGGAGGGAGGCAATTACTTAGAAAATTAGTAAATTTTTTTTTATTTTAAGAAATTATATATACATGTTAGCAACTTTTTTTCGCAGTGGGGGCTGAGGCCCCGCAACAACACATAGCTCCGCCCCTATTTGGATATGATTATTTCTAAATATATGTTAGACAGTTGTATTTTGCTCTTAAAAAATCTTTAAAAAATTTTTGATTATTCTTTTAACAAAGGAAAAAGATTTTTGTCTTCCGCTAAAATTTAGACATTATTTGAAAAACCTTCAAAATCGTGTTTTACAACTTAAAATTATCTTAAAAATTACTTCTGGCAACAAATATATCACATACAAGCAGGGTGGTTAAAATGGAGACAGGTTTCGGGAGTTATTTGAGATCGCAAGATACCTAAAAAGCTTAAAGAAAAATTTTACCGCATACAGCCAGCAATTCTCTATGGTAGTGAATGTTGGGCGTTAAGGGACAACAAAAGATAGAGGGAGTCGCAGAGATGAGGATGTTGAAATGGATGTGTGGCACACAAGATTAGATAAGATTAGAAATGAATATATACAAAATGATGCCGGTGTGGCGTCTATTGAGGCAAAGATGACAGAAAATAGGTTAAGATGGTTTGGGCATGTGCAGAGAAGGTCGTTAGAAGCACCTCTGAGGAGAGCTGATAGCATGATAGTTAGTCCGATAAATCGGGGTCGAGGTAAACCTAAAAGGACTCAATGGGAACTTATTAAACAAGTTCTTCACATTAACAACATCACAACAGATATGGTCTTTGATAGAGCACAGTGACATCATGTGATCCATGTAGCCAACCATACATAGTGGGATAAATGCTTGTTGTTGTTTTTCTAATGTTTATAATTATGTAAATTAAAGTGTTAAGTTAAATCTTATGTGTTGATTTTTAATGCTTAATTTTTTAAGTATATTAACAAATTATTTTTTTTTAAAACTAATAATATGAGTGTGGGTTTTCACAGGTTTAATTTTCTGATCCTTGACAGGAATGGGGTTGGGTTTAAGTTTTTTCACCCCTACTATTTTTTTTCCCGAACATGATCTCACCCTATTCTTAGTGAGGCCAGAGACATGGAGGACAAAATTCGCTCCCACTCCATCTCGTTACCATCCCTAATTTAGACCATTCGAGTCATATATATAGTTATACTTTGAACATTATTATTATAGTTTTTCTACTACATGCGTTATTATTCTCTCAAGTCATTTAACCTTATGGACATAACAATTTTATAGTTCTAATAGTGAGACCTAACCATGCTAATGTCGAATCTAAAGTACTAAAATCTTACTATAAAAAACACATTGTAAATTAGTAAATGGTACTATTGAAATCCCAATGTCGACAAACTTTTTTTATCAACAAAAAATAATAATATATAATAAAAAAAAGTTTAAGACCACATGAAATGTTCATAATATAGGAGGGAAAAAGATACGCTTTACAAAGGAGAACGAAGAAAAACATCCTAATAAATAAATACACCAAGAGAAAAAAGGAAGAAGTAATTTGACATACGAGAATAACCAACTCGATGCCCTCACCTTAATGGCATCACAAACCCTAATTACATCAAGTGGATCACCCCTAAAAGCAATAGCATTATGAATCAATTATATTCACCAAACAACAAAATGCCAAATCCCATCCCTATATTATTAGCTAATTTACCCCTAAAGAGGCCTTTATGTGACTATATATATATATATATATCTCGTAACTTACATCTATTTATTTTTTATAAGCACATGGATTTTTAACCAGAAAAATGCTACTTTTATAATTAGCACTCTTGGTGCTGTTCATATATATATATATATATTGAATGAATATAGTTTAGTTAATTTGGTCGATAAAAGAAAATCAAGACACAGGCAGTGAGCTCCGATCCTTATTAAGACCCTGTTTGGAAGGGTTTATGTGTAGTTTATGAAAATAGTTTATGGATTTCTATAAGGTTATTTTCAGCTTATTTTCATAAGTTTCATTAGAATAAGCTGTTTTTAGCTTATTCAAGTAAGTTTTATAATTTTTTTCTACGAAAAAATTATAATTTAAAAATAGTTTATTGGATAAGCACTTAATTAAGTTGTATACCAAGCACACCCTAATTGGTATATGTATACATGGTTGTTGTTATTCCCCAATTTAATTTTTAACAGTTTCTCTCTGCTTTTTACATACGGATATGCAGATAATTGAATTTGAAACTTCAAAAGGTTAGGTTACCTTTTGATGATAAATTCTTTTAAAATATTTTATAACATAATATATATATAGTGTTTATATATCTTAATTTGTTCAAAAAAACAATTATATTTTTTACCGTTTTTGATTAAAAAATAATTCCATGAATTAGGTTACGCACATTAAAGAACTTTTTTGTAATAATATTTAATTTTCAGATTTTTGTTTTACTATGAGAATGGAACTATTTTTAAAATTTTTGTTTTTATTTTTCCAAATTGTATCTAGTTAATCATCTTTATTTTTTGAAAATCAAAAGATTCTCTTTAGAAATACTTTTAATTAAATTTTCTTTGTCTTTTCTCAGGCATTCACTAATAAAAGTAGTAACTAATCTCCATTTTAAATTGAGTTCATACAAAGAAATTGTCGGACAGTAAGAAAACGTTGTTTCATTTTCACTAGCAAAAAATCAAATCTATGCACAAAGGAGATAAATTATCACCATATATATCACACTTTGGAGTTGACTAAAAGATATATTATTAGTTAAAAGAAATACAAAGGAGGCAACATCAACCGATGGAACAAGGAGACATAATTTATTGAAATTAAAGTGACCACGTGCGAAAGGGAAAAACAAACATAGGGAGTTTAGATTGAAGTCTGATGTGATCCAATTATAATTAATTAAGCTATTGTTAAACCTATCCGAATAATTTATTTAAGAAAACGGCAGTGATAGATATTCGGTGGTTAATAATTAACAAAAGCCTAATTAATTAATTAATTAAGCTCCTTAATTAATTGATTAACTGATGTAGTAGAGTGGATCAGGGAGCTTAAAGGTTCTTCTTCCAGGGTTACTGCCAAGGATATCACTCCATTGATCTCCAATGTTTCCAATTATTCTGAATCCTGCTTCTTCCAATTCCTTCCTCACTGCTGATTTGTATGTAACTGCTGTTTGCCCATCAAATGATGAATCCCTGCCAAAAATAAAATAATAAAATATTATCATTAATTTTCATCACTTGTAACATTATTTTTTTTATGTGTATACTAGAAATTTAGGTTTTGGCTTAACTCACTCCTAAAAGCTAGCTTAAAGGAAGACGATTGTCACACCACTTATATATTTTATGGTGATCCTCTTTCTAGTCAACGTGAGATTTATCCATTGTGTAAAATTCATATTTGTTGCTTCTCTTGATTCCTTGCTTTTGTCCTCTTCACATGCATGAAAATTCTCCTAAATCTTGTGCTGTGGGCTCTCACTCTATAAAGTTTTTTGTTTCTCTCTTTCTTACGGTCTCACCAATCAAGACATTTCATAATTAGTAGTATTAAATTTCATTTGACACCAATATATAATTTGTTTAATTTATTTATGTTATGATGTGATGTGATGATGATGGAAGAGTTGCAGTCCTGTCCATACGCATTAATAATTTACATGATACATTGATATATGTGACATGATACAGATACGGATTGGCATTCTTTCCTAGAAGGCACACATATGTTATCACAACATTATTAATTATTAATCAAATAAAAAAAAGAAATTAAACTTACTTGAGAATTAACTTAGTCCATGAGAAGTATCCAGCCCGTTTCAAGTTCTTAGCAGTGATTTCCTTTTGTTCAACAGGTCTTCCTGTTAGGAACACAATCCTGATTCCATTTCCTATCAGTTTCTTGTACAGTTTTAGAGTCTCCGGCAGTGCTGGTGCTTCCCCAAGCTCAACCCATTCGTTAAACGCCGTCGCATTATACGGTTCCACCCTGTATGTATGTTACAAATAAACAATTTTGTACAAATGATTTCGGAAGTAGTTAATTGAAAGACTACTTAATTGTACAGTTTTGGTTTTTAAAATATGACTAATATGCGATTTTAGGCCTCAAATTTTTTTCAGTCTCTACAGTTTTGCCATGTTCAATTTGGGTCCTGTTAGTATTTTACCGAAATTCTACAATGGATTATTATATTAATGTTGCACAACACTTTCTTAATAACATACTACAAAAATAAATTTATTTAGCCATCAACAAAATTATTCACTAAACTTGTTTATTCAGTTGCTAAACATATTAACAATCAAATTATCAACCAAAATGACTAGCAGCATTATGTTTAACGATCAATCATCTTTATTTTTTTGTTATTATTAATTCAATTTTCAATGAGATTATAACAAAAAAATGCAAAAATAAAAACGTTATATGCATTTCAGTATATTTCATTAAAATTTGAGAAAAATATTAAATTGAGGACAATTAAATTTGAACGTTACAAAAACCCATAGATACTCAAAGAAAATAATGATGTGTTTAGTGTGTGTTCAGGTTTTTTAATTTTTAAAATTTATACAAAAACAAATAGTGGGAACAAGATTTAAAGGGCAAAAGAGTAAATAAGCTAGAGAAAAAACCATACCCAAATCCATGGTCAACATAGTAAGGGAGATTAGAGAGAGCGGTCTCGTCAATGTCAAATATCCAAATGTTTTTACGGTCTTTTGGGAGGGTAAGGTTCCTAAAGTATAAAAAAGCCTCACGACAGACGGTTTTCGAATCGGACCTATATTGATCACCGAGAATATAATTACCAATATATCCCACACACTTTTCCGGAACGGTATTAAATTCAATGACGTTGTGTGTTTCCACACCGAGTCTCCAACTCGAACAAGAGACGTTGGGAAGGTAACCGCCACCTAACCCGGTTTTCATTCGGAGAGGGTAAATTGTGTAATGCAAGCCTTGGTCTGAGCCATGGCACGTTGCTAAAATTGCACAAAGAAAGAAGACAAGGAACTTCATTATTTGGTCCAATAGGAGAATGAATTAATGAAGATGTTTTTGCAATTTGCTTGTGGAGACTCGTATTCTTTAAATAGAGGGTGTAATGATATGTGTAGCTCGCTAGAGAACAAAATCTTTCCAAAACGTGTGTGAAAAAAATACAATAAATTTCTAACATTATTAAGAGAGAGATAGAGTACACTTACACTTTATTTGAATGAGCTCTTGCATTGTTAAGATGAAGTACCACATCAATTAAAAAGAAGGTTATTATAGAATATATAAGTGTGGTGTTGTAACTCTATTTGTATGAATTAGTTTTTAGGAGTGAGTTAGGCTCAAATTCTAATATAGTGTTATTGTCACTTTTTTTTTTTGGTTTATTGTCTTTTTTTTAATATTTTTAAATTTAAAATATATTCTTATAACTAATAAAATTTAAGTGCTAATATATAGATATTATTTTAAAAAAAGTTAGGAGTGATAATAGATTAAAAGGAGTGGCAATAATCCCTACCATCATATAAAATTATGCAAAACTACAAAAGTATTCTATAATAAGATTAAGGCTCTGATTGGTAAAACTAGCTTATAGCTTGTAACTTATGACTTATAGCTTATAGCTTATGACCTGTGACTTATAATTTAGTAGAGATGTTTGGTAAAATTAACTTATTAGGTAGCTTATATTTGTTAAATGACTTAAAAGGACAAATAATAATTACATGTAATAAATTATTTGATAGAGTAAACATGTAGTAAATGACTAAAGGGTAAAATAAAAAATAATTATTGGAAGCTACTTTTCATAAGCTATAAGCTACTTGAAGTAGCTTTTTATAAACTAGCTTATGAAAGCTAGCTTATAGCTTATATAAGCTATAAGCTAATTGTTACCAAACACCTCTACTTACTCATAAGCTATAAGTTCCTAAATAAGCTACAAGCTAGTTGTGCCAAACACACACTAACATTTATGAAATAAATACCGATAATGGTATTGGCGTAGTAATGGAGACACTATGATTTAGCAAGGAAATTATGGTCCAAACATTAGAAAGAATATTAGTTAAGAGTGTAAGCATGTTTACGTTTGAGAGATTAGTCTTTTACTTGATAATAGAGTGAGAATATTCCGTTTTTTTATTATTATTTAATAAGTGGCAAAAGCCCAATACTAGATATGGTTAAGTATTTACGACACCGGGATATTGAATCCCACACAAATCACTAAAAATAAACTTGTTAAGGCATCTATCACGAGAGTCTAACACATGCATTTCATAGCTAAATTTGAGATTGAGATTTGCTATATTGTTTGGGTACACAGCTTAATTGAGTACTTATGCATTTTAGTAAAAAAAAAATTGTAAAACTTACTTAAATAAGCTAAAAACAGCTTATTCTAATAAGCTACTTCAAGAAGCTTATGAAAATAAGGTGAAAACAACTTATAGGAACCCATAAGCTATTTTCATAAGCCTTGCGTATAAGCCCTTCCAAACAGAGCAATAGTGTGTGTTTGATTTTCTATTGATTAAATTCAGTTTGGTTGAGTTTAAGTTTCGTAAAAATAAATTCAGTGAGAAATTAGTTTAATTCAACCTTGTCATGTCTAAATATTTTTAGATAAAAGTATATTTGACAAATTAAATATTATTTGGATAAATGAAGTTAAAAGTACTTTCATACATTTTAAAATGCTCAAACCCAAGTTTAGGAAACTGAACAGAGTTGTATGAGAGCTTTGTTACCATCTAAAGTATCACCATGGAACAAGCTTGAAAGTGTAAACAAAAAGCTGCAAATTGGTTTCAAAACATCTTTGTATATTAATCAACTCAACTAGGAATGTATATGACGGTTGTTATTTATACTATGTTATTCAACGAAGAGAAGATAAACTAAAAATAACTAATCTTACTATTTGTATTTAATTTATTATTAAAGACTATAAGCCTTTAAGCTAGATAATGATCCTATCAAAAATCCTATCATTTCTTTATATATAATAATCATAAATTTATATATTAAAAATGATGGTGTCACTCCCAAAAGGAATATTGCTAATCCCTTCTACCAAGTATGAATAGCATATATGAGAAAGGGCCAATTGAGGCCTAAGAATCCAATATTCCTAACAAAGCTTGGAAAAGAAATACTTTATTAGGGGAGTGAAACTAGATATTAGAGATAGAAGATTTTTGAAGAATAAACTTTTGAGAGAAATTTTGAAGAAACAATTTTTATAGTCAGAATGGTGAAATATATATATATATATATATATATATATATATATATATATATAAATAAAATAGATTGGTAAATTTCAAAGAGAATTGAGATATGATTTTGGTGGTTTTATTTTTTTATGATAGTGATTTTTATTTCATGCTATAGTTTGTTTATTTATTTTTATGGATATTATTTGAATAGTTATATGTGTAATTTTTTTTATAATTTACAAAATCAATTATTGTTTAAATAGCTAAAAAATGTGAAAATTGAATTTTAAGGAATTATATATTTTTTGAATGAAAAGAAATTATATATTTATAATTTAGTTAAAAGAGTTTTGTTATTTTTCATAAAATTTATATCATATCATATTATATGCAGAACGGTCTAACCGAAACATAGATAAAATGATACAATATTACCTAGTATGTTATTGAGTAGGGGCATAAACATTTAGGGCTTGTTTGATATCTCTTTTTGAAAACAGTTATCTGTTTTTAAAAACAAAAAACTAAAAAACTCGTTTGGCAGTCGAGTTTTCAAAAACAGTTTTCGGGAACAATTTTTGTTTTTCAGTATTTAAAAACTAAAATATGAAAACATCTAAAATATGTTTTGATTTTCAGTTTTCTGAATTTACACACAAATTTGTATTGAAAACTCCTCTCACTTTTTTTTTTTAAAACTGTTTCTGAAAACTGTTGTATAATACAATTTTTTAAAACTAAAAATCAAAATTGTTCCAAATAAGCCCTTAATGGTTAGAAGAAGAGCTCAATTATCTTAGTTTATATTATATCTCACTCTTATTAAATTCTCTTAATATGTATGTTTTTATTTCCTTTATACATCAAATAATTAAACCCTTACAAGCATATTGGATCATAAGGTGTTAGCGAAGTTAACCCGCGTGATCTTGGCCAACCCGACTTAACCCAATAAAAAAAATGTAGGTTAATTTGTGTCATTATGTTTGATTTCTTTTTTTAAAACAGTTTTTTGTTTTTAAAAATAGAAAATTAAAAAATCTGTTTGGCAGTTGAGTTTTCAAAAACAGTTTTCGGGAACAGTATTTAAAAACCAAAATATAAAAACATCCATGTTTTGGTTTTCAGTTTTCTGAATTTACACACAAAATTGTATTGAAAACTCTTCTCACTTTTTTAAAAAACTGTTTTATAATACAATTTTTAAAATCTAAAAACCAAAATTATTTCAAACAAGCCCTTAGTTTATTATTTTACATTTTTTATGTTTCACTCATTCACAGATCACACATTTCACATTTATTTTTTATGTTCATCTCAAATATTTACTTTTATTCTCGCTTTATTTTTATCAGCTAATTTTTTTTTCTTTTTTTTAAGGGAGGTCGGGTGAGATTGAGATTTTTAAAATCATCTTTACATGATATTTCAGTATATTTCAGTGACACTCTCACTAAACTATTATTGAAAGAGTGAGGGTGCGGTAATTTTGTACCATCACCTTTAAAAGTATTGGTATTTTTTTTTAATTCCAAAAAGTATTGGATTTGATTTAAGTGATGATATATTGTTGCATTTATTTACTTGGTGATGTTTTGTTGAATTAAAATGATTGAATTTAATTTTATAAAATACTTACATTAGTTGATTAATCCTTAATATTTCACATTAAATATATATACTTAGAAAATAAGTTAACATATGTTCTTTTTTCACTTTTCTTGCTTTTTGAAAATATTATTCTCTTTTTAATTGGATGTCAAATGGACAAACTGACAAACATGAGATGATGAGAACGTAACCTACCTGATCTACAAACAAACAAGCTAAATCTGACTCAACCTAAAACGACTAATTTTAATTGGTTCAGTTTTATTTTTATATATTTTAAAAATTGTTTTTATTTTAAATATTTATAAAATATAATAAAAAATAATACATTTTTTACGTTCTTCATAAAAAAAAGTTATTGAAAATATAAAACAAAGGAATTTTAAAATAAATTTATTATAATATATTAAGGTAATAATATCTTTATTTGAAATAAAAAATAATAAATTTTACATATTTTTTTGGTTTAGAAGAATCCAATTTTTAAAGGTTACATTTTTGTTTAGTGCAGAAGAATCCAATACTTCAGGTTACGGTGTGCATCCAAATGTTAATACAATAATTTTATTAGTTAAGAAATATATTTTAAATTAAAAAATTAAAAAATTGTCAATAATAAAAAAAGAGTGGTAATAGTCTCGGTTTTTAAATTAAAAATTTTGGGATAAGAGAATAATAATAACTCTAGAAAAACCCTCAAGGTTTAAAAAGCATTTAAAGATGTACTAATATTAACATATACTCCTACCTCACTCACAAAGAGATAAATACTGGTTTGAATTAAACAATGCATGATGAGAAAGAATTAAATACTTTTTTACAGGAAAAGGAACAAAAAATATTTATTCGTAAACAACTTTTAAAGAATTAAATTAATTTCAAGGACAGGCTTAGCGGTGTAAGGTCCAGTTTAGTTTATAGGAAGGATGATGCACCAGCCACGCAGTACAAATGTGATTAGTCTCTTGTTAAGAATAGGAAAATCTGTGGTTATACAAAAAAAAGAATTAATTTTTTTAACATTTTAATGAATTAAATTAGTTAAATTAAATGTTTTATTTGAAATTATCTACGAAAAATGTTTTATTTAAATTACCACGAGATCCACGCGTTCCAAGACAGCAACCTAAAATCTTTCGGAGATCTTTTGAAATTCTGCCACATGTTTATATTCATTTATGATTCATTTAATTTTTGATAAAAAGACATTTATGATATAGCCTACACAGATATGTCAGTAGTCGAATACTAATTTCTTTGAATAATTTTTCTATATTTACAGCCACGATTTGAATCATATCAATATATTTAAAGGACTTAACTATCTAGTAATTATGTCGAATTTCATTGATGTTTTTCTTCTCATCATTTTGGTTTTGTTATTAAAATAAAAAGTTATGAATAAAAAAAATATATCAAAATTTAGAGTGCTAATAGCCATTCCATATTTCTGACGGAATTTGATGATAATGCGCAAATATTATTATAATTAATTAATAATTAATCATTATTGTTGTCATGACTTAATTCACGTCTAGGAGAGAAAACTTAAATAAGGAGCAATATCGTGTAAACAGGCAGGTGTGACTTTTGTAATGTAAGCGAAAAATTGAAGTTGAAGAAAAAGAAATTAAAGAAAAATGAGAGCAACTTAGAGGATATTTAAACGACTTTAAGGGTATCAAAGAATATTGAAGTTATATTTTAAGGATTTTTTTAACTTGTGTCCATGGATACAAGATAACAATGATTAACAACCAATAGAATTTCATTAAGAGGAAGTTATCAAGTAGTGGATGCTATAGGGTTTAGTGGTTGCTCACAGGATATAATAAAATGAATCAAATCCAACTATTAAAAAATTTAATTCAATCATTATCAACTTGTATCCATGGGCACAAGTTAAAAAACCTCATATTTTAATTGTATTTTGTTTGATTGGGATGAAATGAAAATAATCACATACTACCTTTATTTACATGCATGTAAGGACACAATTATACTAATATAAAAAATAGCTTTTTTATTACGTACTTCTTTCGATCCTTTTTATAAAAAATATTTGACATATTTTATACATATCAATAAAATATAATAAATGATATTCATTTTAATTAATAATATGAGAAAATTACTAAAATATCCTTGTAGTTAATGCATCCACTTATTTAGAAAATTATGAGTACTCATAATAAATTGAGGATAACAAAGTATTTTTATCTTTTCTAAGCAATTCATATGCCTAGAAAACTCACAAAGCCTCTTATAAAAAGAACAAAAAAAATTCTATTTTTGTCTCTTTAAAACAAGATCGAAGGTAATATAATGTTACACATGTTAAGAAACTTAAAATAGAAATTTTTGTATATATAGAAAATGAAAAGATTTATTACATATCACATATTAGACTTATTGAAGATTTGTTATTTTCTATAAAAATATTTTATTTAAATTTTCTTAACATATATTGTATATGATAGAAAGACTAATATAAAAATAAGTCTTTATTCTTTTTAAAAGCATGCACATGAAGTACTAGAGAGCTTTATTATGTTTTCAATTTCTAATCAATGAGAATAGTTGAGTTGATTTTAAACAATAGAGATGATTGATGAACTGATTTTGATAAGAACTAAAATTAAAAGATTTTTTAAAATTCAATGTATCTTTTTTAATGTTAACAAATTTTTTAATGTGTTTTTTTTTAAGTACGTACTTCTATATATTAAGAGTGTAGGTTGTAGTGTTCATCTGTTAGAAATTTATTGTTGTTGACCATGCAATGAAAAAGATTACATTCTGTAAAGTATAAGTTATTTTTAATCACTTTTTTATTTATACTTTTATAAACTAATAAATTGATTAACAATTAATATTTCACGATGAAGATTTCTTTTTCTATATCGAGTAAACTTTAAAAATAAGAAAACTATATATATCAGTACAATTCAAAATTTTGGATGCAAAAAGAAAAAGTTTAAACATAAAACTAATTTAGGCCCTAAATGATTATTGATTATAACTTTACTGAAGAAATTCTATTTTATTACAAATTACAATAACAATCAACATAACTTAAACATCAACATAAGTACTTAAATTTGAATTTATTTAGCATTGTTGTTGACTGTTCACGTTACTAGCTAGATTATGGTTTTAACTAAACATTAATTTGATCTTTTAAATATACACTCATTTGTTATTAATTTCGTTTCTTAAAGATTTTTATCATTAAATTTATCCATTAAAATTTAAAACATAACTAAATTCAAAATACACATAAAAAAAAGTAATTAGAATTTGTTGATGTTATCATACGCATTTTTATACATATGCACTGCTTTGTTTTTAAAGTTAAATAATTCAATAAAATAAATCATGGCCTTAAATTTTTACTTTACTGTAAAAAAAAATTAGTACATCATTTAAATTATAAAATAAAATTAATTAATCAATCTTTTAAAACCATCCATTATCCTTAAAATTTCACCGGACCCTTACATTTTCATAAGTTGTTCTTTTATTTAATTTTTTATTTGGTGTGTCATTCTTTTATTTTTTCATATAAATATATTAATTGAAATTTTAATTTATTATTAAATAAATTGGTGCATCCTTCTTTAATAAAATAAAATAACGTTATGAATGTATTTGAAAATTATAATTTTACATTTTTTTATTTGAACGGGAGAATTATAATTTCATAAATAAAATAAATTGTATAAAATTAAATGCTAAATTACAAACTCTATTATTAGAAAAACCTTTGCCACCCATCCCGTTCCCGCCATTTCTCAATATAATATTTTAAAAAAAATTAAGTTAAAACTTTACACAAATTCATTGCTGGTCTCAGTCATGTAGCTCAGTTGATGAACATATAAAAACATGCGTTTATGGGTAAGGAGTTCGATCCCGAGTTGTTGTACTTTCGTATTAAAAAAATTCATTATTGAATCCATTTTTTTTAACATTTTTCTTTTTCATGAAACGTGAAATCTAACAAATACTTTTAGATCCAATGACATATCCATTGCTTTTAAGACATCAAATTTTGGAAAAACTAACTCATAGTATATATTTTGTATATAGGGTAATTTACAATGACCATCCCTTGAGGTTTGAGAAAATTGTACTTCATCCCAAATTTTACCAAAATTAGCATTTCATCTCATTTCTTTAACCGTTGACGGTTAATTGCTGACCTAGTTAACGTTTCTGTCGTTCTCATCTGTCACATCTACAAAGATGTCTATTTGTTAACTTTAAAAACTATTTTTAAGACTAATGTAGCAAACTGGCGAGGCAAAAACATTAGTTAACTATTATATTGCTAACATTTATGTCATACCAGTTTGTCACATATACAAGTTCTGGACCCTCCATTAACATTAAAGATTATTGGACTATCCAAGATCTCACCCCGGCCAAGCCAACCTGAGCTCCGATTCGATCATCACTTCAAGCCTCCCTCAGCCAAGGCTTCAAGGCTTGCGGGGTTGGTGGATTATCCAAGATCTCAACCCGGCGAAGCCGACCTGAGCTCCAATCCAATCATCACCTCAAGCCTCCCTCAGCCAAGGCTTCAAGGCTTGTGGGACTGGTGGACTATCCAAGATCTTACCCCGGCCAAGCCGACCTCAGGACAACTCGCCACAAATCAGTCCCCAACGGCCGACTTAGCATCCAGACAAACCCCAAAAGTCAAGGAGACAAGAATCAAGCAATCATGATGCAATCAAGGATACCCTAATCAACACGTCAAGATATCATGAAATACTTTCCTAACTTAGAATGAACCTAGACACTATGAGGCTCATGCCTAGATTGTATAAAAAGCTAGGAGTCACTTAGCTGTAATTATGCTCACAGTAGACACCATAGTTCTTATTAGGGTTCAAGCAACGGAATACCACCGCCGTTGGGACTCGGAAGCTGTGAGTGAACAATTATTTTTAATACTTATGTGATAGATTCACGGGCCAAAAATGCTAGTTAATTGGCCAAAATGGGGTGGAGTGCTAATTTTGATAAAATTTAGAGTGGAGTCGATTTTTCCAAATCTCAAGAGAGATTATTGCAATTTACCCTTTTGGTTATGGAGAAAATAACATAAAGAAGAAGAGGAAGAAAATGGAAGAAGAATTTTGGTTATGGTAGTGGCAAGGATGGTGGTTGGTGAGTAGCCGGCCATGGCAGCGAGACGACAGAATTTAGGAAGAAAAAAATGAGAAAATTCTAAACACAAAACGACATGTTTTAGGGAGTGTTCTATTAAATTCTTAACGTCGTCATGTAAAAGGACTAAGTTGAAAAAAAAAACATAAAAGACCAAATTGACAAAAAAAAAAAACATAAAAGACTAAAGTAGAATTTAAGTGAAACATAAAAGATCTAAAGTTGTATTTTACTTTTTTAAAAATAAAAAATGTTATATCATTCAACTAAATTTTTTTATAAATTTTTTATCCACTTAATTTTGATAATCTTTATCTTCCACTAAACATTAAATAATTATTGTAATAAATATTAATTGTCAACATTATCAAAAAATTTATAAAAATTTTTTGTAAGAGAATAATATAACATTTCATTTTGAAAGTTAACTTCATTGAGAGGCTTTTTCATCATTTAATTTGCGCAGCATTAATTCAGTTCTCTCTCCATGCTTACTTATATGGAAAGGCTCCATTTGTAACTTGGCAAGTGGGTTCGCATAAATTCTTCGTTTTTCTCTAAATAGTTAGACATTTTTCAGTTTATTTAAATGTAATATTTAAGATAAACAGAGTAATGTCTCATTATTTTTATAGTTCTTATAATACACTTTTATCTCACTTAATTTTATTGATTAGATAGTAAAATATTAATTATTTCTTCAATTGAAGATAGAAATAAAATTAATAAAAGAGCAACTAATATATATTTCATTAAAAATATAAGTAAACATATATATAAATTAAATGGAATTAAATTTTTTCCTCGAAGTAGACAAATAAAATGGAATGGAAGGAGTATCAATAAAGGAAAAGATATTCTATGCATGTGATATATAGATTAATAAATTACTCATTCTAGTCCTTTTTATAGGAACTTAAAAAGACAATTGCGCTTATTAAAAAATATATAAAAAAAGTAAATTAGTGTATTGATTTTAAAAATATTTACACAATTTTTTAAAATTATTTTATTCTCTTTCTTCGTTGCAATAATTGTAATAGGTAGATATGAAAAATAGAAATAATTGTTTTTTAGAAATTTGTAAAAGATCTTATATTAAGGACCACTAATTATATCTAAAAATGGTCCTATAATAAGGACCAGATGGAGTATATTTAGAAGACTTTTATGGAAAAAGAAAAATATTAATTGTATTAGAAACATTCATCTTATGTCGTGAGTCATGAAGTTCAATTAATAAATATATGAGGACATGCGTGTGTCTATATCTAAATTCAATCACATATTATTATCATTTTCTATTTAAAAAACATAAATCTTATTTAATACTTGTATTTTAAATAAAAAAATATGATTTTATAGTTTCTTAGTCTATGCAAATATGCATAGAATAGTCTAATCCTATCGAGTGAAACACTATAAACAAATATTTCTTATTTAAAAGTAATACGGGAAAAAATCACCTAAAAAATATAGAGAAAAATATAAGAAAAAGTAAATAAATATAGAAAGGATGCAAAAGAATGGAAAGGTAGGAGTATAATTATTGAAATGTTAGAAATCATATCCATGACTAAATTGATAGGAGAAGGGGTGGGGGTGACAGTGACTAAATTAAAAATTAAGAGATTACTTTTATTAGGAGTGGAGCTAGTCTCTTTTTTATGTAGATCATGAGTTTAAGGTCAAGGATTTCAAATAAGAGAGTATGACTTGATTAAAAATTCTAAAAATTATTTAAAACATTAAAGAAAAATAAAATAATACTTTTAAAAGAGAGAATGATGTTTAGTGTATAATAGACTTAAAATTATAAATTAAGGTCTATTTAATAACAAAAAATAAATAAAAAATTTAATACAAACATTTAAGTCAAGAAGATAAAATAAATATAAGAATAAATAGTGCAAAATATAAAAAATTCAAGGTGAAGAATAAGTCTATATGAAAAATTATATTTATCTTTGTTCATCTTAAACTAATTAGTATTTTTCTTATATACGCTACTTTGATTAATTATTCTCTTTTCTTACCCAAGATCACTCGTAAGACATAAGTTTTCCACCCACACATAAAACTTTGTTTCATTTCTACCCCTCAAATTCAAGGAATAGCTAGGGACAGAAGAGAGCAGGAAGAGTTGAAAAAAAAGTTTATGATTTAAATCAAAAAAATTAAATGTGATTAACTAACTTTCTTAATTTATATAAATTAATTTATGTTTACTTTTTTTATGTTTAGAGAGTGTAACAAAAAAAATAAATGGAAGCACCATATTAAAACAAAAAAAAAGGAGCTATATAAAACACACATATTACAAGTGCTATTTTTTTTTACAGACATTAAAACACCTAAACTCAATCAATATATATTGCTCACTCCAACCCTGTAGTTTACTTATATGTATTATATATACACATTATCGTAATATGTATAATATGAAATATACAATATATTAGTTTTAAAATTAGATTAAAAATATAGTAGCAAAAATAACAAAAAATAAAATAACTCATAGTTATTTTAGCTAAAATATTATAAATAATAGAGATCATCTTAAAAAATTATATATGCATATTAGTAATATTTTTTTTTTCGCAATGCAGGGGTCAAACCCTATTAAACAACAAGGAACTACTCCGACTTTCATGCAATTGAAAGGAAAGCGATTAATATATAGTTTTACTAATAACTTATTTTTAATTTTTAATTTAAAAATATGTTTACTTTTATTTTCTTTTTAATAAGTAAATAATAATAACTGGGCAACAGGTCACGCATGAGTAAAACGTGGCTTATATATTTATTTTTATATGGTTTGAATAAAGTTTTGGTACCTAACCAATGTCATTTTGTGCATGTCATTTACGCTGACAATTTCAA
The DNA here is from genome assembly GCA_037177725.1 of Cyamopsis tetragonoloba. Classification (NCBI taxonomy): domain Eukaryota; kingdom Viridiplantae; phylum Streptophyta; class Magnoliopsida; order Fabales; family Fabaceae; genus Cyamopsis; species Cyamopsis tetragonoloba. The sequence goes on along the minus strand of CM074124.1, from coordinate 52,024,240 downwards.
AATAATTAAATTCTATAACATTATTGCATCTGATCACGGATGGGTTTGTACTAATGGCTCATGGCTCTACACAATTTTCAAATTGCGCCACACCTGCTTTTTTCTTTTTGAAAATAACATCAATTTGATAAGAAATGGGATCCTCTGTTTAGGGGCAGAGACCCCCTAAGCAAGGATAAGAGAGAGAAAGAGAGTTTCACAATTTGGCTGCCCATTTCATTCATCATCATTGCATATATAAGAAGGAATTTTTTACTCTGCACAATATTATATATGTTAATAAGCTTAGAATAAAAATTTATATTAAAAATAATAAAAATTAAATATATTTTATGTTATTAAAACATTAAATATTTTGAATTTCAATAACATACTTTTAAATTGAGTATTCTTAACCTGTTCAATATTACATATGATAAAAAAATCCATATAACAATATTAAAAAAATAACTAACTTAGAATCCGATCCTTAGAATCTGAGTACCATCTATAATATATACAATAAACGCTATGCATATTACAAATCAATAAGAGAGTCTTGGACAGAGGTGCAACAACTGATGCTAGAGTCTCAACCTCGCGTTACTGCCACGCGCCAGGGGAAGTCTAGTGCACGAGGCTTCCATAAAAGATTCAAGAAAAGAAAAGAACCAAGTTTGTTAATGAAAGAACATGGCATGCATACATCCATATTTGTCATTACATGCATTATGTATAAATTGTTGTATTGAACTGTGTGTTAGGAATTTAAATGGGGTGCTTTCCAGTTAGACCGGCTGTAATATGGTATAAAAGTATTTTTAAAAATGCCAGAGGTTACTCAGTTATATGTTTACATATAATTGACGGTTACCATATTGCAGGAGACTCGGAAGATGAAGACTTTAGCGCTTAAGGCTCATTCCCTTAGTCATTGTAGTATTTTGGATATTTTGATGTATTTTGGGTAGCCAATCCTTCCTTATAATACGTTAGATGGCTACCGTTAGTGGACATAATATCTCTGGTTTGTACTAATAACCTACTGAACTTATGTATTTTGATAGGGCATATGATAGCCCCTTAGACTAAGCACTATGTAACTCATGTAGGTGAAGTATCTATGATATATATTACTTGGCAAATGTTTTTCAAAAAAAAAAAACTTAGCCTTAAATTTTGTTAGGTGTTACAGAAAGCTTCAAATAATTTAGGTAATTTGAAAACACCTATTAATTTTTATTTCGAAATACACCAAATTCTTCAAGTCTATATAGTGCAGTATCTCTAAAAAATGTTAAAATTTTAAAAATATATGTAAATTGAGTTAGAAAATTTAAAATGAATAATACATTATTTTTAAAAATATAAAAAAATTAGGTAATTTATAAATCACATTATCATTTTTATTTCGAGAAACACCCTATTATTCATGTGTATAGTAACGATCTCTAAAAATGAATGTTGCAATTTTAAAAATATAAATAGTTATGTAAATTGAGTTAGAAAGTGAATGATACATTATTTTTATAAAGTTTCAAATAATTTAGGTAATTTACAAATCGTATTTTTATTTTTATTTCGAAAAACACCCTATTTTTCAAGTGTATAGTACATGATCACTTAAAATATTGTTGTAATTTTAAAAATAAAAAAATTAAGTTAGAAACTTCCACGTGAATAACACATTTTTGTCAAAAAACTTCAAATAATTTAGATAATCTTACATCACATTATCAGTTTTATTTAAATAATCATCATATTCTTCGAATGTATAGTATACTATCTCTAAAAAAAACTATTACAATTTTAAAAATATAAAAAATATATAAATTGAGTTAGAAACTTCAATTTGAATAATATATTATATTTAGAAGCTTCAAATTCAGCTAATTTAAAAACACTTTATTCATTTTCATTTCGAAAAACATCATATTTTTTAATTGTATAGTACAATATCAAAGAAAATTATTGAAAATTTAAAAAAATATGTAATTTGAGCTTGAAACTTCAATGTGAATAATATATTAATTTCATAAAGACTCAAATGATGTAAGTAATTTAAAAATACACTATTCATTTTCATTTCGAAAAAATAAAACTGTTTTTCAAGTGTATACATGATCTCTAAAAAACTCTTGCAATTTTAAAAATATAAATTGTAATATAAATTGAGTCAAAAACTTCAATGTGAACAATACATTGTTTTCTTAAATCTTCAAATAATTTAGGTAATTTGAAGGTCGATTTTTCAATTCTATTTCGAAAAATACGTTATTCTTCAAGCGTACATGGTAAAAGATCTATAGAACAACTGTTGCAGTTATAAAATTATCAAAAAAAATTGTAAATAGAGCTACAAACCTCAAAGTGCATAAGACATTTTTTTTAAAAATTTTCTAATAATTTAGGTATATTAAAAATCTCGTTTTCATTTTTATTCAAAAATACTCTATACGTAATTTTAAAAATATTAAAAATTATGTAAATTGAGTTTGAAACTTTAAAGTGAATAATACACTAATTTCAGAGAGCTTCAAATAATTTCGATGACTTACAAATAAACTATTCATTTTTATTTTGAAAAACATCATATATTTTAAATATATTGTACACGATCTCTAAAAAAATTGTTACAAAAGCAAAAATATAAAAAATATGTAAGTTAACCTAAAAACTTCAAAGTGACTAAGATATAGTTTTAAAAAAAAACTTCAAATAATTTAGGTTTCGAAAAATCGCGTTTTCATTTTAATTTCGAAAAACAACACATTCTTAAAAAACACCACTATTTTGAAGTGTATAGTACACGCGATATTTGAAAAACTACTGCAATTTTAAAAATAAAAAAAAGATATGAAAATTGGGTTAGAATCTTCAATGTGAATAATACATTTTTTTTGAGTAAGCTTTAAATAATTTAGGTAATTTGAATATCGTGTTTTCATTCAAATTTTGAAAAATACCATATTCTTCGAATGTATAGTATATGATCTCTAAGAACATGGTTGCAGTTTTAAAAATATAAAAAATTATGTAAATTGAATTATAATCTTCAAAGTGAATAAAATATTGTTTTCAAATAGCTTCTAATAATTTAGATATATTATAAATCGTGATTTTATTTTAATTCAAAAAATACTCTATTCTTCGAGTGATAGTACAAGATTTCTATAAAACATTTGCAATTTCAAAAATTTTAAAAAATTATGTAAATTGAGCTAAAAATTCAAAGTGAATAATACATTATTTTCATAAAGTGCTCCAAATGATTTAGGTAATTTAAAAACACTCTTTTCATTTTTTATTTTGAAATACATCTTACTCTTCAAGTGTATATAGTACACAATATACAAATATTTTTTCCAATTTTAAAATATAAATTATGTAAATTGAGTTAGAAACTTAATAGTGAATAATAGATTATTTTCAGAAAGTTTCAAATAATTTAGGTAATTTAAAAACACCCTATTAATTTTTATTTCAAAAAATACCCTACTCAAACTATTGTACACAATATCTAAAAAAATTGTTGCAATTTTAAAAACATAAAAAATTATTTAAATTTAGCTAGAAATTTCAAAGTGAATAATACATTGGTTTCAAAAATCTTCAAATAAGTTAAGTAATTTAAAATCACCATATTCATTTTTGTTTCCAAAATACTATGTTCGTGTATAGTACAAGATCTCTAAAAAGATTATTGCAGTTTCAAAAATAAGAAAATTATATAAACTAAGCTAGAAATTTAAGTCAATAATACATTATTTTCAAAAGCTCCAAATAATTTAGGTAATTTAAAAAAATAATTTTTCATTATTATTTCATAAAACATCCTATTATTCAAGTGTATAGTGCATGATCTCTATAAAATTTGTTTCAATTTTAAAAGATAAAAAGTTATGTAAATTGAGCTAGAAGCTTCAAAGTGAATAATACATTGTTTTAAATACACTTCAAATTTAGGTAATTTAAAAAATACGTTTTTATTTTTATTTCAAAAAAACCATATTACACAAGTCTAAGTACACGATCTCTCGAAAAATTGTTGCAATTTAAAAAATATAAAATTATATAAATTGAACTAGAATCTTCAAAGTGAATAATATATTGTCATTAAAAGCTACAAATAATGTAAGTACTTTAAAAAAACGTGTTTTTATTATTATTTGAAACAATAACCTATTATCCAAGTGTGTAGTACATGATCTCTATAAAAATTGTTGCAATTTTATTAATATAAAAGATTATGTAAATTGACCTAATAGCTTCAAAGTGAATAATACATTTTTTTTTAAAAAAAGTTCTAATAACTTAGGAACTTTCAAAAGCATGTTTTCATTTTTATTTAATAAAACATCATATTCTTCAAGTGTAAGTATACGACCTCTTAAAAATTTGTTACAATTTTGAAAATATATAATTTTGTAAATTGAGCTAAAAAATTTAGAGTGAATAATAAATTGTTTTAAACAACTTCAAATAATTTAGGTAAATTAAAAAACTTATTTTCATTTCAAAAAACACTCTATCCTACAACTGATTATTATAGAATCTGTAAAAAAACACTATTGCAATTTTTAAAATATAAAAAATTGTATAAATTAAGATATAAGCTTCAAAGTGAATAATATATTTTATTAAAAAAATTTAAATGTTTTAATTAATTTAAAAATATATTATGAGTTATAGATCGAAAAATACAATATTCTTAAATTTTATAGTACACCATATCTTAAAAAATTGTTTTAATTTTAAAAATAATAAAATTATATAAATTGAGAAAGAAACTTTAATGTGAATAATACATTGTTTTTAAAAAAATTTCAAATAATTTTGGTAATTTGAATAACGTATTTTTATTTTTATTTTCAACAATCCTCTATTCTTTATTAAGAATATAGTACACGATCTGTAAAAAAAAATTGCAATCTTAAAATATAAAAAAAATTATCTAAATCGAGTTAGAAGCTTTAAAGTAATTAAAAATTTATTTTAAAAAAGTTCAAAAAATTTCCGTAATTTAAAAATATCCTATTTATTTTTATTTTGAAAACACCATATTTTTTCAAGTGTATAATACATGATCTCTAAAAAAATACCTGTTACAATTTTAAAAATATAAAAAAGTTATATAAATTGAGTTAGAAACCTAAAGTAAATAAGACATTGGTTGAAAAAAGGTTCTAATAATTTAGGTATATTAAAAATTGCATTTTCATTGTTATTCAAAAAACACATTATTCTTCAAGTGATAGTAGAGAATTTGTAAAAAACTGTTGTAATTTTAAAAATTTATAAAGATATGTAAATTGCGTTAGACACTTTCAAGTGAATAATACACTGTTTTCATAATGCTTCAATTAATTTAAGTAATTTGAAAATACCCTATTAGATTTTATTTCGAAAAACACCATATTTTTCAAGTGTATAGTGAATAACCATGTTGCATTTTTAAAAATATGAAAAATTATGTTAACTGAGTTAGAAATTTAAAATTAAATAATACATTATTTTTTGAAAGCTAAAAATAATTTATGTAATTTAAAAATACCCTATTCATTTTTATTTCGATAAATACCTTCTTCAAGTGTATAGTACATGATCTCTAAAAAAATATTGCAATTTTAAAAATATAAAAAATTATGTAAGTTGAGCTACAAACTTCAAAGTGAATAATACATTATTTTCAGAAAGCTTCAAATAATTTAGGTATTTTAAAAACGCCTATTCTTTTTTGTTTTAAAAAACATCATATTTTTCAAGTGTACAATACATAATGTCTAAAAACACATTGTAGTTTTAAAAATATAAAAATTATGTAAATTTAGATAGAGTATTTAAAGAGAATAATACACTATTTTTAAAATCTTTAAAAAACTTAGGTAATTTAAAAAACATATTTTCATTATTATTTCTAAAAACACCATATTATTCAAGTGTATAGTACTCAATCTCTAAACAAATGTTGCAATTTTAAAAATATAAAAATTATGTAAATTGAGCTAAAAGCTTCAAAGTGAATAATAAATTGTTTTAATAAAACTTCCAATAATTTAGATAATTGAAAAAATATACTTTCATTTTTATTTCGAAAAATATCATATTCAAGAGTAAGTACCGATCTCTTAAAAAAATTGTTACAATTTTTAAAATATAAAATTATGTAAATTGAGCTATAAACTTCAAAGTCAATAATACATTATTTTTTTAAAAAAAAGTCAAATAATTTAGTTAATTCAAAAAGGCAATTTGTTTTTGAAAAAACACCATATACTTCAAGTGTGTACACAATCTCTTAAAAAGTTCTTGAAATTTGAAAAATATAAAAGTTATGTAAATTGAGCTCAAAACTTTAAAGTATATTTTATAAAACTTTAAATAATATAGGTAATTTAAAAAATATATTTTTTTTCGAAAGATATCATATTCTTTAAGTGTATATTGCCCAATCAGTAAAAAAAACTATTGCAATTTTAAAAACATAAAAAATTATATAAATTTGAACCATAAGCTTAATAGGACTAATACATTATTTTCAAAAAACTCCAAGTAATTTAAAAAACACGTTTTCATTTTTATTTAGAAAAACACAATATTCTTCAAGTGTGTAGTACAAGATCTCTTAAAAAATTATTGCTATTATAAAAATTGTGTAAATTGAGATAGAAATTTCAAAGTGAAGAATACATATTATTTAAAATAATTTAAATAATTTAGGTTATTTAAATAATGTGTTTTTTTTTCATAATACCATCTATTCTTCAAGTGTATACTACACAATTTATAAAAAAAATTATTTCAATTTTTAAATATAAAAAATTACATAAATTCAACTAGATGCTTCAAAGTGAACAATACATTTTATCAAAATACCTTAAATAATTTAGGTAATCTAAGGAACACATTTTCATTTTAATTTGAAAAATGGCAATTTCTTCAAATCTATAGTATACTATCTCTTTAAAAACTGTTGCAAACTTAAAAATATAAAAATTTATGAAAATTAAGTTAGAAACTTAAAAGTGAATAATACATTATTCTCAGAAAAGTTTCTAATAATTTAGGTAATTAAAAAAAATCCTCTTTACTTTTAAAAACACCCTGTGTAAATTGAGCTAGAAACTTGAAAGTGAGTGACACATTGTTTTTAAAGAAACTTTAAATAATTTAAGTAATTTAAAAGACATATTTTCATTTTTATTTCGAAAAACTCTATTCTTCAAGTGTATAGTACATGATCTATTAAAAAGTTGTTGCAACATTAAAAAAAATAAAAAATTATGTAAATTGAGCTAGAAACTTCAAAGTAAACAATAAATTATTTTTTTCAAAAAAACTTTAATTAAATTAAGTAATTTAGAAAATATATTTTCATTTTGATTTCGAAAAAATCATATTCAAGCATACAATCTCTTAAAAAATTCTTGTAATTTTAAAAATATAAAAAATGATATAAATTGAGTTAGAAACTTCAAATCGTTTAAGTAATTTAAAAAATGTTTTTTTTTTATTTTTATTTCGAAAAACACCATATTCTTCAAGTGTATAGCACACAATCTCTGAAAAAGTTGTCATAATTTTAAAAATAGAAAAAAAATGTGAATTATGCTAGAAACTTCAAAGTGAATACTACATTTTTTTTAAAAAAAACTTCAAATAATTTAATTAATTTAAAAAATATATTTTTATTTTTATTTTGAAAAATATCATATTTTTCAAGTGTAAAGCACATCATCTCTTATAAAGTTGTTGCAATTTTTTTTAAAAAAATATATATATAAATTATGCTAGAAATTTCAAAGTGTCCCCCAAAATCCTACTCAACCACTTTGATAGTAATTGGAATTAGATTAGATTAGATTAGATATTATAAAAATTAATATAACACGAAAAAAAACACTAAATTTGAAAGATAAATTTTCAAAATTAATATAAAGTTATTTTCAAAAAGGATGTTGGGATTAATACCATTTAATTTGGGTTTGTCACCATCACAATAGTATGGAAAGAACGTTGTTACCCTCTCAATGCCATATGGTAGCATCCAAAAAAATTTCGGACACCGATATCTGAAAATTGGATGGCGTGTGACATTTTGTTTCTTAAAGACAAGATTTTAAAAATTCCGGACAGGAGCTTCTGGATTGGGGTGGTGAGGATGGTGTGTTGCCATCAAGTTAAAATTCAAACGTTTGTGTCTAAAAAGGGCAATTTTATAAAAAAAAATTGCTAGAATGACGTCAAACCCAACATAAATGGTCTCAGTCCTAAACTCATATGTTTTTTTAATCCCAGCTTCCTTCAAACAATGCTTTTTAAAAATAAGATGGGAAATGTAGAAAAATTGTGGTGCAAAAAGCAATCCCTGAATGATAATCAACTGGGGTGAGAGGGATTGACACCACTCAACTTTAGAAATTTCACCATCCTTTTATATATAAAAGTCATAGATCTATATATTAAAAAGAATGATAGCACTCCAAATAAGAATGGTGTTAATCTCTTCCACCATTAACTGATAGCAAGGATGTAGCCCATTCCCATCTTATGAACCTTACCTTGGTCACTGCAATGGATCAATTCTTTTTTTTTTTTTTTTGGTCCAGAACGATGATGGATCAATTGAAACAGATCAATTTGACAAAAAAAAAAAACATGTGTTGGGGTTACTTTTTGCACGCCTATTTTCTAAAATACCTTCCAAGAAAATTAGAAAACTAATCGTTGAGAATGATTTTTAATATTGTAAATAATACAATTTGGGTAACTTACATCCACCTTCCCTGAATTTTTGAAATATTATACTGTTCCCCTACATATTTCCAAACATAACACGTACCTCCCCTATATGTTTCTAAAACTACACAGCTCTCCCTTAAATAATAACGGTGTTAACCTTTGTAAGTTTTATTTATGAATTGATGAATTTGTTCTTTATTAAAAAAGAGAACAACTCTCCATCTTATCTCGAACTTTTTCAACCTGGTGTGAAAACCTTGCGCCCCTTCTTCAAACTCTCCATCTCATCCGAATACTTGTTTGATTTAGTATACCTTCCCCAATTAAGGGTAAATTTGTCTTTTCATAACTATGGGGCCATGTGCAAATCAGATGTTTGTTAAAAATTTAACTATCTATTAATGTGAAGGGGTGTCAGTGTAATGTAAGCAAACTTCAGAGAAGTCTGTGTTATGTTTGGAAATATACAAGGGTACAGTGTAATACTTCAAAAGTTCAAGGGAGGTCAGTGTAATTTACTCATACAATTTTGATCCTTTATGTTTTAGTGAATTCTTACTTTAGTCTTTTATCTTTTTTTTCTTGTCAATTTAGTCCATTATGTTTGTTTTTCACGCTATATTGGTCCTTTTGAACAAACACTGTAGAGAGCTTTAGTGAAAATGTCGCAACGACGTTGAGGAAGATATAAATAAATTACTCAATAGTATTATCGCAAAAGAACTAATATGGTATGAAAAACAAAGATAAAGAACCAAATTGATAAGAAAAAAAAATAAAAAATCAAAGTAAAATTCATTAAAATATAAAAGATTAAAGTTGTATTTTAACAATTTTAATATTGTAAATATTAAACAAATAACTTTTAATGTTTTTAAAAGCGGTGATGATAAATAGGGTACAGAAGGTGAAAAAGAAGAGAGATAGAAAGAAAAAACAAAAGAAAATGAGAGATGTCACAAGAAAGAAAGAAAGAAAGAGATTAGAAGAAAAATGAAGTGTAAATGAGAAGAAAGAGAAAGTAAAAATAGAAATATAATTATTGTTTTTAAAAGTATTTTCTGAAATTAGTTTGAAAATTCACTTTTGGAGATTAGTTTTTGAAAGTGATTTTCTATTTTTTTTCCACCAAGAATATTTCTAATTGAGGTTGATAGTCGATGAGTAATCTTTTTGATGAGGTGATATCATTAAAATAGGTACAATTTCTCCAATAAAATCATTTTCATATACACAACTAGAATTCAAATTTTAATTTTTTTTTGGAAGTGATCAAAATTAAAACATACTAACAATAATCATTTTTGCAAAAGTTAAAAAAAATGACAAAGATTCAACTTATTATAAGGTAAACCTGTTTGCTGAAAAAAAATCTCGTTGTTTTAACTTTTTTCAACACCTATCTATTTAGGAAAAAGACAGGAGACATTTTTTTTATTAAAAAGTTTTTCTTTTTTTTGTCAAAATGTACTCTGGTAGTCTGGTTTAATTAGCTAGAAAGAAAATGAGTATTTTTTTTTTTTTGTCTTTTTTTAAAGTATCAATTGCTAGAAGAAGTAACTAATTGTCTCCTCAAAGTTGAGCTTGCATGACAGAGTTGTGGGGCTTGCCATGAGTGTTTTAGACAATTCATTCGTTAACAAAGAAAAAACAATTCATTCATATGTCTCATTTGAAGATTACGATAGCAAATTAAAAAGACAAATATTTTATTTCAATCATTTAGTTTTTAAAACTATATTTCGATCACAAAATTTTATTTGTTTTTGTTGGTTAATGCTAAGTCTGTATTGGTTTAGTTTCTATAAAAATTCAAAAGTAAAAGGGAAACCTAAATTGTAACTGTAACTTTTCTTTTTTTTTTTAAAAAAAAAAACTACATTAGGGAAAAAATAAAGATAATTAAAATTCCACCTTTTTCAGAAAATGAAAATAGATCAATTTGCTTGCACATATAAAAAATCTATATCTTATGTCCATAATTTTAAAAAATCCTTTTAAGTAGAGTGATGAACTAATTTTAAAAAATCACTCTAGCTAAGATCAGGATAGATTAAGTTTGAGGTTGAAGAAGACGAGAACAAAATTTTCAAATCCAAGGTTGGGGTCTTGACTAATGGGACACTTAAATTCTCTAACACTCACTCAAGAAGGTGATCAATTTGGGGTTTTAATTTGGTTGATAGCCATGTAGTCTATTTGGTTGCAACGTAATGTCGAATATTTAAGTAGGAGTTTTTATCAGTTTTAGAGATATTTGATTTGGTGCGACACAAATCTTGAAAATGGGCTATGGTTAAAGGATATTTTTGTTTACCGTTTTGGTCTCATGATGCATTATCTTTTCTTCTCTATTGATTAAATTTTCTGTAAATATGAGTACTCCTAGTACTCTTGATTATTAATAATATTTATTTGGCCTATCAAAAAAATATTACATCAATAAACTATTTTTTAATAATAATATTAAATAAAAATATTTTTTGGGGGTCTTATTAAGTAGGGATTTCTAGGCGGTGACTTCTCTTATCTAAAGTAAGATCCGGCTAAACACATATATGAAAAGATACAAAAACACACCCAGAACCATGGTGAACAACTCGAACAAACTCCATTCAAAATGTAATCGCCACCTAACCTCAGATTTGAAAATACATATTTGGATTTTTACCATGATAAATCCAAATATGAGCTCAAGATTTTCCAAACAAGCAATGGATCAAATAAAATCTGAACAAAACAGATTCAAGTCCTGACGTAAAATAGTGTGCAGCGCATGAATTTCATGAATGAAATGTGAACCACAAAAAAAAAAAAAAACAGCGTCAAATTGGAAATTCAAGGAATTGAATAATACAATGAATGACATCAGCAAGTGACATGGAAGAATTCACTCAATGAATTAATCAATGAAAGAACGAGCAGCGCACATGAGCGAACATGACAGAAATTTGGAAATTCAATATAGCAAGGTGCGAGCATAACAGTGAGCGGATGAGATCAAATTTCAACCGTCAAAGCACAATTCAAGTGCAATCAAGACAATTCCAGCCAGAAGAATTCATCATAATATACATGAAATTAAGATGAATTTGAAGATTAGACTAGAGTCAAGAATTTACCTCAATTGAAGTCACCAAATGATGAGAAGCAATTTTAGTTCTATGAGCACTCATTTTAAGAATCTGCAAGAGAAAACTCTCTCTCACATAAACTTCTATTTTCTTCCAAGGTGACAAATGAGAGTGATTTACAAGTATTTATTTGTTCTAAGCTTCTCCTAATGAGTCTACTAAATGCATCACCCTCAATTGAGCAAAGCCCAATTTAAGTCCAACTCATGGTAGCACAAGTTCTAATTAAAAGAACAAAAAATATTCTTAGGAACTAAAAGTATAAAATGAAATTAAAATATAATCCTAAAAACTTAAAATAAAATTCAAACCATGTTATTACAATCATAATATTCTAACATAAGTTCTAGAATTTTCTTTTTGATATTTTCTTCAACTCTTCCCTCAAGTCCTCGAAGCATTCCTTTAGTTCCCTTGCCTTGATCACATTATAAGCCCATTTTGGTTCGAAGAGGGTAAATTGGAAAGTTTATGCCATGGTCCCTCAACTCTTCCACATCATATTGTTTATCTTTAAGTTCGATAAGATAGGTGAGCCAACTGGAGCCTCAACCAAGTTTTGTGGGTTAGGCACTTTGAGGATCAAAGCCCAAAAGTAAGAGGTCACTCGATCTAGGATTCCTTTACAAATGCACAAATGTCTCCATTGACTACACACCAAAAATAAAAGATTTAATTTGAACAAGTGAAAATTCAATTCATCCAGCACATTCATCTCCATCACAACTAAAAACTGTATTCTTGATAAATATTGAATGAATATAGTTTTGTTAATTTGGTCGATAAAAGAAAATCAACACACAGGCAGTGAGCTCCTTATTAATTGCTATATGTATACAGTATACATGATTGTTGTTGTTATCCCCAATTTAATTTTTATCAGTTCTCTCTGCTTTTTACATACGGATATGTAGATAATTGAATTTGAAACTTCAAAAAGTTAGGTTACCTTTTGATGATAAATTCTTTTGAAATATTTTATAACATAATATATATAGTGTTTATATCTTAATTTGTTAAAAAAAAATTTTTTTTACCCTTTTTTAATTTAAATATAATTCCATGAATTAGGTTACGCACATTAAAGAACTTTTTTCGTAATAATATTTAGTTTTCAGATTTAGTTTTTTTATGAGAATGGAACTATTTTTACATTTTTGTGTTTTATTTTTCAAAACTATATCTAGTTAATCATCTTTATTTTTTTGAAAATCAAAAGAATCTCTTCAGAAATACTTTTAATTAATTTTTTCTTTGTCTTTTCTAAGGTGTTTACTAATAGAAGTAGTGACTAATATTGTGAGGAGCTTGTAGTTCAAGTGACATAAGAAGGAGCTCTTGAAATTCAAGGAGCGGAATTCGATTCCCTGTATGTAAATTTAAAAATAGTGTAGTGTGAAAGTGTGTGTGACCGATAAAAAAAAAAGTAGTGGCTAATCTCCACTTCAAATTGAGTTCACACAAAGAAGTTGTTTGGTGGTAACGAAATGTTGTTTCATTTTCACCGACAAAGAATTAAATCTCCACTCATATAATAAAAAAACGAGGTAAATTACCACCCTATCACACTTTGGAGTTGATTAAAAGATATATTAATTTAAAGAAGTACTACTTTCGGTCATTTTTATAACAGATAAAAAGAGAATTTCTTTTTTGTCCTTTTTATAACAAACTTTGTGAGTTTTTTTTAGGCGTATTGATTGTTAAGAAAGTGTAAAAATATTTTGTTACCCTCAATGAGCACTTACAATTTTCCATACAAATGGATGTATTGACTACATGAATATTTTAGTAATTTTCTCGTATCATTAATTGAAAAAATCACTTATTATATTTTATTGATATATATAAAATATATTCAATATTTTTTATAAAAATTACCGGAACCGGAAGTAATACAAAGAGGCAAGGAGACATAATTTATTGAAATTAAAGTAATAAGCAGGTGCAAAAGGGAAAAACAAACATACGAAGTTTACTGTAGTTTTTTTTTTTTTTTGAACTAATAGTATTTGCCTGCGGATAACCGAATACTAATAATAAAAAAAGATTAAAGTCTGATCCAAATAATTAATTAAGCTATTATTAAACCTCTCCCCGAATAATTATTTAAGAAAACGATAGTGATATCCGGTACTGGTTAATTAACAAAAGCCTAATTAATATTAGTTAATTAATTAACTGATGTAGTAGAGTGGATCAGGGAGCTTAAAGGTTCTTCTTCCAGGGTTACTGCCAAGGATATCACTCCATTGATCTCCAATGTTTCCAATTATTCTGAATCCTGCTTCTTCCAATTCCTTCCTCACTGCTGATTTGTATGTTAGTGCTGTTTGCCCATCAAATGATGAATCCCTGCCAAAAATAAAATAATAAAAAAATTATCATTAATTTTCATCACTTTTTTGGGTTCATATATAGGAAGATAGAGTGTGTGTTTGGTTTTCAGTTAGAAAGGCTGAAAGTACTTTTAAGTTGGTTAAATTGAAAAAAAGTTTTGTTTGGTTTTCAGTTGAACCAAGTTAGGCCAACTAATTTTTGGCTTCAAAAACACTTTCCCTCAACTTGGCATAAGAGTCTCTTTTGAGTTGGGGAAACTTGGGTTTACAAAATGTTAGTTATTGAAAATATTTTTAACGTCTTATCCAAACGATATTCAGTTAGTCAAAGTTTATTTTAGTTAAAATTATCCAAACATAAATTTCATTGTGAAAACTGACTTTGATCTAACTGACTTTCACTCAACTGAGTTTTAACCCTAATTACTTTCACTGGACAAAAATCCAAATACACACAATGTAATTAGGATTCAAACTTTGTACCTATACATATATGTTTTCATGTGCTCACCAACTGGCCTATATATGACTGAGACTAATTTTCATCACTTGTAACATTATTTTTCAATGTGCAAAATTCATATTGCACCAATCAAATTGGTCAAGGCCATGTTAATATAATATATATAAAACCTTGTACTCTAAATTGACATATTTGTTTCTTCTCTTGATTGATTGCTTGCTTGCTTTTGTCCTCATCACATGCATGAAAATTATCCTAAATCTTGTGCTGTGGGCTCTCACTCGATCTAAAGTTTTTTTGTCCTGTCTTATTGTTTCTCTCTTTCTTACGCTCTCACCAATCCAGACATTTCCTAGTTAATAGTACTAAATTTCATTTGCCACCACTATATAATTCATTTTACTTTTTGTTTTCAATCATATTTAATTTATTTATACTTTTGCTTCAAATAGGAGTGTACGTGTAATTTTTTAATTGATAGTCTATATTACGTATAAACATATAGTAGCAGTAAATTTTATCTGATGATGTGATGTGAATTATTAATTTATTATAGAAACATTATCAATATTAACAGTAACTATTTATTTTTAAATAATACATGATAAACTCGTTGAAATATTATTACTTATCTGTATATAAAGAAATACTATAAGCTTTATTTATTGCCAGTTTTGTCAAATAAATAAGTCTCGGATACTTTTTATAAATGCTATATTCCGAATGGTATATATAACGAAAGAGTAATACTAAATTCTTTCTGGATCTTTCAGTAACTTCTTTTCGCTTAATTTTATTGGGAAAAAAAAGAAAGTTTTGATGGAGAAAGAAAGTTAATTACTTGACAAATAACTTAGTCCATGAGAAGTATCCAGCCCGTTTCAAGTTCTTAGCAGTGATTTCTTTTTGTTCAGCAGGTCTTCCTGTTATGAACACAATCCTGATTCCAAGTCCTAACACTTTCTTGTACAGTTTTAGAGTCTCCGGCAGCGCCGGCGCTATCCCAAGCTCAACCCATTCGTTAAACGCCGTCGCGTTATACGGTTCCACCCTGTATGTATGTTACAAATAAACAATTTCATTTTGTAAAAAAAAAAAAACATTATTACAAAAATATATATGTTTTATTCTATATTAGTATTTTACCGAAATTCTACAATGGATTATTATACTAATGTTGCACAACACTCTCTTAATAATAAGACACTACAAAAATAAGTTTATCTAGCGATTATTCGCTAAACTTGTTTCTTTAGTTGCTAAATACTCATATTAACAATCAAATTATTAACCAAATTATTAGTGACGACACTATGTTTAACGATCAATTGTCTTGATGATTTTTTTTTGTTATAAATTCAATTTTCAGTGAGATTATATAACAAAATATGAAGAAAAAAAAAACGTTATACATTTCAGTCTATTTCATTAAAATTTGAGAAAAATATTAAATTGAGGACAATTAAATTTAAACGTTACAAAAACCCATAGATAGTCGAAGAAGATAATGGTGTGTTTAGGTTTTTTTTTTTTTGAAATTTATAACAAAAAATAGTGGGAATAAGATTTAAAGGGCAAAAGAGTAATTAAGCTAGAGAAAAAACCATACCCAAAACCATGGTCAACATAGTAAGGGAGATTAGAGAGTGCAGTCTCATCAACATCAAATATCCAAATGTTTCTACGGTCTCGTGGGAGTTTAGCAGTCCTAGTGTGAAAATAAGCCTCACGACATACGGTTTTCGAATCTGATCTATATTGATCACCAAGCATATAATTACCAATATATCCCGCACACTTTTCCGGAATGGTTTCAAATTCAATGACATTGTGTGCTTCCACACCAAGTCTCCAACTCGAACACGTCACGTTGGGAAGGTAACCGCCACCTGACCCAGTTTTCATTCGGAGAGGGTAAATTTGGTAATGCAAGCCTTGGTCTGAGCCATGGCACGTTGCTAAAATTGCACAAAGAAAGAAAACAATTAGAAACTTCATTATTCCAATAGGAGAATAATAAATGAAGATGTTTTTGCAATTTGCTCATGGAGACTCGTGTTCTTTAAATAAAGGGTGTAATGATATGTGTGGCTCGCTAGAGAACAAAATCTTCCCAAATCATGTGTGAATAAAATACAATAGATTTCTTACAGCACAAAGAGAGAGGGACAGAGTACACTTACACGTTTTTTTTTAATGAGCTCTTGTAAGGATTGTTTATGTATATTTTATGAAATAAGTTATTGTCACTCTTTTTTTTGTTGTCATTTTTTTAATATTTTTAAATTTAAAATATATTCATATAACTAATAAATTTAAGTGTTAATATATAGATATTATTTTTAAAAAAAATTAATTAGGAATGACAATAAACAATTAAAAGGAGCGGCAATAATCCCAACCGTGATATAAAATTAAGCAAAATCGCAAAAGTATTCTATAATAAGGTTATCATTTATAAAAATAAATACCGACAATGATATTGGCGTAGTGATAGAGACACTATTATTTAGTAGGAAAATTATGGTTCGAACCTTGAAAAGAACACTAGTTAAGAGTGCAAAAGTATGTTTATACTCGAAAGATTAGTCTTTTATCCTAATAATAGGGTGAGAATATCTTTTTTTTATTATTTAACTACACTTGCACCCTTGCGATGCACGGGATGAGTTATTGATCTATTTCAAATGGATAGAATTGCTCTCCTAAATGTCTCGATAGTTATAGAGGAATAATTAACTAATAAAAAAATTAGTTGAAAAGTTTATTAACTACGGATAAGGATTTAAATACTGACAAATAAAAAAATAAGTGTAAAATAAATTAAAAAATTAGTTGACAAAAATAGTTGAAATTTTTTTTAACATTTTTTTGGTAAAGTTGTTTTAATATTGATATAATAAAAATATAAAAATATTGATATAATAATAACACTGATATAATAATGATAAGATTGGTTTAAAAACTAATAAGGATGATTTAAATACTGATAAGTATGTTTTAAATAAAAAAATAAGCATGAAATAAATAATAAAAATAGAGATACTTTAAGCTAGATAAGTATGAATAGCATAAATGAGAAAGGGCCCAATTGAGGCCCAAGAGTCCAATATTCCTAACAAAGCTTGGAAAAGAAATACTTTATTAGGGGAGAGAAACTAAAATATAGAGATAGAAGATTTTTGAAGAATAAATTTTTGAGAGAGAAATTTTGAAGAAACAATTTTTATAGTGAGAATGGTGAAAAATATATATATAAAAAATTAGATTGCTAAATTTCAAAGAGAATTGAGATATGATTTTGGTGGTTTTATTTTTTTATGATAGTGGTTTTTATTTCATGCTAAAGTTTGTTTGTTTATTTTTATGGATATTATTTAAATAGTTATATGTATAATTTTTTTTAATTTACAAAATCAATTATTGTTTAAATAGCTTAAAAATGCGAAAATTGAATTTTAAGAAATTATGTTTTTTTTTAATTTTAAGAAATTAAATATTTATAATTTAGTTTAAAAGAGTTTTGTTATTTTTCATAAAATTTATATCATATCATATTATATGTAGTAGGATCTAACCGAAACATAGATAGAATGATACAATATTATCTAGTATGTTATTGAGTAGACATAAACATTTAATGGTTAGAAAAAGAACTCAATTATCTTAGTTTATATCATATCTTATTCTTACTGCATTCTTATATATATTATGTATATTTTTATGTTCATCTCAAATATTTACTTTTATTTTCTCTTTATTTTTATCAGCTTTATTTTTTCTTTCTTTTAAGATGAGATAGAAATTTTTTAAAATCATGTTTACATAATATTTGAGTAACATTCTCACTAAACTATTATCGAGAGAGTGAAGATGTGAGAATTTTGTACCATCACCTTGAAAGTATTGGACTTTTTTTTTTAATTCCAAAAAGTATTGGATTTGATTTAAGTGATGATAATTGTTGCATTTATTTACTTGGTGATGTTTTGTTGAATTAAGATGATTGAATTTAATTTTATAAAACACTTACATTACTTGTTTAATCCTTAATATTTCACATTAAATATATATACTTAGAAAATAAGTCAACATATGTTCTTTTTTCACTTTTCTCGTTTTTTGAAAATATTCTCTTTTTTATTGTATGTCAAACGGACAAACATGAGAACGTAACCTAGCTACCTGATCCACAAACAAATAAGCTAGATTAGTTTGTACGTTGACAAAAAAATATAGCAAAATCTGACTCAATTTTAATTGGTTCAGTTTTATATTTATATATTATGAAAGTTGTTTTTATTTTAAATATTTATAAAAAATAATACATTTGTTACGTTCTTCATAAAAAATAGTTATTTAAAATATAAAAAAAAGGAATTTTAAAATAAATTTATTATAATATATTAAGTTAATAATATCTTTATTTGAAAAAAAAATTTAATAAATTTTACTTTTATATTTTACATTTTTTTTTTAGTTTAGAAGAATATAATCCAATACTTCAGGGAACGGTGCATCCAAATATTAATGCAATAGTTTTATTAGTTAAGAAATATATTTAAAATTTTAAAAATAAAAAATAAAATGTCAATAATAAAAAAAAAAGTGGTAATAGTGTTGTGATTGAACTTTGGAGATAACCTGAGATGATGGCAGTGAGCGTGTTCTTGATCAGTACTGGATGTCTCACATGACGTCTTGACTCCTCAGCGACGGTGTTGTCACCTACAGGGACTATGACGCTCAAGTTAGTAATCGATTTAGGTTATCAGTAATATATTAGAATAGAACGTACGGTGTGTTTACACGGTATTTATAAATAATATATTAGGGTTGAACGTGTGTCATCATGGGCGGACCATTGTCTTATTGACTCAATTCGGAGTTCACGTTATACCGTGTATCCCGCTTGGTATCTTCCTAGACATGGGCGGGTTGTGACATGTGGTCTTGGGACGACATATAACTAGATACCCGATTATCATAATCCCGAGCCATAACAAATAGTATCAGTTTTTAAATTAAAAATTTTGTGATAAGAGAATAATGACTCAAAAAAAAGCCTCAAGGTTTAAAAAACATTTAAAGATGTACTAATATATACTCCCACCTCACTCACAAGTCATAAGGAGATAAATACTGGTTTGAATTAAACAATGTATGGTGAGAAAGAATTAAATACTTTTTTACAGGAAAAGGAACAAAAAATATTCATTCATAAATAACTTTTAAAGAATTAAATTAGTTAAATTAAATGTTTTATTTGAAATTATTTACGAAAAAAATGTTTTATTTTAAATTACCATGAGATCCACGCGTTCCAAGTCAGCGACCTAAAATTGTTCAGAGATCTTTGAAATTCTGCCACATATCTGTAGACATTTATGCTTCATTTATTTTTTGGTAAATTGCATTCACTATCTTTAAGATTGGACTAAATTGTACTCCATCTCGATGTAAAATTACACTTCATTCCATTTAATTAATTATGGTTAGTTTTGTTTTTCTTTACAATGGTTAATTAATTATTTTCTACATTAGAATAGTTAATTTTTAGGTTTGAATAAGTTTTTAATCCCAAAAATTTTTGTTTTTGATTTAATCCAACTTAACTCAAAAAATTTATTTTTAGTTCTTAATGATGTTAAAGTTTTTCATAACATTTTTTAGGGAACCAAAAGAAAATTAAATAATAGGATTAAAGTTAAAAAATTTAAATTTTTATTGAAAACTAAAATTAAAAAATTCAAGGGACTAAAAATAAATTTTTTGAATTAATTTTGTCAAAAATTAAAAGAAGAAAATTATAGTCCTTGTAGTTAATTCTATACATTTGTTTTTAATCTATATAAAATTTTGTTTCATGATAAATATATAATATTTTAGTCCTTGTAGTTACTAATTTTTATATTTAGTCTCTTTTTTTTACTTTAATCCTGTTATTTGATTTATTTTTCTTTTGGTCCCTAAAAAAATGTGATTAAAAAATTTAACATTATTAGAGACTAAAAATAAAAGCTTTGAATTAATTTGTATTAAAAGGAAAAATAAAAATTGTTGGGACTAAAAGATTATTAAACTTAAAAACTAACAATTTTAATGTACAAAAAAATCAATTAAGAACTAAATTAATTCAAAAAAAAAAAATTCTTTAAGTCCCCTAGAAAATGTCATAAAAAAACTTAACATTATTAAGAACTAAAATTAAAATTTTTTAGTTAAGTTGAATTAAAATGAAAAACTAAAATTGTTGAGACTAAAAATTTATTCAAACCTAAAAACTAACCATTTTAATGTAGAAAATAATCAATTAACCATTATAAAAAAAAAAGAAATGAAACTAACCATAGTTAATGAAATGGGGTGGAGTGCAATTTCACCTCAAGAATGGGGTGGAGTGCAATTTAGCCAAATCTCAAAGATGATGAGTGCAATTTATCCTTTATTTTTTGATAAACATTTTACTCGCTCTGGTCCCTTTTTTTATTTTTATTTTTTTAAAGTAATGTTATATCCTCTTAAATATCTTCTTACTTATCTTTCTATTACCATATAAAATATGAAATTAAATGTACTTTCAATCTTAAAAACATAAAAAATATTGAAAATATTCTTTAATAAGTAAATAAGAAGATTTTTATGATAAAGGAGTTGGAGGATTAGGAATTAGGCTCTGTTTAATAACACTAGTTTATAACTTATGACTTATAACTTATAGCTCATGACTTGTGACTTATAATTGAATATATGTGTTTGGTAAAATTAGCTTATTAGATATCTTATATTTATTAAATAATTTAAAAGGACAGACTTATTTACAGCATATCTGAAAATTAAGAGATCACATATAAAATTAAGACTTAATTAGACCTTTTTTTTATAGAGTCCCGATTTTTGTACTCAAGATTTTTTTGTACTCAATGTATTAATTGGTTATGTACGTTGAAAAAAGTAGTTATATTAGTTATGTCTTGGTTACAGTGTACATTGGTTACGTACATTAAAAAAAGTGGTTACATTAGTTTTTTTTTTTTGTTACAGTATTTATTCGAATTTAGTGGTTACATGTGTAGAAATATGTGGTTACCAATGTAAAAATAAAAATTCAATAAAACTTCTACGTGTGTAACCAAATATTTTAACGTATGTAACAATGAGTATAAAATGAGTACGAAAAATGTGAGTACGAAAATCTTTTTTCTTTTTTAAATGTGGACCGTGGCGATCAAAGTTAAGGATTTAAAGTAAGAGGATATAACTTAATTAAAAATTTTAAAAAATATCCAAAACACTAAAGAAAAATAAAATAATACTTTAAAAAGAGTTTATGATGTTTAGTGTATTATAGGCTTAAAATTATAAAATTAAGGTCTATTTAATAACAAAAAAATTATGAAATTAAGAATTTTAATACAAACATTTAAGTCAAGAAATTAAAATAAAAATACATATAAGAATAATGGTACAAAATATAAAAAATTCAAAGTGAAGATCAAGTCTATATTACAAATTTATTCTTGTTCATCTTAAATTAATTATTTTTCTTATACATGCTATTTTAATTATTCATTCTCTTTTCTCACACAAGATCACTCGTAAGTTTTTAACTCACACCTCAAGACGTTATTTCGTTTCTACCCCTCAAATCTAAGGAATAGCTAGGACGTGAAGAGTCCAACTGAAATTTTATGAATTATATCAAGAAAATTAAATGTGATTAATTAATTTTTTAAATTTATATATAAATTAATTTATCTTTGCTTATTTTATTTTAGAGAGTGTAATAACAAAAATAAATGAAAGAACCATATTTTAAAAAAGAGAATTTTATAAATCACACATATGATAAGTGCTATTTGTTTTTTTGACAGGCATAAAAACACCTCAACTCAATCAATACAGATTGCACACTCCAACCCTGTAGTTTACTTATATGTATTATATATTATAATTTTGTAATATGTATAATATGTAATGTTCTATATTTTAGTTTTAAAATTAGATTAAAGATACAGTAGGAAAAATAACATATGAATAAATTATATTATTCACAAAAAATAAAACAACTCATTGTTATTTTAGCTAAAGAAAATTATAAATAATAAAAGTCATCTTAAAAAATTATATATACATGCTTATAATTTTTTTTTCTCACAATGCAAAGGTCAAGACCCCAACAAGAAGGAACTGGTGCTTGACAGGAAAGCGATTAAATATATATAATTTTACTAACTTATTTTTATTTTTTAATTTAAAAATATGTTTATTTTTATTTTTAATAAATAATGCTACTAATAGAATTTTTCTAACTTGTGTCAATAGGACACAAGTTAACAAAAGTTGACAATAATTTATTACTAATAAAATTTTATGTGAACTAAAATTATTAAGTAATGAGTGAGAGTAATAGAATTTAATAGATGCACGTAAAGTACAGTAAAAAGAATCAAATCCGACGATTAAAATTAATCGCAAGAGTAAAACGTGGCCTATATTTGTATTTTTATATGGTTTTCATAAAGTTTTGGTACTAACCAATGTCATTTTGCGCATGTCGTTTACGCTGACAATTTCAAATTCTAACATTATTGCCATGTGACCACGGATGGGATTTTACTAGTGTTACTATCTGCATTACACTTTTTTTTGGCCTATTATAAATTTTTTCTTTTTATTTTTGTCTCTTACACAGATAATAATATCTGTTTTTTAATTTAAAATGTGTATGATGCTCGCACAAATATTATTATTCATTTTGTAACTTAAAATATTTAGAAGTTATATTTCGCATTTTAATGTCCGTCCCGATTGTTATATTACCGATGATAATGTTCATTTTACTGTTAATCTTTTTACTAAGTTATATTAATGGATGATAATGTCTGTACAAATATAAGGACAACAGACATTATTTCCGAAATATAACGTAAAGAAGATACACATTCGAAATATAACTTAATAAAGAAGATATACAGTGAAACAGAAATTATCTTCCGTAATATAAAAATAAGGACTGACATTATGATATAAAATATAATTTATAAAAATTTTAAGTTATAAAACAGAGAATAATGTTTGTCTCATTTTGAATACTATAATCTGTATTTTTTCATAACATCCCAAACAAAAAAATCCTTCGTACAGACATTGTTCCAAGCGAAAGGCAAAAAAGAAGAAAAATAAAGCAACCGTAATGCGCTGTAAAATGAGGAAGCGCGCATAGTACACCCGTTTGTACTAAAGGCTTATGGCTCTACAGAATTTTACCTGCTTTTTTCTTTTCGAAAATAACACTCAATTTGATAAGAAATGGGATTGTTAGAGGCAGGGACCCCCTAAGCAAGGATAAGAGAGAGAAAGAGACTTTCACAATTTGGCTACCCATTTCATTCATCATCATTGCATGGAAAATGTTTTTTTTACACCCTCTTTTTATATACCATCTTTATACCTTAAATAAAATAATAATATTTCAATTAAAATTTAAAAAAAAAGAAAAAGAAAATTGGAGAAATAATCATTAAAATAAAGAGAGTATAAGTAAAATGGGTGTACAAAAATCGAGAATCTCATTGCATATATAACAAGAATTTTTTATTCCGCATAATATTATACATGTTAATAAGCTTAGAATAAAAATTTATATTAAAAATAATAAAAATTAAATATATTTTATGTTATCAATACATTAAATATTTTGAATTTCAATAACATACTTTTAAATTGAGTATTCTTAACCTATGCAATATTTAATAAGATAGAAAAACCCATATAACAATATTGAGAAAATAACTAATTTTGGAATAACAAACTGCTTCCAGAAACTATGGAATAATATTTGGGAAATATTAACTACTTTCTTTATTCTTATTTATATGTCTACTTGAGGGTAAAACACGCTTATTAAAAAATATAATCATTACTCTTGTTTTCATAAAAATAACTTTTAAAGTCTCCATATTACTACTATTTACTATCTTTTATTATTTTAATAATATAGCTTTAATTAATACCCAATTAAACATAAGGATAGAATAGATAAAAATATAATTAATATTATCTCAAAAACATTAGTAAATAGATAAATAGGAATAAAAAAAAATCTCTATATAAACAATAAAAAAAGGGAGAGAGTATCTAATAGTGAATATACTGGTTCTAATCCTTGGGTTTCCTAATGCTTCGCTTGAGCCTCTCCTCCTCCAAGGCCTTTTTTGCTATTGCTCCATGAATATCTTGAGCTTCTGGATTTTCCTCCACTTGTTGGACTTCTCTGTTTTCCCCCTAGGCTTCATTCATTGTAACACAATTGGATTTTAACATTCAGGCGAAACTAGATATAAAAATTCGATTTGACTGTATACCACCACACGATGATCAAGTTCTAGTACTCGGGCAAAACTAGATTCTAATATCTTGTGAGCTTCAGAGCTCCATAGAACGTGTTCTAACTTTATGGAACACCATATTTCATTTTACTCACATTCCCACAAAGTGATATTGATTTGTGATTGTTACCCACAGGTCAGACAATGGTGGTACAAGAGAAAACATGAGAGAATTTGTGACTTGGGG
Source organism: Cyamopsis tetragonoloba (assembly GCA_037177725.1). Classification (NCBI taxonomy): domain Eukaryota; kingdom Viridiplantae; phylum Streptophyta; class Magnoliopsida; order Fabales; family Fabaceae; genus Cyamopsis; species Cyamopsis tetragonoloba. Next base: position 51,999,005 of record CM074124.1, on the reverse strand, counting down.
TGTGAAAGGAGTAGGAAGTATAGAGAATACAAGAAGCCATTAAATCGGAAGTCACATGAACTAAAAAAATGTGAATGTCCTTTCAAACTTAGACGAAGACATCACGCTAATGAATGATTGATACTTATTGTAATATGTGGTAAGCACAATCATAAAAGAGCTATCACCGTATCCTCCTGGGTCACCCATATCCTGCTCGCCAAAAACTCGATGAGAAGGTAGTTGTTGCATATATGACGAATAATCAGGTGAAGCCTGACAATATATTGTTTGCATTGAAAGAGCACGATCTTTAGAATCTGAGTACCATCCATAATATATGCAATGAATGCTATGCATATTACAAGCCAACAAGAGGGTCTCACACAAAGGTGCAACAAATGATGCTGGAGTCTCACAAGGATGTCCGGGGACTGATCCAGAAATGTTGGGAGGGAGGGGCGAAACTTAAAATGACGATAAATATAGAAAATTTATAAATAAAGAGAAGGAAAAACATAACATATTTTGAGAGAAAAATAAAACGAAACATTAAATCTAAAAAGAATATCTATCGTCATATGCATTAGATTTTTATTTTTCAAATTTATAAATCTTAAAATAATATAAATAGCTTTTAACAATATTAAAATAATAATAAAAAATATTGCAAAAGTTACTAAAACATAACAATAATAGCAAATTGTGAAAATTAAATACTAATTTTTGAAATAATATACAAAATAATATAAATTTGTATTCTTGACATATGTATAAATTTTTTAAATACCAAAGTAAAAAATATATTTGGTAAAATAAAGGAGAGAATGAATACTAAAAGAAGAATTTAGAAAGAAAAAAAAAAGAAACAAGAAAAAGGATACAGGAAAGAAGGGGAAAAGGAAAAACTAGAAATACTGAAAAACGCAACCTTATGGGATTCAAACCCAGATCTCGGAAACACAGGGCGATTGTCTCATCTGCTACGCTAGAAAACGTTTTTAACAATATTCTTCCGAATGTGTTGTATATAAGCAATATTATTGGGGGAGGGGAGGGGGCAAAACCCCCCTTCCTCCCTTTAAATCTGTCCCTGAGGATGTCCATTTTCATAAAAAGGATATTTTAAGTAACATTGTCCAAGATATTTTTTGGTTAACAAAGATTCAGTTAGGTTATTTCATACAATTCTTACTCTTGTTATTCTTGATGGAACCTACAAAACCAACATGTATAAATTGCCTTTATTTGAGACGATTGGGGTTACATCAACAGGTCTTATATACTCAATTGTATTTGTGTATATGGAGTCTAAGAACAATTATAACTTTGTTTGGGATTTAAATTACCCAAAACACCTTTTTGTGAGCAAAGATGGAATCTTGAAGGTTTTTGTGAGTGACAAAAACCTCTTACTAGTAATTGCATTAAATCAAGTTTTTTCTCATTCAAAACACTTACTATATCAATTCCACATAAAAAAAATGTGCAGGCCAAGTCTAAGATGCTAGTTAATAAGAAAGATTGTTGGGATATAGTTTTTAATGTGTGAAAATTTGTTGTGGAATCTCCAACTGAGGAAGATTGTAATAAACGTGTGTTGTATTTCGAATTTATATGTAAATAATAGAAGTCATTTTTTTACTATTGTATGGAGACTTGGTTGATTTCTCACAAGGAAAGCGTTGTCTACACATGGCTAGATAAAGTTATTCACCTTGAAAACACTACAACTAATAGGTATCAAATACATTAATGGCCATGTGATCTTTGAATTCATTAAGTTTTTATGATTCATTCCCTATTGCATGTCATCTATACATGGTCGAGAGTGCATATGAAAAATTGAAGAAGTAGTTGAGACATAGTCAAGGTGACTTCAACAAGTGTTGGGATAACATGCATAGCCTTATTGAGTTACAATATATTGAGATTCTGAAATCGTTTCAACAAAGCGTGATTAATATGGAACATAGATTTAATGTCAAGTTATTTTGTAAGCTCCGTGGAGTTGTTTCCAAAACTTGTTTGGACATGATTCAGCAACCACTTAAATGAAGCAAGGATGTCGGCATCGATAAGTCTACTTGTGGTTGTGTAGGCAGGACAACACATAGAGTTCCTTATCTGTGTCAAGTTGCATATTGGTTTATGAATTTATCATGGGTTCACCTAGAGGAAATATACGACCATTGAAAAAGTTAGATGTTCATTCAAATATTAGTACCTAGGCATTGTCATCAGATAGTTCATCTTCAATGCATAATGTAATTGAAGCTCTATGGCAACATTTTTTTCAACTCAATATTATTGGTCAAAATGTACTTGTATTGAAAGTGAATGAGCTTGCTTATCCCAACCCAACTTCATTATGCCCCTCTATGCACAAAGTCATCAAAAAAGGACATTGAAAGGCTAAGCTTTAAAGAATGAGAGATCAACCAAGTGTGAGCTGTCGTATTTTGAGATTGTTAACTCTCAGGTGGAAAGCATTGGTCAAGTGAATATTTGTTGATCAAAAGGGTTATGTCATGGTAACGTTATATTATAGATTACTTGTATTAGTATCGAAATTGGACAGCTTTACCTATTTTATGGTTGTTACGGCTCCAGTGTCACAAGACTTGATGTACATAATTATTGTATAGAAATGTCACTTCGTCAAAGTAAGTATTACAATTGTCAAATATGTACAAAATATGATTTTTCTTTTCTATAATACATGTCTCATGATCTTTTTTTTTTTTTTTACTTCTTATATTTTTATGTGAAGCTCAAGGCTGATTGTTCGTTACCACTTATTGCACCATAGTGAAATAGGTATTGTGATGCATCTGCCCAGTAAGGGTGTACAAAGGACGGGTAATGACGGATTTGCATTGACTTTCACCCGACCCTAAATTAATATCGAGTCTATATTTTGAACCCTAACTCGTCCCTTGACCCGAAGGAACTCGATAATTACCGGGTCTTTTTAGGACCGAGTTTATGTGGGATGAACGCGGGTTGACCCGAACATTTATTCAATACCTATATTCTCACGTACACAATATCAATCAAAAAGCAAATAAGCAAACAAAAAGATAGGGGAAAAATACATGTATAACGTCAAAAATAGTAAAATGAAATAACTATAGTGCTAATAATATTCATTAACAATAGCTACAATTGCATCATTTATATAATGGCTCCTAAGTCAAGTTAGGCTTCTACATCCAAAACAATATATATTTTTGAAGTTTGAACCATAGGAAAGCAAAGGAAGGAAACTAAAGCAATAAAAAATAATATAATATATTAATTATATATAAATATTAAACATGTCTATCGAGCCGGGCCGGGTGACCCGAGCACTAACCCGAACTAGTCACTTTTCCTCACCGGGTCAGAATTTAAAAGACAGGTTAGTGTCTTTTGTCTTAAATTGGACAGACCAAAACTATCCTAACTCAATCGGGCCGGACTGAGCCACCGGACCGGGTCTTGTACACCCCTACTGCCCAAGGATAGAGGGATAACTACATGTGTAGGCTTCAAGTATATTCTCGAAAGGTTCTGCTTCAAATGATCAACCAACTATGTCACTCGTTGATGATTGATATTGGTTCTAACATGTGAATTATAATTTTGTGAAATTTTTTAACCTTTTTCAAGAACCAATTATGTCACTCGTGGATGATTGATATTTGTTTTCAAATGCTTCATTATGTTTTTGTAGATTTAAATTTTTTTGACAAACAATATAAAAAAAGATGGTTATAACAACAAAAATGAAATAAGATACATACGTTATAAAGGTGAAAAATAAACACAAGTCGTACATAAGTCAAAAGTAACAAAGAAAAATAAACACAACTCATACAAAAGTCATAAAACTACAATCTAACTAGAGCCTCCCCCCAATCAATCCTCCTATGATGCCTCCAATACGTCATGCTCACATGTTTGTTAGCTAAAGTGCGTATCCTCTAAAGGCGCGCATTGACTACATCACCTAAGTTGATCATTGGTAGCTCACGTGCAATATCAGCTACCTCCTACCAATGCTCTTCTTTTTGTGCCCAGTATCACATGTTGCTTCTCTATCTTAGAATCAACTAGCCTATGACGGTGTCAAATCACATGCTCCTCATATGTGGCGGACATCATATATAGGTGTGACACTCATACAAAACAAGCTCTATACCCCTCCACAGACTCACCAAGGTTATTGCTAACTAGAATGAGATCAATTGGATCAAGTGCATGATACACCATTGATCTCACTTGTCATCGATCTTATCAATAGTCACAAATCTCAGTGGATTAGGTGGAACGTATTAAATGTATCCAAACTAGCATAGGACCCGCTCATGAAGGTAGTGCACGGCACGGGTGTCGAGTAATAACAGATGAAACCATTGTATATTGTGCGATCCTCAAATGCGTGATACTAGCGATGATAAACATAAGGGATCCAAACAAGATGCTCGATCATCTATCCATCTAAACCAACCCGATAAGGATGTATAGATCATGTCCCCTGCGCAGGATCCCACTTGGCCATGCGTTGCCTGCTTGCCTCATACTCGTTAAGCTCACGACCATCAACATCTTCGGGGAAATGCTCTTATGCCCATGCATATATAACAAAAGTATGTTAGTTATGCACATCATGTAAATAAAGCAAGAAAGAAAATAAATTATGTAAACGCGAGTTATTTTACCTATAATACTCCCAAGCAACCCAAGATTTGTTGACATGTGTGCTTGCTAGCACGAGACAACTAGTCATACAAATGAGCCAACATGATGGAACCCAAAGCAAATTTTGACACCCTCTACAGATCAACGAGGTAAGTAAGGTATGACACCGGTAGAAAAATCAGCTTTTGTCAAGAAGAACCAAGCCACCTCGTGCAAAGCATACGTTGGCAACATTGACAACTCATCTGAACCTCCAGGATATACATTCGGAGCAGGAGCTTCAGTCTAGGTCTTCTGTGGAGGAGCAACATGGACATCTCTCTTCATATGAACATAAGCAAACGAATCAACAAGTGGTTGAGAACCATGACCCCCGACCCCGCCTATACGGCTAAGCTTGTCCTTCGACACCACGACCCTGTCTAGCACTTTAGAAGTAATAGTGTGATCAGGGTTCACCATCTCTAATATGCACATATTACAAAGTTATTAAAATAACATAGTCAAATTCACAAAACTAGCTTTCACAATATAACAAAAAAACAAAATTATAATTGAAAACAAAAAACTCCCAGAATTCCTAAATCCGGTGAGTAGCGGATTCACACAAATAACATTCATAGTATAACAAAAAAAAAAATTAAAATTGGAAAAAAAAATAAGTCATATTTTTTTTAAAAAAAAATAAACGAGCTGGATTCCTGAATCCGGTGAGAAACAGAATTCTAAATCCAGTTAGTGTTTTTTCAAATATAAGTTGCTATTTCAACGAAATACTCCAAAGTTCAAAAAAAAAAAAAGAAAAAAAAGAATTCTAATATTACCTAAAATTGGAGAATGAAGGGCACTTGATTTTTTTCCAACGGATCTATGTTGGTTTTTTTTTCTTTCAAAAACACCTAAAACCAAGAGAGAAAACGAAAGAAGAGAAAGGGCGGAATAAGAATTACGAGACAACCGGATTCTAAAACCCGGTTTATGTGTGTATTACAGTGAGCCGAAATCTTATATCCAATTTTGCCCAGATTTTAATATCTTGTGAAGGGTTATTTTTAGGAAAAAAAAATCAGGTGTGTAACAATTTAAAAACAGTAAGGTGACATTAATGCCCACCCTAGTGATCATGCCTTTTGTATTTTGTCGATTCGGTATTTTCAATTTCAATTTCTATTTATTAAAATGAGACGTTTTTTTTTATAAAAGACACTGTTTACAATATCAAAACATTTCCCTTTTCCTTTTGCCTTGATTCCACCATATTAAAACATGTAATTAACTGAACATGTTAACAGTTGAACTATTATAATTCTATTTTATACAAGACACTATTTACAATATCAAAACATTTCCCTTCTCCTTTTGCCTTGAATCCACCATATGAAAACATATAATTAACTGAACAAGTTAAAAGTTGAATATTATAATTCTATTACGTTTCATTTAAATCTCATTTTTTCTCATTCATATTTCAAACAAAAAGCATTCCAACGAAACAAATCAAACACGATAATGGATGCTTGTACGAATTTCACATTGAATTATTAAACTCTTGTAAAAATTAATAGAAAGCTAAACATAAAACATGCACATAATTTACGGTGCATATACGAGAGGATTCATTCTCATCAAACACCATTATGTTTGCACAATAAGAGCGAGAAAGTAAAAGTGAGATGGACCTTAAAAAAATATCATTACTTAGAGAAATCGCGTACTCATTTTTTTAAAAAAAAAGAAGTTTCATGTCATTTGTATTCATATTGCACGCACCGTTTGTGTTCAGCTGAGCAAAGAAACGAGAGAAAAATAATTCACGCAGACACTTACCATGAGGCTATTATACCTAATATATTTGGCAAATCATTCTAAATTAATTTTAATTCTTTTAAAATAGAAGTATGGAAATATGAATAAATAGATCCTCACATCTGCACAAAATATTTTCTAGGATTTATTTACAGCATTGCTAAGAGGTTGTGTTGCTCTTGAAAGTTGGAAGTTGGCAGTGTTACCCCAACCATCCTCATTCTGCATGGAACTTTCTGTGAACAGATTCATAACTGGGGGGCACCTTCTTGACTGTCATGATAGAGAAGTGAAGCTTCATTAATCATGATTAAGACTAGCATTATCAACAAATCAATATTTAAAGGGAAAACTGATTAATTACCGTCCCCGCATGATGCCATAGTCAAAGGTGAGGAAATGATCTTCTGAGCAAGTTCTGTGATATCATTCAAAGTGATTTCATCTACAGCGTCCAAAAACTGCTCCACAGGCTTCCTGAAATGAGTGAGAAAAATCTTATATTATTACTATTTACAAACTTAAAATCACACTTCCATTCAAGTTTTAATAGAAACAAGTAGAAGCCCAACAACAGTCTATTGCCAGTGAATACAATGTTCAATCAGATTTTCCCCACTCATTAAGGATGGGAGACTCATACAAAAGATTGTTTATTGAAGAACCTAGCCATGTTTCCTTGGAAGATATTTTGGAGAGAAGAAAATTATAAGACTATTTGGGGAAAAAAGAAGATTATCAGTTAACACATGGCTGCCTTTCACCGATCAATAGCTTCGCCCGGTGGTCATCACTAACAATGGAGATCCTTAGGTGCCGTTAGGAGTCCCATATTGAGTAGAATTAGAAGGCCAATGTGATACTTAAGCCATGAGGTTCTCCCACCTAATGAACTAGTCTTTGAATTGGGCTTTCCGTAATATGTGCTAAAATCCTAACAATTGGTGCTTTCATTGAAACTTGACTACCTATAGACTGGACTAAGTTTTATTGAATACGGATAGGTGAGTGGAGTGAAGCCGCAGTAGACATCCGCCCTTAAAGGAGTAGCAATGTTAGAGTCCAACATTGAGTAGACTTGAGAGCTCCAGGTAGTTAAGTCATGAGACTCTCCCACCTAATGGACTAGTCTTTTGGGTTGGGATCTCCTAATGTGCTTATATCCTAACAATTTTGTTGCAGCACGTCCCTAATTGCGATAACGGTAGGGAATGAGGCACCGTCAGCTAATGCAAGGTTGGGAAACTACATAAATAGGCTGAATCACCACGTATACACACACTGCCAACCACACTCCCACGTATTCTCTCTCCTCTAACTAATTTGCATATTACTATTCACCCCAACCCCATTACCCTTAGGCACATTTCTTCTTCCTTACCTCTATTGGCATAAGGCCAATCAGGTGCAAGGGCCTAACAGTCCTTCGGGAGGCTAGTTTGCTGTCTATGACTGCTAATACTGGGAACTTGGGGTAACGTATCCTTACCCACATAAAAAGTAGAAGCAAAGAAAAGAATATAAAGATTATCTCTGATTGATTGTTTACCTTTCTCCATGAGTCAAAATTTGCCTTGCAATATCGTCTGTCACATTCATCTGAAAAATGACGACTTTAGCATACAATAACCATATGAAATCATCTTCCTTCCTATATCTTCAAAATGTAAAATTAATGGCAATAGAAGCCAACAATAAGGCAGAAGCATGCAATGATATCAGTAAACAAGGCAGTGGCAAAGCTAGACATAAAAGTTTTTGTTTATTTGAGGTGAACATGTTCAACTTAAAGCAATTTTTCTTTTTTAAAATTTTGTGCAAGGGTAATAGAGTTTGAAACAATTGATGCCTCTAGAAGGATCAGTAAACAAGAGAAGTTTGAAAAAGTTTGAAGAAGTTGATTTGAGTTTATGAAACTTACTCAAGACCCTTTTATAATAATTTTTAATTTTTAATTTGTTTCAATAAACTTTATTTAAAAATAAGATCTTTAGCTTATTTCAATCAATCTCCACGATCTTGCTTAAGAAGAATAAGCACTCATGTGACAAAGGGTACAATTACAAAAACATTCAACAACTTAATTAAGCACAAAGAGTGTTTGGAAAAACTTATATAACACTTGCTTGAGCTTAAGAAAAAAATTGATATCTTCCTATCAACTCCTTTTAGTTAATTCAATTAAGAGTCATAGTCATATTTTTAAATAGATTCTCATGTGAAAAGTACGTATTGCATAATTATTTAACTAAGATGTATACCCAAATAACTTCTTGCTTGGGCTTTTCTCCAAAAGACGCCCTAAGTAACAGACATTCCAGTCTTTAAATCGTAACAGTTGATGTAATAGAGAAAATGAGAGCATACTCTAGATTCCAGATTCTTTAGAGCCGCAGACTTCGCAGATTTTTTGGCACGGTGAAGCTGTAACTGTGAAACTGCCATTGCAAGAATCAAAGGTGTAATTTAGCAGAAAACCAGATTCTCATTAAATTTAGTGCAGAAATAAAAAAGAGAAATAAACCTTCTCCAGGAGATGCAATTGCTATTAGTTCTTTCGCTGCTATATCCACAGCCTTAGGCACAAAATCAGGGCTCTATATCCACAAATTAGAGTATGTCTCAACCTCAACAGAACATATGTAGAAAGTGACCATTAAAAGTGAATTTCTTTATAGAAAAAGAAAAATTTTATTAGAGAAAAAGGATTCTACAAAATTTCCCCGAATAGATAGAGAAAATACATACTACACAGAGGGAAGGAGAAAAAGAAAAACAAAAAAGCTCACGAATCCCTTTACAAGTCTGGAAAATAAACCCCTTGTCCGATCCCATGATAATATTACAAATTCATCACAATTTGAACAAAAGGAAAAAAGAAAAAGTAGGCTACAAGATAAACAGTTTGTTTCAATTATTAAAATCATATATCGTGAGCAATTAATTGAATGGTCATAAACAAGCCACTTAGAATCCACAAAACTAGATACACAGTCTGATGAATGTTCATCAAGACAACTACAAGTTCAAATAGATATAAGCACATTCAGAGTCTAGCCTTTGTCAGCATTGTATAACATGAGGGCAATGTTTTCCAAGAAACCCAGTCTTTCTAAAGGGCAAAAAAGGCAAGGAGAAAAAGGAAATCCATATCTATATTTAAAAAAAAAAAGTTATTATGCAAGTAAATACATGCCCAGAAACTATAGAGTTTGCCTTACCGTGCTAGCAAAAATGCCGAAAAATCCTGTATCATTGTAGACACTGTTGAATGCAGAAAAAGATTCAATCTGTTGATATTCATTCAACACACGAAGATCTGGATTCCATTTACATGTAAAACAAGATATTAGAGAAGGTATATTTGATATAAGGATAGAAGAGAGTGAAGTGGACATTAGACGTATGAGAAAAGAGAAGACACTTCTCATATGGAAAACTTGATAATAAATAGTTGAAAAGATAAAGCATGTCATTGACCAAACTAGACAGTAAGATATGACCATAATAACCCACTTGGTCGTGTACCAAGTCATAAGGCTCGGGAGTTGGAGGTCCAAGGTTCAAACATTGACAGTGGAGATTTAAAGGGAGAAAAGTATAGTTAAAACTTACACAGCCTCGAATCAATCCCTTCCAAGGATGAGGATGACCCTCCTCCCATAAGCTTCTGCATGATGTAGAATAATCACTTCATTCAAACATTTCTTTTTTCCTTTTTTGTGCAACAGAAGAAAAGACACAAAAACTAACGTATGGTATCTCAAATTAGAGGGACTCAAGACACAAAATGAGTACCTGTAGAACAGTCAATACTACAGCATTTTTCTCATTTTGCCAGCCTCCAGGAACTTCAAAAGCAAGAGCAACATGTGTTCTCTGTCCTTGCAACATATCTTAAAAGTAAATAACGATGTATGTTTTCTGAAGGGGATAAATGAAAAGGAGAGATACAAGAAAATGTAAATAGTATTATATGAAAATTTATACGCACTGCTGATTCATCATGACGGCAAAAATCACCCCCAACATAGACGGATTTTGGCTTTTCCGGAAGGGGAACACTTGGTAGATCAGAGAGAAGTGGCTCAGCAACAGATAGGAGCTCTTCATGCTCAAGTCCAGATGCCGCAAGCACCATTCTAGGAGCTGTATAATTCTCCTGAATTTTAACATCCGCAAAATCAGATTCTCCAATAGGTTGCAAGTAAAAAACAAAGAAGAAAGGAAAAAAGTTTGAAGTTTTGCATAAATCAATAGCAGTAGTATTCATGCACTATCATAAAGGATAAAAGATCTTACAGCCATAAATTTCTCTAAAGTGGGGCCATCCAATCTCGTCAGTGATTTTTCAGGAACGAAAAGAGGATTAGACAATGGACCCGCATAACCAGCAGAATGTATTTCTTCCAAAAGCAAGCCCTGCGGATTGTTTGAGAGTCTACCCAGATCTAATTTTACCAAATCAAGCTGCAAATGAATGGTTTAACAAGTTCAGAAGGATTGTCATAACAGCTATCAGCAAGGTATACCAAGTGTCAAAATGGGATGGCATGCTATTATTACAACTCCTGTACATCTCTAAGGACTCCATTGCAAGTTATGGAACTTGAGTCCCATGTTTCCAGACTGTGGGGTTTCTATGACCATGGGCTCTCCGACCAGAAAAGCTAGCTTCAATGGATGCTTTGTGGTTCTTCCAAGGTTCATCATATTAATTGGTATTATGGTACTGAAAACCTGCATGGAAGTTGGGGCTGCAGTGCCTAGATGGAACGCTACGATCCCGTTGCAAGTTGGGGCTTGAGTCTCCAATTGGAAGTACTGTAGGGTCTTCACGGCCCCAAGCTCTCCCATTAAAATGGCTAAATTTTCTGCTATTGTGATGAGGCTCCCAATGTTTGTATCAGTTTCTCAGTGCACAAAATGCAAAATAAAATGGACACAAAACTTTAAAGGAAGTCAGGGATAGGAAACATTTAAAGTTGCACTCAGCATATGAGCTAGTAATAGTATAGTTAAAACATGGAAGCCCGGAATATGTAACTGAAGTATTACAAGGAAAAGTGTATCCCCCTATTGTTTGCTTAATTGCAGGTTAATAGAGTGTTGCTATATATGTAAGAATGCAATATCCTATATAAAGAGACAGTATTTCATTTTCCCATAAAACAAGTCCTATAATTATTTTATCCATCCTATCGTAGACGTTAAATAGAGGAGAGCTGATACGAACCTTATACGTTAAGGGAATCCCTTAATTTTAAGGGCAACTTGTAGGACCTTTCTTTGAGGTTAATTTTGGAGACAAGAGTTCAATGAATAGGAGAAAGAAATGGGCTGAATAATGGTGTTTAAAGGCTTGGTTGGGTGCTGACTAAGAATGGATGAATGTGGCTTGAATTTGGTCTTGGTGCAAATTAGAGTTTAAAGGCTAAGGAGACAAGTAGTTAATGAAAAGGAGAAGAATATGGGAAGGTGTTTTGGGCTGTTTGGGGCGTGGTGGCTGAGGTGTTTAGGGTTTGAATTATTCAAATTTAGGTGAGAGAAATGGTTAGGTAAGAGTTGATGAGCAATTATGCAAAAGGCGGAAAAAGGGGATTGTGTTTAAGGGAATTATGGCGAGTTGTGGCTGAATTTTGGAGCTTGGGACTGACAAAAAATGGTGGTTTAGTGGCTGAAAACTTAGTTGAAGGTAGGCAAGGAAGAAGATGAAGATTATGAAGCTTAAGGAAGAATGGTGAAGAACACAAGTAACCTAGTCTTGAATCACTCAAGAGCTAACAAGAGAATCACTCCCTTGGATAAGAATCACACTCAGAATAGATTATAAAATCTGAATTTTCACTCAAGATAACTTGGTTTATTCATTGAGAAAGCAAGCTCTTATATAGGAGAAACTTGCTTCTAAGATTACAACTTGAAGAAAGAAGAAACGGTCACCATTGATGGACATTCAAGGTGACTTTGAACACTCATTAAAAACAAATAAAACATGTGTAAAATGAGGCTACAAGGCAGCCACAACTCTTCCTCTTCTAGCTTATTTGACCTAGATTAAACCTAATTACTAAAGAGCCCATGGGTGGTGCAAATCCAAGATGAATTGGCAGCCACTTAACACAAGTTTGGGCCTTTATTACAAACATAAAAATGCTAAATAAACCCCTAAATGGCAGCAGCTTGTGCGCCTCCTTCTTCACCTTGGGCCTTGATGAAATTGACCATTTTAGGCTTCTTCACTTGTAACTTGGGCTGAAATTCATAAAGCATGGTTAACACTTGTTGAAGAGCTTCTTGTGCCTTTTTAGTCCTTGCCCTAGTCATAGGTTCTCCAAGCCCTTCCAAAGAATCCTTGCCTTTTTAGTACCCAACTTTCCCCATAGGGTCCTCCAAAAGTGACTTAGGAACTTAGAGTCCCTATCACTTACAATACTTCTAGGCATTCCATGCAGTCTCACCACCTCTTTGAAGAAAAGATCCGCCACATGCTTTGCATCATTACTTTTCCTACAATGAATGAAATGAGCCATTTTAGAAAACCTATCAATCACAACAAAAATGGAATCCTTACCTTGACTTGTTCTAGGCAGCCCCAAAACAAAGTCCATAGATAAATCAATCCAAGGATTTTCCGGAATTGGTAAAGGAGTATAAGTCCATGAGGCATTACCTTTGACTTGGCCCTTTTGCACATAATACAATGCTCACAAAAATTTTGCACATCCCTTTTCATGTTAGGCCAATAAAAGTGTTCATTTAAAATTTTCAAAGTCTTTTGAACACCAAAGTGACCCATCAAGCCACCCTCATGGGCTTCACTTACAAGCAACAACCTTGTAGAACATTTGGGCACACATAATTTGTTTTCTTTAAAAAGATAGCCCTCATGTTTGTAAAAACCCTTATTTGAAAATTTTTCACAAGTTTGAAAGATTTCTCCAAAAGTTTCATCATTTTCATACATTTCTTTCAAACATTCAAAACCAATCATCTTTGTTTCTAACATAGAGAGCAAAGTATGCCTTCTAGATAAGGCACCGGCCACAACATTGCTTTTTCCCTTTTTGTGCTTAATGACATAGGGAAATTGTTCAAGAAATTGAACCCACTTGGCATGTCTTTTGTTGAGCTTGCCTTCTAGATACTTTAGGGACTCATGATCACTATGGATCACAAACTCTTTAGGAAAGAGATAATGTTGCCAAGTTTTCAAGGCTCTCACAAGGGCATACAATTCCTTATCATAGGTAGAATAATTAAGTGTGGGGCCACTTAATTTCTCACTAAAATAAGCAATTGGGTGGCTTTCTTGAAGTAAGACAGCACCTATGCCCACATTTGAAGCATCACATTCCAACTCAAAAGACTTAGCAAAATTTGGCAAGGCTAAAATAGGAGCATTTGTCAATTTTTCCTTTAAAACATTAAAGGCCTCCTCTTGTTTTTCTCCCCACTTAAAACCAACATTTTTCTTTAAAACTTCATTCAAGGGGGCGGCCAAAGTGCTAAAATCTTTAACAAAACGCCGGTAAAAACTAGCCAAGCCATGAAAACTTCTCACATCCGTGACATTTTTAGGTGTAGGCCATTCTTGAATGGCTTTAACCTTTGCTTCATCCACTTGAACTCCCTTGGAGCTCACAACAAAACCAAGGAAAATCACATGGTCGGTACAAAAAACACATTTTTCAAGATTTGCATACAATTGTTCTTTTCTAAGCACACTCAAAACAAGTTTTAAATGCTCAAGGTGAAAATCAAGAGTAGTGCTATAGATAAGAATGTCATCAAAGTACACAACCACAAATTTCCCAATAAAGTCCCTAAGAACATGGTTCATAAGCCTCATGAAAGTGCTTGGTGCATTAGTTAAGCCAAAAGGCATAACCAACCATTCATACAAACCAAATTTTGTTTTAAAAGCGGTTTTCCATTCATCACCCTCTTTGATTCTAATTTGATTATAACCACTTTTTAAGTCAATTTTTGAGAAGAAACAAGCACCATGCAATTCATCCAATAAATCATCAAGTCTAGGTATTGGGTGCCTATACTTGATGGTGATATTGTTCAAGGCTCTACAATCGGAACACATCCTCCAAGAACCATCCTTTTTAGGAACCAAAATAACTGGGACAGCACAAGGACTCATAGAATTTCTTACCCAACCCTTACCCATAAGATCATCCACTTGTCTTTGGATTTCTTTGGTCTCTTCGGGATTGCTTCTATATGCTGCCCTATTTGGTAGAGATGCACCCGGAATGAGATCAATTTGATGCTCAATTCCTCTTTTTGGTGGTAAACCACTTGGCACATCTTTAGGAAATACGTCCTCAAAATCCTGCAAAAAAGACAAAACACTAGGAGGCAAATCATGGTTATTAAAAGTGTTAGTGGTCAAAACATAGTTTTTGCAAACCAAAAGATATAGGGGCTGTTTTGAGAAAAACAACCTTTTGACCTCACTTTTTGTAGCCAAGAAACTTTCCCTCACCACAAGTGTTTCACTCCTTTTTTTCTCTCTTTTTGAACACTCAAGTGTTTGGCTCTCATCTTTTTGCTCTCTTTTTTCTTGCAAAATTTTCTCTCTCATTTTTTTTTGATCTTCACACACTTCTTTTAGGCTCAAAGGTTTGAGTACAACCTTCTTTTGTTGGTGCATGAAAGTGATCTTGTTGGAGAAGCCATCATGGTTAGTTTTCTTATCAAATTGTCATGGCCTTCCCAATAATAAGTGACAAGCCTCCATTGAAACAACATCACAAAGTACCTTGTCATGGTATTTTCCAATAGACAATTCCACCTCCACTTGCTTTTTAACAACAACCTCTCCGTCCTCACTAAGCCATTGGAGTTTGTAAGGCTTAGGATGTGGCTTTGTGACTAAATTCAATTTAGACACAATTCTTTCACTAGCAACGTTAGTACAACTTCCACCATCAATAATCAAGATACACAACTTACCATTGATCAAACACCTTGTGTGGAAGATGTTCTCTCTTTGGCACTCTTCCATTGGCTTCAATTGACTATTGAGTAACCGTCGAATCATCAATAATTCTCCTTCCGGTTCATGGAACTCTTCACTCCCCTCATCATCATCATCATCATCTTTCTCATCCTCACTTACCACTTCTCCACCTTTAATCACCATGGTTTTTTTGTTAGGACATTCATATGCATAATGTCCAAGACCTTGACACCTAAAGCATTTCACATTCCGGCTTCTTTTTGAGGACTCTTGTGATGAATTTGGAGAGGATTTTGAAGGTGTGGGGGCTGCCTTAGAAGGCGTGGCAGCCACCTTCTCCTTGTCCTTCCAAGAAGTTCCTTGGTTGTATGAACTTCTCTTGGCCACCCTTTTTCTCTTCAATTGTTGCTCCACTTGATGGCTTTGTGAAGCAAGTCACCCATCTCCACATACTCTTGCAACTCCACCACTTCACGGATATCGTTTTCCAAGCCATTTAGAAAACGAGCCATAGTCACCTCATCATCTTCTTCAACCTTGGCTTGCATCATAAGAATCTCCATCTCCTTGTAATACTCCTCCACACTCTTACTACCTTGGGACAATTTTTGGAGTTTGATTTTTAGGTCCCTAGTGTAGTGAGAGGGCACATACCTCCTTCTCATGATCCTCTTCATCTCCTCCCATGACTCCACCAAAGGCTCCTCATTTCTAGCTCTTTCTTTTTGCAATTTGTTCCACCAAATGAGGGCATAATCGAAAAATTCCGCGGCTGCAATTTTCACCTTTGTGGCATCATCATAGTTGTGACAAGAGAATATATGCTCTATTTTGAGTTCCCACTCTAAATAGGCATCCGGATCACTTCTACCTTTGAAGGGAGGAATGTTGAGTTTGACTCCCTTAAGGTGGTTAGGCCTAGGACCACCACCTTCACCACCATCATGCCTACCATCTCCTTGGTGGATGAGTCCCTCCAAATGCTCAATTCTCTCATGCAATGCTTCATTGTTTTCTCTCAATAGCTTTGCCATTTGAGCATTGAAAGCATCCAACAGGAACTTTTCTCTTCCATCCAATTGTTGTTCTTCCTCTCCGGACATTTTGAGAAAAAAGAAATTTATAAGAAAAGAAACCTCACTAGTGTATCTCTCAAGCCTCACAAGTGTATCACTCAAGAGCTCTCAAGAACACAAGACAAGACTACTCCAAGAATTCTTCATCAATTATTTTAGGACAAGGGTAAAGGTTTAGGGTAGACTAAAGGTAAGGTTTAGGGTAGGCTAGAATAGTTTGAGGTAGGGTAGAAAGGTATAGAGAAAAGTAGAAGAATGATTTCAACAAGAATCCCACAAAGCATACAATGACACCTTCTCTCTTATCTTCTTTTTCTTTTTCTATTTCAGTTTTTCTCCTTAGGTTTTCAGCTTCTTTTTCTTTTTCTATTTCAAGTTTGGCTGAACTTTATGTTTTCTATGTTTTTTCTGGATCATATCATTCCCTCCCTCTTCGAAGGGATTCGTCCTTGAATCCATGGTTGCACATGACCTCCAGGATCAAAAGTAACTTGTACAAATTCAGATTTGATCATTTCTTCCTTATGTCTTGAAGTTTCCTTCTTGCAAATCAAGAACCAGGCTCTGATACCAACTGATACGAACCTTATACGTTAAGGGAATCCCTTAATTTTAAGGGCAACTTGTAGGACCTTTCTTTGGGGTTAATTTTGGAGACAAGAGTTCAATGAATAGGAGGAAGAAATGGGCTGAATAATGATGTTTAAAGGCTTGGTTGGGTGCTGACTAAAAATGGATGAATGTGGCTTGAATTTGGTCTTGGTGCAAATTAGAGTTTAAAGGCTAAGGAGACAAGTAGTTAATGAAAAGGAGAAGAATATGGGAAGGTGTTTTGGGCTGTTTGGGGCGTGGTGGCTGAGGTGTTTAGGGTCTGAATTATTCAAATTTAGGTGAGAGAAATGGTTAGGTAAGAGTAGATGAGCAATTATGCAAAAGGCGAAAAAAGGGGGATTGTGTTTAAGGGAATTAATGGCGAGTTGTGACTGAATTTTGGAGCTTGGGGCTGACCAAAAATGGTGGTTTAGTGGCTGGAAACTTAGTTGAAGGTAGGCAAGGAAGAAGATGAAGATTATGAAGCTTAAGGAAGAACGGTGAAGAACACAAGTAACCTAGTCTTGAATCACTCAAGAGCTAACAAGAGAATCACTCCCTTGGATGAGAATCACACTCATAATAGATTATAAAATCTGAATTTTCACTCAAGATAAATTGGTTTATTCATGGAGAAAGCAAGCTCTTATATAGGAGAAACTTGCTTCTAAGGTTACAACTTGAAGAAAGAAGAAACGGCAACCATTGATGGACATTCAAGTTGACTTTGAAGACTCATTAAAAACAAATAAAACATGTGTAAAATGAGGCTAAGAGGCACGAAATTTTGAGGCTACAAGGCAGCTACAACTCTTCCTCTTCTAGCTTATTTGACCTAGATTAAACCTAATTACTAAAGAGCTCATGGGTGGTGCAAATCCAAGATGAATTGGCAGCCACTTAACACAAGTTTGGGCCTTTATTACAAACATAGAAATGCTAAATAAACCCTTAAATGGCAGCAGCTTGTGCGCCTCCTTCTTCACCTTGGGCCTTGATGCAATTGACCATTTTAGGCTTCTTCACTTGTAACTTGGGCTGAAATTCATGAAGCATGGTTAACACTTGTTGAAGAGCTTCTTGTGCCTTTTTAGTCCTTGCCCTAGTCATAGGTTCTCCAAGCCCTTCCAAAGGTTCCTTGCCTTTAGTTTTGCCCTTAGTCTTGTTGGTGTCCTCATCAAGAGCCCCCTTAACCCATTTATTAAATAGCCGCTCTAGCACCACGTCCACCATAGTGCTACAACATTGCAGGATATGAAGGAGCCGCTACGCAATGCAATGACCGCCATGATGGCAGTGACTTCCATTGCGTAAGTAGCGCCCACATGGAAAAACAGAAGTGAAGAGGACCCTAGCCAACCCCTAATTTGTCTTAAACTCGTGAATTTATGATATATCCCTAATTTTCATATTTCAGTTTATTTTTGTTTGTATATTTGTTTCAATGTTGCTTATTTTTCTTATTATACAGCTTAAACATATACATTTTTTTAGTATACAAATTAATTTCATGTATATTATAATTATAACTTCTGCTATTTGCCGGCGAGGCAATCAGCGATATGGCATTATGGAATCTTGGCTTTTCACCATAAGCTGTGATTCGCTATTGATAACACTTCATGAGAATTAGAAGAGCGGTGCTTGAGGAAAGAAATAAATTAAATACCTCTTCCTTGAGCTCATAATCAATAAAGGAAGGGTTCATCAGGCAGTCAACCATTGATTCGACCATTCGAAGAAAGAGAGGTCTTCAAAGCACCAACTTTGTATCCCATTAGCTCCCGAGAGGCATGCATATCTATTTGCCTTATATAACGAAAGTGACAACGGAGTTTCCTGCCCTTGAAAGCCATTCTCTGTAGCATATGTGTAGCCCCAGTTGACCATGGCTTCTCATAGATAGAACCACAGTCCACATATAACCCAATAGTGGTAATAGGGTCAGGGATCTAATTAACAACAAATGTAGATAAAGCACAGTTAAATCTTACAGTAGCATTGTCATTGAACATACCAACACACAAAAATAAAACAACAACTAGAAAAATGCACATACATTTATGTAGCTTCTGGGCTCGGCTGCTATTCTGACTCCATTGGAAAGTGTTGTGATCTTGGTCTCGCTACGCTCTGGGAGAACAAAGCTACCAAGTGGTATGTCCTCAAGAGGAATACCAGAAAACTGATTTCCAGAAGAAATAAAAAAGAAACAAATTATGCCGATCAGAATCAAATTTTGCTATATGGTTACGGCTTCAAATAATTGGGGAAAAAAAGGGTCCTAAACATCAATAATAAATTTGGGATGAAAAGGAAGGGTTCGTAATGGCAGTGACCTTGACATGCCTCTTAATTGATGAAGTTGTTGCTCTATACATAACGACGAGTGACGAGAATGGAACCCTAAATCAAAATTAAGCACTTGGAAGTGCTCGTTTTCTTGTCAGATGGTCGAGAACTAGGAGTGAAAAATCTCAGCTTCACGTCAATTCTTTCTTTTTTTTTTTGTTAAACCCTGTATCAAAAAAATGATAAACCCTAGTATATTTTATTTTTATATTGTTATGGGTGCGGATCCCCTCCGTCAACGCGGGAACAGGAGGTGCAGCTGTTAGTTCTAAGCCGTTGGATTATCTGAAGTGTTGAAATCTCACAATTGGAAATCCTGGAGAACCGTGGATGATATGTGAGCCAAATTCCAAAACTTTGTCAGCGAAATACCAAACCATCTCCTCTCCATTAAAAAAGAAATATCATATTCATATCCATTTCCGTTCTAAAAGATATAGACATACATAAATCTTGGATGCCATTATTCATGTGTTAAAGGAGGTTAACTTTGCGACGGATTATATGGCGAAATAGGACACTTCTCAGACTAATTCCTTTGTTATTATGCAATACTAGTATCTCTATGCTGTTATGAGTTCGATTGTTTTTCCGAATTTAATAGATGCAACTCAAATTCGTTTGTAATCTATGTTTTAACCAAGAATTTTATTTTCTCTCTTCACAGATAAAAAAACGGATCGAGTATCACTAAAAGAAGATATATTTATTATTATTTTTATTTAATTATTTTAATACATTTGTATATTAATATATTAATTTTATTAATAAAAATATTTTAAATTCAATATTTTAAAAAAGTAACAATAAATATTTTAAAATAACAATAATCTTACCCAAATATTTTCTAGTTATGCAAATAAAAAATTATTCCCTTCGTTCCACAATACCTGTGGTTTTAGTTATTTTAATTTTTTTTATATTATTTGTCATTTTACAATTCTAATGATGGTATTAATTGCTTTCTTCTAATTATACCTTCAAATGAGAGAAAGTTAATATTAAATATGAAGAGATAAGTTAGTGTCAATATTTAAGAATGAAAGAGAAGTTTAATCATAAAAGAAAAATGATATATTAAAGAATAACTAAAAAAAATATATTAAAAATTTAAATAATTTATTTTATAAAATTAAAATTGTTAAAGGTTTTTTTAGTTATTGTGCTAAAAGTAACTTTGACCATAGCATCAACCATTGCTTGCCATCACCGTTATTATCACCACCGCTCTAACCCCCTCCTTCTTGTTCCGCTCAGTTTCCCCCCTCTTTTCTTTGATTTTTTTCTCCTTCTTCAACTTTCAACAAAATCAAACTCGCACCTCTCCATCATCCACTATAACAAAACTTCGTATCACGAAGTCAGAAATTATAGCCTCAACGCTCCACGTTGAACAGGGGAAGAAGGGGGAGGGAGAAGGAGAAAGAGAAATAAGGGGCGGTGATGGAGGCAATGGTGGTGGCCGCAAGTGGTGGAGCGGTGTCTAGACATGAGGGAAAAAAAGAACAAAAACCCTAGTACTCAAAACGACATCGTGTCATGTAGCTTCCACTAGTTACATAATGGAATTAAATAAAAAATGACACTAAAACAAAATGAAAAATTATATAATAAAATTGAGACTTTTATTAGTTAGAGTACTAAATCGAAAAAAAAATATAAATTAAAGGACAAAAAGTACTAATTTTGAACTTTGTATTATCAAGTAATTTTGATCTCATGATCACAAATTGTTTCTATTACGAATATGGAAAATATACATTAAACATAACTCAGGTCTTAAGAGCATACATTTATATATGCCACAGTCATGGCACAAAATATGTCACCGGTATTATAAGAAATCATGCATCCAAATATTAATGATAGATCAAGCATGATAGAGAAATTAGGGGTCAAGCTTTTGTAAGACACCCTACTATCATGAGTTAAGATTCTCTTCATTTTAAATGAAAAACCGGACATTTCTAATGCCAAATCCAAGGATCACAACTCCTAAGACAGAAAAAGAATAAAAAATTAAAGCATCTTCTGAGTATTGGCTGTTAGAAAATTTTGTTTTTAAGTTTTTCAAAACAATATTATAAAGCAGGATCTATTTATTTAAAAAAATTTATTTTTAATACAAATTAATATACAAATTTAAAAAACTGAAAACACATGCAATCTTGTATTATGTGGTAAGAATTTGCCGAGACATTGAGTCGTTATACGGTGCGCCTATTAAGTTTGGCACAATGATGCGCCCCTATAATTGCATTGGTTAATTTACAATTCTGTTTCTTTTTCTTTTTTTCATGGGAGAAACTATTGGCTGCACAGTCACATGAAGAGGTTGATGAGATCTTGAAATTTGACCGGGGATCATGAAATTTGACCGCGGCGGTAATTAAGCTTGCAACAAAACCAAAAAACGTAATTGGCATTGGGAATTGGAACAGTCTCAGACATAAAAACCAGAGAAATGTTTGTACAAATAGAGTTGAAAAGAGCAAAATTTGATTTGGGAGTTGGTACTATGCTATGCTAATTAATGGGAGAGGTGAGGAGGAGCAACAATACAATACATGAAGTGGTGCGAGAGAAGATGCAAGGCAAAAGCAACAGACACGAGTCTATGTTTGTGTATGCGTTTTTCCCAAACACAATGCAAAAGCAAAAAAAAAAAAAAAATTACTCTCACATCTCCATTGGAATCTGTGTTTTCCATTTCCAAGCACCGAACACGGATAGAAACGCATAAACAAACATAGCCCGGATCTTTTTCCGTTGTTGATCATGTTCATACTTCCTCATCAGAAAAATTCTGGAAAACTTGCGGACTGCGGAGAGCGTGGAAACCATTCAGGGGCTTAATAGTAATAATACAAGCTCAACATCTCTATCAACCTACCACTCATTATTTTATAGCTAATCTAACAATTTGTATTTGTTTGCGCACGATAAACGCAGCACAACTTTCTAATGAACAGTAGCTACAACTAAAATTGCTTCTTCACCTTCAGGAATTCTCGAGAGATTCCTAGAGGGGGAGATAATTTGAAGAGGAAGATGAACAAGAGTAACAACTTACAGGACCAAAAACTAATAATCATAGATTTTTTTTTTCTTGTGGTTTAGAATTTACTATATCTGAACATTTCGATTTAGAAATTGGATTCAATCTCTCTTTTTGATGTAAAATGAACATCTAGCTGCTACTGCTACTGCCGCAACCATCACTAATATTATTTACCAGGTTTTCATTGCTGCCAAGAAAGGCATGAATAGATCATGTCATGAGTCGAGTTATAATTCTTTTACAGTTAATCTGAATCTCATGTTCTTTCTTATTCACACAGAGCATTCAAACAAAATAAATCAAACACGGGAACAGATGCCCGTTAGGTCATCCGCAAGTTAAAATTTATTCTAGATAAAAACAAACGGTGTTTGCATTTCTATTTCTTGTTTCTATTTCCTCGTTATGTTTTTTTGTTTTCTGAAATTCTTAAAAGAAAGACTAAAAATGTTGGAAACAAGAAACAGAAATGCAAACTAAATAAACTCCTGTAAAAGTTAATAGAAAGATAAACACAAAACTTGCACATAAGTAACGGTCATATGAGCGGATTCATTCTCATCAAACACCTCTGTGTATACACGTGAAGAGGGAGATAATTAACAAGAGGGTATAAAGAGGGAAGTGGGATAGAAATTATTTTCGAAAGAAGAGTCATGCCTTTGTATTCATATGAATGCAGCGCTTTTGTGCTCTCTTTGAGCAAAGAAACGAGAGAAAAATAATTCATATATAAAAAATTGATGTGATCACTCACCATGAGACCATACACCTAATACATTCGGCAAATCATTCTATATAAAAAGATTTTCTTTTTCAAAAAAGAAAATACAAAATATGGAACCTGAATAAATGGCTCCTGAGATCCGCACAAAATCTTTTCTGGGATTTATTTTCAGCATTGCTGAGAGGGCGTATTGCTCTTGAAAAATGGAAGTGGCCAGGCATGTATTACCTCAATTTCATTTTGCATGGAACTTGCTGCTAACATTTTCATAACTGGGCACATTCAAGACTGTCATGAAAGAGAAATGAAGCTTGGTTAGTCACAGACAACATTAGCATTTACCAACAAAGAAATATTTAAAGGGAAAATTTATTAATTACCGTCCCCATATGATGCCATAGTCAAAGGAGAGGAAATAATCGTCTGAGCAATTTTAGTGATATCTTTCAAAGTGATTTCATCTACAGCCTTTAAGAACTGCTCCACAGGCTTCCTGAAATGGATGAGAAAATTCTTATATCAGAATTTACAAACAAAAAATTACACTTCCATGCAAGAGCAAAAGGAAAGGGATAACAACACTAACAACCCTGAACTACTAAGCAATCTAGTGGCAATCCCTCACGATGGAGATCCCTCAGTGCCAAGGGGCTAAGACTAGCCCTGACCTTTGGGGTCCCAGCCTTCCAGGCATGTCACTAGATTGCTTAGTGCTGATTGTGACTAGAAGAATTGGGGTAACCTATCCTTACCCAGAAAAGAAGTAGAAGAAACAGGATGTAAATGAAGAGAAGAATATCAAGATTTTTTGGGATTGATTGTTTACCTTTCTCCGTAAGTCAAAACCTGCCTTCCTATATCTTCTGACGCAATCATCTGAAAAATGACGACATCTTAAGCATAAGGAACTACATCAAATCTAACCAACTCCATTTTCCCCCAATCACATGAAATCGCTTTCCTTCCTAAATCTTATAGAAAGAATGAGAAGGGAATCCCAAAATAAGGCAGAAGCATGCCACGATACTATAATCACATACTTTTAAGAGCTTTTCTTAGTTCAGCTGGGAATGGAGGCACTGGCAAAACTGGACATGAAGAAAGTTTTTGTTTGTCTCAATTTTTCATTTCAAAATACTGTGCAAGAGTAATAGACTTTGAAAAAATTGATGCCCCTAGAAAGATGAGTATACAAGGAATTTTGAAAAAGTTTATGAAACTTATTTATGACCTTTTATAAGAATTTTAAGTTCTTTCAATAAATTTTATCTCGAAAAATAAGCTCTTTCTACCACATTTCAATAGACACCACATTCATGCTTAAGAATAAGCTCACATGTGACAAACATGAGATTGGGAAAACATTAAGCTACATTAAGCAAATCCATGCGTACGATTTGAAAAACATCAAACATAATTAAGCCCAAAACAAAGGGCATTTGAAAAAGCTTATATAAAGCTTGCTTAAGCTTACGAAAAAAGCTGATATCTTCATAGCTTATTTCTATAAGCTCTATAGTGAAATTTACCAAAATTAGCTGCTTTTAGCTAATTCAATTAACGTTCATACACCCTTAATAAATAAACTACAAACTCTTATTGAACAAATGCTTGCATGAGCTGTTTTCCCAAACGCACCACAAATAATAGATATTCCAGTCTTTAAATCATAACAGTTTATGTAACAGAGAAGATGAGAGCATACTCTAGATTCCAGATTCATTAGAACTGCAGACTTCGTGGATTTTTTGGCGCGGTCAAGCTGTTCCTGCGAAACTGCCATTGAAAGAATCGCTAGTTTAATTTAACAGAAATCAAGTTTCTCAATAATATACTACTGCAGAAATAAAAAGGGAGGCACAAATAAACCTTGTCCAGGAGATGCAATTGCTATTAGTTCATTGGCTGCTATATCCACAGCTTTTGGCACAAAATCAGGGCTCTACATCCACAAATCAGAATGTCTTAACCTCAACAGAAGATAATAAGACAGAAACCATTAAAACTGAACCATAGAAAAAAGATAAACTTTATTTGAGAGAAAAGGAGGAAAATACAGCTAAAAGACGTCTAAAAAATTCCCCAAAACAGAAACAGGAAATAATACCACAAAAAGGGTAGGGGGAAAAACAGAAAACCTCACGAATCCCTATACAAGTCTGGCAAGGAAAGTCCTTATCCAATCCCATGATAATATTACAAATTCATCACAATTTGAACAAAAGGAAAAAAAGAAAAAGAAGCAGGCTATAAGATAAACAGTTTGTTTCATTATGAAAATCATAATTAATGAGCAAACAATTGAAAGGTGATAGACAAGCCACATAGAATCCACAAATTAGATATATGGTCCGACCAATGTTAATCAAGTAAACTTCGAGTTCAAATAAAAAAGCAAATTCCAAGTCAAACAAAACCAGCCTTTCACAAGAAAAAAAAAAGAATAGGGGAAGAGAGAAAGGAAATCCATATCTATATTCAAAATATTACTATGCAAGTAAATGAATGTCCAGAAACAAGAGATTTCCTTACAGTGCTTGCATAAATGCCGAACAGTCCTGTATTATTGAAGATACTGTTGAATGCAGAAAAAGATTGAATCTGTTGATATTCATTCAACACACGAAGATCTGGATTCAATTTATATGCAAAACAAGATATTAGAGAAGGTATATTGATATAAGGACAGAAGAATGAGACGACATCAAACAGATGAGTAAAAAGAAGAGTCTTCTCAGATGGAGAACTTGATGAAACATAATGGCAAGGGTAAACATGTCATTGACCAAACTATACAATAAAGAAAATAAAGCTAAAACTTACATAGCCTTGAGTGCATCCCTTTCCCTGGCCCCCCTGCTGAGAATGATCCTCCTCCTCCCATAAGCATCTGCATGATCCGGAATTATCACTTCATTCAAACATTTCTGTTTTCCTTCTTTGTCCAATGAACAAGATACAAAAACTAAGTTACGGTTTCTCTTAAAACCAGAGGGGCTCAGAAACAAAATCAGTACCTGTAGAACAGTCAATACTACAGCATCTTTCTCTTTTTGCCAGCCTCCAGGCACTTCAAAAGCAAGAGCAACATGTGTACTCTGTCCTTGCAACATATCTTTTAAGGTAAATAACTATATATGTTTTTTGATGATAAATGAAAAAGAGAGATACAAGAGAATGTAATTTATACACACCCCTGGTTCACCTTGGCGGCGAAAATCGCCTCCAACATAGACAGATTTTGGCTCTTCAGGACGGGGAATACTTGGTAGATCAGAGAGAAGTGACTCAGCAACAGATAGAAGCTCTTCATGCTCAACCCCAGATGCTGCAAGTACCATTCTAGGAGCTGAATAATTCTCCTGATTTTTTAACATCCGGAAATTCAGATTCTCATAGATTGCAAGAAAAAAAATACAGAAATAAAAAAGTTTAAATTTTGCATTAATCAATAACAATAGTATTCATGCACTATCAGAAAGGATTACAGATCTTACAGCAACAAATTCCTCCAAAGTGGGGCCATCCAATCTGCTCAGTGATGTTTCAGGAGCCAAAAGAGGATAAGCCAATGCACCAGAATAACCAGCAGAATGTATTGCTTCCAAAAGTAAGCCCTGAGGATTGTTTGACAGTTCGCCAAGCTCTGCTTTCACCTTTCGAAGCTGCACCAATGGATGGTTCAACACGTTCAGAAGGATTGTCGTAACAGATATAAGCAACGAGAATACTAACTATCAAAATGGGATGTCATGCTTTTATTACAACCTCTATATATCTGTTAGGATTCAATTACAAGGTATGGAACTTAAGTCCCATGTTCCCATCGTGGGGTTCATATGACCTTGGCTAGCTTCAATGTTATGGTTTGTGATTCTTCCAAGGTTCCTCATATAAATAGGTAATTTGGTATCAAAGCCTGCAAATCTAGTGTGGATTTTGGGGCTGCAGAGCTTAAGTTGGATGCTAGGATCCAGTTGCAAGGTATAGGATTGAGTCCCACATTGGAAGTATGGGATTGAGTCCCACATATAGGATTTACATGGCCTTGAGCTCTCCCACCAGAATGGCTAGGTTTCCTGCTATTGTGATGAGGCTCCTAAGGTTTTCTATCATCGTATCAGCACACTAAAAGCAAAATGAAATGGACATAATACTTAGAGGAAGCCAGGGCTAAGAAATAATTGGTGTACCGTGTAGCAGTCAGCATAAGAGTTGGTATAGTTAAAAGTTAAAACTAGGAGGCCTAGAATATGTAACTAACGAAAAATAAGGAAAAGTTTAGTCTCCATTATTTTTAACTGATTGCAGGTTATTGAAGTGTTGCTATACATAAGAAATGAATATCCTATACAGCATTGTTTGTGTTCCATTTTCACATAATTTTTTAACCACCGCCAAACATTACAATCTAGATGGGGCTATAATTTTTTTCAACAAAAAATAAGTCCCATAATCACTTTATCCATCCTACTATAGAAGTTAAGCAAAGAAGTTCCTACTCACCCCATTTGTAGGAGAAAATGAAAAATGAGCTTGCTGACTTAAGAATTAGAAGATTAGAAGATCAGTCCTTAAGAGAAGAAAATCATAAAAGACAAATACCTCTTCATTGACCTCCCAACTCAAGAAGGCCGGGTTCCTCACACAGTCAACCAGTAATTCCACCATTTGTGGAACATAGGTCTTTAGAGCATCAAATGTGTAGCCCATTTGTTCCCGAGAGGCTGATGCTCCTATATTACCACCAATTGCTTCAACTTCTCTTACAATACGAAAGTGACTGCGGTTTGTTGTGCTCTTGAAAGCCATTCGCTCTAGCAAGTGTGAAGCCCCGCTAGTCACCGGTGTTTCATAGATAGAACCACAGTCCAAATATAACCCGACTGAGGCAGCAGGGTTCTAATTAACAACCAAGACGAAAAAAATAATCAATATGCTAGCTAGCCAAACACCTCAAAAGCACAGTTAAATCTTACAGAAGTATTTACTATGTTAGTTTTAGCTTTTCAATGCCACCAAACTGAGTTTTGTCACCTCTAAACAAATCCACTTCCATTGTAAATGTCTAGGGATTTGGTATTGTGGTGAGAAAAAGTAAAAGTGGAAGAAACCAAACAGGCTAATCGTCATTGAACATAACAACATACAAAGAACTGGAAACATGTACATACCGGAGAAGTCTCTGAAGCAATTTTGAGCCCATTGGAGAGTGTTGTGATCTTTGTCTTGCTTGGTTCAACATAATCTGGGAGTGCATCTGGGAGAGCAACACCACCAAGTGCTATGTCCAAAGAAGGAAGAGAACTAGAACTCTCCCCGGTGAGCCAGCTAAACAAACCACCTGAGGAAGTCTTTGTGGCTACTGCAGCTGAAGTCGCAAACCTAGTGCATCCCAAGTTGCTTCCATGGCCCTGATTACACAATGCATGACCAAAAAAACAGCATTCACCACAAAATGAATATTCCATTGCACCAAGCCACCAACAACAGAACCAACACAACAAGCAACAATCCCCATCCCTACCCCCCACCCCCACCCTTTTTTTTTCAATAGAAACCAAAAAAAAGTAACATGAAAAATAATCTAGGAATTAAAAAAAAAAAAAAAGGGTCATGTGGGATTTAATTACATATGATGAATCATAAAAGCACGAAAAAAAAACAAAAATAAGGTCCAAAGTCCAGCTCCCCCAAACTGATTTCCCACAAGAAAAAACAATACCGATCAGAATCGAAATTAGTTATCTGCGTAGTTTCCAACTAATGGGGAAAAATAGGATCCTAAGCATCAATTCAATAATAAAAATGATGAGATTAAATTTGGGATGAAAAGGAAGGGTTGGTAGTAGCAATGACCTTGAGATGCCTCTTGAGTGAAGTTGCTGCTCTGTACATGACGAGTGAGAAGGAAAATGCAAATGAATCCCTAAATCAAAATGAAGTAACTTTTTCTATGTGCTCGTTGTTTTCTTCAGAGATTGCAGAGAAGCCTATGAAGCAGGGCAACCGCAACGCAGAGGGAGAATCAGATCAATTTGGAAATGGTCAACCAATACTGGGCCGGAGCTACTTGGGCCAAGGACTGATCTTAGAGTTGGGCTAAACGGCCCATACAAAAGGGGACAATTTTTATCATGTTATTTTTGCCATCATACACGTTTCACAAGATACTACACTTTTATTTTTTAAAATTTGCCTCTCACTCAGATTTTGAGAATCCGTAAATTACAAATTTAAAAAATTCGAATAGACATTCACCAATGAATAATTATATATCCTCCTACTACTTCCTTTTATCAATCCTCTTACTTATTCCCTCCATTCTGAATTATCTTAACCACGAGTATGATGGGAGTGCTTAAATTCTCAAAATACTAGATTGAGATTTTTGTAAGAATTCGAGCTAGAGGTATTTTTTAAAAAAAATGGTGTGGTATGCTAAGAAATACATATAATGACAAAAATAGCAGCTAGATTTTTTAGGTTATTGTTGTTTCACTTTAAATCCCTATTCTTCTACATACACCACTAACTTCTTGGACACTTCCAAAAAAAAAATTTTAGAAAGTTATTTTTGTTATTTATTTTAAAAATTAGATTACAAAATCTCAATTTCGAAAATTAATTTCTATGCATAGTTCATATGTTGCATAAATACAAGTACAAGTGTCGAGTTCAATGTTGCACAAAAGTTTACTTTTTTGTCATTTTTTTTTCTTTCAATTCTATCAAGTATTAATGTTATTATATTTTGATACAAATCCCATTATGTGGGACTGACTACATTAATCACATAATGTTATTATGTTCTATTAAAAATCATATTTATTGTAATATTGTTAATCTAAATCTTGTTTAATAAATTCACCTTAAATCCTTTTAGATATATTAATGTCATTATATTTTGATATTATTTAATATTTTTATTATCAAAAGTTAGTGTCTAATCAATTTTTTATCAATATTAATTCAATGTTATATCAAAAAAATCTTTTTTTCCTTTTGTTGTCTAAATCACATCAAACATTAACGTCATTATACTTTTATGTTATTTAATAATTTTATAAGTTTATCGTCAAAAATTAGTGTCTAATTAAAATTTCTATACATTAATTCGTTGTCAAAACTAAAAATTAGATCTCAAGACCAAATTTCTTATTTTATAATAATCAAAATCGCTTAATAAAAACTACGATGATCATATTTTATAATTGGCAAACTATAAAGATTAAAACTGCAATTAAATCTATATTTAAATCTTGCTTAGTGTAAATGATTAATTATTTTTATACAAAACATGTAACTATATTCAAAACTTATCAATAAATAAATGAGTATATAACTTTTTATTCAAATCAAATATCTTTAACAATAAGTTAGAATTGTGTATGTATAACTTGTGTAACAGCCAATGTGTTATACTATAATTTTGTATATAATCTTTTTAATATTTAACTTGTTATAACTTTTAAGATTATATATATATATATATATATATATATATAATATAAAAGGTTTTTTTAAGCTATGCAATAATTATACAGATTAAGAAATTATAATTAGAAATAAAATATTAAATGTATGTTAAATTCAATCATATTAATTTTTATTTATTCCAATAATTTTTTTTTACTTATAATTGTTTAACCTATACAATATTACGCACGTTAAAAAACTCCAATATAAAATAATTCTTTTTAATAAATATAAAAAGATAAACCAATATATTTTCTTAAGTGATAAACAAAACAAGCCTGTATATTGCAATGACATTAAATACTAGTTGTCACAAATAGTTAAAGATGAAGATGAAAATTTCGTCATTAAATGGGAATTGTGTTCAAATTTCCCTGATGTCATTCAAATTTCTTAATAGACAATTTATTTCACTAAATTTTTTAGCAAGCTCCGCTTATAAGCCCAATATGTTATTCGCTAGTATATGGTAGTTGAATATAATAGAATGGAATTTGTTCGAATGGAATAGAATGTGTATAGTGTATGTTATATGTTTTATTGTGTTTAGTGTTGGATTAAAATATAGAAAGTATTGTCTATAATGTATATACAACTTTATTTTTTCTTGCTAACAACAACTTAATTTTATTTTTTGGTATAATCATAGGTTTTATTATCTTTAGAATGACATTAATCTCGTTCGCGTTGTGTGGCTGGTGCGGGTCCTCAAAAATTTGGCATAGATGAAATTCAAACACAGGTCCTCCCGTCGTGGATCGTCCCTCCTATGAACTTAGCGGGACCTTACACCGCTAAGCTAATCATTGGGGTTAACTTTATTTTATTTGATACAAATATAAAATTAAATAAAAAATAAAATAGTATATTTTTTAAAATAATTTATGTGCATAATTAAATAATAATTTTAAAATTTATTAATTTTATATTAATATTTTTAATTGTTATACAAAATTCTTAATAAAAATACAATTATTAAATATACTTTTAAAAATAATTAATAATTATAATTTATGTTGAATATATTTTTATTATATAAATTTTCAAAAATATTTTTTGGTCAAATAAAAATAATATAAGGTTTAAGGAATTTAAACATATATTATTTTGTAAATAGAAAATGACTAATTGAAAATAATGATAATTCTTTTTAGTTTTTTTCATTCGGTTCTTGTTTGTAGTGGAATTAAAAGTGTTCCATTCATGTGTCTTAATGTGCTATTCTGTTTTGTTCTTGTTGACGGATATACCAAACATAAAACAATACTTAGTGTCTCGTTATCTTCTATTCAAACATGTATGTGAAATGTTACTTTTATATCCTAGTGAATTTCGAAGTGTCATCTTCGGGTGCTACTTTTGGCACCATGGGCATGCTGGGCGTACTATGGTTGCTTTTTTTTTTCCAAATTTGCCCTCGAAACGGTTTTCAGAAACCGTTCGCTGAGCTGCGATACGGTAACTAGAAACCGTATCGCTACTTTTAATTTTTTTTTAGAATTTTAAAACTATACAGTTTCTAGAAACCGTCTTGTAAACGGCAAACGGTTTCCAGAAACCTTTTTTTTAAAAAGAAAACATATTTTGTATAGCACTTATTTTGCATTGTTTAAAATTTAGAATTATAATTTTATAAATGTATTAATTATGCAGAAATGGACAATTTTGAAGAACAATTTAAGAATGTAAATGAACAGGCAATTTGATAATTTAGTTTAATGTCCTGACATATATTAGATTTATTGAAATTGCATTAAATTAATAGGTTATTGTTTTTGTTATTATTTTATTTGTTATTTGTCATGTTGTGTTTCTTATTAGTGACTCTTTGTATAAGTGATAAACAATAAATATATAACGTCATACATATATGATATATAAGTGATAAACAATAAATATATAACGTCATCTGGATACATGCATATATAAGTGATAAACAATAAATATATAAAGTCATAGTACATTTATCACAACAACAACAAAAAATAACAAAAATAACAACCCTCAACCCTATGACTGACCCTCTGCTGAAGTGCATCATCATCCTGATCCTCATCCTCTGTTCGACTGCCATGATACGCAGATAAGGCTAATATCTCACATGCTAAATCATGCTGGACAGTACCGCGCATGGTCGAACTAACCATACGCTCAGCAAGGTCACGAACACGACACCAGTCCTCTATGATCTGAACAGCCAACGGATGTGTCAAACGCATAGGCGAGAACAAATGACCATCGATCGGCAAGTTGGTGAGACAAGCCACATCCTCAAGAGTGATGCCCATCTCACCAACTGGAAGGTGAAAAGTGAATGTCTCCTTATGCCACCTCTCAACAAGGGCCGCAATCAAACCCTTGTCGATGACGGCATAAGTGCATACAACGAGCCAATGCAGCCTAATGTGGCGTAGTGTCTCCCGTACACAATCAGTCGGTGGAGGGTGCTCTTGTATCTTCTTCCCATGTGGAACTGTCCTCATATCCCCCGTCCCTACAAGTTAATAATTGTAAAATGTCACACACATAGAGTAGTTAAATTCGAACAAAATTTCTTAGAATGTTGTCTAAATTAAATTTACCTCGCCTCTCCAAACGAAAACGGCCTCGTGATCCTTGAACCCCCAAATGATAGAAATGTCCTCGGGGCCTCCAGGAAAACCCTCAGCCTTTGGTGGTGGGTCTGCAACTGTGCGTGTCTCAACCTGTGGTGGCGACGGTGGTGGTGCATCGACCCCACCACGAGAAGATCCGTGACGACCGCAGACTGGTGGTGGTGGTGGTGGTGTGTCTACTCCACCAAGGGAGGAAGATCCGTGATAGAAGCGGCCTGGTGCTGCGGATGGTGGTGGTGTGTCTACTCCAGCACAAGAAGAGCGGTGATGAATATGGATGCGTGGTCGTGACTATGTCAGTGATGAAACTAGTGGTGGTGAAGGAACTGGTGGTGATGGTGGTGACTCACCCTGAACTTCGTTACCAACATGTCTATCTCCTCGGCGTACGGAAGCATGTGCCTTGTCTCCTACAACCATCTAAATACAACCATTCAAGAATTTTTTATAATTATTAACAAATAATACAATAATTACAAATCAAACAATAAAAATAAAAAATAAAACAATAATACATTAATAATAATAATTCTTAACAAATAAAAAAAACATAAAAAAATCACAAATTTATTTAAAATCTATAAAAAAATATTAAAAATCTATAGTAAATTTTTTAAAAAAATTAGATAAATACTAATATTCAAAAATTATAATAAAAAATTAAAAAAAATCCAAAAATACCATACGGTTTCGAGAAAACACATGGAAACGGTAACTAAAAACCATATGGGTACGGTTTCTAGAAATCGTACGGTTAATATATCCTATTCACATGGAACTTGCAAAACGGTTTTCAGAACACGTACCAATACGGTTTCCAATACCCGTATGGCTCGTCTTCTACCCTATGACAGCACCGAACGCGAAAAAAATTGAGATTTGGATTCAAAAATTACCTCAATGTGTTATTCTAAGCAATACAAGCCAAATTAATCTAGGTTAGATGGAAACAAACGGCAAATCTCCATAGTAGTTTAGAAGAAAGGAAGAGGATGATGATACGGGAGTGTCACGATATCCTGACTCTCGGTTAACGTAAACTTCCCCAAAAACAGTATTTAGATACCGTATAGTTTTAAAATTTAAAAATAAAAAATAAAAAGTAGCGATACGGTTTCTGGTTACCGTATCGCAGCCCCTCGATGAACGGTTTTTAGAAACCGTTTCGGGAGCAAATTTAAAAAAAGAAAAGCAACCATAGTGCGCCAAACATGTCCTATAGTGCCAAAAATAACACTCCTCTTCTTCTTTGAATAATCTTTTATTAATTTATTTTATTTTTAAAAAAAACAGTCAGAGACATGTGATTTATGCTTTTAGTTTGGCATAATTACTTTGGTATAATTAAAAATTAATAATTAACATATCCATTATTTTATTAAGAACAACAGTATTGCAGCAACAATCTCGACCCTACCTTTTTCTTCTTCTTCTTTTTCTTTTTTATTTTCAATTTCAAAATTCCAAAAAACACGTTCCATGCTGATGCTGATGCAGCTATGCTTTTCATGCAAGCATCTTCTATTCTATATTTTCTAATTTCTAGCATTCTCTTATCGGTTCAGACCGACCTACGTGGCAAAGTTGGATGAGTTTCTACGTAACCAACACTATCTTTTCCTCAATACTCTACTTTTCTTTTGCCGTCAGATTTCAGATCAACGGCTACAAAAACTCCCCTGTTTCCCTTGGTTCCCCTGCACTCGCTTCTACCAGTCTCTTTCCATGCACTCCCCCATTTCAAGCTCTGCTTCACTTAAATTCCTCTTCTTTGATCTCACCAACACATTCTCTACCTTCTATTCCTTTCTCAGCAATTACTTTCACACGCAATTTCGAAATTGAAATTGAAATTGAAATTTTCTCAAAAATCAGCTTCTGGTGGTTCAAATTCAACTCACAAATTCACAATGCTTGATTCTTCCGCCCCTCACCGCAAGATCATCACTTCAAATGCTGGCTATGTCCTCGAAGATGTTCCTCACTTATCTGATTATATTCCTAACCTCTCTGTAACTCTCTTCTTCTCTTCTTCTCCAAATGCCTCTGTTTGAAACTCTGCCAAAAAAACAGAGGAAAAAAAAAATAAAAACTTTGATTGCTTACAAACATGTACTAATTGTTTCTTTTTTGTTTAATTTTCTGGTCAAATAATGCAGACATATCCTAATCCGTTGCAAGACAATCCTTCCTATTCAGTTGTTAAGTATGTTACTTACTAGTTACTACTCTGCTTTTTCTGCATTAACATTCAAGTTTAATTCTTTCTGGTGTTTGTGTTAGTCACTTTTACTCTTTAAGCATGTTAAGAATTTGGGAATTGTTTTCCTAATTATAAAGTTTGTTTTTTTATGCTTCACCAGGCAGTATTTTGTTAATGTGGATGATACTGTAGCGCAACAGGTAACTGCACGTCTGTTTAAGCTTCCATTCAATGTTAGCAAAATCAATGGTTGTGATTTTTTGATGCACGCATCTTAGAAGTGTTCATTGGAAGTGGATTTTTTTAGTTTCCATTCAAAGTCCGTTTAACTTTATAAGAATCTCAATCAAAACGGGCACCAAGTTATTTTCTAATCTGATTATTCTTCTGTCTTTGTATAGTATTTCTGAGTTATTGATTCAAGTTTCTTTCTTTTGTACAGATAGTTGTGCATAAGGATAGTCCAAGAGGGACCCATTTTCGCCGTGCGGGGCCTCGTCAAAGGGTTTGTTTCTTTGTTGTTGTTTTCATTTCAAATTCAAAATTAAAACTGTGTGTTACCTATGATGTTCTATTCTATGAATTTAATAGGGTGACAAGAATGATTGAATGTTTGGCAGGTATATTTTGAATCAGAGGAAGTGTATGCTTGTATTGTCACATGTGGAGGTCTCTGTCCTGGTGTAAATACCCTGATCAGAGAAATAGTTTGTGGCTTACACCATATGTATGGGGTGCACAAAGTGCTTGGAATAGAGGTATCTATTATGGACCATGTACCAATCATCCTTATGTGCTTTTGTGTTTCTAACCTATTTTGCACATAGATACGAATATTGGGTATGATATTATACGAGAACACGGATTTCTTTTAGAAAATTCTGGTGGAGATGTGACAGTATAAATCAAGTAAATATATATGCATATTTATATATGTAATATTAAATATTTATAAATTCTTAATGTAATGGAAACTTTTAAAGAGTTAAAATAGAGTTCCTTAAACTATTTTCCTTAAAAGAAAATTATAAAGTATACAAAAGTTTTTAAAATATAGGAAGGATACTAAAGCAGTGGTATTTTTTGAAGTATTAGTATCCGATACAGGTACGTTACCAATTTAAAATTATCTGTGCATCGTTGTTTCTAACTGTGTCATATTAGCAGTTTCATTTTGTAGTTTTTCATGAGCATTACTTTTGGTTATGGTGTTTCATTCAATTCAAGTATGATATAATGTTTTTTTTTGTCACTCACACTTCAATTGCATGCAGGGAGGATATAGAGGATTTTATTCTCGAAATACAATTCCATTAACTCCAAAGATTGTCAACGACATCCACAAACGCGGAGGAACCATCCTTGGGACATCAAATGGAGGCCATGATACTTCAAAGATTGTTGATAGCATCCAAGACCGCGGAATTAATCAGGTTTACATACTTGGAGGAGATGGAACCCAGAGAGGAGCTTCTGTGATTTTTGAGGTAAATAATTCTTGTTGTTTCAAGAAATTTGAATTTTCTCATGAATAAATTCCACTCACTTATTAACCTGATGGGAACAACATGTTCAAGTCCTAAGAATACAATTTCCTTAAAAACACAGTAGAAAGAGTTTTATCATCCATGCTTCCATAGTGGTCTTTTATGACTCAAACCAGTGGAAAATGTACTTATTGATGTTTTGTTGTCTGCACACAGGAAATCAGAAGACGCGGCTTGAAGGTTTCGGTGGTGGGAATTCCAAAATCTGTCGATAATGATATCCCGGTAAACATGCTTGTATTGTACATTTGAGGTTCTATACATGAAGCTATTATGCTCATAGAGAAAAAGGATTTGTTTTTAGACAACTACCTAATTAATGCCTTATTATTCTGGAATCAGGTTATTGATAAGTCATTTGGTTTCGACACTGCGGTTGAGGAAGCACAACGAGCTATAAATGCTGCTCATGTGGAAGCAGAAAGCACTGAGAATGGTATTGGAGTCGTCAAGTTAATGGGTCGTCATAGTGGTAAGTATCATTCTAAGGTTTCTGAATTCTTCTATCCAAACAGTACATTTTCACTTCAAATTTTGAATTCTCAAACAAAATGAATTTCTCAAATTTCTCTTCCAAACGCAGGGCTAGTGGTTTTTCCAGATGTTTCCCTCAACTAAAAAATATAAGTAGCTCACTTTAGATGTGCCTTAGCTAAAAAAATATTCAATTCAAATACCTTCAACTAAACTAGAGGACTAAACTACAGAATGAGCTAGTGACTGAAACTTAATCACCAAATCATTTCTTAATCTTAGCATTTCCTTTTTCTTTGTTTGTAACATGAGTTGTTATAGTCACCAGAAACGACATGATGATGCAGGGTTTATAGCAACATATGCAACTCTTGCGAGTCGAGATGTGGATTGTTGCTTAATTCCAGAGTCACCCTTTTACCTTGAGGGTGCAGGTGGACTCTTTGAGTTCATTAAGAAAAGACTTAAAGAAAATGGCCATATGGTTATAGTCATAGCAGAAGGTGCAGGTCAAGAGCTTATGTCAGAAAACCTATGTGATGATATGAATAAGAAGGATGCTTCTAGCAACAAGTTACTTCAAGATGTTGGTCTGTGGTTATCCCAAAAGATTAAGGTACAAATGATGGAATAATACTTCTGAATTATGTGTTTTCTATTTGACCAGTTTTTTTTTTCTCTTGCATTATAGTTAAGATTTAAGAATTCTGACGCTTGCCACTTCCAAGAACCCGAAAAAAAACCATATGTAATAGGATCAGATTTAGGCTTAAATATGTTTTTAACCCATGTAAAATTCACGATTTTTTGTTTCGGTCCCCTGTAAAAGTTTTTATTTGATTTTCGTCGCTATGAAATTGGAATGTCTGGTTTTTTAGTCCCTTCAGCAATTTTTTTCTTTGGTTTTAATCCTCAAATTTCTTAATTTCGTTCTATTTTTGTCCCTATATTTTATGAAGAAAAGGACTAAAACTAAATAAAAAATATTTTATAGGGACGAATTCCAAACAAAAAATTCTATAGAGATTTACCAGGATCAAAAACATAATTAAGCCAATTCAAAATTCATTGTTACATTGACATGAAAATTATTTCAACTGCTAGAGCAGCGGTTAGATATCCTTATTTGACAGCATCCTTATATAGTAGCAGTCTCACTTTCTTTAAAAAGCATTTGAACTGTTAATTTTCATTCAACCTTCACTCAAGAAATTGGCCTATTATTACTATCATACTAATAACATTCCAATATTGCAGGGTTTTTTTTTTTTTTAAGCACTTGAAACAATCCTGATCGAGTTGGCAACATTTCGTTAATTTTTTTGTTTTTTTGCTTCAATGTAACAAATTTATTTATTTGTCTTTTGCAGGACCATTTCGCAAAAAGTCTAAACATGCTTATAAATCTGAAGTACATTGGTGAGTTCTCTTCTTTTTCCTGGTGTAAACAGTTTTATATTACTTGCATTACAAAAACAAGATGTTCTAACTCATAATCAATTGAAATTTTTTCCTTTCTGGCAGATCCTACATACATGATTCGCGCTGTTCCGAGTATTGCATCGGATAATGTGTACTGCACTCTGCTTGCTCATAGTGCTGTTCATGGTGCAATGGCTGGATACACAGGCTTCACAGTAGGTCCTGTCAATGGCAGACATGCTTATATTCCATTTTATGTAAGTTATATTTTGATTTCCTGTAAATCGGTTTTCTATATTGTCACTTGTGTTTGGTTATTTACTTTTAAGCATTATGTAAAAGGTGAAAAATCACTAGGAGTTATGCTTCTGAATGGTTATTAGCAATAATTAACCACACATGAGTAGTAATTTTTTTTATTTTGATAAGTGTGGTGATTTAAAATAGGGATTACACTAACATCCTCCGAGTCTACATTTACACTTATCCTCTCATAGTTTTTAAAATTACACAAACCTCCTTAAAGTTTGAAATTTCATTACACTTATCCCGTCGAGACATTATAGTTAGCCCTTTGAGGTTTTAAATTCATTACTTATCCCCTCTATAACGGGTAATTGTAATTTTAAAAATTAGGAGGAGATAAATGTAATAAGCGCGGTGTAATTATCTCTTTAAAATATAAGCAAATCTTAACTATATTTGATAAGATGGTTCCTAAAAGGCCTTCTATTTAATAAGGGTTTTTCTGACCTATGCAACGATTGCACATGCTAAGCATCTCAAAATAGAAAAAAAATGTAAGTACTAAAT
Organism: Cyamopsis tetragonoloba; assembly: GCA_037177725.1. Classification (NCBI taxonomy): domain Eukaryota; kingdom Viridiplantae; phylum Streptophyta; class Magnoliopsida; order Fabales; family Fabaceae; genus Cyamopsis; species Cyamopsis tetragonoloba. The sequence goes on along the minus strand of CM074124.1, from coordinate 51,959,197 downwards.
GCACGTTGAATACAAAACTCAATCAATTTTTGTCTTTCCCTATGAAAAGCTTCTCTATTGAAATGTTTAACATGTGCAATGTTGCACAATTAAAAAAACCGATTTAATAAACCATTTGATTTTCAAGGTTGGGGGTATTACATTGCAATAAATATAACATTTTTAATCAGTGTTAGTTATTATTATTATTTTTCTAATCTTTGAAAACTATATTAATTATTGCACTCCTTAACATGTGTGATTTTATTTCTCTGGACAGTTAAATAGGAACAGAGAAAGTATAATATGTTTTGTAAGATGTTTTAGGGCTCATATGTTTAAACTTAAAAAATAAATGATTCTTGAAGTGTGAAAAAAAATAATTATTTCATAATTATGTAAATAACCTTAGATTTAAAAGATGCTTATAGTATAAGTGTTTAATTGGGTACCCAAACGCACTCAACAATCATGTTGATTCTGATCCGTATATCAGATTACTTGCTTTCAATGAAAATGATTATCACATTTGATACATTTTTTAGCAACATTTAATATTATCCTTTGAGAAGTTCCTAATCTTGCATAATTTGGAGTTAAGTAGAACTTTTTTTTTTTTTTAATATGCAGAGGATAAATGAGAGACAGAAGAAGGTAGTGATAACAGATCGCATGTGGGCAAGGTTACTATCTTCAACAAATCAACCTAGCTTCTTGAATCCAAAGAATATCACTAAACAAACAGAAGAAAGAACAGAACACCAAACATCAAATTGGAAGTGTCGAACACAAACTAACCAAAACCGGTTTTGAACCAGTTCTGAACCAGTGTTGACCTGGTACACAGACATCCAAACCAGTTTGAGGGAACAAGAATGGTTTTGTTCAAACTGAACCATAAAACCAGTTTTATTTGGTTTTGGATCAAACCTGAACCATAATTACTATGTTTGTTCTCCACTTCTTTTTCTTCAGATGTCTTCTTTTTTGTTTTTTAGGTCTAAGTTTTACTTTGTAATATGGTTTTTTGAGCATTAAGGTAGTAATGAACTAATGATATATGGTGTGAATGATGAGATTATCCGATATTTTTTTGAAACAAGAGACATGAGCTAACATTTAAAGGAGTGATGTACATATTATATTACTGGCATCCTAGATTTTTCCAATGAATTAAAGAAATACAATACTTTAAAGAAATAAGGAAAATCATAACTGGTAAATATCTTAGGGTTTCATATAATGATGAGTCATATTTTACCTCACACAAATTAAAGATTAATACAAGAGATATGCACAAGCAAACACAAATAATATCCAGTGTGTGACTAATCATCAATTTTACTTTCTTCTCATTATATTAGGAAATACATTGTTAATAACATCTTTCAGATTCCTGCAACCAACAACTTTCATCTTCTCTAAAGTTCCTCCTTCATTTCCTAAAACCTTTTCAGCAACCTTGGGTACTATACACATTCTATAACCCAATTTTGCCACTGTGTGCACTCTTTTCTCCATTCTAGAAACCTGTTTGGTGACAAAAAAAAAAAAAAAATAAGACTTCAAAATAATTAACAATTATAAGAGTATTGGTTTTGAATATAATTTGAAATTTGATTACTATAAACATAGTTTAAAAGGTAAGATCCCCAAAATCATACAATAGGTGTCAAATTTGACGTTACGTTGAGCTTTCCCAATCATTGATATGTTCTCTCTAAAACAAAAATAAAATTGTGTACCACAAACAATATTTTGATCAATGGTGGAAGGTACTTGCTCCATTAAAACCCAACCATAGTGAACCGCTAATGAATATTTTGAAGATCAAGCATCAAAACATATATAACTGACCAAAAAATTAAAGTACTTAAGGTTCTGTTTGGCAAAAATATCTTATAGAGTGCCTTATAATAAATAAAGGACGAGAGAGAGTACTATCTTTACCACCACCATTATCACTGTGAGAGATCAACAATGAGACCAGACCTAACAAGCAAATGGCCAATCTCACAGACAATTAACTCTAATCTAATCTCTGGGTATGATGCAACATTATATCATTAGGTCCTTTCCTTCAATGTTTTATTTGGTTTACCATTATGCTAATGAAAACTCTAAATTGACCTTTAAATAACATAATAACAACACTGACTTTATAATAGTGGAGTATAATATAAAGAAAATGCTCACCATGCGAAGCTCGCCACCAAGGCCAATTTCACCAATAAATGCAATGTCATTTGGAATGGGGAGCTCCAAGAAACTAGAAAAAAAAAAAAAGGAAAAGCCAACAGATACAATAAATACAAGTAATAAACATAATTAACATACAATTTATTCCTCCAAACAAGGTACACCAACAACATTTTACATCATATACAAAATTAAAAGCACAAACCTGCTGCAAATCGCAGCTGCTACTGCAAGATCTCCTGCCGTCTCAGCCAGTGTCAATCCGCTAACGACATTCAAGAACACAGCCTGTTGTATAAGGCAAGGCAAGAAAATAGAATATAATCAATACAAATATCACACAAGAAAATAATGTGAAAGAGAAGTAATGTGAGGGACATTTGCTTTAAATGAACAAGTTAATTTAGTTTTGCAAGGATACTGCAAAAATCAGAAAGATAAGTTAAATATGAATGAATACTGGTGGTGATGTTAGTTGTCAATCTAATTTACTGAAATTATCCATATCATTGCGCTCGCTAAATTCTCAAAAGAAAAGAAGATGCAGAGCAGTGTGATGTAGGCCCTTGGATTAATAAAATTTATGCCATTCTTGCTTGCAAGATGCAAACCCAAATAAGAGATCAACAAACTCACGTTAGTTTTCCTTTGTTATATTCTCACTATTTTTCTTGGAAAGGATATATAACATAACATTTATAAATCAAAAGGACATATCAAATTTACAAATCAGCTAGCTTACATGTTCTTGGAGACGAAGACCTGCTTGCTTAATAAGAACCTGCAGTTCAAGTTCAAGGAACTGAATAATGATCGGCAAAGTAGGAACAACTTCACTCCTCCGATTTCAATGCGGCAGATTATATTATATTATGAAAGCAGGGATAAGACTGAAAAAAATCTTTTATTTATAATAACTCACAGATATGATCATATCAGCTCTATTTGCTTGAACCCCATTAACTTGCCTAGAACCTGTTGAGCCAGAAAGACAAAGTGCCTGGAAAATATAATTGAAATTTGGCCAAAATAATCCTTTTAAAGTAATATTGTAAGAGTATGTTCCAAGTTGCTATTTTCATTGACAAGAAGAAATGAATGAGCACCACAAACAGAAAGCGTTAGCAGTTAGCTCAAAAGCCTTAATTGAGAGCTAAATATTCACACATTCTATTACACTTTAGGACACAAAATTACCATTGAGAATGTAGTTGTAGAATTCCAACATACATGTCATAGATACATAATCATATTCTGATTAGCTGTTCGGATTCAACCCGATATAAGTTCCAGCAAAAGTTACTGAGGTGTTAAGTAGAGAACATTGTTTCACCAAAATTGCTTCAACCCTAAACACTGCTATATTTCAACCCTAAACCCAGTGTTCTGTTAAAGCTACATCATTTCTTACAATGGCTTGAAACTTGCATGATATAAGAATAAATGAAAAGGGTGATGGTGGATGATAATGTTGCTCAAAACAGAGCTGTCAGAATATAGTAGGAAAATCATACTCAGCTTGACAATTCAAAATATTTGTTAAAATGAAAATACAAAAGAAATTACCTGAATTTCAATAAGGAATGTTCGGGACCCATCCATTATTACAGCAACAGCTAATCCAGCCAAAATTTCTGAATCTAGGTATTGCTCACTGAGAAACATTTCGCTGGCATTTGAAACAGCCGTAAGCCCTGAATGTGACATTTCGAAAACTCCAAGCTGACCACATCAATCAAAGACAACATGAATCAAACACAGTCTTCCATCTCACAATGATTGGAGAGTTAAAAAATAAAGTGTAAACCAACTGTCTTTAAGAATTTGACGCAATAGTGCACAAAAAATCCATTTATGAACTACTCTATGTTGTTAAATCAGGAAATGAAAGATGCATGATATTTAAAATCCTTTACAACAAAATAAGTTTTAATCCTTAACACAGCAGATAAGTTACATGATGCCTCAGAAATATTAAACAGTTGAAAAAGATGAGATATTGAGGAGCATAGGTAGACGGAACAAGAGATGCAAAACCATTAAACACAGCTGAAAGGTAAAAAACATGCATAGATCCCAAAAGGAGAAGAATCTCATGCCAGTACACATTATTTAAGAGAGTAATTCCAAATCTTCCCACAAGATATATCCTACAAATCCTCCTACATACTAAGTAAGGAATGAATCTTTTTTAAGTTACGAGACATTAAGTGCATTTATATTTTCATTAACACTTGCTTAGTAAAGTAGTAGGAGGATAGGTAGGATATAGCATTCTTAAGTGTAATGCAATGTGCAAATAGTTAGTTTATTGAAAGTATTGATAGAAATAAAGCAGTTACTATCAAGGAAGATGCAGTAGATCTTTAATATAATTGTTGTGGCATACCTCATCTGTGGATCCAAATCGATTTTTCACAGCTCGAAGCATACGATGGGAGGAGTACTTCTCACCCTAGGAATTAATACGAGCACTTAGTATGGAGAATATGCAGTGATTTTATTTTATTTTTCTAAAAGAACGTGTTAAAATAAAACTTCCAGATTTTTGTTCAAAAGACATTTCAAATCAATTTTTGAAAAGGGAATGTGAAAAATCTTGTCCTACAATCAAACTGAAATCTAGAATGTAATTAGACAAAAATATATAATCAACAATTTCTTTGATAGTTGTCTTCATCACCAAGAATATAGCACTTTTTGTAGCCTGAAGTTCTTACTGTTCCACATCATATCATCCTCTTCTTTACTGTTTGTTTTGATTTTTTGTTCTTATTCTCCTAAAACTATCATCACTACTTCAACATTTCAGTAAGCTATGGACGCACAGTTTAACAACAAGGTTTTTGATAAATATAACTTGGGAATTTAGGATTTGAAAATTTACAAGTAATAGTACTAAGCTGCCTGAAAAATCATGAAGAACATGTAATAAACATGAGGTCCACCAAATGTCACAAGGGGATCTTCTACCATTCTCTTTCGATAACTGGTAATAGTGCCCCTCTTATTAAAACTCAAAATTTTGTGTGGTGCTATGCCATATTGCATTGAAGACATTGGGGTGACAATATATTCAGTGATGTGCTAGATGAGGGCTTAAGAGATGTAAGAGTAAAATTATATATCTAAAACTAAAAGGGTAAAGAAACACAAGAAAAATGCCAAGTGAAAAGAAACTATAACAATAAACACAAATCAGCTTTACCAACTATCCAAAGAAAGAAAGAAAGAGGTGACAAGGTACCAACTTCCATATACAAAACAACATCAACAATATGCTCCAAAACACGAGGTCCTGCAATATCTCCAGATTTTGTCACATGTCCAATCTGAAACGCAGGGGAATAATAAGAGGAGAATCAAATAAAGGAAAATTGGGGTCGTGGATCTCAACAATTCAAAGGCCACTTTAACAGAAATTCCTGTACTTAATCCATAAATAAATTAATAAAATACATAGAAGCAATAAACAAGATTGGCACAGGAAAAAAAACACAGATGTTCTCCATTTTTTAAATGACCATGTTTTGCAAGAAACTTTAAATATTGCCATTGGCTGGAAAATTTGTCACTAAAGAGTGGCATGTAGTGATGCTCAGGACAGTTTTATCATAGTATAGATAATAGATAGATAATAGTAATACACACAAAATCTGCTGTTTTGGGCTTAGAATTAATATTAAAGGATTTCAAACTTTACTGCAAGACTAAATCACATGAAAGAAAAAAAAAATCTGCAAGATTGTCTTCCTTAAAAGAGTAAATTAGATGAAAAGCATGAGTATATAAACTGATAAAAGATTGACCACTTAAATAGGACTCATGAAATTCCTCTAAAAGGTATACTCGACAAAATTGATAGCCATATGTGTGCTTACCAAAAGAACTGGGATGTTTGTTTTCTTTGCAAATCGCAATAAAGCTGAAGCACACTCCTTCACCTGTCTCACACATAGTAAATGTCATGTTCCATGGAACCAACGACTCATTTCACTGTCAAAAAGGTAGACCGAACTAACCAATTAAATAATTTAAAGCAACAGAGGACTACCATGATTGTCATCCTTTTTTATAATGATTGAAGAATTCATATGATCATTACAAGGATGGAGCAAGCCAGTATGGAAATTAAACAGGATAGAATCCCCACCTGCATAATCCCTCCAGGGCTTCCCATTATTCCTTTCAAATAAACAGTTTGTATCGAATCAACCACTAGAGCCCTAGGGGAGAGATGCTGAACTTTCTTTAATATGTCCTGACACCATAAAAAAAAATTATGAAAAAAAAACATATTTAGACTTCTGTACAACAAAGTTTAAGTCACATAAACTTTTTCTTAGTAATAATATCTAGAAATCATCTAAATTCATGAAAAAAAGTAACAACACATGAAAATGTGGACACCTCAATATCATTACTTGAATATAAGTAAATATCTGATTCAATCATAAGGCGATCTGCTCGGTTACCAATTTGCTCGACACTCTGTCACTTGGAAAAAACAAAATAAACGTAAATGCAAGCTACATCAGAAAGTATAACAGACCTTAAATAACAGTTATTAATCAAAGGTGAAACAGCATCCACCTTTAGCATGACGGAATATCAATGCAGGAGAAAAACAAGCTATCAACGATATTGCAATAAGGCTTACCGGTAATTTTCCGCAGATAAATTGAGCATCAATTTCTACTATTTTCAATTATATAAAAGCATGACTATAATGAAATATTTTTTAAGATCAATAGGAGCTTTTCTGCAATGTGGGACGGTAATGTTTCAAAATTCAAAACCACTAAAAGGCTTGATAAAAGCAAACCTCTTCACCAGAGACATACACAACCGGAGATGCTTCACCAACATTGTGCCCTTCTGCAATCACTGCAGCAATCTTCCAATTCATCAATTGAAACAAGTATTAATAGGGGTAGACCATGTCAAAAGAAAAAAGAAAGTTAACCATCTAACTTCTAGATCCAGTTTCACCATCCCAGAATAATTCATACCTGCAACAGCAGAGTACTCTTCCCAACACCAGGATCACCACCAACCAAAGTTAATGACCCTTCAAAACAAGAATTATAAACAAAGTTAGCCATTTATATTCAACCCACTTTCCAGTCAAACATGATCAGGCCAAAAAGTTTATGTTCAGATAAACATAAATATTAGAGTCATAATTAATCTCTGCAGTTATAACAGAACAACAGAAGAATCACATATCATGAAAAATAATAAGACAACGACAACAAGAAGCCTTATCTTACTAGGTGGGATGAAAAAATAATAGGAGTTGCGTGCTAACAGTAAAACAGTTCTTACCAAATTATTCATCCTAAAAATCCATCACTAGGTGAACACGAAGAAACAAGAGGGGGGGGGGGGAACAAAATATTATCAATGCACAAAGCATCTAATAATTTTGAGTTACCAAATGCTTCATACCCAGAGAAACAACAACAGAAGTAGCAAGCCTTATCCCAATAGGTGAACAGTGAACACAGAGAAACAAAAGGGGGAAAACAAAAGATTATCAACGCATGCAGTTGCTGGTATATACAGAGAAGAAATTGGATTTAACCTGGTACAAGACCACCACCAAGCACTCTAGAAACTTCGTCTCCAAAAGGACCAGATCTGAAGTCAAAGCAAACAACACAGTATAACATTTGAAAATGGCACCACATTAACCTTGGGACTAAAAGTGCAGGCACATGTGAAGATGCTCTCACACACCATTGCACGAAATAAGTCATTCATATTGTAATCCAGATGATAACATTCTATTTAAATGCTTATAAGAAATTTCTTTTTCTTCACAGAATAAGTAGACTGACGTATACTTGAAGCAGAAAAAAATTATAACAATAATAAAACAAGAACTTCTAGTTTTTTTCATTTTATGGGTAGGCTAAGCGAAATAGACTATCCCAGTTATGTAAGATAACAGAAAAATAGTTAAGAAAAAGATGGACTAAAGAAAAAATGGAACATTTGAATAAGTAACATGAGTTTATACTTCAAACAGATGTAAGGAGATGATTGGTGTTAGTCTGTTAGACATGTTCATGGATTTCATTTAACAGCATAAACAATCAGGAGAGTTGCATCATGATATGAAATGGGCTCCTATTCATGTAGGCTTGTACATTACTTACACAAATGGCTCTTAAGAAAGGAGGCATATTAGACACGTAATAAAGTAATAAAAAGAACGTTTCACATCCATGCATCTTCACTCTTCACAGTTCACAACAGATGGTAAGATTTAAGGAGAGTTGGCTAGGGACAACTGAAAGCAGCAACTGATGTAAATTGAAGTTCAATCTGGAGGGTGGCTGGGAGAGAGAGAGCATAACGAACGCTATCCTAGTGTTATTTTGGAACCCCAGTAATTATACTTCTACATTCACTTTCTCTTCCATGTCATCTACAACTCATTTTTCTTCTTATGTTATACATTATCTCTCTTATTTTCCTATCACATCTCTGTTCCTTTGCTTTTTCTTTCTATCTTCCTCTTCTTTTCCACCTCCTACGCCCCATTGTAGGAATATCAGCACTCTTAGGAACCCTATCCTAGTACAAAACTACAAAGGAATTTCTCCAAGTTTTAAGCTAAAAAAAAAAAAACAAATCAACAGAAACTCTAAGCCTAACATATGACTAGTCAAGTGTCACATTCAAAAATAGATACCCTCATAACATCAACACATCTAACAAGAGCAACAAATTAGACTTGTCAAAAACTTACAAGGGAATTCTCCAATGCAGATGATCAAATCCCCTATTTACCTCAGCCAATCTCAATGGACGAATCTCAGCTTCCTGGTGTGGAAGCCATGACCCCAAAGCACCCTCCAAAATCTCAAACCCACTAATCTTACCATCACCATCACCAGACTTTGCCTCATGAAACTCCTTCATAGTTCCAGAAACACCACAGGATCGACACACACCCCACCATTGCCCAGCAGTGTACCCACAATCGCTACAAACCCAGTGAATCTTCTCCTTCGCCTTTTTCTTCCTTCCATGAAGAACCCCACCATTTCCCTGAACTGGGTTCGCCCCCATCGCTCTGCCACTCGTCTTTCCTCTTCGAAAGTCTTCAACTTTATTGTCCACATTAGCGTTGGTTGAATTAGCGGTATTTGGGTCTTGTGGGGTGTTACTGTTAATGGGAAAGGTTGCACGAGTTTTTGGTGATGGGTTGTGGAATAAGAATGAGGGGTTTGAAGGGAAAGGAGAGACAGAGAACGAAAGCATTTAGGTTTGCATGAATGAATTGGTATGAAGTATAAACCTCAGAAAAGGGTTTTAGTTGAAAGATGTTAACTTTAACATCAAGGTCAAGTACTGCAGCAGCAATAGCATATGATTTCAGAGCAGTTTTCGATGGATTGAGTGTTGAAATGAACTAGTGACGAAATTTTCAATTCTTCAGCGCTTTCACAGGCTATCTATCTATCTATCTCTGTTAGCATAGCTGCTTAGCTAGTTAGCTGTTGCAAATGCCAAATTGTCACCAGTTGAGTTACATAATTAGAAGAAGAACTGATGAGAATCAGAATTTGGATATTCTTAACCGATAATTTTCAGTCCTTCGCTTTTGTTTTCTTTCAATTTTTTCTTAACTATTGAAGGATCAAGATTTTAACCTAATATTACGTGCATGTTAATTTTTATTAACCAAGTTAGTACGTTTGAAAACATTTATAAATACATACGCACATATACGTACATAACTTATAAAACTAAGTTATAACCATAATAAATTTTTTTAACTTATTTTCATAAAGTTTTTTATCATAACTTATACATACATACATAACTTATAAAGCTAAGTTATAGTTTTAATAAATTATTTTTAATTTATTTTTACAAATTTTTTATAATTACTTATTAAAATAAACTCTTATTAAAATATGTTTAATAATTTTATTTATAAATAATAAGTTTTTTTATTTTTATAAAAATATAGTGTCAAATTATTGTCACTCCTATTTAATTATTTTAATAATAATTATATATTAATAGTTTAATTTTATATTTAAGAAAAAATATTTTAAATTAAAAAATAATTAAAAAGAAGTAACAATAGGCAAAATATAGTAATAAATTTATTATATAAATATTTAATTAAGTTATATTTTCAAATGCATCTCAAATCTAATCTCTCATCACTAACTCAATTTTAATTTTCCGTTCAATTTTAATTCATTATTTATATATTTCATCAATTTCAATAAAATATAGTGATAAATAATTATTTTTATCATTATTTTATTTTAATTTTTTTGAAAAAAATTATACATCAATACAATATATTAAAATTTAATAAAAAAAACATTAGAAGAAAAATTAAAATTAAATGTTACCTCAACAAAATACAATAAAATCATAGTTGAAATATTATTTGTGAGGTGAGTTGATCAATGAAATAAGAAATGTCAATTTGCAAGGTTTTTTTTTATCAAGGATATTTTTTAGTCGATCGTCAAAGACTAATCCTTTAAGGTGAAGTCATGGAAATAACTATAATCTCTTCTAAAAAAGTTATTCAAAAGTTGTTTTTATACAACCCAAATGAGGTTGGCATACTAGATTCGTGCTATATATCTGTAGGGTTTGAAAATGTTTACAAGAATATTTCATAAGAAGGTTTTTTATTCAATTTTTGTAAATAATATATCAAAAACATAATCTTTATGTACAATCAAGATTCAAAGTTCAAACCCCTTTCAATATAATTAAAAGGTCTTTGGTTAGTTGTCAATTTTTAGTTTTGTACCATGACAACACGTCTCAGCAATGTATTTATTTATCTATTTTATTTTATTTTATTTTTTAAAAAATGACTTTTAAAAAATATTATATAAAAGAAAAATAGTATACAACCATCATAAATTTTCAGTTGTTTGCAAGTAGGTATTTTAAACTTTTTTTCAAATTTCTAGAGTTACTAAGGTATTTTTTGGTGTATATTTCTCTTAAGCAAAGTCTTTTAGCGTTAAAAAATTAGTTGAGTAGCTATATATTGGAGATTATCACTCACAGTTTATTCCAGCCTAGTAATCCTCTAGATTGAGCCTATGCCCACAACTTTAGTATGTCATTGACACCTTATGACAACCAAATCAAAGGTGCCACTTCTTACTTTGCCTTTGAAAAAGAAAAAGAAAAACTATTTTTTCATCAAACTTTCATTTGTAAATTGTCGTTGTATACTTTTTATTTCTTCTTAAATCCTATTTTATATATAAGAAACACGAGATTAAATTTATATCGACCAATAAAACATACTAAATGATGTTGTTTAAAATTAATTAAGGGATGAGTTTGAATCTTATTTATATTGTGCCCATATAATTAATGTATCTATTTTTATAGGAATTGATGAGTATTGTACGCTCTCATAATTATTTAACGGTATATAAGAAAATTTAATTTTTGTTAGTAATTAATACTTGAAAGTGATACTATATTTCTTATAAGAATTTTTTTAATCGGACAATATTACACAGGTCAAGCATCTCAAAGAAAAAAAATTTTATGGGAAAAGACAAAAATTAATTGACTTATATTTTAACATGTATTTATTACTTTTTTTTTTTCACTTTAAAATTTTTATCTCGTACAATATTGCACGGGTTAAAAAAATTCTTTCTTATAATTAGGGGAATTTTTTTTTTTTCTGTTTTTTATACATAACACCGGAAGTAATAAATGTTATAAAGTATTGATATGCATATGAGTGATCAAATTGTAACTTGAAAATGTGAGAATTTCAAGTTTAATTAAAAAAAAAAAAACTGTGAGGCGTCTATTCATATTTATAATTCATAATTTATAATTGAATTAAATATAATATTTAATTATTATAAAAAAATAAAAAATTCATTTGAGATCAAAATCAAAACCCACGTATTTTAGCATGACCAAGTGGGGTATATATTTAGAAAAAAGATTTTCGTACTCACTTTTTTTTACACATAGTTACATACATTATAATATCGATTTACAAACATAGAAGTTTTGTTGAATTTTTATTTGTACGTTGTAACCACATATTTCTACATGTGTAACAACCAAATCCAAAAAACACTGTAATAAAAAAATAACTAATATAATAACATTTTTTTAATATACGTAACCAATTAAGTACATTGAATATAAAAGATTGTAAGTACAAAAATTAGGACTCATATATTTAAGCCTGTATTTAATGTACGAGTGAATGAAACAGAACTGTAAAACAAGTGGAACAAGTGAAGCTTCGTCATCTTGCAACCTGAAAATATTGAGCTTTGATTTTCATATTCAAAAGTTTAATTTAATAATTTTTTTTTATAGGCTAAATACATACACCTCTATATTATACTACTCCTAAATTTATCCTACTAAGAATCAAACCTCTCACTTTGAACTCTAAAAACTCTTCCTTATATCACTTTAACTGCAAACTCTCGACAATTTTAATTTAATAGTACTACACAATTATAAAAAAAAAAAAGTTTCAATACTAAATTTAATACAAGCACCTAATTCTGGTGCATCTTGCTCAATTTGTGTCATTTGATTCTTTGGTAGTATTATAGTGAACGTGTCTTAAGCACATTCGTAAATTATTATCAATATGTACATACATTATGTAAAAGTGTAACAAGATTTCTTTTCTTATTTAAGGTGATTACTGATTTTTTTTTGGTACAAGATGAATAAGGTGATTACTGATTACATGACAAATTTGATTAAATAGTTTTCACTTTAACCAAAAATTTGGTACATGAAACTAACGTAGTGTTTTGACCAACTTTTTATTTTTTGCTTTTATTTTTTTTATAAGTGAAAGTTAACTTAAATAATATTTGAGGTAAATCACTTAAATTAAAAGTTGACTTTTTTTGGTATAAAATATAAAAAAGTTAACTTTTAAGGCAGAAACTAAAAATAGGATTTTTTTTATAAAAAAAAAATTGACTTATTTTATGGGTTCATTGTAAGTAACACTCGAATATCCTAATTAATAGTACTTGAAATATTGAATATTTTTTCTTTCTCTCTTTATAAAAATAATAATTCGTTAAAATCTTGAAAGTCTTCTTCCATTTCACTTTAATATTTATGGATTTTATGATTATTTAAAATTTTACATATTTAAGAATTTTTAATGTTAAATTATTATCTTTGTAAATTTATATTGTGTTTTTTTTATAAAAAAATGAGTTTTATCAAAGAATTATTTTTTATAACAAATAAATGTGATAATTAATGATAAAAACTTTAAAAAGTTGACACAAATATACTTTTATCAAACAAATAATTTTTTATTCTGAAGCCGTATATAAAAAACTACTAAACAACTTCCAATTCTTTTTAAACTCTTATTTTTAACTTTTATTTAAAAATTACTTACAAGTAAAAAATAAACTAGACCAAACAAAGCCTAAATCATCACATGTGAAATGCTTTATGCTTCAAACTATTTTTTTATAAGTTAAACTTCATTTATCTACATGCATTTAACTTAACTATAAAAAGTTAAACTGTGCTTATATAAATTCTTACTTAAAACTTTACTTCATGGTTCCTTTTACCATGTGGTGTATGGTACACTACATTAAAAATTTATACAAAACTCAACTGAAAATGTTTAATATAATAATAAATTATGTATTTTGTGTATATGCATACCTCTTTGATTATTTTTTTTTTAAACGGGCTGTAATCAATTAAATATAATTTCAAGACTTGTGTATGGTACACAACTTTAAAATTGGTGAATGTTAAAATCCACCTATAACGGGTTAAAAAAACTTAATAAATAACAAATATGGATAAATAAAAAGATATACAGAATGATACATCTAATTTAAAATTACATATAATTCATTTTTTTATTGGTGTATGGTACACCACTTTAAAAGTGGTGTATCCTAAAATCTCCCTTACTTCATAATTATCAGAAATTGAGACTAACATGCTCAAACTTTGAGTATAGCTTCAAAGGAAAATAGCATAAAGTATCTCAGCAATTGAAGCATATTTAGTGGGATTTTATTCAAAAGATCATAAATGTTGCTTGGAGCTTTAGTGTGTGTATGACACAACTACCTTGTAGTTTATTTAGGAGTTTATAGCTTATATAAGCTATAAGCTAGCTTTCATAAGCTGGCTTATGAAAAGCTACTTCAAGTAGCTTATAGCTTATGAAAAGTAGCTTTCAATAATTCTTTCCTATTTTACCTTTAGTCATTTATTACATGTTTACTCTATCAAATAATTTATTACATGTAATTATTACTTGTCCTTTTAAGTCATTTAACAAATATAAGCTAATTTTACCAAACACCTCTACTCAATTATAAGTCACAAGTCATAAACTATAAGCTACCAGCTATAAGCCATAAGCTACAAACTATAAGTCATAAGCTACAAGCTATAAGTTAGTTTTACCAAACAGAGCCTTAGTAAATTAAAAGGTGAAGTTCGTCTATTAGAGAATTAGAATGTCATCTCCTTAACAGTTTTTTTTTTTTTTTTAAGAAAATGTCATTTTAGTCTTTTTATTTATATATATATATATATATATATATATGCTATTTCTTGCTGTGAGCATATAGCTCAAGGTGGCATATATCAGCCCTTTGGGGGCATTGCAAGGGCACAAAATCCTCTTCTTTTATTCTCTTTTTGGACCTACTCTTATTTTTTTGATAAGCAATTTAAATTTATTAAAAGAGTACAAATATATTTAAAACATTACACTAAAGATTCTAGTCCAAGAAACACCCAAGGGGGCACATACATTAATCGGAAAATAAAATTGAAGTTAAAAGTTTAGAATGTTTTAACCAAGTCCAAGATCAAACCTTGATTTGATCAAGGACTTGACCCCATCGCAGACACCATTATTGAAAGCTACTGAGTTCTTCGTTAACCAAATCGACCAACACACCACTATCTAGATACCAGATAAAGCTTTTTTTTTTTCATCTTGGAACGAACTGACGAACGAAACGTCATAAATCACACAGGTAGGGACTCTGCCATCGGAATTGGTACTTGTAGCCACGTCAACACATTGCTCCAAACGCCGTAAGCAAACTTGCAATGTAGAAATAGGAAAATGTTTTGTTGACACCCATTTTTCTCACACCTAACTTACACCTACAATAAAATAATAATATATCAACTTTTTTAAAAAAAAGAAAATGAAAATGAAAAGTACAAACTCAATCAGAAAACAATAAAATAATGAAGGTGTGAGGATTTTGGGGGTGGGAATATCGGGACTCGTAAAAATAGGTGGGAGGTCGTTTCGGGAAATACTGAGCAACACACACATATGTCATGCGTCACTAAAGACACCCCTTGCCGAACCAAATTGACACGAGTTGGGACTCGATCTTGAAAGGCCAACTACAAAAAAACCACAGCTTTTAGTAGAGCTGCTGATTTTCATGCAGCTTATCGAAAAAAGAATTCTTATCGTTATTTTTATCTTAGGAGACAAGAGGATTTCACTATTATGATTTATTTTACTAGGTAATTAATATCATGTCATTTTTAAATAATTTAAATTAATTTATGAATTTATTAAAATACTATGTGATTATTAGATAAAGTACTGCGTCACGAGTATAAATAAGTAACCGGCCACTTTACACTAATTGGACCGCTAAGAAAACCAACTAACACAAGCACAATTAACCATTAACCATTAACCATTAATCATTAACCATTAACCATTAAATTAAACTAAACTAAACAAAAAAACAAAGGTGAGAAAATCAGGATTGGAGAGTGAAAACTGCAAAATAGTAATTGAAAAGGCGCATAATTAGGACCCTCCATTTACCATATTTAATCTAATTAAACAACTAATTTCCATCTTGTTCATTGCCATGTGGTTGTTGACTCAGTAAAAATAAAAAAAATCCAGAATCTTCTTCATTCTTCATTCCTATTGCTTTGTCCTTCTTTTTACATTTTTTATTTTTGATCACAAAATCAAATAAGTGCAGGTTCTGTTTTCTTTTCTCCCTATGACATGACCCACTTTCCACATCGCATTCTCAATTTTCATAATAATAATAAGATAGAAATTAATGGCCAGTTTTTGTTTATAAAGACACTTTTATATTTATTTTTTATTTTAAGGTTGCGTTCATTCATACCCTCTTGTTCTTATTCTCTTCTCTTCGAGAGGGACAAGCAGTTACACAAATCAAAAATTGTTACCAAAAGACAACATCAAAACGCCATTCTTTGATTTTTAATTCAGGTACGAGGCCTTTTTGTCATGAATCATGATCCTATAAATATCAAGTTTTGATTTTTTTTTCTAAAATATATTCAGTTTTTGCATATTCTAATGTTGGCATGTGTTTTGCTTTATGGGTATTTTTCTTCCTTATGTTTCTTTGTTCTTGCATAATTTGAATTGGGTTTTGCTTAGTTTCATATATCCCTTGGAAGGTATCAAATTAAGGTATAATAATATGTTCCATGACATAAAGCCGCGATATCATGGTTTCAGCGTAAGCAACACTAAGTCAGACTGTGATTGCGATCTATAATAGCTACATTTGAAACCTCACATGATCATTTAATGTTATTAGTGGTGGTGGATCATATGTTTTTTTTTTTTAAAAAAAAAATGTTTGTGTCTTTTATATAATATTGCTCTTGTGTAGAAAGTAGAATCAATCTAACAAAGTAGGTTTTGTATGATTTGATTTGACATGGTGCATGTGATTTGGTATCTGGTTTTGGGGGATTTTTTATTTTTCCAGATCAATATGCTAGCTTTGCTCATCCATTATTTTTTTTGTGCATTTATAGGGAAAAATCAGAAATGGGTATTGTGTGGTTTTCAAGGGCATGAGATGGATGATGATGATGATGAAGAAAATAGTTTTTAAATGGTTTTGATAAATGTGCTGGTAATGAGAGAAGAGAGGGGAATGAAACCTATTCTGCTAAAATGTGGTTTGGCTTTGGCTCTTACCTTCGCTGGATTTCTCTACTCTCACTTCAGAACCAGAAGAATCAAACCCTCCCCTGCTTCCTCCTCAGGTTTATTTCTTCATCATATAAACATATATAATATTAATCAAAACAAGATAAATATATAATTACTAACTAATATATCTGTTACAATATATTTACAATTAACCTTTTTTTTTTTATAATCAAACATAATTTATTAAGATTGAGTATAGGCTATACCTAAAACAATTACAAATGATAGTGCCTAATTTGTTCACACTGAGCAAATACATCTAATATGGCGTACACATCAATCTGAAAAAGAAGACAACCGAAAATGTTTTAATGAAAATATTTACAATCAACTAATTATACTGTTAGTATAGACCTTAATGTCTTTACTAATAAATGATTTAGGGAATTTTTTTTTGTTGTATTTGAATGATGAATCTAAGTGATATTTTGCATGCATGACTTTCTCAGGTCAAGGAAATGAAGTGAAATTAGAAGGAGGTACGAGGGAAGTTTCTAGTTCTTGCAGCACTATTACAGAAGGAAATAATTTGGAGACTGTAAGTTTCAAGTTACATGAAAAAAGAGTATATTTCTGTTTTTTTTTTTTTTAAATTTGTTAATTTATTTGTTGACAGTTTGAGTATAATTTTTCTTTCATTTTTTCCATCTAGAGTTTTTTATATTGTTGAGTTGTCTATTATCTTGTAGTATTGTTGATTATTTGGACAAACATGATTTTCCAAAAGTAAAACCAGAAGTTTTACTATTTTCTTTTTCATTTACCAAAGAAAAAAAACCTCTTGTTTCTTTTGTTGGTTTCCAAAACTAATCAAAGAGTTACTGAAAATTGGTAAAAATTACTAACATCAACTAAAGTAAGGTTATTAAATTTCCTTATACCAGGAAGAAGCATGCATTAACAAGGTGATTGGTAAAAACTCCTCTATTACTCTCTCTCCAAGAACTAAACAAGTTGAAGAAAAATTGGAGGAAGGAGAATTTGGAGCCACAAATGCAGTAAATTCTTTCAAGAAAGAGGTTACAGAAGCACCAAGGGTCAAGCTAGGATCACCTATAGCATATGCAACTCTTGAGAAAGATGACTATGAACAAGAAATTAGACAACTCAGGAACATGATCAGAGTTCTTCAAGATAGGGAGAGAAATCTCGAGGTTCAATTGCTCGAGTATTGCGGTCTAAGAGAACAAGAAGCAGCAGTGATGGAGTTACAAAGTAGATTGAAGATAAGTAACATGGAGGCAAAGATGTTCAATCTCAAGGTTGAGACATTACAATCTGAGAATAAGAGATTAGAGGCACAAGTGGCTGATCATGGAAAAGCATTGGCTGAACTTGAAGCTGCAAAAACAAAAGTGAAGTTCTTGAAGAAGAAGATTAGGTATGAAGCTGAACAGAATAAGGAGCATATCTTGAGTCTTAAACAAAGGGTTGCAAAGTTGCAAGATTTGGAATGTAAGGCTACTGCTAGTGACCAAGAGATTCAAATGAAGATGAAAAGGCTCAAGGACCTTGAGTCTGAGGTTGAACAGTTGAGGAAATCTAATTTGAGGTTGCAGATGGATAATTCTGATTTGGCTAGGAGATTGGATTCTACTCAGATCCTTGCAAATTCTGTTCTTGAAGATCCTGTGGTAATTAAGATTTTATTCAGTTTCAGTCACTAACTCACTATTTTATAATTCTAGTGTTAGCATAGTGTCTAACAGATATAACTAATCAAAAGATAAGAATGTATTAAAATTAAAATAATAATAAAGTTTACTTTGAATCAGGCCAACAAAATCAGACAAAATTGGTAGATAAATAGTCATTCAACATGCCGACTGAGGTTTAGATATGGGAAAAATATCTTTTTTAATAATGAAAAACTCCGGTATGAGAGAGAAAGAAACATCAGTGGATCATATATGAGTGATCTTTCTTTCTCCTATTAGAATTATGGTACACTTTAAATTTTATCTGTGTGTAAAGAAAAGACTTTGTCAAGAGAGACAAAACTTATTTAAGTAAACTATAAGAGATTAGTTTTTAATTGTTGACTATGGATAATAGTATAATACTCTTGGTGTTTACAGAAAAAAGTGTCTACTTTGAACAACATGCTAATATTATTTTGATGTCATGAGAAACTTTTCTCATTTGATTGGTTGTGTCCAAACTCTATAGTCACTCTGTTAATGCAACAGTTACTCCTATTTGTTGCTAACAAATTCACCTTGCACTTTTGGAACAGACAGATGCATTGAAAGAAGAAAGAGAGCGTCTTCGACAAGAGAACGAAGGCCTAGCGAAAGAAATTGAGCAACTTCAAGCCGATCGATGCTCGGATGTCGAAGAACTAGTCTACTTAAGGTGGATAAATGCTTGCTTGAGACATGAACTAAGAAATTACCAACCTCCACCAGGCAAAACAGCTGCAAGAGACTTAAGCAAAAGCCTAAGTCCCACATCGGAAAAGAAAGCCAAACAACTCATACTTGAATATGCAAATAACAATGATGCAAGAGGAGGAAGGCTTTCTGATTTTGATTCTGATCAATGGTCCTCCTCACAGAATTCTTTCCGCACAGATAATTCCGGCGAATGTGATGATTATTATCCTCTTGATAACAATCCATCAGATGCAAAAACTACCAACAATACTACAACCAAGTCTAAGGTTTTTAGCAAGCTTATGAGGCTGATTCGCGGGAAAGATAGCCATAACAATCGCGCTAGCCGAGTTATGTCTAAAGAAAAAACTTTGTCGCGAGAAGATAGCAATTCTATGCATTACAGATTTAGTATGTCAACCGGGACAGACGCTGGAGGTGAAAGTTTGAGGAGTGAGTATACAACTCCTAGTGATGCATCTATTGCTTCCTTTGATTTTAACCGCGCGTTGAGCATGAAGGATGAGAGTAGTAGGAGAAGTTCTGATAGCTTCGCAGCAGGAAGCTCGAAGAATTTCAGCCTTAGGATGTCAGGTTCAGGAGAGTTGAAAAACCGCAATGATTCTTTCTCAGATTGCTCTACCTTGGAGAAATCTAACTTGGTCAAATATGCTGAGGCTTTGAAGGATTCTAGTGAATCTTCCAAACATAAGATACGTAGAAGAGCAGCATCATATAGTTCATTTTAAAATTACTAGCTTAATGCTAGGTTTTTACCTTTTTCAACCTTGAAAATTACAGATTAGCAGGTTATTATATAGTAGTTAATCATGATATATATTTTTAATACGCAAAACTGGGCTGACATGGTTTTTAGATGAGGAATTGCTACTAAAAGTTTCAAGCTGACATTAGTTTCTTGCAATTTATTTGTTGAAAAATTCTTTCAAAACAAACCATCAGTTTTGCTCTTTAGCAATTTGATGCGCCTTTATGGCTTATAATCTAAGAGCCTCTATCATTTGGAAATTAAGAAGTGATTGGAAGAGCTTACTTGCAATTTATTTATGGGAATATTTTATACCTCCCTATGCTTATTTTCATAAGTTTTTTTATCAGTAAGTTTCATAATCTTATATTCTTATATGTATACATGCTTCATTTGATAAAGGTTTATTGCATAAGTGGTTGTTTATCCAAAATTTAGCTCTGTGACTCCTTTATATATTTTATTATGGTCATATTCTTAATCGATGTGAGATCTAGTTCAACGTCTTAACACACCTCCTCACACCCTGGCAAACACATTTGCGAATGACCTAAATCGAGACTAGTTAGACGGCTCTAACGATATTATCTTAAAATTGAATTATCGCCTAACTCAATCTTAAAAATTAATCCATACAAAAATAATTATCACGCCTTCGTATACCCTACTAACTATATTCCTAATCGACTGAGACTTAACTCATCATCTTAACAATAACTCATTTATAAATAATAAGTAAAAATATCTCTTCTACAAACAACTCAATCTTTAGTTTCTCAGAATTTAAAAAACATAGAATACAGGAAAATAGTAAACTTTTACATCGTTCACTTAATTAATGATGAGTAGTTGTGCACAATACATTTAAAGGTCCCAACTCCCTATGTGATAAGAGAAATGCCTTGTACAAGTAGTGCATCAGCTAGAACTTGGTTAGCAGCTTGTGAAGGATGGACACTGTCCCAAAAAACATACTGTGTTGCATTGGAACATGTTCCTGGTGATTTAGGATTGCACAACAAGGATGTTGTCTCTACTGTCCCTGTACCACAACAACCTCTATTTGCCTCCACAAAACCTGCCAAACGTCACAATACAAGGTTATAAGAATGGACGGTGAGACACGTACCACTAATTTAGTGTGTATCACCTACACCTCTTCAGTGACAAAAAAAACAAATTTTTTTTGGTACTGTTGTAATTGTACAGGTGTATAAAGTAGTGGTACAAGGATAATTTTCCTATAAGAATCAATGACATCATTTTTAATGTTAATTTAGTTTCTTTATTGAGTTTTGTCTACAGAGCCTCTATTGATCTTGCTGTCAAAGGTTCAAATGACCTGATTTTGAAATGAATGGATTTGTGAGATTGAAAGGCTATAAAATTGACCAATGACAACGGATCATTAGAGGATAGAATCCTGATCAAATTGATGTCATGTAAACCATCATTTGGTCTGTGACTCTCTAAGGTCAATTCACTAAAATTTTAGTACTTAGTTTTACAGAAACTTTGCTTTAGTCCACGACTTTTTAAAATCATTCATTCACTGACTAATGTGAAAGACATATGATACAGATAGGGCCTTGAGGAAAAAAATGAAACATTTTGAAACATAAAGACTAAAGTAAAATGAGCTTATAAGATTAGAGACCAAAATAGTGGTTTATCCGATAGACGTAATTATGTTGAAAGTATTTTAGCATACCAAATTTGGAAGGGGATTGAACAAGGTCATAGAGAGGCTTGAAGATGTCAAAAACTACAATCTTAAGGCCAGGAAGTTGCTTTTGAAGATTAGTTGAAGCTGAGGTGATCTTCTTGTTGAATGCTTGGGCATCAGTGTTGATTCTTGAGACACAACCATTCTCATGGAAACCAAATATAGTCCTTGCAGCAGGTAAGCAGCCCAATGGTGGAAGTGAAGTCACTCCAATTTTCCTTGCTCCCAATCCATACAAATCCTGTTTCCAAACAATGCATAATGAACCATTAATTCATAATAAAGAATGCATTTTAATAGTAACCTATGTTGTCCTATGAATATGATCCAAGTAGCTGATAAAGGACTCAGATGATGATGTTGATATTTCATGAGTAACCAACCATATTCGATTGTTTTAAAAAATATGTAGGAGTAACAGAATACCTTAACAAAGCTTGAGAATGAACCCACAAGGTAGGAACCATATTGATCAGGAGTGATGACTTTGTTGATCCAAGGATTAACATAATAATTTTGCAGAAAGTCACTGTTTCCAGCACTCAATAAGTACAATGAATCCTTTATTATTGAAGCTGCTTTTTTACTCCCTGCTACTTGGGCCAACTTGCTTTGGTATTCCTTGTAATAATTCAACTGTTGGGACAATGGAATTGCATGCTGCCAAAAGGGGGGAAAAAAACAAGGTTAAAACACAAAATCTTTAGCCCTATCTTTGAATGAAGCAATTAAAAAATTCTAAGGATAATATATAAACAGTTATAATTTATTTAGACACAAAACTTAGTTGCCTTTAACAGATACAACAGTTTCTTCCAATTCCAGGTTGAGTCAAAGGTAAAAGTAAAAAAAACACGAACACAAAGTTGTTCATTTCAAATTCAAACTTACATTCAAAACAGCAGCCTTTTCATCATAACCAGAAGCAGCAGAAGCAAAGTTAGCTCCAATAAGAAGGTTCTTCCCTGAAGCCTGTGGGCTAAGATAAGCAGGGGCATAATTCTTAAAACCAAGTGTTTCAGCTGCAAAAGGAAACATTCCAACAATAATTTTTTTAAAAGGAATAACAAAATGACTATAAAACATATAATTCTTAACACTATCTATTATAATTTCTAAGAAAGTTTCAATTTTGATGCTTTTTTTCCCACAATTACCAGTAATATCAGTAGCTAATTTCCCATTGCAAAATCTGCCAGTGGGTTGGTGGTTAACAAAGTCCCTTCCATAAGGAGGATAATTAGCTTTGAAAATAGTGGGAAGATAGTCATTATTCCCCACATCTACTGCTGAATCACCAAATGTTATGATTGCTGGTACAAGTGTGTCTTGTGCATAGACACAAGAAAAAATGAACACAAATGCTAAGAGTAGAATTCTTAGTGCTTCTAATTTACTATCCATGTTCAATTTTTTTCTGCTTTTGGAGGCTCTCTATCACAACTTATATGGGAAGAGAAAATGACCCTATTCAATCAAATAAGTCTAATGCAGATTTGGTGGATTCTCCTTTGTTTTTAATATAAATAAAAATAACTAATTTCGAACACTTTTAGAAAGTTAGTTAATTTTCTCAATTTTATATAAAAATCAATTCATTTTTCTAAATTACCCACATCATATTCATTACGGAGAGAAACATGATTACAGTAACTAAAGTCCATTAAGCATGTTGTAAGCATGTTTACAAGAGTTTGAATTCTAATCAGTTAATATATAAATAGTTAATTTTTTAAGCATGTTAACAAGAGTTTGAATTTTGACTGTATTATAAAATAATTTTGTTAAAAAGGACAAAAGGTCTGTTTGGTTTAGATTTAAGTAGAATGACGAGAAAAAAAAATCAATAATTAAGATTATTGATGCACAAAAACAGAGGCAATTTAATGAAAGTAAATAATTTTAACTTTGATCAAAAGTGATTTTGACGAAACCAGATTTAAAACAAACAGGCCCAAAATCAACTTGTAAAATCTATACTCTTCAAAACGATTGGTCTTGTGTCGGACGGAGTACACTCCCGGCGGTGAAAAAAAAAAGAAAAGAAAAAGACCCCTATTGAAGGAGGAGGGTGGAAGTTGGGCATAGGCATTAAATGTGAACGCGTAGAGTAGTTACAAATGATTAAACTCCATTGATTTATTTGGTATTTTGTCTCTGCTTTGAACTTTTAAGTGAATGCTTGATTTTGGTGAAACTGGTCAATTAAGGTTTCTTAAATGAATCAATCGCACTCTTGTCAACTACAATAGTATGTTTATGAATTTGGTTTAATTGATTTCATTTCATTTAGTATGGTGGAGCTAAGTAGTTGGGAATTGGGATTTTGTGAGAGGAAAGGGTGGCATAGTAATGTTGGTTTAAGAACAATGATGAAGGGAACATGTGCATGAGTTATTTCGGTTGTTGCATAGAAAGGGAGAAAACGTACTCGCTTCAATTTGCCGTGTACATTGCTTCTTCCTCGTGGATGAAAAAATTAGAGACCATCAGAGCTAGCCCTACTATAATATAGATATTTTCTGTTAGAACAATAAAATACTTTCGACTGAAAATAAAAAAAAATACAATTTTTAGTATTTTCAATTCTCTAGTTTCTTTTAACACTTTCAGTTTCACTTGCTTTTTTTTTAGTCTAAGTCTAGATTTTTATTTTGTGTTTTTCTTGAATTCTAATTGACCATCCTGATGTATAACGTTTGGTCAATGATGTCACAACAAAAAAAGTAAAAGAAAAAATGTCATGCATTAACGTAATTTATTATAATTTGAGAAATTTTTTGAATAAAGTACAAAAGTTGAACATTTACAAAATGTGAGAGACTAAGCTCGAAAAAAAATGAGTATCCTTGGGTGGCCAGTACAAATGGGTCAAAACTCAAAAGTATTTTGTCCAGCTCTGGAATCAATCATTCAATGTCCATGCAACTCTACCGTGATACTGAGAGTCACTAGCATATTGGCAAAAATTGTATAATTGCATGAACATATTAAAGCAGATTGAATATGGTAGTAGATGCTTTAGTTAGTTAGGGTGTTCCAATTCGAACGTAGTTATGTTTATGAAAATGTTCACTACATCAATAAATTTTTTCGTTTTGTAATGATTTAACGGCGGAGTAGTTGATTTCTTCTTTTCGCTTGTATCAAAAAATATATATATTAAAGCAGATTGGCATATACTTAAAATGACACTCGTTTAAGATTGTTTCAAGAAATACAATAAGGATTTTTTTAATTTGTGCAATATTACATATGTTAAAAAATTAAAAATGGAAAGAAAACACATCATTAATTGTATGTTAAACACAATCCCATTAAATTTTTGATTTTTTCAAGAAAATTTTTTTAGCTTTAGTTTATTAACTTGTGTAATATTGCACAAGTTAAAAAAAGAGATCTTGATATACCGTGAGCACTAGTTAAGGTTACTAAAAGTAAAAAGATAATCCTAAGAACACATTATTCTGCCTGTCGAGAATAAAAAAACTACATATTGCAATACTCCATCTTTTTATTACATTTGGGTTCTTAAATAGTGTCCTCAAGCCACTAAATATCGTTTCCCTAAAAAAATTCATACAATAAATATAATAATGAATAGAATAACTTTACTAAAATAACCCTATTAATGATTAACACATTAATTATCTAAGTATATTTGTAATTGACATTAATTATTTTATAAGGATAAAATAAAAAAAAAGAGTACTATTTAAGAATACATTAAAAATATAAAACACTATTATTTTTTTAAAAAAATAAATTCCACTAAAACAATACTCATTATAGAAAGGAGGGAGTAAATCGTTATGAGATTATTAATGGTGATATTCAATCTTCATACATTTTAAAATAAACCACCACTAGAGTCATAGATCTATTTTGTGGCACAATTTTACATATCTTTCTTCAACCATCATCAATGAAAAATGAGATGTACATGGTGGGACAGGTACATGCATGAGACACACAAAGGGATGTAGGATTTTGATCCCACCCAAAACTGAAAAATTCCCTTTTCTTTCATTCTACATTTGATTCCAGTAAAATCCTCACAAAAAGAAATCAGTTTTTGAATATAAAGAGTTAATCAGCATCCAAATTGTTTCTAATAGTAAAAATAAATAAATAAGATAAAATAAAAACAAACCAAAAATTCAACCGTAAAACGTCCACCTTCTCCATCCTTTCACTGTCTTCATCCTTTTGACTACTATTTCACATCTTTGATTTTACATCATAGCATGGTGAGGACCAATTCGAAAAAAAAAAATATAAGTTAGAGAATCAATTTGAACTAAAAAAAATAACTGACCAACTTAAATCAAACCCTAAAGTTGATGAAACAAAAGAATAATTTTCCCAATTATATAAAATTACTACCTTACTGTGTATACTATTAGCTAGCTATTACAGTAGTAAACAAAGTTTGATTAGCAAGTTACATATATAGTTTTTTTTGAAATAATTCAAATTTAATAATTTAACTACAAAGTTAAGCTTTTAGTTTGTTTTAAAAAATACCCAAAATGAAGAAAAAGGTATGAAAATGTAATGTGAGAAAAAAAAAGAGGAATTTCGGAAGTATAATGTTTGTGTATAAAAAATTTATTGCAAGATTTATCCTTAGATCAAAACTTATTTACTCTCATAATAAAGAACAACTTTATACATGTTAGTTATGGTGTCATTTATTCTACATAAATTCATATTTTTATAAACAAATTCAATAATTAAAATTGTATGATGTGACATTTAAAATGTTTTTTTTTCTTTTTTTAATATCAAATCAATAATTATAAAACCATTTGTATATAGATGCACAAATTTAAACTTATACACTTTAAATGAAACCGTTAGTTATGTTGGATCCCACCGAATTAGTGATAGCATTAGTAGTATTTTGAAGAGGTGGAGTGGTGGACCACCAAGATAAAGAGATCCAAAAAAAAAATTGTAGAATAAAAGAAGTTGGTGCCAGTTGCCATCAGCATTTATACTATATATATAGATTATATATATATGGACAATGTTAATTTTGGCTCTCTTAATTCTATTTAGTTATATTTCATATCAAAGTACATTTTCCAAAAAAGTAATCTTCTAAGAGAGGAAGAAGCTAATTCATTTGCCAGCTGCTGGTTAATTCTTCTTTAGTTGCATTACCAAGTATACAAAGTTTGTTAGATTTTCAGAATGAGTAATCCATAGCTTGGATTTCATTTTTCTTTTTTTTCAATTTTTGATGTAATATCTTAATAGAATCGTTTAAGACCATTATATATCGGTGGTAAACTCTTTTTTAGGTATTTAATGTATGTGTATATAAAGAGCTTAATTGTACAAGACACTCATAAAGACTTAGGTATATAGGTTTGGTTTTATATTGCAATAGGCCAGACATAAATTCAAAAACTATTCTAATTTTAAATGATCCACTTTTATCATGACCTTAAAATTACACAAATTAATTTATGTGTGGCAAAATTATTTTATCATCGTCTTCTTTATTTAAGGATCATTCTTATATGTAACATTATTTATAGTTGAAAGATCGCCTTAATCATTTGATTTCTCTTTTTAACTCATCGATTTTTATGAGGGGACCATGGTGATCCTGCGATTGTAGTAAACTAACCCATATATAGCATAATTTCTTTAGTTTGGGTCAACGCCTTAAGACATGACATATGAAAGGAAAGGAAAGGAAAATGAAGTACTCCTAATTCTTAAACAAGATGTTTGGTGGCTTTTAATGGAGAATGCAGCTTAGCTCTTTGGTATTCATCAATTCTCAATTCTCTCTCGTCAAGAGCTTGTAGTTTAAATGGCATAAGGAGAAACTCTTGAAACTTGTAATATGAGTGTGTGTTTGGTCGATAAAAAAAAAATTCTTTTTTTTTTTTCCGACGCATGCCCTGTTTCACTGTGATGGAGTAACAGCAGATTGACATGTTCAGAATTTACTGCTGGCTGATCTCTGTTCTTGAGTCAGTTTTTCTGGTTTCCAACTGTGAGATTGAACAACCTCCTGATTTTACCTGCAGAGTTTTTTTCTTTTAGATATTCCACACAAATGCCTTTTGGAATTGCCTTGTCGTTATCATTACCTTAGCACAATTTTACTCTTATAGGGATTTTATTTTTATTTCAAAAAAAGTAATTTAAAGTTATAATTTACTCATGCTTGTTATAAGCTATACAAAAGATTTTTTCAAGTAAGTGAGTGAGTTCTTTGAAAATTAAATTATAGTATTCAAATATCAAGAGGTGGATACTCACTCAAAAAGAAGTGCTTTTTTTAAAAAAAGTAGCTAAATATAACTCTTGTATCGAACATTCTTTTAATTCAACTTGAGATTGAGATTCATCGATATATTTTGTCAACTTTAAAAATAAGTAATTATCATGAAAATACGTTTATAAGCCAACCTAAACCGATTCAATTCGTTTATACGTAAGTAGAAAAAAAAAAAAACAAAAAAGGACATATTTTAAGAATCAAGAAGAATTAGTAAGCCATTTTATAAGGATTTACAAAACTAATGTGAAAAAATAAAGATAAATAAGTTCTATAAGTGCTGTGTAACATCAAAATCAATTATCTAAATTCAACCAACACTTATAAATTTTATTAAGGTATTGCCAAATACTTTCTCTACTTTTTTATCCATCCACTGATAGACCATCCAATTTTTTGCAGAAGTGTGGGTGAAAGCTGGACTAACCTTTTCCAGAGGGTCAAATCTGATTCTGAAGAGATAGCATGGCATCATAGGTAAGGGTTCTTCCTCTTGCATATTTAGGGTCAAATAAGCCCTAAAAAGAGGGACATGATATAACAATTAAATTATTAATTACTAATTTAACAGAAAAAGAAATAAAAAAGCTAATGCACTTCGTCCCTCGCCGGAGAGATCCATACGCATCTATCATCAGCTAAAATCAGTTCGCGAAGCTTTTAAAGCTGTGTTCGTAGTCGAAGCTTCGAACGAAGCGCGAGAAATCAAACGGTGGACTCTGGTGGTCAGAGAATTTCCACCGCCGGTTTAGAATCGCACTCAACTTTGATGAGTCTGAAGGATGCCACGGATTTCGGCCTGTAGATGCAGAACAGGTTCCAATCCTATATGAAAACCCTAAAATCCATTCTCCATAACTGTTTATGAAAAACCCTATATGAACAGTTCATCTACATAGTAAGATCTGTTCCAAAGAAACACTGAATTTCTGAAGAGTTTACAACTCTGATCCAAATATGAGCAGCAGAGGGTCATTCTTTCATAACACGTGAATTAGAGTCCATAAGAATGTGACACATTGGGCAAGAGGCCGAGCCTAATCCCTATTTAGCTTTACGGTTATTTGTTATCAACCTTCCATGATCGTGTTTCCACTTATGAAGTTTGAACCTTTCAGGTACTGATGTACCTTCCATCTCCAAATGAGATCCCAAGGAAGAAAGGGAATAGAAGACAAACCAGAATAAAAGGGAAAAATATGCATATTTTAGCGAAAAATGCCGTTTGAGGATGGATTCCATCTTCTCCTGGATCATCGTGAGGAGGACAAAAGGCTCTAATTTTGCCAATGATATCCCATTCACCAGAAGGAAGATGCCACTCTTTAATAGATGATGAGCTATGAGCTATTTAATAAGAGGTAAGGAATTTAAATTCCAATCAGCAAGTTTTGGATAATATTAGGAACCCATTGATCTTTCCAAAAAAAGAATTTTATTGCTATTACTGATAGACCATCCAATGTTTTGCAGAAGTGTGGGTCAAAGCTGGACTAACCTTTTCCATAGGGTCGAATCTGATTCTGAAGAGATAGCATCAGAGGTAAGGGTTCTTCCTCTTGCATATTTACCTTTCATAACTTTAACCCAAAGAGCTTTTGAATTGTTGTTTATCTACCATCCTAGCTTGACTTAAAAAGCATCATTAGTGATTTTAATTTTACGACATCAAAGTCCACCAGGAGACTTGGGCATGCAAACTTGATCCCAATTAATAGCATGAATACAGGAAATCCCTGTTGATTTTTTCCGTCTCCATACAAATGGAATTAGGGATCACAGACTGTTGTAGGGAGCAAAGAGGAATAGCCTCCAAATCACACATATTACTCTGGAGCTTTTCAAAAAAGGGGCTTAAAGCTATCCTTGCTTCTCCTTCCATGAATGTCTATTGTCTAAACTCTAAAGCACCGAGGTATTTACTAAGATCATCTACTAAATTAATAATAGTAATAGAACATGGTAGCTTTGTTATTTCACTATATAGATTATAAAGCATGCATTGCTAGGAGCAACAACAGTAATTTGCTTAGAAATCTTTCCAATTACTTGGATTATAATTAATTTCACAGTTACAATCTTAACACAGAAGGCACGAAATTTTCAAGATCTAATCTTCTATATGGGTTTTAGAGTAAATCACTATAATAATTATTGCTTTAATTTATATGCACGATGTTCCAAAGATCTTTTATTTAGGAAGCAAAGCCTGCTTTAGAGTAAGCATCAGTGGCAGGACAGTACACTGTAGTTGAAGATGGTTCTTTGGTTCTAGAAATTCATGACATGAAAGCGACTTTTAATATGACATTTATTGTGCCACTGACTAACTAAGAGATAATCATACAGTGGCTATCTAGGTGTGGGACAAATGTCTGATTCAATCATTACAGAAGACAACCTAATTGTAGTTTGTCCGCTTTCCTTATGTTTTTGAACCATCGTCAAAGATAGACATTCCTTTAGCTCTGCTAGAATCTGGCTCATGTCAGGCCTTTCAGCTGCTGTTGATGAAATACATGACAAGGCAATCTCCACAACTTTCCATGCAGAATTCATATTGAATTCTTCCTGCTGCAACCTCGAATCAACAATGTTTCGAATGTTGCCTCTTTCAACCATTGGTATAACCCATTCAAGTATGTGAATGAACTTTTCACTTTCTCTTTCTAGTGCAGGTTGTCCAGTGATCAACTCGAATAAAATTATCCCAAAGCTGTAGATATCACTTTTCTTATTTGAGTTTCCATTTCTCTGAAATCTGTCAAGAAAAATACAACGGTAAACTGCATAAGTGATCTTGAATGTTGTTCATTACAACTTTTCATTCCTTTGAGATAAATGGATGAGGCTAACTTTTCATTCCATACTTAGATTGTATAAATTCTCAACGGAAATGAAGAAATCGTTTTGTTCCTTAAGTGGCCTACATCATTAACTAAGTGAGTAAGTTTCGTTGAGCTTCAAGTTTCATCTTGTCTCTCAGCACTCTATCGACACTAACTCGTTCCCTTGTCTTGTGGTGGCTTTCACTCACCTATTATTATTCGGTACAACCTTAATCCAAGATATACATAGCCTTTCCCTGGCCGAACTCTCAATGGAAATACTGATTGTTATGACCTTTAGGTGGGAGAGTCTCATAACTTAAGTACTACATTGAGCTTCTAATTCTAATTAATGTGGGACTCTTAACAATTACTTACGTCCACTCTATAATAATTTATTCGTGAGGATAGAAGCAAGGGTGTGCGCAAACCTATGATAAAAAAGAGAAAAATATAGTAATCAAAATTAAAAAAAAAAAAAAAAACTGCCAGTGAAAAAGTTTCTGTTGCTAAGCCTTATACATCCCTCTCATTTGTAACTCTAAACAATGTAAAATTTTATGTAGGGACCAAGTTCAAATCATGAAATCCACCATTTAATTGGAAACTCAAGACAGTAAATGCAGCAAAATTATTAACTTAAAGCAAATATAATTGATTATCTTTAACTATTACTTACTCTGGATCAACATAACCTGGTGTACCAGCAGGACGAGTTGATATATGAGAATCAATATCATTACCAAAAGCTCTACATAGACCAAAATCACCAATCTTAGCATGCATGTTTTGATCTAGTAATATGTTGGAAGGCTTTAGATCTCTATGAACAAGAGGAGGTTTACAACCGTTATGCAGATAATCTAGTCCTGAAAATCCACAAGAATCCATATAGCATAATTTACTAAAAAGGGAAACTAGTATAACTGCAACACAGACAACTATAGATGTATACCATGTGCTGCATCAACTGCAATGTTAAGCCTTTCGTTCCACTTCAAGACATTTGGATTTTTTACTGCACATGAAAACAAAATAAAATGCCCACGTTAATTTTGTTCATAGGGAAAAACAGATAGGTATCACTATTTTAATTGTGAAGAAATACCCTGGAAATGAAAGCATACAGGCAAAATTCCTTCCTCCTTCCTTACTCACAGTTCTTGTTGTGATAAGTTGAATGTGCAAAAAATTTCAGATCCATTTGGCATTCCACCCCTTTATTATGTATATTTAGTTTGTTTAGATAAGTTGAACGTACTCTCTCAGATCCTTATCATAAAGCATTTGTTAGAAGAAATTGATGGTTTTTTTTATAAGGCATTTTTGTAGCATTTATTATTATTTTTCCTTACTTAACCATATTAAACTTTCTAGCTTTTTAGACTATTTTATTGTATAGCTATCAAGCATGTAATTCAACAAATGATACAACTGGTTTATCGTACAATTTTTTTAAAAAAATTAGTCAGATCAACTAAATTTAACTACTTATTAGTACGTGTAATATTAATTAACTATTCTTTGAAATAGGGACTAGATGGAGTATAAAAAAATTATTCAAGCACAAAACATGAATTAATTACCTGATAAATGTTGCTGGAGATTTCCATTGGGCATGTATTCATAAACCAATGCTTTAGTTTGACCTTCATCACAGTACCCAATGAGAGAGACCAAATTTCTATGATGAACAATCATTAATAGTTGTGCCTGCATTTCAAATTTAGCTCTACCAGAATTAACGGGATTGCAGGATTCTCCATGTTTATATTACTCCACTAAATCAAAATTGAATTTATTGTGTTCTATTTTAACATGAATGCAGCATCTAACCTCTGACCGAAATTCCTTATAACCTTGCACTGAAGATGGTGAAAGTAACTTCACAGCAACTTGAGTCTCATCTTGAAGAATGCCAAGGTAAACTTCTCCAAATCCTCCCTTTCCAATAACTGTTTTGAAGTTATCAGTAATATTGTCGATCTCAGTGTAACTGAATGGTCGGTTTTTGGATTTCAACGATGATTCTGCCTTCTTAGGATCGAAACGCACTACTGCTATAAAGAAAATCCGTGTTACTAAAACATTTACAGATATAAAAAAGAATTTGACAGTAATTTATCCTTTTAATTTAGGTCAAGAACTCAATAATGATCTTTTCTTTTTCATATTTTTGAAGATTCTCCTTATAGTATCATGACCTTACTCTGGTTCCCATATTACACGAAACCTTAAACTTGTTACATATGCCCCCCATTCTAACTATTTTAAAAATTTGGCAAAATTATGTGGATGACTAATTGTTTGAAGCTATAGGATTTGGTAAATATCCAGAGAATTTTTTTCTTTTTTGATAAAAATATCCAGAGAAATTTTGACTTCATTTATAGTACTCCTGATTTTGTGACACAAAAATATAACAGTACGAAGTACCGTACCTTTTTGCTTTCTAAATATCCAAAATCCAAGAGAAACAAACAGGATTGCAATGAAAGCTGAAAGTGATGCAACAAGTGGTGTAACAAAGTTCTTCTTTTTGCATGAACCTGACACACAAAGATCAGGATTGTCTGCCACACTGAAAAAAGTCAAAGTGCCACAGTATTAATTATCATAGGTTTATACTACCTTCGTTTCAAAATATAAGTAATTAGACAATTTTTACATAATTTAAGAAAAATAGTTGTTATATTAATTTTGAAAAAAATTAATCACTCTATTACAATTTTACCCCTAAATAAATACTATAACTCATTATCTTGGAAATCAACAATACTAGTAATGAGTTATTTTAATAAATAAGAACAATATTAGTAACTTTAATAAATAAGAGTAAAGTTGAAAAAAAGTTAACAAATAGATATTGTGTCTTGTATAGATACTTTTAATATGAAACATGCATACTTTGCTCTAAATGCTTATATTTTATAGCAGAGGTAGTAATATATATTCTTTGCTTTATAAAAAATAAAGTCTCATTATAAAGAGTGGATAGTCAAATGAGGAAAATTGAAGGCAATGATGGAATTAGATTATAAGAAGGCTTTTTTAACCTGTGCAAAAGTTAAGAAACTAAAAATATAATGATGGAAAAAACAAAAATGTAATGTGATTGTGTTTTACGTACAATTAATGTTATGTTTTTCTTTTTTCATTTTTAATTTTTTAATCTATACAATATTGCACATGATAAAAAACTCTTTATAACAAAATATTATACTAGAAAGTATGAACCTTAATTGCAAAGTGGTATCTGCTTTTTCCCTGAGAGCCTTAGGGATGGAGCCCGAAAGCTTGTTCCCTGTCAGATTGCTGCAAAGATACCAAGAAGATATGTTAAGGTGACATTTGAATGAGTTTATATGTAGCTTATGGGGTCTTTATAAGCTGGTTTTAACTTATTTTCTTAAGCTTCCTTGAATAGCTTTTCGGAATAAGTTATTTTTAACTTAATTTAAATAAGTTTTGTAATTTTACCTACAATCTCTCATTTGATAAGAATTTATTGCATGAGTTTTTAATTAAACACTATCCAAACTGATCACCATAAATTGCCTTGGTCCTAGTAGGGGATATAAATGAAGTCAAAAAGTTCATGGAAAGATTCCAAACTCACAGAATTTTCAACTTTGGTAACTCTGCTAGAAATTCAGGCACAGCTCCGATCAACTGGTTGTTTGATAAATCCCTGAAACACAGTAACATGTTAACTTATTTTTGATTTAATTCTCAGGCACAATAATGAATGGTACATGATAATTATTACTACTCACAAGGATTCTAGCTGTGTAAGAAATGAGAGTGAAGCACTTATCTCCCCTGTCAATTTGCTTGAGCTTAGGTTCCTGTTCATCATATATAAATGTTTTCCAGTATCATTGATGCTTCCATATTGCACTCTAGTTAATATAATAAGTTTCGCACTTACAAAGATGTGATTCTAGGATTAGTGTCAGAGTTGCAAATGAGGCCATTCCATGCAAATGCCGTTGGAAGACAGGGATCACCTTGCCAATCCAACCTTGAGATTTGGTAGGCGTTTCTGATATCCAGAATAGCAGCAACTAAAAATAGTACATAGTAACGAACATAATCATCTATTTCGTAGTTGTAAAGGAAGCAATTGGAAACAATATAAATACATGGACTAATTTGAAATCGAGCATCACATATCACACATATATCCACATACATACCATCTTGAGCGTCTGTGGGTGAAACAAGTTCAGTTATCAATTTATAGGTCTCAAAGGCGTTGAGGATAGGTGGAGCATCCGACTCTGACGTTGCCCTAATGCTAAACTGAGCATTACCTTGAGATGCCGGTAGCGGACCAACTGTTACTGGCTTCAAGTATTCAAGGACCAAAGGCTTGGAGAGGACACTTACAGAATTGTGGGTGATATTGATGATTCTTTTTTTCCCATAAGAAAGTGGTTCAATTTCAGCAAAATGGAAATAGAAATGATACTTGAAATTACCCTTTAGGTCCCCAAAGAGAGAGTCATAGTCAAATTCTATAGGGACCGAGACATTTGATGATTGGATTGCAGTGCTCAATACTTGAGATGGCAATTTATAAGCATCAGCATTAGTTGCAGCATCAATATAAACCGATTTATTCAAACGTTGCCAACCATTTTTATCAATGTTTGGGTCATAGCGCCATATCCGATCATAGACGTCATCTTTAAACCTAATTAAATTTAGAACCTTCAAAATGTTGATTTATAAGGTACTTCAAAATGTAGAAAAGAAGCATTACTTTACCTCATGTGATCATTAGGCACCTGGTAAGGAGAGCCCACATCAGTTCTGGACTGAAAATCCAAAAGTGGCAGTGGAATACTATTGTTTGACATAGACATAGACATAGTGGGATATATGGAACTGTTTAAGAGTCTCAATTCCAATATAGAAATGTAAGGTATTGTAGGACCAGTCCTTACAAGGCACACTTGTATTGTGTCCGTCGTAGGAATATGAATAACCTCCCTAAATTCATAATATTTCACCGCATTAATTGAGGGCAAAAGATTCACCCCAATATACAAGTCGAAAGATGAGGATTGATTCTTGTAATCATAATTTCCATAAGCGAAAAAAGCCCTGATTAAATAACTCTTATTTCTTCCCTGTTTCGGTTTCAGAACGTAACAGTTTCTTTCTCCCTCTGGAAAACTTCTCAGTGTATTCAACTGTTTCCCGAAGTAGCGATAGTTCAAGTCAGCATTTGGTGAAATAACTTGATTTCTTCCTGTTTCTATGAAATCTTTGTCTCTCTGATACCAAATTCCACTTTCCTCGTCCATGTAATCTACGGGTGATCCACAATCTATACTTATGAAGTCTGCAAAATATTAATTATCTGCAGTCAGATATAGTATAATATAATATAATATAATAAATTTGAAAGCAAAAAAAGCTACAAATGTATAATTAAGCTCCTTCTTCAAGAGTTTAAAGCTTCTCTTTCGGCATGAATCCTTTACAGCCACTCACTTGGAAATGGGTGGAGAGATGAAGAGTAGCTCTCTCACTATTTGTGTCGACAACTATAATTTTATCATGCATACTAAAGCCCCTTTTGAAAACATAAATATTTATACATTTTTTTTTATCCAATGAAGAACCCATCTTAAAGGCATAAAAGATTAAATTTACCTTTTACATGTATATTATTAATTTTGATTAGTTTGTCTTTTTTACTCTCATTTTGAACGATTTGTAGGTAAGAATAAAACTGAGGGAAATGATTTAATAATTAAGAAAAATAAATGACCAAATAACTATACAATTGTATGAATTTAAAACAATACAAAAAGAGATAACCGGATAAAAATATAATTTAACTTGAAATAATGGTGGATAGTAAATTGGTATTATGTCATTATGATGAATAGTAATAACTTTGATTAACGGAGTTTCGAGTATTTTTGGAAGGATAAACATGGGTTGGAAGCATATATATTGGCTAACTACAGTCTACAGTGATGCTTAATTATACATGGATTGGATCATTACCTGGATTGTTATCAACGTTTGTGATTTCTCTTGAAACAGTTTTGTCCAGTGATGCTGAATTTGCATGAGTAATATAAAGTGGAACCACCAAGGCAATCACAATCCATAACCATAAGTTTAATAACATGATGATGCTGAAAACTCTCTCTGTTTCTCCTTCCATCTTATCATCTGTCATGCATTCATAGTTAATTATTGATTACAAGAATTCATTAATTATAAGTAATAGAAATAAAAACCAAAATGAACTCACCAAATAAATATGTATATCCAGGTTCTATGGAATCAAAGATACATAAGCTGCAATAATATTTTAAGGTGTTTGTGTCTCTACATATATATATACATGTATTCACACAGGACAAACGGGACCACATTTATATGCATTTCGCTCCTTAAAAAACATTCTTCAAATAAGTAGTTTAAATACAATGATGTGTCAATTCATCTTTCTTTTTTTGTTTCTGGAAATTGCAGTGTGAGTGTTGACCCCTTCCTATACGCATGTCATGATGAATATTCCTCAATTTTGTTATACCTCATTACACGCTCAACTTTGCACCACACACTCTTCTAACCCAAAAGTCAAGAGATCCTTTTCTGGTCTTCTGGACATACTATGTGAGTATATATGTAGATTTTTTGTAAGTTAAAATGTGCTATTTCTAATTTTTATAGTACTCCTAACTTCTAAGGGCAAGACAGCTAGACTTGACAATTGACTATTTATGTGCTATTTCTAATTTTTATAGTACTTATTGAGAATTCATACTACGTAGCACTCCGGAATGTGACTGAATGGATCAATAAGTACTATCTTCTCTATAAAAATTATAGGAAGAGGTGTCAACCCTTCCTCTCTATTTAATTTCAATGCTTGTACAATTTACTCCCTCTAAGATTTAACTTGACATAGGAAAAATCTTCAATGTACTCTCTCCTGTCCTTTTTATAAGACACCATCTAAAAGATTTTGATGGTTCTTTATGTAAGACATTTTATAGTCTTTATAATGTATTAATTGTTTCTTTTCTTTTTTACTCCTATTAAATGTATTGATTATTTTTACTCCTTAATTGTAATTGGCTAATACATTATTCAATGAAGGGTAAAAATGATATCTCATCCACTTTTTGAGAAAACCAATAAAGTTAACTATACTCAACTACTTTTCTTGTTCTGTGTAATTCGGTTGAAAACATCTTATAAATAAGACCGGAGGGAGTACCATTTTTGTTGCAATACTCTCTTATATTTATAGTATTGCCAAAAAAAAATTTGATCTTTGACATTAAACGGGTGGAATTTGACTTTTTTAAAGTGAGTGTGTAATGTGTCTAAAACGAGAAAATAAAATAAATTGAAAATATTATATTTTGGTCTTTGAGTTTGTAATAATAGCTCATATAGGTAATTAAGTTGCACAGAAGTTCACATGGGTTTCTGAAGTAGTTCACATGAATCCTTGAGATGCATGAAGATTCGTTTAAGTCTCTGAGATTGTTAAATGTTTATTCACTTAGGTCTCTAAAATTTGATAATCTTAGGGACCAAGTGGACTATTTTTGCAAACTTATGGACCCAAGTGAATAACGTTTGATAATCTTAGGAACTTAACATAAGTGAATTACTCTTGCAAACTCAGAGACTTAATGAATATCCGTGCAACTCAATGATATATGTGAACTACTCTTGCAAATTCAAAAACTTACTCAAGAATCTATGTGCGGTTTAACTCAATAAATTTATCATTCATTTAATTTAAATCAAAATTACGAAATATTATAATTTAAATAAGAGTTAATATACCTTCACTTTTTTATTTACATGTATTCTCACTCTAAAAAAACTAAATCATAAGAGTGTATGTAAATTGTCATTACCCTTTAACTAATTATTATTACCTCCGGTCCTCTGTATTTATATACTCCTTCCATTTTATGATATGTAAGTCTCCATACTTGCAAAAGTTGATGTTTAATATTATAAGTTTTTATCCAAATGCAAGAAGTATTTATTACTACTCGGATTCATAATATGAGCATTTTCTTCAAACATTTTAAAATTATAGTCTTTTTAAATTTTAATTTTTATTTCAAAACAATTATTGTCTTAGAATTTTAAGATGCACTAAATTAATTATTATAATATTTCTTTCTCATCATTTCTTTCATTCACCAATTATCATCTCTCTTTTTAATTATATTTTGTCAACCACTCTTATTATATTGTTAATTAGATACCTTGGTCCACTCATTAAAAACTTGTATCAATAATTTTTTAATATATGTGAAACTGGTCAAAATGATAATAGTTTTGGAATGGAGGTAGAATAAAATGTGTTTGTTTCATATTTTAAATACTTACACAAAACACAATGTGCATTTATTAAATTTTTTAGCTTTACCATTTTTTTATTAAAGTAATCCACTACTAATTAATATTGTTAGTTCTAAGATAATTAGTTATATTTATTTAGGGGTAGAATTGTAATAGAGTGATTAGTTCTTTCAAAATCAATATAATAACTATTTTTTTTAAACTGTGATTAATGTTTAATTGCTTATATTTCAAAATAGAGGCAGTAACTTTTTTTTTTATCGTTTTACTTTTTTTTATTAAAGTAAATTACTATTATAGCGGTAGTGAAATTTACATTTAATCAAGGATAAAATTATAAGAGGGAAGTAGTTTTTTCTAAAATAAATATATTAATAGCTTTTTTTAAATCGTGTGAAAAGTGGTTGATGCATGACTTATATTATGAAAAAGATGGAGTAAAAAATGAGACTCATTTCATCGGGACCAATAAAACATACTACTTTATAAAATAAAAAAATAATTAATTTACGTATATTAAAAATTTCAATTAGTTGTATTAAATTTTTTTGCTTTCATCTAAATTATAATTTTAATTATTAAAATATCATTCACAATATTTATTGTAAAGTAGGAATGATAAAATTAAATGAATGATACCTTAGAAATTATAGCATTAAATTAAAAAAAAAAGTAATTAATTTTTTTTATTGTTACATTAGGTGTCTATTTTTCTTAAAGTATTGTGAAGAAGAAAAGTATAATAGAAAAAAAAATGTGATATGTTTCATAATAGAATTGTAAATTAATTATGAAGGGGAGAGACGAGAAAGAAAGCAAGAAGGAAAAATTGTGACTATAAAATGTTGTTTGGCCAATAGATAAAATAGTCTAATGGATTTAAAACTCAATCTCAGGACGAAGAGAAAATAAGAAATCATTTAATGTTAATAGTTTATTATTTGCTTCAATGTATAGTTAATATTTCAAAATAATTATTAATTATGATTGGAATGAATAAGCAATACTCTAGACATTTTTTTAATTTAATACATCTATTTTTTTTTAAACTAAATCCGACGGATTATATAAACTTGATCATTGTGGTTTATTTTTTTTTTCTAGACTATATTAGATGACACCAAATAAAAAAAGTGAAACTATCATTTTAAGCCATCTTAAAATATTTTAGCAAACCAATAAACTTAAAGATAGACTTGCGATTCTACACGAGTCTACTAA
The DNA here is from genome assembly GCA_037177725.1 of Cyamopsis tetragonoloba. Classification (NCBI taxonomy): domain Eukaryota; kingdom Viridiplantae; phylum Streptophyta; class Magnoliopsida; order Fabales; family Fabaceae; genus Cyamopsis; species Cyamopsis tetragonoloba. The sequence goes on along the minus strand of CM074124.1, from coordinate 51,918,392 downwards.
AAAATGATTCTATTTGAGCATATAAAAACATAAACTCGCAAGTTTTTACTAGTCAACTGATTGTGATTTTGATAACATTTCCCAATCTATGGAATCAAAGATACACAAGCTGCAATATTTTAAGGTATACGGATGTTTGTGTTTGTGTGTCTCTACATATATACATGTACTCACACAGGACAAACGGGACAACATTTTCATCCAACCCAACAAATTAAACTTATCATCTTTAATCCATAAAACATTGGTGTCCTCAAATATGTTTTTCACAAAAGGGAATACATCCATAAACGATGATTATTGTTTGACCAAAAACAAAATAAAAAAACTTAAGTATTTGCTCATTAATTTAAGGTAGAGAAAGTTTAATTAAGGGTCAAAAAATAAATAAATATATAATATTAAGATAGTGAGAATTCAAAAGTTTTTATTTCTATTTTTTTTAATTCTTATCAAGTGTCTTAAAAGTTCTTGTGGTTGTTTAATTTACCCAAGTTCTAAATAGGAGTAAATTAAAAAAAGTGATAATATGTAACAAAAGTTTCAAAGTCTTTCATTAAAGTTCAATGTTGACGAAAGATTAGACAAAGATTGCTTTAAATTATAAGATCATGGACATTCTTTCGCTATTTTTTGAATTGAGTTAGGTCCAAGTAATTATTATACGAGTTTTATTAGGAGAAGATCATTAGATCAGAAAGAGATGTGATAATGAGAGCAGAGCAAGAACAATCACTCATTCTTTAAACAAAAGAAAAGTAGATAACATGATTATGATACAGGGAAATGAAAAATTATATAGAGAACAAATATATGATTGTACTAATGACTTAAAAATCTTGTAAAGATTTACAATTTTTTTGAGGTTAAAAACAGAATAAATAACATCTTGTTTCATGTAACTTTTTTACATTTTCTGTAATAGTAATATGTAAAAGCAAAAAAGTTGAGTATTCCTTTTAATTAGCAAAATTACTATGTACTACCTTGCAAGAGTACTCTCTCTACTGAAAGTTGCCACTGAAAATTCAGTAGATGTACTATCAAGTAGATTCTCTAAGGGACAACATTGTTTTAATTCTATCACCACTTCATTCATTGCTGGCCTCTCAGTTGAATTTGGAGCAACACAAGCCATTGCAACATTCACTATTCTAGTTGCACTATCTTTTTCATATACATCTTGCAATTTTGGATCCATGATGCTATTAACTTCACTTTCATCATTAGCTAACATGGATTTTACCCATTGAATTATGTGAATGTTTCTGTTAGATTTGATGATAGCAGGACGCCCGGTGATTATTTCTAAAAGAACAATTCCAAAGCTATAGACATCACTTTTTTCGGTCAACTTGCTTGTTATGTGGTATCTGCATCACAAAGTTAAACCAATATATAGGGTCAATCAAACCTAAAAGGGGTTATAGAGATGATACAAGTAATTTAGTTTTTTGTTTTTGGTACACGACCAGACCACACTTTTATCTTCACTCGAGGTAATATTGTTTGAGCTGGAGAGAACAACTATTTGTGGCAAAACTCTACCTCTTAGTATTTAGCACGGTTGCATATTCAGAATTCAAAGTCAAAACTAGGTTTAAGCTAAAATAAACAGTGAGCCAATTAATCCAATAGCTAAATGGTCATTTAGCTTCGGAGCAAATGGTGAAATTAGTCTTTTTCAAAAACTGTCATCAAGTTGGTTCTCAACTTTATTTTTTATTAAATAAGTCTTCTAAAGATTTGATTTATGTTATTAACAATGTTAAGATAATATCAAGTTTATTCTCTAATGATTAAGATATCACTAGTAAGTCCTCAATCTAAAGGACTAAATAGAGACATGCGGATATTTGAAGGACTTATTTGATAATTTTATCTTTGGACCACTAATACAATGATTATTAAAATCTTCGGATGAATTACTTGTTGTTAAGAACATTAATGAGCATTAGGTCTTTAAAGGACCCATTGATAATGTACCCTTCAATTTTGATTTGATTCCACTAATTGATAATTTCATTACAAAATATGTTTTTCAATTATTTGTATGATAAAGCTGAAAATGCTAATTCACAACTTACTCAGGGTCAAGGTAACCAGGGGTGCCTGCAATTACTGTTGACACATGGGTGTCACATTCATCTGCAAATATCCTTGATAATCCAAAATCAGATATTTTAGCATTGAAATCTTGGTCTAGCAAAATGTTGCTTGTCTTAACATCTCTGTGTACAATTGGGGGCTTGCAACCTTTATGGAGATACTCCAATCCTTTAAAAAAAAAAGAAAATTAATGTTGTTTAACATGTTGGATTCATATATATAATTACATGTAAAACTTATTTTAAATTAAATTCCTCACCTATTGCAGAATCTAGAGCAATTTGAAGTCTCTGATTCCAGCCAACTGAAACTTGATTTGTTTCTGCACCCATGTTCATGGGAAAAAAAATAATACTAAGTGTGTATATTTGTTTGTTCCTCTTATGAAAATATTTGATGAATCTATATTTGTTTGTTTTTTTAGATTTTTCCTTCATGCAGTAAAATTAAGAATGAGAGAAATATAACTGAATAAAAGAATTGTAGAGTTAGAATAGTGAAATGGTAATAAACCTTAATATGATGATGCATCAGATTTAAGATATTATAAATAGATAGATTGAAAACCTGAAAGATGTTGTGCCAAGTTTCCACTGGGCATGTATTTATAGATTAGTGCCATGCCTTCATTGCAATATCCAATCAAAGGAGTCAGACATTTATGGTGTACTCTAGTCAAAATTTTTGCCTGCACATCAGAATCAATAATATTCCTTCATCAAATTAGTGAATTGAGAATGTTATGGATTTCATTGAATCATTAAACTATAAAACATGCGAGTTTTGATTTTGATCCCAAAAAAATTTTTCGTTAATTTTGGTCTCTGTGTTTGGTCAAATTTCGTTTTAGTTCTTTTCCTTTAGTGTTTACATCCCTAGTTTTTTAAGCATTTCATTCTCACCCCTGATTTTTCTAATCCCTTTTTGTTTTCATCCCTACTTTTCAAGAAAAAAGGACTAAAAACAAATTTTGAGAAAAAATGACAAAAAAAACAACCAAAAAAGATTTTAGTGACTAAAATCAAAATTCGCATATTCTACATGATCAAAAACATATTTAAGATAGTTATCAATGATACCTCAGTCTGGAATTGTTGGCGTCCTTGAGTTGAAGGAGAAAGTATTTTAACTGCTACTTGTATTTCACCGATGCAACCGTAATAGACAGTTCCAAATCCTCCTTTACCCACAATCCTCTCAAAATTGTTTGTAATACTTAGAATCTCCCTATAGGTGAACTCTTGTTTATTTGAATCCACATAGTCAATTTTGTTGGAAATCAACTTTTTCATTCTCATGACATCTGATAAAAGAGCAATATACTATTTAGTTAATACCATTTTTACCTTATGTTAACATATTTACAACAATAAGAGTTATTTTGTCAATTTTTTAACTTATTTATTGTTGTTCTTATGTTTATATACACAAAATAGTCTTTGTTAAGATCCCTTTATGAAAAATTCAAAAAATATTATATTCCTACATCTTATTTCTCTTACAATACTTTTACAACTACTACAGAACAAGAAAATTTTAGCACTATTTGTATTGACAATAAGCAAAACACCTATCTATGACTTGTTTGATTCCCTTTATATATTTTAGTTTTCCAAAATTATTATATGAAATAGTTTTCAAGAACTATTTTTAAAAAAGACAGAAATTTTTTATATAAATTTATGTGCAAGTTTGTAAAACTGCAAATTGAAAAGTAAAACAACTTTTAGATGTTTTTAAATCTCTATTTTTAAAAACTGCAAAAACATTGATTTAAAATCTGTTTTTGAAAACTAAACTGTCAAGTAGACTTTAGTTTTCTATTTTTGAAAATAAAAAACTGTTTTAAAATCATAATCAAACAGGTATATATTATGGAACTATTTCACTATCACACACTGTCATATGCATATGAAAATGAAGAAAAAAAGTAAAGGATGACTGATGTTTATGATAATTAGAGAATAATAAATACATGACCAACTACTTCTCAGTTTATATATAGCATGTGCTAGACATTCACAATAATTTTGGCTTCATAGTAAAGCATATTCAATAACACAAAAAATAAAGATTAAAATTATACCTTTTTGCCTTCTAAATCTCCAAAGTCCAAGAGAAACAAAGAGGATTGCAATAAAAACTGAAAGTGATGCAACAAGTGGTATAACAAAGTTCTTCTTATTGCATGAGTCTGACACACAAAGATCAGGGTTGTCATCAACACTGAAAAATATTCAAAGAGCCTTCAACAAAATTAGTTTACATTATTAAAAAATAGATTCATAAACCACCAAACATAGCATACAGCATGTAGTTTACTTGAAGCTGAGGGCAAAGGCATAGGTGTAGAAATTTTATGTGTTGCATGATTTTTCTTAATAAAAATTTCTCATTTTCGTTAGTGCCAGAATCATGGACCTCTGTTACAAACTGTTAGAAAGTTTTCTAACAATGTGATTTCTACACTAGAAAGAACATAAATAAATGAAAGGTAAAAATAAGCAAATTAACAAGTGAGCAACAATTGAAATGAATAATACAAAGATATTATGATAGAAACCTTAATTGCAAAGTGGTATCTGCCTTTTCCTTAAGAGCCTTAGGAATGGTGCCTGAAAGCTTGTTCCCTGTCAAATTGCTGAAAACAACTAGCATTTTAGTGCTTTTCGCTATTAAACGGCATTATAAAATTAAGAAAAAAATTTTTAAAATGTTTGTCGTGTTGTAAAGTTAGTAACTAAATTGAGAATTTATCACAGACTAATAAATAGCAAAATCGTCAAAATTTAGGAGATTAATTTAATTTGGAGGTTTACTCCAGAGTTCAAAAAACAAAAAATATCAAGTCAGAAAATGAACGAAAAGATTCCAATCTTACAGAGTTTTTAACTTTGGCAATTCTGCTAGAAATTTTGGCACAGATCCTGTCAAATAGTTGTCTGACAAATCTCTGGAACATAATAATTAACATGTTATATTTATTTATACTTGCACACAATATTGGCATAATATTTCTAATTTGTCAATACTAAGAAACACTATTTTAATTAGCAGAAAATGAATTGGTCATATATATTATATATATAATAATTACTACTCACAAGAATTCTAGTTCTGTAAGATATGAGAATGAAGAATTTATCTCCCCAGTTAGTTTGCTTGATCTCAGGTTCCTGCTCATAGTATGCAGTTGACATAATATTAATTCAACAATTAACTTGAAGCAAAAGTACTAAAAAGAAAGAATCAACAAAGGAAAAAGAAGAAATGTTATAGTAAGTTTTGAATTTTAAGACATAATTTTTGGCCCATGTCACAGCAATAATAAATTATATTAATAATATTATGCACCCTAAAATGTTATAGTAAGTTTGAAAGAAGCATTGTACTGACAAAGATGTGATCCTTGGATTGGTAGCAGAGTTGCAAATAAGACCCTCCCATGCATATTGATTTGGAAGACATGGATCACCTTGCCAATTCAACCTTGAGATTTCATAGGAATTTTTTATGTCCATAATAGCTCCAACTATATATAAACATATAAACATATTATATATTGTAATTAAGTACTAGATAGATGTAACAAGTGAACAAGTGCATGTTAGGTTTACATTTTTATTATTTATTTTTATCTGTTTCTGATTTTCTATAATAAAACTTTTTTGTTTTCAAACTTTTCAGTTTTTTTTATATATAAATTTCAGAGAATACAATAAAAAAAAATAGAAAATAGAGACGTAAACCAAACAAGCCTTAAGGACATGTCTTGTTTACATTTTCATTTCCAATTTTCATTTCAAGTTTTCATAAATAATTACAAAATTATCATCTTATTTTTATTTTGCTGTCTAAAATTTGTTTAAAAAACACTTAAAACAACTAGAAACAAGTAAATCTTTTTTCCGACATTTCCTATATAAATTTCAGAAAATAAAAAACAAAATAAATATAAAGTCAATTTTGTAATAATTTACGAAAACAGGAGATGGAAATATAAACTGAAATCGTAAACTAAATATACCCTAAAAATTCCATCTCTACTATATCATATACATACCATCTCGAGCGTCTGTTGGTGAATCAAGTTCCGTTATCAACTTATAGATCTCAAAGGCGTTGAGTATCGGCGGAGCATCTGATTCTGGTGTTGCCCTAATGCTAAACCAAACATTATTCTGAGATACTCTCAGTGGACCAACTGTTATAGGCTTCAAATATTCAAGAACCAAAGGCTTGGAGAGGAGACTTTTAGAGTTTAGGGTAATATTGTTGATGATTCTATTTTTCCCTTTTGGAAGAAGTGTCTCAATTTCACAAAAATGAAAATAGACATAATAATCAAAATTTTCAAGCTGCCCAATGGCAGATTTAAAGTCAAATTCTAAGGGGGTTGAGACATTCAATGATTGGGATGCAGTTTTCCACACTTCAGATGGCAATTTATAAACATCAACATTGGTTGTAGAATTTATAGGGATTGATTTATTCATGGGATTCCAACCATTTGTGGAGTTGTAAACATCAAAGCGCCAAATTCTATCATAGATGTCATCTTTGTACCTTGAAAAATAATTTAGAATGATGTTAGATTGGAACCTTTTAATTATAGATGAAAGGATTCTTAATTCCCTAGAGGAAAAGGAGATTGTGTTTGGTTAATTTAAATCAGATTATTAGATATAAACCCAAGACTAATTAATTTCTACACAATTAATACTATATATTTAATACTGATCATACTTTTTTATCGTTTAAAATGTAAGTGTGTAACTTCATAGATTCAAATATAACCACTAAAAAATCAAATGAAGTAACATATCATATGCTATGTCACGTGACATCACATGTTAAGTCATTATAAAAAAAATAAGAATGGAGGGACTAAAGGAGAATATATATAAACTTTTGCTAGAACAGAATTTAGAAAGATATAAACGTTATTTTGGTTCTCTAAAGATAAAAAATATTACAAAATTAATCGTCTTTTTATAATGGATTACCAATCCGGTCTAGATTCATACTAAAATAATGGTGAGAAAAATAATCTTATTTGAATTCTCTAAAAATTCTCATGTTACATTTTATTCTCAAAGAATTGAAATGCCAATAAATTGATACTATGGTACCATCTTCAACATGCGAGAGACCAATTTGATGATGATTTCAATCTTTTGAGAATTAAAATAATACTTTCTTCATTCTGAAATATTAGTCATCTTAGGAGATTTCATATGAATTAAGAAAGATAATTAATTTCTATAAAATCTAATAAAAAGTATATAGGTAAACTAAATTAATCATTGACTTTAAAGTTTATTCAATAGCTATTGGCTATAAAAAATAATAAAAGTGGGAATAGTTAATAAATATAGTATTGGTAATGTAAATGTGACAAATATTTTGGAACAAATTTTCTAGCTAAAACAACTAATATTTCAGAACGGAGGGTTTAATAAGAATCTTATACATACTAAATTAATGACATGAACATCTTTGAATAACCAACAAATGATGTTCATCTCTTTTAAAAATTGAGAGTAAACAAAAAATAATTAAAATATAATTAAAAATATATTTTACCGTAAGCCTATTTTACTCGCAAACATATTCATTTGTTAGTACAATATATTAGCAATAGGAGAATACAAAGTGATATAGCAAAACGGTCCCTCACTTACAATCTATAAGGCATTTTAGTCAATAGGCAATTTAGTCCAAGACTATGTCGATCTTGTGTAGGGTATTTTAGTTCCCGAATTTGATCTGACCGTTACAGATTAACTGCGTGACATATTAAGTGCAATGTGGACTTTTTAATTGATTAATGAAGATCAATTAATCGAGTAAGACTTCCTAATCCACGAGTTTCAGCCTCAACATATGCATTATCCAATTAATGCCATTATAAGACTTAAACTCCTAGATTTAAAAGTCTTAATCGAATAATTGATCCTAATTAATCGATTAAGGGATCACACATGACACTTAATGTATTACACTGTAATCCATAACGAGCAACTAATGTTAGGAACTAAAACCCCTTACAACAAAGTCTATAGTATTCTCCTAAATCAAGACTATAACGCACTAATAAGTCAGTGATGATTTAGGCTATTAATTCGAAGAAAAACTCATTTAACCTAAGAAGAAAATATAATATAAACAAGCATTAAAAGGTGTTGATGATTACCTCCTATGATAAGGAAAATATTGAGGTGCTCCAACATCAATCCTACTCCGAAGACTTTGTAGTGATTGTGAATTACTATTTGACAAAATTCCATACACAGAACTATTCAAAACCCTTAGTTCCAATGAAGAAATATAAGGCCTTGTTTGGCCAGTCTTCACAAGACACACATCTATTTTTTCAGTTAAAGGAGTGTGAATGACCTCAAAGAAAATGTAATATGGAGCCACAACAACTGTTTCCCAATAATTAACCCCAATATAAATATCAAAAGTTGGGGTTTGATTTTTGAAGTCATAATTTCCATATGCAAAAAAGGCTCTAATTAAATATTTATTATTTTTGCCCTGTTTTGGTTTCAGGGTGTAGCAATTTCTGTCTCCTTCTGGAAAGCTTCTCAATGTGCTCAATTGTTTTCCAAAGTATGGATAACCTAAATCAGCATTTGGTGAAACCTTATGATTTGTTCCTGTTTCTATGAAATTTTTGTCTGTTTGATACCAAATTCCAGTTTCTTCGTCCATGTAATCAACGGATGATCCACAATCTATGTTTATGAAATCTACAAAGTAGATCAAACAGATCAGATCAGAGGAGTTTATTATCATTTTAGTCTTTGAAATTCTATAAATTTTACAGTTTTATCTCAAACTATTAAGATTTTCATCTTAGTCCTTGACTTACATTTCTGTCACCTAGATTAATCTTTGACATTAGAATGTCGTTAATAAATTTCTCTTTAGTCTATAATACAAAGAACGATTCAAATAGCTCCTTAAGTTTTGTATAAAAATTTCAATTTGGTCTCTATTAATTTCATGCTCACATAAAAGTTTTAGCCAATGGGCCATATTAAAAGTTTTAAATAAAATTAAGGGATACATTCTTAAAATTGCCCGGAACAAAAATAAAATTTAACAGCATTATGACTAAATATTAAAAATAAAAGTCAATAACCAAAGTAAAATGCCTTAAAAGTCAAGAACAAAACTAAACAATCGAAAAAATGTGAATATGAAGGTAGAAAAGGCAGGAACAAAGAGTAATAAAACTTAGTAGCATGTTAAGCATATAATACTTTAACAATTAGCTACTACTCAAAATAATACTCTCTAATTATTAACTAATGAGTTGAATTGTTTATTATTATTATTATTTTGTGTTCTTCCGATAGTGATTTATCAATTTTTGTGTGAGAAAAAAAATAAGATATATTATATTCACCACTAAAAAAAAATCTTCTGTTTATAAAAAAAATAAAAATTAGTTGTTAAACTTGTTTATTCAGTCACTAAATAGTTTTATTAGCAACTAATTAGTGACAAAAATAGTTAATAACGTGATATTAGTTACCAAAAATCTTTACTTATTCGATGGATTGTTAAATCAATTTTTTTTTCTTTTTTTATAAATCTAAATCAATCTATTTTACTAGTAACCGTTGCGGGATAGGTGATCTTCCTCTATTTTTGATCAACTTAATTATTATAACATATATCTAGTAATCAATTGTGTCCAATATATAAAATTTTGAAGAAGGCTCCTTAGATTTGAGCAAAATTAATAATTAAATATCTGTAAATAGCTACGTAGAAAAATACCTGGATGATTATCGTTTGTGATTTGTCTTCCAAGAGGTTGGTGTAATTCAGAATTGACAGCATGATGAGTGATGAAAAGTGGAACCAATAAGGCAATCCATACCCATACACTATTTAACATTATACTATATTGCATCGTCGTTGCAACAAAAAGAGGAAGAAGAAGAAGTAATTGGTTTCGTCAAATTAAATTAAATGTATTTTCAGATCTGAAATAATCTAGCACACCAATGAATGTAGTCAATATTGGTACATGTTTTAAAGTAATGATTTTTCAAGAAACAATAATTTTTTTATTTTTTTAAAATATAATAAAAATTTCGCAAATATTGCTCAAAGAATATTTTAGTTTCTTTTCACAATTAATGATAGTAGCTTGAGATGGAAAATGGAAAGAAGAGAAGAAGTAATTGGAGTGGGTGGTGGGTGATGGAAAATGAAAGAGGCAGTACATGCTTTTAATTTAGTGGGTACTAATAAAAAAATAGAGGGACAATAATTTTCTAGATTATTGTTCGGATATTGACTATAGATATTTTAGGTGCACTATGCACATTAAAAAAAATGGTCAAGTCTTCCTTTTGTATCTTTTGCCCTTTAATATTTTTTTCACATAAATTAAGAATTTATTAATTGTAATAAAATCTTATCTTGAATTGATTAAATAACTTATGTTTAATTATTCATTAATTAAGTAGATGGTGTATGTGAACGCACTTTAGGTTATAAAAAAAATGTAATTGATGATATAACTAAAAAATATAATTAATAAATGAAAGAGATGAAGAGAGAAATAGTTAAAATATTCATTTACTAGATGAAGTTAAAATTTAAAAAAAAAAAAAAAACATCTTAAACTTTACGATGATAATTCTTTGGAAATAAAAATAGAATCTAAAATCAAAACAAAAAAATTATGTTTTCAAATAAAAAACAATAAAACGGCATTGTTTTAAATTTTAAAATTTGATAGACTCTATTTCTTCTTTTAGTTTTTTTTTTGGAAAAATTATATTTTTGGTCCTCTATCTTTAGAGGTTGATTCAATTCAGTCCTCTATCTTTTTTTTGTTCAATTTAGTCCTTCAACTATTAATTTTGATTCACGTTAATCCTTGCTGTTAGGTTACCATTAAAAACTAACGGAGGAAGACACGTGTCACTCTCTAAATGGTCTACATGCAAAATAATTATAATAATATATATTTAATTATATTTAAAATAAAAAAACAATATTTTATTTGAAAAAAAAAACTTGACCCTCATCTTCCTCAACCCCAATCCAGCAGACACATTTTTTTCCGGCGAGGTTGTATTTGTCACAGAACTGAAAGAAGCTTAAGATCTGTTGTTACGTTGTGCGTCCTTGGTAAGGTTGAAAGAAAATTTGTTGCTTCTTTTCCTAATTGTAAAAAAAGCTTCCTTTCTGTCAAGTAACTATACTTGTTAGCTAAAATCCACAATATGACTTAATTCCCCTGTTCTCTCCAACTTCGCATATATTATTATTCGGCTGGCTTTGTAGTTAAACAAATAATTAACCACAATTTTGAACCCTCCATGACTTGTATTTCTTTAGGTTTGGAACCTCGTAGTCAAACATAAATTGAAGCCACCAGCTCTTTTGATTTTAATCGGCTGATTGATAACTAGCTCCATTGTTTTTTTTTCCTTCCCGAGACTTTGGAGCCTCAACAAAATTGGGGTAAAATATCATGATTATTAGTGTTGGGCTGTCAGAAAAAATGGTTTTATGGTAGTGAGAGGTAACGGGTTGGGGTTGGGAGAAAGAGGATAGAGGGTTTTCTTTTCAAATAAAAATTTATTTTTTATTTTAAATATAATTTCATATATACTATTATAATTATTTTATCTATGAATCATTAAGAGAGTGACACATGGCAAGTTTTAACGGTGTTAGTCTTCCTCCGTTAGTTTTTAACGGAAAACTAACGCCAAGGACTGACATGAATCAAAATTAATAGTTAAAAGACTAAATTGAACCAAAAAAAAAGATAGAAGACCAAATTAAATCAACCCCTAAAGATAGAGGACCAAAAGTATAATTTTTCCTTTTTTTTTCATATTTTTTAATTTTTCATTTCTCGTCACCACCATTGTCAAGTCAACCCACCTTGTTTGATTTTTTTTTTAAAAAAAAAAGAAAAAAATTTCTGCAGTAGCAATTTAAGTAAGTCAACCAGTCAAAAGTAGCCACTTGACCTTTCAACAGTGGTCCTCTACACGCTAAGTTTTATTTATTTCAAAGGAAACATTAAGCTATTGATTGTTTGATTCTAAGGAACTTGGAAGGAAAGAATTTGAAGAGAAAGAACGTGTAAAGAAGATAAGAATTCTATTGTTTGGTTGTAAGATGAAAAAGAAAAGGGAAGGAAAAAGCTAAATAGCTCCCGCATAGTATTTTAAATTTTTCAAAAGACAAAAAAATTAAACTCTCTGAGAGAAAATTTTTAATTCCCTCCAATGCAATTTTAAGTAAAAACATATTTTTTTAGATAAGAGTAAATCAGTCATTATAATTATAGATAATTTTTTTTTTATTTTCTCTTCATTTTTCTTTTGATCAAACACATCATTTTTATTTCTATTTTCTTTCGTATTTCCCTTCTCTCTCTTTTCTTTCTCTCCTAGTTTTTTCCTCTCAATTTCCTTCTTCTTCCAAACAAAGCCTAAAATTTTGAAAATAAAAATGTCCTTTTAGAAAATTAATATTTATTTGTACATCAAAAAGTACTTAATATATTATTTAGCACAACGATGAAGACCAACAATAATGAACACAACGCTTAAGTATTTTACAAGGCACTTAAGCGCCCGGATTGAGGCTAAAACACCAATTATGTATCTTGTACCTTTCTAAATACTTTACAATTAAAATAGAGTTGAGAAAATTGTAGCTAAACATTTATTGAAAAAAATAATATTAGAAAAACCTCACAGAAGAAATTATATTTTCTATCTGAGTTGTTTTGTGATGCACTCTCTCTCACCTTTTTCACAATAACAACAAAATAGGGAGCCTGTGTTATTAATTTATGGCTTTACCATTTTCAGCATCATTTATCTCTCAATGTTTTGTCAGTTCAATAATAAAATATTACTCCCTCTTTTTAAAATATAAGCACCTAACCGCTTTTCATGCAGTTTAAGAAAAATAATTATTACATTAATTTTAAAAAGATAAATTACTTTATTACAATTTTATTTTTAAATAAATGTAACTCGCTATCTTAAAATAAAAAATTCTAATAGTAAATTATTTTCATAAATAAGGGTGAAATTGAAAAAAATTAATAAATATTCATCGTGTTTTCCATAAGTGCTTATAATTACTTCATTCCTTTTCAAATATAGTATTACACCTCACCTCAGTTAAAATTTATTATATGTTAATTTCAAATATGCCATGTTATGGATCAATTTTAAATTTTGACTTTATCACTTAGAACAAAATTCTGCCTTGATTTTTACCTTTAGTTCAGGTGGTTAGTTTAACATTATATATAATTAGAAGATTTTCAGTCAAAGAAAAAGGAAAAAAAAAACTGAAAAATATATCACAAGGGACCTTCAATTCATTGCAAATATTATTTTTTTTTGGATAAACCATTACAAATATTATTCCAAACAAGATCAAAGCATATAAATTAATACAGCTGAATCTATTTTAGCTTATTCACTTTAATTCTCCATACTGAACTATTTAGCTATCATACTAAATTATTGGCACCTAGAGGCTCCAGCATTTCACCACCTCAGCTTTGCAGGGAAGTACTGCAGCAGAAAAATAAAATAAATTAAAATAAAATAACCATTAATACAAACCTAAAACCATGAGAAAAATAGCCTTTTTTATTTTGAAAAAAAGAAAGTTTCAGAGTGGTGCTGACCTTTTCAATGAGGGAAAGATAGTATGGTTTGACTTTTTCAACATCAATTCTATCTTTGCTCTTGCTATAGAGGTCATATTTGCTGCAGGTGAAGAATATAGAAATATTTTATAAAAATTAACAATTTTAGAAAAATAAATAATAAACAAATTAAAGATGTCAAGTAATATTACTTGAAAATGTTGAGCCATTTCAGATTCTCATGATCCTCATCATTCATCAAGTGCTTGTAGGCTCCTTCTCTATGTAATGCTGCAAAAATAAATAAGTGTGTCAAATAAGATGGACTATTTTATTGTAAATTTACAATCAAATTTGACCAAAATTAAAAGAAGAAACTTCTTCCTTTTTTTTTCTTTTGTTTTTTTTTTAAGTTGGACTTACCATAAAATGAATGGTATCTAATAATAAACAAAGCAGCTGAAGGCAGAGTAGTATTGTTCCCTTTTGCAACCTAAAAGACAGCAGCCAAATTTTAATTAGACATTTCCTTTTCAATATATGAAAATATACTATTAAATATTTTTTTTATTTGGCTTTCCAAGGACTTAGTGCCTATTTGTCTAAACTTTCATTCAAATGTGTTATAAACTAGTTATGATATTTTATTGCAACAATCTCCAACTAAAAGACAAAAACAATTTTCGTAATTTTCTTTTTAAGTCTGTTCGCAGATATAAGAATACAAAACAAACGAACACTTACTAAATACATATAGTCATCATGTCCCCATGACATCATGACATTGTTGAGTCCACATTTCTGTGAGTAAATCCCATATTTTGTGTTGTATAAAGGATTGTTATAGTCTGAATTTTCCTTGAAATACTGAAAATGGAGGAATGCAACATATGTCAGTTAGTTGTTGTTTAATTTCAATATAAATTGTTTGTTTTCTGTTGAGTTGATTGATTAATTTACCTTGTGATGAACAATGGAATCATCAAATCTGCAACCAACTGGGTATATGTCCCCTGTACAAATATAATTCAGTAAATATTATATCATAGTTTAATTTTGACTAGAAATTGCAAACAAAAATTCATTTGAGATATATCTTTTAAACCAAAAAGTGTAATTTTTTATATATGTATAGATAGATGAAACATCATGCTTACCTACAACAGCCCATTGAGGAAGTTCTCCAAAACTAGGAAGCAGAAGCACCTTCCCAAGATCTATATTGAACCAAATTGATTAAATACTTATAGACTGTGCTGTATACAAAACTACAAGTTTTTTAGTAATTTATTATATTATATTATATTTTATAGACCAAAAATATAACTAAACTTAAAATTTTTAGTGTAATAAACTTGGTGTTTTAACATGAATAAGAGATTAACCAAACCCTAAACCCTAAATCCAAAGCTTAAAACTCTAGTAAACTTGGTGGGTTTTAACACGAGTACGTAAGAGATCAACCGAACAATCATGAGTCACTTAATTTAACAAACAATCTATTATGTTGCTAATCTTGACCCTTAAATTATTTACTAATAAATCAAATAGTATAATACCACTGATTTATCACGAGTCACTCTAATTACTTGCACATCTTTACACTGAACTAATAAACTTAAGGCAGAAAAAATAGACATATCTTTTATTCAATGAAGTGATAATGAGCAATGTGCATATAAAAAAGAATGTGTCATTAGAAATTAGAAATTAAATTAGAAAAATACCATGGATAAGGCCAGTTAAGTGTAGCCAATCTTCATTAGGGTAGTCCTTCCTTATTGCTTCAGCTGTTTGGAGTAAGTGTTCAATTTGAGGTTCATCCAAATCAGGATCACTCTCATCTACCACTTCATTTAGTAGTTCACAACATTCCCATATGCTCATTTCTACTCTGTTTAATTTTCCATACTCTGCCCTCATTTTCTTTACCTGTATAAAGATATAATATAATGTTTAATAAATTAATACAAATATCAAAATAAATAAATTAATACCATCTTTCATTCCTTCATAATTTTAAAAATATATTAGCTCATACTGGGATTTGAATTTCCTATTGTTAAAAAATCATAAAGTCACTGAAGTTGGCCGATCTCACTAGATAGTTGAGATTGAATATTTTCAATCAAAATTTATAATAATAAATGTTCGAAAAAAAAATAAATTGGACTCATCATATTTCAGGTTGTCTAATTAACATTGAATGGTCGAGATTGACTGATTTTAGTATTTCTTGACAACATAAAATTCGAGTCTATCTAAGCGTTGAGAAGTAAAGAAGATGCTTACGAAATCAACGGATTGGTAAATGTGATTTTTTCTGTAGAAGTTCTCCACTCCTTCTTGCCTATGGCTTTCAGCATTATAATCCCTGATTTACAAATGACTCACACTCATAAGATGATTTATTTAGTGTTTAATTTAACATAACATATGAACATAAGAGTACTAAATAAAAAATTACTGAAATGTTGTCATAGTTAATTTTCCTCTTATAAAAAATTACTGAAGACTGAGAAGTGAGAACCCTGATTTTTTAGCTTATTTACACTAAATAAAAGAAATTGTTAAATAACAAAAATATGATTGTTTCAAACGTAAATTTATTTAATGGATATACGACTATAAAGCCATATACATAGAAATAGGCTTACAACTGGTTTTACTAGTAGAAAATAGAAATGTTCATAAGTCTTTAACATTTTTGTTATGATTTATCCAAAAATATAGAGTCATTCCAAAATATTCAGTAATTTTTAAAATTCGCATATCCTATTCAGACGACTTCAGAGGTATCTTGATGAACTTGTTATAAGAAAAATTATCAACATACACCGATTGTTTATTGTCCACCCATAAACTCAAAAAAAAGAAATTCATTTTTGACATGAGAAATGATACACATATATCTACGGGGGACATATATATTTCTTACCCCCAATTTTTATGGTTAAATATGAAGTAATGTGTAGCTAAATCAGTACTTGATTAAATTATAACGTAGTTACCGGAAAAAGAAAAATGTACAACAAATTAAAAAATATGTGGTTAAAAACTCTTTGTTATAAAATGGCGCATGGTATATTTTTTTTAGAATGGCATACACCATTGAAGTCATTTTAAATTAAGATCCTCTGCCTTCTTTTTCTAAGAAAAAGTTAAGTTCGTAATCAAATAGCTGATGTCATAATAACTAGATTTTTTTCGATCTTATCATAACTAGTGCTTTTTGTACAGTAGCAAAAAATTGGTGAGAGGGATTGAGACAGCTCAATTTTGGAAATCTCACCATCTCTTTATATATAAGGCCACTGAGATTAGCACCACCCCATTCGGAAAATGTACCATTCATTTCCGGACAGCAGCGTCCGGAAACACGCAGCGTCCGGAAACGTGTTGTCCGGAAAAATAAGAGTGGTTTGCTTTCCATTTTTACTATTTTATAAATTCCGGACGCTACTGTCCGAAAATAGTGGTGTCGTTTCCAAATGAGGTGGTACTAATCCCAGTGGTCTATATATAAGAATCATAAATCTATATATTAAAAAGAATAGTACCACTCCAAATAAAAATAGTATTAATCCCTTCTACTTGACACTATGGTGTTGTACGTAACCACTAATAGTTTCTAAATGCACCATCTTTTCAAAACTAAATTTCTTTATAAAAAAACATTTCCGATCATTAATTTTGGAAAATGAGGTACTGTGTTATGAAATCGGTATGGTGCAAAAAATAAGGCCCATTGTTGTATTGCGGACTGTAATGGGCCCTCGGCCCTTTATCTCTCACCTTCGATCGACCATGGAAAGAAACAAAAAGTAAAAAACTGTAAAAACGCTTATGCGCTGAAACGAGAAAAAGTAAAATAAAAAAGAAAATGCTCATTGTTATTTGTTAGATTTTTCTTCTGTTTAGCTAAAGCAGGAAAAAAAAAAAAAAACACGCACGATACTAGTTTTCCTTTATCTTTTAATCGTCGGTAATAAAATTCTAATTTACGTAGATGAAATTGTTGAAAAATTAATTAAAATTAGGGAGTGGATCGCATCGTCTTTTTATTATTATTATTATTTTGAAAATGAAAAATGAAGAGTTGCGTATAATAAATAATAATTGGTGTGTGGCACCATAAAGAATGAATGTACATGTTACACAATAAGGATATGAATGAAAGAACCTAAAGGTGTGGCCAAAAGAGTTGGTTTGTGGAATCACAAATCCACCGTCTAACACCAATTCTCTCTCATTTGTACTGCTCTTTCCCTCCACCTCTGCCCCTGCATTTTTATTATCAACATCAAAAAAATAAAAATAAAATAACGATTGAGGCGAAAGATTGCAGATACAGTTGCTTTTCAAAATGAAGAGGATTTGTATTTCTTGACATACTGATACATATATTTATTACATTCTTAAGAATAAATCACGGATCGAGTTTTAGTACTAGTTGAAAGGACAATTTGTGTTACAGAAAAAAAAAAAGGACAATTTGTCTTTTATAAAAAAATAAATTAGTTTTCCACCTTGATAATGAGGGAGAAAATAACGTATACTAATTAAATTAAGCTAAACGTAAAGAGGATGAGAACTTCTTTTGGTGTGTAAGTTTGAGATCCGAATTTAATTTACTTTTAAAAGTTAATTTATACAAAGAGAATTATTACATAGAAATTTTTAATCTACTTTTAATGGTCAATATTGGATATCTAAAGTATAAACGAATATAGGAGACATAATAAAGTAAAAAGTTTAATACACTTTTAATGAATGATCCAATAACGGACATTGAATAGACTTTAACATCATATTAAGTTTAGAGTTTAGATCAAATTCACTTTCAAAAACTATTCGCAATAGGAAAGTTGTCGTATCTCTAATCGAGATAGGACTCTCAATATGATGTCATTAGATGGATAATTACAAATGCCGCAATAAAAAATATACTTTTTCTCTATGATTATAGGGAAAATACAAATATTTTGCTAAAAATAAAGAAGGGGTTAAAAAAACTAATTACCAAAATGATGATCAGGTTGCTGAATGAGGATAGTCATGTTGGCTGCACAAGAGTTAGAAGAAAGTGAAAAAGAAAAGAAATAGTAAGAAAGAAAAGAGAAGAATAATGAAAGCACAAAAAAAGAGGAGAAAATTTGAGGTGGGATGGAAATGGCAGTGTTTGCTATTTATAACTGGCCGGAGAGTCCTTCCCTGAGAATTGGAAGACCACAAGTCCTTCCCTGAAAATCTCTCTCTTTTCTTTTCTTTTCTTTTCTTTTCTTTCTTTTCAATTTCCATCTTTAATACAAACATGATTATCAATCTTTAATCCACCTTGCAACCTAAATAATTACTATTTTCCACCATGGAAAAAGCGACCCTTCATTTTTAAAAAATTGGACACACACACAGAGAATAACACCCAAGTTGGCAATCTCAAACAAGATTGTGGTTAATTGGTTGGTCACTTTTTGTTTTCTTCTTAGCTAGTAGGCTAATATAGATTTTTTTATTGTACAAGTCTCTTCTTTTTTGGGTACTAGGGTTGATATAGATTGAATCCCACGTTTCATCACATATCCATATGTTCATATTACAATTATGTACACGATACTCTCTCTGTCTTATTATTTATAAGACATCTTTTAAAAAAATTTAATATTTTTACAATTTATATGATCATTTATTATTTATTATTTATTTATTTTTATTAAATATATTAATTATTTGTATTTTTTAATTCTAATTAATTAGCACAATATTTAATAAAAAATAAAATTAATACGTTATATTCCCTTCACTCATAATATAAGTCTCAACTAACATTTCAAACAATTTTAAAAAAGTGGTTAAATTAATAAAATTAAAAGTATTAATTAGACTATTGAGATGTTATATCAATTAAATTTAAACTCAATTATTTTCTATTGGTTAAATGACTTTGAAAGTTAAAAAATCATAATAAATACTTCTAATTTTATGTGTAGGAACTTATATTATAGGACAAAACTTTTTAATAGTTGGGCCTTATATTATAAGACGGAAAGAGTATAATTTTTTCTAAAACTAACTAAATTTAACTATTTTTATTAGTATATGTAATATTGTTAATGATATCTTATACTTCATCCGTTCCTTTTTATTCGTCTCCGTTTTGAAAAAAAAAATTGTTTCTTTTTACCGGTCTCTTTAGAAATTTAAGGAAGAATTTATAGCTGCTTTTTCTAATATACCTTTTACATTTATTATTTTGTATATTAACATTAAGTGGATAATTAATAATTTTCAAGTTCTAATAAAGTATATAGTAGACAATTACTTCATAATTTTTATAATAACAAGAGCATTAATTAATTTTCTTAATAAGTGTGAAATAACTTTAAGAGACAGATAAAAAAGAAACG
This sequence comes from Cyamopsis tetragonoloba, assembly GCA_037177725.1. Lineage (NCBI taxonomy): Eukaryota > Viridiplantae > Streptophyta > Magnoliopsida > Fabales > Fabaceae > Cyamopsis > Cyamopsis tetragonoloba. The sequence continues at coordinate 51,898,208 of CM074124.1, read as the reverse complement.
AAGAAAATAATAAGAAATAAAGAAAGTATCAAATTAGAAAAATACTAAATCATTTTACTAAATTTTTTTACCCACCTAATTTTGATAAGTATTTTTTATTTTTCATTAAATATTTACTTTTTAAAAAATAGATGATACTGATAAAAATTAAGAACAAGAAAATTTGTTAAAAAATTTAATAAGATAATTTAATATTACTCATAAATTAACATAAAATTATGAGCCCTTAAAAAGAAAACATTAAATTGTGAGAGTAATAAAATAAGAGGAGAGGATTTTTCTTCATTAGTTTGGGTCCCACGTTGGATGACTTATTATCATCAACTGAGTCAGCTTGAGTTGGATCACATAATATCTCCGATATAAGTGGGACCCAGTGACGTGGCATTGAGTCAAGTTTGTATTACACGTGTTGTTTTTATAAGGCGCTTCACTAATCTCGAGAAACAATTTCGTACTAACTTGTTATTATTCCCGCTTTTACCACCGTCGGTTCTTCTCCTCCCTCAACGACTGAACACGTGCCTCGCTTCTCGTCCAGCACGTGCAATACAATGCGTTTGAGCCTTACACGTCCGAGGATAATCTTACGTGTTCCTTTTGTACTCCCTCCGATTTTAAATTGGTATAATTAGATAATGTGTTTACTATACATATTTTTTATTTTTAAAAATATATAAATTTTCTAATACTTATTTTAACTTGAAGCTTATATTATAGTATTGAGGAAGTATTTAATTTTCTAATAGTTCTTAAATATAAGTCCATAAAAAAATTTAATATTTTTTTATAAGTTTTTAATATAAAAAATTAGGATATTTATTATAAAAAATTTTCTTATTTTTAATTAATGAAGATAGGTACATTGACTTTAAAATAAAAATAAATTTTAAATAAGGATAAAAATGAATATTTATGATAATTTTTTAAAATATTAATGTATTTTATATGTCAAAACTTCTCTTAATCAGTGTGATATTATTTTGAAGGACTTATAATTAGAAACAGAAATAATATATTATTTCTCTTTTATAATTAAATTTCTCTCTTATTTTTAAATATTAATATTAACTTCTCTCTTTATATTCAATATTAATATTATCATTAGATTTATAATATGAAATAAAGATATTTTGCTTTAAGTATTTATATTTTAAAACTAAAAAAAGATTTTAAGTCAATTACCATATCTTTCTTTTTTTATTCCACCGTCTAATACATATCTAATACATAAGTGCTTATATTTTTTTTAGAATATAACTAATAAATAAGACTAGAGAAAGTTACCTTTAAGCTATTAATTAGGTTTGAGAGATTTGGTGGTTAGAAATTAACATACACAAAATAAATTTAAACTTTAATACTATCATTTGTTAAAAGAAAAATTATTAATTACCAATGTCACTATATACAAGGTCCTCAAAATTACAATAAATGAAAAGTTAGTTAACTTACTTAAAAGGGCTATATATCTCGGTCCAATAATATACTCTCCCGGTTTTTTAAATATAAAAAGAATAGTTACTTTATATTTATTACGAAAATTAGGTTGCCTTATTTGACTTTTTTAATTCCAAAAAGAATAATTGATTTGTTTTTAAAATATTTCTCATCATATTAATATTTTTTTTTAAAAAAAAAAACAGCTCCAATAGATAATTGATTAAATTGAATTAAAGATGCCTTTAATATATTTGCATTAAATGTAATACAAGGTTAAATCTGCTTAAACACAATATCATCAAAAGAATTACTCCGGTATATAAGTTTTGTTGTTTAAGGTTTTAGTATACATATTAAAAAAAAATTAATTATAAGATATTTTATCATGCTGTTGACTATATTATTCTTATTTATATAATTAATCATCATTCATTACTCTTCTAATATCTCATCACTTACCTATATTAAATGAGGGGTATAGTTGACAAAAACGAATTAAATGAGCTTTGAAAATATAAAACAACAATACTTTTGAAACCAAAATTAAAAGTCTAGAACAATATAACTTATAGACCCGAGGGAGTACTACATTCTAAAATAATTTTATGAGTTTTGCTAAACAATGTTCTTAGAACACTTATTAAAGTTATTAGAATTAAAAAAATGCTAACAAGTGCTCTAAAAACACTTTTTAAGAAATCAAATGTGATAAAATGTTATTGGAAAGTATAATTTTTTTTTATATTTTCGAGAGGAAAAAAATGTGCACTAATTTTTTAATAGTAGTAACCTTAACAAATGTCCTAAAGGCACTAGCAAGAACCTAAAAATTATCGTAAGCACATTATTTCGTCTCTAAAAATACAAAAAATTACGCTTTCCAACACTTTCTTATTATACTCCCTCTGTTTTTTAATATAAGCACCTAGTAGACTTTTTTTCTTTCTAAATATAATATTTTACACAAAAAATTATAATCTATTCGTTCTGAAATATTAGTCACTTTAGTAAAAAAAAATTGTTCCAAAAAATTTGTCACTTTTACATTACCAATGTTATATTTATTAACTATTCTCACTTTTATTATTTTTATAGCTAATAGCTAATAAGTAAACCTCAAAGTCAATGATAAATTTAGTTTATCTATGTACTTTTTATTACATTCTATAGAAATTAATTGTTCTCCTTAATTCATGTAAAATCTCCTAAAATAACTAATATTTCAAAACGGAAGAAATACTTATTTATCAATTTCTTTCGATCTTACTCCTATTTTATTAAGAACTATACTACCAATTCTCGAAACTATACTACCAACTACCCCTATTTAATTAGGGGTATAATTGATATTGTGTAATAATTTTTTCTAAAATTCATAATAATTATTATTGTTCTTAATTTATATGCATTATGTGCTAAGTGCTTATATTTAAAAACAGAAAAAATATTTAATTCTTTAAATAATATTCTTGGAGCACTATATCATATACCTAATTTTACTATCGTAGATTATCAATCAATGTATTAAAATCCCTTAGACAAACCAATACATTATCAATAATTTTTATTTATATTATTTATAATTTTTAATGATATATATAATTAGTAATTAAGTGATCATTTAAAATATAGCTTATTAAAATAAAACTAAACGAAAAGTAAAAATCAGCGACTAATATAAAACTTTTAAAATTTATAAACGGAACTAAAGAGAAACTCAATAATCTCAATGAATAAAGTGATAAAATGAAAAATATATTAGTTGAGAGAACAAGTCAAGTCTCAAACTATACTCAAAAGATTAATCTCTTATTTGAAACTAGCGCTTTGAAATTAATATGTATTAGTCAATATTTAGTTTTCATGTGTGGCCGTTTAACTTTTTTTTAAGTGAAACTTGAGTGACATTTTATGATTATCGAATAATGATAAATATGTTTAAATACTCGTTTATAAATAGAAAATGATACATGCAAGAAAAAATTATCTTACGATAAACACCTTAGAAAAAGACCTAAAAAAGTATACAATTTTAGTAAAAGAGGCTTTTAGCTTTTTTAAGAGATTATAATTTTTTAAAAGATTGTAAAGTTATTTGGTAATTATAAAATTAAAGCTTTTAGCTATGAAATTATAGTTTATATAACTTTCAGAATGCTATCTGAGATAGATTTTAGCTTTTAAAAATTAATTTTTAATAATGTTATTGGAAAGTGTTGTGTGGAAAAGGGAAAAGTTGTTTATTATTATTGAATGTATTGAATGAATACAATGAGAGGAGAGTATATAGAGGGAAGATGGACGGAGGAATGAAGGAAAACAGAAAATGAGCCTTTACAAGATAGGCCCAAATACAGATAAACAATTAGAAATAAAGGAGCCCAAATAGAAATAATAAACAGTTATTTTTCATCTAATATCTCCCCGCAAGCTGGAGAGTATATGTTGTATATTCCCAGCTTGTGAAGTAACGTCTAGAACTGTTTTGGTTCGAGTGCCTTTGTTAGTATATCTGCAATGTGGTGATGGGTGTTGATGGGAAGGAGCTCCATTAAGCCTTTTTCTAATTTTTCGCGAACAATGTGGCAGTCTATCTCTATGTGTTTTGTTCTCTCGTGAAAGACGGCATTCTGCGCTATATACCTTGCCGAGTCATTATCGCAAAATAAAAGGGCAGGGGCAATGAAGTTAATACATAGATCTTTAAGAAGGAAGGTCAGCCATTGTATTTCGCACACAATGCTTGCAAGTGCACGATATTCTGCTTCTGATGATGATTTTGAAACGATTCCCTGTTTTTTGCATTTCCAAGATATTAGGGAATCGCCTAAAAAAACACAGTACCCTGTAATGGATTTTCTGGTTACTGGACAGGTTGCCCAGTCAACATCACTATATGCCTTCAGTCTTAGCGTTGAATCTGATTTGTAAAACAGGCCTTGTCCTGGGTCATTTTTCAAGTAATGAATAATGCGCAGTGCTGCTTGGTAATGGCCTTGTTTAGGCTTCTGCATGTGTTGGCTTAATTGGTTGACATCGTAAGTAATCTCTGGTCTGGTGTTGGTGAGATATAACATTCTGCCTATGAGTCTCATGTATCTTTCTGCGTCTTCAAAAGGTTCTGTTTTTGCTGCAGATTTCATACTTTCTTTAACCATTGGGCTATTTGTGGGTTTTCCTGCAAGAAGACCACAAGAGTCAATTAGATCCAAAGTGTACTTTCTTTGATTTAGAAATATACCCTGTTTGGAACGGGCTATTTTTAGACCAAGAAAGTACCTAAGGTCTCCTAGATCTTTGATTTTGAATTTTTTATCTAGTAGTCTTTTTAAAGCAGTAATCTCAATCATATTATTTCCTCCAATAATCAGGTCATCAACATAAACAAGAACCACAATAAAAAGATTTCCAGATTTCTTAATAAATAAAGAATGATCATGGTGAGATTTTTTAAAACGCAAATTGGTGAGAAAAGAAGAAAGCTTTTGAAACCACATCCTGCTAGCCTGTTTTAAACTGTATAAAGATCGATTTAATTTACAAACTAAGTTTTTGTTTGAAACATTTAAACCTTGAGGAACACGCATGTAAACATATTCTTTCAAATCACCGTGAAGGAAAGCATTGTTTATGTCTAACTGGTGTAGGTTCCAGTTTTCAACAGCAGCAATAGCAAGTAATAAGCGAATAGTACTAAGTTTAGCAACAGGAGCAAAGGTTTCATTATAATCAATCCCTTCTTTCTGGTTATAGCCTTTAGCAACTAACCTAGCTTTATATCTTTCTATTTCACCATTTGATTTGTACTTAATGCGATACACCCATTTTGATCCTATAGCTTTTTTATTTTTAGGAAGATTCACAAGAGTCCATGTATTATTATTAGCTAAAGCAGAAAGTTCATTATGCATAGCGTCTAACCATTTTGGGTCATGTGAAGCTTCAGAGTAAAAGGTCGGTTCAACAGTTTTATCAATATTGGAAACAAAAGCTCTAAAGTTTTTAGACAACTTACTGTAATTAATCACAGTTAAAAGAGGATACCTTGGGTTTTTATCAGAAGGCAATTCAGTAGCAGTGGCTGAGTACACTATGTAGTCAGCAAATTTACCTGGATATGTCTTTTGTCTAGTAGACTTTCTAACCGGTTGCGGATCAATAGGAACAACAGTAGTATCATCAGAACCATTATCAGGAGCAACAACTTCAGGATCATGAGTGTTATTATTGGTAGATGGTACAGTGTTCTGAGATGTATCAGCCACAGCTTGGTGTGGCTGAGCTAATGTAGGAACAGTATGTTCTAATGGCCAGGGGTCATAAAAAAACTTTTGTTGATTTAAAACAGAGGAAGAGATGTCAGGAACAACAATACTAGTTTGTTCTGACTTAAAAGGAAAACAATTTTCTTTGAAAATCACATTTCTAGTAGTAAAATTTTTTTGAGTGGTTAAATCAAGTAAAACATAACCTTTTGTACCCTGTTTAAAACCCAAAAAACAAGATTTTATAGCATGGGGTTCTAATTTATTTCTGTTTTGGGAGAGAGTGGTACCGTAGCACAAACACCCAAAAACTTTTAAATCCATAAGGGTCGGTGACTTACCAAACAACAACTGATGAGGTGTGTTCTATTTTAGAGACTTGCTAGGTAAAACATTGATAAGTTTCACAGTATAAGAGACAACATAGCACCAGTATCTTCTGGGTAGATTCGAATGAAAAAGGATACTTCTGGCCACATTTAGAATGTGCCTATGTTTGCGTTCAACCACAGAGTTTTGTTTAGGGGTGGCCACACATGAAGTTTGATGTATAATACCATGCTTAGCATACAAATCTGTAAAATTAAATTCAACACCATTGTCAGAACAAATGCATTTTACCATAACAGAGAATTGTGTGTGAACATATGTTATGAACTTTTCAATTAGAGGGCGAGTTTCAGATTTAGAATGCATGAGATGTATCCAAGTATGCCTAGAGTAGTCATCTACAATAGTTAGGAAGTACTTATGTGCATGTATGCAATCAATATTCAGGGGACCCCAAATATCCATGTGAATAACAGAAAAAATGGAATCACTGCGATTATTTTCATTGGGAAAAGGTAGTCTAGTTTGTTTTCCTAGTTGGCAGGCATCACAGTAAGGAAAATCATGCAATTTAACATAAGGAAATTGTTGTGCAAGTGTGTGCAACACATCACTAGATGGGTGACCCATCCTAAAATGCCAAAGGTCAAGCAAGTCACTAGAAGCAGTTACAGTATTAGAGCATATATTGTCCTGGAACATAGAATCATCATGTTGAAAAATGTAAAGACTTTTCCGGACTTTAGCAAGTCCAATCATCCTCTTGGTTTGCTTGTCCTGTAAAAAACATTCGAATTTGTCAAATATCACACGCAAATTTAAAGAACAGACTACCTTGTTGACAGAAATAATGTTGAAAGAAAAATCCTTAATGTACAAAACATTTTCAAGGGCTAAACCAGTTTTGAAAAGAACCGTTCTAGAGAAGCAAGCATAAGAGATTTGACCATTTGGTAAAGTTACAGCAATAGGACTAATCATAATGTAATTGCTAAAAAAATGAAGATTATTACAAATATGATCAGTAGTACCACTATCAACAAGACAAAAAAAGTTAGTGAACAGATTACCACGTGAGGTATGTGTCTCAGTGTTGTGTGTGATGCTGTTTACATGGTGATCAGCAGAATCCATTTTAACCCTTTTTGCCATATCAACAAGCAAGGCATAGTCTTCATTTGTTAAGATTTGTGTAGGTTTAGAAGCATTACCAGAGGAGGAGGCAACGGAATCAGAGCAGTGTACAACATTCACAGTTGCGGGTTGTTTGCTTTTGAATTTAAAGTTTGCTGGAAAACCATTTTTAAAAAACAGGTTTCGACAGTATGGTTTTCTTTGCCACAAAAACTGCATATCTTGCCTTGATTAGGGTTAGGTTTACAAGGATTTGTTTTCGATTTCCCTTTACCTTGATTATTCTTCCAAGAGTTATTAGAAATGTTGTTAACAAATTTAGAGTCATTCATATCAGAAGATTGGGTACGTTCTTGTTGCTTGACAATGGAAAACGCCTTTGCCACAGAAGGCAGAGGCTCCATGCACAGAATCTGTCTTCGAACAGTGTCATAGTTTTCATTTAAACCTTTTAAAAAACATGTAACATATTCCCAATCTCTGTATTTTTTAACACTTTGAGCGTGAAGACAGGAACATTGCACAACACATGAACATTGAAAAATAGGGCGAAGAACTTCCAGTTCTTGCCATTGGATCTGAAGATCCGTGAAATAGCTTGGGAGATCACGATCTCCCTGTCTAATCGAATGTATGTTCTGTAAGAGATCAGAAAAGCGAAACGCATCGCCTTTTGAAAAACGCTCTTTCAAGTCAGACCATATGTCAGAGGCTTTATCAAAATAGGCGATGCTTTGTGCGATAGAGTTACTTACAAATCTGGTAATCCATGCGATTACCATGGTGTTACACCTTATCCAGATGTGATGGAGAGGATCGGCTTCAGGCGGTTCTAGAACAGCACCGTTGATGAACCCTAGCTTGTCCTTGCAGATCAAGCCACGAGCCATGTTTCTTGACCAGATTTGGTAGTTCTTGGCACCCTCAAGAACTTGTGTTATGGCGACGGAGGTGGGATTGTCCGCCGGATGCAGGAAGAAGGGGCTTGTTGGATCTTGTGAGGGATCGACCTTTGCGACCATGGCATCATGTGATTCAGCCATGAGATGGAAAGAGATCGAACGGCAGGGTTGTTTGTTTGGTGGAAGGATGAGGATCAAGGGAGAGAGGAGGGAGATCGCGAGCCACAGCGGCGCTACGCGAAGGAACTCCAAACCCTAGCCCTGAAGCTCATTGATACCATATTGGAAAGTGTTGCGTGGAAAAGGGAAAAGTTGTTTATTATTATTGAATGTATTGAATGAATACAATGAGAGGAGAGTATATAAAGGGAAGATGGACGGAGGAATGAAGGAAAACAGAAAATGGGCCTTTACAAGATAGGCCCAAATACAGATAAGCAATCAGAAATAAAGGAGCTCAAATAGAAATAATAAACAGTTATTTTTCATCTAATAAATGTGTTTCCTATGTTATTATCGTTTATTTTTATAAATCACAAACTTTTTATTTCACTACTTCATTAATATAATATTATTTATTCTTTTTAATTATTTAACATAGTTTAATGAATCACACATTTTATTTTGCCAAACAGTTCTAAATAATAAATTAACAACAAAACTATAATTTCACCGTCATAATCTCGCAGCTTTTAACTTTACGTACAATTAAAAATTAAAATCTAAAAACTTTTATTTTTTTTTTCAAACATATACCTTTAGTCATGAGTTGACATCCTTGCTGTCGATAAAAAATTAGAATGGGCTAGGACAAAAGATTTAAATTATAAAAATTGTTCACTAAATTTAAATAAAAGGTACACAATCATTATAATTGAAAATTGATCAAGTGGATTGGTCTCATTGGCTTTTAATTCGATATTTGCATAACGAGCACATGCTGAAGTGTGTAACCTAGCTATCTTGTTTGTCGACAAAATTTAATTAGATGCAATTTCTTATAATTAGTGCTGTTTTATTATTATAGTTAAAGTTTTACCTCAGATAATGTTTTAGATTCCACATAATAAATATGAGTATAAAAAATCAGAATAATCTGATTGAGGAAAAACACTAATAAAACCTAATGATTTGTGACTAAGTATTGTCCAATATTTTTCTTTTATCAAGTATTTGCATATAATAAAGGGAGTGATCAATCAAGATATTTGAGTGTTTTTTTGTCAACAGATATTGAACTTTCATTTCTGTATTGTATTGAATGATCATTTTATCACTATATTGATTTCATATACATTTTTTTTTTCTTTGATTGAAATAGTTTTTTATTCTTATCAAACAAAAATAGTTTTTATTTGATATTATATTTTAATGAGAATGAGATAGAAAATAAATATCACTATGAAACAGGTAATTTCAATCTCTCAACTAAGATATGTTTTGGTTACACTTAACATTTTAATTTTTTCTCCCTACTCCCCACATTATAGTTTTTTCTATTTTTTGGTGAATATCCCCACATTATAGTTTGAAGACCTACTTGATAAGCACAACATAAATCATAAATTAGTGAATGAAATAAAAACAAAGTACAACTTTACTCTAAAGAATAATATTTTATTTCAAAATTATCACAACCAGATCAAAAGGGTTGGGGAAAATTAAACTATTTTTGGTATCTTATCGGATGCCACTTCTTACACCACAAATACAATTTAATATCTGCCCAAGTTGCACAATGCTATTATCCACAAACTATATAGCTAGTAGTGATATTTTTATATGATGTTGGGAAAGAAGATGAGAAAACATATAGAAAGAAAGAAAAAGAAAAGAAAAATGAAAGATATAATAAACAAAAGAAGAGGAAAGGATTGTAAAAAAAAAAAAATTGAGAAATAATATAGGAGAAACACAAACTTATCTTGAGTTTTACACTTGTTATATTTTGATTACACATACTTCTCTTGAAGTACGTTGGAATGTTATAATAATTATTTCTGAGGACGAGATAATGTATTTATTTAATATAATTCATTGGAGTTCGAACCGATCGAGAAGCTGCTACTCAAAATAACACTTCCCAATTATTAGACCGGCCAACTAGTTGGATATAAGAAAAAAATAATTATTCATATTATACAAGAATATAATTAACTCAATGTATTTAATACAAAGAATAAGATAGTTATTCATATAGTTTTATTTAATCGCTCAGTAATTGAAAAAAATTACATAATCGAAACAAATATTTAAAGAAAGATGTTCTAAGTATGGGTAACAAACAACAAAATATAAATTTAAAAAAAAAAATAAAGAATACATGTGTTAAATAGCATAGAGTCAAGTTGAATAACCCGAACTCGAGTAACGAGTCAAAAAATAAAACTTAAACCCAACTCTAAATATTAAAATGAATAGCGTTAGACTTGACCTGAATAACTTCAACGAAGTTGGGTCAAAAGATAGGGCTACATTATAAACACCCCTAATTATGGTATTGTAATCACATATGCGTCAATATGTGGGCTATAAAATCTTAGCCATGTGTTAAATTTCACGAATTCTCTTACACTTACTAATTAATTAAATATGTAGTGGATATGACAAGTTCAAATTCTCTCAAATCACTTGATGATTAAGTATAGTAAAGATAGACACAATAATTTTATAAGTTATTCCACTTATAAATAAGACCCACAAAATTGTATTTATCTCTCATATGTCAAGTTACCGAAGAAATCCGATTCCAAGTACAACATGTGTATTAAGGAAGTTCTCTCAGGGGCGGTTTTGGGTCCGTGCAAAGTGCCCAACCGCACATGGCTCAAAAATATGGGGCCCAAACATTAATTTATATATTTTGGACTAAAATATTCAATGATGCATTTTACAATTAATATTATAAAGTAGAGTAAATGGTAAAGGGTTTTAATTTTTAACATCATCTCTTGAGTTTGAATCCTAGAATTAGCATTTTATAGTTTTATTTTTCTCTGCATTTTATAGTTTTATTTTTCTCTTTTTTTTCTGACTTTCTGGTAAAATTTGCACTCGCACGCATTAATATTTTTCTAGTTTTGATGACTTGATGTGATTTTGTTTTAATACTTCGTCATTTATTTGATTCTTCAATCCTCATTTAATATTGACTTTTTTTTTAGAAATTTTAGTTATCTTATTAGTGATTATTTGGTGTAATCTATCGTTTTAATATTTTGCAGCATTCAATTTTTGGAATTGGCGAATTTTAAGTGATTTGTTAGATACTTTTTAATGTTTTAATTGATTTTAGAATGTAATTTCACAATAAATTTTGTGTAAACAGAAATTTGTGAATAGAGAACCCCGTTATTTTAAAAAAAATTAGAATAATAAATATGACCCTCAAAACCTTTGCTCCGCCCCTGCTCCGATGCTTTGAAGTTTGTTAATATAATACAATGAGCTCCCCTAAAAGCTAATATAGTCCAAATGTAATAGGTATATAATTTAGAGGAGATTGGTATAATTTTTCTATAAATAATAAAAAGGAAATGTATAAGTATCATTCATGTTAAGGGTGTTTATAGGACGAGCTATATCCAATCCTAAATTTAAATTAAGTTAATTATTTAGATCAAAACTTAACCGTAAATCCCAAACAATCATGAGTTTGGTTAAGCCCATATTAAAAAGAACGAGACCAAATTAACCCAAAATTATATTTAGACAATTTAACTTAATCATGTTATATAAGAATACAACTCAATTTACTTAATCAAAATAAAAAGATAGTTGTTCATGCAATTTTATTTAATCACTCGATACTTACTACACAAAAAAATTACAGAATTGAAAGAAACATTTAAAGAAAGAGGTGTTTAAATAAGGATAGTAAACAACAAAATATAGATTAAAAAAATAAAGAATACATTATGTTAAATATTAAATGGTATGACTGAATAATCTGATAATCAACACAAATTCGAATAATGAGTCAACAAATAAAACTCAAATTGAACCCTAAAAATTAAAATAGAGAGCATTAGATTTAACCCAAATAACTTGGACCAGATTGAGTCGAGAGATAGAGCTGAGTCATGAACACTCTTGATTATAGTTTTTTTTTTTTTGTTTAATCTCTTCCTAATTATTGTATTGTAATTGCATACGCGTCAATATCCCAAAAATATGGTGTCGTATATGTGGTCCGCTTCGAAATCCCAGCCATGTGTTAGATTTTACCAAATATCTAACGCATACTAATTAATTAAATACGTGATGAATATGATAAGTTTAAGTTCTCTTAAATCATTTGATAATTAAGTATGAAAAAGTTAAATATAATGTAAAACCCAAAAAATTATATATGTCTATCTCTGTCATATATCAAGTTACCCAAGAGGATCTTATTCCATGTACAGCATGTGTATTATGGAAGTATTCCATACACAAAAAAGAGTGAGGAGTGAGGACAAGTTGCAAATATTGTGTCACTTTCAGCAAGCTGTGAAGCTTTGCGGAATTTGGAATGGATATTTTGTCCAGCACACCATCTCCTAATAAAACAACTGAATCTAATATTCTTTACAAAATGGCCACAGTTCCTGCCACGAAAGATACACCACGAAAAATAATATTGCATTTATTTATTTATTTATTATGGACTGTAAAGCAGAGTATAGCTGTACGTGAAGATAATACCGAAGCTGCTTTCACAAAGTTTTTTTTTTTTTTAATGATCTGACAGCCAAATTATGTCGTCAATTTTTTAGTATATTGTGTAGGGACAAAGGGGATCTCACCTGGAGAAAATTATCTTCAACAGTGACATATCCATCATCGCACCAAACAACTTGACAAGGAGTGCAAAGCACCGTTTGACAAGTCATTAATAGAAAGTTCTATTAATTTTAGCATATGTATGATGTTAGCAATACTTCTGGATCACCTTTGAGGCCCAAACGTAAAAGGGAGAAGGCCCGCTGGCTAAAGCATTTTGTCCATTAATCTTTTGGGCTGATTCCTAAAATAATACTTTCTAGTTTTTTCCTTTCCCTAAGATCCTTCCACGTGTATGGCAAAGGATTATTCTTTATTTTACTCGCTGAGAACCTTTAAAGAAGCTGTATGGAGAATTTGGAATAAATGAAAAAATGATTTGTCTCTAGTTTTTTTCTTTTAGCTGTAGCAACCCTATTTCCCTGATAGCTCCATATTGTAAGTTCGTCCGAACAGATTTGGTGCTTTCATTGCTTACACAATGCCTCCCAAGGCCTCAAACAACATTGATGAGACTTTGATCACGCCTACCGAACAGATTGCTTCGATGCAGTCACAATACCACTATCCACAATACAACCCTGCAAAACAACCCCAAACCTAACCCCCCCAACACCACCCCTACTACCTTCCTCCCAGTCAAACAAATGACCATAACATATATGCAAGAGCGTCGCGCTCTGGGTCTGTGTTACACTTGTGATCAAAAATTCCTTCCTGGTCATCGTTGTCCAAACAAATCTTTCCTCATGATGGTTGATGATGATCCTACCACCCACACCACGGCTTCCGAACCCGACCTCGACCCTGACCCTTCCCCAGACTTACACTTATCCTTACAAGCTTTGGAAGGGCACCCCTCTCCACAGACACTTAAATTCATGGGTACAATTTCTGGCCTACATGTCACTGTCCTAGTGGATTCCGACAGTTCCCACAACATTCTTCAAACCCGTATTGCTAACCATCTCAAATTACCCACAAACCCCACCTCACCTTTTTCAGTCATGGTTGGAAACGGGGCACGCATTTGCTGCTCTGGTTTATGTCCGGAAGTCCCACTTACAATCCAGAACCGCTCATTTCACCTACCTTTTTACTTGTTACCAATTGAGGGTGCAGATGTTGTCCTAGGAATTGAATGGTTGCGAAGCCTAGGTCCCATAACTGCTGATTTTTCTATTCCTAGCATTTCGTTTACCCATCAAAACCTACCCATAACCCTGTTTGGAAACAAGCCAAACACACCAGGTCCGGCAACCTACCATCAATTTTGCCAACTTCTTTACAATAAAGTTGTCGCCTCTCTACACCTTCTTACCTTTGACCACATAAAACCCTCTTCACCTACCCCCCTCCCAGCGCAGGCCCCCTCAAACATTCCCCAAATTTCACAACTTCTCAACACTTTCTCTACTGTTTTTGACCCACCTTCTGGCTTACCCCCGCCTAGACAACATGACCATCACATTCCCCTTTTACCAAACACAACTCCCATAAATGTCAAACCTTATAGGTACCCCCACTCCCAAAAGGACACAATGCACAATCTAATCCAAGACATGTTGAAGGAAGGAATCATAAGACCCAGTACTAGCCCATTCTCGTCACCCGTACTATTGGTACGCAAAAAAGACGGGTCCTGAAGGTTTTGTGTGGACTATAGAGCTCTAAATGTTGTTACGGTGAAGGATAGATTCCTTATCCCTACAATTGACGAGCTATTGGATGAATTGGGGACAGCTACAGTTTTTACAAAACTTGACCTTAGATCGGGTTATCATCAGATACGTATGCACCCTCCTGATGTCCACAAAACTGCTTTTCGGACGTTTGACGGTCATTATGAATTTTTAGTTATGCCTTTTGGCTTGTCAAACGCTCCATCTACCTTTCAATCAGCTATGAATGAGTTACTACGACCTTTTTTAAGGCGATTTGTTTTGGTTTTCTTTGATGATATTTTAATTTACAGTAACTCTTTAGCTGAACATGTTGAACATCTGCATTCTGTTTTAGCCTTATTATCAACTAATCAGTTTTTTGCTAAGCTTTCTAAATGTGTATTTGCAGTTCCTAAGGTAGCCTATCTAGGTCATATTATTTCAGCAGGTGGAGTTGCCCCAGACCTTGAAAAAATTGAGGCCATCAAGAACTGGCCAGAGCCACAGTCACTCACCACACTCAGAGATTTTCTTGGTCTCACCGGGTTCTATCGGCGTTTTGTCCGCCACTATGCCTCACTCGCTGCTCCCCTCACTGATATATGCAATTCCACTAAATTTTGTTGGAGTACAAAGGCTACAGAAGCTTTTAATACATTAAAATTAGCAATGACTAGTCTTCCGGTTTTGAACTTGCCCGATTTCTCCAAAGTTTTTGCCGTGGAAACAGATGCCTCCGCAGTTGCCATTGGAGCATTCCTTTCCCAAAACGGTCATCCTTTGGCATATTTCAGCAAGAAGATGTGTCCTCGACTCCAAGCAGCTTCAGTCTATATTCGTGAAATGTTTGCGATTACTGAAGCAATTAAGAAATGACGTCAGTATCTCGTGGGCTGGCACTTTCAAGTTTTCACAGATCAACAAAGCCTTAAAGGTTTTTTGAATCAAACAATACAGACGCCAGAACAACAAAAATGGGCATGTAAATTACAAGGGTAAGTTTTGATGTCATTTACTGATCAGGGGCTTCCAATAGGGTGGTTCATGCTCTGTCGCGCAAATTTGCTGATGAGTTCCTGTTATTCACCTTATGTACTGACTCAATCCCCACCATTCTCCAGCAGTTGCGCCAACATTACAAAGACACACCATCAGATATGTGCAGCTCAAATCCACACTACTCTTTTAAAGACGGAATACTATTCTACAAGGATAGTATTGTGGTACCTGCTGATTCTGCCCTTCGTTTTGCTTTGATGCATGAGTATCACAGTACACCGGCTTCAGGCATTCTGGGTTAAAACCGTCCTTGAGTCGTTTGGCTTCCTCCTTCTTTTGGAAAGGTATGTACACGGACTTCAAGAAGTTCATCCAGGAATGTGCAACTTGTCAGCAGAACAAATACATACCACAAAAAAAACACGATTTTTTACAACCCTTACCAATACCAAAACAGATCTGGGAGGACATTAGTATGGATTTTATCACACACTTACCAAGTTCCTATGGTCATACAACAATCTGGGTGATATGTGACCGTTTCTCTTCACGGCATGCCAAGATCCATCGTGTCTGATCGAGATCCCCTGTTTCTCAGCGCCTTCTGGAAGGACCTTTTCCATTTAAGCGGTACTATACTCAAGTATAGTACAACTTATCACCCAAAATCTGATGGACAGACAGAAGTGTTAAATCGCTGTTTACAGGCATATTTGAGATGTTTTTCAAGTCATAAACCAAAAGCTTGGTACAAATACCTGCATCTGGCTGAGTACTGGTATAACACTAGTTTCCACTCTGCCATTGGTATGTCCCCATTCGAAGCTCTGTATGGTCGCCCTCCACCATGCGTTTCTGACTATATCCAACAGTCCCAACAATGGACTCCACCCTACAAGAAAGGCAACTGACATTAGATTTTCTGCGTGAGAATCTAAAACGTACCCGTCGCTCCATGATAGATCAAGCGAATAAACACCGTTTAGACCTCACCTTTAACCAAGGAGATTGGGTTTGGCTCCGACTCCGGCCTTACAGACAGCAAACTGTAGCAAAATGTCCATCTCAAAAATTGTCTCAGCGCTATTTTGGCCCATATCGCATCAAACGTTGCATCGGTACCGTTGCCTATGAACTGGATCTCCCACCGGATTCCAGGATCCATCCAGTGTTCCATGTTTCTCTCCTTCGTCCCTATAAAGGTTTAGACCCTGGGCTTGCCGTACAGCCACTACCCAGTACCATGGATGGTTTCGTTCATCTGAACGAGATTAGATTCTCCACCGGAACGCCTGTTGAAGACATGCCAGAAAATGAACAGCTCAAAAACATTGAAGGGGCAGCCATAGAAGAGGCCCTAGATTTGAAGAAGGAGAGTAAAAACGTTCAACATGAGAAACTTGAGGCGTTACCCTTGCCTTTACCTCGGGAACTCTTAACTTCTTCACATGCTGTTCCAGAAGTTCATTCCCAACCATTGAATCTTGCCTCGGCCCCTGTGCTTCCATCCTCACTGTTCCTGCACTCTGCCAACTCTGTTTTCAAGCAGAACTTCTTAGACAAGCAAGCCTGCCACGCGTCCCCAAACGCGTCTACCTCACACACGCCAAACACCTCCGCGTTCCAAAACGCGCTATCATCTTCACCCTCCAATTCCCCTTCCACCCAGCTGGCTGCATGTCCACCATACCACACAAGCACAATCCGCGACGTCCCACCTGATTCGTCCATCCTTGAGGACAAGGATTCGTCTCGAGGGGAAGGTATTGTTAGCAATACTTTTAGATCACCTTTGAAGCCCAAACGTAGAAGGGAGAAGGCCCGCTGGCTAAAGCATTTTGTCCATTAATCTTTTGGGCTAATTCCTGAAATAGTACTTTCTAGTTTTTTCGTTTCCCTAATATCCTTCCACGTGTATGGCAAAGGATTGTTCTTTATTTTACTCGCTGAGAACCTTTAAAGAAGCTCTATGGAGAATTTGGAATAAATGAAAAAATGATTTGTCCCTAGTTTTTTCTTT
The DNA here is from genome assembly GCA_037177725.1 of Cyamopsis tetragonoloba. Classification (NCBI taxonomy): domain Eukaryota; kingdom Viridiplantae; phylum Streptophyta; class Magnoliopsida; order Fabales; family Fabaceae; genus Cyamopsis; species Cyamopsis tetragonoloba. Next base: position 51,880,687 of record CM074124.1, on the reverse strand, counting down.
TAGCTTTAACAACCCTATTTCCATGATAGCTCCATATTGTAAGTTCGTCCTAACATATGACATCTATGTGGGCTCATTCGGATAAAATTACAAAGCCAATGATTTTTTAATTAATTCAAAACCAATGATTTTGTCCTTCAAAGCGTATGCTTTCAGTCACTTCTATTCTACTGCTTCCCTTCTGTCTTCTCATTTTAGAGCCTAAATGTGTTTTGATATGAATAGACCAAACATCCAAAACGTATAAACTATTCTTAATTACGTTGAGATGAATTCACGTTATTTCATCTAAATGTGAAAACCAAAAGCCAATCAGACGACATCAAGAATCTAATGAAGTTCAATTTATGCCTTGTGGATGTATATTGTACTATCACTGAACTGAACACTAAGTCACTAATGCAATTTCTTGAGGTTTTCGGGCAAAAGATGAACGAAAGGCAAGTCAAGCCCCAGCATTGAAGGTCCAAAAATAGAAAATGTCCCATATGATAGAGATTAATTTCGTTTACTCTACCAATGGATACACCTCTTTGTATAAACAAGAATAAAACTGCGTACAATTGCCCTCCCTCGTACCATTACTCACTCTATCAATCAATACATTGTCTAGAATGAAAAGTCAATTGTCTAGAATGAAAAATCAACAGATTATCTTATAGTGAACCTAATTCATAATATCTACACTCATAGTGAATGCAAGAATACAGCCGCACATTCAAAGACCAAAGAACAGGAAGATAACCATGTTTCAGCAAGGCCGCCTGTGAGGAATAATCAATTTTTCCTGTACCTAAATATTGATAGCCACCACAGTTTGTCCGTTATATCAAAATTTCATTCTTTTTGCAGGCCCTTGATCAATTATAGGATCAACAGTAGGAGCTTGCTGCTCTGCTGCTGTTTCCTGAGTTTCAGGGCCCTTATCAGGTTCAGCAGTTGAAGGCGGGACATACCCTTCAGGAAATGGTGGTGGAGGAGGAGCTGGTGGTAGCTGCAGCAGCATGTTAATGTTAACTTTTAACTAATAAAAGTTGAAAGAAGAAAATTAGAAAATTCTAATAAAGTTACAGCTTCAAATTCAGTTGCCATTCATCAATCAACAAGTTCACGTTTAAAACCCCCCAATATATCGTCATAAATAGCACAGAGAAAAAAGCTTTTAAGCACTTTTTGTACCAGCAACGACAAAAGAATAGTTCCAAACCCTCCTAATGCATTAGTGAAGTTATTTATCAGCCCAGCATTCCATTCTTCTTATGGCTATATCCAATCTCCCGGTCCATATGCAAAGTAAAAAGAATTCCATGTTATTTCCTTTTGGACAGGGTATCAAGAAAACCCTAATGATTATCATAATAGGATCTATACTTCCTCGTTTGTGAAAAGAGTAGTACTCAAAATCAATGTTGTCAAAATTGAGATCTTACTTGGGAATGGTAGGAGATTGAAAAGACATAAATCTTGAGTACGTAGCACAAATCCTAAGATCCTACTAAAAATATTAAAATATTTTAGTATAAAATCATAATAATATAATCAACTAATACATGTATTAATACCACTAGCACATGTGTTAGTATTTTGTAATGTACTTATTAAATTATTAGCCCTTCAATCTATTTTAATTTTATAATAATGCTCAAAAGAAGAAAAAACGGATGGAGAAAAGAAACAAACAGAAAAACCATCCACAGACCCAGAGTTTTAAATAAAGGCTCAACTATTGGGCTTTAGGAGGAAAGGGAATAAAAAAAGATACAAGAACTTAGGATAAGTCAACTGTCAAATACAAAAATAAAAAAAAATCAGACCTACTGCCTTCAATGCCAAGAGGTAAAGATGAGTCAAAACAGAGAAAAAGATGAAGTCGAACAGAGATGCAGAAATTGAAGAAAGGTTCCATTTGGGAGAGATTGTGTTAGACGCTTAATTAAGAAATTGTGCATTAAGAGGAATAAATGTTAAAATAAAATACAAAAACTGGCTTCAGTTATTGGTCAGTTAAAACCGTCAGGCTAGAGACATAAAAATAGAAGTCAGACAGACAGTCAGGAGGGAGGGGGGGAATGTGAAATACAAAGCACCTAAGAGAGTCCTGGTCCCTCAAATATCTAGGCATCTTGTATTCTGGTCCAAAGCACAATCCAGTTGTTACATTGGTACAGGTTTGAGAATTTGATCATGATCAATAACGATTGTAATTCTTAGTTGTGATTCCATCATTTGCTTATCTCTGATCTAGTTTAACAGATTGAGACGCTATGCTAAGAACACAGAGAGACAGAGATCAGAGAGTAGAGAATGGGGTGACAAAACTTGCAGGATCGAAGATCCCCCACTCGCAAAACAGCGATTTTGACAACTAAGCTCCTAATCATTCAAAGAATAAAGTATTGAATGCTTTCTGGCTTAAAAAGATTTTGGGTGAGATGTTTAATGCAAATTTCTTTAGAAACTCAAATGCTCTGCAAAGAATCGTTGACTATGTGATCTATATTCATAAAGCTTTAAATGGAATAGGAATTTCAGATGCTACGTCCAGTCATTTAACTATGGAAATCATTTGGGACCCCAAACCCCACTGATTGGGTTAAGTTAAATTATTGGGTTAAGTTAAATTATTGGGTTAAGTTAAACCCAGAATTCCAGATGCTTCCCAGCATAAGCCAAGTGTGGCAAGTTGTGGAGGTGCTGAGGCATAAAAATGGGTAATGGTCAACTGGATTCACCAAATGCCTTGACACCAAGGCAAAGCACTCCTAGCGAACGTTGAGGCATTCATTTGGAAATTAAGGTGGCCTAGAGGCAATGACCTGAAAATCTCATTATTGGAAGTGATTCCTGGACAGCTATTCGAGAATCCATCAATGCATCAGCCCATTTATAGCAGACTTCTCGAGAATAGTTTACTGGAAAAGTGAAGAGAGGGATTTAAGATTTTCCCATAAGCTTAGAGAAGGGAATCATTATGTATACTGGATGGCCAAATGGGTGTTGAACAACAATTCTTTCTTCAGGAATGGACAACACTACCCTATGTTTCTTTACTAGATTCATTTAGCTTCTTTGGTTATTCTTCTTCTTGGGCCTTAGCCCTCCAATATACCCAAAAAAAAGGAACAAGATTTTTTAGATTACAGAAGATGAATGCCATACATAAATTTTATATCATTTCACAACTAATTTCATGGACATTAAAGACACAGGTTTCAATTCAACCTTTCCTGTAACCCTTTCTTTTTGAATAAAAATCATTTGAAACTTCTAATAGTGTGCTACATAATTTTTCAATAAGGAAACATGAGAACATCAACATTGTATTTAACCAACTTACCTTGCGTTGCAAGGATGCAAGAATGTGATCCACTCGCTTAACCTCCTTTAGGTCAATTGTCTCCTTAGCAACCTTTGATTCCGACAAGGATGTCTCATTTTCAGAATCAATTGATCCAGCTAGAAGAATCAAAATTCAGTTAATGGGCATGACAGAAGCAAGCAATGTACCTACTACCAGTTCTATGGTTAAAAACTTCAACAAGATGGCATACAGGCATGCAAAACACAAGTTGTAAGAGAAATAAAATGGTTAAGACAAATTATAAGGAAAAGGAATAGGCGAATAGTAGCAGCATTTTCCTCTATGATTGCAAAAGTGACATAATACATGGCTTAAATTATGCATCATAAACCCGTCGTAAATGATTTCAAGTGGATCAGAAGAAAAGAAAAGAAAAAAAAAAAAAAGACTGTGTGACTATCCCCTTTGAAGGGTTATCCAAAATCCACGTTAAAAGGACAAAGGAATGGAGCTACAACGAATATATACGGCTCGCCGTAAACAAAACCAACCATTAAATTCACGTAGCTTTAGTAGTAAAACAAAATCTACACCACTTCCAGCTTGTGTCACATACTCACATTACCGTGACTCTGAGCATAACAATGTCATATCTTTACCCAAAAAAAAAAAAAAACAAATATAATCTTCTCTGCTTACCATATCCAATCTTCTCCAACTTTGAGGCAGCAGTGGTGAAGGCCTTTTGTATATAATAGAGGGCCCTTCCCTGCAAGATTGATGACCCAATCAGTACTGGACAAAACATTCCCAAAACAAGAAGCTAGATAGTAGCTAGTGAACAGCAAAATGTTTGTCGAATGAAGTCTTTAATTATAACCAGTAATTATAAAAGCAATTGCTGTAGTGCCACTTGAAATTTAAAATGGTATGACTCAATACATCAAACAATCAGAACCTATTACAGCTTTTGTAGGACAAAACAAGAAGTTAAAATAGCTGGATGCAAAAATCTTATTTCTTATGTTCATAATGATGTAGTGCATGTAAATAAGTACTCCTCTTGGGCAGGGTACTCCCTGACAAACAAAAACCAACAGTAGTCCTCTAGGCAGGATCTTGAATCTTTATAACTAAAGCTAGAGGGCTCAGCTTGGGAGGAGTCCACCTCTGACCTAAGTGTCAAATACTGTCTGAATAACAAAACAATCAATTATGCAAAAAGCATGAACAATATAGAACACACATAACGGGAATCGGAGATAATAAAATCCAAGATAAAACATCAGTCGAATCAAACATAACATCCTAGGTGAATCTTAATCAAACGTAACCCTAATGAGATGCAGTAAAACCTTATGTAAACCATTATTAAAATGAAATCCCTACAAAGTGCTTCTCCATTCTACATCACAAAATCAACAACATCTATCTCACATGTCTCACGCAAGTAAACTAACCTAAGATCAAAATAATGGTGAAATGCAACATACTATTCGAGCAGCAAAAACATTGCACAGTTGTGGAGCCTGGTAAATTGAACCATCCAAGACATAATATGCCAGCATGGGAGTAACTTTATCAGGGCTATCTCTCTTCTGCTTGCGAATAACAAAAAGGTGCGGCTCCATAACTTCACTGAGCATATACTCCGTGCCTGTCATTTTCCTGAAGAGAACAACGATCGTAATCCATAAATAATTCGAAGCAACTACTTCAATTCAAAGGCACAAAACGGAAATGAAACATCTGCTGCTTAGTGCTTAACCCTAAAACAAAAACCCTAATTGAGATTTAAGAAAGAGTGAAATGAGTAATTACGAAAGCTGGGAAAGGTCGAGAGGGTGAACGGAGCGCATTCGGAGCTGCTCGTTGTTGCAGGTCCAGTCGTAGAAAGGGGACAAGGCGAAGTAATCGAAGACGAGGTTGCGGTCAAGCGGATACGTGTTGAGCCACAATTGGTCTCTGAAGCAGATTCCGGTCATATCCGTCCCCGGAGGTTGCGGCGGCCCTCCCTCCAACAATGGATTTCCCGGTGGCCCCATCGCCGGCGGGGTCGCCATCGCTCGAAGTCTCGTACCAGTTGGAGTGAGATCAATACTAAGCTGAAAATCAAGGTTAAGGTGCTGCTTCTCGCGTCAGTTTCCTCGACAGTATATTGATTCGGACGTGACTATATCTTCCTAAAACATTTTTTAAATATCCTGTTAATTATTAAATAAAAAATGCGTTTTATAGTTTATATTTAATTTTCTCTTTCAATATATATTTTAAAAAAAATTAAAAAAATATTTAGGAGGATAATTAAAAAGATAAATTATTATTCTTCGCATATTGAACAACGGAATTGGAATGGGGTTTAGAACTGTTCCCACCATACTGGCTTTACCACACCGAAAATATATTTTATTATTTAAAAAAAATGTCCTTCCCTCATAAAGTAGGTTTAGAAAATTATCGTGGCTACTATACTTTATTTTAATTTTACCATGCAAAAATATATATTTTTTTAAAAAAAGATCCTCGATCAAAAATTAATTTTTGAGTGAGAATTTTTTAATATACATCACACTATACTTATATGTTTAGTTTTTAAATTTAGTGTACGAATTTTAGTTTTTTTTTTGTAACAATTTTTAGTTTGATTGGTATATATTTTCAATATAAAAATTATATTAGCATTTAAATAATAAATACGCATTTAGTGATCATCATATTTTCTTACAATTAAAATAAAATGAATAAATTTGTAATAATTTAATTTGTAATGAATTTAGTTTTAAAATTTAGCTTACAAATTTTAGTTTAATTGGTATTTATTATTTATTATAGATCTAAAAATTATATTATTATTTAAATAGTAAACATGCTATTAAACATTATCATATTTTTTTATAATTGAAAATAAAATTAATAAATTTCTAGATAAACTATAAATTCTTCTCGTAGGCCTAAAAATATCGTAAGAAAAGGGTTATATAAACATGATTTGCCACAATGATTCAAATACATTATTGGAGCTAGTAATCAATGTTATGAGCATAGATTGAATGATAGTTATGGTTGAACACTATCTTCATGAAGCCAATTGTTGTGTAAATTAGCTAAATAAGGATCTCTTGGGGGATTTGTCTCCCTTCTCCCATGGCCCCCTAAACTTTCAATCTCATATGTCTTCGGTAGCATTTGTTGAGAGTTTTTTGTTGTCATTTTTTTCATATGTGAAGAAAAATCCATTAACAATATAATTTTCTCAATAGTAGAGTGAACTTTATTGGACCAATCAAGAATAGAGTGAACTGCACTCAATAGATTGGTAAGTGGAGCTTTATCTTTAATTCGAACCCATATGGCACATTTCGCCATTTCGCCATTTCGCCTATACTTATGAAAGAAAGTTTTTCTTTTTGTCAAGGAAAAAAACAAGAATAGGAAGATTTGGGCCGGGTCAAAATGAAAACACCCAGTTACGGCCCAATAACTCCATTCCAGGCTCTTTCTTCGGCATCGGAAAACCACAACCTTTCTCTTTCTCCCCGCCGGTAATGCAAAATGGTGAGAAACATTCGCCACCGTCGATTTTCTTCACTGATTGAATTTGAATCGTCGTCGCACTCGCAGCAGAAAACATCAGCTAGTACGAGGATTTTTCCTCGACGCTGTCTTCTTCCGATTCCTCACTCAACAATTCCCTCACCCAAAGGCAACGATCTCGATTTCGTCAACGTCGCTCACAGCCACCTCACTCACTCCCACTGGGAAAAGCTCCTTCCTTTCTCTTCCTCCCTCACCCCTTTCCGAATCAACCACATCCTCCTCAAGCTTCAAAACGACACCGTTTTATCCCTCGAGTTCTTCAATTGGGTCCTCAAACACAACCCCTCTTCCCTCTCCCTTCAATCCCACTCTATTCTCCTTCATAACCTCGCCAAACACCGCAAATTCAAAACCTCGCATTCAATCCTCAGGAAAATCCTCGCTTCAGGTACAGGTTCCATAGATTTCCCTAATAAGCTCTTTGAAGCGTTGTTAAACTCTTACAGTCTCTGTGATTCTTCCCCTCTCGTTTTCGACTCTCTTTTCAGCGCTTTTGCTCGTTCCAACAAGCTCAGAAACGCCACTGACACTTTCCTTCGAATGAAGGAATATGGGTTCTTCCCTACTGTTGAATCCTGCAATGCGTTTCTCAGTTCTCTGCTTCGGTTTCACAGAGCAGATGTAGCTCTGGCCTTTTACCGCGAAATGCGTAAAAATTGCATTTCACCTAATGTGTACACTATGAACATGGTGATTTCTGCTTACTGTAAGTTAGGGGAATTGCAGAAGGCTCTTGAGGTATTGGAGAAAATGAAGAACGTGGGTTTGAACCCTAATGTTGTGTCTTATAATACTTTGATTTCGGGGTATTGTAACAAGGGTCTTGTTGGAATGGCCTTAAAGGTTAAATCTTTGATGGAAAAAAATAGTGGGGTGCAACCAAATGTGGTTACTTTTAACACACTGATTAATGGGTTTTGTAAGGAGGCGAAGCTGCATGAAGCAAATAGGATTTTTGCTGAGATGAAGATTAACAATGTGGCTCCCAATACTGTAACCTACAATACTTTGATAAATGGGTATAGTCAGATTGGTAACTGTGAAATGGGTAATAGGCTTTATGAGGAAATGGTGAGAAATGAGGTTAAGGCTGATATACTTACTTACAATGCGTTGATTTTGGGGTTTTGTAAGGATGGGAAGACTAAGAAAGCTGCATCTCTGGTTAGAGAGCTTGATAAGGAGAATTTGGTTCCAAATGCTTCTACATTTTCTGCACTTATTACAGGGCAGTGTGTGAGAAGCAACTCCGAGCGTGCCTTTCTAATTTATAAAAGCATGATAAGGAGTGGTTGTAGTCCAAAGGAGCAAACTTTTCAGATGTTGATTTCTGCTTTCTGCAAGAATGAGGACTTTGATGGAGCTGTGCAAGTGTTGAGAGACATGTTGGAGAGATTAATGAGGCCTGATTCTGGTATCTTGTATGAGCTTTGTAGTGGGCTTTGCAGGTTTGGGAAAAATCAGTTGGCATTGGAGCTATGTAGTGAGATGGAAGTGAGGCATCTATTGCCAGAAGGTTTTGACAGAGAAAAAATAGATATCACTCATTCAGAAAATGCTACAAATAATTGAAGAGTAGTGATACTCATTTGCCTTGCTGTTCTATATATGAGGAACCTGGATCCGTTGTTGCATCTCCAACCAAATATCTTCTCTAGCTGAGATCTTGACCATTCATCACACTCTTTCTCTCCTTAATTACTGTTTAATGATGAATCGACGGCTGAAATTTTGCTCGATGTTGGCTAGATGAATATCTTGTTGGCAAGGATCCAAGCTTGTGTAGCGTGAAAAAAGAGACACTGAACGAAAAAAATAGGAGAGGAAATGAGAGAGATATGATAGAAAGGGAAGAAAAATAGTGAAGTAAAAGAAAGAGGGTGAAAGAGTATAATTATTGATAATTGAATTTGTCAGGCTGTTTTGGGGTGTTCTTTCAAATATGACTGTTACATGCTTAATTTGTTGGTTCCAGCCATTGTCAAATGTAAAGAACGTTCCATTGATTCAACCACAAGATATAAATACTGTGAGATTTAGCTGCATTTGCTCCAATTGCTTCAGTTCTGAGCCAATGCTGTGCAATTGTTAATTCACCAAAAAAAGAAAAATAGCTATGCAATTGTTACAATTCTAAACAAAGTTGACTTCCTCCAACTAAAAGTGTGGAAAGAACTGGCTATAGTACATGATAAAGTATGCTATTATATTGTATATGAAACTTCCTTCTTCCATCCAATGGCGAGGCAAGCAAGAAACTGTCCAATAACAGGATGAAAAGGAATTTTGATGATGAATATGCTAAACCATTCGAGCGCTTTGATTTGGCACTTATGAGTCTTCATTGCCAAGGTCTCCCCATCTGACATTGTGCCTTGCAGCAAGGTAATGTGCCCCGACCGGTCCTCGGCTACCGTAGGGATAGAGCTCAGGAGCAATCTTCCGGTTTTCGATTTCTTTTAGCAAAGGAGTGAATAGTGCCCAAGCTGCATCAAGCTCATCACTTCTAATGAACAACCTTCGCTCCCCTTCAATAGCATCTAACAATAACCTCTCGTATGCATCTGGTATTTCTCTTGGATACCTTGAAACAAAAAAATTGAAAATAAAAAAGTATCAAACCACGATATTAGCTGATGGAATTGTTATATGATTTTTAAGCTGTATTATCACAGGCACATTAATTTAAGTTAATCTATCACCAAATTTACAGCTAAATTTAATTTAGGTGACTCCATGCAGAACACAAATAGAAGATCTAATACCTTGCTCGGTAAAGTAAATTCAGGTCACTTCTGTCTAATCTCATTCCAAGACCAGGAACTTTGTTGTTGATCTTCAAATATATAGCTTCATCAGGTTGGACTCGAAGCACAAGCTCATTTGTAGCCTTGTCAAGATCAGTTCCAAAATTCCGCTTGTACAAGTTACCAGGGACATGTCTGAATTGTACTCTGATTTCTGCACTGGATACCATTTTTTGTACTCATAATTCCAAAGAATGTACAGAAAATTCAAAGGAACACAATTTACCTAACTGTGTTTGGGTAGAGGAATTTGAAATTCAACAGAATTTTTGGAATACCTTGTAAAATTGTAAATCATTAGTACTTTTTATGGCATGTTTGTTTTATAGTTGGCAAACCATAATCTAGTTTAACGAAAAACAACTATTTTTTTTTTTTCATTTCTGCTTGTACCATGGTTTGGTACCCATAATTATGTTGAACAACATCATTTCTGCCAAACATGTTTTTATTCAAAACTCAATTGACACACTCCAAATTATAATTTGTATCGTTTTAACTATGAATCAAATGCCGACCCCACGTAGTGGGATAAAGGCTTGTTTTTGTTGTTCAACTATGAACCAAATATGCATTTAGTTAAATACAATTCTTACAAAAAATACTAAGGATTTTAAATTCTTTTATCTAAACAGTACATTTTGGTCTAAATTATTTTAACTCCTCTTACTAATTGAATTCTCCTCTTAAAATTCCCAGATCCAAACGTAGGGTGAAAAGAAAGAAGACATATTCCATACCGTTTAGTATGTAGTGCCTTGCCAGCTTTCATGAGAAAAGGAACCCCATCCCATCTGGCATTGTCAATAAAAAGAGCTGCTGCTGCAAATGTTGGAGTAAGACTACCCTTTGGAACAGTTGGGTCATCTGTGTAACCAGAATATGATTTACCACCCTTGCTGTGGCCCTTGTATTGTCCAACAACAACATTTTCAAGTTGTAGTGGTCTCATTGATCTTAGAACTTTCACCTGAGTTGAGACTACCATTCTCAGTAATCACTGGACATCATTATATTTTCTGAAATCTTTCCATAGGATTACAGGATATTTAGGAGGAGTGAATTGAAGCAGCAATAAAATATTTCTAGTAAGGTAAACTATCTGACAAAAAATCAGTTAAGGTAGTTTGAACATTCGTGAAGAAGGCCACAAGAAGCACCAACGAGGAACATGGTGGATAGCATAGTCTATTTACTTTACATTTTTATTTCCTGTTGTTACTCCTTGTTTTCATCAATAATTACAAAACAAAAATTTCACCGTACTTTTATTTATTTCATGAAATTTATATAGGAAATTCTAGGAATAAATATTAGTTGTTGTAGTGTTTCCCATACAACTTTTAGGACAAGAAATAAACGAAAACAAAGTGATAATTTTGTATTGTAGCTATATATGAAAATATGAAATAGAATACCGAACAAGCCCCAAAGAAATATTTGAGAACGTGATCTTTGACTGAGCCAAGTGGGACAAGAAGTTTGTTGCTGTTTGTTTGCAATGTAAACTATAGATAGTCAGAAGAGATGTACCTTTTCATTTCTGATGTCCTCAGCATCCAAGCTAACAGGCGTTTCCATTGCAAACAATGCTAGTATTTGTAGAAGATGATTTTGCATTATATCACGAATGATTCCATAGTTATCAAAATAACTTCAGTAAAAGGCACAAAGAAAGTTTGATTAGTTTTGAGAAATATCATTTCTCTGTTAATACCATGAAGAAAACATGTATTTGACATGATTATGACTCACCCCCCTCGTCCCTCTGTTCCAAAATCTTCAGAAAATATTAGCTGAACATTGCGAATGTAATTCCGGGACCAAAGAGGCTCAAAAACAAGATTTGAAAAGCGAAGCACGGATAGATTCTCCACCAGCTCCTTACCCAAGTAATGGTCAATCCTAAATAATTTTCAATGAGTACAAACTTCACCCTTTGTCTTGTTAAAATAAAATGGCTAAAATATGTTTTTAGTCCTTTAAAATATTACGAACTTTACATTTTAATCCCTCATTTTTTAAAACTTTAGATTTGGTCTAAGAGACAGTTTAAATGTTTCCGTTTAATTCTCCTTTCTGTAGTCTGTAAAATGACGACGCTACATACCATGTGGCACACCATCTTATATGCCACACTATCATTTAACATTCAAATGTAACAAAATATTGACATAGGGACAAAATGGAAACGTTTAAGGTCTATTTGATTTGCATTTCCATTTTTTATTTTCATTATGTTCCCTGTTTTCTAGAATTTGTATTGGAAAAACGGGAAATTATTGGAAACAAGCCTGTTTCCAGTCATTTCCAGTTTTTCTTTATACAAATTTTAGAAAATAGGAAACAAAGTGAAAATAGGAAATCAGCAAGCCAAACAAGCCCTAAACTATCGTGAGGGCTAAATCCAAACTTCTAAAAAATAAGGAATAAATGAAAACTTAAATATTTTGAGAGACTAAAAATGTATTTGAGCCAAATAAAAAAATAAAATAAAATGTACCTGAATATTTGGTCTTCAGTGAGGTACTGCTTCAAGCATCTTGTTAGCTCACTAGATGATTCTGAGTCACGACCAAAGGGCTTTTCAACAATAACTCTTGTCCAGCCATTTTTCGAAGAAGCTTGAAGGCTAGCACATCTCACCACATCCACAAATATGTTTGGAGGTATTGACAAATAAAACAATCTGTTTGAAGGTTTTCCACCCTAGTTGAGACCATTGTTAGATATATCAAAATATATTCTCAAGATCAATGATTAGGCAGAAACCTACCATGAAATTTTAATTTTAGTTTGTATGAATCCATAATAGGTTTACAGGTTCACACCAACTAAGATTAAATTAACTATAGAGTAATTACGAAAGTGTTACCTTGTTTTCATTTTGTTTCATGATTTGTATAGGAAAAAATGAAAACTATAAACACGATTCTCTGGATTCCCGTGTTTCCGATGCAAATTTCAGGAATCGGGAAAACAAGGTAACAATTTTATAACTATGAAAACAGAAAATGTAAACAGGAGATGAAAATGGATGACAAACATGCCCTGAAATGCCTTGATTTTCATGATTGATAATAGAATCCTAAAGAGAAGAAAGATCTTTATAACCAGCATTTAGGTTTTAAAAGAATATTGAATATTGAATTTTATTAAAAATTATTGAAGTTCCTTTCTCTAAGGCCAGTTCAACATCTAGGGACTAGTTTGAGAAAGCAATTGTAAAAAAGTCAAAAAGCCATATAAGAGATTCATGTTCAGAGTTACTTCATTTATTTTGAACATTTATGTTAAACTGGAGAAGATAAAAAAAGCATGCAAAGATCAGAAAACGTGATTTATCTTGCATTCCGTTTTTAACCGTGTGTGTTTCTGGGGGAAAATGTCTTCCAATTCTCTTTTCTTTTTTTCATTTTATGATGTATTGGTAAGGGGTTTCAGTGCAGGAGGGAACGTATTACCTCTTTCTCCTTCATCTTGCAATCCAAATCTGAAAAGTGGTCCTCAGAATTGTACTGACCAGAATGGTAGAAACATCTTTTTAAGAACTGATCCATTTTATCTTCGCAGTTTTCTCTGCAAATTCAAAACTACCATCAATATATACAATACGAACGTATATATGGGAAAAATGGTAAGCTTTTGCATCATGTTAATTACCACAGTAACATGAAAAATGCTATTGTATTTGTGTTTTAGTGACAACTTAAGAAAAGAGACTGAAAAGTATATGGAACTTTTCAAACCTTAATTCTCTTTCTCTCTCTCTCTCTCTGTCTACGGGTTATGAGATATTAGTAACAACTTTGATACCAAATAGTATTGCTGCAATAACTTATACCTCTTGTCAATTCTGCATGTTAAGGTTTTGCTGATCATGTTCCTTAATTCTTCGTCAGTCATTTTGGTCCGAGCAAATCCATACACAAGAAAATTCTGCACAAATATTACAACTACAGAACCTCAAACACAATGTTCCAAAACATTTAAATCACCTAAGACATGTCAATTCTCCAAAGTTTAAGCATCACTTCCAAATGAAACTTAATACTGCCACAAGAGGAACCTCGGGTAGCCAATCTTCATAAAAAAGAGCAAAGAGTGCAGGAAAGATCTTCTTTTTGGCTAGGTCTCCAGAAGCTCCAACAACAGTAATGCTAAGGTTGGATCCTGTGCTTTCTGATTCTAACAATGGAAATGATCCTTCAACTTGTTGGAACTTGCTATCTTCTTTGGCTAATGAACTTCCAGCTAAACCTACATAATATATATGAATATATGATATATGACTTTATTAGCTAAACAACTTCAATTGAATACAAATGCACAAATAGTCAACAGTCATATAAGCACTTGATGCAAACAAGTAAGTGAGCCTTTACATAATCTATTTTGACTATATTCCTAGTCGACATGAGACTTAACATCTTAACAAATTAAAATGACACTTTACTGCGACAGTACTTTATTGTATTAAGAAAGAAGCTATCAGAAATCAGAATGTAGTTCAAGATGGAAAAGGAAGAGGCTTACAGTATGATGTTATTATTCAGAATAATTAACAAATTGATTAACCAAATACTAGGAATTCAGTAATAAGGCTTATTGCTAGTCAAAACAAGTATGACTAGCTATTGCTGCTGAATTCAATGGAATATCACCTGGATTAACTAACAAATCATGTTAGTGGTTTAGCCAAGGTAAACTAAATATTTTATTTGATGAGAGAAACTGCACCCAATTGGTTCGAGCCTAAGAGTTACTACTTAGAGTAACACTCTCCTAGCCAGCAAATGTCGTTCACTTAATTCATTCAATGCCAGAACCAAGAATTATGGGTGGGGATGGCAAAGCCAGTTGAATAACAATTCTTCTTTATATTAAAATTATATTTTACAAGGATGCTAAGGAGCCACTAAAGTCCTAACTCAACAAGCGAGTAGAAACCAATTTACCACAACTTTTTTTTTTTTTACCAAAGGTATCCTCTAGACAAAACAGTCTTTTCTTATATACACAGTCAATCAAACATTTGTCAGCGTGCTCAAATCACTCAACTATTTTTAATATTCTTAGTTATTCACCACAATATTAAATTTACAATCGTAAGATATATTAACACTATGTATACAGATATTGCCATTTGAAAAGAGTAATTAAGGAGCAAAGAAAGTAACAATTGCAAACACCATTTAAATCTAATCAATTAATCAAAGTTGATTTTCATAATATATACAACAACAGAAGAAAAAGTGCGGATCAAGTAAAGAAGAGAATGAAGAGCGTACCATCATGAGAGGAAACAGCATTTAGGGGATGTCCATTTGAGGATTTGAGCTGAAAATGGTGAGTAGCTGAGTTTCTAAATTTACAGAAAAGTTGTGGTTGGTTCCTGAAAGCGAAGGACGTGACAATGGTGGAAGAAGGAGCTAGAAAACTGGCCATTCAATTCGCCCTAGAAATTTCAGAATCGCAAGAGATTCATATATATGAATTGATCTAGCAACAGAGCAAAAATCCAAATCGAGGCACAGAAATTGCGAAGTTGAATTCAGTTTATATAGTTAATCGTTGGGGAAAAGAATTTTGGATAAAGAATTCAGTGAAGTGTAATGTATCTGAATTACGAATGTGACATCATACCGAGATTGCCCTTTGAGTTCGTGAAACGGCCAAATCAAATGAAAACGGATGAGGGTTGCTTTCGTAAACGCGGGAGAAAATATCTTCAACGAGAGGCCCAAGTTTTTCTTCCAACTTTTTTATTTATCATTTATTATATTATTATTTATGAACATATAAAAGATTTCAACTTTCAAATTTCAATCCCAAAACTACATGGGACCATTTTGAATGTAATATGACTGCTATGAACCACCAAAAGAAATTACAACAATCATACACTTTGATATCGCTATGGTAGTATGGTAGCATGTGTTAAATGTAAAGAAAAATCTAGTTAGTATTTTATTATGTAATTTGATTAATTATTATGTTGTGATTTAATTATATATTTCTTAATTTTTAACTATAAATTTTTATGTGATTAAATATTAAAAAATATATAGTTAAAATTTATATGATAATTAATTAAATTATATGATAATTTAATCACATATTTTAATACAATTACTCACAAAAATAAGTGAATGAGAGTAATAGTGGCAAGAGTATAATTTTCAAAAACTCATGACAATTGTAAGCTTTTTCATTCATTTTTTTTTAGTTACTTTTATTTTGATCATATACATTTTTTGTCAAGGAATAATGGAGTACTCCCTCCTTTTTTTTATTATAAGTAAAATTAACAATTATAGGCATATTAAAAAAATAGTTAATTTTATTTAATTTTCTTAATTTTATTTAAAAAGTCATTTGATTTTTTAAATTATCTTTTATTATAATTATTGTGAAGAGGGAATTACATTAATTGAAAATAATAACTCAATTAATTATTACGAGTATTTTTGACATACTTATATTAAATAAAATAAAAATAATTATATTTATTTATAATAAAAATATATGATGATATCAAAAGTTGCTTATAATATAAAAAATGAAGAGTATAATCATATACGTACTACAACAATTAGATATTTTTTAAAAACTAAGTAATTAGATATTAGATGTGCCCAATATTAAAAAACTAAGTTGAATACACACTAAACTTTTAGTTATTAATTTTCGTGGTTGCTCAATGTTTAGAATTCTTTCATAAATATGTTTTAAATTTTGATAGTATAATGTTTTTAAGAAAAATTTAATATTGTTACTTTTAAACTACCCGTTTATGCTGTCACGTAATATCTAAAATTCAAGTGAAAACGATTTTTAAAATCTAGCCATTTTTATTTGTAAAATATACCACTATCATATTTTAATAAATGTTTTCGCTCTGTGTTTAAATATCTGGCGCACTTTGGTTTTTAATTATTGAACTAGTTACAAACCCGTACGATGCACGGGGTTTGATTTCTTTTTTTGCGCATTTCAGATACTTAAGAATAATGCGTGATGAAATTTGTCATGTATAATATTAAATATAGGAATGTCTAAATAAATTTGCAATAAATCATTTGTATATTTTACTTATATTACAACGTAAATCATATATTTAGCAAAAAAAAATGCATGTCATGAATATGTGTATATATTTTAATAAATTTTAAACTAATCACATGTAGCAAGAGAACTCGTATTCGAATCCCACATATGCCAAATTTCTGGAGGCTAGCGTCAGTCACGCAGCGCGAACGGGATTAGTCTCATTTTGGGTAGGAAAACTCGTGATTATAAAAAAAATCACCTATACATAATTATTATTATTATTATTTTCTCTGAACTTTTTGCAAAATCTTATTATGAGAAGGTAATAATATCAAATAAATATATTAAATAACATAATTTGGTTATGTCAAAATTATAATTCCCGTACTTGATGTCAGCAATTTAATTAAAATTAATATAATTAAAAAAAATATAAATGCAATATAGTTATATTTTTCAAAGGTTTTTTTGTTTGTTAAATATGATAGCAAAGTCTAATTCTGATAAGGTAATGATGTCAAAAAAATATATTAAACAACGTAATTTGGTTATTAAAAAATTATTATTTCCATACTCAATTTCAATAATTTAACTAAAATTAGAGTGATGTACCAATTCGGTCCTAACTTTGTAAGGATAAGTCACTTTAGTCCCCGACTTTGTGCGAATAAATTACTTTAGTTCCTGACTTTGTATTTTGCAGGTCACTTTAGTCCCTGAATTATAAAAACATTCATTTTAGTCTCTGACTTTCAGGGACTAAAACAACTGATAATGGTGAAAGTCAAGGACTAAAATGACCAATGATAATGAAAGTCAGAGACTAAAATGACTTATAAAATACAAAGTAAAGAACTATTTTAGTATATATTTTTTTAAGTTACTATAATTATAAAAAAATATAAATGCAATGTAGTTATATTTTTTTAAGATTTTTTTGTTTGTTAAATATGATAGCAAGTAGATAGTCTATCCTTTTGTTATTATTGTTACTTTGTATTTATTGAAAAATTTAAGTCTATTTGATGACGTAAAGCAATGCTGTAAAATTCAAGCAGTTAACTCTAAAATACATATTCAATATTAAATTCATATATAAGAAGGTAATCATGTCAAATAATAAACAAAATAACGTAATTTGGTTATTAAAAAATTATTTATCTCATAATCAATATTAATAATTTTATTTGATGACCTAAAATAATGTGATAAAATTTTACAGTATTCTCTAAAATGCCAAATTTTTATGTGAAAAGGTAACCATGTCATACAATCTATAATAAATAACGTAATTTTGTTATTAAAAAATGATTTATCTTATACTTAATGTTAGTAATTTTATTTGAATTTAATATAGTTGTAAAAAAAACAAATATAGTTATATTTTTAAAATATTTTTGTTTGCTCCGTGAATAGTCTATCTTATTATTATTATTATTTTGTACTTATTACAAAATTTAAGTTTATTTTATGACCTAAAGAAATGTCAATATTCAATATTAAATTCATATATAAGAAGGTAATCATGTCAAATAACATAGTAAATAACGATTTGGTTATTAAAAAATTATTTATCACATACTCAATATTAGTAATTTTATTTGATGACCTAAAGTAATGTTGTAAAATAGTAACGTTGTAAAATTCTAGTAATATACTCTAAAATACATATTTAATATCAAATTTTTATGTGAGAAAAAGATGTCAAATGAATATAATAAATAAAGTAACTTTGTTATTAAAAATAATTTATCCCTACTCAATCTTAGTAATTTTGTTTGAATTTAATATAGTTGTAAAAAATATAAATGCTATATAGTAATATTTTTCATTTTTTTGTCAATATAACAGTGTAACCCCGTAGATAGCCTATCTTTTTATTGTTATTGTTCCTTTGTATTTTTTCAAAAATCTAAGATGACATAAAACATTATGGTAAAATTTAAATAGTATACTCTAAAATACATATTTAATATTAAAATCATATGTGAGGAGGTAATGATGTCAAATAAATATAGTAAATAACGTAATTTAGTTATTAAAAAAATGATTATTCACATACTCAATGTGACTAGTTTTAATTAAAATTAATATAATTATTAAAAAAATATAAATGCAACATAGTTATATTTTTCAAAGACTTTTTTGTTTGTTAAATATGATAGCAAAGTCTCGTGCATAGTCTATCTTTTTGTTACTTTGCACTAATTGCAAAATTTAAATCTATTTTATAACCTAAATCAATGTTCTAAAATCCAAGAAATTTATAATGCAAATTGACCTGTATGTTCACACGGGTGCTCATCAAAGCATTCGTGATTTTGAGTTGTGACCATATTTTGCATTGAATTGAATATTCAATAGTAAACACTACTCAATTTGTCACAACTCACCACCTTGATTTACAATGCAACTAAATACTTGAATTCAAAGACACAAATATTTTGAACTGAATATTCAATAGTGAACGTAATTAAAAAGAAAAAATAATTAGAAACAAATTTTAGAAAAAAATTAGAAACCATATGAACTTGTTACAATATAGAGAGTGGAAGCCTTCAAATCTTTGTTGCTATCACATTAATATGGAATTAAATAAGACTTGGCCAAATGAAAAAATAAAGAACTTAAACAAATTATTCCCACCACATCAAACTTTTTTACTATAGTTTTCAAAGGATTTGAATGATTCAAGTTCAAAGGATTTTGATTAAGAGCTCAGGCACCTATAACCAACACAAAACTAAAATTCACAGCCAAATAAGGAATACAAAATTTGGAAAAGAAAAAATATAAGAAAATAGAACAAACAAATATATGGTACAATAATCCTCCAAAGGAAGAAAACTTGAACCGACAAAGCAATTAGAAAAAGGAGCAAAAGAGGCAGGGGTTGCTTCGCCACGTAATCGCCGTTTAAGCTTCCCTTTTGCAGCTATGGTCACCATCAACACTTGCTGACCATGAAAGTGAAGAATAAAAGGTTATTAAAGATTATCATCCAAAATTCAAATATCACAGAAAAAAAGCAAGAAACATGGACAGTGAAGAAAAATTCAAAATAGAGAAAAAACAAAGCAAAGAGGATAAAATCTCACCTTACAGAGATTCCTAATAAATAATGTCCCTGTAAAATACAAATAAAATATTTCAAAACAAAAAATAAAAGCTAATGTAGAGGTGATGGTAAAAACAAAATAGAAAGGCAAAAATTTGAAACAACCCATTGTGCCAAAGAAAAGAGAAAATCAAGTTTCTTACTTTCCATAGATTAACCTACGCATTATCACATCTGAAAATGATCTAAAAAGGAAAAAAAATACAAAATAAAAATGTAAACTCTGACTATCACCATTCTGTCTCCCTATCACATCTAAATACCAAAAATGTGGATTTCGATTAAGACTTCTCCTCAATGGAAAAAGGGAAAATAATTAGAATGCACACCTCTAACATGTAAAGAATTATAACATTGGCATTTTATATCGAGGCAAATAAAAAAAATATATCAAGACAAAATAAAAGTTCTTCCCACTTATACCTTTTATGCTTGAGTGACATCACATACCTTCAATTTAAACTCACTTTCTTGATTTCATCATACCTTCATCTACTTGATATAAAAAAAAGCAATAAATAAGTATTATCGAAACAAACTTGAAAATGAAATGCAAGATCATGTCAGATAGAAATTATAATCCATACGCAAAAACTGAGAAAAAACCGCAGCCCCAATCCATGCAATAGAATATGCCTCTTAAACATTGTTTACAGTTTCACTGCTAATAAGAAAGATATATTCGGAAGCTATACCACTGAAAAATAAGGTACATGATGTAAAAGCTATTATCCATATTAATGCTATCACACTTTGAATGAAATATTACCACGACCAATTGAGATAAGCTCATACCAAAGCCACCAATCTCATTTACTTCAGCCATGTGTGAAAAACATATAACCTAACATAAGTAAAAGAATCAAACACAATAGTTTATTTCAAGGACTTGAGCCAAAAAACAGCCAAAAAAACACTTGAGCTGAAAACAGAGCAAAAAAATCTATAAAATGTATCATATCAATTAGAAAGGTTTCAAATGCACATAAAGGTTATGGTTGAAAGTCTTCAAATTGCATCCATCTTTAACTATTTTATTTGCTATTACCAAAATATTATTTATTAGTTATCACAGATAATGTCAACAAAATCTAAAAGATTTTAATTTGATACATACATATTTTGGTACGACTGAAAATAGCATAATTCATAACATAGTGATAAAGTAAAAAGAAATAAGACAACATCAACAAAAAGCAAAAGCTTATGAACAAAAAACAATATAATTATAATGCAAATCCTAGTTCACAATTATGATATAGTATAGTTATATGATGCAGTCTAATAAATGAAGCAAAATTCAATTAACAGAAAAACAGTAATTACATGAGAATTTATAAAAAATGGAAGATACTTATGTTAAATTAACTAAGGAGAACCTACAGGGAGCTATAACTCATATTAAAATCTGACTGCCACCACTTTGTTGCATCAGAATATGATATGTAATCAAACATATAACTCATATTAAGATCTTACTGCCACCACTTTGTTTCCATATCACATTATACGTGGAGACAAAATCTAATGTAGGAACCACTAAACAAAGCCACAACCAAAGAAGAAAAAACAATAATCTTACCGCTTCCATGAACTGCCTCACTTCAGACTCGAAAAGTTTAGTGCCCAATTTTGGAAGACCATCTTTCAACTCTTCAAAAGTTATTGTTCCACAGTTATTTGTATCCATAGATTTGAACATTTCCTTCAAGCCGATAATTTCTTCTTCAGAGAGATTTTCAGCAATAACCTGTAATAAATAAAAACACATTTCATGTCATTTATTCAGTCTAGTGGATACAGAGGTCATGTATGAAACCAATCCCTTTGATGAGGTAGCTTTATCTTTTTTCAAAACTACTAATCTACTGCTTTCATAGAACTTCAAAGGTTAGGTTGACAATGAGTGGACAGATCAACAGCAACCAAAGTAGAAATTTTTAATAGGAACAAAAACATCCATCCTAAGATCTAGTTCAATTCTGTATGCCTTTTTTCTCATTTATTTATTCGTATATGAATTTTAAATGAATAAATACTATTTTTAATTTTCAAGGCTTTCAATATAGTGGTAGTTGTAGATAGTTTTCCAGAAGCTTCATTGTGATGTTTATGATGAGAACAATAAAAATTATGAAAGCATTCACCATGGCTGGAGGGAGACCTGGTTAATATCGACAGATTAATAACTCCTTGGCTTGTAGCTACATGGAATTCACCATGGTATAGTTCTTGTGAAGCCCATTACAGAGAGGTAGAATGTATGAGGGTGGAGATGGAAGACCTGCTATACTCATATGGTGTGGACATAGTGTTCAATGGACATGCGACTTATCTAAACACAAATCAGTAAAATGATCATAGTCCATTCTAAAAACTCCTTTATATTTGTTCATCAAGACCTTGAAAAGAGCAGAGTAATCAAAGTAAAAGAGCAGAGTAATCAGAGAGAGAACAAAAGCGTAGAATTTTTCACAGAAGTTAGAACCAAATTAGTAAAAGACTACTCAAATGAGGATCCAAAACAATTAGAATAGCAAAATAATAAAATGTAAAAACAGAGGATCAAGGACCCTAAACCCAAAAAATGTCATCAGTCACATAAAAAAAAGTGAAACTAACACAAAACATAAAAGACAACTCTAAAAATAGATGAGAACAGAAATCAAGTAAGCAGAAATGGTGAAGAATGACCGCTGGTTCATCGATTTAGGGTTAAGATGAACAAAACAGAGAAGCTGAAGAGTGGGTATGTGAAGAAACATTAAGCCAGGAATACTGGATCTGTCTGCTTCTTTTCAAAAACTTCATGTTTCCTGCGTGCCCACAGATCAAAAATCAGAAAATCAACATTAGAATCCAAAAAACACAAAATCTTTGCAAGAAAAATCAAAAGGGTATATGGAGTTAAAAAGATTATTACTCTGTCAATGCCCTCTTGTTAACAACGCATGGGTAAGGTCCTCCTTCCACCAGATTCTGTACACTTAACACTCTTTTATTTTGCCCAGTTCTTCTGTTTCCCTCACATTCTAATTCTCCTATTACATCACAAAAAATTAAAAAAAAATCAGCAACCATGTTATTACCTGATCCAGTACCTTGATTACCTGCACTTAACACACACACTGAATCGGTAGAAAAAGGCCAAGCTCAAAAAAACCAAACTAAAAATACCAACAAAAATCACAAAGAGATGGGAAAAATAATGCCCAAAAATCACTCACAGCCATGCTTGTAACAGATATGTTCCTCCTTGAGGTTGTGTCTCCATCCTCCAAATATTGGAAGCATCACTCTCTTTCCCTTTCGATCTCGGCGCTGCTACCACCACCACCACCACCACCGACTCTGCGATTCCGAAGACGCATGCAGCCAGGGAGCCGCACATAGAGACTAAGAAGCAACCGAGGAAGAGGGAGAGAAGAAGAGGAAGACAGAAAGAAGGGGAAAATGAAATCGGGAAAGCATTGAAGCAAACGGGAAAACAAAAAAGCAGGCAGATCCAGTTACAGATAAAGCATGGTTTTAAATTTCAAATTTCAAAAACCAACTTTCTTCTGAACAGAAAAAACAGAAGGTTGCAAGGTTTATCCGTCAGATAATATCCAGAGGGTTATCATGTTTTCAAAATTCAAAACCTATATTCAGTGTAAAAAAAAGGGTGTATTGGACCAAAAAAGGACACGTGTCATGTGTAGGGAAATTCTCCCCTCCACATGACATGATTTTCCTAGATTAATAAAGATAAAGATAAAGATGAATGATAATTTAAAAAAAAAAAAATCAATGTGGCGCTCCCAGAAGAATGGCGTCAACAGTAATGGCCCTAAACTACTGAAAGTGTTCAGCCCATAATATTGGGCTAATGGGCTTGCATTGTTCATGAACACAATCATAAATTGAAACCTATTGACCAAAAAATACCACAATCCCCTGTAACTCTCTATTATGGATCGTTAGTCTCTTTTAATTCTGTCCAAAAATAAAAAGTCCTTTTTTTATATTCAAAATTATGAGAGACATTACTCTTGTAATTATGGAAGATGAAACATTATGGTTATTTCTCTTCCTAACAAGTGTGTTTTCTAAAATTTAAATTTGTGTTCTCATCCTTATGTACCAGTTGTCTAACTCCTTGTTGATAAAACAAAAAGTCTCATTTAAGAATTAAGTGGTGGACCAAAAAATAATAATAATTAAGTTTGTCAAAAAAAAAAAAGAGAGAGAGAAGAAGAGAACTAAATATTTGTTTAGAAAGCAATTAAATTAGTTAAATATAAATTTAAAATATAAAAATTTATGCCAACGAAATTGATCTAAGTGGTGTGTATTTGGTCTGTTTCAAGAGTCTCATTTTTTTGAATTTGTCCCACCTCAAACTAGGTAGATCTAACCTCAACATTTATCTTTTTATAAGTTAAAATACACCAATATGAGTTTAAAGTGAGAAATTACTATTTAAAACTCCACTTTTTTTACTATTATATTAAAATTAAGTATTATTTACTATGTACAACATAAATTTAAATGAGTTTACATGGCACAAATCTATTCATTAATTTAAAATATGATGTTAACTTTTTTTAATTTTTAAATAATAAATCAATAATAATTAAAGAAATTGTACACTCTTACACAAGTATAAGTAAAACCATCAAAACTATTTGGCTTGAAGAATCATAGG
The DNA here is from genome assembly GCA_037177725.1 of Cyamopsis tetragonoloba. NCBI lineage: Eukaryota > Viridiplantae > Streptophyta > Magnoliopsida > Fabales > Fabaceae > Cyamopsis > Cyamopsis tetragonoloba. The sequence continues at coordinate 51,856,124 of CM074124.1, read as the reverse complement.
GAAAACGCAAGAAAATAACGGAGGTTTAGTTGTGTTTCAAGCTTTTCGCAAAGATTTTACCAAAACTGTCTTAACTTAAATTTCTGATAAACAAACCTGATGGTCTGAACAAATATACGTTAATCTTAAAAACATTTTATAAACAGAAACTAAAACTGAAAATAAATAACATGTAAAGAAACTAAAATGTATTGTGAATTTAACCAAAAATAATATATTGAAGTCGCTAGCTAGCTCTTGGCTTGTTCTTCCATTTTCTACGCAACAAAAGACACAAACATAGGGATCTCGAAGATTTTCAAAAATAAAATACGACCAATTAGTTGATTGCATCCTCAAAAAAATGAAGTGTTACTGTACAAGCTATAGTTCTTTGAATTGGTCAATGTTATGACTTATTATGAATATCTCAAGATGAGATATTGTACAAGTTGACTTGCAAATAATGCTTACAAATTTCTATTGACTTCAATTTTTATTCATAAATTACCAAAAAACAAATTATTCATAAGCATCTATCTCTTACTTTATTTTTGGTCTTTGTATTAGGAGGGAGCTCCAATCTTTACTTTCAAGCATTTGATCAAATTCAACCTACAACCTTGCTTTAAATTTTCCCTATACCATATTCCCTCTTTGAAAATCATATATATATAGTACTCCATCATCCCAAGAAAATTTTAAAATAAGAATGCATGCTTAATAATTGGAAGTAACATCTTGAAAATTTATATCCAAACCTTTTTAGGTGAGCATGAAGGGTATCTTTAGATTAAAAAAATTAAGGAGTAATTTGTTAGAACTCCTTTTAAAATGTTAAATGATCTATTTATTTAGAGTTATGCTTAAAGTTGGGTATATATAATTTTGAGTCGTGAAATATATAGTCCGTGTGGGTTTGGATCTCAGAATATTTAACCATTTAAAATGCGAGTTTATATGTAATAGTGTTGGACTATCAATATATTTAGTTCTAACTGTTAAATTTTGTGGGTTATATATGTTGATTTTTATACTTTTTTAAAAAATATTTTTGACTTCATTACAACATTGGTTTTCTGCCTTATATTTTGTGATTTTAGTTCTTTAAATCTTAATTTTGCAATTTTGGTCCTAATCTCGCATACATTACACATTTGCATATTGCACATTTAAAGAGATAACATTTGCAATTTTTATAAATTTGAGGGATTAAAATCATAAAATCAAAACTTTGAGAAACTAAAATAAAAAAAAGAATACAAATTTAAAGGACAAAAATGCAATTAACTCAAAATCTTTCTCTATATCACTTGCTCACTACTACTAGGTGTGATTAAAAGGCTCATGATGAAAAGCACTTGTGATTAGAGACAATCATTCGGAACTACTAGAATACATTTCAATCTAAGATCATTATTGCGAGACAAATTAAAAAGAAGTAACTTTTAAGAATGTGATGGGTCTAAATGTACACAATTACATGTTTATTTAGACAATTTATAAAAATTATACGTATTTGATTATCAAATCACATCGAAATGTTATTCTATATTGCCTAACAAAATAGTATGCTTTGTCTAAATTTTATCCCATGTTTAGTAGGATGGAAGATGAATTTAGAGAAGAAAGGGTAAGAAGAGAAAGGGAACAAAAAATAGTTGTTTTTTTTTCACCTATTTGCTTTACAATAAAAATGTGTGACAATAGTAAATTTTGTGATAGATTTCACAATATTTTTCTTTGAAAAAATAAGTAAAATGATCACTAACTTTGTCATCATCGTTTAAAATGGTTATTGACTTATAAGAATAAGTAAAATGGTCTTTCACTGCTTTATCTTCTATCATTCAAAATGGTCTCCTCCATTAACACATTAAAAAACTCATGATATGATAAGCGCCACAATGAAAGTCCAAAAAGGTGTCATATAAGCAAGTGAACGAAAATCATGCGTATTAGTCCCAGAAAAGTTGGAAAAACTATCATTTTTGTTCTTGCTCACCCTTCTTCCTCCATTTTTGAGGAAAACTCATGATAAAGACTAATTCTTTTTAAAATGAAAAAATCACTAAAATTTATACAATCTTTCTCAACAAAATATTTTTCATACCCACAATCAAGTCTCTATCAACGTGATTATAGGACCAAACTGGTAGATGTAATGTAAATGAAAAAGAAGTCATGTGTAGTACAATTATGTTATTTCTTGGAAAGTATAAAATGCTACTAGCTAGCTAGCTAGTCTTGTAAAACCGTTTACTTTGACTTGATTATAATACGTACAACCTTCATTTAACACCTTTCTGCCTCTACGCATCAAAATAGACACTACATTAACTACTTGTGCTACTACTTTATAAAACATTATATAGCAAACTCATATACATATAGCAAAATTAAAATAGGATCATATAGCAAACAATCATGACAATGTTGCTGCATTTTCTCTTCCTAATGCTGGGGATCTTTACTACTTGGGTTCTTCAATTACAAGCTCAGGATCAATCAGGTTTGCTAAAATAAACCAGTTTTTTCTTTACAGTTTTCAGAAGAATGAAAACAGAAAATGAAAACGCAAACAGATTAAACATGCCGTTACATTGCATTTCTACTCATGTTTCTCTGTTTCTAATTTCTAACTCTCAGGATTCATAAGCATAGATTGTGGTATACCTGAAAACTCACCCTACACAGAGAAGACAACAGGCATAAACTACATTTCAGATGCAAAATTCACAGATACTGGAATAACTAAGAGCATTTCACCAGCAGAGAAGAACACTCTTCAACAACAACTAAGTTATGTTAGAAGCTTTCCAAGTGGAGTGAGAAATTGTTACAGAATAAATGTTACTAGTGGCACTAAATATTTCATCAGAACCACTTTCTATTATGGAAACTATGATGGTCAAAATGAAGTTCCACAATTTGATCTTTATCTTGGGGCTAATTTGTGGGACACAGTGAAATTTCCCAATGCATCACTTAGCACAGTTAATGAGATTATTTACACTCCAATTTTGGAATATATACATCTGTGTCTTGTTAATACAGGAAATGGGAATCCTTTCATTTCTGCTATAGAATTGAGGATTTTGCCTAAAGATACTTATAAATCTGTTGGAACATTGGCTCTTGTTGAAAGGTTGGATTTAGGTTCTGTAACCAACTCTGAATACAGGTGAGTGCTCTGTGGTTTAATACTGAGTCAGATTAATTACCTCATTTACATTATGTGCCAACTTTATTTATGATGAATATTTTAGTAAACATTCACTCTAGTCTTTAGCTTGTATCAGCTGATTACTTATTTTGGTTCTTGATTTTACAAAAAAAAAAATAATTAGTATTTGATTATGCAAAATGCCATTCTTGGTATTTTTTTATTGGGCATTAAGGATTAATGTGCAAGACTCTTTTTATCCTTTCTTAGTAATATGCCTAGAAAATATGAATAAGTTGTTCATAATAAATTGAGGGTAACAAAGTATTTTTACCTTTTCTTAGCAATTAATACGCCTAAAAAACATATTAAGCTTCTTATAATTAGGATCAAGAAAAAATTGCTTTTTTGTTTCTTATAAAAAGGAGAGGGAGTATATATTTACTGCACCAGACCCAAATGCTATTAGGGTACATAGTTTATTATTTTTCCTATATTATTTTATTAAACGCTAATAAACCAAAAAGAAAAATTGTGCTATACAGGTACAAAGATGATGTTTATGACCGGTTATGGGAGCCAATTCAATATCCAAAGTGGACACAATTAACCAGTTCAACTAAACCTAGTGATTTAGCTCAGAATGATTATGAACCACCAACAATTGTAATGAACTCTGCAGCAACACCAATAAATGCTAGTGAACCCTTTAAATTCTATTGGGATTCAGATGATGTAAACAACCAATATTACATCTACATGCACTTCAATGAGCTTCAAAAGCTTTCACCAAATGAAACCAGAGAGTTCAATTTCTCCATGAATGGAAAATATTGGTATGGACCTTTGGTTCCTCCATACCATACCATAACTACTGTGTTTAGTCCTTCAGCTTTGAGTGGAGCCACTAGGTATCTTTTTTCACTTTTTAGGACTGAGAGTTCTACCCTTCCACCTATCCTTAATGCTCTTGAGATTTATTTGGTGAAGGATTTCTCACAACTAGAATCTGAACAAGATGATGGTATGCTCTTCTTTATCTAAATTGTTTTTTTTTTTTTTTCATAAGTATTAAATTTTCGAGTTTACAAGTTGAGTTTACAGACACTCCAATAGTTTACTTAAGAGTAAACTCTGATATTAATCTTTGAGATTGTAAGAATTGAACATTTTAATCCCTGTTATTTAAAAATCCCAAATAAGACATTAAATTTGCATAATGACATTTATTATTTTAGTTGTTTTGGCTACTAAATATTAAAAAATTAAGTAAAAAATGAATAAATGAATATTGTTTTTCAAAGTCATGGACTAATTTAGAATTTTTAAAATCTTAAAAGACTGAAACACATTATCCCTAGGTTTACTCATTTACAATTTATTTAGACTCTTGAATTTGAGAACGTATTTGTGATTCAAATTTTGTATAAATTGACTTGATTTTTTTTTTTAATGCTAGTTGATGCTATCATAAGCATCAAGAATGCTTATGGGGTGACAAGAAATTGGCAAGGAGATCCTTGTGCTCCTGCAGCTTATATGTGGGAAGGTCTAAACTGTAGTTTTGGTGGTGATAACTCCCCAAGAATCACATCTTTGTAAGTTTATGATTCATAAAATAATATGATGCATAATTTCATGAACTCAATTTCAACTCTCATTGGATAACAAGTGAGAATGTTCTCACAATTTTACGTGAGAACAACGAATCATGACCATACAATTATATATTGATAATTAAGATTGATATTATTATTGATTTCGAATAATTCTTACTTGACATGTCCGCTATATTTATTTACTTATTGTAAATGCAACCAGGAATTTATCTTCAAGTGGACTCACTGGGCAGATACCTTCTTCCATCTCCAAGCTCACTATGTTACAATACTTGTGAGAGCCTGAGATCATTTTTTTTGGTTAATAAATGATGAAACCAAATTAATTCAATTTGTAATCTTGTTAGTTTTCTTTCTCTGGAAAATTCAGAATTGTAATATTGCATTTGAATTGCTCCTTTCAGGGATTTATCTAACAATAGCTTAAGTGGGCAAGTACCTGATTTTCTTACACAACTGCAATCACTAAAAGTCTTGTAAGTTAATCCCATATATTGGTGAATAAATATAGTTTCCATGGGCATGAATGAGAATGAAGTGGTCATATTTGTTCTGTGTTATCAGAAACTTGGGGAATAACAACTTTACAGGTTCAGTTCCCAGTGCTCTCCTTGACAGGTCAAAGAAAGGTTCATTATCATTGAGGTATGCCTCATACTTAACTTTAAAATTGATATTGAAACTATTTAACCTAATTTCTTGATCATACAATTTTATACAGCAAAGACAGTTAATCACATTAATAAAGTCTGACACAGTTGATAGATGTGTTTGGATCCTCTCTAATGTTAGACGGTCCAGCAGTTAGATGGATAAATTTAAACCCTTCATTTTCTTTTTCTTTCTTACTCGATAGGTGTGTATAAATAAAATTAATAAATTAACGGTTTTGATGTTGCTGAAACCATGCTAGACCGTCCAGCGCTGGAGAGGATCCAAATCCGTTAATAAATAGCTGAATCCTTTAAATATTAAACATTGTGACATGAGTTCAAATCCTAGTATGTGTATAAAAAATGTTTTATTGGGAAATCCAAAATCTGCTTAAATAATCTTTACTTCAAAGTAACTAGTCTTCTTGCTAGTTGAAAACTACCCTTCGTGAAAAAAAAATAAAAATAAAGTGTTAATAACAATGTTCCTTTTTTCCCTCAACCCTGTATGCATGAAGCATGGAACTTTAATTCTGATTAGAAAATATGAAATGTCACAATTATCTTCACTGTTTCTTTTCATTCCAAAAATATTTCCTTAGAAACTTAAAATGAAGGACTACCAGCAAAAGCTCTTCATAGCTGGAAGAATATATGTCATAGTAAAATCACTAAGGTAATTACTGCTCTAACTTTATTCTCTTCCAATGATGTTAGTGTGGGGAAAAATTCAAATCTGTGTGAATCTGCTTCATGCAACCAACAGACAGATGATCAAAAGAAGAAGAAAAGCAATATAGTTATTCCAATAGTAGCATCAGTTGCTGGGATTTTGGTGCTCATACTAATTGTAGCAGCAGTTATCATCTGTGGCCTCAAAAAGAGAAAACCACGAGGTAAAACCGCTACTAACTTCTTACTCCCCTTATTTTAAAATGATTGTGTTTAAAGTTTTTTTCACTAGAATTAAGAAAAACGATATACAACAAAGTGATTGTCATATAATCCGGAAACATATAAAATATTTTTGTCCAAAATCAGCAGCTGTGGATGTTCATGAGGAGCTCAACAGTACTCCAAATGTGTCACAACTGGAATCCAAGCAACGACAATATACATTCAATGATCTTGTTAAGATCACTAACAACTTTGAAAGAATTCTTGGAAAAGGTGGATTTGGAACAGTTTATCATGGATTTATTGATAACACTCAAGTAGCTGTTAAGATGCTTTCTCCATCATCTGTACAAGGATATCAACAATTTCTAGCAGAGGCAAGTTATGATCATTACTTGCATAGTAATAAATCATCAAATTAGTCCTCAAACTTGTATACGGTTTTCACATTAGTTTCTAAATTAAAGAAATCTTTATGTTAGTCCATACCTTGTCAATTTGCTCGGCATATTAGTCCCAGAGCACGAGCATTAATATGATTGACAAATTGTAAAATTGGGTACTAATATGACAAATTGACAAACTATCGACTATAATAAAGATTTTTTTTTTTATTTAAGAACTAATATAAAGATTTTATATAAGTTTGGGGATTGATTTGGTGATTTACACTTATTTCAGTTCTTGTGCAAAAGTCTATATCCAAACTCAATCAAAGTTGTTATCATGACATAAATGTGACCTTTGAATTTCAGGTTAAACTTCTGATGGTAGTTCATCATAGAAATCTGACTTCTCTTATTGGCTATTGCAATGAAGAAACTAGTATAGGGCTCATCTATGAATATATGGCAAATGGAAACCTGGATGAACTTATTTCAGGTATGAATGTTCACAACCTCATTCTTTTTCAGTGAGATTCAAATTACTTTTCAATTCAGTTGTGACGCCATTATTATTGTTGTTAAAGTTTCTAATGTTACATGAACCAAACTGAAAATAATTGCAAGAACCAAGAACCATATTGAAAACATTTGTCACCTATAAAGATTAAGTTTAAAACAAGTGTCACATGTAAGAATTAAATTGGACACATTTTTTTTTGTACATAACTAAAAAAAAGGTATAGGAAGAAAATTAAAATTACGTATCACGTATAAGGACGAAAATTATATTGTAACCAATACTAATAAATTTTGATTTGATGCTTATCAAAAAAAAAAAAAAATTTGATTTGATTGTATAGGAAAAAATAGCAGGGCAAGGTTTTTGACTTGGGCAGAGAGACTCAGAATAGCACTGGATGCAGCCCAAGGTTAGCAGGGAAGCTAAATACGTAAATTTCTCCTTCAATATTTTGATTTATTCAATCTTTTTATTTATTTACATTAAGAATTTAATATGATGTCAGGACTGGAATATCTGCATAATGGTTGTAAACCTCCTATAATCCACAGAGATGTAAAAAGTACAAATATTTTATTAAATGAAGAATTCCAAGCTAAATTGGCAGATTTTGGCCTATCTAAAAGCTTTCCCACTGATGGGGGCACACATGTGTCCACTGTTGTTGCTGGAACTCCTGGCTATCTGGATCCTGAGTAAGTGTTTAAACTGTAAGGTTGTATATTGCATCCGGACTCACAATTTAATTAAGTATTTGTACAATAAATGTTTATCATATGAAAATTTATTCATAACTAAGACCATAAAACATATAGAAATAAGTTAAAAATAACTTAGACATGAGTCTTATTGGATGCAGTTTTCAAGAAGAACTTGTATAAGTAAAATTTATCACATAAAAACTAGTATTATTAGCTACTTTTACATAATTTTAAAGGTAATTAAGTTTTTACTAATAATTTTCCTTATCGCATCTTTCCAAAAAGCCATATGAGATAGATTTTATGTAAACACATATACTTCATATATTATATTCTACACTAATTTTACATAATGAAAGTGTTTAAATAGATACCCTCCCATGAGCTAAAAGCTGGTGTATCCTGACTTAACCATTTTCAATTGAATACAATTTTGTGTACACCAACTGTTGTTATACACCGTCACCATGTACACTAATTTTTTTATGATTAAATATAAAAATATACGTGGTTTAATTGATTTGGTTAAATATATGATTAGGTTAGTTAATATATTAGGTTTTAAAAAAATTAAAATAATCTTTCACTTTTATTACTATTTAAAGTAGACCCACTTTAATGGGATGGTAAATGTGACCGTGAGTTGTAACTAAGATTAGTGGCTTTAAGAAATGCAATAGTCATGGAGAGTGCTTAATGCTCATTTTAATGTTGGAATTAAGGAAGATTGACTCGTCATAAAGGGCAAATTTAAAAAATAAATAAAAAAATTAATGTTTCTCAACTTTTGTGGAAAATCTTATAAAAAGAATCACTATGTTTGAAAAGGTCTTATAAATAAAACTGGAAAGAGTAGTAAATTTTGATGAAAAATAAACGAAATTTATAACTTGATTTCTCTATTGAGTTTCGTCTGATGTGTACATGTTAAACCGTGAATAAACAACTGAGATCGTTTGATACAAGAATGAAATGATTTAAGATAAGCGGCTAAGATTAAAGTACAATAAATGATCCATAAAAAAAATTAGTTAGTAGACAATCAATAGAGAAACTGAATCACCAAAATGTATGCCTTGCACTTGCAGGTACAGCATATCAAACAGGTTGACAGAGAAAAGTGATGTGTATAGCTTCGGAGTAGTTCTTTTGGAGATAATAACAAGCCAACCAGCCATAACAAAAACACATGAGAAAACCCACATAAGTCAGTGGGTTAGCTCTATGCTTTCTAATGGAGACATAAAGAACATTGTTGACTCAAGATTACAAGAAGATTTTGACACTAACTCTGTTTGGAAAGCTGTTGAAATTGCAATGGCTTCTGTTTCCATTAGCCCTGCCAAAAGGCCATACATGAGAGACGTAGTGACAGAGTTAAAGGAGTGTTTGGCTACAGAATTAGCAAGAAACAGGACTGTTGACAGTGAAAATAAAGATTCAATTGAGCTGGTTACCATGAATCTTACCACTGAAATTGGTCCTTTAGCTAGGTAGTATAGTGCCTTTCTGATGCTAATAATGAAATTCCTGTAAGGTTGGTGTGCTTTAATTTCTATTTAGTGTACCTAAATTTGTTTCAATCTTGCTTTATCATTTCTTGTTTTGTATGTTCAATTCCAGCAATTTGTCTGCACAATGTACTAGTTTTTCTTGTGTTTTTTGTTCTGATGTTTTATAAAGTGTACCATTCAGCTTGAATTGTTAGAAGTGACTTATGTAAAGAAAATAATTCACTGTAAAAGAATTACTGATTCTGCGTACATCATATAAATTTCAGATTAACTGGCTCACTATACATTGACAAAAATTATCATGTGCCACAAGTGTAAGCCGTCATCAAACTTAGCTCCAAAAAAATTCCAGTCACTTTCAACGTTATGGTTACCATCACGTGAATCCAATATCAACAGAAGAAAATGCCAATGCATTAAAAAACAACAAACCATAATCCAAAATCAGATTTTATGACCTAAATAATTTAAGAAAAGACATCATGTTCATGACGCAGAGCAATACATTGCAGATAACAAAGGAAAGAGTATTAATGAAATCTCACAGATAATATTCAACTATAAATTTAGTCACCACTTCCTCATGAATATCATATCAACGATCAAGCACAGATATGAGACTTCTTTCAATGGTCTGTCTAAAACTAGAGAGACACGAATGAGAGATCAGTCAAATAGTCGATACACATGGTTGCAACTGTTGAATTTCAAGGATGCTAGAACCCCTTAGAAAACAGGATTTTCGTGACCGATTCCCAGATTTAAGAGCTCTTCAATGTCTACCGCAATTTTGTTTATTCCTATGACCAAACATAATATCATTCCATGTATGATAATTAATCAGAATTTTCTTGCAGTCTATACATTGTGATTTCCTGCTGCTTGAAATATCGTCTGTCCTCTTCATCAACCAACACAAGATTTAAAAAGTACTTCACACTGAATTTGTTGTTGATGTTCCGATGAGTTGGTGTCAACTCGTAAGGACTGAGGAACAGCCGGATTGGGATTGATTCTCCTGTAATAACAATCGCACATTAGCCAACGTATTGATGGGAATATACAACAAAGAAATTACTTAGTTCTTCTCTGATTTTTTTTCTCCTATTTAAGACCTTTTCTGTGTATCAAAGTATGAAAACAACAAAATACATTTTAGTGATGGATCGGGAGAGAACGGGGTGGGTGGATGTTTCCCAAAAGGATTTCCAAACATAGATGATTTATTTAATCTACTGCGATGACAGCGATGTTATCCAAATGAATTCATATTCGGAAAATCAGAAACTACAAAAGCTATCATCCGATTTCAATGTTAACCTACCTCTGACGGGAGCACCGTCCATCAACTCAAATTTTGCCAATGTTTCTGTCTCAACATGGGTGTTGGACCCTGATCCTGTTGATTCTCGACGCCTGATCTCAAGATCCATGTTTTTTATCTTGATTCTGACAAGCAAAAAGTATATCTTACCAATAATGACATCTTTCAGATGATACCTGAAACAGTTAAAATTCTAATAAGTATTCACAATTCTTTCGCTCTCGGAAGATACAAATTGGTCAATCAACACAAAAAAAATTCACTAAAAGGCCGTTATGGTATTAGTTTTTAACAAAAATATCTCTGGTGAAGATACCCGCCTAATTTTCTAGGATTTTTTTGTTATAATCAAGAGGATGTATCTAAGTTTCGAAAACAAACCTATAGAGCAATACAACTAAACAAGGTAAATCAATAAATGAAGTTTATATTCCAAGCTGAAACAGAAACTTCATAGGAGACAAGTTGGCATTTGACACCTGATTAAGATAAATAACCTGATAAAAAAAGGGTGTGATTCCAGTAATATGGTCAATTAGAATATTCAACTTACTTGCTTTTGTTATATTCGAATTCGATGTGAAGACAATCTTCAATTCCAACTTCCATCTGTAAAAGGTATAATATTATACAATATAATGAAGAAATAAAAGCACTTAATTTGGCATTTTCTTCATCATAATTATTGTGAAAATCCGTTTAACAATAATTAGTCCTAAGGCAATTTATTCGTAAGAATGCATGCTCAGCTCAAACTAAAAATGGACCACAGCAGGGCAATAATGAAATGCGCCCACAGATACTAAATCAATGAGTATCAGACAGAGTGACAACTTCACTTTACCATTGCACCTGAACCATTATTATGTTTAATTGATGGAAAGAAATGAAAATGAATGACCATAAAACAATATATGATGCTGGTAAACATGTGCTAGACAGCATCAACATTCGATCATCAATTAATCATGCTACTGAGCTCACCTTGATGCTATTGTTGATTTGCGGAGGTGGAGAATAGTTGCGAACCTGACAAATGATGATAAAAATATTGTATATAAGTTGACGAAATGGATCATGAAAACATATCACTGTATAGAGTGCACGACATATATGAAAACGATTTTTTAAATGTGGGTATAGCATACTTATATGCGGAAGTACACTTTATAGCTATTTCCAACATAATGTTATCCATGAAATGCAGTGATTTGATCAAAATAAAATTCAACTCAATATCTCAGTCCATAAATCACAAATTCTATTTTACCAATAAAGAACATACCACAAAGTCCTGGTACTCTACTATGCTTCCAGCATAACCACGATTAATGGTCACTTTCAAGACATACCTGCATCATATTCAAGCACCCCATCCTATTATTTGCAAAGAAATATTCCAGAGACATTAAAAGCACATGGAAGAATAATTAACAGATTAGTTAAAAAGACTTCAAGATATCATACCTAAGCCTTACATTTACCCCATTGTAGGTCTCATATGGCATTTCCACAGTAGAAAACTCAAATGGATACGTTTTCCTCTCATAGATTTCTCCAGGAACATCTAGTTCTCGTACTGCAAAAGACAGCAAAGTGAAAGTCTATTATTTCCCAGCAGTATAAGTAATTCATTGTGGAGTTGAACGAAAGCCCATCTACAATCATGTAGAGTATTTTTGTCAAAGAATGGAAGTGACAGAATACTCAATTACCTAGGGAAGTAAAGTCATAAAAATTTCCTCTGTCAAAATACATCTCTGCACAGTGAAACAAAATTAAAATAAAATGAACTTTGTACCAGTGATAAAGTAATAACTGATAACAGTCATAAACAAAATCTTTTTCCAAAAGCAAGAGTTGAATAATAACTACATACGAAATATGTTTAATACAAGTGATGAATGGAAAATTAATTTCTTTTCTAGTCATTAACAAAGAAACATTAACATTTACGCTTACACCATTGTAAAAACAAACCTAAAGCGCTCGATTTCGAAGACAATGAAATCATCCATGTCAGGAAAATCATATCAGTTTCAGCCACATGTCTTGACAAAAAAGGGTGCAAATCGAAAGAAAAACATTTTAGCCACCTACAAGATGTAATTCATTATTGATATAGTAAGGTATCTCTAGTATAGTAAATAACTTGTGTAAAACTTTAGTACCCTTAAAGACGTGGAGATTACAAGAAGTGCAAACACAAAAGCATGGCTTTATATATATATATATATATATTGAAAAAACTCCTGTAGGAAAATGAAGAATCATATACTTCCGAATAATAATTAACAAGGTGAATTCTTTTAAGCAATTGCACTAAAATGCAACGAAATACAGTAGAACTTTGCTATCATACTCAGTTCATCCATAGTAACTGACAAAAATGGTTTTATTAAACAATAATTCGGTCTTTATCAGTTTATCTTCCTTCAATTTTTCTCCATTTGGATTTTAGAGATAAAAGTTCATAAAACATGAACGCATTCAAAATATTAGTCAATTACAAACCTATTTGCCCAAGGAGCTCAACTTTAACACCATTGTGATCAATTTTCTTCCCTTGCATTGGTTCTACAGTAATCTAAACAAGATAACAAACAAATAGTCAATACAAGAAAATTCACTAGACAATATATCAGAAGTTATTGCAACAATAAGATAACATAAACTCAATAATATAATACAATGAACATTGACAACTAAAATACCTTCCCAGCAATATTTTCCTGACTTTGGAAAAGTGGGACCGTAACTGTTTGACCGTTTTCTTTTTTAAATGGAACCTAAAAATCCAGAAAAAGAGATATCAACCAAGATGAACATCTAAAGGTCACCAAAATGGTATTGAAAGATTCAAAATCATTAACAGCGCAAAGATAAACATCAAAATTCAAAACAAATTACGATTTCTCTTCCTGAAGTTTCACTAGCATCAACCATCCAATTTTGCAAACACGTAACAGAATGCAATTGCCATATATATCACTACTTCCCATAATCAAATTATGCCCAAAATAATGTGCTCACCTGCTTACGGTTTTTTCCATCATTGAATGTGATCAAGACATTGCATGCAGGCTTGAAAGCTCCAAGAAGATAATTCTAATTTTGAGTGTAGGAGGTCAGAAGATCATCAAATCAAGTGAGTCAAGTTTAGTATTGATAAACAGCAGGCAAAAACTAAAACATGAACACCCAACAAAACATCACTCACCATGCTGCTCACAATTCAGTCTTCTTTCAACCTCAGTACGCACCCAAGCAACTGCAAAACACAAATCTCTCATCATAACCTCAAACTAACTAGCATTCACACAAAAAAACATCTATTAAATTATATAATGCTAGAGTGTTGATGTTGGCAATTCTTAGTTATGCAACTAGTGTAGAAAACGTGAATTTACTTATTTAACCTTGCCAGTTTACTTTTTTTTACTCACATTTTGTATCATGTTCACACAAACACACGAAAAATTCCATTTTCACCCTCGCCCACTTACTCAAATTACTTTCTTCCCTCTCTCTGCTTAGGCTATTTTAATTTCTATTCATCAATCAATTATCAACTTCAACCTCACCCGAACTTGAGTGCAAATGAAGAGGAAAAGAAGAGGAGAGCAAAGCAGTACCAAAAACAATAAAATCGTGTTCGATGTGCGCTCTGCTAGGCGGCCGGCGATTCTGTGCGCGGCGGTGCGAGGAGCTTGCTGGATCCGGTTAGAGGGATGACAGTTGGCTCAAAACGGTGGGGCTGTCATTCGTCGCAGATCTGTAGCTTCGAGAAGGAAAGAAGGAAGGAAGGAAGCATGAGGAGGGTTTGGGAGATGAAAAAGAAAACCAACGAAGGGTCAAAGCGTGTGAATAAGCTCCTCTCATCTAGATCCTTATTTTCAAACAAAAAAAAATTAAGTCACATTTATATTAATGGTGAATTGGGCCTTTTGCTCTTATTTTTTAAAAACAGTAAAAAAAGGATGAAAGCTATATTGTGTGTGTCAATAAATGTTTTGGGCTTGTCCCTTTTAGACTCTCACATCAATTAAAAATATTTATACTGTATACTAAAAAATATTGTTTTATAATCAAAATTATAATATAAACAAAATTAAAATATAATTTTAAAATTTTGATTGGAAATTTAGCTGATAGCAATTAAGATGATTAGGAAGATGAAGACATTTGTATTTGATAATGGGGAGTGATATTGCCACTCCAATAATTGATATTGTCACTCTTTTTTTCTCTTTTCCTTTGTAAAAAAGTAAAGCAAGATTGAATGAAAATTTCTAAATGAGAGTGGCAATATCAATATAGGAGTGGCAATATCAATCCCCTTTGATTATTTGTGTAAAAGATACAGATTTATGAATTCCACAACAAGGACTTTGTCATTGTCAATTGAATCTTCTAAGTTTTTCACCAAAATTTCCGTATCTCTATTCCTAAGCTATTTATAGACTACAATTATTTAACAGACTTGAGCACTCCTTTGGAAGTTAGATCCACTGGGCTGAGGTGGTGTGACTAGCAATTGGGCCCATACCCTATCAAATGCTCACCCATTCAACAATAATCTTGCCCTCAAAGTTGATGTGTGGGAAACGTTGTTGAAGCTAGTCCAAATCCTCCCAAAAAGCGCCTTCACATGGGAGCTCGACCCATTCAACTATAACTTCCACAAGAGCTTCCCCTCCTCCTTCGATGATCCTCTCCACAAGGATAGCTGATGGCGGCGGTGATGAAGCATGCTTCGGTGATGGCATTGGACTTCACGGCGTTATCGTCACTATTGGTGGATAGTTGTCGTTGTATGGTCACAACAACGAGACGTGGAATATGTCGTGAACTCGCAATTCCGGTGGCAACTGAAGGCGATACGAGACGACCCCTGTCTTCTCTCTGATCTAGTAAGGCCTCTGGAATTTGCGTCCAAGCTTAGGGTGTTCCTTTCAGCCTATTGAGCATTGTTTTGTGATGGTTAGTCCTTAACCAAACAAAGTCCCCAATTTTGAATTTTTTGTCTTTCATTGATTTGTGTGCTTGACTTTTCATTATATCTGTTGCTGCTTGTAAGTTAATGCAATACTTTCCTGTTTACTAACTCTTCATCAACCGCATGAATAGAACTAGTCCTTTATCTGTAACTTGGCCATGGCACGGGTGATTTGCCATAAACGTGTTGATACGATGTTATTTTGACTGCGAAATGGAATGATGTATTGTAACAGTACTCTGCCCAAGGTAGGTATCGGTGCCAAGCATTAAGGTACTATTCTAGCATCAGTTCAAGACCTCCGACTATCCGTCCGTTTGTGGGTGGTAAGACATTGAGAACTTCAATTTGGTGCCACATAAACGCATCAGGTGTCACCAAAAGTGGCTAATGAACAACGGGTCTCTGTCGGAAACCACAGAACGTGGAAAACCATGTAATTTGACGACAATGTCCGTGAAAAGATCAGCCACTATTGTCGCTGTGTAGCCAAGTTGTAGTGCTCTGAAGTGCAGGGACGGATCCAGAAACGTCGGAAATTGAAAAAGGTCCTTCCTGGGATTTGAAACCACCAGCAAAAACACATCCCGCAGCCATTGAGCTAAGTACTATTATGTGTCATTATTTTATGAATGTTGTATATATAATATATGTTCTTTGGAGAGGGGTGGCCAAGGCCCCTCTTGCCCCTTCTTCTGATCCGTCTCGGCTAAAGTGTGCCATTTTCGAAAAGTGATCAACCACTATTAGAATTGTGATATTGCGGTATAACCTGAGGACTTCGGCAATTATGTAATGAAATCCACAGAAAGGTCTTCCCAGATGTTTGGTAGCCGTGGCAATGGTTAAAGTAAGCCACTCTTCTTCTCGGTCGGAATCTTAGTCGGCTGACCAATCTGGCATGATGAAACAAAGTCCTTTACATCTTTGTGCATTAAAGGCCATTTGAAATTCTCCCTGACATTGTTGCATAAGCAATTGTCTAATTTTTTATTTTCTAATTTTAATTATTTTATAATTAAAATTATAATGCAAAAATAAAATCTATTCTAATCTTGAAAAATCATGTAATGGTTTACGACATGTTGCAATTTTTCCACGGATAATAGTTTTAATGGCCGGGCAAAATTTTAGCCTTGGGCTCCAAACTATTTTCTATTTTTTTTATTTTTTTAATTTAAATTAAAGTTAGATTAACCCAACTCATAATATTGAAAAAAAGAAAAAAACTAATATGAAAAGAGAAAACAAAAATTGAGAGTGAGAGAATATGTTGATTATCCTTTCTCCCTATGTACCCATTCTTCTTTCTTTCTAGACTTTTCACCATTTTTTTCCATTCTCTATTCCCTTTCTTTTTTATTTCTAATTTTCAACTATTATAACCATGTGATTATTGTAGAAATTGTGTGGGAGAACTGGTGATGTAGAAACCTCATCAACTATCATAACCATGTAATTGTTGTTGGTTCTTTGTCTAACGTTTGTGTATAACGTTTCATCAATCATCACAAATAATCAAATTTATAAAATAATCTTCAAAAAATATAAATTAATTATCTAAAATAATTTTTAATTAGTTAAATTAATTTTGAATAAAATTAAATTCATAATAAGTTATTTAATATTATTTTTTATATATTAACAATATAAAAATAATAAATAATACTTTATACTATAATTATATTTTTATAGTAATATTTTTATCTCTTGTTTATGCATAAATTTATATTTTAAATATATACACTTATTTGATGGTTCAAGTAATAATTATATATTAATACTTTAATTCTATTCAAGAATATTGTAAGTTTAAAAATAATTAAAAAAAATGAGTGAAAGTCGACAAAAATGAGTGGCAATAATATCACCATTTTTTCTGTCCTAACTTAATTTCAAACAATCAAGATAATGTTATAATGGAGAAATGTGTTCATACTATTCACATAAAGGATATTAAGTACAAATAAAAAAATTGTTTTTTCAACAAAAAAAAATGTATGTTTTGTCGAACTTAAATTCAAAGGTAGATTTTTTAATTTACTTAGATTCTTAGTAGACTATTATGACAAATTCTTTCGAACTTTTATAAATCGCGAATTTACAATCAAGACAATGAATTTGTTTTTTTACCAAAACTCATCTCTATAGTGTCATAAAATAATAATCTATTTACTTTATCATCGACACATAACATTCTCTATCAATTGGGAACCCACAGTAAAATTAAAGTATCATGCCTTCATGGTGTTCACTTATTTTTTATGATCCAACAAACTCATTACATAATCAAAACTGTATGCCGATGATTCATAAAAGCTTTGACTCCGACGTTGATTCAATTTAGTTGCATACTTCTCTTTTTTTTAAAAAAAAATATGTTATGTTCAAAATAGTATCTATAAATTATATAACTTATACTCTCTATTATAAGTTCTGTTTAAACAAAATTTAAGCTCTCAACCAGCTTTGATAATTTCTAATAAATTCTCCTGGTAAATATTAAGTATTTAAAGAAAATGATAGATGTGAATTCATTACTGTGCATGACATAATATCAGTTGAACTAAACTGGTTTGGAAAATGTCTTTTGTAACACCCGAACTTTTGGAAATTAATCCATATTAGAAATTTTATAATTTTAGCTACAAGATTTTCAAAGTTTTACTTATTATAATTGAATTCCACATGACAATATCTATGTAATAGATATTTTTATTTATTTTTAAAGTAAATAGTTGTAAAATGACCAAAATACCCCTATATTGGTCTAAATAAAAGGTATTTTTTAGTAAATAGCTAAAGAATATAGAAAATTGTAGATAATTATAGAAAAAACATTTTTATGTTTAGAATAATATTTTAATATTTTTAGATATTTTTCTGAAATTTTTTCAAGAAAATCAGTTTTTGTAAAAAGACCAAAATGCTCCTACGATTCCTAAAACAATTAAAATATTTATTTTATTGAATTTAAATTTTAAAAAAAATTATATTGAGTCTATTTATGTGTAATATATGTGGATATAAAATTTAATAAAATTTTTAATAATATTTTACAAATTATAATTTTATTTATAAATTAGTCCTTGTTATACTAAATATTTCATTATAAATAGTAAAAAAATTCCGAAAAATTTAAGAAAATTATTATAGCCTTTATATTATATTTCAAAGGTTTGTAAATACATAAATTTATATTTTTATATGAATTGGTAATTTTCTCAAATTTTGGACAAAAATATTCTAAAATATGTTATAATTACCAAAATACCTTCAATAATTATTCCAACATCAAGTTTTAATATTATGTGACCACTTGATGCCTAAAAAGTCATTAATTTCATCAGATTCCATCTTTTACCTAATCTTGTTGAATTTTGGAGATTTTATCCTACAAAATGATTGCAAAATGACAAATAATTTTTCTAAAAGGTTAAAAAAATAACTTTTTTATGAAAAAGTAATATTTGAGGACAAAATATAGTGAAGAACTCGTGATCTTGGTGATAGGTCCACATAGTGAATTTTTATTAGTTTTTATTCTTTTAAAATCAATTAAATAAATTATTTACTATTAAATTTCTCCCCTATAAATAGCAAGCTCTCTTTGAGAAAAATTCACACCATTCTCTACTTTTCTTGAAGCTTTATTTCTGCGATAATCTCTCTCAAATTCTCTTTCCCAAAATATTTTACAAAAATTCTACTTATATTTAGCAAAATTCAAAAATAAATCACTTATTTTAGTGATTTCTTTTGAAATTGTTAATACTTCAAGTTTGAGAATATTTTCATCTTCTTCAAGTTCTACTCATATACAAGGTAAGGGGGGAGGGAGAATCATTGGGTTTTAAGGGTAGTAATGAATTAAGAATTATGGGTTCGTCCTAGACCCTAAGATTTATTATATTTGCTTTTAAATATTATATAAATTTCATGTTATACTTTGATTATGTTATTATTGTCTTACTTGAATTAATTGTTACTATGGGTTCTTTAAATATGATTATTTTATTTTTTTAGTTTTATTATTAATTTAAATTATATTGTAATATAGACAAAAATTTCACAGCATACTTGTAAAAGTTATAAGTTAAGCTGTGGATATTGAAATATTATAAAATATAATTATCGCTATGGTTAAGATATAATATTATTAACTTAAAAGGTTATAATTTTATGACTTATAATAAATATTTGTCAAAATTTGAAATATTGGACTATTAACGTTGTGGACTATACATATACATATATATATATATATATACCTTTGCAGCATGAGGACAAGGAATTATGATCGGAGACCTAAAAACCTAATTTCTATGAGACTGGATTCATTTGGACCTTGAGACCCAGGACCATCTTAGATAATTTTCCAAGCATTATTGAACAACTATGGACTATATTATTTATTAAATAAAGAAAAGGCCTTTAATAATAATAATATTTTATAATTTGTGAGAAATTTATATTATAATTAATATTTCTTTGTTGGTATGTATTATTCTATTAAGTTATAATTTTACCTGTTATGATTGTTTGTAGAATTATTATGTATTTCTGTGATATTTTGGATGATTATAGTGCTACATCATTTCATTTGCATATAATCATGAGAAAGATATGAAAAAAAAATGGTTTCAGCTAAGTGAAATGATATACGAGATTGAAGGGTAGATAGTTGAACGGTTAAAAAAAAATACATATGTTGGAGAATTTAACCGTTTATTCTATGGTCCTTGTGAGTTTTGAAAATATATATCATTAGTTGAAACTATGCTTTTCGAAAACGGAAACAGAAATATCTGGGGGCCAATAGTAGGGATCTTGTCTGTGACAAGACTTAGGAGAGACGCGGTTAGGTTGGAGATCCCCAATGGAGTGGGAGCGCCCAGGTAACCGGGGCATCTCCGTGCTGACTTAACCAACTCCGACAACCACTTAAGGCATCCATATCGGTTGAGAATGTGCTCTTAATATTATGAGATCCGGATATTGTTACAAGAATTGTAAAAAGAGCACATGTACTCCCGATGTTTCCGAAGTTGTTTTTTTAGAAAAGTTCGGTGGTGCACCAGCCAGTTAAAATATTAAAAGATAACGAGAGTCATTATGCATACATTCCATTATCATAAGCATTCATTAATGTGAATATTGTGATGTGATTGGTTGATAATTTCTTTTAAAGTTTATATTATTATTATACTATATTTAATTTATTTTTTAGATGTTCTTAATTTCATTATTATCTCTTATTATTACTCAATGAATATCTACTTACCCCTCTTTTATATTTCTTTTGTTTATAAAAATAATGATGGGAATATAGATGATGATGGTGAGCAAGCTCATTTGGTCAGGGATGATGATGTCAACTTCAATGGCATAAATCACTGAAATTTCAAGATTTTCTATAAGTGTTTTGTGATGTGTTTTCTAATAAACTCTGATAAAGATATTTTATTGTAAGATATTTGTGGGTAAATCCAAGACTTTAACTTATGTTTTTAATTTACGAAAAATAGTTTAGATTTGATTGAGTTATGTATTTGTAATATATTTCATAATATTTTTAATATAAAAAAAATTCTCTAAAAATTTGGTCATTTAGTTAAAGTTTACTCGGGTGTTACATCTTTCACAACTAAAAATAATAAAATAATATTATATTATATTAAATATTTATTCCGTTCCACAATATCTGTCGTTTAAGATTTTAGCACAATAACTAAGAAATATATTTAACAACTTTTATAAAAAAGAAATTGTTTAAATAAAGAACAACATTTCAGAAAGAAATGCAAGCAACTTGGCACTAGAAACTTGGATGCAAAAAAAGAAGATGTATTGATAATTTTGTGTATTCCCATTAATTACAAAGCATACCCAAGACATATACATAGCAGTATACCGCAACTAATTGATAGTAATAGCAAATAATTTTTTCAATTTTAGAAAATAAACTACTTAATTTTTTAATATATCATTTCTCTTTCATAATTAATTCCAGACACACTTCGTTGAAAAATATTGCAAATAAAAAAAAGAAATGATAGATAAACCGTGATTTTCGGAAAACGCCATTTGATATAGCTAACAAGTGTATTAAATTTGCAACTCAATAAGCCCCTAACCGTAGATCTCTCGCATCCAACTATCTTTCATCGCTAAACAAATTATTAACGCAAGAAGCATGCTACACGTATGGGAGGATTCATTTGCAGGCGAGGATTCATTTGCCGGCGACATAAATTTGGCTAGAACTTATCTTTTTGAAAAATTTCAATCCGCAAATTGTAACAAGAAAGTTATGATCATGATAAATATTGTTGGGAAAGTTTGGGAGAAAACAAGGAAGCATGGTTAAAAGGCTAGTGATACCACCTTATGAGGTGTGTAAGAATAAAAAGGAAAGAATGAAAAATTATAAATATATAAAGATAACAACTGAACCTATGATTTCACACATTTTTTGAAGAGTTGTCTTTTCTTTGCTTATTTAGTTCATTTTCTAAACATGTATTCGGCTCATATTTATAAACGATGGAGATAATAATGAATAATAAATATAGTTTTTTTATTAAATTAAAATATAGATAGAGGAGAGGTCTATTTTGGAGTTAAACCTCTTATCTCACGGTAATGAATCAAGCACACACCACTTGGTGTCCACCCTCAGGGACAATAATAAATAGAGTTAATATTTTAAAATCATATCAAATAATTAATTATTTTTAAATCGTTTGGTAAAAAAAAATTTAAATTTAATATGTAATAAAATTTATAAAAAAAGTTAATTTAAAAATATAGATTTATTTTTATCTTTTATGTATACATGTATGTTCTAAATTCTAATCAATATAAAGTAATTCCTTAAGTGTACATGACGAGTTTATTTTTATAAATCACTATCTAATCCAAAAAGAATTTTTTTTTCACTTTTACATAAATATAGATTTTTTTCATAAAAAAGTACATGAATAGAGAAAATTTGTAAGAAGATGTTATAGGAGAATTTACCAAACATCATATATCACAAAATTTGATTTGCACATCTAAATATTTTTTGGTTTACAAGAAAATTATAATATCAGGAATTAAATCATGTACCACACACCTATGCACATATTCTTTACTTCACATTCTAAATCTAGTTCCAAGTATTAGAAAGTTAATATTTAATATTATAAATTTTTATACAAAACATGAGAAATAATTATTAATTTATTTTTAATTTTACTGTTATTTATTAAAGTGATGAGCTACCAATAAATGAGATAATAGGGTTTACATTTAATTAGAAATAAAATTAAACAAAAGCAATAATTTTTTTTCAATTAATACATTAATTATTTTTTTAAAACTGTGTGAAAAGTAATTAAAGACTTATATTATAAAACAGAGGAATAAAACTTAAATAAATATTACTATATTTTTCTACAAAATTCTCTTGTATAAAATATGAATTAAATGAAGAAATATGTGTAGTTAATATCTTGAATATATACCAAACAAATATTTCTACCTAGTATGTGTAGTTAATGTCTTGAAAATATACTAAACAAATATTTCTAATTTTAGTGAGTAGGAAACTTTGTAAGGGAAAGTCCCAGGAGAATTTAGATTTATTTAACCCAAATATATACTTAGTTATATGAATGATACTATTACTCATCCTAGTACTTAATCTCTTGTTATTACGATATAAAGTATTGAATAAGTATTTTAATATATTTTATATCTTGAAAACATAAATAATATTTAACGCATTTCTCATCCAATAAATAGAAAGATTTGATTCATAAAAAAAAGAAGAGATTTGTTGAATTTTTTATGATGATTTAGAATTATTGTGAAGCATGTTTTGTGAATAGATAGACAAACTCAAACATAAGCGATATAGTAAGGGCTAATTTTGAAGAGCATATGTGTAGCTTATGAAAATAATTTATAGATCTCGATAAGTTGTTTTTAGTTTATTTTCAAAAGCTTCTTATAATAGCTTATCAGAATAAGTTATCTTTAATTTATTCAAATAAGTTTTATAATTTTATATATTAATAAACTCTTTTTTAAATAAGTATTTATTGCATAAGTGCTTAATTAAGTTGTTTTTCCAAACACACCTTAAAACTATTATTGAAAAGCTATAAAAAAACAAAGAAATAAATAAAAAAAGCTCTTGGTAGGAAGTTTTGTTGGATCAAGGAATTAATCCATTAAAGTGTTTGAGCTGAGCTCGTTGTAAGTCTACTATTTACACATTCACTAAGTAGATAAATTTGAGGGTGTTGTGACTGTCCTTACCCACTTAAGAATGTCATTTTTTTAAAAAAATTTCAAAGAGTTCTATCCGAAAAATGATAAGTTTGAAAGATGACGTCATTCTTTAAAACATTGTTATTTTTAGGAAGAAATCGGCCAAAACTTGAAAAAAAAAAAGTAATTTTATTCTTAAGTGAGATGATAAGTTTGTGCAAGTACTTTGCGGAGGGGAATCGCTGGTGCGAGTGGTTTAGTGATAATTTTATTCGTAGGGTGGGAGATGAGAATAAAATGCTATTTTGGTATGATAATTGGGTTAGGGGGATATGTTTGCTTGAAAGGTTCAACAATCTTTTTTTGTTATTGGGGATGACAATGCTTTGATTTGAGAGGTCAGAGACTGGGTTGGTGGTCGGTAGGTTTGGAACTTGAGGTGGTTGCGGAGGTTTGGTGACAAAGCTAAATTCCTAAATTTGAATTTGATGATTTGTTGCAAGTGTTGGACTTAGTGACTTTATAAGTTCAACAGGACAACATGTGGCATTGGCAGGCATCGGTTTTTGGCATATACAGTGTGAGTTCTGCTTATGAAGTGGTTATTGCAACTGTTCTAGACATTTTTTATCGGACTTTTTGGAAAGTGTCAGTTCCTTCTAAAATTTCATCATTTGCATGGAGAGTGGTACATAATAGGATTCCTTGCAAGGAAGCTTTGATATGGTATGTTCTTTATGTCAAAGTGGAATAGAATCGGTGAAGCACTTGTTCTTCGATTGTCCGGTTGTTTTTAGCGTATGGTATGATGTGTTGTGGTGGTTGGGAACTCCGTCGGCCTTCCCAATTATTAGCAAAGATCATTTATGGTTTTTCTTGTGGTTATCACTAGGAAGTTTACAAAATAGAATGCGGCTTCAAAGTATTTGATTTTCGACATTTTGAAACTTGTGGCTAGCTAGGAATGGATGTATTTTCAGGCAAGACACTTGGATTCCTCTACAATTTTGGACAAAATTAAATTATACTCTTGGCTTTAATTGAAAGCTCATGGTAGAGGCTTTTCATACCTATTTTGTAGCTGGGATACATCTCCCATGGTGTGTCTAAATTTGTATTTTGCAAGCCGTTAGAGCTGGCAAAATGGGTCAAATCCCTCAAGTCTGCCCGTTTAATCTGCCCAAAAAGGCGGGTTGGGTTGAGGTTTCGAACCTAATAAGCCGTTTGAAGTCGTGCCGCATAACCCGCCAACAGAACGGGTCAGCTCGAGTTGGCAATAGACCAACTCGCTAGGCTCACTTTATTATTATTATTATTATTATTATTATAGTGAAGATGTAAACTTTTTTTTAATGATTTTATTTTGTTGGTTTTATATAATTTTGAATGTAACTTGTATAATAAATAATTTAGTCATTAATATATATAATGAATTAAGAAAATAATATGAATTATCAATTTTTTTATGATTTTTTTTAATGTATAGGTAGGTCAACCCGCCAACTCACCTAAATATGGGTTGGGCTAGAATTTTCAACTCATATAACAAATTCATGCTGGCTCGCCCCCGTCTCGTTTAAGGTGGGCCAAAACATGTCGGGTCAAAATGGGTTGGACTGACTCGTTTTGTCAGCTCTACTAGTCGTGTGTAGTTGTTGTTTTGTCTGGGCAGTCTTCTTTTATTTGTGAGGTTGCCACTTCTGTTTTGCACATCCGAGTGCTTATTTTGTTGTGTTATTGTTATGTGTTGGATGGATTGTTCTGTGACTTGTTCTAAGCTTTATAATTCTTGATTGGTTGAAGGGATTAGCATCATCCTTATTGGGAATGACACCATCATTTTTAATATCTAGATTTATGATTCTTATACATAAAGAGATGATGGGATTTTCAAAATTGGGTGGTCCAATCTCTTTCACCTTCTTGGTTCTGAGTATTACTTGTACTCTTCAATAAAATTTTGTTTACCCAAAAAAAAATCTTACAGCTATGATAAATAAACCTCAAAGTGTTTTTTTTTTTACCAAACCTCAAAGTTATATTCGGGGGAAGATACAGTTTCCCAATTTCTGTTATAGAGTGACAGAAAATGTGAGTCTGGGATATGGGCCAAGCCCAAATACAAGTTTCTAGCAAAAACAATCTTAAAAGCAAATGAAATAGCAAGCTGTTCGGCCTAGTTTTCCTTTTTTTGTTTTTTTGTTTTTTTTTTCACTTTTCTCTTCTTGTTTTACGTAAAAACTAAATCATACAGATTTTTTTACAAACTCTTATCTTTTTACGCTTAATTTTCATCATCTTATCACCATACTCAAGTAGTTTTATGCGAAATTTTAAAATAAATAGAAGTTCTAAATTCTAACTTCTCGTAGAAACCACTCTTAATGTAAGTTTTTTCTTTTCAACTATGAATAAAACTTTTAAAATATTTTATTTGCTCTAACTTTCACCTATAAGGAGAAGAGAAGACTAGAGAGAAGCCTTAAAAACTAGTCCAAACATTACTTTAATTATATAATATATACTATGGTGTGTGCATTTAAATTATAGTATACATATTCTTAATTTGAGAACTTGAAGATTCAACAAGGCTCTCTGCCACTGACCATGTGCACCCAACACAGGACAAATTTCTTCTATTTTTATCATCTTATGTTTAAGTTTTATTTATATTAAAAAAAACTAAGATTTTAAATTTTAATTTTTTTGTGATTTATTTGTTTATTAATTTAATTAATTTGGAGTATCCTATCCAACTAAGAAAAGTGAGCCAAGCTGGAGAATCATCAACAGCTATAACACAACTGTCTGTTAAGCAAAGTCAAGTATGGAGGGTTCTTTTTTCTCCTTCCCACTTGTAAGCCAACCAAAGAATGAGCTCACAAAAATATTAACTTTATATTTAGATGAAGCAATTAAAAATTTAAAAGAATTTGATGATCTGAAAATTTTTAAAAATAACTTTTATTTATGTAAAATTATGAATTCATGAATTTCAATTCAATATAGTCCTTAATTATCTATTTAAATGGTGCATCTGATGTAAAGTATTTTAAATTCTCTCACAAAATAAATTATGTTAAAAAATTTTGTCCGTAATTTTTATGACACCAAAATTAATTATATATTGACATTTTGTGTATTGATTAAGAAATCAAAATGAGACAAATTAACCAAACAAAAGGGCTAGTCCATTTCCACAACAGAATTTCTAAATTTAGCAAAGGAATTAATCAACTACTCTTTTGATCCAATAATCAAGACCAACCTTTTCCCCCCAAATCTCAACCTTCAATTCTTGTTACAATTTGAAGAAGGAAACAAGCAAAATCACCGAGTACAAGTAGGAGTAGGACCCACATATCTAAAAACTCTACTCAAGTTGAGTTAAGCAATTCCTTTGTTATTTACTTTATTTTTTATTTTTTTATTCTTCATTGACCATGTTAATTGACTTCAACATGGTGATATTAATATACCTTTTGGAGTGAATGCATCACTGAATGGTTTCTAATATTGTAGGAATTGGTTATTATAGTTTCTGATTTTGTTAAAATATATTTTTAGTCACTAGTTTTATTAAACGTTATTTAATTTGATTCGTTCTATATAAACTGATTGATTCTTTTATAAAATCTATAATCATTGTAATAGATTTTTCGTAAAATCAAGAATCATTGTAATCGAGTTTACAAAGTTAAGAATTAAACGTGTGTATTTCGATAGTCACCAACCATAATGATCAATGCTTATAATGTCATGATCTATTTTGAGTATTAATTCCTTTTGGAGCATCAAAAGGGCAAACTACAATTGAAGTATTGTTTATTTTGACTTTAGTGAACTTCATTGTTTTATTTTTAGATTGGTGAGTGTGAAAATTTAGTACCTATCTTTTTCTTGTATTTTTTTTTGACGTGAGACTTTCAGATAAAATGAAACATTACCTAATTAAAATAATAGGGTGTCTGGTATAGAGAATTTGTTTTAGACTTTCGAAAATGTCACTTAATATAAAATATACTCATGTTTGGTAGAGTAAAAAAAAAGCTTTCTCAAGTAAGTAGAATAAAGAAGTTCATTTTTAATATTTTTACATAAATAGGTGGAGATATCTTAAACTTTCACAATAATCATTTACTCAAAAAAGACATTCTCCAAGAAAACATTAAAAAATGTACCTTGTTAGAAACACCCCCTCTAAAAGAAAAGCCTTAAAAAAAGGTCATTTTGCTATGTAGATGTAGTCTGGGAGAAAGTTTAAGTGCATTTTTTAAAAGCTTTATGTGTAACAAATTTTTTAGACTCCTATGATAAACTTGAATTTTGATAATAACAAAATATTTCTCACTACTTATTTAATCTCCTCTTAAAATTTAGATTTTCTTATTCATAGAAAATTACAATAATTAGAGATTGAACCGAAATATCCACACACAAATATTTTTATGTGCTTGTCAAGTAAATTATATGATTTAATTATGATTGATGTGTAATTGAAATTCTCCTATTTTTTAATGCTTTTAGTCTCCTTAGTTTTTGTACTAACATTTTGTTTAGGACTTTCTTTTGTGTCACTTATGGTTTTAAATCTTAGTTCGAAATGCGATATTGCATAAAAATTCGACCATGATTGCATTCCAAAATGACTGCATTCGTTCACATTTACCCGCATTCGATATATTGTGATCATAACCACTGCAAATCACAATTTAAAACCTATTGGGGACAAGATTACAACAACAACAAAAAGAATACAAGAAAAAATATTACACATTTGAAATTGAACTTCTTCTTCTTTTTGTCTAGATCACATTATTCTCTATACAAGACAATCATACTTGAGTCGCGTAAGACCACTATAAGCAGCAAAACTCTCCTTTGGAGTTTATTTTTTTGATAGGCAACTCTCCTTTGGAGTGTTTAATGCAGCTACATATATAAGATTATTGGAACCTGAAATCACTTATTAAACTAGAATAACATTGTGCCAGTTGATTTATGTATGGAGCAAAAAAAGAATTTATACTCTCTCCATTTTGAAATATTAATCACTTTAAAGGATTTCATGTTGATTAAGAAGAACAATTAAGTTGTATAGAATCTAACAAAAAGTACATAGGTAAACTAAATTAATCATTGACTTTGAAGTTTACTAAATAGTTATTGGCTATAAAAATAATAAAAGTGGAAATAGTTAATAAATATAGTATTGATAATGTAAAAGTGACAAATATTTTGGAACAATTTTTTTTTGCTAAAGTGATTAATATTTCAGAACGGATGGAGTAATTAGTAAAATCTAGAGAATTTTGAAAAAAAAAAGACAGTAGGGAGAAGGAAATGACTTGAATTTAAATTGGAAATTAAATACCACATGCAGAAACAGTACCGCAGAAGCACAAATCAAAGACGTGCTTAGTGGAGATACATATATATTTATATTTGTAGCCAAATAAATTAATTAAATAAATATTAAAGCCTATTAGACGACAATATAGCACAAAAGCCACATCACATTCCTCTGTTGCTAGCCGTCATTGTCATAATAATCATCATTAACAATATCATTAGTGACATTAATAAAATGAGAAGAAAATTGGTTGGTTTCAAACAAGACAGAGAAAGTGTTTATATAAATATTGATAGTAGGAGTATTGATTATGACAAACATAGACTTGTGCCAAAAAAGAAGAATATGGAAATGGAGGCACGTGATTAGCAAAATGCTCTTAGGAGTGATTTTCAAGAGCACGCGTTGGGTTGAATCAAGGAGACAGGACCACTCATTCTGCTCCCTCACTAATCCTAAGAGAATAATGTCCCTTACCTTTGCATTGGTTACTTAACAAACCACATTAATTAAAAGAAAACTTGGGGACTTAACTTACAATAACCATTCATGAAGTTTGCACATATTATATATCAACTTTTTT
The DNA here is from genome assembly GCA_037177725.1 of Cyamopsis tetragonoloba. Taxonomy (NCBI): domain Eukaryota; kingdom Viridiplantae; phylum Streptophyta; class Magnoliopsida; order Fabales; family Fabaceae; genus Cyamopsis; species Cyamopsis tetragonoloba. The sequence continues at coordinate 51,826,168 of CM074124.1, read as the reverse complement.
TTAGGTTTATTTTCTGTTATACTGACCTTTTTTAGTGTTTGTTTTGTTGTTATGTCGATCTCTTTTGATATTTATTTTCTAATATATCGTACTCTTTATGAGATTTGTACATATTATTAAATCAGGTCTAAGATAAATAAATGTATATAATTTTAAAAACATACTAAGCGTAAATATAATATAGTAAATAAACTTTAAGAAAGGCCGCTTAATTAATCTTTTTAAAAAAATGTGTTAATTAAAGGTGATCTCCAAGAAATATGCTCTTTATTTAAACTATTATGTAAAGCAAACTTTTAAGTGACAGTCACTTTCTAGGTCTTGATCTTGAAAATATAGGGTGTTTTTATAATTTCTTTGCTTTCACTACTTTGTTGTAATCAATCAATCACATATTCAATATACGAAACAATGCAGAAAACTTTGATGCATTTGGTTGTGTTATTAGTGTTTGTTCTTCAATGAAGCTTCACTCTAATAATATAAGTTGATTTTTGATATTTTATGTTTATATTACAAGGGACAAAAAATATGCGCGTTCCCACGTAATCCTGTACTAAGCCTTGAAGGTTTGAGAGTTGAAGATCGAAGGTTCGAACCTTGACAGTGGTGATTTAAATTAAGATATTGGTGGGAATTAATTTAAGATAAATATGTATGTTTAGGGTTTAAGAATGAGTGCGTGTGTACTTGTCGAAAAAAAAATGTGTTTCAAAAAAGTTTTAGCAACTAATTTTATTAATCACTAAAATATTGATTTTTGGTAGTAATAAATGTTATTGAGATAGAGTTTCATCTATGATTGAAGGACAATATCAACAATACTTAAGAAACTATATATATATATATATATATATATATATATATATATATATATATATATATAAGTTTTGACCTTAAAAAAAATGCTCTGTTAGTGGTAGCATCATAAATGAAAAGGTAAAAAAATAGTAATTTTTGTATGAGCACAATTTTTGTATGAGCACAAAACTAGGATGAGACTAATTTTAAATTTATGCGATTATTATTGTAATGTTATTAGGATAATTATATATCCTCTTATAGCTTTCTCTTACAAGTTTCTTTACATACTAAATAATGGGAAAAAGAATTTAATTGTTTTTTAACATTTTCTTTTTCATTTAATGCATTCTTTATAAAATATTAGGAAGATTATTTAAAAAAAAAATTGTAAGAGAATATAACAATACTCATATTATTAAGAACTTCTTATTAATTGAGTTCAAAATTAAATGTTTGGTTTGTGGTTATAGAATAATTGCTCAAAAACAGACTAATTTGCTCATGCATGGTGGTGCAGCAGATTAACTATGATATATAGCAACAATAAAACGTTATCATTGATGAGAATTTCAAACAAGTAACTAGTCATGATTATACTGAACACAGATCATACAATGATACACATGTTAACAATTAGAAAAACAAATGAGGATCTGATCATGTTAATCATTATCTTTAGAGATAAAATCATTAGAGGAAATAGGTATTTTACATCCAATTTTACATTTAACTGACTTTTATCTAAAACTCTTAACATCATGATGTATTGTTACATAAACATGAAAGTCAGTTTGGTCGACGCGGATGAATGTGATTAGGGATTTGCATGGGAAAGGAGGGGTTGAAAGAGAAGGCAATGGTAGTAGGAGAACAATTCAAGGAATCAACTTTATTCCCTAGACTTTCAAGTGCCTTAACCTGTGACCTAAGAAACTTGAGATAATTAGCAGCTTCATCAAGCATGGAAGCAGTGTCCATCTTGCTTCCACCAGGAACAATCTTCTGCAAAACCCTAATCCTCTCACTTATCCTCTCTCTCCTAAGCCTTGCAGCCACTGTTTGTGGGTCACTTGAGATCCTCACATTCTTCCTCTTGGGCTTTTCCACCACTTCATCCAGGCCCAAATAATTCACAGGCCTGAATGCTGCTGCCCTGTATATCATCTCCTTCATTTGTGCTATTGCCTCTGGATCTGCCTCCTCTATCAAACAACATGAAGAATTTGGTTGCTGGAAACTTATGTTGGATGATGAACTTGGACTATTTTCCCATCTGGCTTTCTTGGATTTTTGTTGATTATCTGAGATAAGCCTCAATGAATAATTATTCCTCTTTGAAGAAGAAGAGGAATTAGCCTTTGATTGATGATCTGTTGATTTTGTTGCTGCTTGATTGATGTGTTGATGAAATTCTGAGGAGCTTTGAGAAACTGTTTCATCTGGTTGTTCATTCATTTGGCACTGCATGTGTTTGTTATTATTACTGTGAGATTCACCAGAGGAATTAGTAGCTGCAGTACTGCCATAAGAACTGAAGTTCCATAAATTTCTTCTTCTGTTACAGTCAGATGATAAAATCATTGAGATGCCATCATCTTCTAACACAGAGGTGTCTGTGTTGATGCTATTATTGGTAGTAGCTGAAACCAAACAATTATTATCAAGAGAGGAATTAGCAATTTGATGGTGGTGGGCCATGTTGAAATCTGGCATGTAGTTGCTAATCATGTTCATGCTGTATGGTGATCCATTCACTGCTCCTGATTTCACATCCATTATTATTATCTCTGAAGTGGTGGTGGCTGATTCAGAATTTGAATATGCATTATGAGAATTTTGCATCTCTTGAATTTGATTTAGCATGGAGTATCCTCCTTCAAAGTCTTCTTCCTGTTGAATACTACTCCACAAGATTTCTGTGTCATCAAAAACTTGTGAGCCTTCCCAACTCAGACCATCCATAGATATTGTCTGTAATTTCTTGATGAAATTAAACTTGGAGGAGAAAGTGATGATTGGTACCTATATATCAAATTAGATAAGAAAAGTAATAGGTGAAATGTTATATCAGTACAAAAACAAATATTGGCCCGAAGACTACAGGGTGTTTGTTTTACTGTTGACTCAATACAAAAGTACTTTTTTTAGAAAACAAAACAAAAAAAAGATTGCTTTTATGTAATTTAGATTTGTATTCAAACAAATCATAATCCTTTGTAAAAGTAGTTTCATTAGAAGCAAGAATTTATTGCTTCTATCAGTTCTATGGAAGGTGGTTAAGATTTATGTCTAAACAAATCGAAACCGTTTATGTATTATCAGAACATGAACCACGCTGGTTTAACGGAAAAACAAGTATGCACTTACCAGATCAAACTACTAGATCCAGCTGGTGCTACAAGAAGAACAAAAACTCAAGAGCCTCCTTGTTTGAGTCTTCAATGTCAGGAAAGAAACAGAGTATTGAGCCAACTTCTTCAAATTCAATATGGCGAAAACTGTGATCGAGTGAAAGAAAAGAACCAAAGCTTATGTCAGAATAAGCATGTGAATTATACAAGTTGAGTGAAGGAGAATTTCTGCTTTAAAAGATACATTTAAGAAACAGGATAGAGAATAGAAAGTGAGAGAATAAGAATGTTGATGTACCTTGAACTGCAATTGAAAACCAGTAATGAATAATGATGCTGTGAGTTTGTTATGGAGAAGCTTGTTTAGGTATAAGGAAGAAGAACAAAAGGTGCATGCTTTTATAATAAAAACAAGTATTGGTACTTGAGCAATTACGTCAGGAAATATATTGTATAATAAATAAGCACTTTGAACATCAATATGAGAGAAAAATAAAAGGGGAGGCTTTATGTTATAAGGGTTATTCTATCATGTTGAAAAGTGAAAAATTTTCATAAAAAAACCAGGCAAACATCTAATTACTTGTGTTTACACAAATACTTTATTTCTTAGTAAAAAGTTCTCACTTCTCACTATTAGTTTATTAATCATGTAAAGTTATATCAGATAAAAAAAACTTATTATAACTAATAAAGTTCGGTATAATTAGTGGATACATAAATTCTGTAGTATAATAATAAAAATTTATTGAGAAAAACAAAATTTATTTTACCAATATTTATTTATCGAAATAAATCTTTGGCTATTAACAAAAGAACATTCTTGATGCTTTCTTTTTTTAAAAAAAGAAAACTAATATAATATGGTATGACAGTTTGGAGCAGTGTAGTGGCTTTTGAAAGGGATAATGCCTTTTGATCAGATAGGTGGCGGGACTATAAATTAAGACTACAACTATTTTTTGCAGCATGAGACTTCAGAAGGGTATATTTTGAATCTGAAATTTTAAAATACTAATTGAATAATATTTTATGTCTCTGCCATAGTTTTTGTATTCTTTTTAAGTGCAGAAAGCTGTGACCCCTTTTTGATTTTGCTTAGTGAAAACTGCACTGTAAGGGAAGCATCTTTACCCCTCTTTACAAAACCTTTCTGTTTAATCATGGTTTTAATCATAGCCTGTGATGCATATTACTTAATGCTATGTAAATCATTCATTTCATTATTACAGTAAAAAGTTTGAACAATTACCAATATATAAAATGTTCAATAATATAAGATATAGTACTAAGAATTATATCTCTATGTAAAGTAGTAACACCTAAATTTTGGTGTACAAATTGAGTAAAATATAAGTTATCATGGGAGTAAGTAACACCTGAAATAATTTTAGAAAAAACCTCTTGGAGAATCTGAAAGGATATGGCTCACAAATATATTTTCTGATTCATAGGATTTTTATTTTTTATTTTATTTGTGATTAAACCTGATAATGGAGAGAGGCAGAGAGGACATAAACATATATGTTGGCAGTAGTCAGATTAGGAGAAAGCAAGTTGGGTATGCAAATTTATGTCAATTTTTTTTGATAAACTTGTTTTTTTATGCAGAAATTTATGTCAATTGTTATCACACTTACTATGTGTTTGGTTTAACGGTGATAAAATTGATTTTTGATTTTCTGATTCATTGGAGACTGCAGTAGAAGTATAATGTAAAAACATAACTCAAGGTAAAAATCACATACATCTAACTTTTATTAAAATCGATTTTGGGTATGTAAAATCCCATTTGTTAATCCGAGCACAAGTTCCCTTGATCTCAACGCAAATTCAAACATACATATAAAAATTAATCTTTTATTTAGATTTTTAAATGTAAACCAAATTATGATATCCTCTCATCAACATCAAAATTAGTTTCTTTTTAAATAAAGCTCTTAACAAAATATTTTTTATGTACAAACCAGAAATTAAACCCTAGTCAATATGTTTAAGACTTAAGATTATTACGAATTTTAACATTGGGATCAAAGATATATATCAACTGAATTCTGATGAGTCCTAAAAGTCACTATATAGGTGCTGCACATGCAAACCATCATCACATGTAACAGCTCAAGTGATTGGGTTTCCATAGGATTTTGCTCTATAATAGATTAATAGTATCTCTTTCTTTCTCTTGTGTTTTCATTGAAGATCAATGTCATATTTTTAAAAATTTCTTCAAACAAATCCACCACACTGAGTGTACATGTATCACTGTTCCATTGGTTTGTTTGTCTTTTCTATTATATAACGAATAAAAATGAGTTGGGTGCATTTTGCTGGGGCAATAAGTAGTGCGAGAGTTACTCTATTTAGTAGGTAATTTTATATAAATATTAAAATTTATCAATTTAATGGTTAAATCTAAATTCATAGTATATAGATCAGCCATATACATGAAAACATGCTAATATTTCATCATTTAACTTCAATTTAATAAATAAAGACTTTTTAAAAGATACGTAAATATCACCTATAAAATGATATATTCATTAACGTTTAATTTTTTTAAAATTTAGTATGTGTAATCATCATGATAATATCTTTTGACTCAACTATTAGATTGACAAATCATAAGCTTTAATCCACTTGATCATATACTAAATCTTAAGACTTCGGAAGTTGGAGGTCAAATGTTAGAACTTTAAATTTAAGGTAAATTATTGAAGTTTAGTTTACAACGTGTTTACGTGTATATTTGCCAATAAAAAAATATTAAATTAATGAAATGCGATAATAATTTAAAATTATTAAGCGGAGTAATAACAAATATTTTTACCTTCTCTTACAGTTTTTTAATATCTCTGTTTTTTTTTCAATCACATCATTTTACTCCAAGAATAAAAAGCTATATGCACATAGAGAATAATTTAGGATTGCTAGTTGTTCCAAAAATAACGAATTTCACACATATTAAAAAATTATTTATTATGACAAGTTTTTAATATGAGTGAACTAAGGTGTCTAATTAGTAATTAGAATGGTTGACAAAATAATTATAAAGAGAAATAATGATTGGTGAATGAAGGAGGTGATGGAGAAAAATATTAAAATATACAATTTAATAAATCTTAAAATCTTAAAGTGACAATTATTTTGAAATGAAGGGAATATATGCTAACAAAAACAACTCTAACAAATGAATTTTTTTTTCTATAAAATAACTTTTGAATTAATTGTACTTTTGATACATTAGTCATACCCAATGTAGGATTTCACCCCCAACTCTTTTTGGAGCAATTTCAGTCTATCATCTTTCATAATGCGCAAATTTTTCATTTTTTGGAAAGAACTAACCGATAAGTTGAAATTATATATATATGACATGTAAATGTATACTAAAAAAATTAATAGTTCAATATAAAAAAAAACCAAAATGTACTCTCAAATTTATGATTAGCATCTTCACAAGCACTATTTGAAGAATACAAATTAGCTAATGTCCAATGGATGGCTTAAATACCAAGCTTTTTCTTAGACAAAACATATCTAAAACAACATACCCACAATTTACACTTCTTCACGTGAATTGTTGAATAAGCTAAGATTTTGGACATGAACCTGAATGAATATAGACATCTATTAAATAAACATTCATACTATTTTCTTTTTCTTTTTTCTGTTGTAATATCATTGAAAAAAAAATGATGTGTTAGTACGTTCTAATAAAATCTGAGTAAAACATAAAAAAAATTACATATTATAAAAAATAAGGGACTAAAATTAATTTAGAAAAAAAACAAAATTAAAAGTACAATTAAACTTAAGCTTTTTTATTCTGTCGTCTATAATATTTTTTACAATTTTCTCTTCTTTTCTGTTTTCTATTTTATCTTTCTCTTATATTTTTCTCACATCTTTTTAAAGGTGCAAAACATTTTTTTCCTTTATTATATTACATATTATAATATATTACTTTTTTTTTCCTTTGCTTTAAAAATTGTGTTAATGTGATCCATCTGCCAAAGTAAAAAGTCTTTTTAGGGTGGAAAAAACAAGAAAGGTATATATGAATGGAGAAATCTAGGTGGTGTTATATTGTTACTTCTAAAGATCTATTATTACTTTTTTAAAAAAATATTTTAATAATATTTATATAATAAAAATTCAACTTGATTGATGATAATATAATATATTTTAAATTAAAAAACCATTATACAAAAATAGCAATAGATTTATCTAAAAATAACTCAGCTTTGGGAGGGATGTTCCACAGCAAAAAAATCGTGTTCGAATCCTACCTTTATTAAATTTTCAAGATTTAATGTCAGCCACGCAACACGAACGGTAAAATTCCATGGTTATAAAAATAGGAATAGATTTACCTAAAAATTCCGATTTTAGGCAATTGGGTGGGCCCAGAGATTGGGCCTAGTGGGTTTGTCTGCGATCAAAATGTCAAAATCTCAATCAATGCTCTTCTCATCTCGTGCCGCATTCTTCTGTTTCTTGCCAAACGGGACGTGAGCTGTCGGCTTAACATTACGCCATCTTCTCTTCCCAGCTCAGATCGGCTCGGATCAGCTTACCAGCTTCAATGATAAGCCACTCGCACGTGAAGTGAACAATCCTATTCACACGTGGAAACCATCCATTGGTCGAAACCCGCTTCTCCCACGTGCGATGCAAGATCAAAACTGGGACCATCTTCTCATCATCCAAGTCATGAATGTTAAAATTTCCAAGATTTCCAAAATGTTACAATATTCTCCGTTTATTATTTATGGGACCATCTCATCCATTGGTGAGATACTTATTTATATTTTTTATTTTTGAATTGTTCATCAATAAAAATGTTGTTATAACCTCATTTTGTTTTTGCTGGTTGTCATCACTCAATAATACTCATAAACTCTTTTAACGAAAGCTTTTATATGTAGTCACATAAGATATGATAAGATCACCAGACAACATGTGTATAAAATCATGAGATTCTAGTCCATGAAAAGAAATTAATTAAATTAATTTTAAGAAAAACTTTATATTTTTAATGAATTTCGGGGCATTAATCGACAAAAAGATTATGTTTGGCAATTTAGAGCTCGTTTGGTTTATATTTTAGTAGAATGAAAAGAGAAAAAAGTATAAACTTAGACAAAAATTAATTGTTGAGATTATTGGTACACAAAAATCGAAACGATCTAATAGAAATAAATAATTTTTTATATAAAATTTAGGTTTTTTTTAAAGTAATTTTTAGTTGTTTCTACTTCTTTTATAATTAATTATGCATAATATTTACACTAAAAAATAATTTTGATAAGAGTATTCAAATATCATTCTCTTTCCGAAAACAAATTTTTTTATTCTAATTTTCTAAACACAAATTACTTTACTTTATAATTAATCTTACTCAAAATTAATTTTACACAATCAATTTTACTACCGTAAAACCAAACACACTAACTACGTACACCTTTGAAGTCCTCGCTAAGGAGATGCAACAACAAATCTCAAGGCCAATTAATTGAATTTGTAGGTTAGCACGCGAGTCACTTTTGAAAATGTTATCCCTAGTTTAGATTAATTTTTAATGTTTTATATGACTTTAATGGTGTATTATTTTTTCTTGTGATTTTTTTAAAAAATACTTTTTAATAAATTGAAAGGCAACTTTTTGAAGGAAAAAATGATTTTTACATTAAAATAGTATTTTCTTTTAATTAAAAATATATGCAGAATAACACACAAACCTGTTGTGTGGACACATGTCTAGTGAGTAATATATTGATTTGATCAATCACTTTGTAATTTTAGGTATTTTAATTTTTGATTTTATAAATTGTTTAAATTAGTTTTTGACTTTATATTCTGTAAGTCACAGACTAATTACTTTGTTGTAGCTTTAGGTAATTTATTTTTTATTTTTTGGTCATAAATCACTTTAGTCCCACTAATCACTTACCGCAAAACTTAATTTTGAGTTAAAAAACACTATGTTTTGGTCTCTTATTTTTTGAAAAGTGAAAACATTTAAGTGTCTATTAAGGCGCTTTAACTTTGTTTTAAAAAAATATTTTTATTTATATTAATTTTAAATTTCAACATAAATTTAATAATAAAAAATTAATAAAAATATAAACAAAACCGTCATTACTCTGCGACATTTTTGTTGAAAAGATAGTTCAATATGACTGAATGGCTAAATTCAGAGCAAAAGCATTTTTTTTTAATTTGTTATCCCCTCAGCTTTCTTTAATATTAGTCTTTTTAGCTTTTTTTTTTGATTATTCATTTTTTATAGCCATTTTAGTATACGAATAAATAATTAATATTATTTTTTCACTTATATTTTTATAATAAATATGTGTTTTTACTAAATATTTATGGTCCATTATCCATAAATGAAGACATAATAAAAAATTATATAATAAATATTCATAAAAAATTTAACTTTTAATCATTTTTTTAATTTTTGTAAAAATAGAAAGAAAGAAAATAAGAGGATGAAAAATATTTCGTAATCCGTATTTTTATCTCATTATACATATTTTCTCCTAATTTTTCATTCAACAAAAAAAAATTCGTAATACATGTTTTTTTTCCTTTTATTTTTGTTTCATCCATTTTCCACAATTCCAAAGAAAGGGTAAAAAATCGAGAAAAAACAACCACGAAGTATAAGATAAACCCAAACCAACCAATTGTTTCAAACCTCGACCCAAGATATGGCAGATTCCAGATTGTGTGAATGATGTGATGGACTATCCCTATCCAATTAGTATATTTTTACTCACAAAATTACAACAAAGTAATAGCAATTATTCAAGGTGTACATATTTCATATTGGTTAAATATTATTTCCGTTCTTAATTATTTATATTAAAGAAAATACGTATGTTCATGTTTGAAAATAATCATGATTGTTTCTAGTAACAAATAATTATAAAGGTATGTTTGAATTAGTTAGGAAAAAAATTTGATTGTCTGAAATATAATTAATTTTTGTTTGATATATTTATTGTGAGAAGTTTTTTTTAAGATAATTTTTAATTATGAGAAATAATTTTTAAGTTATTTTAAATAATGTTTAATTTTTAGTTGAAGGATTAAAAGTTTTTTCCTTTGTTAAAAGAATAATAAATTTGTTTTCATAAGTTCAAAATCAAATAATTCAACCTATATTGCACTTAAAAATGTTCATACATACCTTAACTAAAAAAAATTTCTCTAAAACTTCTCAAAAAAAAGGACGTAAAAGTAGAGCATACTACTATTATTTGGTTTCACAAATTAAAAGACGGGTGGCAAGTCATCTTCAATATATTAAATTCAGCTTTAAATCGAATCCAATCTAAAAAAAACTTAGTTTGTTAGAGAAGATTTATCATATTTTTTATATTTTTTTTATTACCTAATCCAGCTCATCTTTTAGATGAGTCATGAAAAACGATCTCGGCTTAATCCATTTAATTTAGTGAGTGAAATGAGCTGTCTCGTCTAAATAATAAAAAAATTAAAAATTCAAAAAGAAAGAAAACAATATAAAAAATAAAAATTTCAACAAAAAAGATTTTTTAAAAAATATATATATATAATGACCTCAATAAAATAATCAAAAACAAAAGTGCATAGAGGAAGACGAAGTAACAAAGAGAACTATGAGCAAAGCAAAACTAAGCACAAGCAACAAATGAGTGGAGACAAATTGAACCAACCAACGAACAAAGTGCAAAATAACAACACAATAGCGAATTGGTTTCCATTTTCATTTTCGGTTTTCATTTTTTGTTTTTATTTTATTTCATGTTTTTTAAAATTTTACAAAGGAAAAAAAATGCTGAAAATAGAAAATTTTTGTTTTTAGCATTTTCAATTTTTCCTTTGTAAAATTTAAAAAAAAACAGAAAACAGAAAATAAAAATAAAAAATAAAAATAAAAACCAAACAGCACCTTAATTTTTTGCAACCCACTTCATCGAATACATGCATGTGCGTTATAAATCATAGGCGAACCTATGTTAAGTTAAGGGGTGCAACTATACCCTAGCCTCAACTTAAAATTTTATAAGTCATATCAATTTTTATTGTTGTTATTCTACACTATTACCCTTATTATATTTTTAAACCTCTTCTTAAATTTTTGTACTTAACTTATTAATTAGTATAATTTTAAGTGTACTATTTTATTAAATATAGACAAAATTCACCCTAAACTCCTCGATCTAAAAATACCTATTTTTACATTTTTTTTTTAATTTACACCTCTTAACTCCGAGTTTTAAGTGTGTGCATGCCTCTAGTATGGACCATTAGGATATATAGGCTTTTTACTTATCCATGTATAAAGTGTAAACCCATATCTTTCCATAATGGCTCAATTTTGAATTGTTCACAAAATCTATCTTGAGAATTAACCGTGTAATGAACAGTGTCCCAATGCCAGCTCCTCAATATCTCTGATTTTCCATATGATGTGATAAACATAGCTAAGCACTTAGTACACAAATGTGAATGAACATGTCGGCTAAAGATTAGATGTAGGAAATGATGTATGACCACTAATGTTGACAAAATGGAATTTACATCAACCATATATATGATTGAAATTATAAGAATTTCCTTCTTTTCCATGGTTGTGTGATGTGTGTGCTTTTTTTGTTTCGTTCATGTACATGCATGTACAATTGGTTAGTCACATTCAATAATCAATGCCCTTTAGGTCAACAACCAGATGAAAGAAATGTAATGGAGGCTTTATTAATTATATATGACTTTTTCATTATGATAAACCATATATATATATATATATATGTAGATGACTATTTTCCATGTTTAACACTTATTTTTATTTTAATGCAGAAAAAAAAAAACCTTCTTTTGGTCTCTCGTATGTGTATATCAATCTTTATAGTTTTGAATCTTTACCATTTTATGTTGATGCAGTTGGGATAATTTTAAACTTAAAATAAAAACCCAATAAATAATATAAAGAGTGCCATTGCATTAGAATTATAAAATTAGAGTTAACAAAAATTACTTGTCAAACTCTAAATTTCAAATTTCCTAGACAGGAATGTCAAACTCCGGAATGGGATAGAATATCTTGATATGTATGTTAGTTTGGTGTTTTGAGAATTATCATTGTTATAGAAGCTTATTTATATAAATTATCTATTAGGGTTCCCGTAATTTTAAAACAAGCTAAGCAAGGGTTTTTATATTTCACTCTTATGAGACTCATATTCTTATTGTAATATAGTAGGATTTTATCAAAATATTCTAACATATTGCATCGAATGCTAACAATTTGATCAATTAATGTGAATAACTAATATAATTTTATCTAATTAATATATAATTTATACCAAATAATTATTAAAAATAAAATATTTTCAACATATTCTTGTATTTGTCATAATTTTTAATTTTAGTCTCTATACAAGATAGAAAGTTAATTAGATCACATGTCCTTGGATAGAGCATGTTATTAGTTTGGTAGTTACGGAAGTAAAATTTTTAGTAGTAATTTCTCAACTCAAATTCATTTAGGTGCAATTAACTTATAAAAATACAAAATTTAGGATAAAAATAAAAAATATGTTAAATATAGGAACCAACAAATAAATAATAGAATAAGCTCATATAAAGATTTATTTGTCACTAATTTAGTCCCTAAAAAATTTTTGTTACCAAATTAATTTCTCAATGATTTATTATGTGTATTTAGAGGGACTAATTTAACAATATTTTGTTTTTAAAGAGAGACTAGGGTTTGTTTGATTTCTCTTTTTAAAAACAATTTTTTGTTTTTAAAAACAGAAAACTAAAAAAATCCATTTGACAGTCGAGTTTTCAAAAACAATTTTCGGGAACTGTTTTTATTTTTCAAGTATTTAAAAACCAAAATATGAAAACATCTAAAACATGTTTTGGTTTTCAGTTTTCAGTTTCTGAATTTACACACAAATTTATATTGAAAACTTCTCTAACTTTTTTTAAAAACTGTTTCTGAAAACTGTTTTATAATACAATTTTTAAAAACTAAAAATCAAAACTTTTCAAACAAGTCCTTATTTAGTAGTGTTTTAAATATTTGAGGATTAATTTGATTCTAAATATTTGAAATTAATTTTGTGACAAAAATCTTTAAAAATCGATGACAATGAATCTTTGAAAGATAAATGGATGACAAATGAATCTTAAAAGATAAATTGACGATAAATAAATTTTTTTACCAACAAATTGTTGAACAAATATGCTCTATTCCTAGAGTTGCGAGAGTAAGTCTCCTAAATTTTTGACTTTACACAAAAAAAGGCCATTTATTTATACATTTATTGAAAAATTAATTTTTTAAAAATAAGAATCTAAAATTAATATAAGTATAAATATTTTTAAACAAATAATATGTTTACCTAAACAATGCCAAGATTAAAACAGAATAAAAAAATTAAACAAAAACTAAAAGAGAAAAAAATATTAGTTTAAGTATAACACCAATTGATATACAACAATTAACATATATCAACCCACTTATAACTTAATATCAGTTAAATTTAACCTTTTATACAATATAAATAATAGATAATAGATGTATATAAAATTTTTTCAATTAAGTATTTAAACTTTTTTTTATGAATATCCTAGATAGAAATATAATTTCCTAAGCTGGCTGGCTTTGCAGATTGGCAATTAAGCTGATCAAGTGTGATGATAAGATGTTGACCCCCACGTGCACATGACACTGGGCCCACACAATCATCTACGTCTTTTTCCTTTTTCTTTCATTTGATTTGATTGTTTCTACTTCTGAAAATTATTATTGATCATATTATTTTTCTTTTCTTTTTTCACTCAAGGAAACTCTCAACTAAATGCTGTAGTTCGAACTCGAAGACTCATAATTTGAGAAGTTAACATTATTAAAATATTTTTTTCTCTTTTTTAAAAATATTTTCAAATTATAAATACATATAATTAATGTTTGAATTTATTATTAACATGTTTAAATATCTCAGGATATACTAAATATGTCAATGTTTGTTGGTAGATTAATAGTACCATTACAATTATTAGTTTTTCATTCATAATTTTTTTAATTTCTCTAACGCAATTTTGCTACTATCGTTGCACAAACCACATGTCAAGCACGCGACACATATATTCATGTCAATATGATATTTTTGTTTTTGATAAGTATGTATCAAGTTTGAAGTTCAAGTTGCATTGATTCCTCTCAAATCGAGGTACCAGCTTATTGTTTGGTTTATACCAACTTAAAACAATTGATGAAGCATCGTGTGTCTATATATATATCCAACAACGTCGGTGTACAATTTTAAAAATCCATATATTATAATTAATATTTTTTTCTAGTTTTTTTGGTAAAAATATATGTGATGCGTACTTGGAGTTTAGATACGGGTACAGCAAATCATCTGATTCTCCGAGATGCTCCATTTGGGAGCAGGTGAGACCTGCAAGGACTCCGACACTCTAGTTAGTATTGGCTAGAGTTTGTGAATGTTTTAAGGTAAGATCATCATACCTGAGTCCTTATCGTTTTTTGTATATATACCTTCCGAGTAGGAATAATTTCCTATGATGGGCCAGCATCTTGGGCTGCGCTACGAATGGGCCTTTTGGGGTACTGGGACGTGGATCCGGGGTATACAACCACAACAGTTGCCCCCAAGCCGGCAAGCTACGCATGTTGGTTGTCTAGGCTTTTACCGCGTCGGTTCATAGGATGTTAGATTCACGGGCACCGCGAGTCCGTAAATTTTGAATTTTCCCTAACACGTGTCTTAGTCCTACTGGGTATAGTCCCTCGTCCTTGGCGCGCTATCATTGCGAAAAGGGGAACTGTCATTCAAACGTCGCGTCTTTTCACCTGCTCTTTATAGTGGTGAACCTGAACCTTCTCTATTCTCCTTCATCATTTCTTATTGAGGACTTTCGTTCACTTGAAGAAGATTTTTCCCAAGGATTTTCAGCGATCTAGAAATCAAGCTTCTCGCATCACGATTCAAGGTTTTCTCGGTGTGACTCTCGCCATGTAATTAACTTCTTCTCCTTTCCCTTCCGTTCTTCTTTTCTTTTGCGCTATTGATCTCCACGGTTCCTTTCCTCTACCTGTCATTTCCTTCGAATATATATATATATATATCTTCGTTTCCCCTTTTAGGGTTTATTCTTCCCCTCTTTCAAGATTGCGACCACAGATGACCGTCAGTTATCTGATTTCGTTTGATTCTTTTCAGGGGCGATTTTGGGCCTGTGCAAGGTGCCCAACCGCACAGGAGCCCTAAAATATGGGGGACCAAATATTAAATAATGTACTTTATAGGCCTCAAATATTAAATGATGCACTTTACAAATAGTATTATAAAGTAGAATAAATGGTAGGGTGTTTTGATTTCTAACATTATCACCTGGGTTCAATTCTTAGAATTGACATTTTTATTTTTATTTTCAATTAAAAAAAGTTGTTTTTTTATTTTTATTTTTATTTGTTAGTATGTCTTTTTAACATTTTGATTATGTTTATCTTTGATTGTCACTTTACTAAATTAATGGACAATTAATGCTATTTTTTTATTTTTATTCATATAATTAATACATGTTTTTACTCAATATTCATGTCACTAATAATAAATGAGGGACATAATAACAAAATATGCAATAAATATTCATTGAAAATAAAACACCCAATCATTTTCTTAATTCTTGCTTTAATACCTTAGAAAACTAATATAAAACATAAGGGAGTACCATGTTTCCATATATAGCTTGTTCATTTTCCTCATTCAATACAATAGTGAATGTCCCTCTTTCTTTTCTCCCTCTTTGTTGGGAGTGTTTAAGGTGATGACTAAGAAAATGTCATTATCGGTTATCTTGTTAATAGTAAATGTCAGATTTAATAATTTTATATTCAATAGTTAAGATTAAAATTGAGTACTTGTATTTCATGATTTAATGTTAAATGTTATTATATCATATATTTACTAATTATCCCTACATTAATAACACTTGAAAAAGAGAAAAGCATCACTTTGTGTTGAGTTATTGACGAAATTGTCTTCACGCTAGGAATGAAGGTTAAGCCCTAAATAAAAGGGGAGGGCAGCACATTGTGTTGAGTTATTGAGTATTGACATAATTAAAAGTTATGGTAAAAAATATAAATTTCTTACAAATAATTAATAATTTGTAACTTATAGTACTGAATCGTTCAAAATGAATAGAAATTTGATCTTAGGATCCAATTTTTACTTTTAAATTTTTATAAGAATGAAAAATGAAAAAAAAAAAAGACATTCACATGAAACTATCAAATTCAAAATTACATAGTTAGCCAATTATATGAACCAAAAACATAATCAAACCTTCTAAAAACAACAAATCCTTGTAATAAATATAATTAGTGTTTCATACACCAATAGTCCAGCAGAGAAGCCAGATTATATATTAATATAGGATTTCATAGGTTTTTTTTTTTGCTTTTCTAGAAATTTGTTTTTCTTCTTTACATACATTGTCAATCGAGACATTAGTGTTAAAAGGGACATTTGAGTTTAAAATTCAAGGTTCAACCTTTCATCTTTCCTTTTCCAACCCCTGAAAAAAAAAGACTAATAAAAATAAATATAAATCCATTAGTCTTTTTCTATCAGAGTGTTACTTGAAATTATAATTTATATAACTTAAAGTTGGTTTAGCAGTGTAAGGTCTCCCGCTAAATTCATAGGAAAGACGATTCACAGCGGGAGAACCCGAGTTCAAATCCCACATGCCAAATTCTCGGGGGCTAGCCACGCAGCGCGAACGAGATTAGTCTCATCCTAAAGGTAGGGAATGTGGAAACCCGTGGTTATATAAAAAAATTTTATAACTTACATAATAGTAGCATGACGAAATTGTTCAGAATCCAAATTAAACATGCCGATAAAAAAAAGTTAACTATGTTTTTTCTGTCAGTAAAAAACATTTATGTTTTGATACTCTTGTTTTTTGTCATGCAAATGGGCTTAATTCATTAAAATTTAAAGGGCCCAAGCCCAGGATGTTGCGAGTACACCAGGGTCTAATTTTACATGCTCTACTTTTTTTTGGTCAACCTACATGCTCTACTCTAATTAATTTTGAACAAAAAAAAATAATGAGCTCTTAATGGTATTCCAAAATAATAATCTAATAATAATAGGGTGGATGGGATTAGCACCATTCCTATTGGGAATGACACCGTCTTTTTTAATATATAAATTTATGATTCTTACATATAAAAAGGATGGTGCCACTCCCAATAGAGATGATGCTAATCCCATCCGCCTAATAATAATAACAACAACAATAAGCTCTTAATATTTTTGCTCGACTCTAACGACCCCCTTCTTTACTTTTTTTGGAAGCTACACTAATAAAAGTGTCACACTCCTTTCGAAAATACTCATTCGAAGTATATTTTTCTGGAAAAGTCATAAAGAAAAATCTCTCTCTTTTTTTTTTTTTTACGTATTTTGGAAAGAAAGAGTTGTGTCCCTATTAAAAAGTGTGACATGCTTATGAGCCCTTTTTTTTAAAATATTAGCACCCGCTCTACAAATATAAGCCCAATCTAGGGTCTAAGTGTGTATTGTTGTGCCTGGACTGAAAAGTCCATTTTTTCCCACTCGATTCAGCCCCGTCTTCCTCAGATTTTTAACGACTTTTCTTTAAAAAAAAAAAAGAAATTCTGCTAATTTTTTATTTTAAATATAATTCAATACTAAAAAAGAATTAAAAAAAGGAACTCTAATGATTTTCTTTATAAGGATTGGTAAAAATATATAACAATTAACCATTAGATGTGACGTGGTAATAATTTATCTCGTTTTTTAACCACATGGATTGGGGGGGTTTGGTTCTATGTTAGTGAGAATAAAAAGATATTTCGTGGCTACCTAACTGCTTTGTTCAAACTCTCCTTTGGTGAAAAGAGTCCCAAAAAATATATGTATGTTGCAGCCAATGAGGTTTTATTGTCTTGATTATCTTTTTGCATTCAATGAAAATGAAAATTAATACATTTTCATGTGAATGAATGCTTTTTTTTATGTGTACCATCATAAAAGTAAATTTTGTCTATCTCAAGATTGAACCTCTTTTAGCATAATTATAGGACTAACTATTTATACCTGTGTCGACTTTTATTAGTGAAAATAAACATCTTTTTACCACATACTTTTACTAATACAATTGTCATATCAACATTCAAATTGAGTGATAGTTAGATTAAATTCTTTTCAAAATGACGAATAAAAGATAATTTTTTCACATGAGAATCCTAAAATTAATATTGTTTAGAATAAATTGCATCCAAGCCTCCAAAGGTTTTAAGTTATTATACTAAACCCAAAAGTTTATAAATATTAGCAACTTTTCTCATAAGTTAACTCTAGGTTCACAGAATTTTATCATGGTTTGGTGTCTTCGGTGGACAAGACAAAATTAACCATGGTCATTTCATTTTAGAAAACCCACACACAAGTTATGCTACTTGGCACGAAGGAAAGAGAGTGACACTCACAAGGCAAGACACTGCCAGCAGTGGACGAGAAATTTCAGTTTCTGCTTATGCAGTTAACTAGCACATGACCCGTGCGTATGCACGGGTTAATGTTTAATCAGTTTAAGATCTAAATAATGTTGTGCAACAAAATTGAAAGTGTAATTCATGTCAAAAAGCACTTTGTCATTGTAATTTGTATTCCAAAAAATATATATAATTTACATTTGAAATGAGTTATAACCACATTAATCATTGTCATCTTAGTCATTAAATAATTACATAACAAACATATAAGTTATAACATAACATAACATATATATGTGGACCAAAAAAAAAATATAACACAAATATGGAATTGCTCCTTGTCATCCACCAATTCTAATGCATAACTGCAAAGGAAATGCAAAAAAAGAAATAATGTAAGGGTGCAAAACTAAAACATAAACAAAACCTATATTAAGATAAATTGATAAGGAAAAATATGTAAGGACACAAAAGATTCCTACTCATTAAGTGAGTTTCACCTAATAAGATCATAAAGTAAGTATTGATTTCTAATTTTATGTATAATAACAATGGATATTTAACAAAATTTCTTGACCCCTTCAAGGGACCGTTTAAGAATGTAGCAAAGCCAACAAAGGGTTTTATTATTATCTCATCAAATTGGAGTAGAATTTCAAACTCCATCATCTTCCATTGTGCAAAGGGCACAATTGCCATCCTGAAAATGTTAAAGTTTTGATTAAGGGGATTTATTCAATAAGCGACTAATTTGAAAAAGCAATATAGATTAAGAAAAACAATCAAATAATAATTAAATTGTTTTTCTACTTTGTTATGTTGGTTCAAAATTGTGTAGATGAAAAATCAAATAGAGAAAAATTATAAGGCATTATCAGTACAGGAAGAAGTAGAAAAAAGATAGGATTCAAATACAAAAGATTTTTAGGATGATAAGATAGGCATTATCAAATTAGAAAAAGCAGAAATTATAAGGCATTTTAGGAGTTGCAATGCAATGGATGAAGGGGAAATAACTTTTTAGGATTGACAATGCAAATAGTCTTTTTTATGTAAAATATTCTTATGACTGCTACCTAATACATTGGGACAACAAAAACTTTCATGTAGTGCTTGATTGGACAAAGAAAGAGAACTCAAGAGATGATTGTGCAGTTTCTGATAGAGGTATTGACAAAGCAAAACCTATCCCGTCCTTGCAAATTGAATCAAAATTTTAATTCATTTATACTTTTAATTGAATACATATTTATTATATTTAAGGAGAATAGACATCTTATACATTGTTTTTCATGGCACATACCCTATTTCTTAGTATTGTTACCAAATTAGATGTAGATTCTAACATTTTCTGCCATTAGTTTCAGCAAGCACACAATGTACACATGTTCATAAGTAGTGTTATTATTACTATTATTATTAAATTATTAAATGATCACTCTCAATGCACTGGCGTTATGATCTCAAACCAAACACAAAAAATGAATCATAAATCTAGTTCCTTTTCAGTTTACTTTGAGTGCACTATCCTCTCTCCCCCTTTACTGCACTAACCAAACAAAAGGCCATATATTTACAAAACTAAATCCATTGAATTGAACCAAATCCAGCACCTGCATTCTAATATTAATTCAAACTCAGAAAGGAGAACCAAACTGGATACTAATTATATGCATTTGAATTCTGTATGAATGAATACTAACACTATAAGAACACATGTGAAAAAAATAATTAACTATTCAGATGATTTTGCTCCAGGCCAATTAGAATCAAATACCAAAAAGAGAAACATGCACTTAACATATTTCTCATATTTTCAGAGACATAAGTATCTCATAGCAAAGATATCTCATTTTATACTGCACTAATAGCAAATGTATCTCATTTTTTCTCTCATAATTGCACTATCCTTCTCCCCCTTCAACTTTTCATTCCCCACACTTAGTCATATCCATGATTTTAATTCATTTCTCAACAACCTTCTTACATTATCAACATAATAAAATCACTCAGATGCATTCTTTTTTCCTAAGCATAATAAAATCAGTCAAAGTCACACTCTTTCTTTTAGCACACATACACAATCTAATTTTTTTAACACAAACATTAATGAGACCATTTACATTTCAACCCACAAAAAAAATTCAAAATATTAACTAATAGCAACAAAGACTCATTTGTAGATATGAAAATTAGATAAAAAAAACTCAGAAATTGGAAAGGGGGAAGAGCATGTTGAAAGAGAAACAATAACAAATCACAGAGCAAGCAAGCAAACGAAAATGCGCCAAAACAACAAAATCAGACTAAGATGAAGAAAAAGATAAATAACAAAAACTAAGAGATGAAAATCAGCCCATGGAATATTTAAATTAATTTCTTTTTAAAAAAATTTAGAGAACACTTTGAATCTTTAGTAACTGAATAAAACACAGAGATAAAGGGTTAAACAAAGCGCAACTCAACAAATCCACAAAATAATTTATTCATGCTAAACAAAAACTAAAAAAAATCCATTTTACCAAATGGAACCAAAGTGTGCTTGAACAAAGCTTCAACAAATGTCTGGGTTTGTAGCTCACAGATCAATTTTTCCTGTAGCGAGTGAGAAAGTTTAGATCGAGCAACAAATAGAGGAAGAAATGTGAGGGAGAAGAAAAGAAAGAGGAAGGGAATGCAAAAAACAAATTTTGAAGCCTAAACCCAGAAATTTAAAGATTGTACTTCCCGATATTGTACCCATTGTAATGTTTTAGAGAGTAAAAATGTGTTTTCACGATTTTGAGCCAAAAAGGTGGTTACTTTTAGGGATTAACAAACCTAATAAGCAAAAAAGTGAAATAATCAACATTTACAAAGTACAAATGAAGACATGTAGTGATATTAGTGGAAGGGAATGAAGATATACCTTTAGAAGTGGTATGAAAAATGAAGAAGAACAACCTGGCAGCTTCTTGATGTGACAAAATGCGGAATAGGAAAACAAAAAAACCTAGGATCAACACAAACCAAATATGGATGCTAACAGATCAAGATCAACAAACAACTAAACTATTAAAGAAAGGAAAAAGAGGGAGAGGCAAGATAGCAATGAAAACTGCACAGAAGACAACAATTGGAAGGAAGACCACAAACCATTTTGGTGTGAAGGAGGTGGATGTGAGCAATGAAAAAGACCTCACCTTTTGTTGTGAATCTCCAATTCAAAAAGAACAGAGCAGAAATTCAAAAAGAGCATAGTAGGGATAACGTGAGGAGGGAGAGAAATGAAGAAATGATTTTTTTTTAATTCTTTTATCATTTTCACAAATTCACACTCTCTAAAGAGAAATAAAGGCCCACTAAAAGACAAAAACTCAATTTTAGGAGGGAAAATTGGGGCATTGTGCATCTGCCACATGGAGGGCAAGGAAACTTCTAAGCCAAGCAAGGCCTTGTTTCCTTACCGTGAATGATTTCTGTTTAGCATTCAATTTTAATTTCTGTTTTTGTTTCTGCATTGTGTTTCTATTTTTGCATTATGTTTCTGCATTGTGTTTCTGTTTCTACATTCTGTTAATGCATTTTAGTTTTTCCAATTTTTGCAATTTCTGCTTACAATTTCTACAATATCTTATTACAAGCAATTTCGGTTTTACAAAGTGCATTTTGTGCCTAATAAAATCCAGAATATAAGCAAAATAGAAAGAGACCCGTATGATAGCATACACATAAAAGGATTAAAATCAAATTAGTGGTTTGTCCGCAGCAAAATGATGCAATCAACCACTTTTTTTTTTTTTTTAAAACTATAATTAAAGTAACGAAATATACCCACTTCTGTTTGTCTATGACTCTCTGTTAATTCAATTGGGACGGGTTGCTAATTTTTAGAAACTATTGGGCGGAGTACAATAATTTAAAACGTCAGGAGGCTTAGATGCAATTTACCCTATTGTTTATATCTTTAGATTATGAAGAATTCAATTAATTCACTATTACATTTCTAAGTTCTCACTTAGATTGTTTTCTCCTCGTATTCATGAGTTCCATCCTTCTTAATTTGTATTGCATGATATTTCCATTGTGATTAATTTGTTTTTCCACTTATGTAGTACTTCCTTTGTTTTTTGTTTTTTTATCTGTTTCAGTGAGAGAGAATTTTTTTTTGTTTTTATTTAATTGTTTATTTATATTTTTAATGTAATATTTATTGTATTTTTATCAATTTTAACTTTATGTTTAATTGGATATTAATCATGATTGGATTGGAGGCGATAAGTGATTTGCCCTCAAAGCATTAAAGTTTTTGTCATCAGCGACGAAAAGGAGTTTTGTGTATTCTTAGCATACATCATGATCATGTCTATATGTCCTTATATTATGAGACTGAGATAGATTTTGTGTGTTAACAAGTGACTTTTACCATACACAAGTATAAATTTTAAAAGGATATGCATCACACATCTTACCATTCATTTAAAATGTGATTTTGACATTTCAATAATTCTTTAATAGTAAATCTATGGTCGGTAGTGGTGCTGTGTACCTATATACAAATTTTTGATTATATATGATAAGTAAAACCATGTTCATACGGTATGTTTTATAACAATGTTCTTTATGCTCTTTTGCCTTTAAGATGCACATAGTTTAATCTTTTATTAGAATTTTGTTAATCATTACCATAAAGAAAATAATTAAGTAACACAGCTAATTTTTTTTTAATTAAAAATACAATAAAGAAGAATTTACAACAATAAATACTATATTTTTTAATAAAAAATAAGGTGAGACTATTGCCTCTTCATTTTATCTACTGTTATTCCTCTTTAAATATTTTTAATTTAAAATATATTTTTCTAATCAATAAAATTAGAGTATTAACAGATAAATATTATTAAAATATTTATTTAAAAATAACAATAAATAAAATAAAATAATGATAGTCTCACCCTAAAAAATATTTATCTATAAATTATTTGACCATTGTCATTTATATTGCCTTAAGGGCCATAATTAACTAAATACATTTTATTTGATTCGATGATTGAAGATAAAGAGAGTCGATAGTTAGTGGATCAATGTTATAAGTTGACATCCCTACTAGTAGCATATAAGGGGAATTTTCTCACTATTATTCTAAGAATTTATTAATTGAAATTTTTTATTTTTTATTAATACTTGTGAATTTAATACTAGTAACTTATGAAAGACACGTGTCTGCCAGCAAGCACAAAAAACGTCACATGTTTGTAACCTGGTCCCTATAAAAAGTAGAAATTGCATATTTAATCCAAATTAAGCACGTGTTAGCAAAAGCAACAGGAAAATTTAACCAAAATCAGTGACGAACTTGATTTCTTTCCATAATAACCATGAACAAGTGTTTGATCCCACGCGCGATATTAACAAATCGCATCAAGGTATTGGACGGTGAGACGCACGAATGAATTTGGAACACAGATACCATATAGGAGGAGTGTGTCACTTTGTTCTTTCTTCTTCTGTTTAATTGATAATTAAAATTACTAACTAACTAAAATACGAGGACACTGATTTTTAACAGATTTTTCGTGGAAAGATTGGCCAAATGGAAGAACATGTGGTAGCCATGAAATTTACCCATTTTTTTGGCTTTGCCTTACACTTCGCGAAAAACCCAAACACAGAGAAACAGAGACCCGGTCACTGCTTCTTTCTTTCTCCAATCATCTCTTCTTCCTATTATACTAGTCTTTTTTGCCTCTTTCTCTTCTTCATCAGCTTATCAATTTTCCAACATGGTAGGGTAGAGACAGACTCACTCACATTCATTGCTTCTCTCTGATAGATATTATTATACTCTTAATTCAAGGATTTTGCTACAAACATTGGATTTTTCACATTAACTCTGTGTTGGGTTGGGTTTGGGTCCCTTTACTATACTACCCCATTTTGCCTTGTGAAATTTTTCTGTCACTTTTTTTTATTATTGTTTTTTTGGGTGCCCTCGTGGTTTCATGGTGACCCTTTGTTTCTGTTGAATCTATCTTCCTTAAAGTTTCCATCTTTATCTCTTTTGTACCCACCCTCCTTGTGTGTTTTTCAGATGGCCCTTCATTTGTTGCTCCTTGTTTGCTCTTGACTCTTCTGGTGCTTTTCTGAGTGAATTCCAATTCATGTGATTGTTGTTGCTTGGCCATCATTAAAAAGTTCAAATTTTGAGAAGTGGGTATTCCTGAATTTTTGTTTTTCTTTTATTCCTCTCATTTCTCATGTGTTGTTCCCCCCTCTTTCTGCTAATGTACCATCAGAAAACTTGTTTCTTTGAAGCTGGTTAACCTGTTGTATGTGTGTTACACCATGAATTGCTTTTGGATCAATTGATTTCTTTTGGTAGCTGGAAGTTTCATGAGGATTTGAGCTCCTGAAGTGGTTTTTTCCAACTTAAAAAACACAAACTCTATTGGTAATTTTCTATGGAAGGAGTGAAAAACTATATCATATAAATTTGGCAGAGATATGAACCTTTTGTGAGTGGGGTATATAGTGTGCGTAGAAGGAGGAGAAGGATGAGAGGGGCAATTGATGAAACCAAAGAGATTAGTCCAATGTTTCCTAGGTTGCATGTTAAGGATACAGAGAAAGGAGGGCCAAAAGCACCTCCTAGGAATAAAATGGCACTCTATGAACAATTCAGCATCCCTTCTCAAAATTTTGCTTCAGGATCAGCAGCTTCCTTGTTTCCTCTCCCACTCAGAAATTGCACAGTTCCTACATCATCTAGCCATGTGAGTCAAGTTATGTTCTTTAAATTTTTTTGACTTTGATTAATCATTTCATGTGCCATCTTATCTTTTCCTTGTTTCATAGATGGAACAGAACTTACTTTGTTTTTCTTGCCCTTTCCCTATAATAAGCTAGAGAGTATACAATTTTGATACAAGTACTAAGCTTGAATAAAGGCATTAAGTTACATTATATTATAGTAATACTAATTCACAGTGTCACAACTCACTAGTAGAAAATAGAAATTTTTATGTGCCTTATAAGAATAAACTTAAGAAGTTTAGGACATAATTCAAGTAATAGTGATGAAAAGTACTTAAGTAATCTTAAATGATATTCAAATAGAGCATACAACCCTGTCTGCAGTGGTAGATTACTTTGACATATCTCTTTTACTTGAATCATTGAAAATGTTACATCTCTTTTATCACCGAGGGCGTGAATCAACTAGTATGGGGTTGTTCTAGCTTAACTAGTACTCAAAAGGGAAGCTCTACCACTTGTAGTGGTCCTACTTGGCTCAAGCAGGATTGTCTCCTATAGAGAATACCTATGGCATGCATATGAATAATGCATAAACACACATGTTATGCATAGCTGTGTATTTTTATTTTTATGTTCATATTTTCTTTTATAGTCACTTTTAAATATGATATTTGCACTATGGTATAGGTTGGTAGCAATCAAAGCATCCAATTCTGCACTTCCAGTACACCTTCCACTCTACCTGAGAGAATTCAAGCATATACTTCCAGAAAGATTAACATAACTAAATTTCCGGTGAGTCATGATTGAAAACCCATAATCAATCTACAAGTTACTAAAATTTAAGCTTCTTGTGCTCATTGTCATTTACTGTGGTCAATGCAATTTGTTTGGCAGCAAGATGATTTCATCAGCACTAAGAATTGTCTAAAAACAACGCTCGATTGTGAAGAAGATGCTTTTATGTCTTCTGGTTCTGCGCACGGGAAAAATTCATTCTATAGCACCATCCAAAATGATAAAGACGAAGACAAACTCAGTCACCGTTATTCGAGCTGTCCCATTAAAAGTCTAAACACATCCAGAAACAAGGTGAATTCACACGATGTGATTGAACCAACGTCATCACAGTATGCGAAGAATCAGATGGAAGAGCTAAGAGAAGTGAGTCAAATTGGTCAGAAGCCAGAGGAAGGGCCTCCTCACCCATTAGATGGTTTTGTTAATATCACAGATTCATCATTGATCTCATTGGTGAAAGGTGGGAATTCTAGATCAACAAGGAAGGAACATAGATCTTTGAAGGAAGATTTTAGAAATGTTGCAGTAGATAGCTTAAAAACCTTTCAAGGTAATAGGGATGAGAAAAAGGAAGAGGACACATTCACACATTTTGATACCTCAAATAAACCCAGCTCAGATTGCACATTGGGTATGGATATTTGCCCTGACAATGTGCTTGGAGTTTTAGGTGAAAAGCAATTTTGGAAAGCTAGAAGAACTATCATCAAGTAAGTTTAATTTATCTGTAAAATAATTTGTGTTTCTGATAAGGATTTAACATAGAAAAAATCATCCACCTAATTTGTAATCTTGCATTCCTCAAATTTTAATATAGATTGAATCATGTTAACTACCTATTGAAATGCTCATACATCCACTCATTCATTCATTTTTCTAAATATGCTTTCTTTTATTTTGCTTCCTCCTGGACCTGACACTGACATTGCTATCTTCAGTCAACAGAGAATTTTCCTTGTTCAAGTGTTTGAATTGCATAGACTGATAAAGGTAATTGCCAGACAAGATATTCTCCACTTTTGTTCTTATACGAGCACAAATCTAACACCTTATTCTTTGACACAACCAATAAAAAACTCCTTAACATCAAAATAATAATAGCACAAGTTTGAAAATTGAGTTTAATATTATCATTTTTAATATCGTCTTTGCTTTTCAAATTGGTTGTGTCTATGTGCTCAAGAGTCGCTCCTATATCAGATAGGTGTCCCTTACTATTATGAGAAGTTACTAAAATCATTTCATAAAAGCAGGTACAAAGATTAATTGCAGGGTCACCCCATATACTGCTTGAAGATAACCTCATACTTAACAAGCCGCCGCTAAAAACGCCGGCGCCGAAGAAATTACAATCTGACTTTCTCAATGAACAACAACCGTCCTCACTTGTTAAACTTAGCAGCAAGTCTGAGAAGACCACTACAACTGAGCATGCTAAAACCAATTCAGTTGGGAAGATTCCCATTCCTTATGTCAACAATACAAGCAAATTCCATACTAATGAGATATCAAGTTATGGCCATCATTTAGGAATAACAGCTTCTGCAGATACAAATCCCAAACAGCCCCCAAGCTGTGTTTTCCCTCCTCCACCTGGAAACCAGTGGTTAGTTCCTATTATGTCCCCTTCTGAAGGACTTGTATATAAGCCAATCATAGGGCCATGCCCTCCAAATGCAGGGTACATGGCACCAATATACGGCACCTGTGGTGCAATAACCTTCAATTCAGGAAGCAAGGAGGCTTCAGATTCTCTCCAAAAGATTGGAATCCTTTCTGGTTCTTCATCTTTTCCTCAGTTCTTACCACCACCACCACCACCACCACCATTCGTCCATCCATCTATATCTCCTTCGTTTGTCGAGCAAATGGGGCAATCCAACGGTCCTGAGAATAATCACCACTCAGCCGGAGAAGTTAATTCCGCCGTGTTGTATCAAAACTCATCTAACATGTCAAGCCAGACAAGTCAAGCAATGTCAATAAATGTTACTAATACTTTTCACTCATTTAGAGATAAAGAACTGCAGAGAAGCACCGCTAGTAGTCCTTCCAAGAGAATGAAAGGAGATGTTCTTCCTTTGTTCCCTATGGCACCAACATTTTTACCGCCAGAGGAGCAAAAGGTGCAAGATGAAAACCAGTCTAGAGTGATCAGAGCTCTTCCTCACAACCCGAGATCGGCGAGTGAATCAGCAGCCAGGATATTCAGGTCAATACAAGAAGAAAGGAAACATTTGTAACTAGTCTATTTCATGTCACGGTATGTCCATTAAAGTTGAGATATATTCTAATTTGACATTATATATATACCCCAACACTCTAACACTGTATCTGTAACCATTTTTCTTTGATAAAATATATACACTGCACAAAAGGTTGTTAAAGTAATTATTTTTGTAACCACCACTTCAATTATCTAGTTAGAGACGTGCCAGTGCACTTGTACAAATATAAATGTCACAAAGCTCTGAAATAATACAACTTATTATTAATTCAACATATAAAATTAAGTGTACCAACAAGGATTCGAGCCAACTAACTCCTGCTAAAGTTTCACTCCTTAGCTACTAAGCTAACCTATTAGGCGGAGAGAAAGAAGATAAGCATGTCTGAGCCAGGGTTTGAACCTGGGGGCTATGGTTTCCATTATTTCCATCCTAGCCAATTGTAATATGATTGTAGTAATTTGGCACTGATCAAACTGTTGGTATCTCAATGCAGCTGGAATAGTGTTACTGGTTGAATCTTCACTGACATATAACTTATGCCTCCAACATTTAACTATATAATTTTTGCAGCAGTTTGCTTCTTCTCTCAATCTTGATAACTTGTAAAATAAGACCTGCAAATATATAAGATGCAATGCAAGATTAGACATGTTATAAAACATGGAAATAAAGTGAGCCATGTGGTCTAGATAGATGAACAAAATTAAATATGAAAGGGCAATAATGTAAATAATACATGAGAGAAATTGTTGTTGCTGCAATCAGTTGATGTCACATAGACTCTTGTGGACAATCTGACTCTCTTGGAAAGATACCTCACCAACCTGTTCAATTGCAGGGAATTTGACACTGATGATAGGATAACTATTTCTCTTATTGAAACCTCACTAGTGTCAAAATTTTTGGGAATAATGAATTCAGGAAACCCATCCAGAATGATCATATCCTGAAATTGCAGACGATCATCATCAAAATTTGTATATGAGAGAAATTTTACAAATTTAAATTGTTTGCCTTACCTTCCAATCCTTATAAGCTGCCACCTGCTTGATGGAGTCTTTGATAGCGCTAAACTTCTGCAACTGCTTCACTAAAAGATCGTACAAAAGAGAAGTAGGCCGATGAGGTCTAAAGCAAAATTGAATTCTAACATCGCGTAACGATTTGAATTCACACTCAGAGCGAAACGGTAACTCATTGTTGACGTATACAAATGATTGCAAATTCGGACAATCGATCCGAGGCACCCTCCTAGTATAAACACCCTTCATTTTTAATTTTCTTAGCTTTGTGCTTGAAATGTGAATATCATCATCAACAAAATCAATGTTTCGAAGTCTCAATACCTCGCACGAGGAAAGTTGCCGCTGAAGCCAACAAGTTTTGATGGTTGCATCCTCCAAACTAAGCTCTTTCATCAGCGAAAAGGTATCGTCACGAATTTTCTGACTGGCATAACGAATGAAATGAAGATTCAGTGACGAAATTTCAACCGTACTGAGATTATTGCAATGTTCTATGGTAACGGTTTGGAGCTTCTCAAGACATGTGACTCGAACAGTTGTTAGCCTCTTGCAGCACCCGATTTTCAAATGCACCAACGAAGGGCATCCACTTGTCAACCGTTCAAAAAAGTGATCATCAATGTCAGCACAAAAAAGCTCAAGCGCGGTTAGTTTGGGAAGGCGAATATCGGCACGGGCATCGCACGTGCAACGGGACAAACTCAACGCGGTTAGCGTGTTAGATTGAAGCACAAAGTGGGGTAATATGTAATTCCACGTTTCAAGGTCAAGTATTTGGGCTCGACCATTGCTCAAAACACGCTTTAACAACGAACCCACGTGATCGTGGTTGTAGTTATGGGTATGCCAATGACCAAAACTGAGAGTAAATGATGAAATGGCTGAAACGTCGTCGTTGTTTTTAAAGAAACGTTCTAGATGCTTCTCTGCGTAGAAAAGCAGAGATGAGAGAGACGAGAAGTGAGATGCGCGGAAACGTATAAAAGGGGATCGAGAATGAGTCAAACTCCATGCCTTTGACAAAACACAAGTTCGTGCAGCGTCTTTTGGAGGAAGAAGATGAAGTATGTGGTGAAGAATGGATTCTGGTAACTCTGAGATCAAATCCATGAACGCAGATGTAAATCAATGACCAATGTGTATTAGGGATTGTGGCTTTGAAGAATAGAGTGAGATCAGTGGCCATTTATATGATATCAAAAAGTTTGTTAATGTATACATTGATTAATTCATAGCTTCATCCGTTATATTAGCAGAGATAATAGGTTTTTGAAGTATATTATTAAAAAAAGTACATACAAGAGATAAGATAAATAATTTACAAATATCAGGTAGATTTGATTATATCTGCGTAAAGGATGTTAGTGATAAGGGTTAAATAGTTTTATCATAATTAGGATTAGTTCAACATTTTATGTAGAATTAGATTTGTTAAAAACTCTTCCATATAAAAAGGGTGAAAAATTCCCAAATTAACAAGTGTGTAACAAACCAAATTTAGAGCAATGAAATTCATCTTCTTTTCCTTTTCTGTTGAGCTTACGATTTGTTTGAATTTTATTTGAAATTTGAAAAGATTTCAATTTTATTTTATCTTATTAGATTATGTTTTAAAAAAAATTAAAGTTGATTTTATTTAATTAATTCATATTTGATCAGATTTAAATTTGATTACAGGGGTGTGATTTCCTTTTTGGTAAATTAATTAGTTTGAATTTGTCAAACGAAGGGGAGAACTTTATCAGTTATAGTGATGCAACTTAGTTCAAATTAAATTATCTCCAGTAAAAGATACTTATGCTGTAGACCAAAAAATGAATAAAATTTTATTTAAAAGCAAATTTGTAATTGTACCCCCATTCTCTCACACTACCATCTAATTATAACTAGTAGGAAAGGAAATAAGTTGTGTAGGCTATGTTTAGGAAAAATAGGTTATAATTTAGAGTAAATTACACTGATCTTCTCTGAATTTTTGAAGTATTATATTGTTCTCTTGCATATTTCTAAACATAATACATACATCCCCTGAAATTTGTTTACATTACACTAATACCCATTCACGTTAATAGACAGTTAAATTTTTAACAAACATGTGATTTGCACATGACCTCATAGTTATGAAAAAACAATTTTACCCTTAATTGGGGAAGTGACACTATAACAAATCAATATTCGGATGAGATGGAGAGTTTGAAGAAGGGGCACAAAGGTCGTAGGTTGAAGAAGGGACGCAAGGTTGCAAGGCTTTAACACCGGGCTGAGAAGGTTCGAGATGAGATGGAGAGTTATTCTCTTTTTTAATAAAGAACAAATTCATCAATTCATAAATAAAACTTACAAAGGTTAACACCCTAATCATTTGAGGGAGGGCGGTGTAGTTTTAGAAACATGTAGGGGAGGTATGTGTTATGTTTAGAAACATGTAGGGGGACAATGTAATATTCCAAAAGTCCAGAGGAGGTAGGTGTAATTTACCCGATAATTTATAAATGTGACTTATGGCTTATATATGACTTATAATATATAATTGGATTTTTCTAACTTATGTTCGCGGGCACAAATTAACAATGATTGAATTAATTTTTTTAATAGTTAGATTTGATTTTTTTTACTATACCATGTGTGCATCCACTAAACCCCTTAACATTCATTACTTAATAACTTTGCCTTAATAAAATTTAATAACTTTCCCTTAATAAAATTCTATTGGTTGCTAATCATTGTTATCTTGTGTCCATGGACACAAGTTAGAAAAATCCAAATTATAAAAACAAAATTGTAGAAATTGAAAGTGAAAAACATATAAACGTTATTTATAAAACACATAAGTTATCCACCACTTGTAATAGGCGCAAGAAACAACAACGGTGGAACCTTGGTGGAGCAACGACAAAACTGAAGAAAAGAAATAATAAGAAAGATTAGAGGCATCATTTGAAAGTGCAAAACCTAACCCTAACAACAAAAAATTGTAAACATCAAAATTATGAAGAAGGAAGAAGGAGATGAAGAAGAAAGAAGAAGAGGAAGAAGAGAGAGTGAGTGTTCAAATCATTTAAAGGAGTAGAAATCAAGGATAAGACATGATTTTCAGGTAATGCCATAGTGATAGAAGAAAATCAAGAATGTTAGTAAGATGGAGAAAAGGAAATAGGCAAGATTTTGCTCTAATACCACGTTACAAGGTGAAAATCTCCATTGTTAATCAAGAAAAATTTCGGATCTAAACAAATCTGTGCCGAGAGAGAACGAAAAAAAGAGAATAAGTACACTGAGTTGATTTCATTAATTGATCAATGAAGTTATAAAGGGTATATATGGCCATATTTCACAAATGAAAAAGGAATAATTAATCTGTAGTTAATAATTACTCTGCAGTTTAATAGCTACTTGTAATTAACTTTTATTTTGATAATGACATTTAACTGATATTAACTAACTTTAATTGAGAAGGAGAGTATGCTAAATAAGATACAATCTAATTTAACAAAAATTTCACTGACTTTTCCCAACTCATTTTAGAAAAGGATGCTACTGGCTCTTTCTTTAAACATTTATGGACAATTTCACCCAGAAAACATAGCAAGTTTCTAGTGAATAATTTCCTTGCAGAGAAGGATTTTGAAAAAAAACGATATTTAACCAATCCAAGTTGGCAAATTTTTTGGCCAACTTGAGTTAAATAATAATATTTTGATTTTTTAATTAAAATTATAAAAAGAAAATAGGGATAAAAATTAATTTTTTATGGATGTTGGCCAAGTGATAATCCTAATTAACAATTTTTTTATTGCTTAATTTTTCTTAGGAGAGTTGACGAGAGAATTTTACACCTAACAAATTTACACTACCTTGTGCTATTAGCATTAACCTTCTTTTCCAATTCGAATTTTCCAGCCTTAGAATCCCAAAAGCATACATCAAAATTAACCTCTCGTCCTGACGGTATGCCTCATTACGGGAAATTCAAATTGCTGATAATTCATTAAAGTCCATTTTTTTATTATCTGACACTATACGAATGACTAAAAATAGCGAAAATTAAAATAATTGTTAAATGATCGAAAATCGTTACTAAAAATGAGTTAGCGACGGTTTTTATTGTCACTAATTAGTGACAATAAAAGTTGTCACAAAGTTTCTTCTTTTTTTAAAAAATAACTCCCAAGAAAAGAGTTTTTCATACTTTTTTCGTTCGGAAATAGAATGAAAGAAGAAAAGGAGAATAAGAAGAAAAGGAATAATAATAACAATAATAATGTTAATAACAATAATAATACGAAGAATAACCAGAAGAAGAAGCTCTTTGGAGTTGGAGGTTGTTAGAGTTTGAGGTCGTCGGAGATAGAGGTCATTAGAGTTGGATGTGTGTTGAGGTATAAGGTGGTGTAATAAATTACTGATTTGATGAAGAAGTTAATAGGAGAAGAAGTAAAAAATTTTGTTGAGTGAGAAATGATGAAGAGAAAGAAGTGAATGGTTATATAAATAAAAGAAAGAGTGAAATATTACGGATTTCGAGGTCATTGTGTTGGTCAATGAGCTATGAACATGAATCCAGGTAACGACAGCCTAGACCATTGCTAAATTAGCAGCATAATTTAAAAAATAAAAGAAAAAAGAAAATTCATTCCCGCCCCAGTAGTGACGGCCTATATCGTCACTACCTCTAAAAAAAATCTCGCCTTAATAGCGACGGCCATGACTGTCGCTAAAAAGAATCTATCTTTATAGCAACGACCTAGACCGTTGCTAATTAGCGATGGCTAGGACTATTGCTAGCACCTAAAAATT
Source organism: Cyamopsis tetragonoloba (assembly GCA_037177725.1). Classification (NCBI taxonomy): domain Eukaryota; kingdom Viridiplantae; phylum Streptophyta; class Magnoliopsida; order Fabales; family Fabaceae; genus Cyamopsis; species Cyamopsis tetragonoloba. The sequence continues at coordinate 51,791,856 of CM074124.1, read as the reverse complement.
AAACATGCCTTTATAGCGATGGCCTAGACCGTCGCTAATTAGCGACGACTAAGACTATCGCTAGCAGCTAAAAAACCGCCTTTATAGCAATAGCCTAGATCGTCACTAATTAACGACAGCTAGAACTGTCGCTAGCACCTTAAAAAATCGTCTTTATAGCGACGGGCCTAGACCGTCGCTAATTAGATCAAATCTAACTGATATAATGCAATCTAATTGAAATAAATTTGTAAATTATTTATTTTATCTCTCAAGAGCCTTTTTGTTGGACAGATAAGTTAAACAAGATAAGAAGCCAATTAAAAGTGATAAGTTTATTCTATTTTATTCTCTAGTTCAAATTTTATCTCGATGGAGGAGTCATGATAAAAATAGATAAGATAACATAATTTTTTTTTTATAATTATGGGTTTTTTCATCCTTAGGATGTGACTAATACAGTTCACGTTACGTGGTTGACGCTGGCCCTCGAGAATTTGGCATAGGTGGAATTTGAACACGGATTTCCCACGGTGGATCGTCTCTTCTATCAACTTAGCGAGGTCTTACTACGCTAAACTAACCCTTGGAGTTACTTCTTAAAATAAATTTTGTCATTTTAAATTTAAACAGAGAAACCTTAAAAATAAGAAACAGATAAATGATAGAAAAAAAGATAGATTGAGAAAAATTAAAAATCATCCTTTTTAAAAAGAAAAATTTACGTAAAAATAAAATATCAAGATTTTATTTTATTTTTGGGTAGTAGCAAGATTTTAGAGTTAAAATTTGATTTTTTTTATATGATATAATTTATGGATATTATATTAATTTTATGTAATTTTTTATAGTAAAAATAGTATTATTATAGTGAATATTCAAGAGAAGTTTAAATTATTTCTTTTATTAGTATTATATATGCTATTAATTTTTAAATTTGTAACATGAAAATTTGAAATTAAATTTAATCAAGATATAGATATATATTAGTATTAAGTGTGCTATTTAATAAGCATCAAACACTAGATATGATAGAGATAGGGTGGATAAATTTCACGATTTGGGTTTATCTTTAACCAACAATTTGGAGCTGCAGATTTAAAATGGCCACTGATCTCACTCTGTTCTTCACAGCCACAATCCCTAATACACATTAGTCTGCGTTCATGGATTTGATCTCAGAGTTACCAGAATCCATTCTTCACCACATACTTCATCTTCTTCCTCCAAAAGAAGCTGCACGAACTTGTGTTTTGTCAAAGACATGGGATTTTGTTCAGTCTCGATCCCCTTTTTTGCGTTTCCACGTATATGACTTATCATCTCCCACAAATCTGATTTTCTATGTAGAGAAGCATCTAGAACGTTCCTCTAGAAACAACAACGGCGACGTTTCAGTCATTTCATCATTTACTATGCGTTTTGCTCATTGCCGCCGTAACTACGACGATGATCGCATCCATTCGATTTTAAAGCGTGTTTTGATCAATGGTGGAGCCCAAAAACTTGACTTTGAAAAGTTGAAATACAAATTACCCCACTTTGTCTTTCAATCTAACACGCTAACAGTGTTGATTTTGTCCCGATGTACGTTTGATCCTCTTGCGGATATTTCCCTTCCCAAACTAACCACATTTCGTGTTTCTGAGGCTTCTGGGAGCGATCAATTTTTTGAACAGCTGATACTTGGATGCCCTCTGTTAGTGGATTTGAATTTGCACTGCGTTAAGGTGTTCACGACTCTTCAAGTCACGATTCTTGAGAAGCTCCAAAATGTTAGCGTTAAATACTGCAAGCATCTCAATAGGGTTGAAATCCTGTCACCAAATCTTCGTTCCTTTTGCTATTCTGGTTATAATGTTAGTAACGTTACCTTTTCTCCAGTTAAGAAACTTAGTTTGAAGACTGCAAGAATCCTAACTTGTTGGCTTCAATCTCAACTTTCCTCGTGCGAGGAATTGAGTCTTGGAAACTTCAAATTTGTTGATGATGATATTCACATTTCAAGCCTAAAGCTAAGCAAATTGAAAATCCAGGGTGCCAAAATGAAAAATGTGGCTTGGATTGATTGTCCCAATTTGCAGTCATTTGTATACATTGACAATAAGTTACCATTTCGCTTGCTGTGTGAATTCAAATCGTTAAGCGATGTCAGAATTCAATTTTACTTGAGACCTCATTGGCGTTTGTACCTTCTTTTAGAGAAGGAGTTTCACAAGTTTAACTCTATCAAAGACTCCATCAAGCAGGTTGCAACTCGTAAGGATTTGGAGGTAAGGGAATCACATTTCTCTCATGTACAATTTATTGTTGGAAGATCTGATCATTCTGGATGTGTTTTGTGAATTTATTTTAATTTTAATGCGGTTTTGTTGCGATTTCTCCGGTGATTTGAAAGCAAGCTCACTGCAGGCACTGTAAAAGTTGTTTGAATCATTCATTTGTTGTTAATGCATGGTCATGTGCAATTTCAGGATGTGATCATTTTGGATGGGTTTAGCAAATTCACAATTTTTGAAATTCTTGACTCTCGTGAGGATCCATACTCGTGGGATTCATATTTTATATCTTCGGCATCAAACACCCGGCAATTAGACAAGTTCGTGAAATATGTTTACAAAAACATCCGTTACTCCAAAAGAAGTGTTTGTGTGGCATCAAAAGATTGCAACAACAATTTCTCTGAGGTGTGCTGTTTACATTATTGCCCTTTCTTATGTTCATAAATCTAGATCACTTGGCTCATTTTATTTCTCTGTATTTTTTATGTTTTATATATATAACATGTGTCTCTCTTCTTACAATGCATCTATATTGGTAGGTCTTATTTGATAAATTATCAAGATTAAGCGAAGAAGAAGCAAACTCGTGGCAGGACTGGACAATTCAATTTAAGAAGCTCAAATCACACCTCATTAAGGATTCAATCTCTAGCACTTTTCCAGAAGCTGCATTGAGAAATCATCAGAGTCAATTTTCTACATCTACCATCGTGTCACAGTAACTCTATATGTTAATTTAATCGAATAAGCAGAATTTAATGTAATAGAAAAAGATGCTACTGGCTCTTTCTTTAAACTCCAGTAGTATATGCTTGTGTTACGCACAGGCTAGTTTCCAAATAATGTATAATATTAAATAAATTAATATTTTTGTTCTATAATTTATGTTTTTATTTTATCTTTTAATTAATAAAAGTTTTAAATTAATCACGTAATTTTTTTGTTTTATTTTAATTTTGTTGTTTTTCATTAATTCTATTAAATGACTACAAAAATATTTCAAACAACGCTATTTTGAGCTTCGATTTATGTAAAAACAACTTTATATTGTAAATATCTCCTTGATATTTGGCAGTATTATAACTTGATATTTTATTCAAAAGTTAGGGTACTACGTTATGTTTGTACTACAAATATGTTCTCAAGAAATTTTAATCTAGACAAACCATCTTTATACTAATCACGCGACTAGATATTATAGAATTCCACAGATGAGCATAAGTTGGTAAAAAAAAAGATAATAGCAATTTAATTCTAATATAAACAAAAGATTAGACTTCCATATATATAACTTACTTATAAAAAAAATCCTACACTTGTATAACTTACTATAGATAGACTTGTTTTTGCGTTGGTACAAAAATTTATAATGTGCTTTTACTCATAAATTGGCTTTTAATAAAAAGTTTTCACACGTAGATCACTTATGCAAATTTAATTCTATTAATGGAAATTCAAACACACATTAACTTTTATTGAGTTAAATATGTTTTTGGTTCTCGAACTTTAGCGAAAATCCGTTTTTAGTTCTCGTAGTCCATGAACTTTCAAAAATTTCACTTTTAGTCATTTCGTATGATTTTTGATGATGAGAGGGCTCTTCATCAAGTCCACGTATTAGCAGATCAGATTGTCATGTCAACAAAAAAAAATATACGGAATAACTAAAAACAAACTTTTTCAAAGTTTAAGGACTAAAAACTGATATTTTAAAATTCGAGACTAAAAGTAGATTTTCACAAAAGTTCAGGGACCAAAAAGATTTTTAACTTACTTTTACTTTATTATAATAATTTAATTTTGAGTGAAAGAATTGTTATCTGGTTCTAAGTTGGTTTTTTGTTTAGCGTGATTTAGACCTGCTTTTATGTTAGGTAAAAAAAATTATAATGTGTTTTTACTCATAAATTATTTTTAAAGAAAAATTTTTCATACATAGATCACATTATTACTTTCAAATCAATTTCATACAAAATCAATTATATAAAACCTCATTGATGCTAAATTAATTCTATCAACGCAACCCAACACACAATAACTTCTATTTTATTAGAATAATTATGAGTGAAAAAATTGTTATTCGGTTTTACATTAGTTTTTTGTTTAGCGTGATTTAGTCTTGCTTTTCTTTAGGAACAAAAAATTTATAATGTGATTTTACTCGTAAATTGTTTTTAACAAAAAAACATTTTCGAACATAAACCACGTTATTACTTTTAAATCAATTTCACGCCAAATCAACTATATGGAACCCCTTGATGCAAAATTAATTTTACCAACACAAACCAAAATACAAAGTAACTTCTATTTTATTAGAATGATTTTGAGTGAAAGAATTGTTATCTGGTTTTACGTTAGTTTGTTTAGCGAGATTTAGACTTGCTTTTGCATTGGGTACAAAAAAATTTATAATGTGTTTATACTCTTGCTTTTAATGAAAAAAATTCTCGCACATAAATCACGTTATTACTTTAAAATCAATTCCATATCAAATCAATTATATGAAACCCTACTGATGCAAAATTAATTCTACTAACACATACCCAAACACAATAACTTCTATTTTATTAGATTGATTTTGAGTGAAAGAATCGTTATCTTAGTTTTTTGTTTAGCGTGATTTATACTTGTTTTGCTTTGAATTCAAAAAATTTATGTGTTTTTACTCAAACTTGTTTTAAACAAAAAAAAAAATCTCACAGTTATTTTTTAAAATCGATCTGTTACAAAATCAATTATCAATTATATATATATGAAATCATGTTAATCAGTGTAAAGTGAATTTTACCAACTAAAAGAGGTGAGTTTAGTGTGGTTAAAAATGACTTGTCATGAGTAACTAATACTTGAAATGTTATAAAGCATTCTATAATTATTTAAAAGAGGTGACTTTAGGGTACATAATTAACAAATATCTACATAAATGGGGACAAAGGGGTAATTTAAACAAGCAAGTTTGTAATGAAGAGAAGGATTCGGGAACTTCCTATTGCACTCCCTAAAGTATTCCACTTAAAACACCCAATTAACAAATTTTTTATTGGTTAATATTTTTAGGGGAGTTGGTGAGAGAATTTTGCACCAAATAAATACTTTCACCTAATATTTACGTACTCTTGACTAAATACTATCTAAGAAATACCTAAGTAACAAACTAACATGACCTTGTGCTAAAATAGCATTAACCCTCTTTTCTAATGAGAATTTTCCAGCATTAGAATCCCAAAAGCATGCACATCAACATTAACCTCTCGTCCTAGCAGTATGCCTCATTACCGGAAATTCAAATTGCTGATAATTCATTAATGAAGTAGAGAAAAAGCTATTTAAAATGGACGCTACTTTATGTATTACACCACGGGTTCATTTTAATTTAAGGTAGTTAAAAGTGATGTAATCCAGATTTTAAGGTCTATTTTATTTTTTACTATTAGAACTTAAATTCCGAATAAACATGTGATGTGCCAACATAAATATATAATAAGAGTAACGTTAAATTTATTAAATTTGTTTTCAAATTTTATTATTCACTTCGATAAGTATTATTTATCTTTTAAAAAAGTAAATACTTAATAAAAAATAAAAAATACTCGTCAAAATTAAATAAGTAAAAAAATTTATAAAAAAAATTTAATAGGAGAGCTTAGGACGTCTGCGATCCGTAATATTAATCAAAGGTGTCAGTTCTTTCTACAATTTTAATCAAAAAAAAAATTGAGTATGTGATGTGTTTTTTGTTTTTGGACGACGAGTATGTGATGTTTAAAGAACGCTGTATTTGCAAACAAGGCCCTCTTACCCTTCTCTGTCCTCTCTCGACGGCCTGTCTCTAATCTTACAATGCCCCCAACTCATTGTGAATGATATAAACCCTAATCAATTTCTGTAGCGACAAAGAAATCCTAAGCAATTTGAATTTCATGTGCTCCCTTTTGTCCTCAAGGTGAACATGCAACTCTCCAGTTTCTTCCACATTTAGTTCTTTCAAGCGAGGTTTTACGACCATTCCCCTCCCGATTGTTAATTGAGCATCCCCAAATTTAACAATTTCCCTCTTGGATCTCGTTCTTTTCATTGTCTATTTACTCGATCATTGTTTTTTTTTCGGTTGTAATTGTAGTTTGGGGTATGAAAGTGACGTTGCTGTTGCTCAATATCAGTATGAAATTTTGCAATTTTCAGCATTTTCATTATCTGCTTGTTATCATGTCTATCTGTCCCTTTGGTGGTTAGGTAGTAATAGTTGGTTAGTTGATTAGAACTTAGAAGCTTAATAAATTATCTATAAATAGCATTTCCTATCTGCATTGGTCATCAGAATATTACTCGTTAATTCAATTCCTACTCTCCCTCTCGGATTCAGGTCTTTGCTGATTTCTCTACTTCCTGTCACAATGTTTATTCAAACCCTAGCCAAATTTTGCCTCAATTAGGGACTGGAATTATATTTACAAAACCTTTGTAACTCATCTCATTGCAAGTTATAGGTAATGTAGTCTCAGCCGTTCATTTATTTAATTATTATATAATATATAATATATTATTTATATTATCTATGGACTACACTTTGTTGTGCACAGATGCACAATAGATTCGATTTTGCTAGCTAAATGCCCATATGATATATAATATAGTGTTAACAAAGTGTAATGTATCATAATTGGATAATTAAATATGCATCAAAACTTTGTAGTTTGTACACATTGAATTTTTAATGCTGCAAATAAAGCTTTGCCAAATGTGATTGAAGAAATGGAATCTGGGACGTAGTGAACAACAGGTTGGAGCAGGATCGGATTTTCAGTTGATTGTTCTTCTTCTGTTGGTTGATCTCTTCAATCTCTCCAGCGCCAAAGAAACCATGTGTTCCTTGACATCATTCAGATGGTCCCATTTTTTCATTCTTGTCCATGTCTTCGCTTCAACACCCATCTTCTCACTAACAGATTCCTCATTCACCTCAAACCAACTCTCAACCAAATTTCTAGAAACTGCAAAGAAGCCAGAGGTTTCTGATTGGATGGTGAAAATCAGAAGGAAGATTCATGAGAATCCTGAACTGGGTTATGAGGAATTTGAGACCAGTAAGCTCATAAGAGAAGAATTGGACAAAATGGGGATTTCCCATAAACACCCTGTTGCTATCACTGGTGTTATTGGCTTCATTGGCACAGGAAAATCTCCTTTTGTTGCTATAAGAGCTGATATGGATGCTCTTCCCATGCAGGTTACATTCATATTTCTTTATGTTCTTTTATTGTATGCTCTTCAATCATCATATACTTGAATCAGGGTTTTTGATTTAGGATACTTTTATGGATTAGTTCTTTAATTCTATCTGGTTGTAAGACTTAGTTTTAGGGAGCTTATCTGCTAAAAGTGTTTATGGGAACTTATTTTTTATATATATTTAGTATTTTTATAGTCTGAATTTCTTTTGTGATTTGCGAAACTTATGTTTCAGAGGTATTGTTAAAGTTAAGTTTAGGTGTTATAAATTTTAGCTTTTCCTAGAGCTGATGCTAATACATTATTATGAAAAGTTAAAAACTCACAAATGTTTCTTAAAAACCTCAAAGTTTATTCGGAGAGCCTCTTTGATATTAAAGGGTTTTGTTTGCCTTTCCTCAGATGTTATTGACTAGTGTTTTCTTCTCTCTCTTTCTCTCTATATATATTCTATTGATTTGTTGCTGCATCTAACCTTAGGAAATGGTGGAGTGGGAGCACAAGAGTAAAGTACCAGGAAAGATGCATGCATGTGGTCATGATGCTCATGTTACCATGGTTCTTGGAGCTGCAAAGATTCTCAAAGAACATGAAAAAGACATCCAAGTTTGTCTTTTTATATTGTTTTCTTTGTTTTCATTTCCTTTCTATTTAATTTTATGTTCTGCTTTCAAACATCTGGCATAGTTCTTAATCCTTTTTTTTTTCGAAAAAAAATAAATATCACTGCTTCTTGTTATTGTAAACCTGTAACACAATATAGAATAAGGGAGAAAAGAAAATGATTTTACAATACCAGGACAATCACATGTCTGCTAGACACTGCTTTTATCTGAATTTGCTATTTTGTTGTCTTCATCCTCTCATTGATCCGTGATGAATTCATCATTCTCATGTGTAAATAGGGAACTGTTGTTCTTGTTTTTCAACCAGCAGAGGAAGGAGGTGGAGGGGCTAAGAAAATTGTAGATGCTGGAGCCTTAGAAAATGTTAGTGCTATCTTTGGATTGCATATTACACCTAGCCTTCCAATAGGTCAAGTAGCCTCAACGTCTGGTCCAATCATGGCAGGAAGTGGCTTCTTTGAAGCGATAATAAGTGGGAAGGGAGGTCATGCAGCTATTCCTCAACATTCTATAGACCCTGTTTTGGCGGCTTCTAATGTGATTATTAGCTTACAGCACCTTGTTTCTCGTGAGGCCAATCCTCTGGACTCCCAGGTATATTTGGTTCATTCTTTGTTCTCCCATGCCATCATCCACTCGTTTTTTACTGATTTTCTTGTTAGAATCAAGAGTCGTCAGCCTGTATTCTATATGTCTACATAAGTTATATATGTACATCAGAAAGTAGCGATAACTGGATTGCAACCTATTCATGGACAACTTTCACCTGTTTTCTTTGTGTGAAATATAAATCTGTTTAGAGCTTTCTCCAAAGTAGAGATGATTGGATATTTTTATTTGCAAAATTGCAAGGATCATATATTGAGTATGCTTGGCTAGTTGGCTGGAAAATTGAGCACAGATGAGCATCATATATAGTTTATAACATTATATTATGTACTGTTAACTGTTAAGTGTCCGTATCACAAAGGATGCAAAAAAAAAACATAAAGGGAAAAGGGTGACCTGAAGGCCAAGTAAGGTGAAGCTTTGAAAAGGATGAAATAGAGAAAAATAACTACACCACAGGCATTTAATGATAATAGAGGCATACGTGTTTTAATTACTGAATATTTAAGAAAGTCTTGTTTCCTGAAGGCTTTTCTTTTGTTTATGGTGCCTTACATGGAGAATGTCCCTACAGGTTGTGACAGTTGCAAAGTTCCAAGGAGGCGGCGCGTTCAATGTTATTCCAGATTATGTCACGATTGGAGGCACCTTCCGTGCTTTCTCTAAAGAAAGTTTTGATCAACTCAAACAGCGCATTAAACAGGTATATCATAGAGAAGAATACATTCATTTTCAGATGGATTAACTCAAAGTTGAGGTTAATGATCTCTTCTACAGTATACATTGTTAGTCGTTACCTTACTATAACCTGTTGTTTTATTTCTCTCGGTTATTAAACCTAATAGCTTGGATTACATTGGGCATTAGAAAGGATGTTAAATCAAGAATAAGCGATTATTTTCCTATGGCTATATGTCAAACTTATTTCAGTTATTATTTCTTAATAAGCAAAGCTGCATTCCACTATTCCGTAGGATCAACTATATATAAAACAGGCTCCTACCTAATATGGTCTAAAGATGATACTTGTAAGGGTCTGTCAAACACAACTCAGATGCCACAATTACCATTATGTTTCTGTATCTTAATCATTGCTACACAAAAAGTTAGTCAACATAACTGAGAATAGATGCATAGATTGCACAAAGTTGGGTAACTAACTTCCTGTTAGGTAAGTTTTCTTGAAACTTCACATAGATGCAAAAAATAAGTGTTTTGCCTTATGGTAAGGCTATGCATATTAAAGTTTAACCCTCGCTACACCCATAAAAGTTGGGTCCTTATTATGCATCTAGTCCTTTATAGTTGCTAAAGATAAATGTTTGCACTTGTATCAAATATTTCACTGCAATGATGGTAGGGACTAAGGCTGATTTATGTATACATGCAGGTTATCATTGGTCAAGCTGCTGTTCAGAGGTGCAATGCAACTGTCAACTTCTTTGAAGAAACTCATCCTTACTATCCTCCAACCGTAAACAATGGTGAGTTGCATGAGCATTTTCGGAACGTTGCAGAGAATTTGCTTGGCTTTGATAAAGTAAATGCAAAGTTGCAACCATTGATGGGAGCTGAAGACTTCTCATTCTATCAAGAGGTCATACCTGGTTACATCTTCTTTCTTGGAATGGAGACCTCAAACGAACCACTTCAATCTTTACATTCATCTTATCTGAAAGTCAATGAAGATGGACTCCCTTATGGAGCTGCACTTCATGCTTCATTAGCTGCTAGTTATCTTTTAAAGTATAAGCAGAATGTTACCAAGGTAGAGGGGAAATATAATGATGAATTATAATAATTATAATTATTGTAATATAGTCAATAAAAGCCAAAATATGATGCACCGGTTATATTATATCGTTATTGCTATTTTATTATTAGCATATTTTGGTCATGGCAACAAATCTACTTATGTCACATATTTTGCACTAAACACTAATTACTCATGCATAATCACCTTTTTTGGAGGATTGTTAACTTCTGATTTTTTATCTTTACAGTATACACGCTAATTAATATTCCTTAACCCCCAATCTTCTATCTAGTGATGCTTTAACACTACTTTTCATTGCATATAAAAAAATTCAAATAGGCAAACCCAAATTAAAATCCTTTGAAGCATGTCCACAATTAAATTCCTCAGTGGAATAAGCTTCTCTTTGAAGAATAAAGGAGATGTACTTCCTTTGTTCCTTATGGCACCAACATTTTGGTCATCAGCAGATCGGAACACGAGAAATGAAACATTATGTCCAAGAATCTTTCAGTTGATGAAAGAACTTCTTGGCCCCTCAAGATTCTCTATCTGTGAGCCAGTCATGTATCTATAACCATTTTTATTTGATAGATATACCCAGCATTATATTTGAATAATACTAAAACTTTTGGAGATATGAGGAAGAAACAAGAGGGAAATGGATTCGCTCCTGTTGTGGCACCAGGAGGCTCCAGTTTATTATTATTCTATATGAGTGATGTACCGTTTTAGTCCCTAACTTTGCGAGCATAATTCACTTTAGTCCCTGACTTTGTGCGAATAAGTCACTTTAGTCCTTGACTTTATATTTTACAGGTCACTTTAGTCCCTGAGTTATATAATCATTCATTTTAGTCCCTGAAAAGTCGGGGACTAAAATGAATAATATAGTGAAAGTCAGGGACTAAAATGATCAATAATAGTGAAAGTCAAGGACTAAAATGACTGATTTCGCGAAGGACTAAACTGACTTATAAAATACAAAGTCAGGGACTATTTTAGTATATAATTCTATTCGATGATATATTATGTATATCACTTTAACATCTATTTTGTCCTCTAATTAGAGATTCATTTGTTAGCAGTTGGTCCCTTAAAATCCATTTTGTGCATTTTTAGGAAATAATTTGATAGTTTTAACATTTTAAAGAACTAATTTTGTACTGTGTTTTTTTTAGGAATTAATTTGGTGAAATTTTTTTTTGAAGAATCAAATTTTGTGAGAAATGAATTTTTGAAGGACCAAATAAACGATTTTCTAGAAAAAAAACATACCTAAAAATCAAGCGATTTATCAATTGTGTGGGGTTTTATTGATTAGAATAAGTTATCTTAAATTATTTTTTTAAAAAATTTAACATATGCTAAATAGTAAAAAAATAAAAATTGGATACTCTAACTAGTAGACATTGAAAATTTAATAAATAAATGCACATAAAAAATGCATATACATGTAAATGAGAAAAAGAAGAAGAAGAAAGAATGCATTCATACAAGAAAAAGTTAAAAGTGATAATGATTGTATTTACTAACACGAGCTTATAACTTTTTTGAGGAGCTTATAGCTTTTTGTCAACAAGCTCAATTTACTATGACAAGCTTATAGCTTATGAAAAACTATAAGTTAGGAACTTTTAAAAAGTTATTTCAAATAGCTTATAAATGATAGTTTTTAGCTTTTAATAATTTATTTCAAATTTATCTTTGTCTTTTTTGAATAACTACATCTTTTATCATTTCGTTATATTAAATATTAATATATTATATGTCTTTTTAGGCTATTTCATATAATTTTAGCTTATTATAAGTTAGTTTTATTAAATACTACTTCTCAACAATAAGCTATAAGTTAAAAGTTATAAGCCACAAATCATAAACTATAAGTTATAAATTAAAAACTATAAGTTATAAGTTAATTTTAGTAAACACAGCCAAATATAGTATTGTACTGAGATGTGACTGTAATCTCAATGCCATTTTAATCTAACGGCTTGATAGCAATGAATTGGACCCTCTTGTTGGCGCCACAACCGGAGCGAATCCGGTGTCCAAACATGACTACATTAGAGGAGAAATTGAATGTATGTTTGAATTGAGGGCAATAAAATTAGATTCACCGTAATAAAATTGATTTTGAGTAAAATTTATTATGTTAATTGATTTTAAGTAAAATTAATTTTGAGTGAAAAATTAATATTAAAAAATTGATTATAAGAGAGAATTATATTTAAATGTTTTTGTCATAATTTAAATTTTATAGTGTAAGTATAATCTATAGTTATTTATGGAGAAACAGAAACAACCAGAATTAATTATATTCCGAATCAATTTTAACATAAATATGTTTATGAAGAAGTAGAATTAATAAGAATTAAATATGTTTGTGCATGTTTAAAAATGTTTTTTAAGCAAAAATAATTGCTGATTTTCATAAGTTTTAATCGTTTATTTCTTAAATGCTTTCTAAAGAGTTCATAAAATAAGTAATTTTCAAAATAAAAAAAAGACCAAAAACATACAGTTAAATATTATGTGAATATTGATGGAAAACAATGAATCGTACTATGTTTCAATCAGCTAAGAAGAATATTTTGGTACGTAGTACTAGTGGAAGGGGAGTGTAATAGCAAATAAATACACTTCAGGCAGTAATAACCAAAAAAAAGGACACTTTAGGCAGTGTCACAAACTTTCACGGTTTTTATTTTTATTTTTATTTTTTTGGTTACTCGAAAAAATGCTTAAAATGGTCTGGAACGAAGAAAGAGTAACAAAACTGTCTCTCAAATACCTGTCGCATCTAACGGTGGATATCTTAAAAAAAGACTTATAAATTTATTTTATACACGGAAAAACTTCTTTTTTTATTTATAAAAGACCTAGTATAGTTGATTTTTATGCCTTGAAATAGATTAGCCTTCAAAAATCTGAATTATTTTTGGTTTAATTATAATTTTAGTTCTCAAATTTTAATAATTGTGTGATTTTAGTTCTTCAACTTTTTTGATTATACAATTTATACAATTTTGATCCCCAAACTTTTAATTGTGTGATTTTAGTCATTTAACTTTGTCTACTATGCAATTTTTGTCCCTTCAACTTTTTCAAATCGTGAGATTTTTTGTTATAAATTATAGTAGTGGGCTATAAATAATTAGTTAAGCACAATTCTAAAATATTCTCTTAATGTATATATGTAAGTATTTTGAGAAGGAAATGACAAGCAATAAAAAATATGAAGTTTTATTTTATTTTTTAAGAGGGATCCTCCATTCTAGTGAAAAATTTATCTTTTCTAATTTTAGTTTATTACATTTTCCTTATTTAATCCATCTTTCATTAAGAACATAACAGTTAACATAATTAAACTAATAAAATAAAGTATGTAAGAACATCAAAATTTTATACCATTAGAAAGTTTTAAACCAAATTCACACAAATGAAAACTCATTATATGAGTTTGATTGCGTTGATAATTAGCTTATTAACAAGAGATTGTGAAATAATCAAAATCACGCAACTAGAAAAGTTTCGATACCAAAATTGTGCAATTCAAATTTAGGGAATCAAAATTATACAATTGACAAAGTTATGAGACTAAAATCACATAATTAAAAGTAGAGAGACTAAAATCACACAATTGAAAAAATTGAGAGACAAAAAGTGCAATTAAATCTATTATGATTTTTTTTTTCTTCAAAATAATGACAAGATATGTACATCGTCTGACTTGATGTTTCTCCCTTTTTTTATGAATAGCTGGACTTGAATGTTGATGCAAGTTGCCTGTAATTATGCAGAACCAACCTAACGGGCGAAAAAAAAGCCTAATGGGCCGATATCTAGTCTTTAATAAACTGCTAGGAGTACTAAATAATTCATTAATTCTTTTTTTTGGTGAATCCAAATAATTCATTAATAGTCAACCAAAAACAAATAATTCATTAATAGTCAACCAAAAACAAATAATTCATTAATTTTCATGATGTACAACGTATTATACTCTGTTATCTTAACTAAATTAGCTAATTCAATGCAATAGTTCAGGTGGAGTTTCGGTAGAAATTTACTAGCTTGTATATTCACTCTGGTATTTATTATAAAATATACAGTTTCTTACGTTGTGCATACAAATAAAAATAACCAGTTTTTCAAAATGTCATATGATATATTTATTTTATCTTTTATTAAAAATTTGTATAGTATTTTATAATAAAAAGAAATAATAATTTAAAGGAAAATATAAAAACTTGTAAGTGAGTAACATTTTAAGCCTACCTCCATCCATTTTTGTTTGACCTGAACACCTCTAGTTAAGAGGATATCTCAACTTGTTTACTCCATATTTCACTCCTTCATTATGTTCCCCTTAAATAAAAAAACAAAATGGCAAGTGGCATCCACATTCACATTCTCTAGAAATGCAGACCTAACGGATTTTCACTTAGTAAATGAAATTGCATTTTGTTATTCAGTTATATTATCCCTTGACATTTTGAACTTAAAGATTTATGGAATAAATTAATTTTTTTTTAAAAAACGACAAATTAAATTGATTTTTTTTTTCTTCTTATAATTCTATGGAACAATGTAAAATTATGTTATTGACAAAGTAAAGTTAGGGACGTAATTAAATAATGGGCAACAAACTCAAAGATTAAAATATATCTCTATTAATGTCAGAAACTAAGATAAACAACCTTAATCAATTTAGCGACTCAACTAGTATACCATTTAGGTCCTGTTTAAAAAGACTTATGCGCATCTTATGGAAATAGCTTATGGATTCCTATAAGTTGTTTTCAACTTATTTTTATAAGCTTCTTGAAGTAGCTTATTAAAAAGCTGTTTTTAGCTTATTCAAATAAGTTTTACTATTAGCCACACGATGAGATCGCTTACTATTAGCCTCTGTCTTTAAGTAATTTAAAGTAGTTTTTGTCCCTTTTCTAAAATGAAGAGCAATTAAAGAGGAAAATTAGAGAAGAGATAGAGAAATTGAAGAGTTTATTAGGGAGGAGATTGAGAAATTTGAGAAAATAAAGAGAAAATAGAAATCAACTTAATTCATTCATTAATTTTTTTATATATTTAACATAATTATTTAATAAACTTATATATAATCTTTATTGGGTTGAGCCCATTATATATACTTCTTAAATTATTTAAACTATAAAAATACTAATTATACTATTTATAATATTTTTCTCACAACAAAAATTGTTTGAAATCGGTAGTGCAAAACATTTCTAAGAATTTAAAAAAATTGAATTATTATTTTTTTTAAATTTAAGATATAATTAAATAATTAATCCTTTTTAAAAGTAAAAACTATTCAATAATTTTTTGATTAATTATAATTTGGCAACATATATACTTTTTTTCATGTACAATTTACCATCATCACTTTAAAATTATGCAGTTTATTTGTACGCTTTGAAACATGTAGATTACTTTAAAAACTATAATTAACTATAATTAGTAACAATTTTTTTCATTAGTGACGGGTCTATTAAGAATTACTATATACGAAATACACAACATATATTTTAAAAGTAACAATAATATAATGATTTTTTTAACATGTACAACTATTACATACGATAAGAATTTTAAAATAAAAAAAATGTAAATAATAAATGTATATTAAATACAAAAGTCAATTAATTTTTATCTTTTTTTATAAAAAAATTTTCTTTTAAAATACTTAACATATGCAATGCTTGTACAAATTAAAAAAAAACCGATAATATAAATCACATAAACATACAGTAAAATACTGATGGACAAAAATACAAATAAGTAAATAACATTAGGCCCCTACTTTTAACACATTTTTTATTTCTGCTTATGTCATACTATTTTTTTTTGAACAATAGTGTTTTGCAAAACTAAGTAACGGTTATTGGGGGAGTTTGTTTAAAAGTTTAGAAATATATTTTTAAGTATTTTATTTCTAGGAATATAATTTCAGTAATATTTATTCCCAAACATTTTACATAAGTTGTTTGGTTTTTAGTTTTTATTTCGGGGAATCTTTAAAAATATTTCAATAAAATTTTAAATCTATTTGATTTACAATAATGTTATAGGTAATAATATGAAAATATTTTTAATGTATATAATATTATTTATTTATTTTAATTAATTAAACAATAAAAAAGTAAAAAATAACAAGTAGAAGAACAACAATGTAATACAATTATATAGATTAATATATATAATGAATTAGATACATAACATTGACAACTTAGAGGGCATTAACTTCTAGGAATAAAAATTATTTTTGGTATCTTATTTGTGATAATTTGTATATTTCTAAAAATGTGTATTTTTTAACATTTTATAAGAGAGTGTTCGATAAAATTAACATCATTAAGAAAATTTTTTGAATTTAAAATAAAATTTCCAAAAAAGAAAAATAAAAAAGTGGTAGTTACAAGATAAATATAAAATAATTACCTATATTTCTATGGAAATAAACTTACCTATCTTTCAGCATAGGAATTGAGATTATAGAAAATAGAAACAAAAAACATTCTCGGGAATAAATGATGCACGAGAAACTTTTTTAAACCTTTAAACAAACATGAGAATTTTACATTTCTAAGTATACATTTCCGAAAATGTTTTTGTAAACCTTGAAACAAACGTCCCTTTAATCAGGTGTGTTGAGTAATTAAAAATCGAGCGAATATGTAAAAAGATTTCTCAAAAAACCCACCAGCAATTAAAAACCCAGTGTGTCCCCTAATTAAAAATCGAACGTATATGTAAAAGATTTTTCAAAATGTATACCAGTAATTAAAAATCAGGCGTGTCCAATAATTAAAAACTATTAGTTAGTTTCACTAAACATATTTATTAATTTGCTCAATTTCTAAAATTTGAACGCGCTCAAATTTTAAATACCCAACGAAAGACAATTTTAAAAAGAAAAAAGTAAAACGTACGATGTAGGCAGAAAAGGGAGAGTTGGCAATATAATAGCCACCATATCACTAATTTTTTGAATTCATGTACAAAATTTAAATCAAAATTATTTAAAGAGTTAACTATCAATTTCATCTTTCAAAGATTATTTTGTCATCAACTTAGTTCTTCAAAAAATTTTGTCACCAAATTAATCCTCTAAAGATTATTTTTGTCACCAATTTGGTTCATCAAAGTACTTTGTCACCAAATTATGCAAAATTAGTCCTTCAAAGATTTAAATATATCAATTCGGCCCATGATGGAGGACTAGTTTGAAGACTAATTTGGTAGACTTTTAAATCTTTACGGGACTAATTTGGTGACAAAGTTCTTTGGGGTCAAATTGGTGACAAGGTAATCTTTGGAGGACTAATTTGGTAACAAAATTTTCTGAAGGACTAAATTTGTGACATGATAATCTTTAAAAGACCAAATTAATACATAACTCTTATTTAAAATCACGGTGATATCATTTGAAAAAATAGTTGTAAAGACACCATACCCATATTTTGGCAAAGAGCATATTCTAAGCATTAATTGATCAACTAGCATGACATTTTGAAGCCGTTTTAACAAAAGAATCTTAAATTAAACGTAACCATCATCTCCATCAAAACGTTGAAGGGAAGGTAAAGAACAATCTAGTGATAGAACTCAACAAGATTGAAAAAGTTTGGTGGGCCACCAATTATTCTATCTTGTAACTATATGATTGGGGGAAATATTGCATCAAAAAATGAAAAAGAAACAAAAGAAAAGAATACAAATCCATACACTGACCCTTCAATATATTAACCATCTCTAGAAAGTGCTTTATCCTTGAAGAAGATAAATTATAAACGTGCATTCCAGTTTTGAGATGTAAAGTAATATAAAAAGTGAAAAAATAAATAAATAAGAAATAATTAAAAAAATGGCATTGCGGTATAATATAATAGGCATGTATTATTTTTGCATCAAGATTATTTATTAATCAATTAGTGAAGATTAATTCCTTTTAAAGTAAAAAAAAATATTAAAATAAACACAATTTTTTTTCAATAAAATTGTTTTCATACAAGTCATAAGTCATGAATCAATTTCTAAACAAGTTTAACTATTTATTGATTGTGTTAAATTTTATTAGATAAACATAACATAATTTTAGACATTACATGTAAGGCCTTGATTTTAATTTGGCCTATATATTCAATTCTTTTTAAAGAAAGAATTTAATTTGAGGTTTTAATTTATGTTTTTTTAGGGTATCCACTATTGAAAGTAATGATTTATCCTTTTTTAGAAGTTGAACTCCATTTCAATCAATTAGGAATTAAACTCTCCATACAGAGGTGAATCCGACTCGAAGTAGGGGGTGTAACATAATTAATAAGTTAAAAAACAAAAATAAAAATAAAATAAAAAATAAAATAAATAAAAAATAGGTACTTTTAGTGAAGTTTAAGATGATTTTTTGTATATATTTTGCGATATAATAGATTTAAAATTATAAAATTAAGAAGTCAAATATAAAAATACAAGAATATATATATAAAAGTCTAGGTAATTCAAATATATAAGATTAAGACTCATTTTAAATACATAGTTTAATTGAGTACTTGTGTAATAAGATTTTTTTAAATGAAAGTTTATTTATAGATAAAATCATAAAACTTACTTAAAACTTCGTTTGGTCCAGTTTTTTTTTTTTTGGCTTAAAAGTAACTTTTAGGTTTAAGAGTTTTAAAAAAAAATTAAAAGCTATTAAACAATTTTATTATTTTTTAACTTATAAATTGTTTATAAGGAAGGGAATAAAAAAAAGTGACTTTTATTAAAAAAGCTTATCTTTCTAATTTTTTATGAAAAGTTGTTTTTTTTCACATTTTACTCAAAAAAAAGATAGCTTTTAAATTTAAGAGCTTTGTTCGACCTAACTTTTGCTCACAAGAGAAAGAGAAACCAAAATAAAACTACGTCAAACACTATCTAAA
Source organism: Cyamopsis tetragonoloba (assembly GCA_037177725.1). Classification (NCBI taxonomy): domain Eukaryota; kingdom Viridiplantae; phylum Streptophyta; class Magnoliopsida; order Fabales; family Fabaceae; genus Cyamopsis; species Cyamopsis tetragonoloba. Next base: position 51,772,424 of record CM074124.1, on the reverse strand, counting down.
TAATCTAAAAGCAGCTTATTCTGAGTAAGCTTATAAAAATAAACTAAAAATAATTATAAGAATTTATAAACTATTTTTTATAAACTACAAATAAATTCTTCTAAACTGAACTTAAGAGTGAAAAATACAAAAAAATTCATAATATAATTTTTTTAAATCAAGGGATGCTCCTCAAGTGAATGTAAATCCTCCACTGCCCTATAGTGCCTACATATGTTTTCTTTAATAATTCTACCAATTGCTTCGTCTTGTAAAAAAAAAAAAAAAAAAAAATCGTTCCTTAATAACCCCAACTCAAAAATGTACAAAACATCTTTGGTTTCAAGCCGCTCATGTTACTGTGTTTTTCCTTTTTAATCTTTCTGTTACATATGAGCACCCGTTTCCACTTTCCTTTAACTGAGCCTTCGTTCTAGGTTGATAACAAAATTAAAAAAAAAAAAAAACATTCGCCTCACTCATCACGTTTTTCATAGTGTGATGAACGAAAGAGTTGAGTTTTCAGACGTAGCACAGCACAATTCCCACTTCCATTGAAATCTGCCGCAATTCAAGAACAGAGAAGAAAAGTGTGAAGCGATCTATCACTTTCTTCCTCAAACGTCTTCCTTTTTCATTCATTGAACTCTCTCTCTCTATATAACTCCTCTTTTGTCCATACCCCATCTTGGTAATGCGCTTTTCACGTTTCTCTGCTTTACGTTTTTTGTCTCTTAAATCCACCATTCAATGCGGTTTCCCTCCTTGCCTTTTATTTCAATCATAAATCTCTGGTTTTTGAACGAAATCACTAGTGTTCGTTTCATGGGCAGCTGGATTTCACTCGTTATTTGATGTGATCTCAAGGTGTTTGATGTTTTGATCTGTTATTTGATACGGTTTCTGATTAATTCTTCATACAGAGAAGAGAAGGATACCTCACGTTGTAGGATAGTGTGACACGTTTGTTTTGATCTGGTTTTGCCAAGAAAAAGTGAGTTGGTTTTTATGCATATGAGGTGTTTGTGAATTTGATTATGAGTGAAGGCAAAAGAGTATTAAGATCCTGAATTTGATTGGAAGAGAGGAAGAGGGGAAAAGAAAAATCATGCAGTCTAGGTTGGAGGAAGGGAAGGACCCTTCTGCCACATTAAGAACTAGTCCCTCTAGGCCATTCCCTTTGAGACTTCTTCAGTTCTTCTTGCTCTTTTTGGTGATTGGCCTTGGCGCTTCGTTTCTTAGCATGTACATGATTAGGCATTTTGGCATTCATAATGTGGCTCTGGTTCAGTCTACGTTTAGGCCTTGCTTTCAGCAGCCAGCTACCTTAGAAAATTGGATTAGGCCTCCATCTAGTTTGCTACATAGCATGAATGACACCGAACTCTTCTGGCGAGCTTCTTTTGTTCCCAGGATTAAGAGTTATCCTTTTAACAGAGCTCCCAAGATTGCCTTCATGTTCTTGACCAAGGGACCCTTGCCTATGGCTCCGCTCTGGGAGAAGTTCTTTAAAGGGCATGAGGGGCATTACTCCATCTATATTCATTCACTGCCATCTTACACTGCTGATTTTTTGCCGTCATCGGTGTTTTACAAGAGACAGATCCCAAGCCAGGTATAAGCTAACTTTATTCTATATAAGTTTTTTTTTTTTGGGTCCCATATAAATTGTTTTTGAATAGGTGTTATATGTATTTGTCTGGAAAGTAGGATTTTCTATATGGATTTCCAAGTGTTCATTGACATGCCTGTTATGGAAATTCTATATTTTGATCCTTAGCAATGCCAGTTAACAGTTGGCATTTCCACTTATCCAGCCTTATTTTTTATTGAGTTTTATGATGGAGGCTAATTTATTGTCATGTCAAATGTTGGTTAGCTTCCAGTCCTTTTCGAGTCATATGGTCAGTAAGTTAAAAAAAGTCAAATGTATGATGCATTTAAAGCCCCCCTGCTGTATCATTATTTTCTTATGTCAAATTATGTTGATAGGAATTATGCAACATGTGGATCTAACAGTTGATCTATTATATTGGAATAAGATAGTATTTGAACAAGAAAAGTCATATTCCTGATTCTTCATATACAAATTATATCATGAATAAAGGAGAATGTCTTTGCTTTGACCTGTAATAACAGATTTTTCTTACAAAGGAGTAGATTCATCCTTTATTATGGTATTATCTCAACCCATATAGATTATATTAAAGAAGTGGTTATGTTTCCAAGGATAAACATAGATGGGTAATTTGACAACCAACTTCCTTCAACTGAGGGAATCCATCACTCATTATGATGATGTGCTTGTTGCATTTGTGATTCTGAACAAACTTATGACATGTAGAAATCAAAAAGTGGTTGAAGGACTAAATCAGTTTTTGAGTCAACAATGCTTATTAATTTTTGCATATTTTGTAAAAAGAAAACAGCAGAGCTTTATTGAATAATTTTAACTTTTTCATTGTAGTTGTACAATTTCTTAAGTTATTGTATTTGTCACTTTTTTATGAATAATTGAAAATACGATGAAGATTTTTTTGGTTATTAGATTCTGTCTTCTAGCATTTTATTTATACAAAGCACCACAGTGAGTAATTGACACTTGTGTAAATAGAATGAGAAGGTTTCTGCGTCATTGGACTTGGCTTGAAAGACTGCTTAGTAAATAATCCTGAAGCGGACATGGAAATGCCCATAGCATCAGTGATCTATGAATTTCTTGATGGAAAAGAAAAAGAAAACGTACGTTTCTGAAATTATATAGTTTGCATATTATGGAAAGGAGGGGGAGGGATGAGAATATATGATGTGATAATCATTTGACTAGACAGCTGGGACTTAAGAATCGCTTTGTCTGTGCGTTAATGTGTGTGAGAGAGGGAGAGAGAGAGAGAGAGAGAGAGAGAGCCGATAGGGTGGGGGTAGAGGAGGAGGAAGCTTCGAGAGTTGATTCTTGGGTCTGCTAAGTTTATTCAGACATCTTGTCTTCACTATAAAACCATCACCACCTTCTTGTCTTGATGTATATTGCTAAAGCACCCATTGTTAGAGTTATGTATAAGCTTGGTTACCTTCTACACATCATTGGTTATCGGAAGGCACAGGATTTATCTTGAAATCTTTTTGTTCTTCATTTTACTTGCAAAATTTTGTAAACTATCTGTGCTGAAAAACATGTCCAATAGAAAAAAATAAATGCAAATATTCTTCATTAAGGGTTTATATGATGGATAGGAACCAGGGGAAATCATGAAAAAACTTAACTCTCAGCAATCAGACATGTCTGCTAGTCTAAGGTTTTTCTTATTATTATCCAGCATTTTTTTTTTCTTTGGATAAGCTTATTATTATTATCCAGCAATTAATTGGGAGAACATGCTTCTAAAACCTCTTAATCTTGTCAAGAAATATAAGCTCCATTTCTTGATATGTTCCTTGAGCAGTGCATTGTTTTTCAATTTTGATATAAAGAGTAGATTTCAAATTCAATATTTTCTGCTTTTTACAGGTGGCAGAGTGGGGAATGATGAGTATGTGTGATGCAGAAAGAAGACTTTTGGCGAATGCATTGCTCGATATCTCAAATGAATGGTTTATCCTCCTATCTGAGGCCTGCATTCCACTCCAGAACTTCAGCATTGTGTACCGTTACATATCACGGTCAAGGTATAGCTTCATGGGTGCAGTCGATGAACCTGGTCCTTACGGGAGAGGTCGCTACGATGAAAACATGGCTCCCGAGATTAACATGAGTGACTGGCGTAAGGGGTCTCAATGGTTCGAAGTTAATCGCGAGCTAGCTGTTAGGATAGTTGAGGACAGTAAATACTATCCTAAGCTCAAAGAATTCTGCACACCCCACAAATGCTACGTTGATGAGCACTATTTTCAGACGATGTTAACCATAAATACTCCTCATCTTTTGGCAAATAGGAGCCTTACTTATGTCGATTGGTCAAGAGGCGGTGCTCACCCGGCTACTTTTGGGAAGGATGACATAAAAGAGGAATTTTTCAAGAAAATTTTGCAAGATCAGACTTGTCTTTACAATAACCAGCCAACTTCCCTTTGCTTCTTATTTGGAAGAAAATTTGCACCCAATGCTTTGGGTCCCCTTTTAGATATAGCTCCCAAAGTTCTAGGAATTTGAAAAAATGCCTGGCCTCCTAGTTGCATCATTGAAGGAGTGCTGATTGGAGCATGTTAGTTAGCTATCAGCTGACTCAATTTTCGTTGCATTATTCGTCTTCTTATCGCTCTGTATTGCAGAAATTTTGAGTTGCTCCTCCAGCGTTTAGATGTGTAGGATATTGAATCTAAACCATATTTTATACAAGTATTGATTAGCCAAAATGTTGACTAATATTATATTGGATTACTTTCTAATGAAATAAATATTTTAGCTGTCTTTTTGGAACATGTCTTGCCGTTAATAAAAGCAATCTTTTTTCAGACCACTATATCATGCACTATCACCAATACTAGTGTTTTATATTATTTCGAGGCATACGGTTTGTGGTTGTGTCAGTTATTTTTAGTTGTTTATGGTTCAGATTAATCACTTTTCACAGACTTCTCGCTTAATGATTTGATCTGAAGCTATTTTTTTGTACTAAAACATTTGCTTTTCCAAAGATTTGGAGTTGAGGGTTGGTGGGATAGCATCATGTTTGCTTTTGAGAACTGAACTTCTTTGTCTTTCATGATTGGCTTTATATAGTTTATTAGTGTCTCTGAATATCAGTTGAAGCAACTAAATTAACTTTTATCTTCTTATAAATGACATGTCTTGATGTTTGGATTACTCAACGAAAGCTTGTTAACTCAACCGAAAATGATTTTAAATCAGCATTTAACAGAATAGCAATACTCCCTCCACATAATTTCATTATGCATGAGTAATTTGTGTTTAGTGCACCATGAAAGAAGTTAAAATTTGGTAGATGCAAAGAAAGATGGCACATAAATGGAGTTGCTGACATGGCCAAAATATGCTGACAGACTATTAAAAACTGATAGATATTACCTTTTGATGGTTATTAAGACTTACAATTCATCATGAAATTTCCCCTCTACCTTGGTAACATCCTTCTCATACTTGAGAAGATAACTAGCAGCTAATGAAGCATGAAGTGCAGCTCCATAAGGAAATCCACCTTCATTGACTTTGAGATGAGGTGAGTGCAATGACTGAAGAGGTTCATTTGATGTCTCAGTTCCAAGATATTTTGTTTTCTTTTTCATAAATAATTACAGATTTCAGTTTATGCATGTGAAATGAATGTATTCTCCTCTATGATATACCTGTTTAATGAGCTGTCTGAGTTGATCAAAACTTTCTTTAGAGAAAGCACGAAAGGTGCCGCCAATTGTGACTGAATCTGGAATAGCATTGAATGCAGCACCTCCTTGGAACTTTGCAACTGTTACAACCTGTATGGACATTCTTTATCTAAGGAGCCATAAACAAAGAAAAGCCTTCAGGGAAAAAGCCTTTCATCTTCTAAAATAATCAGTAATCATAACACATAAAAATGCTCAGACGTACAAACAAACCAAATACCAATGCCTCTATTATCATTTAAAGCCTGTGGTGTAGTTGTGTTCCTCTATATTATCCTTTTCAAAGCTTCACCTTACTTGGTCTTCAAGTCATATTCTTTTCACTTTCTAAACATGCTCTCACATGCTCAAATAAGAGTCAATTTGAATTAGCTTCTCCATAAGTGCTAATGGGAAAAAAAAAATTATAAACAGAAAAATTTCTTGATTCTAACAATAAAATAAGGATAACATAAGTAGAAATTGGAAAGGTAAAACAAAGAACATAGAAATGACAAGAGTCTTATCCTAGTAGATGAGATCAACTACAAGGATCACCAAAGTCACTATGCTCGGTCAAAGATCATATTTTCAGAAATAATATTTACTATCGAATCCTTTTCACCTGAGAATCCAGAGGATCAGCTTCGCGAGAAACAAGATGCTGTAAGCTAATAATCACATTAGACGCTGCCAAAATGGGGTCTATAGAATGTTGAGGAATGGCTGCATGACCTCCTCTACCACTTATTGTTGCTTCAAAGAAACCACTTCCTGCCATGATTGGACCATACTTTGAGGCTACATGTCCTATTGGGAGCTTAGGATCAATATGCAATCCAAATATAGCACTAACATTTTCTAAGGCTCCTGCATCCAGAATTTTCTTAGCTCCTCCACCTCCTTCCTCTGCTGGTTGGAAAACAAGAACAACAGTTCCCTATTTAGATAACAAAATGATGAATTTATTAGGGATCCATGAGAGGATGAAGATCACTGAAAAAGACTATTCAGGGAAAAGCAGCATCTAGCAGACATGTGTGAGTGTCCTGGTATAGTATTACAGATTTCCAATAACAAAGAAGTATGCCAGATGTTAGAAAGCAGAACATAAAAGTGGATATAGAGAAAGGAAATGAAAACCAAGAAAGCAATATAAGAAGACAAACTTGGATATCTTTTTCATGCTCTTTGAGAATTTTGGCAGCACCAAGAACCTTGCTAACATGAGCATCATGACCACATGCATGCATCTTTCCCGGAACTTTACTCTTGTGCTCCCATTCCACCATTTCCTAAGGTTAGATGAAGCAAAAATGTGAAAACAATGTGATAATTCTGTAATTATTTTTAAATAAATTGAAAAACTAGAATGCAAATCAAACAAGTCTTATCTTTTAAGTAACTTATAAAACATAATAAAAGGCATGTTTAATTTGTATTTTTATTTCTCTTTTCATTTTTTTTTTTATGTATAATTACAATACGAAATTATCAATTTGTTTTCATTTTATTCACAATTTCTTGAGATTTGTATAGCATGAAAACAAGTGAAAACAATTTAATTTTATTGTGAGTGTTTTGTAAAATATCTCTTCTCTTGCAAATCAAACACAAAAAGCATTATGTTTCCTTTCATTTGCTCACCTTTCTTGGACTAAACATCTATCTAAAATAGAAAATAAAAATAAAAAATAAAAATACAAAAAATAAGCATGCTCTATGGGCTTGTTTGGTTTGCATTTTAATTGTCAGATTCTATTTATCGTTTTTATTTTATTTTAAATTTTCTGAAATTTGTAAAGGAAAAACAAAAAATGATGAAAACAAGAACATCATGTTTTCAGTCATTCTGATTTTCCTATATAATTCTAGAAACTAAAAAAAGAATAAAAACAAAAATGAAAATGCAAAGCAAACAAATAAAACCATCATCTTACTTTATTTTGTTTTTATTTTTAGATATTTGTATAGCAAATATTGAAAATAACAAAAACAACTACTCTCTCCATTTCATAATATAAAGCTTAGCCGCTTTTCAAACAGTTTAAAAAAATAGTTATTGTACTAACAAAAAAAAATAGTTATTGCATTAGTTATAAAAAAGTTAGTCACTATTATAATTTTAACCTTAATCTCGGAATTAACAATACTAGTAGTAGGTTACTTTAATAAATAAGGATAAAATTAAAAAAAATAATAAATGCATGTAAGTGTTTATAATATAAAACACGAACATTTTATACTAGGTGCTTATATCATGAAATAGATAGAGTATAATTTATTTTGAAGGTTCTGTACAACTTTGTACAACTTTTTTATCTTTTCTTTTCAACCAATCACAAAATTACTATTTTTTAATTTTTTTCCCTCTAATTCTTTGAACCAAACACATATATAAAATAAGAAAATAAAAAAAAATATATGAAAATGTAAAATAAACATGCACTATGATGATAGATGAGCATGCCATGAAAGAACATAAAGAAATAAAGAATGAATGAATGAAATCTGCATGGGAAGAGCATCCATATCATCTCTAATAGCAACAAAAGGAGATTTTCCTGTTCCAATAAAGCCAATAACACCAGTGACAGCAACAGGGTGTTTATAGGAAATTCCCATTTTGTCCAATTCTGCTCTTATAAGCTTACTGGTTTCAAATTCCTCATAACCCAATTCAGGATTCTCATGAATCTTTCTTCTGATTTGCACCATCCAATCAAAAACCTCTGGCTTCTTGGCTGTGTCTAGAAATTTGGTTAATAATTGGTTTGAAGTGAAAGAGGAATCTGTTATTGAGAAGATGGGTGTTGCAGCAAAGAAATGGATAATAAGGATGAAAAAATAGAACCAATTTAAGAAACACATGGTTTCTTTGGAATGAAACAGAAGAAGAGCAATCAACTGAGCTAATAACGTAGATTTGTTTAGTAAAGTTCTACTAAAATTGTAACATGCATTTTCCTGCTAAAATTGAAATGTGACTTAATCACTATGCTAAAACTCTTAATTACATTTTGGAAAAGCTTAAAAGAAGAGAATTAAAATAAGAGTCCTGATTTTTGTACTCAAAATTTTCTATACTCAATGTACGGTTACGTACATGGAAAAAAGTGGTTACATTAGTTATTTTTTGGGTTACAGTGTACATTGGTTACATTACATTAGTTATTTTTTGGTTGCAGTGTCTTTTTGGATTTGATGGTTACATGTGTAGAAATATGGTTATCACGTAAAAATAAAAATTCAATAAAACTTTAACATGTGTAACCAGATATTTAACGTAGATAACCATGAATATAAAGTGAGTACAAAAAATGTGAGTACGAAAATCTTTTTTCTTAAAATAATATAGTTTTACAAAGTTTTGACGCTTATCATTTCCCAATTATGATATAATAATACATTTTTTTTTTTTGGTTTTTAGTGTCTTACAATACCCTTTTTTCTCATTATAAAATATTTATATTAACTGATTAATTCTATTAGCATATAAATTTTTAATTAGGGGTTATGATTTGCTTAAAAACTTCACCTATTTTTGTATAGATATATATTTTTTGGTGAGTATAAAAACCTCTAGGTTCTAGCTAATGGGCATTATTAGCAATATGGCTCTAATAGCATGTTATAATTTGAATTGTCTATTTTCTATTTTCGAAAATTCGTAGAGGACAAAAGACTTTTTCTTGGAATTGATGAAATGTAAAATTTAAAATGTTAAATAAAAACATACACCATTCAATATGTTAAAAGGGCAGAATAAACGTTGACCCATAAAATGCATGCCTTTATAACCCATCTAATAGTCTATTTTTTTGTTTAACATTGCATCAAACACAAAAAGATGTTTTCTCAATATATTGGTGGTCCACTAAAAAGGGGTGTATAGAATTAAAAAAAAAAGAGAGAGAAATTTTAATAACTTTCCCGTAATTTTGTGCACGTTATATAGAGACTCAGCGTATTTTAAAAATTATACTAATTTTTCTTAAACTCAATAATGTACACAAATCTCAAAGGAGGAAGATTGGTATAATGGATAAATATTTATTAAATCTAAGTGTAATATACATAAATTCAATGAAAGATTATTGCAGTCTTTCAAACAAAAGATACGATGTTTCATTTTTATAATTTTCAATCCAAAATCACAAAATGACACTTGTGTAAGAAATACACCAATCATAATCATTCGGAGTGCTAGTTGTTATAATGTCACTACAAAAAATTCCGCACATTTACTATTTAAAAGAAAATATTAAGATTATAAGAGATAAATATATACTTTAACAACCTTCGAGTAGGTAGTTTAAAAGGCCATTGACCATACATTTAGTTTTGAGATCTCATTCTCTTTCTCTTGAGTATACTATTCATAAACCCCTACAAATTTGATTCATGGATTTTATCACACAGTTGCCTGAACCCATCATTCACAACATACTTTATCGTCTTCCCCCAAAAGATGCCGCAAGAACTTGTGTTCTTTCAAAGGCATGGACTCTGGTTGAGTCTCGAACTCCTTTCAAACGTTTCTACGATTCTCACTTCCCATTTCCCAAATCGTTGTTTAGCTATGCAAAGAAACATTTGGAATGTTTTTTTAAGAGCAACGACGAGTTAGCCATTGAATCATTTACTTTTCATTTTAGTTATGGCCGTATATACGACCATGACATAGCTTCATTGTTAAAATGTATAATGAAGAAGGGTCGAACTCAACTACTTGACCTTAATATTCGGGAATGTACATTGCCCCGCACTGTGCTTCAATCTAACACGCTAACCGTGTTGAGTTTGTGCGGTTGCACGTGCTATCCTATTCGTGCACAAATTCATCTTCCCAAACTAACTACACTGAATCTTACCGACATTCAGGTGACCAACTACTTTGTTGAACGACTGACACGTGGATGTCCTTTGTTGTTGCATTTGAAAATCAAGCATTGCAAGTATATAACTACTCTTCGAGTCACTGGTCTTGAGAGGATCCAGACCGTTGGTGTATTTGAGTGCAAGAATCTAATTACCGTTGAAATCCGGTCACCGAATCTTCATTGCATTAGGTATACCGGTTACTCACACGATAAGCCGTGTGATCTTATCTTTGCTCCATCGAAGAAGCTTATTTTGGAGTTTACAACAATTAAAAATTCTTGGCTTGAGCGGCAACTTCCCACGTGTGAGGAATTGGGACTTAAACACGTAAATTGTGTTGATGATATTAATATTTCAAGCCAAAAGCTAAGAAAATTAAAAATAAAGTGTGTCGATATGAAGAAAGTGGTTCGGATTGATTGTCCAAATTTGCAAACACTAGTATTCGACGATAATCAGTTGCCGTTTTGTTCTATGTGTGAATTCAAATCATTACGAAATTTCAGAATTGTGTTTTGCTTAGAAGCTCCTCGACGTACTTTTTGGTACGATCAGTTAAAGGACTTGTTTGCAAAGTTTGGCTCTATCAAAGAATTCATCAAGCAGATTGTAACTTACAAGCGTCGCAAAGTAAGTTTTGCATTTTTTAGGCTATAAATTATATGTTTTTAGTCCTTTCAAATTAAATATGTGATATTTTAAAATTGGTTTGTTGGACTTTTTTTTTTCTTTGGTTTAGGTACTTTAAATATGGGGTGCTATAAAATTGATTCTTCGGAAAAAAAATAAAATTGGTTTGAGTCTCTCCAAGTTAGTCCTTATTCATCTTTTCTATGTTTTAATTTCCTTTTGCTTTATGGTCCTTTTCCTTTCAGAAAATTTGTCTTTTAATCTCTGCTGTCACTCTATGCTAATAATGACGGAATGTGCTAATATTTCGTTGACTCAAGTACACATTAAATGTAAGATTTCGTTTTTTTGTCTCCACCAAAATATATATGGAAAAAATGGTTTAAAACCTGAATTAGTCTATATTGATCTTTGGACTAAAACGTAGTAATAATATTTAGCTAAAGACTAATTTAAAAGAGACCTAAACCATTTTTTTAAAGGATCAATTTTAAAATACCTATATTTAGATGACATAAAGCAAAGATTTGTTTTTTTTTGAAGAACTAATTTTAAAACATCATATATTTAGAAGGACTAAAAACATAATTTAGTCATTTTTTTAAGTTTGAATATATGTTTAGATTTTTTTATTTACAAATAAATTAACGACATTAAAAATTAAACTACATACCACACACATATCATTGCCAGCTATGCTGGCTATGTTTAGATTGTTAACGTAGTATATTTATCTAACTTTTCAAATAATAAAATTGAAAGCAAACAAAAAGAGCTTATAATAGAAAAAATAAATAAATAAGTAAAATAGAAGATTATCAAATATTTATTACAATAAAACAATTTCAAGTTTTTAATTGCAAAATCTTCCTTGGTCTTGTGAAATTTCAGGATATGATCGTTATGGATGGGTTTGGGGAATTTATAATTCCTACTATTGTTGATGATGAGCATTTGGTGCGAAACGAAATAGTTGTCATATCATCAGTATTTAATTCTCAGCAATTCAACAAGTTTGGGAAACATGTTTACAGGAGCACCAAAATTTCCAAATTAAGAATCTACGTGGCATCAACTCATTGCAGCAACAACAATTTCTCTCATGTACCATTTACATTGTTACCCCTTAATTATTTATTTAATTCACCAATTAATCTAGATTCTGAATCACTTAGTTACCCAAAAAGAAAAAAAGTCTAGATCACTTGGCTCATTTTATTTACATGTGATTAAATTAACAATGTAATATCTATACATTTATTTTCATTGTCCCTAAATTAAGAACTATTTCACTATGGTTCTTATATGATGTCTTAATATTTACGTTTTAGTTCTTACTTTCTAATTTTGATCACTATACCTAGAAATACTTTGTTTTGATCCATAAACTTGATATTGTTTTATGTTTTGAAATCTAAAAAGATGCCAAGTATAAAGATATGCCGTTAAATATTCATTCTTGCTTAAGGACTAAAATAAAAAATATTGTATAAGGAATAAAATCAAATGATAAAAACTAAAATGTAAATAATAAAACATATAAAGACTAAAATAAAATATATTTTAATATAAGGATTAAAACAAAAATATATGACATATATTAAAACTAAATTGTTAATTTAACTTTTCAATGTCTTATAACATGTTCAATCTAGTGATGCATTGGTATTGGCGTGCAGGTCTTATTTGAGAAGATATCAAGATGTAGAGCAGAAGCAAAATGTTGCAGAAACACTATATTTAAATGTTGGCAACACTATTTGTGCAATGTCAATGAAGATTCAACCATCACAAGCACTATCCCAGCTGTGTTGAGATCCCAACAATTTGACCATTGCAAAATTACTACAATTATGTTAGAGTTTGATTGGACCTAAAATGGCAGGGGTTTTGCTGTTAAACTTTCTTTTGTATCTTCTTATTCCTTAAACTTCAATTTTACATACATCAAGTTAGTGGTGATAGGTTTGGATAATAAGTATATTTTAGAAGTATCTTCGTCTACACAGATGAGATGAGTCTTATAATATATATATCACACAATGAAGTACCGCATGGTAGAATAGAAGTTCAAATTGAAAAGAAAGATTTCTAGACAAAATTTGTGCTCACTTAAAGATAGAATGCTAGAATCGCTACTAAGATATTATATATATATATATATATATAATATGTTCAAATTTTTACTAAATTCGAACTCGCCCTTTTCATAATTGTCCCAAGGCAAACATGTTTAACCTTAGAGTAAATGCATTTTGTTGGTATAGGTAGTGAGAATTAATTCTTTTAAGCTATCCTAAACTATATAGTATCATACCTATACGACCATTATATTGGATCTCTCAGTTCAGTGTATATTTAATAATTCATTTGTGTGTTCTCCCTAAAGTCTGCTAGGAGTTGCTCATTGTCCATACCTCATCGATGATGTCACAACATCGTCTTGGGCAAGTACTATATATATACCTCACTATCGTAGAAGAGGCCCTTAGCGTTGTATTTATATAAGAAGAAGCACAAACTCAAAGTCTGATCTACTTTGTATCCGAAGATTTGTAGGGTCAGAGTTGAATCATCATAGATTGAAAAAGGTTGATTATGCCCTCTTGACCACCTCAAGGAGATTACACTCTTATTTCCAGTGTCACCCAATAGTAGTTCATACCAAGCAGCCAAACAGATAAGTCTTACGTAAACCTATTTGGCTTAAAAAATTATGACACGGGTCATTGAACTTTCTCAATATGAGATAATGTATGAACCAAGTCAAGCAATTAAGGCTCAAGTATTGGGTGACTTCGTGATCGAGATGCTCATCCCATTGAAGCCAAAGTCAGAGAATGGACCATTTATGTTGATGGTTCTGTGAATGTAAAAAGAAGCGGGGCTAGAGTAATCATCGAAAACAGCAAAGGCACAATTGTGGAATACCCCCTCATATTCAATTTTCTAACTTGGAACGACCAAACAGAAAAGTATGTTTAGCCAAGATAGAACTCTATGACATGGTTTGTTCTAAGGACGTCGATAACCCAAATAAAATATATTACTAAGTTGGGGGACAACTATTAGCCATTGTCTAAAGTATGTAGCGCGAAATCAACTTGTCTCAAGTATAGAATCATTATTTATCATACACTAATCATAGGTTAACTAATGACTTGATCATTGAAGTCTCAACAGGTACCTCACCTCCTTGAAGCATCGTTATACGAGTCTCTAGAACATCATAATAAGAGTATTTGATTCAAAACCTTTCACTCTGATAATCTCCTTACTTTATGATCGTGGACAACCGGTACGCATCACACAACTTGGTAACGATATTGAAAAGAGAATAAATCAAAAGCCAAGAATCCTCCTCTGGATAATATGATTATGCACAAGTGATTAGTGGTTAAAAAAAATAAAGGGGATAGAAACAGACATTTAAAAACTCAAGGTGGCACAGACATACAGTGCAATTTTTTGACATATATGCTAAGAGACTAGAAATGCTATAACAAGATTGAAGTTTTAATGAAAATAAATAATTTAGGTTTTAATTTATTTTATAGAGAGACATATAATAATTAATTAGTAGTACGGGGCAGATAAATATAAATTCTGTGAGTATTATTTATTAGACAAGACTCACAACAAATATATCTAATACCGCAAAAGAACTACTTTTTTAATTTATTTTTTTCTTAACTTATATATAAACTTAACATATATGTAAGTTAAGAACCAAAATGTAGACTTGATTTTTATTTTGTATGTATTCCCTACCTTATTATTAAGATAAATAACCAATTTTTAGAGTGAAGATAAGCTTGTAAAATCTTTTTTCATAGTTAAAAATTATCTTAAAAATTGCTTAGCTTCTCACAATAAATATATCCAAACATAAATTGATTATGTTTCAAATAATTGATTCTTTTTCACAACTAATTTTCATAACTAATATTTCAAATAAAAGAACTACTTTTTTTTTAATTGTTTTTTTCTTAACTTACATATAAACTTAACCTATATGTAAATTAAAATAGACAAACAAATGTTTAACACAAATAGTCCCAGTTTAACTCAAATAGTGTATTTTTGTTTCTTTTTCTTACCATTATTGCATCCAACACAATTACACACACAGATGTTTTCTCGTCTTCTCATCTCAGCCGTCCATTAAATGAAGGTGTTTAGAGAATTTTAATTTAAACAAAACAAAGTCTTTCTTTTAAGCAATTATTTTTAAAAAAATAAGGTTTTTAGCGTAATGACGGACGCACATTAAGACCCATGAGGAGAACTACTATTTGTATCCCCGAGTGAGCACTAGTTGAGAGAACAAGCATGTGTATACTCGAGGGATTAATTTTTTATAATAAGATAAAAGGACGCCGAAAACTTTTTTAAAAAAAAGCTTAATTAGGGATCCAACATTTTTTATAATACTACAGAAATCAATAAAATATTTTTTTTATGAGACCAAGCACCTGGCTAAACCTCTAGGTTCTAGGTATTCAAAGAAAAAAAAAAAAAAACCTCAAGGTTCTAGCAAATGGGCGTTAGAAACTTAGAATGGCTCTTAAGCACGTATATATACTTGAAAGTTGAAAGCAACATTTTTTTTTTTTTTCTGAAATGTAAAATGCAAAATGAAGAATACACCATTCAACATGTTTAAAGGGTGAATCATGTATAAAAACAAGGGTAGAATCAAGAACCTTGAAATTTGAAGCAACAATCTCCCAAAGGTGTTGAGTCATAAAATGCCCTTTTGACACATCTAATCGTCAATTTTTGATTTAACATGGAATCCAACACAAACGTATTCTTAATATATTGGTCCATAAAAAAGGTGTTTAGAGAATTTTAAAAGTAAAACGTTTGATTCTAACATTTTATTCAATCCAAAATCACAATTAATAATACTTTTCATCTAACTTAAAACACAATTAAGCATATATAATTGATTAAATCTGTATGATCAATTCTATACAATTTAACCATATACATCTTCCAATCACAAAATAGCACCTATTAACATTTTATCACAAAATCAATTGAGATTGTGAGGAGTAGTTCAACATGTATTTAAACTGCACCTTAAAGAGTGAAACAAGCGATATAAGACTTATTTCTAACAGCACATTAGTAGAAAGAAAACTTTAAGTTAACATTATGGATCTTGCTAAACAATGTTTCAAGAGCACTTGTTAAAGTTACTAGATTAAAAAAATTAATTATAAGTGCACAACACTTCGTATCTTAAAAATACAAAAGATCACAACTTCCAACACTCTTTTATTATATTTAATTCTTTAAAAAGTACTCTAAAAATATTATTTAGCATTTTCCTAACATTATTAAAACATAAAAGCTTCAATAGTTTAACAACGTAACCTTCAAGTTGGAGACATATATAATTAGACCCATAAAGGGCTATTGATCATACGTATGGTTTTGACATATCACTCTCTTCTCTAGTGTATTCACAAATCACTTCACCCAACTACAATTACAAATTTGATTCATGGATTTCTTGACAAAGTTACCTGAGCATATTGTTTACAACATTCTTTATCGTCTTCCTTCAAAAGATGCTGCACGAACTTGTGTTTTGTCAAAGGCGTGGACTCTGATTCAGTCTCGAATACCTTACATACGTTTCTACAATTTTAACTTCCCATCTCCCACATCTTTGCTTTACTATGCAGAGAAACATCTAGAACGTTTTTTTATGAACAACAACGAATTAATCATTGAATCATTTACTTTCCATTTTAGTCTCGCCCAAAACTACAACCACCGCGTAGTTTCTCTGTTAAAGCATGTTATGACCAACGGTCAAGCCAAACAACTCGACCTTGAATTCAGAGATTATAGAATACCCCACTTTGTGTTTCAATCTAACACACTAACCAAGTTGAGTTTGTATGGTTGCAACTGTGATTGTCATGCAGAGATTCTCCTTCCCAAACTAACCGCACTTGAACTTTCAAATGCTGACGTGGATAACCACTTTGTTGAACGAATGACACGTGGATGCCCTTTGTTGCTGCGTTTGAAAATCACTTGCTGCCAGATGCTAACAACTCTTCGAGTCACGTGTCTTGAGAGGCTCCTACAGGTAGAAATATTTTATTGCAAGAATCTCAATACAGTTGAAGTCCAGTCATCAAACCTTCATAGCATCCGATATCACGGTTACTATAACCCGTGTGAGTTTATCTTTGCTCCGTCTAAGAAGCTTGATTTGAGGTTCACATCAATAAAAAATTCTTGGCTTGAACAACAACTTTCTATTTGCGAAGAATTGAGACTTAAATGTATTGGTTTTTTTTATGATGATATTAATATTTCAAGCCAAAAGCTAAGAAAATTAAAAATTAAGTACTGCAATATGAAGAACGTGGCTCGGGTTGATTGTCCAAATTTGCAATCACTTGTATACGATGGCAATCCATTACCATTTTGCTCTGTGTGTGAATTCAAATAGTTACGCAATGTTAGAATCGCGTTTTCCATGGAAGCTCCTCGACATACATTTTGGTATGACCAATTAAAGGACTTGTTTAGAAAGTTTTGCTCTATCAAAGAGTTCATCAAGCAGATTGTAACTTACAAGGATCAAAAAGTAAGTTTATGCATTTTCTTTAGTTTGAATATATGTCTTGATTGGTCTTATGCAATTTTTCTTTTTAAAGGATTTTTTAGCTCATATATATATTGTCCTTGATCATGTGAAATTTCAGGATATGATCATTCTGGATGGGTTTAGGAAATTCATGATTCCTACTATTGTTCATGATGAGCATTGGATGCAAAACGGAACAGTTACCATATCATCATTATCAAATTCTCGGCAATTTGAAAAGTTGGGAAAAGTTGCTTCCAGGCGCAGCGATTTTTCTAAATTAAGAATCTACGTGGCATCATCTCATTGCAGCAACGACAATAATTTCTCTCAAGTACGTGCCTATTTACATTATTGCCCTTTCAAAATAATCTAGATTCTAGATCACTACTTGGTTCATTTTATTTCCTTGTTTTAATAACATGTTTCAATCTTGCTATGCAGGTATTATTTGATAAGTTATCAAGATTTAGAGCAATAGAAGCAAAGTGTTGCCAAGACTACTTGTTACGTAAATGTTGGAAGCACCGTTTGTGCAATGTGAGTGAAGATTTAACCACAAACACTATCCCAGCTGTGTTAAGATCCCAACAATTTCACCATTGCCAAATTGCTACAATCATGTTAGAGTTTGGTTGGCCTGAGCCCTGAAACAAAATCATGAGGGTTTTAACTTTCTTTCTGTATGTCAATTGTAGTATGTAGCTAAATAGTAGTGAAATTTAAACCTTGCTTCAGTTTCACAGGAAAAATGTTAAAAATATTCAGTTTAATTATAGGGTCCTTTTAACATGTTTCCTTTATTTTTTGGACCATCCATGTTCCACCTATGTGGCACCACTTATGACTATTAAATAGCTTTATTTCTTTTTTTTTTTTACTATTTTTCCTTTTGATCAAACAGTTTTCATGAAGAGATCATCATAGTGCCAAGACCATGGTAAATAAATCCTTAATTATATATTTAGTTAATTATATATTTAGTTCGGCTAAAATATAATTTTTGTCCTTTATGTTTCAATGAATTCCTATTTTGGTCATTTATTTTTATTTTTTATTTTTTCAATTTGGTCTCTTATTTTTATTTTTCACACTATATTAGTTATTTTGTGATAGCAGTATTGAGTGATTTCATCTATATACATTTTCACTAAAGCTCTTCATAATGTTAGTTCAAAAAAATTAATATGGTGTGAAAAACAAAGATGAAAAATCAAATAAACAAGAAAAAAAAGATAAAAGATTAAAGTAAAAATTAATTAAAATATAAAAGAATAAAATTGTACTTTTGCCTATTTAGACCTTAGTAACATTAGTTTTCAATTTGATTCCTGTAAGTTTTTTTGTTTTCAATTTGGTCTCCATACAAAAAAAGAACATTTCCAACTAAACCCATTCCAGTACAACTTGTTTTTAAGCTCCTGGTTTTATTGACTGCCACTAATTAATAATAGATTTCAGAACCATCTTGCTGCAACAAATTCACAAAAACAGATGCAGAACAACAACGATAACAGGACGATTATTAAAAAATAGTACTAGTTCATTACTACAATTCATCATGAAATTTCCCCTGTTCCTGGTGATAATTTTGGAGATAAGTAGTAGCTAGAGAAGCATGGAGAGCAGCTCCATAAGGAAATCCAGCTTCATTGACTTTGAGATATGGTGAATGCAATGCTTGAAACGGTTCGTTTGAAGTCTCTGTTCCAAGAAAGAAGAAGTAGCCAGGTATGACTTGTTGATAGAATGCGAAGTCTTCGCCTGCCATGACCGGTTGCACGTTCGCGTTTACTCTGTTGGAGCCGAGCAAATTCTCCGCGACGCTCCGAAAATGCTCGTGAAGCTCGCCGTTATTTGTAGTTGTAGGATAGTGAGGGTACCTTTCTTCTAAGAAATCCACACTTGCATTGCACCTCTGCACAGCAGCTTGAGCAATGGTAATCTGCACACACAGATACATAATTTATTTCAAAATTCAAGTTATGCATGTGTAAATAAAATGATGTAGAATATATTAATAATAGTACCTGTTGAATGCGCTGAATGAGTTGATTAAAACTTTGTTGAGAGAAAGCACGGAAGGTGCCACCAATTGTGACATGATCTGGAATAATGTTGAATGCACCACCTCCTTGAAATTTTGCAACTGTCACAACCTGCAGTAAATGTAGGAAATTAATATAGGACTATTAACTATTAACTATTAACTATTATTTATGAAAACAAAGAAAAGCCTTCACGAGAAGGTGCTAAACAAATTACAAAGCTTCATCTGAAGTGCTTATAAGCAAAAACTTTATAAGTTGTTCCCGCCTGCATTTCGAAGGTTAGACTTTTTATTTTTTTTCTTTCATTTTTCTAAAAGCTATTAGAGATAGCTTCTAAAAAAGTTAACATAAATTTTAGGTTAAATTAATATATAGTTTGATCCTTATAATTGTACGAATTAGTTATTATAAAAAAATATTTTTTTTAGTTTTTACCAATGTTCTTCGTTTTCATTTTAGTGTCTGCCGTCATTTTCCTTTGATCCCTATAGTTAAATCCCACAGCTCCACTACGACCACTGCCATTGGTGGTTTCAATTACCACCTCCCCCTGCATCGGCGGTGTCTCTCTGTGATGGGCCTATTACCAAAGTTTGTTGACCGTCGAACTAGAGATGCGTCGCCATGTGGCGTTTCTTCCTCGCAGGCCGCGGCACTCACCCAGAGCTAAAATGGGTGAGTGCGTGATGTCGGTTCTCGGGTAGTTCTTGACACTGTCGATCTCATCTTGTTGTCCTCTGTTTGACTTTGTGTAATGGTGGTGGCAATGATGGTTGCGGTGATGTAGTAGTTGTGCGATTTAACGGCAGAAACCAATGAAAAATGACGACAGAGACTAAAACAAAACAAAGAATTGTGTAGGGACTAAAAAAATGTTTTTTCATAGGAATTAAAATGAAATAATTGCAATTATAGGACAAAAAATTTAATAACCTAGATTTTAATAAAAAAATAAAGCTGATATAAATTAAACGAACTTGTTCGAAAATATAACATTTAAAATATATGCAGAAATAAAAGTAAATTCTCACTAAGGAACCTAGAAAATATAAGTGTCATTAAATAGATTCCTTAAACATTTTTTTGTCATTAAATAAGTTTTTAAAAGATTAAATGTGTTATTAAATATATTCTTAAAAAATCTTTTAAGAACTTATTTGATGACAAAGATTTTTTATCGACTTATTTAATTATTCAAGGTCCTATTTGGTGACAGATCTTTTAGAGACTTATTTGATAACACTTATATTTTTCAAGAACTCAAATGAATGTTTACTCTAACATTAACAAATTATAATTAACCTATTAAGTAAGGATAAAATAAGAATGAATCGGACTTACCTGAGAATCAAGAGGATTAGCTTCACGAGAAACAATGTGTTGTAAGCTATTAATGACATTAGAAGCTGCTAAAATGGGATCAATAGCTTGATGAGGAATGGCTGCATGGCCTCCTGTTCCATTTATTATTCCTTCAAAGAAGCCACTTGAGGCCAAGATTGGACCTGACTTAGAGGCTACATGTCCTATTGGAAGGTTAGGTGCAATATGTAATCCAAATATGGCACTCACATTATCTAAGACTCCAGATTCTAAAACTTTCTTAGCCCCTGCTCCTCCTTCCTCTGCTGGTTGGAAAACAAGAACCACAGTTCCCTATTTAAAGAGATCACAAAAAGAGAGTGTCACTAATTCAATTGGTGAGTATAGGATGACATAATAATAAAAATGATAGTATAAGAAGTCAAACTCTACTTGGATCTGTTTCTCATGCTCTTTGAGAATTTTAGCAGCACCAAGAACCATGCTAACATGAGCATCATGACCACATGCATGCATTTTTCCATCTATTTTACTCTTGTGCTCCCACTCCACCATTTCCTAAGCTCAAATATAGCAACAAATTAATGAAATATATATATAGAAGAAAACATTAGTTAGTAAAGTTTGAGGAAAGGCAAACAAAACCCTTTCCTGTCTTAGCCTCTTTGAAGTTTGAACAAAGAGGTTTCAAGAAAAACATTTGGGAGGTTTTCATAATAACTCATCAGCAATCAGCTCTAAGACGACAAGTGGGCAGTAGCCCACATAGTCATGTACTAGGCCTTTAAGGTTTGGGAGTTGGAGGTGCAAAGTTTGAACCTTGACGATGATGATTTAGATTAGGATATTAGTGGGAGATAATTTAGAATGAATGTGTGTGTTTAGGGTTTAAGTTTGAGTGTGTGTATTTGCATGAAAAGAAAAATAGAAAAAAAAAGCAATCAGCTGTAAGACAAGCTAAAACTTAAAAATTCCCAAGCTTAACTTTTACATAATCTAACAAACAAAACTTTTTCAGAAGAAATTCAGACTAAAAATGCTTAATTTAATAGATAAGGTCATGAAAACAATCAAGAAAAAAAAAAAACTAAAAATCCTATATAGTCTCAAGAACTAAAGTGATAATAAAGTATCATAAATCAAATGTCAAAAACCAACCCCTGTTTCAAGCATAAAGAATGAAAGAATGAAACCTGCATAGGAAGAGCATCGATATCAGCTCTAATAGCAACAAAAGGAGCCTTTCCTGTGCCAATAAAGCCAATAACACCAGTGACAGCAACAGGGTGTTTATAGGAAATTCCCATTTTGTTCAATTCTTCTCTTATGAGCTTACTGGTATTAAATTCCTCATAAGCCAATTCAGGATACTCATGAATCTTCCTTCTAATGTTAACCATCCAATCAAAAACCTCTGTCTTCTTGGCAGAGTCAAGAAATTTGGTTAAGAGTTGATCTGAAGTGAAAGAGGAATCTATGGGTAATGTTGCAGCGAAGAAGACATGGATATTAATGATAAGGATGAAGAAATAGAACAATTTGAAAGAACACATAGTTTCTTTGGAGAGAGAAGAAGAACAACAACAACAAACAGAACAAGAAGAGAATGTATATTGGATGAAATTACAAGCAGGAATTCATGTTTTTATATCCGTTTTGTGCTGTTAATGTCACGTTTTCTTCATTGGATGTAGTGTCACCCACCAGTCACCGCACTCCAAGTCTGACGTCTCCTGTCTCCGGGCGATTTCATAATTGATTCCTCCAAGTATTACTAATTTTATAGTTTATTCCCTCTATTATTTTTCGTTTTTATACTTAATACTCTCTCTGTTTTATTTTATTTGTCTTTTTTAGAATAAATGAGAAAGTGATATAATTAATTTATAAAATAATAATCAAGTAATTTATTTGTCTGTTTTATTACTTTTATATCTGTTATACCTATCTCCCATATATATATATGAACTTTAGTTTGTCTTTTTTATAAATTAATACTCTCTGAATATAATCATTGGAGTGACTGAAAGAAAAATTCTTGATAGTTAATAATAAAGAAGGAATTCATCAACTTTTAATAATGAGTTTGAGTTTTACAGGAATATGACCTTGGCCAAGGTAATTAAGAGGAATGAAGTAGTGAGTTTCTTAATTATTTATCATACGTTAACTTATTAGATAATTTTGACAATTGTTATGTATTTTAGAGTTAGCTAAAGTTTTAATATATATATATAGAAGAGAATATTATATTTATCCTCTAATGATTCTAAGGTAAAAAATATTACTTTATGATATCTAGTTTGTAAGAAATGTTGTTATTTTTTACAAATTTTTTAGAATTGTTTAATAATTATAAAATTAAAGTTTTTTAATGTGATATTTTAATTTTTATAACTAACTTTTAAAAAATTATTTGAGATAACTTTTCACTTTCAAAAATTAACCCTAATAATTCACTTTCAAAATTATTACCCTTATTAATTTTTAAAAATGACAAATTATCCCACCATTACACCTTACCAATAATATTGTATATCTTTTTCACTCATTTATTATAATTATCATAATTTAACTAGTTATACAACTTGTTTAATTGTACTTTATAATCCAACCACACACTTATAATTACATAGATATTTAGAGCCTGTTTGTTTTAAAATAAACATTTATTTTTAATGCAAAAAAGCAGTTTTGTATGTTTTAGGTATACTTTTGTGTTTCTCAAAAGAATAAGAAGCTGGTTTATGCTTATTTTGAGAATAACTTTGAGCTTCTTCTCAGAATAATCAATTGCAATAGAAATATTTCTTTATTTGTCATTTAAGACTAAAAAAATTATTATTCTCATTTAAGCCAATATAAACAATTTTTGATTTTCACTATAATTAATTAAGAAAATCATTTTTTTATTTATCTTTAGAATCAATTATTTTTAAATTTAAATAAACTTACCCATAATCTCATGGTGTTCATCTAACTTTACAATTAAAAAATTAAAATTAAAAAAGAAAAATTACATTGACCTTCTTTGCTTAGATTATATTACACTAACTCCTGCATATTTCATAAATTATATAGACATCCCATAAGTGTTATCACCTCATTACACATACTAATTACACATATCTAGACATTTCATGTGGTTAAAAGTCTGTTAGAAGAGAATTTTAGTTACCGATACGCTGCATGTGATTATTAACCAAAGAATATTAGTAAATTGCCAATTTTACCCATATAATCATTTTTACATGCCAATTTTATAATAACACCACATGAGTTTTACTTCTATTGTTTTTACACTATAAACTTTACTCTTAAATTTGCATGTAAAATTAATAACTAAAATAAAATTGATAATTCAATAATATAATTAGACATGAAATCACGTACAAAACTTTTTTAACTAACTTCATTAACAAATTTTTAACTATAAAAAAAGTCTGTATAATCAAGTAATAAAATTTAAAAGTAATATATATATATAATATTTATAAAATATTGAAAGAGTTAATATAATCTAACTAAAGTTCACAAGATGTCAATATAATTTCCCAATTAAAAACCACCATACCCTTAATTAGTGAATCATTGATATGGGAGAGAGGTATAACAGATTTGGTATTAGATATATGCATCATATGCGCTGTCAGCCTGTCACATTTGGATATGGCAAGGCAACGGAATATTTTCATGTGATCGATCGTGATTGTTGTTAACAAACACAACAATAATTAATTATATATAGTGTGCAAATGTTGCACATTAATTAATATTAATATACACTAAAAAATAACTTCTCTCTTCACAAAAAAACAAAATTCTCTTCTCTCTCATTGTTCTTTGCTGACAATTGTTTCACAATTAACAACAAAGATTGATCTACACGCGTAAGAATTTCACAAGTTTGAAAGGAAAAATTTTAAAACTATAAAATCACTATAGTAATTTTCTTATACGCTTTTACGTCATTTATGTCATCTAAGCATGTAGTATTTTTTTAACGTTCCCTTTATTCAACTTTAGATGTTTGAAACAAGAAAATTTTCGGTACTTTTATAGTACATAGTCTTTTTTATAAAAGTGCGGTGTAAAATAAATAGTGAGGGGCTCGCAACAATTGTACACAATAATATTTTGTGTACATACAACAGTTTTTTGTACACACTGTATATTATTATTTAATGTGATTATACAATGGTTGTGCAAAAATTGGGTTGTTCCTTTTATGTTCTACTAATTCCTTAAACTCTTAATATTATTTTCCTCCATATCTCATGTTATTAATTTACATCTCTCTGATCTCTCTAAAGTCACTACTAGTATTTGGATAGTAGTAAGAGACTTGGATAATAAGCATGTACGAGGTTCTAGCTAAATTTGAATCTTAGTGTGGGGTTGTTTGGTTTGTATTTTCATTTTCTGTTTTTTGTTTTTTGAAATTTAACAAAGGAAAAATTAAAAATGCTGAAAACAAAAATTATCTGTTTTTAACATTTTCAATTTTCGTTTATAAAATTTCAAAAAACAGAAAACAGAATGAAAACTGAAAATGCAAACCAAACAGCCCGTTATTTATTCTCTGTTTAGATTATTGGAAAAGATTTCATTTTTTGTTAGTCACATTTGCATTAGATGTCAATTGTAGCGTGTAGCTAAATAATAAAAAAAAAAAAAGTGTTGAAAATACTTGTATGCTTTAACAGACAATAAATCAAAAGCCAAGAATCCTCTGAATAATATGATTATGCATGAGTATTAAAACACAGAGGGATGTAATTACTAATAGGAAGCTAAGGGTTTTATTTTATAATGATGATTATTAAAAAGTAGCAGTAGTTCATTACTACAATTCATCATGAAATTTCTTCCCCTGTTCCTGGTGATAATTTTGGAGAAAAGTAGTAGCTAGAGAAGCATGAAAAGCAGCTCCATAAGGGAATCCATCTTCATTGACTATGAGATATGGTGAATGCAATGTTTGATGTGGTTCATTTGAAGTCTCTGCTCCAAGAAAGAAGAAGTAGCCAGGTTTGACTTGTTGATAGAATGCGAAGTCTTCGCTTCCCATCATCGGATCCACGTCCGCGATTATTCTTTCAGAGTCGAGCAAATTCTCCGCGACGCTCAGAAAATGCTTGTGAAGCTCGCCGTTATTTGTGGTTGTAGGATAGTGAGGATACTTTTCTTCTAAGAAGTCCACACTTGCATTGCACCTCTGCACTGCAGCTTGAGCAATGGTAATCTGCACACACAGATACATAATTAATATAATTAATTTCAAAATTCAACTTATGCATGTGTAATTAAAATGATGAAGAATAATAGTACTTACTTGTTCAATGCGCTGTATGAGTTGATTGAAACTTTGTTGAGAGAAAGCACGGAAAGTGCCACCAAATGTGACATGATCTGGAATAACATTGAATGCAGCACCTCCTTGGATTTTTGCAACTGTCACAACCTGTAGTAATTGTACGCAAATTAATACACCTTCCATTTTTTTACTTTTTTTTTTTTTAGATTACGCATATAAATTAAGAAAATAATTAGATTTAAAAATTTTAAGAGTATTTATTTTATTATTTTTTATTATGTCATTATTGATAGGTACTACACCATAAATATTTAGTATTATTTTTGTTTCTTTTTATCTGTGGTAATTTTGAAAATTACAGATTAAGAAATGCTCTCTTCGGTTCTATTTATAAGTCACTTTTAACCGAATTTTCAAAATTAAGAAATGGAAGTTAAGTCATTAAATTTGCCTAAAAATAATAGTTTTCCAACTATGCCTCTATTATAAATGCTTTAATAAATACTTAAGGTGTTAGAACATCTCTCTTATTCTATGGTCTCTCTTCTTTAATAATTGAATTATTGATAATTAATTAATTATAAAAGAGATAAAAGTAAAAAAAGTCAATTTGTAACTTATAAAAAAGACTACAAAAGCGATAGTTTTTTTTTTGCTTAAATATGTTTTTGGTCCCTATAAAATAGGACTCTTTTGATTTTGGTCCCTATATTTTTATTTTTTTTTTACTTAAGTCCGCAGCATTAATTTAATTATTAGTTTTAATCCTTAAAGTGTAAAAACGAGTTTTGTGCCAAACACACATTTGATTAATCAATTATTTAATTACTTTAATTTATTAAATTAAATGATAAAAATAGTAAAAAGAAAAAATTATAAAAAACAAAGAAAAAAACAAAAAAAAAAGTTTTGGTCCCTATAAAGTGAAAAAACGAGTTTCGTCCCAAATGCACCTTTGATTAATTAATTTAATTTATTAAATTAAATGATAAAAATAGTAAAAAATAAATAAATTATTAAAAAAAGAAAAAACGAGTCTTAGTCCTTATAAATATATATTTTTCTTTGGTATAAAATAATTTATTAATCAAAGGTGTGTTTGGCATAAAATTCTTTTTTTCATTTTAGGGACTAAAACTAATAATTAAATTATTGTTGAGGACTTAAGTCAAAATTTTTTTTATAAGAACCAAAATAAAAAAAACTATATTTTATAGAGATAAAAAATACATTTAAACTTTCTTTTTTATATACAAATTTTGTGGGTAGTTTAAATCATAAATGTCTGCAATCAAAAAATAAATGAATCACAAATGTCTACATGTGGCAGAAGTTTCAAGATCTCTGAACGATTTTCGGTCGCTTGGAACGCGTGGATCTCGTGGTAATTTAAAATAAGACATTTTTTCGTTTAATAAAAGAAAACTTTGTTTGGTAAATAACCTAGCCAATTTTTCGGAGAGCGTCAACTACGAAACGCGAACGAGATTAATCTCATTTTAAGAGTGGAAAAAACATTATACTAAAAAGAATTTAATTTAATTAATTTAATCCTTTAAAAGTTATTTATGAACAAATATTTTTCGTTCTTTTTCATGTAAAAAAGTAGTACTTATATATAATGCTTTAAGCAGGGCCGGCCCAAGAGTAAGGTCGATCAAGCTCTTACTCTAGGCTTCTTAAAAATATACAAAATTATTAATATATTTAGACTCCATTTTAATATATTTTTATTTTTAAAATACTAAATACTTTATGGTATATAAAGTTATCATTCTTTTTGATAAGATATTTTTTTTCCTAAATAAAATGCATATGATGTTTATTCAATAATGTTAATAATTTCAAAAAATATTTATTATTATTAATTTAGAAAAGACTCATTATGATAATTCGTTTTAAGCTTTAAAATTGGTTGGCTCAGCCCGGGCTTTAAGTGTATACTCCTATTTGATTTAGATTTTAGTAAAATAAAAAATAAAAAACACAAATTAAAATAAGTATTAATAGTTTAGATTATTAATGTAACAAAATTAAAACTATCTAATAAAAATAAATATTTTTACCTTTAAACAAAATCACTTCCAACTAAAATAAAATATTAAACAAATAGACTAAGTTGCACAAATTGTATATTTGAGAAATAAGCTAAATTTTTTTAATTTTTATCTATGTAGTTACCGTATAAATTAGAACTATTTGTCAACATAAGCTTTATAATAATTAGTTTTGTGCAAATGATCATGTACCAAATCTTCAAGGTTTGAGAGAGGTGAAAGTCCAAATTCAAATCTTGACAAAAGAAAATTACGTTAAATGACAAAAAAATTAATAGTAACTAATTTTTGAAAGCAAAAAATTATATGCTTTTTAAAAGTTGGTTATAAAACTCAAAATCTCAATAAAAAGCTATGATAATATAAAAACCAAACAACTCTATATATAAACTTTTAAAAAGCTATAATCTCTTAAAAAAGTCAAAATATAATAATACTAAACATACCAAAGAGTCAAACAATACACTTTTAAAATTTTGGTAAACTTATCAAGTTATCCATGTTATAAGGTACATATGGGATGACAAATTATAATTAACTCATAATATAAAGTTAAGATAATTAAAAATAAAAGAGATTTATTTAATTACCTGAGAGTCAAGAGGATCAGCTTCACGAGAAATAATGTGTTGTAAGCTATTAATGACATTAGAAACTGCCAAAATAGGATCAATAGCTTGATGAGGAATGGCTGCATGGCCTCCTGTTCCATTTATTATTGCTTCAAAGGTGCCACTTGAGGCCAAGAGTGGACCTGACTTAGAGGCTACATGTCCTATTGGAAGGTTAGGTGCAATATGTAATCCAAATATGGCACTCACATTATCTAAGACTCCAGATTCTAAAACTTTCTTAGCCCCTGCTCCTCCTTCCTCTGCTGGTTGGAAAACAAGAACCACAGTTCCCTATTTAAAGAGATCACAAAAAGAGAGTGTCACTAATTCAATTGGTGAGTATAGGATGACATAATAATAAAAATGATAGTATAAGAAGTCAAACTCTACTTGGATCTGTTTCTCATGCTCTTTGAGAATTTTAGCAGCACCAAGAACCATGCTAACATGAGCATCATGACCACATGCATGCATTTTTCCATCTATTTTACTCTTGTGCTCCCACTCCACCATTTCCTAAGCTCAAATGTAGAGACAAATTAATGAAATTATATATATATATATATATATATAAGAAAACATTTGTCAAGTAAATAAAATTTGGGAGGTTTTCATAATAAATCATCAGCAAGCAAGCAACCCTGATCATTTATGCCTTTATTTTTTCTGGTAGCTAGTATATAGAATTTGATTTTGATCATTATCACTAAAATTCTATAGATTTTTTAGTTTTTTCCTTCACTTTTAAAAGACCTTAATTTTAGTCTCACTTTTATCTTGGTCATTCACTTTTGTCGTTAATGTCGTAACAACGTTAATGAGATTTATTTTAATTATTGACATTTTCATAAACGAAACAAATAGGTCCTTGATTATTTTATTTTTTTTTAAAGAAAATCGATTTGGTCCCGGAGACGAAGTCCAAATGGCATTTACTCATTAATGAAACTATGAATCTTATTTTAATAATTATTTAATGTGGGCTGAATATTAATAAAATAAAGATTATATGAGCTATTCGAATTAAATGCATCAAATTGTTAGTAATCGACACAATCAGTTAAAATACTCTGTTGAGATTTATTTATAATGATTTGGCCCTATATGATTGAAAATCTGGGCTAGTTTGCAAGGGGAACAATAGTAACTCTAGTATACAGTTATTATAAATAGACTTATTATGAGGTGATGGTCATCAACATACTAAATTGTCGTTTAAGCACACACTGCTCTTCATTCAGAGTTAGACATCCCATTTTAGGATTCAAGAGGTTTAGTTGAAAAAGACCAACCCACTACTCCACTTACGATGTTAGATTGTGATTGTAGATGAAGCGCCCGAACGTAACAGATCGTGATCTCAATTTATTATCAATTTAGTGGCCGACTAAAGTTTTGGTTGCATTTTAACTCATCTTAATAGCAATCTTTCGTATAATTTTTATGAACTCTAATCCTATAATTCTAACACAACAGTCTCCTTTCGTCTTTACCGATGACTTATGAAAAATCATCCCAACGTAAAAAACCAAAAATAATAAAAAGAGATGGAAACATAGACTAAAATTAAGCTCTTTAAAAATCAAGAACAAAACTAAAAAAAAAAACTATATAATTCTAAAGTGATAATAAAGTTCTGTGCTAGCTAGCATAAAAGTATCACAAGCCAAATGTCAAAAACCCCTATTTCAAGCATATGATGATTGAAGATGAGCATAAAGATTGAATGAATGAATGAAACCTGTATTGGAAGAGCATCAATATCAGCTCTAATGGCAACAAAAGGAGCGTTTCCTGTGCCAATGAAGCCAATAACACCAGTTACAGCAACAGGGTGTTTATAGGGAATTCCCATTTTATCCAATTCTGCTCTTATGAGCTTACTGGTCTCAAATTCCTCATAACCCAATTCAGGATACTCATGAATCTTCCTTCTGATTTTAACCATCCAATCAAAAACCTCTGGCTTCTTTGCAGAGTCAAGAAATTCGGTTAATAATTGGTTTGAAGTGAAAGAGGAATCTATGGGTACAGTTGCAGCAAAGACAATAAGGATGAAGAAATAGAACAATTTGAAAGAAGACATAGTTTCTTTGGCGAGAAGAACAGAGCAAACAGAACAAGAACAATTGAACTGAACTGAGACAACGTATATTCGACTCAATTATAACCGGGAAGCAAGTCTTGTTTTTATATCCGTTTAGTGCTGTTTATTTCACGTTTTCTTCATTGGAATTTTAGTACTGTTATCCATGTTTCTTCTCAATCACATAATTTTATTTTATTTTTTTTCAATTTTAGTATTCACTTATAAAATACTACTACTAGATATTAATATCCATTTCATAACTTAATAATTAAGAAGATATTTCTGATTTGCTCCGAAGACGATCTCTGTCTGGTAACTAAAAATATGAACACCACATAACTTAATGAATGATTTTAAATCTTGTTGCTAAATATTCTTAAAACATTTCTTACATATTAAAAAAATTATGTATTAATTATTTTTAATAATTTTAAGGCACAAAATACATTTATTTTTTCATATAATAGTTACCGTATAAAATAGTAGTATGATATGTAAAAAAATAGTGGATATAACAAATAATTAGTATTAGATTGCTCAAAAGTTAATTTCTATTTTCCTAGTTTGCTCAAGTTATTATTATTAAAAAACAATCAAGTCTCAATGAACAAGAGAGAGAAAACCAAGTGGAGAATAATAGGAGTAGGATCTAATTATACTAGAGTCATTTTCAGCGGGAACTAGAAATTTTCATCCATTCATTTCGAAGGCACGTGGAAAATTTTCATCTATTCATTTCCAAGCCACGTGCTGGAAGTAATCATTTTATATCCATTTTGTGCTGCTAATTTCACATTTTCGGGTATCTTTTGATGTAACAAATTAAAAGTTTTTAATTTTTAATTAGGAAGTTAGTTGAAGATTGTGAAATTATAATAGTAAGATTATAGTTGTTTAATTAGAATATAAAACAGAACTATTTGACGAGAGAGACTATATAACTAACTAAATTATATTAAATAAAAAAAAGACAAAAATATTATATTATATTAATGTAATAGTAGTATTAAAAGCTGAAAATGAATATTCATGAAAGTAGTGATTGTTCATATTAGGAGTGTACAAAGGACGGGTAAGGACGAGCTCGCTGTTAAGTAATTTAGAGAACTAAAATACTAACTCGTTTCAGTATAATGGAAAAATAGATTATCGTCCTCAGAGAGCAACTACAGAACAATTGAGTGCCACTATAAGATCTTGGGCCTAAATATATTCAAATTAACCACAAAATAGTTTAATAATTATCCGTCATCACTCGCATTGACTTTCACCCGGCTCTAAATTAAGATCGGGCCTATATTTTGAACTTTGACCCGAAGGAACCCGATAATTACCAGACCTTTTTAGGACCGGGTTTACGTGGGATGAACACGGGTTGACCCGAACATTTATCCAATACATATATTCTCACGTACACAATATCAATAAAAAAACAAAATAGCAAACAAAAAGATAGGGGAAAAAACATATATAACGTCAATAATACGTAGTAAATGGGGAAAAATAGTGAAATAAAATAACTATAGTGCTAATAATATTCATTAACTACCTATCAAAAAAATATTCATTAACAATAGCTACAATTGCATCATTTATATAATGGCTTCCAAGTCAAGTTAGACTTCTACCTCCAAAACAATATCTATTTTTGAAGTTTGAACTATTGGCTGACAAATGATGGAAACTAAAGCAATAAAAAATAACATATATAATATAATATATTAATTATATATAAATATTAAACATGTCTATCGGGACGGGCCGGGTGACCCAAGCATTAACCCAAACCCGTCCCTTTTCCTCACTGGATCAAAATTTAAAAAACGGGTTAGTGTCTTTTGTCTTAAAATAGACGGGCCAAAACTGTCCTAACCCGATCGGCCGGACCGGATCTTGTACACCCTAGTTCATATGCATATTATGTGCATTGTTTTGCTTACATATTACAATTAGCATGGGTTTCAGCACGCATTTAAAAAAGTGGTTCATATTCATGAGTTTTTTTTACCGCTTCTCTTCAACTAAAAATTGTATATTGAAAAAGTTTTTTTGTCCTTCAGCCAAAATTTGAACATCATTTCAAAAAGTTTCTAAACCACTTTTACAGTTTAAAATTAACTTAAAAATACATTAAATATATGTAAACAAAAATTAATTATGTCTCAAATAATTGATTTTTTTCACAGATTATTTTCACAATTAATTTAGCTAATCCAAACACACTCTTAATCTTGTAGTAACCAAATAACTCTACAAACTTGACAAATTATATAATCTCCCAAGAAAATCATAATCTCTCAAAAAACCCATAATTTCATGATACCAAACATATCCTTCTTCGTTAGGATTTGAGATTTAGTATTAGCCACCCACAACACGTCTCTCATCTCCGGGCCATTTGATAATTGATTCCTCCAAGTAATAGTCATTTTAATTTATAATCCAACTACACAATTGTAATTACACAATATGATATCACAATGTTCAATTAAATTTATAATTAAAAATTAAAAATTGAAAACATTTTTCTCCAACATACCCTTAGGGATTGTTTTAGTCGACAGTGATCAATTCATCGTAACTAAAGTTAAAAATAATTACTATTTAATAATATTTTTTTATATTAATAATTTTAACTATTAATTAAATTTTTATTTATTTTTTATTAAAATTTAAACTAAACACTTGATCAATCATTGATATGAGAGCGAGGTATAACGGATTTGGTATTACATATGCATCGTATGCGCTGTCGTTTCTGAATATAGCAAGGCAGCTGATTTTTTTCGTGTGAGCGTGATTGTTGTAAAGAAATACAATAATAATTGAAAATGATCCTCCTATGTTAAAAAATTATGTTGGTATTTTGGTATCAATCATTCTTTTAATTAAAGTTTATATTGATCTACACATATATATTTAATACTTACCAGGAGTGAGATAGTAAACACAAAAAAAAAAAAAACTCAATTTATAGATCATATTATTAATTATATAGTATGCGGTTATATATAAAAATAAAAATAAAAACCACGAAAAAGTAACTTCTCTTCTCTTTCAATTCTGTTTGCTGACAATTGTTTTACCGTTTCATATAAGTAAAAAGTTATGCATGAATACACAAGTAATTTCATAGCCTTTGATTTAGTATTAAAAAAATAAAAAGTCAACATCATATACCACATAAACTTCTTTATATTTATATTGTGTAAGGTAAATGACAACTTATTTTAGATTTAACAACAAAAGTTGATGTCACTGTGAATATAATAGCAGAACCTTCTTGTATGTTGCTGATAAAAAAAAAAATAAAAATAGCAGAACCTTCTTTGAAGGGAAAAATTTTAAACATACAAAATTACTACAAGTAATTTTCTTATATGCTTTTACATCATACTAGTGCTCGTAGAAGTCGTTTTACGGATCCACATAGACGGCGTCAATGTTGCGTATCTCCTTGCAACACCAAGGTCTTCTCGTATATTCTTGTTTTTTCGGAGGTCGTACACGGTGGTTCAGCTACTCTACAACTCTTCACCTGCAAAGAAGTCCGGTGCAAGTTAATGTTTGTAAAAGGAAGGATATATTGGTTAGGATAGAAGACAATACCTCACCAATGTGTGTTTATTACTATTTACACACTTGAAGAATAATAATGTGTTTTACGAAATAAACAGAGAAATGTAATTTTTAAATCACCTAAAATATTTGAAGCTTTACTAAAATAATGTATTATTTACTTTGAAGTTTCACACTCAATATATTTTTCAATATTTTCAAAATTACAACAGTTCTTTTACAAAGTGGGTACTATATACACTTGAAGAAGAGGGTAATTTTCGAAATTAAAATGAATATGGTGTTTTTAAATTACCTTAATCATTTGAAGGTTTCTGAAAATAATGTCTTATTCATTTTGAAGTTTTTATCTCAATTTACAGAATATTTTTAAAATTGCAACAATTTTTTTAAAAATCGTGTATAATACATACATCGGAAGAAAATAGTGCTTTTAAAAAAAATATATGGTGTTTTCCAGTTACCTAAATTATTTGAAGCTTTCTAAAAGCAATGTTTTATTCACTTTGAAGTTTCGAGCCTAATTTACAAAATTTCTAATATTTTTAAAATTGCGACGGTTTTTTTAGAGATCAAGTACTATACACCTGAATAACAGGGTATTTTTCAAAATAAAAATGAATACAATGTTTTTAAATTACCTAAATTATTTGAAACTTTTTGAAAATAATGTATTATTCACTACGAAGTTTCTAACTCAATGTACATAATTTTTTATATATATTTGAAATTGCAACAATTTTTTTAGAGATCTTGTACTATACAGTTAAAGAATGAGGTATTTTTCAAAATAAAAATAAAAATGTGATTTTTAAATTTATTAAATTATTCTAAACTTTTTGAATACAATGTTTTATTTACTTTGTAGTTTCTTGCTCGATCTATATAATTTTCAATATTTTTAAACTAACAACAGTTTTGTTAAAGATCGTGTACTATTTACATGAAGAATATGGTGTTTTTCAAAATAAAAATTAATCGGGTGTTTTTAAATTACCTAAATTATTTGAAGCCTTTTGAAAATATTTTTTTATTCACTTTGAAGTTTCTAATTCAATTTACACAATTTTTATATTTTTAAATTGCACAAGTTTTCTAGAGATCATGTGCTATACACATTAATAATATGGTATTTTTCGAAATAAAATAGAAAGCTCTATTTTTAAATTACCTAAATTAATTAAAACTTTTTGACAACAATGTATTCTTCAGTTTTAAATTTTAGCTCAATTTAATTTTTTTAAAGTATTTAAAATTACAACAGTTTTTCTAGAGATCGTGTATTACCCTCGAAGAATAGGGTGTTTATCGAAATAAAAAAGAATATGGTGTTTTTCATTTTCCTAAATTATTTGAACCTTTTTTGGATATAACCTATTATTCACTTTGAAGTTTCTTGCTCGATTTACATAATTTTTAATATTTTTAAAATTAAAACATTTTTTTAGAGATCACGTATTAAAATATTGAAGAATATGATATTTTTTGAAATAAAAATGAATGGAGTATTATTAAATTACCTAAATTATTGGAAGATTTTTGAAAATAATGAATTACTCACTTTGAAATTTCTACCTCAATTTACATAATTTTTATATTTTTAAAATTTATCAATTTTTGAGATCGTTTACTATAGACTTGATGGATAAGGTGTTTTTTGAAATAAAAATGAATCGGTTGTTTTTAAAAGTACGTGAATTAATGGAAGGTTTCATAAAACAATCTATTATTCACTTTAAATTTTTTCCCTCAATTTGCATAGTTTTTTATATTTTAAAATTTGCCACAATTTTTTAGTAAACGTGTACTATACACATGAAGAATTGAGTGTTTTTTTAAATAAAAATTAATAGGATGTTATTAAATTATCTAAATTGTTTGAAGCTTTCTGAAATCAATGTATTTTTCACTTTTAAATTTATTGCTGAATTTATATAATTTTTTATATTTTAAAATTACAACAGTTATTTTAGATATCGTGTACCATCATACACTTGATAAATATGGTGTTTTTGAATATAGTAATGAAAACGCGATTTTTGAATTACCTAAATTATTTGATTTTTTTTAAAATAATATCTTATTCACTTTGAAGTTTCTAGCTCAATTTACATAATTTTTATAATTTTAAAATTGCAACTACTTTTTTTTAGAGATAGTGTATTGTACACTTGTAGAATAAGGTGTTTTCGAAATAACCATGAAAACGTGATTTTTAAATTACCTAAATTATTTGAAACTTTATGAAAATATTATATTATTCAATTTGAAGTTTCTAACTCAATTTACATAATTTACAAAATTTTTAAAATTGTAAAATTTTTTTAGTGATTTTGTACTATACACTTGAAAATTAGAATATTTTTCGAAATAAAAATGAATAGGGTGTTTATAGGTTACCTATATCATTTGAAGCTTTGTGAAAATGATTTTTCTAGCATGTGCAATATTGCACAGGTTATGAAACTAAAACTAGAAAGTTGTTGTTGAAATGAACAAAAATTTAATGAGATTAAGTTTGACTTGCAATAAATATTATGTTTTTTTTTTTATCTATAGTTTTTAAACCTATAAAATATTGTAAGGATAGAAAACTCCTTGTGAAAATAATGACTTATTCACTTTGAAGTTTTTAGTTCGATCTACATAATATTTTTAAAATTATAACAATTTTGTTAGAGATCTTATACTATTCACACAAAGAATAAGTTGTTTTTCGAAATAAAAATGAATAAAGTGTTTTAAAATTACTTAAATTATTTAAGGCTTTCTAAAAATAATGTACTATTTATTTTGAAGTTTTTAATTCAATTTATATAATTTTTTATATTTTGAAAATTACTATTTTTTTTGGAGATCGTATTCTATACCGTCGTAGAAATAGAATTTTTTTGAAATAAAGATAAATATAGTGTTTTGGTGTTTTTAAATGTAAAACTAAAAGTAGGCCTTCAATGTGTTAAAAAGTGCAGAATGAAGGACGTTAATTTCGAATCAATCTTAGCACTGTTGACCGAAAAAATAAAAATGTCTTTCTAACACATCTAATGGTTTATTTATTTTCTTTATAAAAAAAATGTGAAGGAAGAACTTTACATTATTTTCAGAAATTAGAATGATATAAGATAAATTTTAAGTGTAAAAAACATCTTTTTTTGTAAGAATTTGAGTCAGGAACCTCTTTATAGAATATTCTAAGTACACATCCTCTTATCTTATGAACCTAACATGTTTTTTAGCAGGAATAAACTCATTGGAGTTAATGATTTATTTTTTGTTTATAAACATTTGGTCCAACACAAACAGTTCTTGCACTGTCATCAATTGTCCATTGAAAAGGTGTATTCACTTTTCAAATGGCGGAAAACTGTTTAGGTACAAATTAATCAATTATTCTGCTAGTTGTTAACTTGTTATAATATCAGTAAAAAATTATGCACATTTCACAATATAATTGATGAAAAAGAAATCTTAAAATTATGAGATAGTAGGTACATTAACAGTTTAACAACCTTGAAGGTTTGAAGATATAAACGGCCACTGAAAACTCTGGTTTGAAATCTCACCCTCTTTTCTTCAATCTTCACAATAGTAACAGCAAGGTTGATTCATGGATTTTATCTCACATTTGCCTGAAACCATCCTTCACAACATATTGTATCGTCTCTCTCCAAGGGAGGCTACACAAACTTGTGTTTTGTCTAAAGCATGGAATCGTATTGAGTCTCAAACCCCTTTCTTGCGTTTCTATGAATCTTGCTTCCCCTTTCCCGGGCATACGCTTAGCTTCGCAGAGAAACGTGTAAATCATTTCTCTGCGAACAACTTAAGCATTGTATCATTTTGTTTTCATTTTAGTCTTGGTTGTTTCTAT
This sequence comes from Cyamopsis tetragonoloba, assembly GCA_037177725.1. NCBI lineage: Eukaryota > Viridiplantae > Streptophyta > Magnoliopsida > Fabales > Fabaceae > Cyamopsis > Cyamopsis tetragonoloba. Next base: position 51,734,086 of record CM074124.1, on the reverse strand, counting down.
GACCATCGCGTAACCTCACTGTTAAAGCGTGTCATACACAATGGTCAAACCCAGTTACTTGATCTTAATATCCGAAATTATACTTTGCCCCCATTTGTACTTCAATCTGACAAGCTCACCGCATTGAGTTTATGCAGTTGCAAGTGCGATGCACGTGCAGAGATTCGTCTTCCCAAGCTAACATCACTTCAACTTTCTTATGTTGAAGTGGACAGCCACTTTGTGGAAGAAGTGGTGCGTGGATGTCCTTCATTGCTGCGTTTGAAAATCAACTACTGTAGCAAGATAACAACTCTTGCAATCACGTGTCTCGAGAGGATCCAACGCGTGGACGCAATCGAGTGTCGCAATCTCAGTAACGTCGCAATTTTATCCCCAAATCTTCATTGCTTTCGGTACGTCGGTTACTTGCGCGAAAAGCCTTGTGACCTTATCATTAGTCCAACAAAGAAGCTTATTTTGGAATCTGTTGCTATTCAAAGTTCTTGGCTTCATCACCAGATTTCTACATGCGAGAAATTGACGCTTAATAACATTGATTGTGTTAATGATATTTACATTTCAAGCCAAAAGATGAGGAAGTTAAGTATCTATAACTGCAAAAATATGAAGAATATAGCTCGGATTGATTGTCCAAATTTGCAATCACTTGTATATGTTAACAATCAGTTGCCATTTTGTTCTCCGTGTGAATTCGCATTGTTATGCGATATCAGAATTGAATTTTACATCGAACCTCATCTGAACTCTGTTTGGTATATTCAATTGAAGGATCTGTTTCAAAAGTTTGGCTCTATCAAAGAGTTGATCAAGCAGATTGTAAGTCATAAGCGTCGCGAGGTAAGTGAATGCATCTTTCTTTCTTTCCTGTTTTCATTGTGTTTTTTATTTTTTCTTTGTAAAATTTTAGAAAACATTAACAGAAAATTAAAACAGGAATTGCAAACAGAACAGTACCGTCGTCACTAACCCCTTGCAGTTTCTTGACATTTGGGCAATTTTTCAGGATCTTATCATTTTAGATGGGTTCAAGGAATTCATGATTCCTGAACTTTTTGACATTAAGGATTTGAAACGGAAAGAAAAGGTTATTGTTTCATCAATACTGAAGTCTAGGGAATTAGATGAATTGGTGAAACATATTTGCAAGAGCCTCAAGTGTCTCAAAAGAATTTTCCATGTAGCATCAACTCATTGCAGAAACAACAGTTTCTCTCAGGTTCTATTTACATTGTCCTTTTACTTGATTAACTTCTCCAATTTGAACCATAAGCATAATTTATTAGATGTTTTAATTCCATTTCCAATATATTACAATGCATCCAGGGCAGGTCTTATTTGATAAACTATCAAGAATTAGAGCAGAAGCAAACTGCTGCCAAAACGCAAGAGTCAAATGTTGGCGGCACCGTCTATACAATATCAGTAAAGATTCAACCACCAACATTGTTCCAACTGCGTCGAGGCGTCAGCAGTTTGATCAATGCCAAATTACTGCCATTATGTTTGAATTCTCTCCACCAGATCCTGACCTCCAGCACCATCCAGCCGCATCTTGGCCATCCATTGCCAAGTTCGAGATGGAGATAGAATGAATCGAGCCGTCAGGATCTGTCCATCAAAGCTGCTGGTGATACTCTCGAGCGCTAGAGAGGATCCATATTCACTTCTACCTGATATAACTTCTTTTGCATGCTCTGACTCCAAAAACTTCAGTTTTTTTTTTTTTTTTACCACTCTTAATAGCATTGGAATTTGCTATGGGTCACATGTCAATTATGATTCTTTTTCCATCAGTTCCTTTTATTTTTTCTTTTGCTTTTGAGTAATTGAGTTGACATATTTAATCTCTGCCATTCATATGTCTGCTTGATTATACTTCCAAACAATACAAAAATACGTTCATTTGGAGGAGTAATTTCAGATCTAAACGCCGACGTATTTTTATTTTAAAAGTGTAAACAATAAACAAATCGACCTAAGTTTTCATCCTAATTCATTCTAGAATCTAACTCTGCCACAAAATATATAAAAATAATTCCATCCAACAGTACTTTATTAGTTGTACACAGCTCAACTAGAAATCAAAAACTGAATCATGAAAAAATTCAGAAAATCAAATAGCTGAAATGCAACCAAATAATCAAATAATAAAAATGCAAAATCAGATAACTGAGCTGGAAAATGAGAAATCAACTATCCTGAAACAAATAAATTAAATACTAAAACTACTATTCTACTAAATTGGAAACTCACGTTTGCAAGAGAAAAGAACTTGTACTATGTAGATTGCTAATTTTAATTTTTCAACCCTATTTAATTTTTTTTCCCTTCTCTTTCTTATTTATCTACCAAATAAAAGTAACACTTGTTTGCATCGGAGTGAAGGGGCATTAACATTGTTAATTAGGGTTTATTTTTTAATGTGGCATGTTTGTTTTAACTTTAACTATAAATTTTAGAGAAAGTAACAATTTTTAGTTTCAGTTAAATTTAGGTCAAGATTTGAAATCACTGCGATTGAAATTGAGTTATTGTCTGCTATATGTAATTGATGAATTTGAGGGATTTGCATCAGTTAAGGAGACGCATGCAAATGTTTGGAATTTTCTCGACGATTGTGCTATAACTCACTAGTGAGTATTTAGATTTCCGTTGAAAAAAACTGAGTTTTCTTCAAAACAAGCCAACCCCAACGAGATTATCCCTTTTCTTCCCTCAAAGAGACTTTCAAAGCCTTCTTTGGTAGTTTCAATGAGGCTAAACAGGGTCCTAGAGAAAATCAGAAAATGGCATATACACCATTACATGTACTTGAAAGCTTATTGGAGAAACTAAACAGGTTTTCAAACACACACTTAGAGTCATAACCCCGTCACAGTTAATTAAAATCACGAATTTTGTTGGTAGACATCTCATAAAGAGATCAAAATGCCAAAGGGGCAAAAATTCTTTAATTTATGGGAGAAATAGTTTTACTTATCAAGCAAAATATTTTTAAAAATTGGAGAGTTACATTCAACTATCTATCTTATAAATTGATGGATAGATTTTTTTATTGCAATTAATCGAAGGATTGAATACTCATACAAGGGATAAGAATCATCTAAAGTGATCAAGATATAGGAATATGTATAAACCGTTTCATTGATTTCAAGAGACATCGTAATCTTAATTTACTATTTGAGGGTAAATCACAATTAGTTATCAGTCACTTTGAAAGCAACTTTACTTTTAAATTAAACAATAATGTAATAAAAAATAAAAAAAAAATATTTTGGATGAAATTTTCTCATTCCTAGCTATATCCTATATTAGATGGGTCCACATATATATGTATTTATCCGTATATCATCAACTTTCTACCGATCACTAAATGCGAACAATTACTTGATTAATTGTTACAGATTAATTTAATTACATTTTTTTCATTTTTAACCAAACACAACCACATATAAATGAATGGTTAAAAATAAAGAAAAATATGATTAAATTTCTTATTAACAATTAACTAATTCATATATTAATTTAATTATATATTTTTTCACGTTTAACGGTACAAAAGAATGTAAATAAGTGACACGACGCTACAGTAATGGTATGAAAATACTTTTAATTTCCTATGTGAATGGGTTATTTTTTTATTTTGAGTAAATTGCAATAACCCCCTTGAGATTTGGGGAAATTACGCTCCATCCCAAACTTCACCAAAATTAGCACTTCACCCCATTTTTTTAATGGTTGATTGTTAATTGCTGACCTAATTAATGTTTCTGTCATTCTCATGTGTCACATCTACAAAGGTGTTCATTTATTAACTTTAAAAACTATTTTTAAGGCTGATGTAGCAAACTGATAAGGCAAAAACGTTAATTAACGACTAACATTTCTGTCATGCCAGTTTGTCATATATACAAGTTCTGGACTTGCCATAAACATTAAAAATTATTTTTAATACTTATATGATTGATTGACAAGCCAAAAATGTTACTTAACCGACTAAAATGAGGTGGAGTGTTAATTTTGATAAAATTTGAGGTAGAGTGCAATTTCCCCAGAGGGAAGTCATTGATTTACCCTTTTATTTTTTACTAGTAATATGGTATTCTCCCACTCTAATAATTGGATAATAGACAAGTAATTCTGATTTCTTGTACATCAATATATTTATCCTTCCAACAAGTATTTTCTCTAGACTTGATTCGTAAAACACACATTGAAATCGTAATATACCTGGTGGTAAGAAAATTAGAGTAATTTGTATAAGATGTTAGGTTCAAACCTCACTGCGTTTATTTCACATACTAAAAAAAGTTAAACAAAACTTTAAGCTGTAATGACTCAACTCAAATTCATTTTGGTGTTAATTTTGTTTCCCTAATTATAAAAAAAAAAAATTCTCTATTGATTATATATCCAATAATAATTGAATAATTATTTTATCAAAGATTAGTTATACAGTTAGTGCACAGATTAAATTCATAAAAGAATTTTATTTTATTTTCATCAAAGATATGATATTTCCTAGCCAAAAGTCGAGAACTAATTCATTTGAATTGTGAGATTCTCAAAATAAATTTGATCTCTTTTAATATTTTTTTTATGTACACGGTCAATATTTAAATTTATTTATTTTTTATTCGTGCATTGTGATCAAATTAAAACCATTATGATTAATTTATTCATTTGCCACCTCTAGCCTCTAGTTAATGGGTAAAACCATTAATCTTCCAATGAAATTTGACCGATCTGATCAAATGCCTTTTCAACAATCAAAAGATCTCTTTGTTACGTTGCTTAACATTTCGTCCAACTCAAATAGTTGCTTTGTTAATCAATGAATTTTCAGTTTTGAATTTGTCTACCAAAAAGGTGTTTTGAAGTGAGGGGAAATGTTTCATTAAAAGATAATCAATCAAATTCTGAGCTGCAACTACTAATTTGAAAGAAACATTAAAATTGTAAGTGAGATATATATATATATATATATATATAACAAAAAAATTAATAACCTTATGAGTTGGAGATATAAACTTCTATTTAGAAGTCTTTTTAAAATCTCACTCTCTTCTCTTCGATCAATCATCACAACACAAAGCTGTATTTTGCAAAATTAATTAATATGGATTTGATCTCACAATTGCCGGAACCAATTCTTCACAACATACTCCATCGCTTTTCTCTTAAAGAGGCCACACGAACTTGTGTTCTATCCAAAACTTGGAATCTCATCGAATTTCGAATCCCTTTCATGCGTTTCTACAAAACTTACTACCCCTGTGCCATATATATGCTTAATTACGGAGAGAAACGTTAGAACGTTTCTCTCAAAACAACAATTTATCCATTTCCTCGTTCGGTTTCCGTTTTAATCTTCACAGCGAGTACAACCATCGCGTAGCCTCGTTGTTAAAACGTGTGATGAGAAAAGGAGTCCAACAACTTGAGCTCAGTATCCTAGGTTGCAATTTGCCTCCCTTTGTGCTTCAATCCGAAACATTAATTACTTTGCATTTATAAAGTTGCATATGCGATTCTGGCCAAGAGATCCGACTTCCCAAACTAACCTCACTTGAACTTTTCAATGTCGTCATGGACAACCACTTTGTTGATAGGTTAACACGTGAATGCCCTTCGTTGCTACATTTAAAAATCGACTATTGCAAGTTAACAAGCCTTCGAGTCACGTGTCCTGACAAGCTCGAAAGGGTTGAGGTAAGCAATTGTAGGGATCTTAGTAATGTTGAAATCGCGACCCCTAATATTAATGCCATTAGGTATGTGGGAAACTTGAAGGATAAGTCTTGTGAGCTGACCTTGGCTCCCACGAAACAGCTCACTTTAGAATCAGTTACCGTTGAAAGTGATTGGCTTCAATGGCAAGTTTCTATGTGTGAGACATTGACCCTTAGTGATGTTTGTGTGGACGATATTATTATCATTTCAAGCCTAAAGATGAAGAATTTGAAAATCTTTGGATGCTATAATATGAAGAATGTGACTCAAATTGATTGTCCAAATCTGGAATCACTAGTGTACGTTAGCAATCAGTTGCCATTTTGTTCTACTTGTGAATTCAAATTGTTACGGAATATCAAAATTGAATTTGGAATCCAAGCTCGTCTACACACTGTTTGGTATAATCAATTGAAGGATTTATTTGAAAAGTTTGGCTCTATCAAAAAGTTGATCAAGCAGGTCTTAAGTTATAGACGTTGCAAGGTAAGTAGTCCATTATATTCAGCTAGCTTGATTAAATTTTAAGTATGTTTTTATATGAAGTTTTATGAAGAAAAATAAATAAAGTTAGTCAATATTCAGTACTCCCTCCGGTGTTTTATATAAGGACTCAACATGATAATTGCGGTTATTAAGAAAACATGTAATTAAGTTAGTTAATGTCTTGGGATTTTGAAAAATTATATACTCTTTCATGTTTACCCCTATTTAATGTATTGAGAAATAGTAAAAGATATTAATTCTTCTTGTAATCAAATTTTGGAATTAAAAAAAGTTGACTCATTATGAAGGGCAAACATGAAAAAAGATAATTAATGTTTGTAAATTTTGATGGAAAGTCTTATAAAAAGGATCACTAACATTGTCTAAAAAGAGTCTTATAAATAGGACAGGGTCTTATAAATAGGACAGGAGGGAGTATATACTATTTATTTAAAAAGTAAACTGATTATTTAAGTTGTAGGCTTGAAGTATATATATCTCATTATTATTGAAATTTTTGTATATTGGGAGAATTTCAGGATTTGATAATTTTTGATGGGTTCAAGGACTTCATGATTCCAATACCTTTTGACGTTAAGGATTTGGAGCGAAGAGAAAAAGTTATTGTATCATCAATTTCAAATTTGGATTTGGTGACTTATGTTTGCTATAGCATGGTTTGTCCCAAAAGATGTCTCTATGTGGTATCACCTGATTGCAGCAACAACTATTTCTCTAATGTACTATATATTTACATTATTGCCCTTTAAGATCATCAACCTGACTCACTCGGCATGTTTGTTTTGCTTAATTATAACTTTTTATCCCTCTAATTTAAAGAGTGTGCGATTTTAATCCCTCCTAGCGAGAGCACAACCATAAATGTGTGAGAGGCTGGAGTGAAAAGTCTGATGCTCTGATGTCTTTTAGCCACCGCAGGGAAAGGGGTATCTATAAAATCACTCCGATGCCAAAGTTACTTGGAGAGAGAAAGGCCTTTGAGGCCAGGGTTTATGGACTACTTACTTAGGGTGGATTATTCCCTTGCCTTATGTAGTAGTATTAGGTAGTTACGTTGGAGCTTTTGAGGATTAAACTGCTGATTTGTGTTCAGATCCAAATCTCAATAAAATAGACATGTGTGCACGAAAAGAGTCTGACTGTGCTATGTGCTATATGCGGTATAAAGAAGAGTTGCTGGTTAGTCAATTGTGCTTTCATCTCGTTGTTCCATGAGGATGCCTCAGCGGGATCCTCCTCGCCTATGTCCTTGACTCTAGGCTCATTACTAGCGGTTGAATGTCTGAAATGCCTTTGACGGGATTCCATTTTTAACCATTTTTGTTAGGACTTAACACATGAGGAGAGTCCAACCCAAAAAACTAGTTTCTTATTCTACTCAATATGGGACTCATGACAATTTTAATAATTTTAATTCTTCGAATATTTTTTTTTAGGGGATTAAAATTGCACAAACTGCAAAATAAGAGAACGCCAAAATTGCAGTAGTTAAGCCTATTTAATTTTTAATGTTTTACATTAATTCATGCATCCATGGCAGGTGTTATTTGAGAAGTTAACAAAAATTAGAGAAGAAAAATGCTGTGAAAACACATCAGTAAAACGTGGGAGACACTGTATATGCAAAGTCCGTGAATATTCAACCACCAACACTATTCCAAATGTGTTGAGATCTCAGCCGTTTGATCAATCTCAAATTACTTCATTTATGTTAGAGTTGGTTTGGACCTAAAACTATGTACACTAGGGGTTTTATTTGCAGGTTATGTTTCTTTAATTTCCCCCTATTTCTGTTTGTTATTTTATTTCCTTATGTAACTAATGTTGTGATGCTATGGTGGCAGGTAACTGTTACAATTGTAAATAATAGGCATGATTTCAGGTTTCAAAATCAGAGATTTAGAAGAGGAACATATTGGAAGTGTACTAATATATAGAAGATTCATAGCTAGAAAATTTTCATCAAAAGTGTAGGGCAATGAATAGCAATTTTATTTTAATTTTTTGAAAAAATAGATGCTTTAGTTTTGAGTTTGTCATGAGATTTTCAGTGGTACAAATTAAATTAGTCTCTGAAATTTTAAAATATAAGTAATAAATGAGATATATATTCATCCCCAAGCTCTTCTCAACTCTATTCTCATCATGACCTTCACCAATACATAACCATATTCAATTTTATACTTCAAAATTTGTAATAAACAAATATAATAATTCAATTTTCAGACACATACACATATACAGAGGACAAAACACATAAAATAAACTGGACGCGGGAACTATTTTAGAAATGTTAGTAGAGATTCAACCACCAACACTATTCCAATTTCCAACTGTGTTGAGATGCCAATTAACAGTTTATCAATGTCAAATCTCTACAAGTATTATGTTAGAGTTCTCTTGGACCTAAAACATCATGGTAGGTTAAGTTTCTTTTATTGGTTCTTATTTTTTGTGTAGTCACATGTATCATTTATTAGAGGTAATCTTGATTAAACTATAAACATGGCGGTGTTAGTTCTTCCAGCGAGATTTTTTCTTCATTCACATACAAGACTTGAACCTGATGTATGTATATACTTCTTGCTTGATGCAAATTAAACATGTATCGCTTGAACCAACTATTTTTCAGTTTATTTGTACTTTTTCATGAAAACTTAATTAAGTTTTATTCCTTAATTTTCATAATTCAAGCTAAGTCTTTTGTTTAGATTTCATTTTGCAATGTACAATTTTGCTTTCTTACTCTATGGTGGTGTTTGATAATTTTGTGCAGTTTTTACTTCATCCTATCGTATCCCTTTGGTAGCTGTTAATTATTACAAAGTGTTATAAGCTTGATTTCAAGGATTATAAAAGGCTTTATCTGCTGCTATTTTGGTGGATAAGAAGTTTTTCTACTGATTAGTTTAATGTTGACTGGATGCTATCTCTTAGTTGCTTAATTAATTTTCTTTTCCTTTTTCTTGTTTTGTTATTTTCTAGTTAGTTGTTATCACCTAGTTGGCTTGGTTTTCATTTTTTATTTTATTTGTTCTCCTTTCTCTGTTTTTATTGGTTTTATCTTCATCTGTTGTAATATTGCACCTCTGGTGCCTTATCTTTAATATAATTCTGCTTTTCTTTGCCGATCAAGAAAAAAAAGAGGAACGTACAGAATGCGAAAAGTCCATGGTTGGAAGCGTAATCAGAAGGTTTATGTTGTGTTGTTGTTGCTTTTTTTTTTTTTTTTTTGAAGTTTTCATATTGAAATATATTTACTAAATTGGTTCCTGACTTTATACTTCGTAAGTCATTTTAGTCTCTACGGAATTGGTCATTTTAATTCCTGACTTTCACTACTATCGGTCATTTTAGTCCCTAAAAATTAAAAGTTAGAGACTAAAATGAATGTTCGTATAATTTAGGGATAATATGACCTGGAAAATGCAAAGTAAAGAACTAAAGTAAGTTATTCGCACAAAGTCATAGACTAAAATGACTTATCCTCACAATATTATGAATCGAAATGGTAGATCACTCTTTTGATATCTTTCTACAAGTTCACTCTAGATTGAGGTGGCTTTTAAGGAAGGTTGTCCTTATGGTACACAAACAAAAATTTGTGTATTAAAAAAAGTAAAAATCATACACAACCAAATATTACTTGCATCTGTAGGTTTCATTTGACACAAAAGAAAAAAAAAAGAGTAAATTCTCAACTTGGTCCTTGAGATTATATGTATCATACAAATTAGTCCTTGAGATAATGAAAACCTCAAATTAATCTCTGACTTTGCAAAATATCATTCATTTTAGTCATTTTCTAATTAGTTTTTTAATGTCGTTTAATAGGTAAAAGAACTGAAATAGATGTCGTTTTGCAAAGTCAGAGACTATTTTGAGATTTTTAAAATTTTAAGAACTAATCTGTATGACACATACACTTTCAGAGACCAATTTGAGAGTTTACTAAAAAAACTTTCAAAATCAATTAGTGAACTAAATTTAGAGCACAATCAAACTCAATAATAATGATATGAGGCTATTCACCTCACACTAGTGTTCATCTTCTTACTAATGCATTGAGAATCAATTTTGAGCTCGTGCTTTGTAATAACCGACTTTATTTTTTATTTCTTTTTCTTTTTTCTTTTCTTTCCTTTTTTTTGATAAGCACAAAAATATCAATTAATTTAGCATAATAGGCACTCAACCCATTGACAAGAATATTAGACTTTACAAAGGAAAGAATATCACAGTGTACAACCCAGAGATATAAACATAACATAACAAAAACAATACTACTTAATTAACTATTTCACCTAAACAACCTTTACAAACAACTAACTAAATAATAACTTTAAACTTTCAGCTGGATCAATACATCATAAAACAAAAGAGAAACAAAAAATCTTCAAATTTCTTTCCTTTCTTGATTATCTTTAAAAAAAACATTTCGGAAGAAATTTCCTTATTCCTATACAAGATATATGAGTTATCAACTTATGAATGGATTAATAAGTTACTTTATATTTATAAATATTAATTTATCTGATGAGCAAATTAAATCTTTCAATAAATCTAATAAAATCGAAACAATTCAGTCCAAACCAAAATTTTATATATACATATATACAATTCTTCTATAAAGTTATAATGCTACGTACTTATATTTATACCAGTAATAAATATATAATAAAATTAATATCATAATTTAAATTGAAATAGTTTTATAATCTAAATATTATCTTATTTTATATCTTTGTTTTTTCCTAAAAATATCCTTTTGTTTTTAACAACCTATCCGATCTGTACTCCAAATATACTCTCAATAAAATTAATAAAACAATTATTTTATTCTTACATCATGACCTAATTATTAAGGGTTGGATTGTGATTGCTTAAAAATAATTAATTTTAAAGGTAGGTTAAAAATTGATTATTTTTTAATTGATAATTATAATGAAATTCAGAAGTTATTTATATTTGGTAAGAGTGATTAGAATCACTTTTTAATTGTATGTTTGGTAACCAGTTTCTTCTCCATTTAGCATTTTCGATTTTAAAAAGAACAAAATAACTTCCAAGTATTAAAAAAAATAATTATTTTACAAAATAAACCTTAACAAATGCCTCTAAGTTAGTTTTTTCATTTGTGTATGTCCTCCAGCTATTCTGCAGTTGCACGCCTCTTCAAGCGTGTATTCGTCAAGCAATATGTTTCTTTCCGCTTTTCAGAATCGTTTAGGGTTAAAACTTAAAAGTGTACACTGAAATTCAATTTTCTAATGAAATTATATTGGACTCATTAAATGCCTCTTTAACAAATCAAACGGTATATTTTTTGAGTTTTTTTTAATCTGTGCAATATTGCACAGGTTAAGAAACCATAATTAGAAATAAAATACAGTATTTATTGTATGTCAAACTCAATCACATTAATTTTTTGTGTCTTTCATCAATTTTTTACAATTTATAGTTTCTTAACATGTGCAGTATTGCAAAAGTTAAAAAAATCCCTATTTTTTTTTCTTTTTAACATTCCATTCGACTCAAATAGTCTTTTGTAAATTTGTCCAAAAAATTAAAGGTGTTTTAAAGAGGAGGAAAAAATTGCCAGTATAAAATAATCAAATCATTCTTCCAGTTTCACTCCCTTCTTTTCAAATCTCCCACATTCAAAATTATTGCAATTGCAAAATTGATTCATGGATTTGATCTCGCAATTGCCAGAACCTATACTTCACAACTTACTTAATCGCCTCTCTCTAAAAGAGGCGGCTCGAACCTGTGTTCTATCCAAAACATGGAATCTTATTGAATCTCGAACACCTTTCATGTGTTTCTACAATGCCGACTTCCCCTATGAATCATATATGCTTAGCTACACAGAGAAACGTGTAAAACATTTTTCTCAAAACAACGATTTAGCCATTTCATCATTTGTTTTCCGTTTTGATGGCCGTTGCAGTGAGTACAACCATCGCATAGCCTCATTATTAGAACGTGTGATTACAAAAGGAGTTCAACTACTCGAGCTTCGTATTCGGGGGTGCAATTTACCCCCCTTTGTGCTTAAATCTGAGACGTTAATTTCATTGAGCTTGTTCTATTGCATGTGCAATGTCCGTGATGATGATGAGATTCACCTTCCCAAATTAACCACACTTGAACTTAACGAAGTCGACGTGGACAACCACTTTATTGAGCGGTTGACACGTGGATGCCCTTCGTTACTGTGTTTGAAAATCAAGTACTGCAATTTAACAAGCCTTCGAGTCACGTGTCACAACATGCTCCAAAGCGTGGAGGTAGTTTGGTGTAGGAACGTTGAAATTGTATGCCCAAATCTTCATGCTATTAGTTATTGCGGCATCTCAAAGAATATTCCTTGTGAACTTACCTTGGCGCCGTCGAAAGAGCTTAATTTGGAATCTGTTAGAGTCCAAAGTTGTTGGCTTCAACGGCAAGTTTCTATGTGTGAGACATTGACCATTAAGGATATTGTCTGCACTGATGATACTATTATCATTTCAAGCCCAAAGATGAGGAATTTGAATATCTATGGCTGCAATAATATGAAGAGCGTAGCTCGGATTAATTGTCCCAATTTACAATCACTTGTGTATGTTGGAAATCAATTGCTGTTTTGTTCTGAGTGTGAATTCAAATTGTTACGGGATATCAACATTGAATTTGAAATCAAGGGTTGCCAAGATACTAATTGGTATATTCATGTGAGGGATTTATTTGATAAAATTGGCTCTATCAAAGATTTCATCAAGCAGGGTGTGAGTTGTAAGCATGGACAGGTAAGTTTATGCAACTTGATTGATTTAATATACCTACACTTTCATTCATGTGTAAATGCTTTTGAAACTTAATAAACCTATATATCCATTTCAACTCTTTAAGTTCTTTCATTTGATGATAGTATGAAATCAAATAGATACAGAAATTTTTTAGATCATCTCACATATCAGGTGAGACTAACAAAATTATTGTATCTGTCTTAGTGCAAAATAAAATTTTTTTATTATAGTACTAATTGAGTTTTCGCAAAATGAAATTTTCGAACTTAGGGCACACCCAATTATTAATCACATGCATATTTTTGTAATGTCTGGAGAATTTCAGGATTTGATCATTCTAGATGGGTTCAATGAATTCATGATTCCAGAACTTATGAACTTTAAGGATTTGATCTCAAGAAGAGAAACAGCTATTATATCATCAATTTCAAATTCTTGGCAATTGAAGGATTTGGCGAATTATATTTGCAAGAGCATGACATGCGTCAATAGGTATCTCTATGTGGTATCAACCGATTCGAGCAACAACAATTTCTCTAATGTACTATTTACATTATTTCCCTTTCATTATTATTCAATTATTTTCACCAATTTGATGAATTTTGAACCACTTTGCTTTTATGTTTTTAATCTTACAAGTTAGTTACAATGCATCCATGGCGCAGGTCTTACTTGATAAGTTATCCAAAATTAGAGAAGAAGCAAGTTGTTGCCAAAACATAAGAGCTAAATGTAATCTGCATCGTTTATGCAATGTCTATAAAGATTCAGTCTCCCAAACTTTTCCAACTGCGTTGAGATCTCAAAAGTTTGATCAATGTCAAATTACTACAATCGACTTAGGGTTAGCTTGGACAAAAGATGACATGTAGGTTTTGCAATTAACTTAAGTTTCTTTCTTTCCATGTTTAAATTCCTGAAACCTAATTTTTGTTAGTTCCTCCTATCTTTGTCAAATATTAAATATGTATGTGTTTAATATGTATGTGTTTAGTTTCACGTTAAAATGGGTAAACAACTTTGGAACTAACTTGCCAATCTAATTAACTGTGGCATTGATTTCTTTCTACAGAGATGATGAAGAATATCTCTATTAGTGTGTGTGCTCGGAAAGTCGTTGAGATTATGGATCGAGCAAGCTAGCTTCTTTCACCTAAACTCACCCCTTGCATCGTGTCTATATATGTAAGATGGTGGCACTTATGGTGCACAAAACTAAGTATTAAGGAGACACATCCAATGGTTCAAAATACATAATATGATATTTGATGTAATGTTTTTTATTTTATTATTATATCAAGGGTTGCAAAGCTATTTGTGCACCCATACACAACTTTTAAGGTTGTCATGCAAGATGACTAAAGAAAAGAGATGAAGCTTTGCAATTTTCATACGAAAAAGAGTAGTAATAAGACTACTATGATGTGAGGGGAATCATGGAGATTTCATCAAGATCTTTTATAACATTTTGTATTTTTGATGTTCACTCTCAATAAAGTTTTTTTGCTTTTGAAAAAAATGTATGCGTGATTGGTGTGATTCAAATTTTTAGAGAATTTAAAATTCTAAGAAGTAATTGAATAGTTTCAATTTAAAATTCTTCATAGGTAGATATACTTCTCATTCTTATTAGTGTCCTCTTTGAACATGAATCATAGTTCTCCCACTAAAATCATAGTGTATCTAGTGGCTACACTAGGTTAAATTTTTTGATATTGAGAAAAATTATCAATGAACTTGTTTATACTAGGCTAATGTTAATTAAATAGTTGTAGTATGATGAATAATTGGTGTAGCGGCTAAAGAAGCGATGGCTTTACCAAAATTAAGATTAGTCTAACAGTGGTGGGGAGATTTGGATAATTTATATGAGGTATTAGGTTCAAACCTCATTGTTTTTATTATTGATTTTTCTTTTATCGACAAAAGGGCAAAATATATTAAAATGAAAGCACCAAAAGATAGTACAGAGAAACCAACAAAAAAGAAAAGATTGTTAAAACAAAAGTCTAGAAGAAAAGACTAATGAAACAAAACACCCAGAAAAGCAAAGAATGTACAAGCCCCATAACAAACCCCCAGTAGATTAATCAAGCAGATTGCATAATACTTTCCACCAGGTTAGAAAACCAGTCCGAGAAGATCACATGAGGATTTTTAGCTTTTGAGAGAAACCATTTTCGAGAGATCATTTGGATTGAATTAAAAACATCCTCAGCTCCTTTCTCTTCTTGCTTGAAGACTTCGGCATTACGAACATTCCATAAACTCCACATCACACAACACCAGATCATTGAAATAGAGCTAGGTTGATTTTTTCCCTTAACCGCAAGACAGAAAGCTTTAAGAAAATCTGAGAAATCTCCCAGGGAATCTGAGAAGAAAATGCAACCACTGAAAAACTTTTTCCCAAACTGACTTTGAGAAACGGCAATCGGAGAAGAGATGAAATCCCATTTCAACAGAACTCACACAAAAACAACAGACATTCAGCAGAATCCAGAGAAACACTATGCTGACATAGGTTGTTTTCATTATTGATATTTGTTTGAAAACGCATGGTTTGTATCATGCGATTGCCTTAATCTCTCCCATATTTGATGATTATTTGTTATCTTTCAAGGAAATGTTTAAATTAGGATAATTGCAGTGTAAATAGTTGTAGTGATAGTTTTAACTTATTCAGTTAACTTTTGTGGTATTTTTGGAGTTATTGACTATTTTGCTCCTTTACTTTGTAGTCATAGAACGTTTTAGTTCCTGACTTTTTAAAATGTTTAAACTAGTCCCAGATTTTGCACTTCATAAGTCACTTTAGTTTTAGGCGTCAAGTGACATTGACAAAATGCTTATGTGACACATTAAGTGCTTATATGATATGTTATTTGAAACATGAGTCCTCGTAAATGATTAAAGGATGTTATTTTGCTTAATTTCTCAAGTTATACAATGTTTTGGGGCTTCAAATTGGGTTATGGTGTAAGTGATTTTAGGGATGAATTGAGTTAACTATTTTGAGATTAAGTAAAATGATGTTATTTTGTCTCTTACGTTCTTAAGTGCCAGTTAACGTACCATATAGACTCTTAACGTGTTATATAGGTATTTCGTCAGTGTTAGTTAACACTAAGGACTAAAATGACTTACAAAGTAAAAGTCAAAGACTAATTTAGGCATTTAAAAAGTTAGAAATTAAAACATCTTGTAACTAAAAAACAGTAAATAATTCGATATTTTTGTGTGTTTTTATTGAAATGACAAGGAGTCCTCATTTTTCTCTATTGATTGGGATAGGAAAAACTCATCAATTTTGAGATGCAATAATTGATCATTAGAAGCTCTTAAAAGCCATAAAGTGAAAGAAATTAGAAAGATCATTCAATGCTTTAGCATTGGAATCCGAATGCCTGAGCATTCACTAGGAATTTGCTTACTGCCAATTGAGCATCCAGATCATGCTCGGAATTGAATGCAGGGCGCCCAGTATATGTCCAATTATGTAATTTTCACTATAAATAGTGAATTGGCAGCCACAACTTGAAACACCTAGCATTTTTTGGATTCCAAACACCACAAAACCCTAGTTAGAAATAGAAGATCAGATAGGGCAGCTAGCCAGCCACCATGTGTCACATTTTGAAGCCCTAATTTTGTTCATCTGTAGAGCTTAGAGGAGGAAGAACATTTGTCATCAACTTCTCTTAATCTTCGTGGAGGTTCTTCTATTTGTTCTTAGGGAATGATGTGTAATTTGATTGTTGATGAAGCTTTAACCAAGACCTACTTATTCTATACTAGTTTAATTTATTTGTTTGAGTATTATTCGCTATGATTAATGCTTTTAATGTTTGATCACTATTCAAATGTTGTGTTGGTTCATGTTTATGTTAGAAATAGTGAAATATTAGTATGCATATACAGTAGAAACTCTTTAAATTAATACTCGGTAAATTAATAAACTCTCTAAAATAATAAATTTGTCTGGTCCCGACTAGGCCAATGTAAAAAATTGAAAAACTCGATAAAATAATAAGATAATTTTTCGGGAGATCCCTTTATGATTTTCGGTCCCAAGAAAATCATAAATTAATAATTCATAGAAACTGAAAAAAATATATTACACTCTATTGAAATATGATTCAATAGTTGTCTGTTTTCCTTTAAAGTTTCAAGTCTATTTGGAGCTCATCTCTAACTTTTCTTATTACATCCAATAGCTCAGGTGTTGTATTTTGGTATTGTTTCATAAAGTTGTGAAGAGTGTTCGACGTCATAAGTGCTTCCTTTCGCGTAACAAGCTCCAAAGACACTGTATCATCTTCGCCGTCATCCTCTGCATTGTTCTCAATGATAGTACCCACAATATCTTCTAAACTCTGAACCTCCGAACATGCTTCATTTTCACTTGGGTAGTTCATTAGATTGTCGATATCCATCTTATTACGATAGCCACATTGATTGATCATAGTCTCGAGGTCTTGAGTTTCTTCATCAAAAGTGGATTCATCCAAATTTCTTGCAACGTCACTAGCTGAACGAATTTTACAGTGTCGGAAGCAATTCGCTATTATTGATTTCCAATGCATATATAGTTACTAATTTACGTTGAGTCCCAAGGTTCGCTACAACGTAATTCTAAGAGGCATAGATTAATTTGCCTTTTTGTTTGGTATGTACTAATTACTTAAAAACTCTTTAAATTAATAATTATTAATTTATCGTTAAATTAATAACTCTCTAAATTAATAAATTTCTCTGGTCCTGACATTATTAATTTAAAGAATTTCTACTGTATTGCAATTGATCAATTGCTAATCATGTTAGTCTAGGAATAGATGATACTATATGCTTATGGTCTAGATGAATTCTTAATCTTTAGTGCTTGTTTTAACTTAAAAGAGTTAAGGAATTGATATATTTAGATAGGGCCAAAAGATTAACAAGTCAATAAATTTATCTAGTCTAACTAATGAATTTGGTCATCAACATGAAAATTAAGATTATGATAAGAAAGCTAAGTGTAAGTCAAAGGGTATATTTTGACTATGAAGTATCCGAATTCATAATAATAAAAATGAAATCAAAGATTAGTTCTTATCTTTATCTATCTAAATAGCTGTGTAAGTGGTATTAGAGACATAATTCTTGTGAGGACGATATTCGGTATTCAGAAAAAAAAAAAAAAAAACTATTTTCTATTATTGATTAATCCAATAATATTTGAATAATTAATCAAAGATTAGTTCTACGTTGAGTGCACGTATTGAATTGATAAAGAATTTATTTTATTTTTTATGCATGCATTATTTAATATTTATGACTCAATTTAAATCATTCCGATTAATTTACTCATTTGCCACCTCTAGCCTCTAGCTAATGGGCAGTTGCATATATATGCCTCCTTTTTTAATTATTTCGTCAAATTTCATGTGTCTTCATCTTGAAGCAGTTTTTTCCTCATTTTCAGCATCGTAGTGGACAAAACATGCACTAGTGCTGGACGAAATAAAATGTAGGAAATTGACCACTCAATGGGTTAAAAGGGCAGAATCAACAACATTGAAAATTGGTTTCAATAATCAATAATAATAATAAAAAGAGAATATTGAAAATTGGATATATATATATATATATATAAATTCCATTGAGAAGTCTTGATTTGAAATCTCATGCTCTTCCCTTCCATTATTTTCATAATATAGAGCTGTATTTGTAAAATTGATTGATATGGATTTGATCTCACAGTTGCCGGAACCCATTCTTCACAACATACTTCATCGTCTCTCTTTAAAAGAGGCCACACGAACTTGTGTTCTATCCAAAGTTTGGAATCTCATCGAATCTCGAATCCCTTTCTTGCGTTTCTACCAAGTTGACTATCCCTCTGTCGAATATATGCTTAGCTACGCAGAAAAGTACGTAGAACATTTCTCTCAAAACGACTTAGCCATTTCATCATTTGATTTTCATTTAACTCTTGGCTGCAACTACAACCATCGTGTAGCCTCGTTGTTAAAACGTGTGATGACAAAAGGAGTCCAACTACTCAAGCTTGGTATCCGAGGATGCAATTTGCCTCCCTTTGTGCTTCAATCCGAAACGTTAATTGTGTTGCAATTGTACAGTTTCAAGTGTGGTTTTCTCGAAGATATTCGACTTCCCAAACTAACCTCACTCGAACTCTTCGACGTCAACTTGGACAACAACCATGTTGATCAGTTAACACGAGGATGCCCTTTGTTGGTGTATTTGAAAATCCACAATTGCGAGTTAACAAGCCTTCAAGTCACGTGTCATGACACGCTCAAAAGGGTTGAGGTAATCAGTTGTAAGAATCTTATTAACATCGAAATCGCATGTAAGAATCTCATTAACGTTGTAATCGCAACTCCGAATATTCATGCCGTTAAGTATGTCGGAGACTGGAAGCCTTGTAACCTTACCTTGGCTCCATCAAAAGAGCTTACGTTAGAATGGGTTACTATCAAAAGTGGTTGGCTTCAACGACAAGTTTCTATGTGTGAGACATTGATTCTTAGAAATGTTGTTTGTGTGGATGATATTATAATAATTTCAAGCCTAAAGATGAGGAATTTGGATATGTTTGGATGCTATAATATGAAGAATGTGGCTCAGATCAATTGTCCAAATTTACAATCACTTGTGTACGTTAACAATCAGTTGCCATTCTGTTCTACTTGTGAGTTTAAATCGTTACAAGATATCAAAATTGAATTTGAAATCCAAGCTAGTCAACATACGTTTTGGTGTAATCATTTGAGGGATTTATATGAAAAGTTTGGTTCTATCAAAGAGTTGATCAAGCAGGTTGTAAGTTATAAGGGTAGCATGGTAAGTTTATATATATATCCCTAGTTAGAGAATATCACATTATTATATTGATCGTGAGAAATTCATGTGTATCTTGATTATTTCAGGAATTGATCATTCTAGATGGGTTCAATGAATTCATGATTCATGATGAACCGATTGATGCTGAGGATTTGAATTCAAAAGAAAGAGTTATTTTATCATCAATATCTAATTCTGGGAAATTGAAGGATTTGGTGGATTTTATTTGCAAGAGTACAACATGTTACAAAAGAAATCTCTATGTGGTATCATCTGGTTGCAGCGACAGCAATTTCTCTAATGTTGTACTAATTATACTATTACCCTTTCGTTAAATATGTTAGCGACTGAATTAATAACTTAAATGGCTAGCAACGCCATGTTTAACTAACAGTTTTAATTACTTATTCAATCGCTAAATCATTCTTTCTTGGTATTGAATCTCATGATCCATCTATGGCAGGTCTTATTTGGTAAATTATCAAAAATTAGCGATGAAGCAAAACGGTGTTATTGTCGGAACATAGAACAATGTCCGCGGCTGCACTATTTTAGCAATGTTACTAGAGGTTCAACCACCAACACTATTCCAACTGTGTTGAGATCCCAACAGTTTGATCAATGCCAAATCACTACAATTATGTTAGAGTTCTCTTGGACCTAAAACATCATGGTAGGTTAAGTTTCTTTTATTGGTTCTTATTTTTTATGTAGCCACAGCTATTATTCACAAAACTCGAAGCTGGTGTATACTAATCGGGTTTCTCGCTTTCTTATGAATCACTTCCTTATGAAGAATATGTCTATTTACATTTTTTTAATGCATAATTAGGCTTCATTTCAACTCTGGTGCTTGATCATTTTGTGCATTTTTTACTTCATCATGTTTAATGAAAGCTTTGAGTGCTATCATAAAGGGAGCAAAAAGTAGAGATATACAAGAGGAACTTACAGAATGTGGAAAGTATGTAGTTGGAAACGTATCAATTGAGAACATATTTAAATATCTTTCTACAAAGTTCACTCTAGATTGATTGAGCTGTTTGGATTTGGAAATACAATTCTTGATAATGAATTATTTATACTAACATATTTATTTATTTATCTATTAATATAAATATTATATGTCTATACTAACAGATTAATTATGTTAGACAAAATCTATACCAACAATAACTATTTTAACAGAAGTCAATAAAAAAGCATTAATAAATGACAATTTTTTTGTGTTGTGTGTCTTTTTTTATGACATACTTATCTATAATGACATGCATAATCATTTAGCACATTTGAGATTGGTCTTATGGAAGTTCCTCGTTGTGATTCATGACATATTCCATGTTTCCCAGCTCAAACGCCATATAGGTGAGGATCCACTTGGAGCAACGCTACTTGATAACACAAAAGCAACTCATTCTACATGCGAGCCCAAGACAATCTTTGACAGTGAAACACAAAGGCATCAACTTGGGAGTACTACTATGATTTGAAAGGGGGTAATGATAGGGACAAAGGGGTTATTAGCAATTATTAACAATATATATATAGGTCCGAGGGACTTATTGGCAATTCTTGTTAATAACGGTAAAAAAACTATATTTACTATTTCGATGGGAGTTAGTTATGTTAGTTGATATGTATATATAGGAAAAATACCTCTGTAATGGTCGTTCAGTTTTGTGTTATATATCAAGTTCTTCTCTATAATGTGAGCACTTCTTGATCTTTCTTTACAATAAAATTTCTTTGTTTGTCGATTAAAAGAAAACATTTGGAATTATCTTTTGCTCTTCTTTCTTTTTGTTTAGCTTCTATGCCTTTGTCTCCTCAACATCCTATGTGGCATCCACATTCTTTCCCTCATTGACATTCTCTATCGAGTAAATTACCAAACTACTTATGAAATTTCAGGCCTCATCATTTACACTCTCTGCCTCAAAACTATATCCTCAACTTCAGACGCATACACATATACAGAGGACAAAACATAGAGATTAGGCAAATCAAAGAAAATAGAGCAATGTACGGTTGGCGAAAGTAGGAAAGTATATATAGAAAGAATAATACAGTATAGACAAAAAAAATAATCGTTTTTAAGCTAGCACAACAAACCACACTCATGCAATCAAAACGCTAATAGAGTTACGGCGGTATTTTGGTCAAAATGGGTCAATGTTAACTTAGGGTGCATACCATGAAAGAGATTCTAACAGTTTGGGAATGTTAAGAAGAAAAAGGGAGCTTCAGTTTGGGAATGAAAGAGATTCTAAGAGGGGATAGGGTCTTTTCTCCATACAAAACACAACGTTTCGGACCTCCATTTGGGTCTGATTATGTTTAGGTCACAAAAATTTGCTGTTCTAGGACCAAAATGAATTATTGTTTCAATTTATGGAAACAACATCATTTAGGTTATTTATGTGATGGCTAACATGTCATTTAACATGTCCCATAAGCATTTTGATTAGGCTTGTTAATGACACAGACTCAAATGAGTTACAAGCACAATGTCACTTACTAATGGATCACTTTTGTTAAGCCAGGACCAAAATGCTCAACTGCTACAAAATTAGGGATCATCCTATGTTATTTCACTCAAAATAACATTTATGATGAATTATTCTCCATGAATATGATTTATTTCTTTCCTAATAAAAAACTCTAATACTAATCATATCAGTAATAATATAGTCCTGACCAACATGACTCATCATTGCAAAATAATTAAATTAATTAAATCCTAATTTATTTAAATGGAAAGCCCTTTTCCTTGAAGTCCTTCCAATGCCTTTATGCTTGTGTCAAAAAGCCTTCCTTAATTTTTTTATCACCTACTCTTGGGTTTATTCATTTGCTTCCTCTAGTTTCTAGTTAACGGACACTTTCATGCCTCTTAAAGCAAAATTTCCCAAATAAATATTCTTCCTTACGTTTTCAAAATCTTTATGGACAAAACACCTACTTGTGCAAGAAAAAATGTAAAACACAAAAGTGGCCACTCGATAGGTTAAAAAGGTAAAATCAAGAACGTTGAGAATTGATGAATTAATAATTATAATGAAATTTGACCGATACAATGCCTATTGAACAAATCAAATGGTCTATTTGTTGCTTAACATTTTGTCCCAACTCAAACAGCTGCATTTACTATCTTTGGACTCAAATATAACAAAAAAAATTCTCTTGTTTCTTGGTCTAAAATATAAATAAATTTCAACCATTTCTCTCATATTTAATGTTATTATTCTTATTCTATCCTTCGTTTAATGTTATTACTCATACCTTGCAATAAATATGATGGAGGTCATTTTAGTAATTAGAGTTCATCTTTTACCTGAAATCAAAAAAATTAAATGTAACTAACTAATTTTTTTAATATGCGTAAATTAGTTATTTTTTTGCTTACGTATGAGTACGGAAGTAGTATTTGTCAATCAATTTGTCCACTAAAAAGGTGTTTTGAAGAGGAAGGAAATGTTTTAGTGAAAAAAATAATAATAATTAATCTATCTGTCATTGTTGTGTATCCGATGAATATGAGATGGACGACTCTGAAACTGCCCCACAATGGTGGATAGCGTACAACTTCGACGATCAAGTTAGTTGCTGACTAGAGTTTTATGTAATTAATGAATGATATGTACCTATGCATGGTACATTTAAGATTTTAGAATCTCTTTCATTTGGTAATCCGTTCATTGTAGGTCTTATTTGGTAAGTTCTCAAAAATTAGCGACGAAGCGAAACGATGTTATTGTCGGAACAGAGCACAATGTCAGCGGCTGCACTATTCTAGAAATGTTAGTAGAGATTCAACCGCCAACACTATTCCAACTGTTTTGAGATCTCAACAGTTTGATCAATGTCAAATTACTACAATTATGTTAGAGTTCTCTTGGACCTAAAAGATCACGGTAGGTTAAGTTTCTTTTATAAGTTCTAATTAATTTGATTATTCAAACTATGAATATTCACATTATAGTGGGCTAGTTCTTTCGGCGAGATTTATTTTTCATTCACAAAACTTGAACCTGATGTATGCTAATCGAGTTTCTCCCTTTGTTAATCATGAATCAGTACCTTATGAAGAATATAAATGTCTATTTACATTTTCGAATGCATAATTTTGCTTTTGATCTTACTCTTTAGTGCTTGATCATTTTGTGCAGTTTTTACTTCATGGCGTTATAGGCTTGATTTCAAATCATGCATGAAAGCTTTGAGTGCTGTTAGAAAGGGACTCGTAGATAAAATAAACAGAGATATAGAAGAGGAACATACAGAGTGTGAAAAGTCCGCAGTTGGAAGCGTATCGAGAAGATTTATATTGCTTTCAATCCTCAGTGCTGTTTGATTTGGAAATGCAATTCTTGATCATTAATTAATATCTTTCTACAAGTGTTTAACTACTTCGTTATGCTAGCTATTCTACAATGTGTTTAGATTATTCTTCATGATGGTTTGATTCAGTCATAATTGTGGTATTTTGAAACATGGCATGCCAATTAATAAGCAAGAAAGAGTATTATTATTTTTTGGCTAAATTGCAGTCACTTTATTCCGTGTGATTCTCTTCCCTTGCTTGCTCTGCACACTTTAAAAATGTAAGCATCTTTTTAAACATCACATTTTGGACACACACTTCTCAGTTTATGCTAGTACTACCTCAGTTTCAAAATATAAACTATTTTGTAAAATGTGTGCATGTTTCATTTCATAATAAGTACCTGTATTAAATATAATGGGTATTAATTAACTTTTTAAAATTTTACCTATGTTAATTCTCCAGAGAGATTTAGAGATAAAATTGTAATAAAGTGATTAGTTCTTTTAAAATTAATGTAATAATTATTTTTTTTAAACTATGTGAAAAATGTCTAAGTGCTTACTCTCTCCGGTCCTAAATGTAAGTCATGTTTTAGAAAAAAAATTTGGTCTGGTCACCAACTAACTTATTAATGGATGATTTTCACTTCTGCTCCTTTTACAATTTTCAAAAATTCAATTAATAATGGAGAGAGATAGATAGGAGAATAAGAGAGAGAAAGAGATACTACCTCCGTTCCATATTAAGTGTCGTTTTAGAAAAAAAAATTTATCTCACTTTATTTGTTATTTTATAGTTTCCCTAAAGTATTAATTATGTTTTATCAAATAGTATACGTTTGAGTAGTTGAGTTTTAAATAAATATTTTGAGAGATGTAACTCACTCATTAATAAGAGTGATAAGAGGTATAATAGGAAGTTAGACAATTATTTGTATAAAAACAAGAAAATGAATGACATTTCTTAAACTATATATGTAACAACCTTATTTAACACTTAATATGAGGCAGATGGAGTATTAATTGAATTGAAACATTTATTAACACATTTATTCTAAAAGTATAGTTGAAAAAATCTTATTTCTTTAGACAATTTTAATGAGTTAACTATCATTTCTTAATTCCGGTGATTTGGTTAGAAGTAATTTATATTTAGGATCGGAATGAGTATATACTTTGAAAAGGAGCCAGTATCTTTTTCTTATACAACATTGAGAGATAATAGGAACTAATATGGACTCCACAATGATATATAAATGGTTGAGATTATTTTTTTTAAATTAAATCTGAACCATTAATTATAATTGGAAGGTTGATATTAACTCCGGTAACTTCTCACTTGATACATTCCACACACACGCAAACACACATATATATGATTTTTCTAACCTGTGAATTATTGCATAGGTTTGACATACAATTAATCTTGTATTTTTTTATCTTTAATTTTTTAATTTATACAATATTGTACAAATTAAAAAAATCCTATATATACTAAATATGAAATGATAGCACTACTTATTACTGTGAGAGATGAGAGAAGTGGACGTTGAAATTTAAAATAATCTTCTAATAAAATTTAATAATTTGGTCGATAAAATGGCTTTTCAACAAGTTAAATGGCCTATTTTTCGTTTAAAATATTTAATTTAGTCTATTCAATCGTTTTTGGCTATTTGTCCACTAAAAGAGGTGTTTTGATTAAAAAAAAGGGGGGAGGGGGGAGGACAATGTTTCAATAAAAATTAATGAATCATTGTTTACCATAAAAAAATTTAAAAATAATCAACCATTCTGTTTTTTTTTTTTTTCTCAATTCGGCTTGGCCTCTCTCCTTTTTTTATGTTGTGCTCTTTATACTCAATCATCCAATCATTAATTTTATAAATACGAATATATTTTTTAAAAAAAGAGATTAATTTATTTTTTTGGATACGAAAAGAGATTAACTTTTAATTGCATTAGAATAATATTTAATTGTGTAAGTCAATCAAAAAATTGACAGGAAATGCATAGCAAAAAGCAAAGAGAGAACTCAGATTGATTATTTTTAAATGTATTATATAAAAAAAGCACTTTCACTAAATTAAAAGAAAATAATAATATTTTTTAAGATAATAATGATATAATATTATTACTAAAATGATAAGAGAGACATAAATAGTTCAACAAACTTAGGAGTTGGAGAACGGCCACCGAAAAGTCTTTGTTTTGAAATCTCACTCCCTTGATCTCTTCAATCTTCTCACCACCACAACACACAACTATAATCGCATAAGTTATTCACATGGATTTGATCACGCAGTTACCAGAACCCATTCTTCACAACATATTGTGTCGTCTCTCTCCAAAAGAGGCCACACGAACTTGTGTTCTATCTAAGACATGGACTCATATTGAATCTCGAACCCCTTTCATGCATTTTCACGAATTTTTCTTCTTTTCTTCCAAGTACATGCTTAGTCATGCAGAAAAACGCGTACAACGTTTTTCTCACAACAACAACTTAGCCATTTCATCATTTAGTTTCCATTTTGGTCTTGGCAGTGACTACAACCATCGCGTAGCCTCGTTATTACACCTTGTGATGACAAATGGAGCCAAACAACTCGACCTTCGTATCCCGCGTTGCACTTTACCCCTTTTTGTGCTTCAATCCAACACATTAACTTCGTTGAGTTTGTATCAATGCAAGTGTGATGCACGTGATGCAAAGATTCATCTTCCCAAACTAACCATGCTTGAAATTTTTGATGTCAACGTGGACAACCATTTTATTGCACGATTGATATGTGAATGCCCTTCGTTGTTGCGTTTGGAAATCAAGTTTTGCATTTTACCAAGCCTTCAAGTCACGTGTCATGACACGCTCCAAAGGGTTGAGGTAATTAGGTGTCGAAGTCTCAATACCATTGAAATCATATCCCCAAATCTTCATGCTATTCGGTACGTTAGCAACTTGGACCATAAGCCTTCTAAGATTAACTTCGCCCACACGAAAGAGCTTACTTTGGAGTCGATGCTCATCGAAACTTGTTGGCTTCGACAACAAGTTTCGTTTTGCGAGAAATTGATTCTTGAAGACATTGTTTGTGATGATGATATTATCATTTCAAGTCGAAAGATAAGGAATTTGAATATCTTTCGTTGCAAGAACATGAAGAACATGGCTCGAATTGATTGTCCGAATTTGCGATCGCTTTCGTATGTCAATAACTCGTTGCCATTTTGTTCTGAGTGCGAATTCAAATCTTTACGAAATATCAATGTTGAATTTGAAATTCATGATCACCAACATACTGTTTGGTATAATCAATTGAAGGATTTGTTTGAAAGGTTTGACACTATCAAAGAGTTGATCAAGCAGGTTGTTAGTTATAACGGTCGGAAGGTAAGTAATATTATTTTTTCAGGATTTAATCATTTTAGATGGGTTCTAAGAATAATCATCCCTACTTGTAGCATATCTTATCATTGATCATGTTTTTTTTTTTTATAATTTTGTATATTTGGGTAATTTCAGGATTTAATCATTCTAGATGGGTTCAAAGAATTCATAGTTCCTGAGCCTTTTGAAATTGGAGATTTCAAGTCAAGAGAAAAAGTTGTCATATCATCATCAATGTCAAATTCAGATTTGATGAATTATGTTTGCAAGAGCATGATAAGTTCCAAAAGAAGTCTACATGTGGTATCAAGTGATTGCAATAAAAGCGATTACTATCATGTATTATTTACATTATTGCCCTTTTATTTAATTAAGTCTGTCACCAATCTTAGGACTAGTTTGTTATTGTTTAAAAATAATTTATTTTTATGATAGATAAAGAATTGATTAATTTTTTAATGGATTATAATGAAAATTAAAATTATTTATGTTTGGTTAAAATGAGAATAATTATTTTTTTAATCTTTTCTCTTCTACTCTATAATTGATTATTTTGAAAAGCAAATCAAAGTAACTCCTCAAAATAATTAAAAATCTGATTATTTTCTGTTTTTAATTTTTTTTAAGAGCACGGACAAACATCTTAAAAATTTTAAAAATTTAAAAAAAATATATATTTTACAAAATAAGCAATAACAAACAGACTTTAAATCACTTGGATAATTTACTTTAATGTTTTACATTTAATTTCCAAACTTATAAGTTATCCATCCATGGCAGGTGTTATTTGATAAGTTGTCAAAAATTAGAGAAGAAGCAAAATGTTGCTGCCAAAACCCATCAGATAAATGTCGGTTGTGTTGTTTATGCAATGTTATTAAAGATTCAACCACCAACACTATTCCAGCTGTGTTAAGATCCCAGCAGTTTGATCAATGTCAAATTACTACAATTACCTTAGAGTTAGCTTGGAAATTGCAGGTTAAGTTTTTTAATTTTAAGTTAAGAGAGTTGTAATAATATTACTCTTATCATAATTAATTAAATATATATATATATTAGTTAATTAGTTACATTGATTTTATCTTTGTATGTAATCTTTTATCTATAAAAATATATATCAATCATATCATAACTGATATTATTCTTTCATCAAAAATAACTGATATTATTCTTATATATATTAATCTTTTCTGTTTCATTTATATATATTAATCTTTATACATGGTGATATAATAACTACTTATTAAAAATATAAATAAGAGTATTTTAATCAATAATATAATAAAATATTATTTAATTAATATTTAATATTTTAACGTGTGTGAAAAAATCTTGAATAATGAAAACAAATAAGCAGTAAAAAGCATCTTTATAAATCAAAATATGTAAACTTCGAATATATATATATGAAAACAATTGATCTTTGAAGATCCTGAACCATTTTAATAATGAAAATAATGAAGATATTTGTAACATTAAATGCGATATTTTTTAATAATAATTTTTTATTGGCAAAAATAAAATTTTAGTCCCTTAACTTTTATTCAAGGTTCATTTTAGTCCCATAACTTTTTTAAGATTCATTTTAGTTCTTTAACTTTTGTTTTTGGTTCACAATGGTTTTGTCGTTTCTCGCGTTAACAATTTAATGGATTTTTTACAGCCCAAATTATTCTAAATAAATGGTCTAAATTATTGTAAATCAATGGTTCAAATTAAATAGATAATAGAATGTAATAGCATTAATCAAAAATCCGTTAAATTGGTAACCAAAATGATGATAGGGACTATTTTGGAACAAAAACAAAAGTTAAGGGACCTAAATGAACCTTAAAAAAATTATGGGACCAAAGTGAGCATTGAATAAAAGTTAACAGACCAAAATTATATTTTTGTCTTTTTTATTTATGGTTTGCTTATCCATTGTCATAA
Source organism: Cyamopsis tetragonoloba (assembly GCA_037177725.1). Taxonomy (NCBI): domain Eukaryota; kingdom Viridiplantae; phylum Streptophyta; class Magnoliopsida; order Fabales; family Fabaceae; genus Cyamopsis; species Cyamopsis tetragonoloba. Next base: position 51,704,548 of record CM074124.1, on the reverse strand, counting down.
GGACAATGGTTAGCCAAACCTCTTTTAAAAATATAAATAATTCTGTAAAATATGTTAGAAATTAAACTTTAAATTGAATAATACATTGTCTTCAAAAAGCTTTAAGTGATTTATGTAATTTAAATAACATGTTTTCATTTTAATTTTTAAAAACATCATATTCTTCAAATGTAGAACACGATCTCTCAAACAAAATTTTAATTTTAAAAATATAAAAAATTATATAAATTAAGCTAGAAACTTCAGAGTAAGTAATACATTGTCTACAAAAAAAACTTTAAATAATTTAGGTAATTTAAAAAACGTGATTTCATTTTAATGTAATAATCTTTAGGTGTATAGCACATGATCTCTAACAAAATTGTTACATTTTTAAAAATATAAATAATTTTGTAAATTGAGCTAGAAACTTTAAAGTGAATCATACAACTTTTTCTAAAAACTTCAAATAATTTTAGTTATTAAAAAAACATATTTTCAATTTAATTTCAAAAAATACCATGTTCTTCAAGTGCATAATAAACCATTTAAAAAAATTTTTTGCATTTTAAAAATATAAATAACTCTGTAAATTGCGCTAAAAACTTTAAAGTGAATAATACATTGTTTCCAAAAAGCTTCAAATAATTTAGGTAATTTAAAACATATTTTCATTTTAATTTCGAAAAATACCGTATTCTTTAAGTGTATAGTACACGATCTCTACAAAAATTTGTTGCAATTTTAAAAATATAAAAAAATTATGTAATTTAAACTAGAAACTTCAGAGTGAATAATATATTGTCTCAAAAAATCTTCTAATAATTTTGGTAATTTAAAAAACATGTTTTCATTTTAATTTCGATAGACAACATATTTTTTAAGTGTATATAGTTATCGATCTCTGTAAATATTGTTTCAGTTTTAAAATATAAATAACTCTATAAATTTAGCAAGAAACCTCAAAGTGAATAATAGATTATCTTCTAAAATTTTCAAATAATTTAGGTAATTTAAAAAATAATTTTGTATTTTAATTTCGAAAAATACCATATCCTTCAAATGTATAGTACAGTACATGATCCCAACAAAAATTGTTATAATTTAAAAAATATTAAAAATTATTTAAATTTAGCTTGAAACAATTCTAACTATACAATTCTAAAAAATTGAAATTCTAACAATTCAATACACAATTCTAACAAATCAATACACAAATCTAATAATTCAATACACAATTCTAATAATCCTAACATCATAAAAAAAAAAAAACAGAATTTTAATTCCAAAATCTAACATCAAAAATCAAAACTCCATAAACTTCACATACAAGAGAGAGTTTGATGGCGGTGGAGGGCAGTGGAGATAAGTGCTTCGCGGTGGTGAGGAGAGAGCAAAATCGCAGTTGTGAAGATTGGTGAGGATAGAGAACGACGCAGTGGTGCGTGGTGGTGAGGATAGGGAGAACCGTGGTGATGAGGGTGGTGGGGAGAGTGAGAATCGCGGTGGGAGGGTGGTGGGGAGAGAGAGATATGTGGTTGTGAGTGGTGGTAAGGGAGAGAATGACACAGAGGTGATGGCGGTGAGGAGAGAGATACATAAAAGTAGTACAACCGAGATTCGAACCTCGTACCCACACACGCATATTCCTATGCGCTCACCAACTGAGCTACATGACTGGGATAAGCTTCACATAATTTAGTTAATTTAAAATAAGTGTTTTCATTTTTATTTCGGAAAACACCCTACTCTTTAAATATATAATACACAATCTCTAAAAAAAATTATTATAATTTTCAAAATATTAATAATTCAGTACATTGAGATAGAAACTTACATTGTCATCAAAAAGTTTAAAATTAATTTAGGTAACTTAAAAAGTGCGTTTTATTTTTAATTCGAAAACACTGTATTTTTAAAGTGTCTAACACACGATATTCAAAAAAATTGTTTCGATTATAAAAATATAAAAAAAATTTATGTAAATTGAGATACAAACTCTAAATTGAATAATACATTGTCTTTAAAAAGCTTCAAATCATATAGATAATTTAAAACATGCGTTTTCATTTTTATTTCAGAAAACAACCTACCCATCAAGTGTATTGCAATTTTTTAAATATAAAAAATTCAGAAAATTGAGCTAGCAACTTACCTTGTCTTCAAAAAGATTCAAATAAGTTAGGTAATTCAAAAAACACATTTTTTAAGTATATAGTACACGTCTATAAAAAAATTGTTGTAATTTTAAAATATAAAAATCTCTTTAAATTGAGTTAGAAACTTCAAAGTGAATTGCACATTATCTTAAAAAATATATAGTATAGGATCACTAAAATTTTTTTTATAATTTAAAAATATAAAAAATATTTAAATTGAGCTTGATACTTTAAAGTAAATAATATATTATCTTCAAAAAGCTTCAAATAATTTAGGTAATTTATAAAACACATTTTCAATTTAATTCAAAAAAAAAAACTATTCTCCGAGTGTATAGTACATATTCTCTAAAACAATTGTTGAATTTTAAAATATTAAAATTATGTAATTTGAGCTAAAAACTTCAAAGGGATAATACATTACCTTCAAAAATATTCAAATGATTTAGGTAATTTAAAAAATAGATTTTTAGTTTAGTTTTGAAAAACACCATATTCTAAGAGTGTATAATACACTGTCTCTAAAAAATTGTTGCATTTTAAAAATATAAATATTATGTAAACTGAAATAAAAACTTTAAAGTGAATAACACATTTCCTTCAAAAAGCTTCAAATAATTTAAGTAATTTAAAAAAAATTATTTAATTTCGAAAAACACCTTCTTTTTCAAGTGTATAGTAGACGATTTCTAAAAAAATTGTTTCACTTTTAAAAATATAAATAAATATGTAAATTGAGTTAGAAACTTCATATTGAATAAGACATTGTCTTAAAAATACTTCAAATAATTTAGGTAATTTAAAAAATATATTTTAAATTTAATTTTGAAAAACATAATATTCTTCAAATATATAATACACGATCTCTAAAAAAAATTTGAAATTTCAGAAATATAAAAATTTATAAATTTAGCTAGAAACTTCAGAGTATATAATGCATTGTCTTCAAAAAGCTTCTAATGGTTATGGTAATTTATAAAATGTGTTTTTATTTTAATTTTGAAAAACGTCCAATTCTTAAAGTTTATAACACAAGAACTCTAAAAACAATTTGCACTTTAAAAATATAAAAGATTCTATAAATTGAGGTAGAAACTTTAAAGTGAGTAATATATTGTCTTTAAAAAGCTTCAAATAATTTAGGTAATTTAAAATACATACTTTGATTTTAATTTCGATAAACACCCTATTTTATAAGTGTATAGTATACGATATCTAAAAATATTATTGCATTTCTAAAAATATAAATAATGAGGTAAATTAATCTGGAAACTTCAAAGTGAATAAAACATAGTCTTCAAAATGCTTCAAACAGTTTAGATAATTTAAAAATTTTGTTTTCATTTTAATTTTGAAAAACACCATATTTTTCAGGTGTATACTACACGATCTCGAAAAAATTGTTGCAATTTTAAAATATAAAAAATTATCTAAATTGTGCTAGAAACTTTAAAGTGAATAATATATTATTTTGAAAATGCTTCAAATAATTTAATTAATTTAAAAAGTGCATTTTCGTTTTTGTTTCGAAAAATAGCATATTCTTTAAGTATATAACATATGATCTCTAAAAAAAACTATTACAATTTTAAAAATATAAAAATTATGTAAATTGAGCTATAAAACTAGAGTCAAAAATATATTGTCTTGAGAAAGATTCAAATAATTAATGTAATTTAAAAGTTATGTTTTCATTTTTATTTTAAAAACACCAATTCTTCAAGTGTATAATACACGATCTCTAAACAATTGTTACAATTTTGAAAATATAAAAAATTCTTAAAATTGAGCTAGAAACTTCAAAGTGAATAATATATTGTCTTCAAAAATACATTTTCATTATTGTTTCAAAAAAATATATATTCTTTAAGTGTATAATACATGATCTCTTAAAAAGTTGTTGCAATTTTAAAAATATTAAAAATTGTATAAATTGAGCTACAAATATTAAAGTGAATAATACATTATTTTTAAAAAACTTCAAATAATTTAAGTAATTTAAAGCATGTGTTACATAAAACATCATACTCTTCAAATGTATAGTACACGATCTCTAAAAAAATTGTTGCAATTTTTAAATTTTAGAAAATTTAGCTATAAAATTATATTGTCTTCAAAGAGGTTCAAATAAGTTAGATAATTTAAAAAAATTCATTTTCATTTTTGTTTTGAAAAACATCATCTTCTTCAAGTGTATACACGATCTCTAAAAAAATTGTTGCAATTTTTAAAATATAACAAATTATTTAAATTGAGCAACAAACTTTAAAGTGAATAATACATTGTCTTAAATAAGCTTCAAATAATTTAGATAATTTAAAACAAGTATTTTTCATTTTTATTTGGGAAAATACGCTACTCTTAAAATTTATATAGTACACAATCTCTAAAAAAATTGTTACAATTTTAAAAATATGAATAATTCGATAACTTGAGCTAGAAACTTAAATTTTCTTTAAAAAGCTTCAAATAATTTAGATAATTTAAAAAATGCATTTTGATTTTTGTTTCAAAAAACATCATATCCTTCAAGTGTATAATACATCATCTTTACAAAAAATTGTAACTTTAAAAATATAAAAAATCGTATACATTGAGTGAAAAAATTTAAAGTGAATAACACATTGTCTTAAAAAATCTTCAAAAAAAAAAGGTAATTTCAAACATGTGTTTTCTTTTTTATTTTGGAAAGCACCATACTCTTTAGATGTATAGTATATGATCTCTAAAAAAATTGTTGCAGTTTCAAAAATATAAAAATTTGTTAAATTGGGCTAGAAACTTACATCGTCTTCAAAGCTTCCAATAATTTTGCTAATTTAAAAAATGCGTTTTCATTTATCTTTAAAAAAACACTGCATTCTTCAAGTGTATAACACATGATCTCTAAAAAAATTGTTGTAATTTTAAAAATATTAAAAATTAGTTAAATTGAACTACAAACTTTAAAGTGAATAATAAATTACCTCAAAAAAGCTTCAAATAATTTAGGTAATTTAAAAATCATGTTGTCATTTTTATTTCGGAAAACAACCTACTGTTCAAGTGTATAGTACACGATTTTTAAAAAAAATGTTACAATTTTAAAAATATAAAAAATTTGGTAAATTGAGCTAAAAAATCAAAGTGAATAGTACATTGTCTTCAAAAAGCATCAAATAATTTAGATAATTTAAAAAAAGTTTTTTCATTTTTTGTTTTGAAAAACACCATATTCTTTAAAGGTATTACATGATCTCTGAAAAAATTGTTATCAATTTCAAAATATAAAAAATTATGCAAATTTACCTAGAAACTTCAAAGTGAATAATACATTATCTTTAAAAAGCTTAAAATAATTATGGTAATTTCATAAACATGTTTTCTTTATTGTTTTGAAAAACACCATATTCTTCAAGTGTACAATACATGATCTTTAAAAAAAATTGTTGCACTTTAAAAAATATAAATAATTCTTTAAATTGAGCGAAAAACTTTAAAGGGAATAATACATTATCTTCAAAAGACTTCAAATAATTTTTATGAATTAATGTTAGGTCCAAACCTAAAATTTAAAACCAATAAATTTAACCAAGAGTTTTAGCTTTCTCCGTTGATTAAAATTGAGTTTGACCCAAAACTAATAACAATGAATATCAACCTGGAGTTTTAGCTTTCTCCGTTGATTAAAATTGAGTTTGACCCAAAACTAATAACAATGAATATCAACCTGGAGTTTTAGTTTTTAAATTTGGTAGATCATGAGAATGTGATTTTTAACTAATTAATTGTTTATATGTTTTAGATGAGTGATATAATAAATTGGTCTTTAACGTATACTATATATAGTGTTTTAGTTCTCAACTTAAAAGAGAGTGACACATTAATATCATGTAAAATTTCTTAATAGATAGCTAGTTAAATTTTTAACATTTACTAGTATTATTTTATTTTATTACCTTTATCCCTCTCTTCCTCTCATTCTATTCTACAACACATAATCAATGTTTTTATTCAACAAAATTCAAACTCAAAACCTTACCAATTAAGCATTTACCCATCATATTCGGCTTAAATTAATCAAACAACACACCCATGTAAATATTATTTTCTAAATTGGTTTAATATGACCATAAAAATAAATATAAATATAAATAAATAAATAAATAGGATGAAAAGGCAATGCATGCACGTGGAGAACACCGTATTGTTATGTGTCTGTCCATCCACATACTCTTTAGACACCTTCCTTCGTTCCTCATACTCTTCAATCTCAATCGTCATAATTCTCATCGTAACTTTCCTTATTTTCTGTCTTTTTTTTCCTTCCATTTTCTTAGTTTGTGTTTATCAAAATCCCTATATTCTCCCATTCCCTTAGAAATTCTCGCCACAATTGGTTTTGAGTTTTGACCCCATTTAATCCAAAAACACCTTTTTTTTTGTTTGTTGCCTTTTTCTGCTCATTTGTCATTTCATTCCTCCTGAAAATTTTGAATCTTTTTTGTATTTTCTTCTACCCCTTTTTGCCCAAAAAGGGATCTATCCCTATCTCTCTTCTCTCCTGCCCATTTGAATTTTGAAACAAAGTCCCGTTTGGCTGTTGTTTCAGTTGTTGAAGAAGGGGAAAAGAGAAGGGGGTAAATTTTGCTTCTATTTCCCCTTTCTCGCGTACATTGGGTAGAAGAAAAATGAATGAGAGTGCAAATGAAGAACCTGCTTTTGAAATCGGAGTTGTGATTCCCAGAAGAATTGTGCACGAAAAAGATGAATCCTCTGATTGTGCGTATGTCCTTGTAAAGGAGTTTGAGAAAGTGGGGTTTGTAGTTGAGAGAGTTATTGGCATTGCAGATGAGTTCATCAAGGTTAGGTGTTCTTTTATTTCCAATAATGCCTCCCTATGTTTTAAATTTGGAATAACTCTGTTATTTGGTATATGCAAATTAATCCACTGAAGGGGCATTTTCATGCTACATAGCAAATTCTAATTCTACTACTTCCTATTTATGGCTTGTCTAGGGAAATTCTAGTTTTTTTTTTTTTTTTTTTTTTTTTTTTTTTTTTATTTTGTTCCATGTTCTGTGTGTTGTGGTTAACTCAATTCAATTTTTTAAGCTTTTCTGCTTATGCTTAGTAGCTAAATTAGCTGTTATTTGTTTAGTTGGCTGCACCTTTGGAGACACTGGGGAGGGCTGCAGCTGAATTACAAATCAAGAAACGGACTCATATTGGTATATGCAAATAAATCCCCAAAAGGGACATATGTTCTAACTAAGGTTTTAAATTGTAGTTCGCGCCATGACATCACACCTAGAATATCATCGTTTTGACAGTCACTTTCTGTGATTGTGGTCTGCATTGGTTGCTTCCAACCACACTTAGCAGCATTAATGTGATGTGACTGCAATTGCGGTTTAAAACCTTGGTTCTACCTAATATACTATTTATGTTTTGTTTCACCATGTCAAATGGTGCTAATGAACTAGCATGTAACTGATTATGTGATTCTTCTGTTTATGTTACCGTCTGTGTTGCTGAATGCAAAGGTATGGATTTACAATTCGAGGTGGAGGAGGTTGAAGCTTTTGTGAAACAACCTGATGGTTCTGTTTTCAGTTGGTGCGAGCGTTTTCAGTGCTATTGTCACTTGATATATGAAATAGTAAGTTCATTTTGTAGTGATTCATCGTCTCTACATTTCGAAATCCCTATTTATAGAATTTGGTATACTTACTATATTAGCTTGTTCCAAACATGCCACTTATTGTTTTATTTGATTCTCCAATTATGAAAATGATTCTATGAAAATGCATTATTGTGATGAATGAACAAAAAAATTATTTGTTATTTAACTTTGTTGTTGTGAATTGTGATCAGTATTATAGTCATGGCTATCGTGGAATGGTAGTCATGTGTGAACTCTGCTATTGACATGTCTAAAATGTTTTGGCTTTGTGGTAAATTGAACTTGCAGGTGAACACGAGCAACTCAGCCAAAACCCTTAAATTTGATGGAAAAGAAATCCATTGGGAAGTAGGGGAGAATTTGATTCAGAAATTAGAATCGGAGAGCATTGTTAAACAAGTCTTTCCTTTGCATGGTGTTTTTACTCACATGTGCCATCAGATTTTTTTTTTCTAGATTAGCATTACATTAAGCCTGAACTGATACTTGATTTTGGTTGATAGATGAAAAGAAGAGAAAGAAACTTCTCAGAAGTTGGGCTCTTCATTGGTGGGACTTCACTAGTCAACCAATTGATGAAATTTATTCTTATTTCGGGGCAAAGGTGAATGAGACAATGACTCTCTAAGCTTAGTCAAATTATTTAAAAATTATACTTTCCATTCTCATTATCTAATGAAATTAATGAATAATCTGCAGATTGCAATCTATTTTGCTTTTCTTGGAATGTACACACGGTGGCTGCTCTTCCCCGCTGCATTTGGGCTTACTTTGCAATTGATTGATTTTGGGTAGGCCAATGTTTTTGTTGGTGTCTGTTTATGTTTCTGTTGGTGTGTGTTTATGCTACTACTTCTTTAGTTTTGAGTCTAGTGAAGTGTTTATAATATTTCTTATTACATTTTAGGTCGTTTAAATTAGTAGTGCTACCTATTTTCTTCATTGTGGTGATACTTTGGGCTGTACTGTTTTCTCAATTTTGGAAACGGAAAAATTCTGCACTTTTAGCCAGGTAATGATTTACTTTTTCTGTTCTTTTGGGATCAGTGGAGTCACTTTTCTTATATACTCTTTTGGTTTGTGAGATTCTTCCCTAGTCTTTTGCACCTCTTCTCTAATGATTTTGTGATACAGATGGCCTATCAGCTCCTCCGCAGTTGCAGCTGACTCAGAATACAAGATTCCAGGAAAGAAGAGCAGTTCCATACAGCCCCCAATGGAACTCATGACATTGTTTGAGTCTGACAGAGTGAAAGGGAAGAAAGTATTCCAGAGATATGAGTGGTTTGGGCGTCTCATGCGGTTCAGAAATGACGCCATCATTATCTTCAGCATAATATGCCTTCAGTTACCTTTTGAGTTGGCATATGCTCATCTTTATGAAGTTGTAGGCTCTGATGTAATAAAGTGAGTATCTGACTCATTGTTTTTCGTGGTTCTATTTGCTAGTTTTAATTGAATGTTCTGTTTTCATTCTCGTGGTTTTTTCACTTATTCCAATAATTCTATATTGTTCTTTTGTTCTTGGGTCTCATCTAAAAGATCTTACCTTGTCCTCATATAATTTCTTGCAACATTCATTTTCTCATTTATTTAAAGCTGGTTTGAATGAGGTTCTCAAGAAATGTTTTCAAGAGTTGAATTTTTCAAGTAAACATTAATGTCATAAGATGTTTCTACTTAAATTTGTCAAGTAAACATTCATCTTTTTGTAATTTATTTGCGAAAGTCGTCTTTTGTAGGTGCCAAAATAACTTACTAAGTTGTGGATTTGGATCACATTAGCAAGGACAAGCTTATTTCTGTTTTCTATTAAATAATCTGTAATTTGATACCAAAAAGTGTCTTTTGTTCTTGTTAGGGCATTGGTTAAGGATGCAAAATTAGTAAGTTTTCACTGTAAAACAAAGTATTTATTGCATTACAAACACAAGGGCTATTAAAGGCTTGTTGTTTACCATTAAAACTTTCTAATCTTGGCATCCTTAACCATTAGGGAAATGGATAGCAAAACCGTAGTATAAATTCTTATATTTGGTTAAGTCAAATATTTCATAAATATGACACTTGCTTTGAATGATGGGGTTCAGGTTTGGGCTCACCGCTATTTATCTTTTCGCCATTCAATATATTACCCAGATTGGTGGCAAGGTTTCTGTCAAACTTATCATGTATGAAAACAATGAAAACACAGAAAAACGAGCCGACAGCTTAGTCTACAAGGTAATCATGGGAAATTAATAGGTCCTATGTTGATTTTTTTCCCCTTGTACTAAACACCAAATAATTGGTAGAGGATTACTTTATTTGCAGGTGTTTGGTTTGTACTTTATGCAGACATACATCGGAATTTTTTATCATGCCTTGTTGCACCGTAATTTTTCAACTCTTCGCAAAGTCTTGATTCAGCGACTTCTTCTGTCTGAGGTAGCACAGAAAAACTCTCTTTTATTCCTTTACCTTTCTACCTTTTCCCCCTCCCCTTAATTTGAGTGTTTTCCTTTAATTCGGTGGAATAAAATAAATTAAAATACTTTTCCAGGTTTTGGAAAACTTGATGGAAAATTCATTGCCTTATCTCAAGTACAGTTATAAAAAGTACAGGGTTCGGTAAGCCTTTCCGTCTCCATAAACATGGACTATGCTAGGTTTACTATGTATACCATATTATCACCATATAGTAGCTAATTTATCTTTCATCTATCAAGACACAAGAAGAAGAAAGAGAAAGGAGGATCAACAGAAAAAATTCAGTTTACTTCTAGAGTAGAGAAAGAATACCTTAAGCCTTCTTACTCTGCTAGCATCGGCGAGGAGCTTGAAGATGGATTATTTGACGGTACTTCTAAATTCATTATACTCTCAAAATGCATATTGTAAACATAAGTAATTTCATTTGGATGAAAATGTGTAGTAATATTCAGAACTTAAGATTACAAATGCTTAATTTCTGTTCGAGTTCCATAAGCATCACAAGATTGACAACACTTCATCGATTTTTAACTTGAAAATCCAAACCTGAGTGCAGATTTCTTGGAGTTGGCATTGCAGTTTGGAATGATTTCAATGTTCGCTTGCGCATTCCCACCTGCATTTGCTTTTGCTGCCGTGGTATAAAAGAATTTTTCTCCCTTTGTTTCTTTTCCCTTGCTTTTATTTCCTTCACTGTTTCTTTAAATGCTCTTCATTTCAAATTTGGAGTTTTGTGAAATAATATGTTGACAACTTCGTCCCTCCCTGTTCAGAACAACATCATGGAAATCCGGACAGATGCGTTGAAGCTGCTAGCAATTTTGAGGCGGCCTGTTCCTCGCGCCGCTGCAACAGTAGGAGCCTGGCTTAACATATTTCAGGTATTTATTTATTTTACCGGACTTTGGAAGTTTATGTCTTTCATTTTGGATGATCCTCTTTATGTCATTAGATGTTTGTATAAGTGTACTTGATTTTTATATCACATATTGAGCATATTAAGGCTGCGTTTGGAAGAGCTTATGCGCAACTTATGAAAATAGTTAATAAATCTCTATGAGCTGTTTTCAGCTTATTTTTATAAGCTTCTTAGAACAGCTGATCAGAATAAGCTGTTTTTAGTCAAATAAGTTTTATAATTTTATCTATAAATAAACTTATTTTCATTCAAAACTTATTGTATAAGTGCTTAATTAAGTTGTGTTTCCCTAAATATTAAAGGGGATCTAGTGATCAATAATGTTTATGAAAATATAGTCTTTGAATAGCGACGTGTAAATTCATATAGTCAGTCGGCTTCACTTTGTAGGATTAAGATTTTCATTGTTTTTCTCAAACTGATTTGAGGATACCCTTTATTTTGCAGTTTCTCATATTGATGTCTATATGCACCAACTGTGCTCTTTTAGCATGGCTTTATGATGAAGAGGGAAAATGGAAAATAGAGCCTGGACTTGCAGCAATTTTGATCATGGAGCATGTCCTCTTGTTGATTAAGTTTGGTTTCTCTCGCTTCATTCCCGAGGTGATTTTTTTTCGCATCTTGCTTCATCCAAAATCATTTCTCCATGTCAAACTTAAGAAATATTTTATGAGAGACGAGGGTGAGTTTTACCATGGTCTTGTTTTCTAGGCGACGACTATGGTCCCGTGTTAAGATGATAAATCCAGAGCATCCATCCAGAGTTTCTAATAGACTAATATTATAACAATAAAGATTTAAATATATATTTAGTCCGTACACTTTATATCTGATTTGGGTTTTGGTCCCTACGCGTTAATAACTTTGTTATAAGTCCTTGTAGTTTTTTAGGATCTAATCTTTTATAGGGATTAAAACCAAAATAATTTCGTTTTGGGTTTGGTTACTGTAGGGACTGATTCTTAATATCTTGAGATATAAGGATTTGTAACAAATTTCTTGAAGTATAAGGACAAAAACCCAAATCGATATAAACTATAGAGACTAAAATTATATTTATACCAACAACAAATCTAACGGGTCATATTTACTGTGACCACCATGATCCAATACTTTCTGGGACCACGTTAAACAACGCTGTAAAGATGAGATTTTTTTTGCAGGAGCCTGCTTGGGTAAGAGCGAACCGTGCAAAACACACTACACAAGCACAGGATATGTGTTCTAAGAAGCTTTTGAGAACCATTTCTGGAGGAGAAAAGACTTTTGGACAGGTAAAAAAATTGGAATGATGATTTTAGTTGCAGCTTATCAATCAGTTTATTATCACACTCCAGCCCAAGTGAAAAAGAAAAGCTTAAGGTGGATTGTTCTTTTTGTTATCTCAGTTTCCCATGGCTGAGTTGTATATTGAAAAGGGATTTTGCTGTAATTTGCTTGTTTTTTCTTTTTTTGTTTTGTTTTTGTTTTTGTTTTTGTCTTCCCTCTTCTGTGCTGGTTAGAGAATTTCACCTATATATCATCACTACAGTTTAGTCTTCCCTTTAAAATTGTGAATATGGAAATCACTAATGATTTCATTCCAGGTTTATCAAAATGTCAGTGAAACAAATACAAGGATAGTGTTATTTATTTTGAAAAGAGTGACTTATATTTTCTGGTCCAATTAATACAATGTAATTTATCCAAAAAAATTACTTTTTTTTTTTTGCCTGGAAAACAAATTACTGAATTGATACAATGATATTGGATTATTCTGTATGGAGATAGTGACATGTCCAAAAGAAGAAAAAAAATTAACTATGCTGTAAAAAAATGCAAGGGTTTATTTCTATGAAGGGATTCAATAATTTGATGAGGACTCATTTAGCTTCAAAAATGAATATATTTCAAATTTCAACTTACAAAGGCTGTGTGCTGCAGAATCCATTTACAATCATAGGTCACAACATAGTTTAGCAGCACAATTGAGTTATTATATTTACCATATCCCTTTATCAGGTTGAAATTCATTACAATTAGGTATTCTACCTTCAGAATGATAAGGCATGATTCATAACATTGCAATTTATTATTTCTCACAAACACATAAAACAATCAGTAATCTAACATGTATGCACAAATTCTCAAGACCAGGGTGTTAAATTGCATATCAAATCATGTGATGTGGCTGTAATGTAATAGTTTTTACCGCGGTTGCAACCGCATCAAGTTGTGATTGCTGCTCGCAACAATTGCATCAAACCTAGTTGGGGACCTCTCTATTTCTTAGAAGAAATTAACAATATGTCAATGTCAATCTTTAAAAAAATTATTGTTTTCCAAAATTGTGATGGAAAATTGTGTGATGATAGTAAAAATTATTGGATAAGGAAACAGAACTCTAAACCCTATCAAGCCACAACATAACAAGAATCACAATTTAAAACATTTCTCTATGACAGTTTATTGTGAAGTCCACTTCCATAATGCACCAACAATTCTTGATCTTCTTCCATTAACCCAATTCCATGTCTTTGTGATTTGAACCTCTAAATAACAAGTTGTAATTCCATGACATAGTTACATAATTCTTCAATACCTCCACATTTCACATACCGAATTTTTTGTACCTACATATCAATTCTCTTAAAGAGATCTTTTAAAAATGAGACAAAAAGGTTGTATACCGAATATTAATATACTAGCCTACCAGATACGCATACCTGTGAAATATGTAACTATGTTTCATCAATCAATTTAAAATTTGTGATGATTAGCGACGAGAGCTTCCAAAACGGCCACTTACTTGGCGAGCATAAGCAACAACAGCTTTAGCCCATCTCTTTATCTCAGCCTTCAACTTGTTTGAATCCATGTCTTTCAACTTCTTCCCTTCCTCCATAGATACCTCAACTGAAGAGAAACATCGATCAAAACGCCGTCGTTTCAATGATTTTTGGCCTTTAAGTTCTCCAATGGCATTTCCTCCATTGAGAGACACAGCTTTCTTCACAGACATGGCTGCTCTTACAGCAGACACAATAGTTTGTGATATAGAAATGTATGTAGAAAAGTACAAACTAGTAATGAAAGTTTGTATTGTATCTAATTTTTTATAAGGCTAGGCAATTATACTAAGACAAGTAAACATAACATTCTAATGCGTGTAATAATTTGCTTTCATTGACTTTGGACTTTGTCAACACTTTTAGGATGATTCCTTAACAAGTTTAAAATGAATAAGTACCTAATATTCTATTAAGTAACGGCTGTTTGGTTTGGTTTAAGTGATACGGAGTATATGCTTGACTTTTATAAGTAACAGATATTGACTTCGAGTCTCGTGAAAAAAAAAAAAAAACTAAACTCTGCATACATATTGTGGATATTATAGGCTCAAATAAAAGTGTCTCTTAAAAGAGATACATGTGACTAAACCCAAAACAAAACCGCGCCCAAAAATACCCAAAAAAAAATATATATGTATGTAATATTTCATTTGAATTTTTCTAATATGTACTTCCATTTTTTTTCTTTTTCCTTTTTATTTGTGATAAGTAAATAAAGAATTTGTTTCTTTTGTATGAAGATGCGAATAGCATATTCTATAACGTACCCTTTTTTTTTTTTTTCTAACGTGCTCTTTTTTAACATATTCTTTATACTCTAGAGAAATTTTTGAAGATTTTTTATTTTTTTATTTTCAAGAATTTTAGGAGATTCATTAAATAAGAAACGTGATACAATAAATGGGAATGAACATTTAAGAGGCTCAATATGAATTTCACCCAATAATACGTTTAACGAGTATGTCAAAAAATGTTACAAGGAATATATTTGATATGCTCCTACGATCATAAAAAAAAAGATTACTAGGGAGGAGTGTATGAACAATAAACTCCTATAATGTCACCGAGGTTTGACAGCGTACAAGGGTGATAGAATACTTACATAGACTCTAATAATCTAGGTAAAAATATAATTTTGGTCCCTTAACTTTTACTTAAAGTTTATTTTGGTCTCATAACTTTTTTAAGATTTATTTTAATCTTTTAACTTTTATTTTTTGTTCAAAATGATTTTGTTGTTACTCCCGTTAGTAATTTAATAGATTTTTGACAACCCAAATTGTTCTAAATAAATGGTCTAAATTATTGTAAATCAATGGTTCAAAATAAATAGATAACATAATGTAATAATATTAGTTAAAAATCCGTTAAATTGGTAACGAAAGTGACGATAAGGACAATTTTGGACCAAAAACATAAGTTGAGCGACCTAAATAAACCTTAAAAAAGTTATGGGATCAAAATGAGCATTGAGTAAAAGTTAAGGGACTTAAATTATATTTTTGCTAATAATCTATCACCTCTGATACCATTTAACTAATTCACTATTAACAACCTTATTTAATATCTTGTCTTATCAAAAAATAATACAATATATCAAATTTACCCTTATTTAAAGTCAAAATTTTCAACAAATACATTAATTGTGCCCACTATCCTTTTATTTATTATAAGGGTAGACAAGGAAAAAAACTAATAATTGTTTCCTACGAGGGGTCTTATATATAAGACAAAAAAATTTCCTCCAAATGGTCTTATATTTAGGACCAGAGGTAATAATAATTAAGTCAGTATTTAAGTTAAGTTTAATGTAGTTGATAATGATTACATATCTATGTTAGGTTGACTGTGCTTATGGATTATGTGTTCGGTGGGTTTGGGCCTCGGGTCCAAAGCCACCCAAATTCGGTGTGGCCCAAATCTGATCTAGTCATACTCGCTTATTCAACATCATGGAGGATGAGATTAGCACCCTCTCTATTGGGAGTGGCACCATCCTTTTTATATGTAAAAATCATAAATTTATATACTAAAAAGGATGGTGTCACTCCCAATAGGGAGGATGCTAATCCCATCCACGAACATCATTCTTGGTTAGGATGATCCGAAATGAAGAGATTAATTAAAATAAGAGTCAATCTTTCCATACAACTTAAAGGACTGAAATAACGGTCTACAACAATGTCAATGTTATTATTAGCATTTCTCTCTTTAACAAAGGATGAACATAGTTGTGTTGAATTTAATATGTATCACAAAGGTTGACATCAATAGCTATATAATTTTCAATATTCGATGTATTACTTTCCGTACGAATCCGACAATTATACTATTTGAGGAATTTCTTATGCTAATAGTAAAGACCATGTTAACGTAAGGTTGATTTATCTTGTATTTTTGTTTTTTGTTTTTATTTTCTGTTTTTAATTATAATATAAAATTATTATCTTATTTTTATTTTGTTTTTTGTTTTTTTATTGTAAATATTAAAAAGCAACTAAAATAATTATTATTTTACTATTTTATAAAACCTCTCTGTCTCCCTTATAAACAAACACAAAAAATACTTTATAGTTCATTCTATTCTATTTTTTTAATCAAATACACATGTAAGTAAAAAATAAAATTGAGGAGTGTTGAATGGTTCTTGGCATTGGAATCAGCTCTACACCATAGTGCCAGAAAACATTAAATCTGAAGCTGTGAGAATATAATTTGAATGGTGTCTATTCTACTAGTAGTACTTATAAGTGGTTGATTAGAGGGAACGAGATGAATCTTGATACCATGCCCTAGAGTTCCGAATGGAAACATGGAGTACCAAAGAAAGTGAATTTTATGATTGGTCTAGCCAATTGGAGGATATTCTTACCCTCACTCCCTTAAAGTTTGGCATCGGTTCATGCCAATGGTCCAGGTTGATCTCGCTATTATAGATTATGTTCGTTGGATTGATAGTTATTTAACCTCTCCATCAGCTTCTACGATATGCATCATCATGTGGTGAATCTAGCGATGGCGCTGTAATCAATTAATTCCATACATCCAACTGAATTGTTCTCAAGCATTTTTAGTTAATTTTTCGTTAACTTGAAATCATGGCTATCAATCAGTGAATGTCCTCCTATGAATACTATTATTTTTTTAAGTGATAAAATCGGGACTACATTTCTTAAGAGGATCTTAACTTCTTTTTCCTCTCTATTTTTTTGTTTTTTATTTCCTTTGTTACCCAAAAAAGTAAAAAAAAAAAAAAACAAACATAAAAATGTAAATAGACCCTAACTATATAAAGACTAATAAGAATAGTAGATGGATTTCACTGTATGCAAATTTGGAACCAAAAACCTTATCACATTCTTCCGAGTAGGGTATTAATGGTTAGGTTAGTTCGGATGCGAGGTTAAAAAATGTTCAAACTGATAAAATAACTTGGTTGATTTAGTTTGGATTTATGAAAAAATAATAATAATTTGAACCGGTCCAATCCGAATAAAAATAGGTTGGTTTGAGTTGGATTATCTCATTGCTTGATTGGAAAAAAATTAACTAAACCTATTAACTAAGAATAGGTAGTAGTTACTAAACAACTCTAGTAAACAGTAAGCTATTAGCTATAACTCCTATTAGCTATAACTCCTAAATAAGCTATAAATTAATATTACTAAACAGAACCTTAGCTTAAGTTTCTTAATCCTCATGCCAGCTCTGGTTTCAAGTAAAGGTCTATAAAACTGTTCAATGTGGCAAAAAAACATACAAGGAATACAGAAAAGAAAAACACTCTCTTCAGTAACGGTTTCAACGATAATGACACTACTAATCCTCATTTCATGCCAACAGCAAGCTATTCATAGTCAGTTGACTTTATATCAACCATAAAGCAAATATAACAAAACACAAATCAACCATTCCAAAAACTATAACAGGCTAATTCCAGTTTTATATTTGAATACCAAATAAATGGTTGCATTTGAAAACAACTCAAAATCTAGAATGAAGTTCTAGGAACACAAAGGGAGGGGGTAAATATGAGTGTTGACGACAACCTAACTCTTTTAATTCCATCTTCACTTCCTACCACGGACCTTCAGTGCTTGTCTGTTCCTCTTCTTGACACCAGACTTGGAAACTTTGAGGCTTCTGTGAACAGCACTCAACCTGGCAAGAGCTGCTTTCTTGAGATCAGGCCTGTAGTAATTGGCAGCCACCTGCAGCACATTGCATAATTAGGAAACACAAATCAGATAAAAGTAGCAACTTATGAAGTCAAGTAATAAATCAAAAAATTTCTTAGACACAAGAATACAAAGGGAAAAATATGAACAAGCACAGATTTGAAGTTTGGTGAAGTTGGAAATATGAAAAAAAGAAAAAAGAATTTGGATTGAAAGCTAATGAAATATGTGCAACCGCTTCAATTAAGAGTAAAAACAGTTAAGCAGTACGAGCAAAAGCCAAGTAGGCTTACTCGTGGGGGACAAGCAAAATATATGTGGAAATTCATACAAAGGCCAAATATAATTATCTTGAGATAATTTGAGTGCAGTATTATAAGATAACAATTAAGCAACATAGAAAGTGAGGCAACTTGTCATCTGTTGACTGCATTAGATCATGAAAAGATCCAAAAAGTTGTGAGTGATGAAGCTCAGAAGCCAAGCGTAACATGTATATTTCATTGAAGAAACCCAATGAAGAGTCCTTCTTATATGTTAGAGGATCATCACGGCTGAGTATTGTCAATAGAGCATAAAAAGGATTCATTTCAACTTAAAAACAAAATGTATGTTTACAAACATTCATAGACCTCTCACCAGCAAACCATTTAACTCCTTTGAAAGCACAACACCAAGGAAAATTATGTGAAAAACAAAAAGAAACAGGTATATTGTGAATGATGAAGCTCAGAAGCCAAGCGTAACACGTATATTTCATTGAAGAAACCCAATGAAGAGTCTTCTTATATGTTAGAGGCTCATCCCCGCTGTCAAAAGAGCATAAAAAAGTTTCATTTCTACTTGAAAACAAACTCTATGTTTACAAACATCCATAGACCCCTCCCCAGCAAACCATTTAACTCATTTGAAAGTACAACTCCAAGGAAAATAATGGGGAAAAAAAAAGAAACATGTATGACATGTTTACTCTTCACTTTTCATTTCGAAATAACCAATCAAAAACAAAAATGCAAGCTAACTTCAACATATCCCAGAACTGCAACATATAATTTGTTCTCATTCATGAAAAAGGAACAAATTACCGCCTGTGGATGGTTGACTCCTTGACATAAAAAGTTAAGTGCCAAATTCAAATATCAGGTAGCTATTTTCAATAATAATTTCCAGGAAAATAAACAGTTCTGCAGCATAAGGGAATTCAACAAGTAAATTATCTTTAAATCTACAGCAAAAAATGAAACAAATAAATCATTCAGATATCCGTGATAAGAAATGAGGATTAGGATTTGGCACAAGAACTTTATATAGCAGGTATCATTCACATGCTTTAGTAAGTTAATGGCATAATACAAGTTTAATTTAGTTACCTGATTTTCAACAGCCTTAGCCATCCTCTTGAACTCCTTCTTCATGACAGATTTGTGTAGCAAAGCAGCAGGCTTGTTTTGTTTCTTTGTCTTTGTTGTAGCCAACAACACAGACTGATCTTTACCAACAGGCTGAATGGCAACAGTTTTCTTGTTTGCCAAACCTAGCATTGCAATTTAAGATGAAATTTAACCACAAACAGTAGGAAAAACAAGGATTACACTCATAAAAGGTTTATTAAATAAATCAACCTGTGAAATCAGTTTTTTCTACTTCCCTACCCTCATTGGATAAACACAACATGATCAATATTTAACAAATTCTGTTCCAGCCTAAGTTCCATCTTCATATCATAATTCCGAATATTCTCGGTTGCTTTCAAAGTGGAAAAAGGACATTTATTTAAACTAAGAAAAACAAGGATTGACAACTAGCAGATTAATTTGTTTCAAGCATCCATTATCCATTATCACAAATCAAATAGTTACATCCCAAGTTTGTAAAGAAACAAAAATTGGGGCGATTCGTACCAGAATACTTGTAGCAGTTGAGATTGTAGAGATTGTTACTCTCTCGGCTGAATTCAACGCTCTGAGTGCCCCTTCCAAATTGTTTCACCAAAAATGAGTTGTTCCTCTTCACGATCTCCCACACGAGCTGGCCTGGTACGGTTGCCATCTTCTGCTTCACCTGCGAGGATCAATTAGGGTTTTGTTTTAGGCTTTATATATAGTAGAATGAGGAAACCCTAATTTACCGGTCGCGGATTTTTCGGCCCAATTACCCGATTACAAGATCCGCTTATTTTGGGTCGAATTTGGATCTGATTACTATTAGGCCGAAGTGCAGTAGCTCATGAAATTTAGAGTTCAGACCCCAAAAAAATGACAAAGCTGGGTTCAGCCTGACCATAAAAAATAAAGATGGATGCAGAAAAATAAATCTTAAACTAATATAAAAAAAAATTAATATTAAACCTCATTACAAAGAAATATGACTTAAGTTTGAACCCTCGGTAATATACGTTCGACTTGAGAGAATAAGTCTAACTATACTGAAAGAGAATACCAAAAGAAAATAGAAAATATGTCTTGCTTATAATATCTTATTAAGAGTAATTGTGCATTAACTTATTTTATGAAATAATTTTTGAATAAATAATTATTCATAGATATTTCAAAAAAAAATCTTAAATATGTTTTTTTTCCTATAAAGTTTGAGGTTTGTGTTGTTGTTCCTATAAATTTTTTGTTAGATTTTAGTCCAAAATTTTCTAAACTTAAGTTTTTTTTCCCCTGATTCTGGTAAAAAAAAAATAGTCCCTTGTTTTGATTTTTTTTTTCATCCCTATTTCTAACAAAGAAAATGATCAAAATTATAAAAAAAATATATAGGGATGAGAAACAAATAAAAAAATTATAAAATCACTAGGGTCGGCCTCATGGTGGGGATTTGAGTAATTTAGGTGAGGTCTTGAATTCAAACATCATTTGCTTTCATTATTTAAAAGAAACAATAAAAATTATAAGAGCCAAAACCAAATCATAATTTCCAGGGGAAAAAAAAAACAAAACATAGAGTTTATAGAAACTAAATACATAGTTGATCCATAAAAAAAATATTGTTTGGGTGTACCTTTTTAATAAGGTGTAAATTTATAGCTCCATAATGTTTCATTTATTAATTGGTATTCACGATCACATTACTTTTATTTTCTAATATTAAATAGAGAGTGTAGGTATCAAGTGACAAAAATCAAGCTTTTTTAATAAAATAACTTGATCAAAGAGAGAAAAATATTGGAGCAACTGGACATAATAGGTAGTAATTACTTTTCATTCTTTGATCAAGAATTTTTTTTTTTTTGGAAGATTTAAACTATCTTTGAACTTTGGATCTTTTATTTTGGAAGGTTTAAGCTATATTTAAGCTTTAGGAATTTTATTTTGGAAGACTTTAAGGTTTGAAATTTGGATTTCTATTTATATTGGGCAAGTTACTATGCAATATTTGGTTGTTTGGATTTTGGAAGTTGTTAGACAGTATTGTGATTGTTTGTCATATATATCGGCTTATTATTGTGTGAATTTAGGTACATCATCAATGGGTATATCAAAATTCA
Source organism: Cyamopsis tetragonoloba (assembly GCA_037177725.1). Classification (NCBI taxonomy): domain Eukaryota; kingdom Viridiplantae; phylum Streptophyta; class Magnoliopsida; order Fabales; family Fabaceae; genus Cyamopsis; species Cyamopsis tetragonoloba. The sequence goes on along the minus strand of CM074124.1, from coordinate 51,682,849 downwards.
AACAATGCATCTCAAAATTCAAACAATGCATCTCAAAACCACAACTTCAAAAGTTGAGAGAGGAGAATAAAAATTAAAAAAAAAAAATGATTATGAATGTATAGAAAGAGACTGGAATATAAAAATTAAAAAGATAAAGAATCTCACAAAAACCAAATTGATTTAGAAATATAAATCAAGAAAAAAATAATTATTCAAAAATAAATTGAGATACATTGTTAGGTCCGTATACTTCATTTCATTTTTGTTTTAGTCCCTATATGTACTTTTTATTTTCGTTTTGGTCACTGTCATCATATTGTCATTGTTCATTGTTCCCTATCATTAAAGTTAATTCAACCTTTATTAAGTAATGAGTATTCTTTTTTTTCATTAAAAAATAAAAAAATTATTGTTCAAAAAAGGTGTAAATGTGCCATTAAAGTTACATACAAACCAAATAAAAAACCGGATTCAAGCCGAAAGAGAGTGTTTGGTTCAAAGGTATGAATTTTAACGGAGAGGATGGAGGAAAAATAAAAATCCCCTCAAATGTGTTTGTATCATATTGATAAGATAAAAGAGAAAAGGGGAGAGAAAACAGTGTTTGCATTTGGTCCCTCTATTTACTTCCAGCCAAACAATACCTAAAAAGAACATAATTTGTGAGAGTAAACACGTCTTCCCACAAGTGATTAATCTCATGTTCTACTAATAGGATAAAGAATATCAAAAACTCCCAAAAATGGTTAGTCGCCCCAAAATCCCAAAAAGTCCTAATTTTCAAATATTTACATAAAATTTCACTAAAAATATAAATATTTAGAAAAGACATAATTAGTAAAACAATTATTCTCTCCTTTCTTTTACCTGTTAAACAACCCATAACAAAGAAAAAAAATACACGTGAAAGAAAAACTATAATGATCTTGTCAACTAGTACATCGACAAGGTGGTTCCATACAAACAGTAAATTGAAATGATGATTGATCCAAATGTTCTCACAATTGCAATTTTCTTTTTGTTTTAGCCTTTTCGAATTCATGGAGGTGACTTTGAAGTAAAATATCAAGTCCAAGTCCAACATGAGAGTACAACATATGTAAGTTATTGAACCTCCGAAAAACATCCTAATTCATTACCTTTTAAGAACCTAATATCAGGTCAAATATACCTAATACTAGAGATCACCTTTACACCTCATCCAATGTTTACATTATTTACAGAGCCAAGATAAGCCTCAGATGATGATTGATTTAACTCCTATCACTCTTCTACATTATAAAAAAAAAAAAGTCTTGAAATTGTACAGAAGATCCAACCTTGAAGGCAAAATATGTGCTGCTGCAAACTGTGCATATATAGTTAAAATAAGTAGATATTATGGTCTGCATAACTAAACCAAAATCTCTCAAATAACCAAAGAAACCATTCTGCGCGACTCCTCGTCATCCATTCATTGTAACTACTTCCACTAACTGAACTTAAAGGTTGGATATTGCTGGTAATGCACGATGCGTGGATCGTGCCTGACCACTCACTGCTTCATTTATCCTACTGAACACTACATTAAGGGGAATACAAGCTATAACAGGACCCTTGAGCTTATCTACCACTGGTTTTCTCTCCTCTTCTGACTGCCTCTGACCAGTCAATGAGGACAACTTCCGAATCTTCTTATTCAACACCCCTGATTTTTTCATCTTGGAAGATTTAGGTGAAAATCGCGGTGAATTCTTGGAAGGTATTCTTCCGGATACCGAGTTTGACTTGGCCACACAATAGACGTCACCAACTTCCAAGCCACACCCAGTGCCACTCAACAGTCTATCACAGTGACCTTCGTCTAAAACCTCAACTGTCAAAGGGTGTCCTATAAAGGCTTTGCCATTCAGTTTACTCACAAGAGAAACCAAAGGAACATGTTGTGGTCGGTAGCTGGATTTAACTTCTACCTTAACATCATATAATGAATCATCAGAACAATAGCTTCTCCCGGGAAAATCTGTCATTTGATATCTGGAGTTAATGGTAAAGCGTGAATGGCGATAAGGAAGCGATCTCTGAGGTGTGAGAGATCCGTCAGGCAATAGCTTTGCCTCTGCAGTTGACCCCCTGATATGCTTGTTCAAGTCTCGAAATCCATCTAGTTGGCCTTCAGCAACAGGTTTGCACTTAACTTGAGAAGAATTGTGTGATGCGTTAGGTGAACCCATGCCATTCCAATCAACTTTCTGACCGACACCCTGACTGAATTCATCCGAGTTCCCTATTCCCGGCAAATAAGCACCAGATTCATGATCCATGTTGACATATTTTCTCAACACTTGTTTTCTATTTTTACCTGTATGTCTTGAATTCCTCTTCCCTTTTGACTGCCACTTTGAACTACCTTTGTCCGCTCTGTGGCAACCAAAGCCAGCAGCTGAACTGGTACAACCAGATTCATTCTTGTCCTCATTCCTCAATGAAACATCTTCGGATTTAATAGCATTACAAGGTTGCTGTTCCAACTCACCAACTTGAGGCTTGCCAGATGAACTAGGAGCAAGTATGGGTGAGAAACCTGGCATTAGAAATAACACCAATGTATCAATGTAAGGTATAACTGCATGGAGCTCGGGCATTCGAAACCACAACATATAAAAACGCACAACAGTAGTGTGGCTAAATAAAGCAACACAGAAGAATATATAACAGGATTATGTTCTACAGCTTCAAACATAGGCAGAAAGATTTTATTGATTAAGATGAACAGATGAGAATAGGAGAGCGAAAAGCATCGATATAAACCTCGGGAAAGGAACACATTACATAATACAGTTAACATATTAACGCTTATCCATATCTACAGCTTAGCAAGGTAACTTTAAACAAGTATTCGGTACACATAATATCAGGTCATAAGAAAGCCAAAATCATCAAAAACCAGACAAAAGCATACAACAGTCTCAATGGGGAAACGGGGCAAAATTGGGGCAAATTATATATTACAGATAAAAAGTTTCTGCAACGTAAGTTTATTTTTTTTGGTGAAGCACATAAACCGATGGTAAAGTTACTAGTATTGCATTAGTAGACCCAAATCACATCACATTTCACAAATAAACTCTCTTTCTGCAACATAAGTTACATGACTGCAACTTGCTCGAGTGCAAAACTGAAGCCTGAAGGTCAGCCAAAGTTTCTAAAATTTTTACTTCCAAATAAATCAACCATAAAGCCATGCTTTTACCAAGCACATTCAACTGTTATGAATCATTATGTACAATAAATGTCCCTCTTTCAGAATCCACATTCATTTTCTATCTCTCCTTTCTAAATTCTATGTTCTGAGTAAGGCAGAATGGCAGATCATGAACTGTTTAACATATTCATGAAACATTCATTTCTACAGACTAAATTTGTCATGAAACAAAGAAGGAACATCAGTATATTGGGGGGGACAGGGGGGAAAGTCGATATTAACGAGCAAAAGGGGCGATTAACAAACAGTAAAGCATTCCAATGACAATTGTAAGCAATGCATATAAAGATGGCACTTAGAATTCAAATACAGTAGCATACCCGGAGTGTGTTTCTCCTCCTCTAGAACTCCAACAAATGGCACGTCAAATAATTTATCAGAAGAATCAGTGCCAGCTTGCCCCGATATGCCAGAAACCTCATTCTCCTTGACACTGTGATCGATTTGGGATGCATCATTGCCATGGTCATTAACAATCAATGAAGTCCCATTCTCACAGGCCCCCCCAGTACTATCTGAATTGTGCATTGCTGTTGGACAACTTTTCTTCGAATCATTAGAATCTAATCCCGGAATGCTTCCATCAGTAGTCCCGCATAGCGGAGGACTGCTTGAACTGGGAAGCTGATCACAAACGACAGGAATTGAAACCATGGTTGTACTCTCCAGAACCTTTGTCAAAGGACGGCGTCGATGTTTCCTTCTCAAGAATTCATGCACATTTGCTACTTGTGATCTCTTCCTTTTCAGTGTTGAAGAGTAAACCTTACCACCATTTACCGAAGTTCCATTTGTCAGGCCGTTCCCTGTGGTTAAATTGTTGAGTGAAGCACTATCGTGCTGAACCGTCTCATTTGTACCCGTGCCCTGGACCTTTCTCTTTGACACTACACCAATACCCAGATCCTCTAGTCCTCTCATTCGCTTGACTCCTTCAGTACCATCATCTTCTGAGTCATTAGGCGTTCTCCTCCTCCTTCCCTGCAAAGAGTACATCTTTAAAGAACCATTATGATTAGGCTCTTCAATAGACATTCCAGATTGTGAAAATTCTGGAGCAGAATTGGAATTTTCTTCAGAGCCACTTGGATTGTCAGTCACATCCAAATTGTCGTTGCCGGAATTGGACATAACTGGTAGTTCTCCAGTTGATCCTCCATTTTCACTACCAGATTTATCTAATCCAGAGCATACATTTAATGGTTCCTTGTCCAGGAGAGCACTCTCTAGCTCAAGAGCATGAAGAATAGCATCTTCCCTACGAGCATACTTCACTGCCTTCTTATTTGAACTAGCAGCAGATGCCTTTGCCTTCTCAATGCATTCATCATACTCACCACAACGAAAAGCTTTTACCCGCTTTGATTTTTCAAGATTATACCAATCCCTATATCAAAAGAAATTTTTACAAAATCAGACCTTGTGCAAATATCAATAAACTTTATTGACTCAAACAACAAACAAATTCAATAAAGACAGTTAAAGTACACGAGCTAGTCAGATTTATACTTTTCTCATATAATCACATCATCAAATTCAGCTAGTTAAAGGGGAAAGTGGGTAGGTTCCCTACTGTGTACAAACAAATAGTTTGCAGTTCTTTCTGACAAAGGAAAGCTACATTAAATCAGTGGCGACATCAACCAAGAACTACCTACGTCTACCTAAACCACATCCTGGTTATTCTGTAAATCTGTTTGTTGTCTATCTGGGAAGATATAGATCAAGTAACAAAGCCAGATAAGAATGGCTAATATCACCATAGTTAGATACCTTCCCAAAACTAGCATGAATGTTAAGTAAAGCACTAAAGCATAAATAAAAAGGACCTCGAACCAGAGATTACAAGGTGATCTATTGACCTAAGGGCTAAGACAATAATCCCAACAAGTTACAACTATTTATTATAATTACAAAAGAAAATCAAGTTCACAAGTCTCACTCTCATCGAAGTATTGCAAACAGCTTTTCTTCTGAAAAACACCAACACAAAAAACACTTGTATAGAGGAGCAAACTAGTGACCCTATACTATAGTTGAGCTGATACACAAAACCGCAGCACATTTCTCCACATCAGTGACTCATGCCAAACAATTGATCAGCAAGTAAAAAGTAAATGATCCCAAACTTCCAATCATATTTTTCAAGAAACAAAAATTAGTTTTACATACTCCTAATTTTCATCTAATAGAAACAAACAGCATATTTCAAGAAGGATTCAGAAGTTCAATGGCTGCAAAGTTTCCTAATAATTCAGAGAAAAATAAAAATAAAAATTGGGGGGCATCCCCTCCAAAGATGTGGGGATTATAATTAAGAATTTCAGATGCTGCGAAAACAATTCCATCTGACAACAGCTTCGATGATATAAACCAGAAACATCAAACCGTACACCAAAAAATCACTTCAAACTAATAGTCTACACAATATCAGCATAAACCCACATCTCACTAAAATTAATTAAAACCTAGTCCAAATATCCCAAACGATCACTGACTGGTGTGAAAATAAACCCCACTCCCAAAATTGAAGGGAAAAAAAAGGAGAAAAGATGGTGATGATCAAGGCAGCATCATGTAGCCACCAAAACATCCAATTAAGGATGCGTTTGACAGACCAAAAAAATAAGAAAAAAAGGTGTTCAGATGAGAGTATTTATCAGCAAAGTATCAGAAGCATAAGTTCATTTAGTGAAGAAAATAAGAAAAAAAACAGAAGAAGCACTAACACGCTTGCATCCTCGCGACCTAAAAGCTTGACCGGAGTACCCGATCTCGGAGAAACCAAGCAACTCTCAGAAATTTCATCGAGACTCATAATCCGACCAGGCCACCACGACCCGTTTCGGCGCCGGACCCAAACCAACCCACCCACCGACGCATCGATTCCGTTGATGTTCGACTCTCCCGAACTACCCATTTTTCTCAGCTGGTAGGACCCCAAAAACACACACTCGCAACCCTGAAAAAGCAAAATCACAAAAATCAATCCCAACCCGCCATTGCAGGACGAGCTACCCCCAAGTTCCGAACTGGTTCAAAGGTTTCACTTTATTCGCGAAACAGCCTCAACCCCTCCAAGCCTAAAATCCAAAAGCACGGAGAATAAACGGTTAAGAAATTGCAAAATTTTTTTAAATGGTGCATGCAGCAAAAGGGAGGGAGAAAAAGCGTCCACCTTGATAGGGTTTGCAGGGGGAGAAGATCTAGGAGAGGAATGGCGGAAGAAGCTGAAGGAAAAGGGAAATCGGCAGTGAAAGGAAGGATCTAATATGAAGTCTGTATTGTTGTGGGAAGAGCTTTTGACATTTTGGGGATACTGTTTTGGTTTTGTGTGCTGTTTGGAGTTTTTGTTTGAGCTGTGATTTCATCAGAACGTTGTGGGCATCCGTGGCGAAACACAGAGGGTACGGACGCCAAAGGAGGAGGGAGTGAATGAGTGAAGGTAGAGAGAGAAAGAGAGAAAAGCGGTTCCTGAACTAAGTAAGAGAGTGAACCTTGTGTTTGTTCTCTGTTTGGATCAAAACGTAACTTTTGGTATCTTTAGGCCGTAGCCCATCACAGTGAAGGAAGAAACGAGGGATTAGTTTTTTTTTCTAGTGCAAGTTCAGTTTAACCTGAAATCACATTTGAACGAAATAATGGGCCATTTGTTTTAAATTCTATTTGGGTTAAAAAAATAAAATTGGCTAAAACCAAAAATATTTATTTTATTGAATAACCTAATATTTTATGCATTAATATTTATTTTATTTTAAGTGTTTTTCATTCCTTAATCCACTAAAATGTAAATTAAACACGGACAATGTCAATTCATTTCAATATAATTAAAATTATATTTTATATTTTAGGTTCATGTTTAACTTATACCATTTTCAAACCAAACACATTGTGTAGCGTGTTTAGAAAAAATTTTGCTAAGAGAAGTCTATTAGGCACTACATTACATCTAAACTCTTTTAAAAGTATTTATTTATTTATGATACTTCTATATATTTTTTTAATAATTTACTTAAGTCGTACTTTCTGACTTCGAATTTTAGACCATCAAGATCCCAATGAAAAAGGGCTAACTTCACCTTTGCATTCTATCAATTTTTTGGTCTCGAAGGAATTAGGTTTTTTGTTATCAATTAAGAGATATTCTTGATAGTGATACATACCCAATGGAATGAGAACAAATGAGGAAAAAAATTAACTCACCTTGAATGAGCTGGGTGCAATTTGACAAACCAAATTTTACTGAACTCAACTAGCTCAAACTCATTGTAAAACAGAGTTGACTCACATGTTGCCACCCGTATTAACAACTCTTGTTTTACTTATTTATGTTTTTAGCATCTACTCACAAGATGTTTCTATAGTAAATAATTGATCAATAATAACGTGAGCATTTGGTGTGAGTGTGAGAAAGAAAAGAAGAGGTGAACACCTAAATGCTAATGAAAAGAAAATTGAAAAATGGAAAATGGATTTTTTTTCTTTTTCAAAAGCTGAGTTTCATGGATAAAGACCACAAAGATTTAGTGCAAAATGATATAGAATTTAACTCAAAAGTAAGTTCATTTTTGGGTGGAAAATTGAGAGATTCTACGATGCACACAAAGATACATAATAATAAAATAAGTACGCCTGCTCGTATAGATCTAACCCTATAATGAACTAAAAATAGTGAAACTCAGTAATTTCTTAGATCTCCGAATAGCTTAAACTTGATTTTGCACAAGATCTAATTTTTTCATAAAAACCATAGAAAACCTTTAGAACCAAACCTTGTATATCAACGGTAGATCGACCAATTCCCTATAAAGTGTTGATCTTTGTTTATCTCTTTTCATCCTCAAAATGAACCTCTTTGCATGCTCCATTGCCACAGCTGTTCGGTGAAGATCATTTTTGTTGGTGTTGTGCGCCACTACCGCCCTCCTTCGCCGGCGAACAGTCCTCGGAGCCAGTAATCACCAGCCCAATGAACAGATCTGAGGTTGATCCGGTCACAATTATACAAAACACGCCAGAAAAGGCCAAAAAATTAACCATATTTACATATCTACAAGGAAGAGAGGGTTTCCCCTCTCCCTTGAGGGGAGAAGGGCTTATGAGAGCAGCCACGGAATAGGAAAAAAAGAGACCAAATTTTTGGGAGAGAGAAGATGGTTTCGAAATAGCTTAAGAAGCTCTCATTGTGGAAAGGGGAAACGCTCTCATGGTGGAGACTGGAGAGGGGTAAAAGGAAAATGAAAAATGAATTGGAAGAAAATTAATGCTCACTCGGGTCAAGTGAGTTGGGCTCATCTCAACTAATTTTTTGGTGTGCCAATATTTTACTCAACTCATTTTTTTTAAAAAAAAAAAGTGTAAGAAAATAAAAATCAAGAGTAATATTTTAAAAATACATTTTCCATTAGAAGCTTTGAACTATTTAAATTAAAATTAAAATTAAAATGAATCTAAACAATAAATTAATACTCTAAATTTACATGTGTTTTGAAAACTTAAAAATTACATACAAAAATAATTTTATTTTAGAAGATATTCAACGTTTAATAAGATTCTCAATATTTTTCATTCAATAAACATTTTTTTATAGGCTAAAGTGCATTTACAGGAGTTTGAACCAATGACTTGCTACTCAAAACAATACTCCTCAATCATCCGACCAACCTGTTGAAAATATTCAATAAATATTAAATACTACTTTTAGAACTTTGAGAGGAAATTACTTAAAATAATTATTTATATATAATTTCAATAACAAGCATAGATCATCGATTAATTGGAGTATAGTTCAAACTACTTACCAAAAAAGATACTAATAAAAGAAAATGAATACTATGAAATTATCAAAAAACCAAAATTCAGTAAATACTAGATTTACTAACAAATAATCAAATACCACGAACTATACCAAAATGAAAATTTTCTTGTTAGATGTCTCACCCTTCTTTTTCTAATATGTTGGATGGGCTTTGGAGTAGAAATGGTGATCAGAATGATAATCTAGAGTATATGAGGAATGGGCTCAAGCATGGGAATGAGACAATGTTTTGTAACCTTTTTTTATCGCAAGAAGAGACTTAGGAGATGTCTTGACGGGATTGCTCGAGCTTTGTAATTTACGTCAAATACTTTTCTTTTGCATCTTCAAAAGGAATTGTGGGAGGAATACTACCAAATTTTGATGTAGGAGGAGGTTCTCTGGAATCAAAAGTCTCGATGTAATTGGCTCAAATTTGGAGACAAAAAAAGTTGTTTTTTTTATGGAACAATTATCATTCAGAGAAGGAGCAATCACATTGAAATGCTACATGATAATTTTGGAGCTTGGATAAGGGAGAAGCTTAAATTAGAGGCTCATGTTACTTCCTTGGACAAGGATCTCTTTATTGATGTCAGAAGCTATGAGTCACTTATATGAGTAAATATTTTCTGAGCCTCACTAATGAGCATTTCTAGTCTCTCTTAGCTGAAGTTACTGACTTGGAGATTCATCGGGCTATTTTTTCGATGGGTATCAAAGCTTCAGGTATGGATGGTTTCCAACCCCTTTTGTATCAATCAAATTGGAGTCTCATTGGGTTTGGGGCCTGTAAGCTAGTTAAAGAGATCTTTGCTGATCCTACTCGTCTTAGAGAGTTGAATGATACTCTCATAACTTTAATTCCTAAGTTGGATAATGTTGTCTCGCTGAAGCAGTTTCATCCCATTCGTCTTTGTAATGTCTCTTACAAGATTATTACAAAAATTATTGTGAGATAGGTGCGTGATGTAATGGAATATTTGATTAGTCCTGTGCAATTTAGTTTTGTTCCTAGTAGGAATACTTCTGATAATGTGATTGTATTCCAAGAATTGATACACACTATGAGGGACAAGAAGGGTTATAAAGGTTTTGTGGCCATCAAAATTGGTTTTGAAAAAGCATATGGCAGGTTGAAGTGGTTGTTTGTGAAAGAGATCCTTGAAGATATTGGATTTTTAGATCAAGTGATGACATTGATTTATGAGTGCATCTCTTCCTTGAGTATATGATTATTATAGGATGGTGAGAAGTTCGAGTCCTCCCTCCCTCAATAGGGGTGTGTCAAAGGTCACCCAATTTCTCTCTATTTGTTCGTTTTGAGAGTCGAGAGGTTATCTCATCTTATTAACCTTGTAGTGGAGCATAATTTGTGGTATCCCATTTGTTTATCTTGTGATGGTCCAAAACTTTCCTACCTAATTTTTAGTGATGATCTTGTCATGTTAAGAGAAGCGTCCATGGCTACTATGGAGATCATGAAGGCTTGTCTTGATTTTGTTCGTAGTAGTTCTAGCCATAAAGTGAATAATGATAATATGTGTATTTTCTTTTCTAGAAATGTTCATCTAGATACTCTTTCTTTTACAGATAGACTGACGCTAACAAAATCTATCTTGGCTGGCCTTTCTTCTTTTTGCATGCGAACAACATCTCTTCCTCTTTTAGTGTGTGATGGGTTGGACAAGTTAAATATAGATTTTATTTTGGAGAATGAAGCCTCTAAGAAAAAGATGCATACCGTTATTTGGAATAATATCTGTAAACCTTTGGCTCATGGTGGACTTGGCAATTAATTACGCAATCCGAGTCGTTATGGATTTGAGTTTGTAGAGAAAAACATGGGCGTGGTTCTAATTTGTTGCCTAGAGTAGAGAGCCCCTTCTTCTAACTTTTGGAAGGGTATTTGTAGCACTTGGAGTATACTCCAGGATGGGCTTGCTTGGAGGGTAGGAGATGGTAGAGCTACTCATTTATGGACAGATTGTTGGGTCATGAATTGTGAAAATCTTTTGTTGATGTCGTTGTTCCCATCACATATACTCACTTCAATGCAAAGGTTGTAGATTTTGTTTGCAGCGATGGAAACTGGGATGTGTTCAAGCTTGCTAGTTTTCTTCATTTGCATGTTATTGGTCATAAAAAAGCTATGCTTCCCCCAAATAGTAATGTCGGGGTGGATTCCATTGCTTGGAAGTTCACAACAGATGACATGTTTATGTTAAAATCCTTCTATGCAGCTCTGGCAAGGGATATTTCGTCTAATGAAGATAAGCTATTCAAGCTTATTTGGCATTGGGGAGGTCTACGGTGCATGAGAGCTCTTATTTAAAATGTAGCCCTTAATGGTTTGTTTACAAATCAAGCAAGGTTCATAAAGAGGTATGGCTCCAAATGAGTTATGCCCCATTTGCAATGCAACTCCTAAATATGCTATACATTGTCTGCGTGACTGTAACCTACCTGCTTCAGTTTGGTCAAGGTTTGTCCCGCATCATGCCCGAGCTTCTTTCCATACACTAGATGCCCGAGATTGGCTTCTTCACCATATGAAAAATGATATAAGGAGGTATGATGCTATTAAACGACCATCAATTTTTGGTACTGTTTTCCGTTCACTTTGGAATCATAAAAATCGTTTCATTTTTTAGGCAATTCCGATTTCTTCCACTGCTAATTTAAAGCAGGTGTGACATTAAGAGGAAGAGTGTCCTCAAGCTTTCTCATTTTCTAAGGCATTGCCAACACATCGGGATATAGGGGCTTATATTCGGTGACACCCTCCTCTTGAATCTTGGGTGAAGATTAATTTTGATGGCTCTTTTTAACAGAAGTCTAAATAATGCGGCTTGTAGAGGGATTATTAGAGGCCATCATGGTGTTTTTATTGCAGGCTATTCCAAGAAAAATGGTACTTGTTCCATTACTCAAGTAGAGCTTTGGGCTATTATTGATGTTGTGTCTCTCGCAGTTTCTCCACTTTCTCATAGCTTTTGGATTGTCCTTCCTTGTATCACACATTACCAATTGTGAGGGCTATCCTTCGTGTTTGTATAGTTGTTAATCATTATAACATTGTTCACACTTTACGTGCAGCAAATAGTGTTACTAATTGTTTTGTAAAGCATGGCCACAATCTTCTTTTAGACATTAGGATTTTTTATTATGTTCCATTTTTTACTTCTTTAGCAGTTTCTTATATGATGTTTTCCTATCTAGTGTTTTGAGAGGAGGATAATTTATTTTGTTTTTCTTTGGGCTTTTAAGCCCCTTTGTTAATAAAAAAAAACCAAAATAGAAAATGGCTTTTGTGTAAATAGAATATTTAAAAAACTAGTAAATTCTTAGTATAATTCTTCTCATGAAGTTAAAGAAAAAGAATAATAAGTATTGTTAACTTGTGTTCAAATGACACTAGTTAAGATATAATAACAACTCTCTTCGAAATGATTTATAATAAAAAAAAACTTACAAGTAACAAGAAAACTAGTTACTCACATTAAATTTTATTGTTTCATCTTAAATTTAAAACATATTTTCTAAATTGTCCTTCTTAAAACATATTTTTTTATTTTATAAAAAAAATAATTTGTCCTTCTTAAAAAATTTAGGGGTTGTTTAGTTTGCATTTTTTAGTTTTTCTTTTCTCTTAAAAAAATTGAAAATGCTGAAAACAATTTTGTTCCGTTTTCAACATTTTTATTTTTTCCTTTGTAAAATTTTAAAAAATAAAAAACAAACTAAAAACAGAAAATAAAAATGCAAACCAAATAACCTTTTACCTCTATTTATTGTTTAGTCAACATATTAAAAAACCACTTCTCTCTCTTCATTGTAAATGAAACACAATGAAATAAATATAATTTTGAGATATTAACATTAATTATAACATTAATTACAGTAATACTGTAATAGTTAGTGCTGGATCTTGATAAGACCCCCACGAAATTTATTAAGTGTTAATATTAATAACATGTTTAAATAGTTTTTATCAACATAATAATACTTTAATAAAAGAAGTATTAAAAAAATAAAATTAATAAGTATTTTATTAAAATATGAAATTATAAAATAATATTAGATTTTTTTTTAAATGCATAATTTACAAATTCAAATATTTTTTAGTAAATAAATTAAAACATCGATAACCTTAAAATAATATTTACAAAATTTAAATAGATTAAATTATATTTGAAATTAACTATATGTTTTATAGGGCGTATAAATGAATTAGTCACATTATCCATTGAGATTTGATTGATTATAAAAACTTCTTAAATAAGTTTACAACTTAAAATGGTTAAAGGCATAAAAAAAAAATGTTATATATAAATAAGTCTTCGTCGTCAATTTCGTTTAAGGTCCCAAAATATATATATCTAGCCCTGCTTACTTATACTTTGAGACATCTGCTCAATAATTTTTTTCTTATAAATTATTCCGGAGGAAGTATATTATTTTTAAATGCTTTAAATTACGCAAAAGAATATGATTGATTTTAGTATTTTTGAAACAACAAAAACTTTCAGTTTTAATAAAAAAAATTATTTTTATATTCTTAACCAGTAGTGTTCTTAAAATATTTACTAACATTTTCAAGAGTAATATATCATGTTTGAGATTGAGAATTTAAGATTATCAGGACAATTTGCTTTACCTTTTCTTAATTTTGGCAGAAGTTCAGTTTAATTTTATGTCTATTATTATTCAGCTACAGTAATAATGTAGTTTTTCAATAACAAAAGTTCATGTTATTGGTTAACGAAATTTTCGAAAACGATTCAGATATGTTTTTTGTTCGTACTAAAAAGTTCATTTAATTTTCATGTTTTTTGAAAAATTTTAATTCAATCCCTATGTCCTGAAGTTTAAAACGTTAGGAGAAAAATAAAAAAGTGCAATTCATAGACTAAAATAAAACTCATAACAATCTCAATTCTCAACTACTAAAAACGCATTTTTCTTTTGAAAAATAAAAAACCTTCCTCAAAGAAAAAAATGTTTATGTATAACAGTGTGAACTCTGCAATTTTTAGGGTGATACTTTGCCCACCACATATTCTTCTTTGTTTACCACACAATGTATTTTTTTTCTGTTTTTGACCTTCGCCCGAAACATAAGTTTCGTTTTTTTGACTAAACAAAACTTCTACGCAACTTAATTATGACCGGAACATAAGTTCCGTATTTTCACTCGCCCAGAGCATAAGTTCCGTTTTTGGGTCCAAAAAACGGAAGATAACTCCTGTTTTTCTAAATTTTGAATTTGTAAACGGCCCAGAACATATCGTCCGTATGAAACGGAATACAGCGTCCGTATTATGACTTAACTTGCTTTACATAGGATAGAGCTCGAATTTCCTCAGCTCATTTCTTCCTCCATCCTTCCTCTACCACACTAGGTCCCCAAATTCTACACACTAAAATTGTCACAATCTTCATATTTTCACACACTAAACTTGACACATTAAAGCAAGTTTAGTCATAAACCGGACATTATGTTTCGTTTTATTCGGACGCTATCTTCCGTATCATACAGACAATATGTTCTGGGCCGTTTAGAAATTTAAAAAAAAAATAGAAGTTATCCTCCGTTTTTGGTCCAAAAAACGGAACTTATATTCTGGGTAAGTGAAAATATCAGGTGTCTTGTTTAGTAAAAAAACGGAATTTATGTTCTGGACGAAGGTCAAAAATGAAAAAAAAAATTGTGTGATAAACAAAGAAGCAAGTGTGGTGGGCAAAGTACCCCCCATTTTTAGGGTGTTTATAAATAGAAAACTGAGAGAATAATAGAGTATACAATAATACAATATAATAATAATAATAATAATAATAATAATAGTTTTTATATCTCGTGCATAGATTAAAAATACTTAAAAGAAAAAAAGTAATAAAATATTTATTATAGTACATTGAATGTAATTTAATTTTTGGTTTTCTAACGGAAATTTATTATGGATTTTTTTTTGACAACTTAAATCTATACTCATCTTAAACTAATTTTCACCAATATCCTAATCTAAATTAATATTGCCAAAAGTTCGAATCTTGAACCTCCAACTCCTAAGGATTAAAAGCTTGGTACGTGACCATGTGAACTATTGTCATTTGTCAAAATTTATTATTGTTAAACTATTAACTAGTACTCCATCCATTTTGAAATATTAGTCATTCTAGCCCAAAAAAATTGTTCCAAAATATTTATCACA
Organism: Cyamopsis tetragonoloba; assembly: GCA_037177725.1. NCBI lineage: Eukaryota > Viridiplantae > Streptophyta > Magnoliopsida > Fabales > Fabaceae > Cyamopsis > Cyamopsis tetragonoloba. The sequence continues at coordinate 51,667,611 of CM074124.1, read as the reverse complement.
TTTACATTATTAATGCTATATTCATTAACTATTCTCGTTTTTATTATTTTAATACCCAATAGCTATTGAGTAAACACCAAAGTCAATGATTAATTTAGCTTATCTATGTATTTTTTGTTAGATTCTATAGAAATTAATTGTTCTTTTAATCCATGTGAAATTCACTCAGGTGACTAATATTTCATAATGGAGAGAGTACAAAATTGTACAGAATAGATAAAACTTAATAATAATAAGAGTCTTGCTAAACAATGCTTTAAGGACACTTGTAAGGTTACCAAATTAAGAAATTCATGAGTATACAATATTTTGTATCTCAAAAATATAATAAATCACAACTTTAACATTCTTTTTACTGTATTTAGTTTTTTAAAAATAGTAATTTTTTTAGCATTTTTTTAATAATAATATAATATAATGATAATAAAAGTTGTTTTTTTCTTTTTAAGTAAAGGTTGTATAACTGTGAACCCGTTTGTTTTTAGGAGATGTGTTTCACTGATTAGGTCTTCTCCGAGTTACAGGCAACACGCACTGCTACTTGTAATGGTGTTCTGCTCTCACCCTTCGCGCTAACTTCTAATCCTCTTCACACTTCACTCGTATTTGCCAACTGAACCAACGATTCAATTCAATTAATCTCCAACCATGACCGGTACTCATAAATTTCAATCTTTACTTTTCCATTTTCGTTTTTTTTTAAACTTCATTCATTCTATGGTTTTGATTGCAATTAGATCATTCTACTTATGTTTATCAAAATGTCGTTGTTTAGCGTTGCGATTCTTCGTTGTTGTTAATTTGTTATCAATTTCCGACTATGTATGAAAAAGCATCGAATAAATTTTGTTCATGATTCTGTTTGGACACTGGTTAAATTCCCTATAACACTACAACAACGGTGTTGAGTTAACCCTTCTTTCGCCGTGTGTATTACACAGACTACGCGCAAGAACAAGAAATGGAGCTTGAAGCATTAGAAGCTATACTCATGGATGAGTTCAAAGGTTTCTCTATGTCATTAGATAAATATTTATGTCTATATATGCCAATTCATTTGTCAATTGTTTTTTCTCACTTAGAAAACGGCTTGATTTTCTGTTTGACATTTCATGGTAGAAATACACTCCGGTGAAAGTGGCCTGAGTACTTCCAACCGGTGCTTCCAAATTAAAGTCACTGCCCAGGTAAGTGTTCCTGCTTCTTTTAATGCAGTTTCTCATGTTATTAAGTTTTTTTTTCCCAAGTCTGAAGAATCGGTTTATGACAAAACAGTGAAACACAAAGACGCCATTTGATCATTCTATATAATCGATCTCATCTAATGGGAAAAGGATTTGTTGTTATTGTTGAATTCTATGGCATGGATAATCATGACTGTTGCTCTTTTCTAGCTTTGTTATGATACGATCAATTCATGTTTGAGTTATGTTATTGCAATTTGATGGTAGATACTTAGATTGATAGTTTTCTTTTCCTTTCCTTATTTGACAAAATTCTTCTGTCATTGAAAATATGAGCAGAATATTTACCTGTTGTATGTAGTGTTCTGAACTCAATGAAATTATATTTATGTGTTCTTTTGGTAAAATGTCAATTATTATGTACAGTTTGTTTGAGTTTGAGCCTTAGGAGATTTAGAAGTTGGTTTTATTTCCACTAGTTTCCCCCTTCCTTTGATTAATGGGTGCAATGTACATGGCTACTGAGATGTATTCCCCCTCAAATAAATTGACGAAAATTTTCCCTTATATTTATCTATATTATATACATTCTACAGGATGACGAGGCTGATGGATCAACTAATAATCCAGGTTTTCTCCCCTCCTATCCATTTTAGATTTCAGTTTTATTGAACTTATACTTTAGATTTGGAATGTCTTATGTTTTTCTTACAAAGACATAGGTTTACTTTTGGAGCTTATCAGCTTATTTATTTTTTCTACATTTAATCATCTGATGTGTAATACATAAACTATTCGCTTGATTATTTTTCCAGCTCAGCTGGCTTTGATATTCTCACACACAGAAAAATATCCTGATGAACCTCCACTCTTGAATGTGAAAAGGTCAGTATCTCTATTGTAATTATCTCTTATGGTTACTTTTTTGAGTTAATGTCTACATATGCTTTTGTTTGATTTATTATTCACTAACATTAAGATGGTTTTGCTACGTTTTATCTATTTTCTATACCTTACAGTTTGCAAGGAATACCTGCTGGAGATTTAAAGGTTTTGAAAGAAAAGCTACAACAAGAGGTGGCATTTTACCATGCAATTTTCTGTTCAATGTTTAAGCTGTTCTGGTGTTTCTTTGCGCTATTTTGCTCTGGTAGTCATCCATATTGGATGATTTTCTTGATGATGTTCTGAATTTTATTTGTTTCCAGTTATCATATGTGTATTTTCATTCTGCACATTAGCTGGTGGTTATAGAACTCAAGATTTGTTGTGAAAACTTGTCAGGTTATGGAGATTTTCATGCAAAACTTTTGTGACACAGGCATCTGAAAATCTTGGTATGGCTATGATCTACACACTCGTTACCTCAGCTAAAGAGTGGTTGGCTGACCAGTTTGGTGAAGACTCTGCTGGTGGGAGTAATGAAGGAGATGAGGCAGCCAAAGATGATGTAAGACTGTCTTCTAGTTTATGAATTTTCTTTTCAAGTTTTTGTTAGGTGAATGCTTTCTACATATAATATAATATAAAATAATATAGCTCTTAATATCACTGAACTTTTGTTTGTAAGCTGTGGAGCACAGATAATAGCACATTGTGAAACTATTGGAATCAGATAATATTCAATACAGATTTGCAGATACAGAGTATAGAGTTCCTTTATTTTCTAAAGACTTTTTCTACTTCTAATATAGCTTTCATGGCTTTAGTTAGCTTGATATGTTCAGGATACTTAATCTGATATGTGTAGACCGTTGAAAATCATTGGATGAATTGCAATCAGGATCGCTATTAGATGTAGTCACATATCTCATCTTCTTTGCCACCTTAATCCTTGATGCTATCCTCTCCACCATATTTTCAATAATATTGTGTTTAGAGACTGTTTCTTAGGCTCCAACTCCATCTTCTGAGCCACCATCAAGTTTCTAGGACATCAACATCAGATAATGGTAATCTCATCACTTCAATCACAATAACAACAAATAGAGAGGGGAAGTCTTTCCTTTGAATTGGATTAGGATCTCCACCCGGAAGAAACTGTGGATAAAATTTAGAGAGAAAGAGAGGTGTAGGTCGCACCTGTTCTGGTGATGCAGGATGTTGAATCCTGAATTGTCAGGGAGTTAGGGCATGGAACTCCCATATAATGTCAAGACTTTCTTTCCCCTCTTAACAGCCCGGTGTTATGACTGGGCTCTCTTTGCATGGAGTTTTATCAAAGCCCACTTTGTCCATCCCTTGGTGTGGATAGGCTGCTCCTTCCAATCCTGTAGTACTGATGCAGGAGCATGATTCCAGTGTTGGCCAGCGTGACACACAGATATCTCATTTATAATTTATAGTAATAGTAATAGTAGACTCTCTCCCCTATTAGCAACCTGGTGTTAGGAGCAGGCTCTTCTGTATTCATATAGGATCTACCCTAACTGGTGGACTGGGATTTAACCCTTGACAGGAAGGGAATACAAATCCCTATTAGATGGCGTTGGGTGATGGATCTGTGCTACAAATGCCTCGTCATAGTTTGTAGGTTGGTTTAATGGGATCATGTGTTGACTTGTCTTCATAAGCAACAGACTTGCTAAAATCTTAAGTTGTTAGCTGTAAGGAACTATGTTTCTAAATTTTAAGTTCTTTTTTGAATATGAAGGTAAACAGAGTTTTGACCAACTGTAAAAAATAATTTTTTTTGGCTCTCACCAGTCACAAAAATTGCCTCAGGCCGTGTTCTTTTTTAGTTTGCTATGGTTAAAAGCCTATATAAAGTATAAACAGGTTGTAAGATGCTAGTCGCAGTCAGTATAATTGTGTAGATACCATTTCCAATACTAACTCCTTTAAAAGCCAAGACTATTAGGTATAGGCGGAGGCACATAAATGCCTTTTAAATTTCTAACACGTTCATTATGCGGAAGTTCTTTGTGCTCCAAGTGCCCAATAATACATAAGCCCATCTTATGCCAGAATTATGATCAAGTTATCAAGAATGGAAATGTCAATGATGGAACTCAACTTGTGGTCTTCTAAGCTCTTATAACTTGTAAATAGATAATACATACAGAGAGAGCTCTCTTTTTCCTCTGGTGTTTATTTATCCTTTTTCTCCATGGAGGATTCCATATTATCCAAATTCCTAGTAATTCTATTCTCTCCGTTTTATTGAATTTCTTCATTTATAAAAGATAGTAATTGTGTCTGAGACTTATTAGTAGGAGAAAGAGCTTTCTGTGAACAACTTGCGGTAGAACTGGATTAGAACTATATACAATGAATACTAATAAGTACAGAATAAATGAGACTGCCACTATTTGAACATCTTATAATAGTAAGAGTTATTGAAGTGTGACTTACATGGTAAGTATTTTAAATTATTTAAGATAATGTATTCTTCTTGTATTGTATCCTTTACTTTTGAGAAATTGCTGCAGCACAGTTATTAAGCTTCATGTCCATGGTTCTTTAATTAATGACTAACTATGGACCTGTTTACTTTGCATTTTCATTTCCTGTTTTTTTTTTGTTTGTTTTTATGAGTAATTTCAATACAAAACTCTCACATTGTCTTAATTTTTTTTTTGTTTTCGGAGATTTGTATAGCAAACATTAAAAACAACCAAAACAGCTAAAATTTATTTTCAATATTTTGTAAAGTCTCTCTATCTCCCGTTGCAAACCAAATACAAAAACATACAAAAACACTATTGTTTAGTCCGTCCCCTCTCATTCTTTGAACCAAACGCACATAAAATAGAAAATGAAAACAGAAAATGAAAATGTAAAATAAAGAGGCCCTAATGGTTGCAAGATGTCTGATACTGAAATCTGAATGTTACAACATCTCAGTAATGCTTGTACCTTGACTGCATCTGGATTTTTTTCTTTGATTAATGAAAGTTACTTAGAGAAGAAATGACAAAGGATGTGGGTATTCAGTGCTTATATATGGACTGAAGTAAGATTGTCTCTGTCAAAGGAGAAAATAATGCTTGTACATTTTGGGCAGCATGTACGAGTAAGGACTAATATATACGAGTAATGGTCAACTGAAACTAGTGAATAAGAGCACTAGTATGATCAGAGCCCAGTAATCCTTATTATAAACCTATTTACTATAGTAAGGAAAATAGGCATTTGACGTGATTAATCTGTATGATATATTGGCTTAAATAACCACTGTGAAGGCCAAGAGGTTATTGTTCCTACATGGTGGATTTTTTTTCCCTTTTTCTCAATCAGACTTCCTCCTTTTGTGGTTCTCACATAAGTTTTCCCACTAGATGTTCACGGTAGATGAGCATATAGAAATAGAATATACATTAATTTTTATATAATAATTACTTGGTGTTTGTTTTAGTAAAGTTTTGAAGGATAATTCTTTAGTTCTTAATAGCCGTATTAGTAAATGCAGTAGTAGTGGTTTGTTTATTTCTGATAGTCTTACCTAGATTCAGATTCATAAGACGGTGTGTTTTCCTCTCTAATATATTTTATGAGTATACATCTTCGCCTCCAGATTTTCGTTTTGAAACAGCTGCCTGACATTCCAAATTTTTTAGATTGTGATACCCCATGGGGAACCGGTTACTGTTGAAACATTTTTGGCCTGGAGAGAAAGGTTTGAAGCTGAACTAGCACTTGAACGAGCCAAGTAAGCCCCTTATATTTTATCTTATTCTATAACAGAAATTTCTAAATATCTTTTGTCTACAATTTCAAAAAGCTAAGGCTTTAAATTTGTGATGTAGCATTATTATTATAAAAATAACAGGATATAGTCGTTGATACCTATTAAGAATTAGTCAATCATCTTTCCAAATTCTTTTATTTCTGATTACTAATTGAAGATTCTTTTTGATGACAAAACAATTTGTCCTAATTGCAGGTTAATGCCAGAGTCTGCGCTTTCAGCGCCCAAGGAAAAGAAGCTCACTGGTAGACAGTGGTTTGAAAGTGGAAGAGCGGTACTTTGTATTCCTTACTATAGCTATTCCCAGTTTCCTACCTTGATGCCCAAATTTCAACCATATAGTTCGCTACTTGCAACTAAAATATACGTTGAAGCTTAAATTATTGCGTTTGATTGAAAAACAAACCTGTACTTGGAATTAATTATGTCTGAAAAAGGGCCTATAGGCAATGAAAGAGAATTTTCCTTGGTGCCTCCAAAACGAGACATTAAAAAATTGATATAATTATTAGAAGGGTTTTTCTAACCTGTGCATATTGCACAGGTTAAAGAACCAAAGAGGGAAAGCTTTTGTTGGGAAATGAGATAGTGCATGACATATAATAAGTATTGTGTTTTCTTTCCCTCTTTGGTTCTTTAACCTGTGCAATGCACAGGTTAGAAAAACCCTTATTAGAAATGGTCGGTGAGCTTTAAAATTTATCACAAGTGGCACAGTAACCCCAAGTTCACTTCATAGCAAGATTAACCACGCTAGGGGATAATGCATCCTGGTTAAGCAGACAATGCATCTAGATTAAAATACTTCATAGCGTTATTAACCAAACTCTTGAATATTGGGTCTTATTTTCTTAAACACCATACCTACCGGTACCCTTTCAAAAATTATTAATTTTATGAACATATAAATAATACCATTGATTTGTATTTATTCGCAGAAAGGTACAGCCGCTACTGTCACTGAGGAATCTGATGGCGAGGATGAGGATGATATTGACTTTGACGATGATGATTTTGAAGGTCTGTCTTTGTCTCTTTCTGTATCCATAACTGATATGCATACGCTACTTCTTATAAACAAATACTCTAGTGTTTTGTATATGAAGATAAAATGTTTTTTTTTATCTATTTGATTGCAGTTGATGAAGAGGATATGCTAGAGCATTATCTTGCTGAAAAATCTGATTCATCCACACATTCTTCAAGGAGAGCTAGCTAAACTGCGCATGCAGCATTATCAGGCAGTGTTTTACTATTCACTTCACCGACCGGAGGGAGTTTCTGTCATCCTTCTAGGTCAGATGAGGGTTTGGGTTTTAAGATATCATTAAGGGAAAATGAGTTTTGACCAGAAGTGTTTGATGTGCGACGTTGTCTTTCGCTTAAGCACCGTTGATACGAAAGGAAATATTTTTTATTGTGTTCGTCATCTGTGGATTTATATGAAAGCAGTACCTTACGGATAAAGCATTATTAGAAATAAGATGCATTTGTTTCGTTTGGAATGTGTGCGAATCCTTGCTGTAGTATCTTGCATGAAACTAAAGATATATAGGATTGATTGAGGGACTAACACAATTATAAAGGTGGGTAGTTTATGGAGGTTGTTCATAAGAAAGTGAAAGTTAGTCGAAACGGGGTAAGGTTATGTTTTTGCTTTTTACTTATTTGTAAATTTTTTAGAAGTGATAGAAGAGAGTAAAAGTGAGAAAAGAATATGCAGTTCTATGAGAACGTGAATAGTAGGAAACTATTACCTCATAGGAACCTCTTCAAAAATTATATTGGAATTAATAAAATTGGTGGGCTTAGTTGAAGTTATTAAACTGTGTAATAATTTGTATTGATTTTTAAAAGTGTCTTTTTAAGTTGAAACGTTAACCTCTTTTTTTTTCACTTTCTTTTTCTTGTTTTTAGATTTCATAAAAAGTAGTTAAATGATTAGGGTATTTTAGTGAAAAAAATTAATTATGCATTAAATTTTGAAGGTCCTATCAAAAGGATTAAGATATTTTTTAGAAGCCTTTTCTATATTGTTTTTTTTTTTTTCACAACTACTCTTAGCTTCTATCTCGGTGTTTCTCTCTAAACAATGGAATATTTTTATTATACACGTTCTAAGAAACAATAATTTTGTGGTTGAGAAAAAAGTTTAATTGAAGTTTTAAAGAGAAAAAAAGACCGTGTGTTTCGTAGATAGTTAACTTTTTAGTTTAATTGTACTTTTAATTCCTTTTACATTTTGTGCGAATTTGGTTCTCTAACTTTTAATTAAGTGATTTTAGTCTCCAAAGTTTATAAAATAAGCTATTTTAATTTGAATGAAAACTGTCTCTAACTCTTCTTTCTCCTTTATGTATTGAAAATAATTTATTTTTAAAAACAGAAATATATTTTTAAATGTAAGAATCAATAAAGCCCTATTTCTCATAATTTCTTAAATGTGCTTTTTATCATCTAAATTTGACTTCGTATCTCCATTCTCTTTTAGTGTCGATAGTCCTTCATTTTTCTATGACGCTTAATTTCAGTCATTTTTCACTTTTAATCTTTTCACAGGTTTTTTTTCTCTCTCTCTAAATTGTAACAAAATATGGTGAGAAATAATCCTTTCTTGCAAATTTTTTTTGTAACCTCTTAAAAAATTGTCATTTCAATATGATTCATAAAATTTGAGAAAAACACTAGGAACAAAAATTGAACCTTTTTTAAAAAAATAGTTCAGTAAAAGCACTCAAAAAATGTGAGAAACTAAAATCAAACATTAACTAAGGGACAAAAAGTGATATTAAACCTGTCTAACATTAATGAAAACTTGCAATGGTAACGTAAAACTACCTGCTACGTACCATTGCCAAAGAAGAATAGAACCAATGCACTTTCAATCTAACCAACTCAAATAAAATCTATACAAGTTATTCAAAAACATGATTGGTCATTTTTCGTGTTCAATATAAAGGAGTAAAAAAAATTGAAAATACACATCATTGACAAGGCCTTAATAAGATGATTTCTAAACAATATGCATAAAATGTTAATATTTTATTTCTAATCTTCACATATTAATGTTTTTTGGCGCAAGCATTAATCCAGGATAAATAAGCCAAAGAAATTTCTTGGCAATAATTCAGATACCCTTTCTGTTGTACAACTAAAATATGTCCTTTAAAATGTTTTCCTTTCTAAGTCTAAATTCTTATATTACATATTTTACAAGGAAAACGCTTTCTCAATAGTGACATCACTGTCATTGGCATTGTAATATCAGCATTTATCCTTTAGCTAGCAATTGTTGCATGAAGATTTTCCCACCATAGAAAGAAACATTAGTACCGGGATGCATTAAAAAAAATCGCAATAACAATTTCTATACACAGCCTTGATCAGTCATGGCTTGAGCAATAGTTAGAAAGGCAGAGATGACTGCTCCATGTACCAGAGCCCTGATATAACAACCATACCAAATATTAATTAGGGTTGCATTTTTTATTTGTGAAAGGAAAAAAAACACAAGGGTTACATATTTGGAAAAAACACACTGAAAGATGAAGGATCATTCAGAAAAATCCATTGCAGCAGAACTACACCCACGACATAGCAGAGAATGTGATTGATGATCATACAAGCTACCAAAAATATCAGGTACATGACTACAAAATTTAAATAATCTTTCACCACAGAATTTATTAGAAAGGTTAAAAAAAATGTTTTGGTCCTTATATGTGATGCACGATTTCAGTTTGGTCTCATATTTAAACATTTTTCATTTACATCCTTATACTAAAAGTTTCCACTTGAGAAGTCACTATTTGCAGCAGTTATACTATTAATGTTGCTAATGCCAAAGAGAAATTGAAAACGAGGGTCAAACACAAGACAAAACTGAAAAGGGTCAGACACAAGGACCAAACTGAAAATAAGTGTCAGACACGGACCAAACTGAAAATGAGTGTCGCATATAAGAACCAAATTGAAAACATTATAATAGGAGCAAACAGTGAGGACAAAAGTGAAAACGTTTTTTTGTGTAGGGATGCAATTGGAAACATTGTAAGTATATGTACCAATTTGAAATCCGGCGTCACATATAAAGACTAAAATTATATTTAAACCTATTAGAAACTAGGTTATCGCAATTTGCATTGCAATATGCAAATCGGGAGGTGCAACATTGTAACCAATTTGATCTACTTAAATCTGTTAGTTGGTTTTGTCACAGAACGTGAGGTACAAAAGTGGGTTTGGTCGGAAAAAAAAAGGGAGATAACAGAGTCTTCTGCTAAAAAATGTTATGATACAGGATTCAGGAGCAGGAATCTTTTTATTATTGGATGAAGGAAACAAAGAGTTTACAGTTGTCATTCCAATGACTAGTTACACAAGAGACTGCTTTTTATTTTTATTTAGGATTTTGGATAAAAAGTTATGCAAGGATGGTTAATATAGGCATTTCCAGGCTTTTTTTTTTAAAAAAACAAATAATAGAAAGGCATTGCACCACACTAATGCCATATTGTTTTGATAAAATTTAGTACAACTGAAGAAGAGAGTTGAAAGAAGTAATAGTATGATTTTCACTGCTATTTGTTCATATAAGAATCAATATCACGAATTTATGATCACTATAATTCTTCTTAATTAGCATAATAAATAATTAGGAGATGAGACTGAAGACATCTTCGCAGAGGAAAATAATTTATTTTGTTCTGTGGGAAGAAGAAAATAGAAAGAAGGGGAAGAGAAGAACAAAACAATTAGGATACCTACTGGGAGAGCATTAATTTTGGAATAGTGAAGAAAGCACTTACTCGGGGCTTTCCTTTTGATAACCGAAATCAGTTGCGGCTTTCATAGCTCTCTGATAAGTCTGTTTCATTGCATCCTATCCAAAGAAAAAAAAGGCAAATATAAATAGGGAAGTTGATACAAAACAGTACAAAGCTGACACTTGACAAAGTTTGAAAGGCCAATTAACAATTATTAAACAAGAGCAGTCAAACACACAGATTCTTACTTAAAAAAGAAACATGAATAAGCCTGCACATGTACTATACTGCATTCCTCTGCACATTATGGAAACTGAAAAATTTTCAAAATAACACGGAAGAAAGAGTTTGATTTGTTTTTAATAGGAAAAAGAGTACAAAGATGATCACATACCACTCAATAAGAACAAATCTAATAACCATTGACAATTCTTAAGAAGCAAACTATATGATTTGTAAGAACATTTTCTTTCAAAAGATATATACCTGCAATTTAGTTTCAAAATCCTCTGGTGACCAGTGCATCAAATTGCATTCATGATTCAATTCAAGTTCTCCAGCAACAACCTACAAACAAGGAGAACGGAAGATTAAAGAAAGGTCCACACAAATGCATGTCTAATGCTGATTTTAAATCTTCCATAAGCTGAACAGAAGATGAGTTAAATGATGCTAATCAATCTTTTAACTTGGTTTCCAAAAGTTTTCTCCCACCCAATAGGTGAAAAATTAATCTCTCAGGGTACTGTCAGGTGCAAAGTAGGGACTCCTCCCAACAATATTTTTCTCATACATATGAATACTGTAATAAAACCCAAGACAGTGTGCATAAGGAATCCGAGCAAGCACCTTCGATGTTAATCAATCTGACATAAGCTTATTATAATAGTTTCAGTTTGAAGCTTTATATTGTGAAGAGATAAATGTTTAAACAAACCTATTCAGGCACAGCTTAACTGAAGACTGTAGTAGTTATATTAAGCTGTTTATATAATCGCATAATAGTACTCCACAAGGAGATTGCTCCATGCAGACAAAAAATGGATTGCTTTGCAAACACAGTGGATTATGTTAATTCCCACATTGGTTAGAGATAGAGCAAATTAGCCTTTATAAGGCCTTGGGAATCCTCTACCTCATGAGCTGCTTTTGGGATGGAATTAGGTCACCTCATTTGTATTATAGTATCAAAGCCTATCCAACCTTAAAGTTAGGTCCACTAACAGATGTCCAGTCCTGCGAACTTCAACCCCAGATGTCCAATCCTAGGCCAGAGCAGGTGTGTTAGAGTCCCACATTGGTAAGAGATAGAGTCAACGTAGCCTTTATAAGGCCTTGGGCGCCCCGCCTTTCAGGTGGAGTTTGGCCATTCCATTTGTAATAGATTATGTAATCAATGGTTTAGTTAAATCATCACTGAACCTTCACATTAATGGTGGTATTAATTTAAAAGAGTACAAAAGGCCAGGTCAGTGCACAAGGCTGCCTCTGATCGCTGCAGGGTCTGAGGAAGCCAAGAAGGTCAGATGAACAAAAGCGCTTTCTAATGGGCAGAGTGGCTGTTTCCCTGACTAGAACCAATGATCATTGGTCATAAAGGGGAAAAAACCTTCTTCTGCAAAGGCTTGTGCTTATCAATTTAACAAGCATCCACTAAAAACGTACATCTACTGATCAGGGAAACACTTTATCAAACAATCAATGTCAAGCAATTTGCGGGGGAACTGAGGCAAATGAAAAAAGATGTTGAATTAGGAAACTACTACATCTCCATGCCAAATGAAGCCTAATAAACAATCAAAATATAATAAAGAACTAACTTTACATAATTGCATCAAAACTCAGTTAAGGACTTAAGGCAGCTAATTTTTGCATTTTCATCACAGTTTTAGAAATGAAGAGAAGTAGCTGTACACCACCGTGACCATTAATGCTGTTGTTTAGGCCAAGATTGGAATATGTATGCAATATATATAGGACAATTAAGGGAAAGTCTCACCCCTCCGGCACCAGCAGCCATTGCAGGAGCAACAAGAACACTAGCTTTTCGCAGGACCTGGACTGCTTCAGGGGTGCAGGGCATGTTAGAACCTAGGATTCAAATCATAAAAGGTAGCTTTCATTAGTATATATGAGAAAGAAGCAGAAAAAAGAAAAACAAATACATAATGTATCTTACAAGACCAACTACCTTCTACTAGTATGCGGCAGCCTGAATTAACCAAATTCATGGCATCAGATTGATCGATTTCATTCTGTGAAGCACAAGCAAATGCAAGATCACACCTTTCATTCCACGGCTTTGCTTCATCGTAATATTTGGACCGAGCATAGGTCTTTGAATAGTCTCTACATATGCCAATTTATGAATAAGGACAATTAAATTACATATAATATGTAATAATATACAAGTGCCAGCACAAAATATGCATTAATGACAAAAGTGATGCAAACCGCAGACTCCTCTGTTGAGCTTTGATGTCTCTCAAAAATGATATCTTCATGTAGTCAAATCCATCCTCATCAACCAGATATCCTTTAGAATCTGATAAATGCTTTTTGTTAACAAAATGCATATTCCTCCAAAAACACATAAAGGAACTCAAACTGTAATGACTTATGAAAATAGTTGATATAATTACTGCTATTCATGATAATGATCAATAATAAGATGAAAATGACATGCAATAGTGAAATTTCCATACTTATTAGAATCAAAGAATACACATAGCATCCTAGCAAATGCAGTAGAATCCCTATACTCGAAATACAAAAAATACAAAAAATTACCTGATACAGAAATGGGAAGGGCACCATAAGCAACAAGCTTCTCTAACACATGCATTGCGATCTTTCCAGAACCACTGACAACACATCTAAAGGAAACTAAAAATTAGAAGAGAATTCAAGGACCATGAATGTGTGAAATCAATTAAGGAAGCAACAAATTTCAAATTGGATGATTGGTTTAAAAAAGAATCTAGAGTTAAGAAAAGTTATTAAAAATAGGTGTTTAAAAACTTCTAATATTAATGGAACTTAGAAATCATGAAAAATTATATCAAATAGAAGATAAAAGATTTAAATCATCATAGGAATACTTAATAATAAAAAGAATTAAGGGTCAGAAAGGTAGGCATTAATAATGAATGAGTCAGTAGAAAGTAGCAACAATCTTTCTTTTAAAACAAATGCCTAAATTAAAATAGAAACCTTAATCCTTTGAGTTCTTTATTCATGTCAGCAAGCATGAGCTGGGCAAAGAAAACCTGCAGATGCATGACAAACTTATTAAATCTAATAAATTGAAACAATGGATACAGAGAAAATTTTAATGATGACACTCGTTGGCAGAATGAACAAGTGTGTTACGTGCTTTTTGTTCTGAAATGATAAGTAGGCAGATATAAGAATGTATTACAGGCAATAATGATTAAGACATTGCTTCTCTTTTTAATTAAGAAAAAAGTGCATGAACAATAAATAACCCCTGCCATAAAAGGATATGAGAAATACAAAAGACAAAGGGAAAGAAAATGGAAAACTACCATTCAGCAAATTCATATATAGCTTATTTTCGCATCTCGTCATACATCTACAGAGAGTAAGGATTAAAATTTGAAATTACCAGCCCATAGCCAGTAGCTTCGGGTCGAAGACTGGAGCCGGAGCAAAATATCCTTGGCCCTGTAAAACTTCCCTGCATAAGTAAGGCATACATATGAAAAATACCTGTTAAAGTTAAACAATAGAGAACCAAGAGGAAATTGGTGAACAGTACCGTGAAAAAACAGACAGGAAAACTAGGTTAACGGACCCGTTTTCAAAAAAAAAAAACTCCAATAGACTGTGGGTCCACCGGAAAAAACGGCTCGCCTCTCGTTAGCTCTAGATATCATGTTAAACAATAGAGAACCGAGAGGAAATTGGTGAAAACCGTGTGTTGAATTCTATACACATCGGGAGTCTATTTATAATAGGATTGCTATCTTTACAATAATTACAAGAATAAAATAGAATAATATCTATGATTCTAACTTCCTAAAATACATGATTACATAATTTGTCAGGATTCTAATTACAATAAAGGAGATATTCAATCAGATTCTAACAATACCCAATGAAGAAAAATGAGAAAAAGAACAAGAACCCTGGTTTCCCTTTCAGCCATCAATGTTGACACAATGAAAAAAAAGCCTAGGTGAGGTCGACTATATGAATCACACAACGCCATTGTACTCGATCAAAAACCATATTTTTATAAATATGAACGTCGACAGTCGACACAATCAGTATCTCAAATTCCATGTTCCAAACTGATTAGCCAAATGTTTGTTTAAGATTCCAAAAAGCTCGTACCTCCATTGCGGGGAAGGGAAACATTTTGTCTTGGAATGCAGAAATACGGTAAGATCTATCTAAATCAAACAGGCTCAAGATATTTACACGCAGAACAATACATAATGCATATTGTTCAATATATGCACATTCATTTGTGTACAATGAAGCAATGATCCAAGCACATTATGGCAAAAAAAAGGGAAAAACATAAAACAAATCTACATCAACCAACTTCAAATAAGATAAGCTGAAGAGAACACCAAAAGAAAAAAGATATGATAAACAAAATGGTGTCCACCCCAGATTTGTCAATCAAGGATGTCTCCAAGATGCACTATATGAACATTTTTATTTTAGGTAATTGGGCTTTATTCTAATGATGTTTCTATCTTAACTGCATCCAGCAAGTAATTTTCAAATCTTAGGGATAAAAAAAAAATTTAAAAAGTAGGGGGGGTAAACCAAAATAAAAACGATTAAAAAGATAATATTTTCATTAAATAGATAGTTAAGATTATGGATGTCTGAATTACCTGAAAATGACCAGCTAGACGTCTATACTGTCCAAAAAGATACCCCATTTCTCGAGTACCCACACCCATTTCCTCTGATGGAAGGTCCTAATTGACATCCAATTCAAGAATGATATTTAGAATAGGCCAGCCTTGAATGATAAATAGGCTAAAACATACAGAAAAAGAAATTATTTTCAGTTACCTTGTCAGGACCCAAGTAACGATACATCTCACTCATGAAACTTTGGCAAAATCGCATAATCTGCCAGCTTATAAAAGTAAAATTTAGTAATTATAAAATTACTCGAGTAGAGATTAAATAGGTTGACAATCACCTCATTATCACTTTTTCCTTTTGGATCAAAATCACTTCCACCAGCTGCTCCTCCTAATTTGTATGGTGATAAGGCATTCTTCAAAGTCTGCAGAGATGAAAGTGTTGTATGAAGTAATCCAACATAGAAACGCAGATTGCAGCTTTTAACCAAGATTCTTAACTTTTCATATCATCATATGTGAACCTCAGTATATCGTCAAATATAGAAAATAAAATCTATAGTCAATGGATAGACCTTTCTTAAATTTGGGCTGGGGCCTAACTATATCTCAAAAGATAGCTCTTACGATGAGGATTGTCACACATTTATGTACTTTACATTAGCCATATTCCTAGCCGTTATGGAACTGTTAGTGATAGGTAGGAGTTAGTTATATATTCTGCCATAGGCTGCTATGGTTCTGTTATGAGTGTACAAGCAATATGCAAGCCTATATAAACTATTGTAACCTTCAATCATATTGTGAATGATATTTCTCTCCTCGACTCTCTTCTCTGAACTCTCTTTCTCTCCCTTCTAGTTATCTAATAGGGACTTAACATCTTAACACATTCTCACACGCCAAAGACTAGACATTTGGTGCATGCAATTTACACTTTACGAGATTGGATATATGTGGGTGCTCCATAATGAGGATGAACCAGGCTCCGATACCATTTTAAATTTGGGCTTAAGCCTGACTCAATCCCAAAATCTAGAGGATTGCCACATATTTATATACACTATGGTAACCATATTTCAAAGCTGATGTAGGACTTATTATCTTAACAACCTTACCAATGTTATTAGTTTTTCACTTAATATAGGGTTTATGTCCCAACTATTATACTTAAACTTATATATAGAAGGAGAGATGAGAATGTTAAAGATGGATGCCTAATCACACAATGAAAGACTAAATAAAGAATGATGGCTTACAAAGCGGTTTTGGTGTGGCACCTATCAAGGCGGAGATGATAGAAAACCAGTTAAAGTGGTTTGGACATGTGAAAAGAAGGTCACTAGAGGCACTAGTGAAGAGAGTGGATAGCATAGTTTTTGACCCTGTAAAAAAAGGGTAGGAGGCAAAAAAGACTCTAGGGGAAATTATTAAAAGGGACCTCATGATAAATAAAATTTCGGAAAATATAGTCTTTGGTTGAGCACTGGGGTTGTGTGATTCATCAGTGTTATCAAATTGCAGCGATTGCGGCCGCTACGCGTTGCGGAATGCGGATTCCTTGCTGGCCGCGACGAGGCGATGCCGTTTTATGCTATCCGCTATGAGCTGCAAAGGCGCCGCGACGGAAAAATCAACCGCGACCACGATAGCCGTAATAGCGGATTTTATAATTTTAGGGTTTTTTATTGATTAAAATCCTATGTGGCGTGGCCCATATGAAGAGCTTTCTTTCCCTCTTCCCTCTCATTCCATAGTCGCCAAGCATAAACGCTTACGCTCTACCTCTCTCGTCTCTCCCAACCTGCAACCACTCTCCGGCAGCGGTGTGGCACTCAACGGCTCCAGCAACGCTCAACAGCGCCGGTGACTACTCCCTCTGTCTCTGTTCTGCTTCTGCTCATAGGTTTATCTCTCTGTTTCTCTCTCATTTCCTCTGTTTCACGTTATCCTTCCTCTGTTTCACTTCTTCCCTCTGTTTTCTTTAATCTTTATTTTCTTTCTCTGTTCTGTGTTCTGTAATCTATTTGTTTGTCTCTTGTTATTCATTTCATTTTCTTCTCGTTATTCATATTCATCTCTGTTCTTCCATATAGAATTTCCTCTTGATCTTCTTCAAAGTTCAAAATTTCTGCCTCTTTTTTATTTCTGAAGTTGCTGTCTCTGTTTTGGATTTCTGTAATTCTGTTGCATTGTTATTATTGAAGATGATAACGATTATGTTAAGATTGTAGATGAGGACTGAGGAGCAATATTAGATTATTTTTCTTTTATGTTTTTAGATCATTTTTACCTTTTTGAAGTACCAGGATCATTCTCACTATTTGGAAATTTTAGGAGCATTTTACCAATCTCACTTTTTGGATGTTTTAGGATAATTGAAACCTTTCTAGTTTATGATATGTTGCTAATTTTAGTTTATTTTTATATCTAACTGTCTACATTACTTTTTTTTTTTAATTATTATATAGTTTAATATTGCATATTTACATTAGTGTATAGGTTATATAAGGAATTTTGTCCGCAATATTAAATGCCGCTATTTGTCCGCTATCGCGATCCGCTATTTTTCATTGCGGATTTTAGGTTTCCGTGATCGTCCGCGATCGCGATTTAATAACACTGATTCATCATTCATGTAACCAACCTCACCTAGTGGATAAGGTCTTTGTTGTTGTATAGTAGGTAGAACACACAAGATCTAAACATGTAAGAACAAAGAAATATTTCAAAGATCTCCATGATAGTTATTTTATGGTATATGGCATCAAATATTGAGCTTCACATTTTAACCATGACAGGAAGAAATGGACTTTCAAATTTTCCTTATCAAGTGCATATAAACATTAATACATACATGCGTACGCGTAAAATAGGTATTTAGAAACAAATGCTTGCATCTTTTGTTGGTTTAATAGATATCTGAGTATCTTAGACGTCTAAGATATCAAGGTCTGAAAAGCCCCCTCTTAAAGAGTATTTGAAGAACTCCAACTCCGAACCCCCTCCCATTGTACATCCTCACCATTTGCTTTCTATTATCCTTCTGCTGTGCACTTATTCGGTCTAGTGACTCCTCTTTTTTTGTCAGTGCTCATCTTCAATTTTATATGGACAAGCATATGTGCAAGCACACGTTTTTACATATTTCTCCTTTCAGAAAACGGAATTCTACAATATATCCCTGAACATGACATGTAAAAGGTGGGTACTACCATTCTGGTGATGACATGCAAAAAAATGAGAGTCTACTATGTAGGGGTGTAACTTAGAGTTCATTCAAGAAAAGAAAGGAAGGAATTCTATCACACATGTTTTGCATTCTTGCGATTGACAAATAGCCTATAGGCTTCAAAGTCATGGACGAAATACAAGGACCAAAAAAAGGCTAAGTTATGCCAGAGTTAAGTCATCAGCTTTAGAAGAAAATGTCATACATTATACCAAAAATACTCATACCTGTTCAAAACCAAGGAACTTGGCAACACTTAAGTTCATTGACGGATGAAAACGAATACCACCCCTGCATGGACCCATTGACTGGTTAAATTGTACCCGAAAGCCCCGATTAACATGTGTCTCACCCCTATCATCCATCCATGGAACTCGAAAAACAATCGTTCTTTCGGGTTCCAACAAGCGCTCCATGATGTTAACATAACTGAAATGTGAGAATATTAATGAGATGCATCCAATACTGTAGCCCTATAATTATCATTCACAGATAAATGAATTAATAGATAAAAATAAATGAATATATATTTTATTTATAATCATTTAAATAAAACTCACTGAGAATTTTTGGCTATGACTCTCTCAAGAGCTTGAACTGCCTCCTGGACTGCCTGAATGAATTCAGCCTCATGAGGATCCCTTTTTAAGGTAGCTTCAAGAATAGATCCCGCTGTTTTTGACATAACAGCTTCAATGACAGAATTGTCAGACAATACTCAAGAATGTACACATTTTTTATGTGAATGAAGAGAAGAACTTATCATTTCCATGTGATTAGTAGCGTACAAATAACCAACATATGCACATTATAACAAATTGATTATATACACTGTAAAGTAGAAATCCAATCACAGGGAACAAGAAAATAACCCGAAATTTGCCACAGTAATGATAATCTGATGCCTGTCACTTTAAAATGCAACTTGAAGCTTTCAAAATGACATTTAACTAGATGAAAAATTGATATTATTCAGTACTGAAGCACAAAAAAATCATCTGAAAGCGTGTGAGGAAACTAAACTTTACAAAGTGGCCGTCAAGGGGGAACAAGGAACATGGTTTTAGACTTGCAGCCTATAGGGTGGTCTCATATCACTAAAGTATAGCTCTACAGTGACATTCAATTTGCAAATTTATCTGATAACACGATGCTTAATCTCGAAGGATCCATTGAAACTTTAAATGCAGCAACTAAGAAATTTATATAACATATAATTGATCAAATGCATCTTTTGCAGCTCTTCAACACAACTAATAATATATTTGTTGATTGTCATGATTCATGATCTTATTATGATCAGTAACTTAAATAATTTGAGAAGAGCACAGTCTGTGTTTCCTGACCTAGAACAGCAATTGATTCAAATCTTAGAAAACACAGTATATAACCATCAACATATTCAAAGGAAATATTATCCGCAATGCCAGATATTAGAGAAAGCTGAGGCGGCCAACCTTTTACATAAACGGGCTTGTCGACCATAATTTTTTCTTTGGAGGCCATCTGAAGACGAAGAGCCTCTTTATGAAGCAAACTATTATTATGTTCTTCCAGGGCACTCATCTGCATATTACGACTGCCCTCATTTCCATAAGGGTTT